>CM048755.1:716601300-717847550 GCA_026315105.1 Locusta migratoria | reverse complement strand
CTTGGTTGGTCGCTTCTAACTAAGAGCGACCAGCAATTAGATATGATCCTTGAGCGGTGGGAGCGCCGAACTCGAGTAGGGACATCTTTCTAGCGCGCTGCGCAATCATCGACCTGGAGCCAGGGCGACCACTCTGCTTTCCCAGGTGGAACAGCCCACGCTGCCTCCATTAAAATCTTTGGCGCGAGACACCTAGCGGCCATCTTGGGAGACCGCTATAAGCTCCATTATCGGACCCGAGCCTCTCGTTAATGTATCTTGCCCTAACCCAGTAATCTTCTCACTCTTTTCACAGATTTCGCCCATTTTTCAGCATCGTACGCGCCTCTTGCGTTGTAAGCCGAGAACGGAATGGAGTAATATTATTTCAGGCAAATAAAGAGGATTAAAAGCGCTCAGGAGTTACAGATATGAGGTAACCTTCACCACCGATACTCGCAGGCCGACGAGAGTGCAGAAAAAGCCCCTCACTGTTTTACAAATGACGGTGTTTTGATATTAACCGCATCAAAACGCCGACCTCCACTTGCGTGCTTCATGTCGGTTCGTCATAATTACGGTTCTAACGTGTGACAACTTCGACACACAAGAATATCTCTAAAATAGAAACCAATTGATGCATGTGTAAAAGATCATCATTTGGAAACAACTCGAACTTTTCGGCAACCTTTTTATTTGTCTGTAACTGGGGGTACGAGGTTTTCATGAAAGAAAAGTTTCGAAAAATTATGTGGAAATCGGAAAAATATTTTTTGGAGATGATGGTCATAAAAATCGGAAAGACCACAAATGTCATAGAATCTGAATTCTCTCTCGATCATAACTGAGGATATGAATGACACATTTGACAGACCAAAATGTTTGTTTTCATAGAATTAGGTACACAATGGAAGTGTCCACAGTATTTGCGTATTCATGAGAAAGGTCTTTTTACGTTGCAACGCATCGTAAAGTGCCCGGCGGAGGAAATCTTAAAAAAGATTTCGACAGCATTCGACTGGTGCCCATTATAAGTTGGCAAATGTTTGTTATTTCTCATACATAGGCGGGGGAGGAAAAGCAAGGAAGGAAAAGAAAGAGGCCGAATAGGAGGAAGGGAAGTGATAGACGAAGAGAAGGGGAGGAAAGGATAGACATAGGAAAGGTAGATGATAGAGAGATGAGACACTGTGATGAAACGAGAGAGTAGGAGTAGAAGATGGATTAATTGTAGGTTGAAATTATTACATAATATTGGATGTTCAAATGTTTATAAACCTATGGGACTTAACTTCTTTGGTAATTAGTCCCTAGGCTTACAAACTACTGAAACTAAGTTAAACTAACCTAAGCACAACACACACATCCTTGTCCTAGGGAGGACTCGAACTTCCGACGGCGAGCGACCGGGCAATCTGCAGCAAGGCGCCTTAGACCGCTCGGCCACTCCACTGCGGCTTAATTACATGTATCATCATTTATATTAGAAAGAGGCGAGGAGAAAAAGAGCTCGAGTAACAAAAGATTGAAACAACGCGAGCTAAAGGCAATAAAAGAAAATAGCAATGAATCACGGAAAACATAAATCTGGATCGCAGAGGTGGATTTGATCCACCGTACTTTTTAGTGAAAGTCCAGTGTTAACATTTATAGTCGCGGACCATCAGTAACTCTTTCCTTTCAAAACAGTCGTTTCTACGTAAGAAAGTCTAGTGTGTTATCACTGCACCCCTCGCTCGGTAAGGAAATATATACTTCATCAAAAAGTGTTGCGGTCATCATATTTGATATCTCAAACAGTTGTCAAACAAATGAATTTCGATTTATATCCAAGTGGAATTGTTTTGTTCCAATTCACATAAATAATAAGAAACAATGGGCCGGCTGTATCCCTTCTCGCAAATTGACTGACTGGCTGACAAGTATTATTTACTTTAGATACAGTAATCTTGAAAAATAAACAATTTTATAAAACGGAAAATCCCTGAATTCTGCAAAATTATTTTTTGAGTCACTAACAGGCTCTAGGCTTCTTAGGCCATTGACATGATTTGGCTGTCTTAATATCATGTGACCACTGGTATAGGAACGGTATGTTAAAAGTTTCAGGATTTAATTTAGCTTCCTACTTCTGTAGAGTAGATATGGAGGGAGAAGAAGTTGCCACATTTATTAAAAACTGCTATAAATTCAAGAATAGTTATATAAATAAATTCTTTCTAGAATAGCATTTAGAAGCGTATGCAACAGAAGTAGAGTTCCATAACAGAAGCTATATAGTACTAACTATGTACCGACCACCGGCAGGATATTATAATCTATTCCTAAATCATCTTGAAGCTCTATTGAGTTATTTTTATGGGAATAGAGAAAGAAATCTTGGTTGCTGGTGACTATAAAACAGATTTGCTTATGCAGTCTTCCACTAAACATTTATTGCAGTCAGGTGCTATGCTCCAATGCGCAAGGCTGTTCGCCGTAGGGGGTTCGAAACCCCCTTCGGGCATGGATGTTTGTGTTGTCTTTAATATAAGGTAGTTTATAAGTAGGTTGTATGTTTAGGGACTGATGGCGCCGCAGTTAAGTCCTTTATGCTTAATATACATTTTTGGACATTTATTGCAATTAGTAACATTGTATTTCAATTTAACTCACATGCAGCAAGGTATCAAATTCTACGACAGACGATATTTCGCAGGAAACCACCCTGCCATTTTCAATGCGAAACTTCAGTGAGGAAGCAATGTGGAACGTTCTTTAAAACTTTTTGTAGGGTCAAATGTTTTGAGAGGAAGACCAATAATCTTCTTAAGACAAGTTCATTGTCACATCAATAATCTTAATTCTTATTGTGCTGTACCTCGTAGATTATATGGCCTTCCTAAGGTTCATAAAGGTGGATGCCCTCTTAGGTCTGTTGTGTCGAACATTGGTTCTCCCACATATCGTGTAGCAAAACATCTTGCTGGTTTGTTGAGCCAATTGGTAGGCCCTTGCGGACATCACATTAAGAACTCGGCGGATTTCTTGCCTCGATTGATGGGATTGCACTTGGATGACTCTGTTTAGTTAGTTTTGGTGTGGTTTCTCTTTTCATTCGTGTTCCTCTGTCTGATTCTTTGCAGCTGAGGTGAAGTTTGGTACTGATTTAACAAATTTATTTCGACATGTTTTGACTTCCACCTACTTTTTATTCAATGACGAGTACTATGAGCAGACAGATGGAGTTGCGATGGGAAGCCCTTTGCCACCTATTATTGCTAATTTATTCATGGAGGACTTTGAAGATCGTGCACTGGAGTCAGCGGCGTAGAAACCTGGTTGCTTTTTCAGATATGTAGACGACACTTTTTTTGTTTGGTCTCATGGTAGTGAGAACTTCAATTATATTTTAGAACATCTAAATTCAATCCACCCCTAACATCCGTGTCACAATGGAAGTGGAAAAGAATGGTTGCCTTCCCGTCCTTGATGTGTTGGTCAGGAGGAAGGCAGATGGTACCTTCGGACATGATATTTATAGGAAGCCAACTCATACTGATTTGTATCTGCAAGCTGGTACTTGTCACCACCCAGGGCAGCGTGAATTGGTACCGCGAACATTAGTGCATAGGACTCACGTCATTTGTGACCCGGAAGGTTTACCCACTGAGCTGTCCCATCTGGAGATCACATTTTAAAGAAAGGCTATAATGAAGGGCAGATTAAAGGAGCGTTGCGCTATCGACCACATGTGCAACGGGCTGGTGATGATAGCACAGACCTGGCATCCACGTCATTGACCTCTCTGCCATACGTTGGCAGCACCTCCAACAACATAGACCGCATTTTGTGTAAAAACAATGTGAAATGCGTGTTTCATTTACCATTTAAAATTAAGGCACTGTTGGAATCCGTTAAGGATTATCTCGGTTTGCGCAAGGCAAATCGTATCCCATGCAGCTGTGGCATGTCATATGTTGGTTAAACTATCAGGACTGTTGAGGACCGTTGTATGGAGCATAACCGTCACACACGGTTACAAAAGCTAAACAAATCTGCTGTGGCCGAACACCGTTTTGACACAGGTCACCCTATGGAATACAACAAAACGCAAATTTTGGCATGCACTTCCAGGTACTGGGACTGTGTTATCAAGGAAGCGACTGAAATAAAACTAGCAGACAACCTTATGAACAGGGATTAAGAATTTTGCTCAAATACCGCATGGGATCCTGCTCTCTCACTTGTCAAAAAAACAGAGGGACAAACCTAATCCTAGCTTATCTGTTGAGAATTGATGTTTATTATCGATATCCGGACCGTTTTCATCTTTGTTCGTGTCGGCACTGTGTGCCTTCTTGCTCGGAGTGTGTTGTCTTTACTGTTTACTCATTGAAAAACAATATTTTCAAGATAGTTGCAAATTGCTTCCTCACTGCAGTTTCGCCTTGAAAATGGCATGGTGGTCTCCTGCCAAAATATCAGCCAACGTGGAATTTGATACCTGGCTGCATACCCGTAAGTTATTCGAATTTGCGTACACATTTCCTCCCAGGGGGGCATAGGGTGGTGACAGGAAGGGCATCCGGCCACTCCGTAAACATTAACACCTGCCAAATACGGATTTAACACAGAGCCGACTCTGCATGTGTGGGTACATGGCCGAAGAGAAAGATAGAAGGACAACCAATCACATCTAATAAGTGATGAACATAAATTTGAGCGTGCTGAACTTTACACATTTCTACGAGAACTAAAGTACGAGCAAAATCTGAGACAAGTAGAAATACGAATAAGACAACAACCGAGAATACTATTCAACACAAAATCCTCTAGGTGCAAGACTTCCAAAGAGAAAAGCTAAATTAAAATTTTATAATAAGTTATCATACCAGTTATAACCTACGGGGCAGAAACCTGGAGCCTAAGAGAAACAGAAGAAAACCACTAACACGTTTTAGAAAATAATGTTAACAAGAAAATCACTGGTACATATCATGCTAATGAATGAAAATGGTGGAAGGTAAGAAAAACACCGAAATCCACGATTTAGCACAACAAGCAACAATAGTGAACAAAATAAATGCCAGAAGACATCGATTCGCCGCCCATCTAATGAGAATAAAAGAGGATCGAATTGTGTGAATAACATTCAGAGATTTGTCGAATGGTAAAAGACTACGTGAAAACACAGGAGCAAAAATGTTCAAATGTTTGTAGAGTCTATGGGACTTAACAACGGGGTCATCAGTCCCTAAACTTACAAACTACTTTTGAACTAACTAATACTAAGGATGGCACAAATATCCATGCCCGAGGGGGGATTCGAACGCCCGACCGTAGTGGCCGTGCAGACCGTGACTGGAGCGCCTCAGTCCCCTCGGCCACCGCGGCCGGCAACACAGGAGCACTTGGCACAATGAAACAGACAATACGAATATACAAAAGAGTGGAAATAAGTAACTGACAAAACGCAGCACATGACAGCAACATCTGAATGAATCATTTTAGATCGGCACGGGCCTTTGAGTCGCTACAACAACAACTACTACTACAACCATCAATTAAAATGTTGTAGTTATTAGCGTGGATGAAGTGTAAGCGTGAATTATGTGTATTGGAATTCTGAAAAATTCGAGGAAGACCTAATTATGTACAGCGGGACCTTTCTTAAACATTTGCATTTGAGTCTTGCCTGAAATGCGGAACACGCGTTAAGCAAAATATATTTTTTCGTCCGAAAAATACACACACACACACACACACACACACACACAAATAGTCCAACAGTTTAAAAGAAAGTTGCAACAAACGAAATAAGATTTTTTTTTTACTTAAAGATAACATAGTTTTGCTACGCTTCGTGAGGGGGCAGAGGTCGCCAGAATATTTTTACTTGGGAGGGAGTCGCATATTCGAAATGGTTGAAAAACACTGGTAACATAAAATCATTCGACCTCATGCATTAATCTGGATGGCTATCATAGAGGACTATGGACGATAGGGAGATTAGATCCGTAGCGTGTGACTAATAAGTGTTTGCGGTGGGCAGAAAGCGTATACCTGACAGCCAAGAGTTTAAGGCGACCTCTGGCGCATAGCAGCATCACCGGCTTCCAATCCCGGTCCGCCATAAATTATCAATCATCGTAAATGAATTACTTTCTTGTCTTATAGCAACCCAGTATATTCATCTCCTTTCTTTCCCTATTATTCTTCTCCCAGAAAGAATTATAGTTGTAAAAGAAAATTATTATGTTGCACCATAAAGTGAACAGTAGAATGAGAAAATGTTTATACCAAGGACTGAATAATATACCTGGGAGAAATATGTAAAATGAGCTTCGCCAGTTTTTGGTAGTTGGGAAATAATAAACGTACTTTCTATTTCCGTCTTGGTGTATGATGACTGGGACACGGCTGTATGTTTACTGATAACTAGAGCAACACACACCTTCGGCCGAAAATGATGTAAACATTTTATAATCAGTTTGGGTAACTCATTGTTACCATCTTCAGATCCCTGTTTCGTTACGTACTATCACATAACCAGGGTCCATATAGATCATCTGGTTTGGAGACCCATCTCTTATATCTGCCTAACGAAACTGCACAATTAAGTATCAACAGACGATCTGTAAACAATGAGTTACGGAAACTAGTTAGAAAGGATTTACATCAACAGAGGTAGGTGTGTGTCGGTCTAGTTATAAACAGTAAACGTAAGCGAATTAGTGTGAAACAATATATGTTAGTAATTTTAAAATTTATTTGTTTAGAAACTGTTCTGGAAATGACGATCTACTCTTATCATTTGTTCAAAAAGTGAGTTTGAGTAGTTTCCGACTGCAAGCTTATTGGCTGTCATATTTTTAGCCCGCTATAAAAGAATTATTCGCGCGTATTTTTGGGACAGAGAAAGACTTTTTGTAGTGGTATAGAGGATTGAGATCTCAGCCAAATTGATGATAGGCCACGTATAAGGAAAGGTCTGGGCACTTACAGCAATTTCGCAGATATATGAAATTTAGAAGTTTGTCAAATATCATAAAATGTTTGGAAATCATCGTGAAAGTTGAAAGTGTAAAATTCACGATTTTTTAAATCCAAATTATTACTTCTGAAGTAATGGAATCAGCCTGGTGTATTGTTCAGTTAGTTAGCGAGAACTAAATATTCCTAACGGGTAACGTGCATAATATTTGAGCGAGCTTTCAGTCACAGTCAGAAAGGTAGACAACTGATCCATGACTACAAAACCTATAGATACGTTATACTGCGTCTAGTTTTCACTGTAGAATTGTCTACTAACACAAATTTGTCTTCTTTGTTAAAAGGGCAGGGGTTAGCTCGACTGCAGAAGCAGACTGCCACTGCAATGTGACAGAACTTGTCTCTTGTGTGACGTACAAACCGCTTCGCGGCACGTGCTACATCGACCGCGAAAAACAAAAGCGCCGAAGAGACAGGATTCGTAATTGAGAGCGACCTTATAAGAGAACAGCGCAGCAAAGGAACGGTAAGACAGAGTAGGGAGTGCACCAGAAGATCGAATGCCGCGCAAACTGTTTCTTGGCGATGGGAAACTGGGAGAAAATTCTATTTACGTGACGGAAGACGCAGGGCAGAATTTGATTCGGAGGAGTCAGCGGGAGGAGAAGAGAAACAGTAGTCACGTGGCCGTGGGTTCTGGGGGAGCTGACAGCAAAACACCGCGGCAAGTAAATTTATTATTTCCGTTTCTTACTTGTTTGTGTTTAAAAGGCTCCCCATAATAACGATCTTATAATTGTGAAAGAAGGAAGCGTGGAGCTTAACGTCCCGTCGACAGCGTGGTCATTAAGAGACGGAATTTTTGTCTAAGAATGGGGAAGGAAATCGGCCCTGTCGTTTCATATGAACCCCTCATGGCATTTACATGGAGTGATTTAGGGATATACACGGAAACCTAATCCTGGATGGCCGGAGCTGGATTTGAACTTTCGTCCTCCAGAATGCGGGTTCAGCACTGCTCGACCTCGAAAGAATAGGAAGAGGGTGAATTCAATGTGAATGCATCTTAAACCAACAGCCTTGAGCAAACACCAGGAGATATAGTAGATAACTGCAGATATGATTGTTTTAAAAGGTAATGTGCCTCAGTTATCTCCAATTGTATTAGAACTGGCGCTAAGTGTTTCAGCAACTGAAACTACGGAAAACTGTTTAATTTTTGTCAATAATCGGTTCGATGATTTCACTGAAAAGTAGTTCGTTTGATACTACTTCATTTACCGCAAATTTACAAAAGTATTGGAAAAAGATGCTTTATTTGGTTTGATGCCTACTGAAAACAGTAAAGTGAAAGCTATCATGTGAACAAAATATGTTTGCTACGCTGATGGGCATTATGGCAAACATTCATCGAAATGAATAAAAATTATATTGCAGTAAGTAAGAATACAAAATACTTTCTCGATAACGAAACAGCCCAACAGTGTAGTGACCTTTTAAATGACAGTCCGGTAGTAATAGAAAACTAGCTGTTATTCTTGAAAACTTTAAGACTGAAATGAATGAAGAAAGAAAATCAAACAGCAGGCTGTTGAGCTAAGTAGTGGAAGAAAGATTTGCAGTTTGTCTGATACAGAAGTACACGACAATTACTAAACTGATAATAACTGCAAACAATCATCAGAACATGTAGGAAGTGAGTTAGTAAAGAGGATGGTTGTTGGAAAAGGGTAGAGGATAGTTGTAATAAAAAATGATAAAAGATAGTGTACATAAAATCTAACAGATTTGGACTTCTGTACAATTCCTTTTCCTCGATTCCTTGTTCCTACCACCCGTCTTTAAAATTTGTATCTCCTAGTCTCTATCACCTGGAGTATAAGATGTAAGAGACAGGCCAGATACTGTCAGGCACTAAGAAAAATGCTATAATCCCTACTCCAAAGATTGCAAGCACAAAAAGTGTGAAAATTACAGAACCATCCGTTTAATAAGTTATAGTTACAAAATTGTAACACTAATTATTTACAGAAGATTGGAAAATCTGAGATAAGGGAAAAACAGATTGGATTTAGGAGAAATGTAGGACCACGGTGGCAAATCTCACCTTACGATTAATGTTAGAAGACAAGTTAAGGAGAGGCAAACTCAAATTTCTAGCTTTTTTAGATTTGTAGAAAGCTTTTAACAATGTTCATTGGAATATACTCTTTCAAATTATGAAGTCAGCAGGAGTAAAATACAGGGAACGGAAGGTTATTTACGACTTAAAAAAAGAACTATTTCGCCTGGTGCGTAAGACGTATGAGACAGGAGAAATACCCTCAGCCTTTAAGACAAATGTAATAATCCCCATTCCAAAGAAAACAGGTGCAGGAATGTATGAAAATTACAGAACCATCAGTTTAATAAGTAATGGTTCCAAAATTTTAACACGAATTATTTATAGAAGGATGAAAATGTTGGTAGACGCCGACCTTGGGGATGCCAGTTTGGATTCAGGAGAAATCCTTACTTTACGGCTTATCTTAGAAGATAGATTAAGGAAAGGCAAATATACATTTCTAGATATTGTAGATTTGGAGAAAGCTTTTGACAATGTTGATTGGGATACACTCTTTCAAATTATGAAATCAGCAGGAGAAAAATATAGGAAACGGAAGGTTATTTACAACTTGTATAAAAACCAGACAGCAGTTATCAGAGTTGAAGGGCATGAAAGGGATATGGAGGTTGGAAAGGGTATAAGACAGGCAAGCTATAAAGGAAAGCAAGGAGAAATTTGGAGAATGAATTGAAGGTCATGGTAAAGAAATAAAAACCTTAAGTTTTTCTGATGACACTGTAATTCTGTCAGAGACAGCAAAGGACCTGGAGGAGCAGTTGAACGGAGTGGACAGTGTGTAAAAGGTGCCTACAAGATGAACATTAACAAGAGCAAAACAAGAGTAATGGAATGCAGTTTTAGAAAAAAGGCGATCCTGAAGGAAATAAATTAGGTAACGAATCAATAAAGGTGGTAAAGGAGTTTTATTACTTGGGCAGTAAAATAACATATGATGGTCGCAGTACAGAGGATATAAAATGCAGAATGGTAGTGGGAAGAAAAGCGTTTATGAAAAAGAGAAATTTGTTAATATCTAATATTAATTTAAGCGTAAGAAAGTCCTTTCTGATGGCATTTGTGTGGAGTCTTGCCTTGTATGGGAGTGAAACATGCGGACAGGAAGAGAATAGAGGCTTTTGAAATGTGGCGTTACAGAAGAATGCTGACGATTAGGTGGGTGGATCGCGTAACTAATGAGAAGGTACTGAACAGAATTGGGGTGAAAAGGAATTTATGGCGTACCTTGACTAAAAGAAGGGATCGACTGATAGGACACATTCTTAGACATCAAGGAATTGTGAAGTTAGCGTTGGAGGGAAGTGTGTGTGGTAAAAATCGCAGAGGGTGGCCAAGAGATGAAATAGTAAACAAATTCAAATGGATATAGGTTGACGTTCTTATGAGGAGATGAAGAAGCTTGATTAGGATAGACCGAGCGAGGTGGCGCAGTGGTAACGCACTGGACTCGCATTCGGGAGGGTGGTGGTTCAATTCCACCTCCGCCCATCCAGATTTAGGTTTCCGTGATTTCCCTAAATCAATCCAGGCATATGCCGGGATGGTTCCTTTCAAAGGGCACGGCCGATTTCCTTCCTAACCCGAGCGTTAGCTCTGTCGGGGGACGTCGGGGGAGTATCGTTTCTTCAAGGCAGACCGTCAATACACAGTATTACTGTTAGTTTTTAGAGCACTACCTGCGACTAGCTTTGCGAAAGAAGAGACAACACTTATTGCGCAACCCACCCATCATTTTGCACGACAACGCGCGGGCGCATACAGCGCAAGCTGTGGCTGCACTGTTCGGTCGATTGAACTGGGAAGCACCGAACCGTCCAACATACTCCTCGGACTTACGTCCTTCTAACTTTGATTTGATTTAGAAGATGAAGGAACCACTTTGTAGCATTCGCTTCAGAATTGTTCCAGAGATTGGAAAGGCAGTAGACCGCTCCTTTCACACCATCAACAGAACAGGCTCTGCTAACGGTGTTCTACACCCTCCACATCGCTGGCTACGGGGTCTATACAGTGACTACTTTGAAGGACAGTGACAGGTGCATACAAGTAAAGTTTTTGTATTGGTTGTGAATAAATAGTTGCCTATTTAAATTCATACTCTCGTAGCCTCTCTTCAAGACACCGTCACTGTTCGCCAATACCGACAGGTCAGTGTCGACCGCAACAGATGTAGGAATAGGAAGACGCAGCGGCATCTGAGGTGCCAGGTAGTGCTGTTGCCAGATCATTCGCCTAACGTTCCCCTCTACCAATGCAGCCCAGGGCGGCAGCGTGACGCTATCGACTGTGGCCCATATAGCTCCCAGCTGTTTACGGACGGTGGCCAATTCACACCGAATCCGTACGTAACAGGCGCAGTCCCACTCGATCTCAGTGCAGCTATTATCTCACTAGGCTGCCTAACTAGATGAAGCAACGGTCTCTGACTTTCAAAATAAGCAAATGATTGCCTACAGAGCTAACGACAGCCAAATACCACGGGAATAAAGCTCTTTAAAATAAAAACACGCAGTACATTTAAAATGTAAGTATTGAGAGAAATGCAATGATAAATTTGTTGTTAGTAACTTTTGAAATTTATTTATTTAATAATTGTTATGGAAACTATAATTTACTGCAATTGGTGACATGAGCAAAAGGCGGGTTACGGTGGATACAAAATGGAAGCTGACTGGCTGTGAGTTTTCAGCCAATTGGAAGAAGTGTAGTTCATGTGCGTTTTTGGGGTAGAGATATGGGTGTGCAACTTTAACGTTTCGCCACAGTGTCTCTGGAACAATAATAGTTACTGAGAACGCCTTTCACAGTCATGAGCTACGTCAAGGGCTAAAGAAAGTAAGACTATGAGACAGTTCAAAGACGTCAAGAAATATTATTTCAAACATAAAAACTTGTGGTTTTGTTTATATGTTTGTAGAGCTTATAGGACTTAACTACGGAGTCATCAGTCCCTAAACTTACAAACAATTTATGAACTAGCTAATACTAAGGACGGCACAAATATCCATGCCCAAGGGGGGATTCGAACCCCCGACCGCCGTGGCCGTGCAAACTGTGACTGACACGCCGCAGAACGCTCGGCCACCGCGGCCGGCTTTTGTTTATAATTGGATACCCCATATTATATTCTGTTCAATCAATACCATGATGAACAACAAAATGAATGGCATTGGTTGTATCCCAATGAGTCAAATATATCCGGAGAAAATGCGAGGCGCATCTGACGTATGAATCGAAATCTAAATATTGAAACATTTCGACCGTTTCAGGGGGTTGAAATAAATTGAAGGACAAAGTTGAAAATTTGTGATGGAAATGCCCGAAAAAAAAAAAAACAGACACCATATCCATAATTTGAAACGAATGAAGCGCGCAGCTAGCGGTTTGGAATGCGCCCAAAGCCATTCTTTTTTGTGAAATGTAATGCTATTGATCGCATAAGGATTAATATAATATATCCATTTCAATGACAATAGTGTATGTTTACGTTTTAGACTTTCTCATAGTACTCACATTCATAAGCCCAGCTGTACATGAATGCCCATGAGAGGTATTTTTTAATCTCTGTGCTTGTTGCATATATGGCGGTTTTCAAATATCTTGAAATGAAGAGAGCCTTCAAACGCTGTCATTTCCTTTTGGCCTATATTAAAAATAATAATTACAAAGATGTATTATCTCAACTTGTAAACATTATGCGTGAATGCATTACTTACAGCCCCTCACTGAAGTTGTGCTATTTTGAGTTTTAAGGTATGTCAGCTACACCAGAAAAAGTTCTTCTTAATTCAAAATTCACCTCAAGAGATAAGTTAGTATTAATACTGTCAACAGACCTTCAAGTTGTGTACGGAAAATTTCCAATATTGGATCTGAGTAATGATTATGAACTTCGTTCGCTTGCAAAGGGAGTTTTGAAAAGTTGCAAGCCAAAATTCAGTGTTATCTTACACGATTGATGCGGACTCACCATTCCAATCTGGTACTGGGTAACACTTCGCAGAGGATTTTCCGCAATTGTAGGTTCACGTACAAAAGTTTATGTTCCATAAGTGAAGGATGTCTTCAGGTTGTTGAGTTGCTTACCTGTAAATAAAACAAATGAAAAGGTGTCATTTCTACATCTCACCCATGATTGATTAGTTATACATATATTTAATTAGGGGTGTGATGTGTGCACCATAACACGGGCAAGACGCGGAAGATGACGAACAGCATTTCAATCGATGTAGATGAACTAACCTAAGCGAAGGAATCTTCAAAATGTACAAACGACGTGAAGTACGGCCTATTACATTGCGCTGAAGGGTGCCGTGGCAACATTGTGGCTCGTGATTGTGTGAAAGCAAGACTAGGTGTATTGTACCAATGGCCCGGACGCATTATTGAATTGTGTCCCTCTAACAACAGCAAAGAGACCATCAATGTGAGGTCATCACTTTGAAGAACAGCAAAGACAGCTTCCCACTGATGTGTTAGTGCCCTCACTAGTAGTCAGCGGTGATTCGAAGTAGTACTATGAAAATTCAAAAAAATGTTCTAATGTTTGTTAAGCTCATGGGACTTAACTGCGGGGTCATCAGTCCCTAAACTTACAAACTACTTATGAACTAACATATACTAAATACAACACAAACATCCATAGCAGAGGGAGGATTCGAACCTCCGACGGGAAGCTGCCTTGCTCATCGGAACATAGCGCCTCAATGCGCTCGGCCACTCCGTCGCGGCTTTTAACGTTCAGTCATTCCAGCTTGAGCATGCTATAAATACTGAATTAGATTAATGGTTGACTACTGAACCGGTAACAGTACATGAGTAGATTTTCTCTTCGTGTAGGTATACGACCAATGTGGCAGTAGCGCGTTACCACCAATTAGGTGTAAACTATGTCCATATGCTTCGCGGAAAAGGCAAGCCAATAATTCTACGCAAGAGTAACTTAGGCCTGTTATAACGTCATCCAAAGTGATACCGAAGCAGCCTCCATATCGGTCTTTCACAAGATGCTGGTAAGATTATAGTGTTTCCCAGAATGCTAAATTGTCGCTGATGCTAACAAAAGTATACATGTTAAACTACTCATCATTAAATTCTTAATTCGTAAAGTGCAGTAATGTATATTAGACAACTCTGGTTCGAATGCGAGTGGAAGATTAACGACCTTTCACGTGGTATACGGATCAGCCTTGATAACAAGGTAGTTATTTGTTATTTGCGGGATTTTCTGCCTTCAGCTTCACTGCATAACCTGGTGTCTCGGGTTGCAACGCGTGAAACTTTGTGCCGAAACGGGACTGGAACCCGGATTACCCTATTCTTGAAACGGTGCGGATACATCTAGGCTATCCGAGCACGGTTCCCGGACAGATCTAGACTTTCATATGTGACACGTCCCTACATCCTCCAATACTCGCAGACACTGAGGGTGATTCCAGCGATGGGAAGAGACGCATTTATACTATTTTTAGTTCATCTTGACATGTGATACTTGATATGAAATATCCGAAGGAAATGCTGTTGGTCGCGATCCACATCTAATCAGATATTTATTGGCATTTTGAAAAATCTACCGACTTTAACTGACATTGTAAGTCCAATAAGAATTTTAGATGGACTCTGTCTTACAAGGGGAGGCCGTCAATTGTGAAATTCAGATTCGATTCATACTGCGCATAATGAAAGCTCATGGCCAGAGGTGTAATTTGGCAAAGCACCAAGATGCACTTCTCAGCCGTTATCGAGAAAATCGACAATTAAAAAAAAAGCCGTTGCGGTGAAACACTCTCTACGATTGATAATCTTGTACAGAGGCGTAGCGTAGCGGTAAGCGCTCGCGTTGGTAATCAGAAGGTCGACGGATCGAATCTCGCGGCATGCAACCATTTTTATTATTATTTTTTTGTGTTATATATTGCACGGACCAGAGTGATAGTTATCATAGAAATATGGAAAGCAGAAAACAGCACGACATCGAGCACATCTGATAAACGATGCGTTTTTATAAGAACAATTGTTTTTTAAATTATCTGTTGGGAAACAAACGCACCTGATTGACATTCTGAAATATTGTTCTATCGTTCGTCACGTTTGACTTACACTATACGTATTCATTTCGGAATATCGTTTATACTTCTTCCGTTAACTATACGTGGTAAACATTATGAAGAAAATTAATAATATTTGTGAAACACAACTTTGTTTGCGGAAACATAATGATGTTCGAAGTCACCAGTTGCATATAATAAGTTGTTTGAAAGTCGTTTGTCGTGGAAAAACTGGCGACTTCGAACATCAAATGTTATTAATTGTCTATGTATGTGTGTGTGTGTGTGTGTGTGTGTGTGTGTGTGTGTGTACATTTGAATTACAAAAAAAAAAAAAAAAAATTAAAAAGTTGCATGCCGCGAGATTCGATCCGGCGACCTACAGATTACGAACCCGAGCGCTACGCCACGCATCTGTACAATAATACTAAACGTAGAGATCGTAGAGAGTATTTCACAGCAACGGCTTTTTTTAAATTGTCGATTTTCAACGGCTGAGAAGTGCATCTTGGCGCTATGCCAAATTACACCTCTGGCCATGAGCTTTCATTATGCGCAGTATGAATCGAATCTGAATTTCACAATTGGCGGCCTCCGCTTGTTAGTTTAGTTCAATGCTCTTTTTCAGTATTAGGTACAAAATACTCTGAAGGGCGAAAGAAACTGGTATACCTGCCGAATATCGAGTAGGCCCCCTGGGAGCACGCAGAAGTGTCACAACACGACTTATCACAGTCTCGCTTATCATCTGATGTAGTGCTGGAGGACACTGACACCAACCGCGGTGGAGTGGCCGAGCGGTCTAAGGCGCCTTGCTGGGGGTTGCACAGTGACACTTGCACGCAGACCGGGGCTCTTGGCGTGCCAACCGGCTTTTGGCAGGTACGGGTGCACTGAGAAGTCCAACAGTTCAGCACTGCCGCTCCTGCGTGCTGGCTGGCGCTCACTCCAAATCAGTAAGCAGCCGTGTGTCGCTTCAAGATGACTCATTAAGGCGTTTCGTGGCACATTTATTATTAATACTGTTGTAGTAATGGGAATTGACAATAGCATAATGAGAACAGACGATGACACTCTGCTAAGATTATAATGTTGCAAAGATCGGGTGACAACCTAGTACGAAACATGGTAATTCTTACAATTGTTACTAAATAATTGCCGTTTCAGGACGAAATTTAAATTAACAAATTTATATATCATTATAATTTGATTTAAACATTAAGCATAAAACCGCCGCGGTGGAATAGCCGAGCGCACTGAGGCGCCGTGCTGCGGTGCGAGCGACCGTTCGCCGTCGGAGGTTCCAGTCCTCCCTCGGGCATGTTCAAAAATGTTCAAATGTTTGTATAGCTTATGGGACTTAACTACGGAGTCATCAGTCCCTAAACTTACAAACTACTTATGAACTAACTAAGACTAAGGACGGCACAAATATCCATGCCCGAGGGGGGATTCGAACCCCCGACCGTAGTTGCGGTACAGACCGTGACTGGAGCGCCTCAGTCCCCTCGGCCACCGCGGCCGGCGCTCGGGCATGGGTGAATGTGTTGTCCTTAGGTTAATTTAACATATTTTAAGTAGTTTGTAAGCTAGGGACTAATAACCAAGCAGTTAAGTTCCATAGATTAAAGAAAGCATAAAATCATAGAATGCAATGAATATTATTTATTTTCCCTTTTCACTAAAGGAACACTGACAGCCTTCCACTTTTCCCGTAAAGCTAATTCCACGAAAAGCTTTTAAGTTGAAATCTGACTGAGCTTCTGCGGTTCGATTTCGTCTTTTCGTAAAAAGCAACATGTACAAGCAAGTCTAAACGTAGACATAATCGTAGCTGGAAATTTACATTAGGCTCGTGTCCGAATGGTTCCGCCGAATCTAGCACACTGGCTTCGGATTCGAGATTCGTTGCATAATGGCCGAATACTACCGAATCCAAAGTGTTATATGGAAACTTACAGTTACCAATGTTGTACATTACTTTGCATAAGTGCTCTTTCGTTTGCGTTATTTACTTTATTTTCCGTAGATCCGCTGAAAGACGTGACGTCATAAAACGATCTCGCTTTGAATTTATTCAAGTGAAACAACTACGAAATTTAAGCAGTTCCATGACTATTGTGAAAACAATCTAACGTATTTACCAGACTCTAAGCCGCCCTTTTTTTCCTTTTTTGGGTCAAAAAACCACCTTTGGTTTAAATCGAGTACAAAGCGAACGACGTTCTGTAACATGGGGTTAGAGACTGCCACCAGTAACTTTTCTCGTCTAATATAAGCAGTGCTACACAGGCTTGCTTTGCAGGCACAAAATAAAATATAGCAGCCTTTGAAATATTAGTAGCAATTTTTTTCTTTACGTAAATACCAACGATACATACGGCTCCAGGATTCCTCCATGAGTTGCCTCATTCTGATTTCACGTTCAGTTCCGTAGAATTTTGTAAAGTACTGGGGTATGTGAACTGTGATGAAGCACTAGGATTTCAAGAAGAAAGTTATTTATTAAGTGGAAAAAAAGTTCTAATTGTGTGTCATCCAGGAGGGATGACTGTTCTAATAAATCGGTTAAGGTCAATCTTAAAGACATGTACACTGACTGCATTTCGAAAAGTGACAGACAACTGACACCAACGGGTCGTGTAAACCGCGTATGTGTGACAATGAAATGATGATACATGGAAGTGGGCCGGCCGCGGTGGCCGAGGGGACTGAGGCGCTCCAATTACGGTCTGCACGGCCACTACGATCGGGGGTTCGAATCCCCCCTCGGGCATGGATATGTGTGCCGTCCTTAGTCTTAGCTAGTTCTTAGGTAGTATGTAAGCTTAGGGACTGATGACCCCGTAGTTAAGTCCCGTAAGTTCTACAAACATTTTGAACATGGAAGTGGGTTCCAAACGAGACTGCATAGCAGGCATTTAAAAATGTTCGATATCGTATTCAGAACATAGTACAAGTGATGATGCACTGTACTTCGAAGGAACTGAGTAACAAGGAATCAAGTGACAGTGATTCAGATTTACCGTACCGGTATCTAATTGCTATTATAAATATTTCGTAAAATTTTTATTATAAGTGTAATAAAATTGTTTTATATTTCCGCGTTTAGTTTGCCGTACATTTGAAGTCTCATCTAAAAGCTACTACGTAAAGCCGACTGGCAAGCCTGCGTTGCATCTATATGCCTGACGCTACAACCACTGCCTTCATGCTCACGTGTTTTTTCTCTTAGGGTCAAGGGATTGTTCCTGTGAATCGTGATTTGTAAATTCCACACTCTCTTCACCATAAGAATAATACAAATGTAAACATTACGCCATGTAATCTTCCGTGTTAGCTGTTACCACATCACTACGGTCGGGGGTTCGAATCCCCCCTCGGGCATGGATATTTGTGCCGTCCTAGTTCCTAAGTCGTTCATAAGTAGTTTGTAAGTTTAGGGACTGATGACCCCGTAGTTAACTCCCTTAAGCTTAACAAACATTTGAACATTTGTTACCACATTTAAGGTCCGTCAGCTTAACAAATCCGAAAGACAACGGCGAACGCGTAAGAATATACGCACCACGTTAATGTTTACATTTGTTTGTTCTTATGCTGAACGGGAATAGTTAGAAACGAAGCACGGCAACTGACTTCTACTACTGATTTTTAAATCTTCTACGAATATAAATTCTGTGCAGACAAGGTACGTGATCTTAAATTTTTGAAAGAATAAATAAATCCACAAAATACACTTACTTAACCTCCGGAACCGTGGCAATAACAAGTACACACTGGTCGAATAAACGCGGATTTATCTGTGTCTGAATGTCCTGTCTGTCACTTATGGAATGCCTGATATGTCACTATAAAATTATTTAACATTTGCACGTCATATTTTTTAAGAATCTATTTTTCCAACTTCGAAAATATCTACTCATCTTTTCAGGTTTTATTTTTGATTCTTCCCCTTTGAAAAAAGAAAAGAAAATGTAATCCTTTCCTTTCTAGGAATGTCAAGATACAGAGGAGACAGCGTTACGGAAATGATACAGGATCTGGGATGGGAATCATTACCACAACGGCGCTTATCGCTACGGCGTGGGCTACTTACGAAACTACAATCGCCAACATTCTCCTTCGAATGCGAAAATATATTGTTGACTCCCACTTACATAGGTAGAAATGATCATCAGAATAAAATACGAAAAATCAGAGCCCGAACGGAGAAATTCAGGTGTTAATTCTTCCCGCGCGCTATTCGAGAATGGATTGGGAGATAAAATAGTATAACGGTGGTTCGATGAACCCTCTGCCAGGCACTTAAATGTAATTTGCAGAGTATCGCTTGTAGATGTAGACAATGCAATAATTTTATTATTTCATCAAAATGAAATAGTTTGTAATAGAGGGAAGAAAGTTTATTATCTTTCAGAGCATCTTAGCGACATATATGACAAAATGTTGCATAGCCTTCAAATTTCTTTTAAGCGGTTGGGGGGGGGGGTATTAAAAACTCCTTAAGATTTAAAATAAAAATCTACATGAAATCTTAATTTCTTAAACTTAAGATTCGGTATTCGGATTCTATTCGGTAAAATTGGGGTTAGGCACATTCCTTATTTACACTGAGGAAAGAGAAGTCTACGAAACTAATTTTGCTATGAAACTAAAAGCACAAACATCACATTGTAACTGTATAAGTTCTAGCTGTAGAAACGGTTCAACACTATCAACATAACATGAAAATCAGTAAAACTGCTCAACCCTTTGCTAGCTTAAGGGCAGTATAGTTACTTGATCTAACTACAAATTAATTCGATGAGTGTTCTTCCTGTAAAGAAAAATGTATTTTCATAGTGAATGTTTGAAAAGTTATTCAGACATTTATACCTCTACTAAATTATGATGACTTTCTTTAGTCATTCCTCTTAAAAGTATTTTATTTAGAACACACAGAATAAACATATTAGGAATCCTGCACAGATTTGTTGATTTGTCTAATTCTACCATCACGCTACATTCATCGCTTTAAAAACAATTACCCTCCATTTTACCAGAAGACTCCGGCCTAAAGCTTTAATTTAAAAAAAATTATACTGTTTCACATATTTGAAGTGTTTACTTTTAGATCGCAAAATTAATTTGCTGCATTGAAACACAAATATGTCTAAGAAATGTGTAAGAGACTTAGGCACATCGAAAGATGTCAAAGATAATTTCTGATTTATGTCACCATCAAACAGAACCATTTTTACTCCGAATTGGTATAAATTCGAACAGAGAGTAAGAAGTTGGAAAATTTCCAGGAGAACTGAGGCGAAACAGTAGCCACACTTTGCATATCATTACATTGCCTGAGAAATACACTGAACTTCTGTCAGTACAATCAAATAGTTCTACGGAAATAGAGGCTTACAAACAGATATTCGTACCAATGCTCCTCCTCGAGATGTTGTTGTTATTGAGGGGAATAAACAGCTAGGTCACCAGTCCCCTTCCTCAATAAGTTTCTGAGTAGATTTTTATCCAGAAAATTCAAGAAAAAGGTAACACTAGTGTCTTAATTATGAGAGGTAGCTTCGCATAAGCAGGAACGGAAAGGTTATGTTCAAATCAAATGTTTGTAAATCTTAAGGGACTTAACTGCGGAGTCATCAGTCCCCAAATTTACAAACTACTTTATACTAAAGACGACACAAACATCCATGCCCGAGGGGAGATTCGTACCCCCGACGGGGAACGGCCTCGTGCATCGAGTATTGCTCCTCAATGCGCTCGGCCGCTCCGCCGCGGCGACAGGTTATGGTGCCGGTAAATTTTAACGGGTGGATGTCTTGCAATAACATTCATTTATTATAAAATGTTACAATCCATTTTACCGAAAATCAATTTTTTTTAACTCGGGGCAAACGATTTTAATTGTCAGTATTAACCGATCTCGATGAGATATTAGCCGGAAGTAGTCTTAATGTGTTTGCATTACTTCTTTGCATTAATATTATCGAACATGTAACTTGTTTATTTTATGATCAAATTTAGGTACCAATATTAAAAGAAAATTAAATGCTGAAATTTGAAATAAACATTGAAAACATGTGGCCAATGTAGCTCATAAAATGAACGCACAGAACTGTTGAACTATGTCTGGTGAATGTACTTACAAATCTATCATTTGAAAGTACCAGAAGTTGGTTTCCTAGAATACCATTAAAGCTAACTAAAAATTCTCAACTGAAAACCAATGAACTTATGTACTTAAAACGTTGGGTATTACTACGTATTTACATAATACACAGAAATTTAAAATTTTGTAGCTACCTACAGAGTAGAAAAACAGTTAAATTTTTGAGTGGAGTCTCCCCTTACACACTTCGCCGTAGGTATTGTAAGTTAGTTTGTAAGTTCAAATGTTCAAATGTGTGTAGAGCTTATGGGACTTAACTACGGGGTCATCAGTCCCTAACTTTACAAACTATTTACGAACGAGCTAATACTAAAGACGGCACAAATATCCATGCCCGAAGGGGGATTCGAACCCCCGACCGTACTGGCCGCGCAGAACGTAACTGGCGCGCCACAGACCGCTCGGCCACTGCGGTCGGCAGTTTGTAAGTCAACAGCGAGCCTAATTATAAGTGTTCCTTAGAACACAATACATAATTTGCCCTTTTCCTGGGCATTTGGTCGGCTGTGTTTTGCTACGTAACGACGTCGTCCCCTTCCGTTGTACAGCGAGTTCCCACAGCTCAGGAAGCGCGCGAGTTCGAAGGTTAAAATTAAAGTCGTATGGCATGAATGGCTGGGAAACCCCGAAGGGCAGGTTCAGCCGCCTAAGTGGGAAGGTTTTCCCTCTCCTCCGCGCCCGCAGCACAGACAAATGTGTTACTCTGAGCCCGCAGGCACCTTTCCTTTGCAAAGTGTGAGAACTGTGTTCTAAACTGTCTAACTTAAGTGTAGGTGACTGTAATGGGTACGTGTGTAGTGTAGTGTGTTGGAGATGATGGGAGATTGGAGAGGGTGAAACCCGGTGCCGTCACTTAGCCTACTCCTCTCGAAAAGCACCAAGGGGCCGCCGAGCTTAACGTCCCCATCCGGGATCACCATCAACAGTTTCCCATGTCCTCACTCCACGAGACACTGCGGAGAGCTTTGGAATTTATTCTAGGATGTTGGTGCAAAGACTAGAGGTCACGGTCTTTGCACCATCAACCTTCGTGCCCCTTCTGCCATAAGCAAATGGAAAAATGTCAACAGCGCGTGGCGTCCAGGGGCGGTTATCCATCCAAGTACCAGCCAAGCCCGACGGTGTTTAACTTAGGTGTTTTCTCGGAAGCCGGTGTATCCATCAACGGCTGTTCCAGCGTAAGCCCTAGTATGCCATACTTGTGTGACACCCCGTCCACTAAGTGCAGGTTAGTGTAAGTAGTTTGTAAGCCTAGGGACTGATAACCGCAGCAGTTAAATCCTTTAGATTTATAAACATTTGAACATGGTGAAAGAAATCGATAACAGAACCACGTTTCAGTTATTTCTGGATTATTGTCCTTCACTGAGAACGCATTCTCTGAAAAAATAAAAAATTAACTATTATAAAAAAAAAGTATGTGCAACGGAAATTTAGTCCCGACTACTAAACGTTGTGCTCCTGAGTTACAGAAGTACTCGTAAAGGTCAGCTCGACCGAACTGACTATGTTGCTAATTAATATTGGAACATGGCATATTTGGATTAGTGAGAGAAAGAAAGAACTTCAATGTTATCGTCGTGGACGTGATCAGATACCTAAGAGAGTTAAAGAAGCGTTAAAAACACTTACGTCGAAGAGGCTTCCAAGAAGGTGCCTTGCATTATGAAGAAGTTTACTCTCTGAATCTCGGCGGTGTTCAGTTTAATGGACGGCGCTCTGCTACCTGTTGCTGGGGAGCCTCGCCACTTAAATGGCTGCAAACTGCGGCTCGGTGTGTGCTGTAATGCGACCGACCATCAAGTGCGCCACGGTTATTTCACTCTTCGTAAACCTCTTAGACGTCCGTAATACGCAGTCTTCCTACGCCGACCTTGATGTGTTCCTGTATTTGTCACGGTTAATAACTAATCGATTGGTTTCCATCTCACAATGAACTTGGCTTCAGTTTATCGGTTGTGTGTTGGTTCCCTAATCGATTTGTGCATTCTTTCGCTCTTGACAGCCATAATAGTATTCAACTTAAGTACTTGTGACTGTTCCAATGTATCTATTCTCTCACGTAATGAAATCACGAAATATGTCGTGTGACATTAGGCCAACCTGTTTTCTGCCTAAGACGAATAGTGATCTTTGTTCCGTACAGCATTACTAGTTTGCATCAGGCAAGAAAGAGCAACGTTACAACCTATGATGTGATCAGCTTTCAGTTACTTCTATATTTCCTTGAAGTACTTAAATTTTTGTAATTTCTCCTTATCTGCATATGTTATTAGAATTTAGTCAGCTACCACTTGTCCGCCTCCATAGTGTACTGGCTCGGTGTCACAGTGATTAGAATGCCGGAGTATGAATCGAAAGGTGCCGGCGCGGTAGCTCAGAGAACACTCTCTCTAATAATAATAAAAAAAATAATAAATAAAAAAATAAAAAAATAATTGCACTGACGTGTTTTACGGCCCACTTTAGATTTGTAGTTTTATAAATTTTTGCCAACATTTTGGACCAAAATAATAATGTAAATAATAAGAAATTAATTAATAAGATCGTCTGAAACCCTTGTAGGAAAAAAAATAGGTACTGGTGTGTTCCAAACCACTTACCTTCAGCGTCATAGTCCAACACATTGACACTACGCTACAGCTGACAGTTACGAATTTCGTTCATGTAATCTCATACTATTGATGGCCGTTGTTCACTGATGCTAATATGCCATTTGTAGACACTAGATCATCATTTATCGTACGAAGAACGACGTCTTTTTGTTATTTATTCAGTGCGCCATTGCTTTGAAATGACAACGTGTAAGTTACAATAAGAAAATCATCAAATACGCAACGCAAGATGGCGTATGCCAGAGACAGTTCTGGGCGAGGAATGTTACGTGACATCTGTGAACGGCGGGTTTTCGTTAATTTAATGGAGGGTGTCAAAACTACGTTATTTTTGCAAATATCTTTCAAACGATACGAGATAAAAAAAATAAAATAAAAAATAAAATTAAAAAAAAAAAGGGACAAAGTGTAGAGAATTTTCTCCTCTACAAATTCGCTTATTCAATTTTCGCGTCAGATAAACGGTTTATTTGCAATTAAAATTACATACAAACGGCTTTTTTGGTATTACTAACGTATTTCTTGTTCGAAATATTTTCAAAAAGCGAGGTTCTGGTCTCTGGTAGCCAAAAATTATGCCTGTAAAATTTAGTGCCGATCGATTAAACGGTTCGACCTAAAAAAATTGGGAACACGTTACAGCCAGACAGACATCGTCTAATCGCCGTTATTTTTGCAAATATCTCTGCAACTATGGAAGATAAGAAGAAAACATAATAGAGAGAAGTTGTAGAGAATTTTCCCTTCTACCAATTAGGTTCTCTACCAAATAGGTTATTCAATTTTCGTGTCAGATGAACGGTTCCTTTGCAATTACAATTATATTACAAACGGCTCTCTCTCTTTTTTTTTTTTTTTTTTTTTTTTTTTTTTTTTTTTTTTTTTTATTACTACCGTATTTTTTGTCCGAAAAATTTGGAAGAGGGAGGTTCTGGTTTCTAGCGGCCTACAATTGTGTGCAAAATTTGGTGCTGATCGGTTGAACAGTTCGTCTTAAAAACAGGGAACACGTTACGGACAGACAGACAGATATCCCAAAAAAAATTATTTTTGCAAATGTCTCTGAAACTATACGAGATATGAAAAAACATAAGAGAGCAAAGTTGTAGAGAATTTTCTCCTCTACAAATTTGTTTATTAAATTTTCGTGTCAGATGCATGGTTAAGCCGTTGTTTTCATTTAAATTTCGAGATGTTAAAAGACGATCGCAAAGGCCCACTTTTAGTGGGCCAATAATTTGTGCCAAGAACTCAACGACGAACCATGCACAAAAACGGACAAACGTCCGCAACGGAAGGTACAACCATAAGAACAAAAAAGAGAAGAAATGTGGACCGCATGGTGTGCTGCCACGTAGGGCACCCGAGTACGATTCCCGGCTGTTCGGAAATTTTCTTCCCTCGGGGACTGGGTATTGTGTCGTCGTCATCATCATTTCATCATCACTGGACGCAAGTCACCGAAGGGATACCGGACACTTGCCACGCCGGACATTTGCCACACCTGACCCTTCGCCAGGTAGTCGGATTAGCGACCCCTCGGGCAAGGGACGCCCTTCCCCGTAGTCCTGATTTTTGCTTCCAAACCTCCGTCTCTGTATCTTACTCGATACAGCCAGTAAGAAAGAGATATTTTTCTTCGACATCTCGCCGAAATGTACAGCTTCTTTTCAATATCCCGAAATCGAAATTTTATAACTTGTCGGAAATAAAAGCAATACTGTTGTCTATGTCAGTGTGTAATTAGTTCTTCCAACCACAAATATGGATCCATTCACCCTCCGTCTGTACGGTAGCTTTCTTCCACACTTCCTGATTGCGATAGAAGCAGTCCATCGCCATATAAGGAACACGATATAAGGATAATTAAAACTTCCGGGCTGAGAGGCAATGGTCAAACAGTAGAAATTCTTTCCCCCTGACGTTTCGTTGCCGGCTGTGGGCAACATCTTCCGAGATGAGTCGACGACTGACTGGCTGTTAGTCCACGGCCTCTCAGCCCAGAAATTTTAATCACCGAAGACGTCGGTCGTGAAAGCCTATACGTTATGATATAAAGATAATTCGAATGTTCTTTGATCATTCAAGTGTCATCACTATATATATATATATATATATATATATATATATATATATATATATATATATATATATATATATATAATAGTATATGGGAGTTAACTACGGGGTCATCAGTCCCTAAACTTACCAACTACTTATGAACTACTTACGAACTAGGACGGCACAAATATCCATGCCCGAGGGGGGTTTCGAAACCCCGACCGTAGTGGCCGTGAAGACCGTGACTGGAGCGCGTCAGTCCCCGCGGCCACTGCCGCCAGCTGTACATATATTAATTGCTACAATTGCATGAAAAAAAAAAGAGGATAGAACGATACACTTCTTAAATTTACTCTCGTGTGGCGAAACATTAGTTAATAAAGTTTATTGGAGCAATGTTCTAAACAGTGACAGAAAATACGTTTACAAAATTGATATAAGAGCGTCTATGTTTGACAGGTCACCTAAAGTCGACATACAGTTTTAAAATATTTGAAATTAGGAAATGAAGGAATATAGAATGCTGTGCTTGTAATGTGCACTGTTGTTCTACATTGTGTAGGTTTGGTATCTACTGAGTCGCAGAGAAAGCACCCTAGTTTTTTAAGGGAAAAGCCATAATTCCTATGATCTGCAGTACAAAATAAAGAAACAGCACAACTTAAGGAAATCGTAATGTAAATATGTGTACTAGCTGACAAGCGAAACTTAACTCGATAGTTGCTGTGAATTAGTATGAGAGGATGCTCACATGACAACCGAAATAAATCAATAACTGGCTCCGTTTACCGACCCTCGCACTCACATGATGCAGACGCTGAACAGTTCATGGAAAACTAGAGTCTCATTACAAATAGGTACACTACTCATACAATTATAGTTGGCAGTGACTTAAATCTACCATCCGTGTGTTGACCAAAACACACCTTCAGACAGGGTGGCAGGTACATCTTCCGAAATTGTTCCAAATGTTTTTTTAATTATTTAATTGGGGCGATATTACATAACCACGCAATTTTATTAAAAGCCGTTTGTGAGGTACGGTGTCAAAAGCCTTCTGTAAATGAAGAAATACGGAGTCAACTTGATATCCCTTGTCGATAGCACTCATCACTTCGTGTGAGTAAAGAGCTAGTTGTGTTTGCATGAACGATATTTTCTAAATCCGTGTTGACCCTGGGTCAATAGATCATTGTGTTCGAGATAAATCATAATATTTGAATACAGGCTATGTTCCAAAGCCCTGTTACAAATTGACGTCAATGAAATAGGCCTGCAATTTATTGGGTTACTCCTACTGCCTTTCTTGAATATAGGTGTGACCTGTGCAACTTTCCAGTCTTTTGTTACAGATCGTTCTTTGAGAGAGCGGTTGTATATGGCTGTTAAGTAAAGAGCTATAGCTTCAGCATAATCAAATAGAAATCCAATGGGTATGCTGTCCGGACCAGAAGACTTGTTCTTGTTAAGTGATTTAAGTTGCTTCACTACTCCGCGGATATCTACTTCAACGTTACTCATTCTGGCCTCTGTTTGTAATTCGAAATCTGGAATATTGATTTCGTCTTCTTTGGTGAATGAGTTTCGAAAAGCTGTGTTTAGCAACTCTGCTTTAGTAGTGCTATCATCGGCAGGATCGCCGTTAATATCACGTAGTGAGGGTATTGTTTGTGTTTTGTCCCTAGTATATTTAACATATGACCAAAATCTCTGAGTTTTCAGTCAAATTTCGAGAAAGAGTTTCGTTTTGAAAAATATTGTAGGCAACTCGCATTGAAGCCCTCGATAAATTTAGAGCTTCTGTGTAGGATCGTCAATCCTGGGGATTTTGTGTTAGTTTAAATATAGTATGCCTTTTTCGTTGTCTTTGCAACAGTGTCCTGACCTGTTTCATGTACTAAGGGGGGATCACTTCCTTCTTTTATTTGGTATAAAACTGTCAGTTGCTGTCGATACCACTTCTTTGAATTGAGGCAAATCTGGTTTACACTTACGTTTAGTGTTTGGAATGAGTGGAAACTGCCTTTCAAGAAGCATTGTATTGTATTTCTATCTGCTTTCCTGAACAAATATACTTTTCGTCTTTTTTTGGTAAGTTTGGGACATTCGATATTCAATATTGCTACGACAGCTCTGTGTTCACTAATACCTGTATCTGTTTTGATGCTCGTTATGAGTTCAGGATTATTTGTTGCTAAGAAATCACGTGCATTTTGACATTCATTTACAATTCTAATTGGCTCATGAACTAATTGTTTGAAGTACCTCTCAGAGAATGCGTTGAGTACAATTTAGCGCGATGTTTTATGCCTACCTCCTGATTTGAAAATACGATTTCGCCAACGGACTGAGGGTAAATTAAAATCACCGCCTATTATTATTGTGTGAGTCGGGTACGTGTTTGCAATTAGACACAGGTTTTATTTCAACCTTTCTGCTATTGTATCGTCATAGTCGGGAGGCCGGTAAAAGGAACCAATTATTAACTTTTTCCAACTTTCGAGTGCAACCTCTACCCATAATAACTTACAGGAACTATCAACTTCAACTTCACTACACGATAGACTACTTTTGACGGCGACAAACACGCCTCCACCTATTTTATTTAACCCATCTTTTCTGAAGACAGTTATATCTTTTGCAAAAACTTCTGCTGAAATTATTGTTGACTTACGCCAACTTTCGCTACCTATAATGATGTGTGTTTCGGTGCTTTCTATTAACGCTTGGAGTTCTGGTATTTTCCCGACACAGCTACGACAATTTACAACTGTTATACCGATAGTTCCTAGATCTATATTTCTCCTGTGATCGACAGCCCATTTAGTGTCCCCTAAAGCCCTCTACCCTAAAAAACCGCCCAGTCAACGCCACACAGTTCGCGCTATTCGTGTAGCCGCTTCCTCCGTATAGTGGACTCCTGACCTATTCAGCGGAACCTGAACCCCACCAACCGATTTACGGATACTGAGGTCTGATACACATTTTTTTATTTATTTTTGCAATAAAGGCCGCATCGTTAGGTTGTCCTCAGATATTATCTATGATCAGTACGTCTCCGTTTTTGGAAAACAGCTTTCCCTTGCAATTATCCTGTTTTCGGCGTAAGCATATCCACACCTATTATCGCGTAACCATTGTAATGGCCGGTCGTTGTAATAACTTCCATACTGACGGTCACACCACGAAATGCAGAAGCGACCAGTGTAGGGTGGCAGGAGGGGAGAGGAGGGGGAGGAGGAGGTCACAGGGGCACCCGACCCATCGGAGCAGGTAAAAGTGTGGCAAATGTCCGGCGTGGAAAGTGTCCGGCGTGGCAAGTGTCCGGATGTGGTGTCGCACAAGTACAAAGTGCGCGCCACCTACTTTCGCCGCGCGCCGCCATGCATGCACGGAGCGGCGTTCTTCCGACGACAGCCACGAGCGCCCTCTGGTACAACGCCGCTCGTGGCCACCACTGAAGGACTTCGGCCACTTCGCACTTCGCACTTCGGACTGAGATAGCAACGAGTTGGGACGTTCGTAATCCGATAGGCACGAGTGAAGACTTTGCTATTGTACAGGCACTAGGCAGGCCTCTAACAACTATGTTATCGACATTCTGCAGTACTATGTAAAAGTTAAGTAATGTTACATTCTGTGCAATATATCTCTTTCTAATTTACTCGAGTGTTTATAGTTTCTGGCTGCTCCCCTCTGTACCTGCACCAGCGTGTCGGTCGCATTCCACTCGGCCACCGACACCTACGACGAGGCTGGGACACAAAAGCGGCGACGAAGTCGGGACACCAGTGGCGACGAGGAGTGATAGAACCTTGGACCAGCCCGCTTGCAGCAGCCAGACAGCAGCAGTCGGAGCACGCAGAAATTGCTCCCGCCCACCCACCCTTAATATAAGAATTTTGGGGAAGATATTTTGTTACGTGTTTTGTGGACTTTTTTGTTGCAGAGCGAGTCCTCTTTCATATTGCATTTGTGTTTTGTTATAATTTACTTGTATGCGCGGCGCCTAATCGGTCAGCATGGCCACTACCCCGAACCCAAACTTAATGGAAATTATTCAGTTACAGACGGCGCAAATCACCCAGTTGCTCCAGGCGGTGGCCGAGCTGACAGCGCGGGCAGCTAACCAACAACAACAGCCGCCGCTTCAGCAGCCCACACCTGCCGCCGCAACACTTCCTACGTTTCGCCAATACAACGAACGTGAGGAAGAATGGAGTGATTATCTGGCGCAGTTTCAAGAACTCGTCGCGGCTCATCAACTTACAGGTCAGACTGTTAAGCATCTTTTATTGTCTGTGGTGGGCCCCAAAACTTTCGTGTTACTGCAAAAACTATTCCCGCACGCATCTCCTCGTGATGTAGACTTTGAACAAATTGTAGATGCACTGAATGCTCATTATGAGAGAAAAGTTCTTGTAGCCGCTGCACGATACCGATTTTTCAGACTTAAAAAATTACCGCAGCAGTCACACCAAGAGTGGATTACGGAATTGAAGGGCTTAACCCGCCAATGTAAATTTACTTGCTCTTGTGGACTTTCGTATAGTGACGTGATGTTGAGGGATGCGATTACACAGAATATTCAGGACCCCAGAATTAGAGCAGCAATTCTGAAACAGTCTGACCCCTCATTAGACAGTGTACTGCAGCTTATTGAAGCGCATGATACTTTTGACTTAGCAGATGTAGAAATGCAAAGCCACAGTGTAAATTCAGTGTGCCGCAACGGACGCTTTCCTAGCCGTAGTTCTCAGTATAGCACTAGTGATTCTTATTTTTCTACCGGTCGTGCTGAACAGACAGTGAACAGTAGCCAGTGTAAAAGTGCGACACAAAGGTCGCCCCGTCGTGTTAGAAACAGTGATTTGAATAACGGGCGCCAACGCTTATTTCAGAAAAATGTACGTAAATCTTGCCCCCAGTGTGTGTCTCGCCACAAACGTGCTCATTGCCCTAGTCGCAACGCAACCTGTTATCAATGTGGCAAATCAGGACATGTGCAGTCTGTGTGTATGCAAATTAAAAACTCAAAGAACAGTAACGTTAGAAACAGTGCTTCGCAAAGTGCGAGAACAGTTCATTCTGTAAATGTTATACGGGCTGTGGAATTGAACAGTGCTTTGCTTGGTTCTCAATTGCGAGAAAGTTCTTCTGCGCCTACTGCACAACTATATAGTGAGCCACGTAGCAAGCGCCGACGGGGGCGTAAAACAGTGCAACGGAAAAGGGTTCGGGACAAGCAACATGGCTATGAACAGTGCATTCCTGTAGTGAAAATAGTGCCTTCTGCAACTTCTAATTGTAATAGTGCCCCGTACTGTGTAGCTAGAGACAGTAGAATTGGTGTAGCTACTCAAAGTAATTTTAGTGCAGTAGCCTCGCATTGCGCGGACGCCGATCCGGCGGTAGTGTCATCTAGTGACAGTGTTGTTAATCCGCCGGGTGCCGAGTATGCGCCGCTCCCTACCGCACGCAACCCGCGCAAGCGCAGAAAACAATATGTATTAGACGTTGCCCACATTCGCGCACCTGTCGTGCGCCAGAAGCACAAACTGTTTGTGACTCTTTCGATCGAAAATAAGACTGTGCAATTTCAGCTTGATACTGGTTCCGCTGTTACATTAATAAATAAAGACACATATGAACTTCTGGGTTCGCCAAAATTATCGCTGTGTCAACAAGTGTTAACAGCTTATACAGGTCAAAATATTCCCGTGCTAGGAACGTGTAGCCTGCCTGCCTCTTTTCAAGGTGTTACGAAAACAGTTGCTTTTGTTGTTCTTCAGGCCAAATCTACGCAGAACATTTTTGGGCTAGATGCTTTTGACTTGTTTGGTTTATCAATTCAAAGAGATGTGCTTCAAATTTCGTCAATAGTGCCTCAGGATAAAATCAATGCATTGTGTGACAAATACAGTGACTTGTTTTCGCCGGAACTAGGTTGTGCAAAAGACTTCGTGGCACATGTAACTTTAAAAGAATCTGCAGTTCCAAAATTTCGTAAAGCTAGACCAGTGCCTATCGCCTTGCGTGATTCAGTTGCCGAAGAACTTAAACGTTGGCAAGATAGTGGGGTGATTTCTCCTGTTTCTGCGAGTCAGTGGGCCTCGCCTATAGTAATTATACCCAAGCCGTCAGGAAAACTTCGTCTCTGTGCGGACTTCAAATCAACAGTGAACAGTCAAACAATTGTAGACACTTATCCCTTGCCCAGACCTGACGAACTGATGGACAAATTAGGACAGTCTCGCTTCTTTTCCAAGATTGATTTAGCAGAGGCATACTTACAGATTCCACTTGATGACGAGTCAAAAAAGTTTTTTCGTCATTAATACTCACATGGGCCTTTTTCAATTTCAGCGCCTACCCTTTGGCAGTTCTTCCGCCCCCGCTATTTTTCAGCGCTTTTTGGAACAGCTGACAGTTTCTGTACCGTGTTGCTCGAACTACTTAGATGATATTGTGGTATCCGGACGTACAGTTGAAGAACATTTAGCAAATCTGGAGTGCCTTTTCAAAGTTTTGACTACAGCAGGTCTACGTTGTAATAAAGCAAAGTGTTCGTTTTTTCAAACTGAAATAGAGTACCTAGGCCATGTGATTAATGCCCAAGGAATTCATCCCTTACAGTCACATCTTCGAGCAATCAAAGACTTGCCTCCTCCTAAGAATGTGCATGAATTGCAAGCAGTAATGGGAAAGCTTAACTATTATTTCAGGTTTATTCCCAATGCCTCTCAGATTGCAGCTCCACTGCATCACTTACGTAGGAAGAATGTTCCTTTTGTATGGTCCAAAGATTGCCAGGTTGCCTTTGACAACTTAAAGTCTGCACTACTCAGTGATGCCTGTCTGATTCCCTTTGACCCCCAGAAGCCTGTAGTGTTAGCAGTTGACGCCTCATCGTACGGTCTCGGCGCAGTAATCTCACATCGTATTGGATCTCACGATCGTCCTATTGCCTTTGCATCCAAGCTACTGACGCCGACGCAACAGAATTACAGTCAGATAGAAAAGGAGGCCTTAGCAATCATTTACGGCGTCGCAAAGTTTCATCATTATCTCTATGGCAGAAAATTCTATTTGTTGACAGACCACAAGCCTCTCACGTCGTTGTTCTCACCCACAAAGCCGATTCCGCCACGTACGGCACAAAAGCTTCAGAGATGGTCCTTGATATTGTCTAATTATCAATATGAGATTTTGTACCGACCTACCACTAAACATGCCAACGCGGACACACTTTCCCGACTTCCGGTTGGCCAGGATGTATCATTTGATTCTTCAGAAATGGCATGTTGTCAGATAGACTCCAGAGATGCTTCCGCTGTCGCAGACTTTCCTTTGAACTCTCGTCGGGTTGCACAGGAAACAGCTGCGGATGCAGACCTAAGTGTGGTAGCACGTTTTGTTCGCTCAGGGTGGCCTGCCAGAGCCAAAGACATTGATCGGCCTCTGGTTCGACGTTATTTTGCACAACGTCATGCATTATCTTTAAGTCAGGGTGTTCTGTTGTTACATACGGACAACGACCAAGCAAGAGTGATTGTTCCTCGTTCCCTGCAACGAGAAGTGTTACGCCTCCTGCATCAAGGACATTGGGGCATTGTTAGGACAAAGCAACTGGCCAGACGTCATTGTACCTGGGTTGGTATGGACGCTCAGATAGAGGACATGACGTCACAGTGTACTGTTTGTGCGGAGCATCAGGCGGCTCCTCCGCAACGTTTCTCAGACTGGCCACGCCCCAAGGGACCATGGCAACGTTTACACATTGACTTTGCCGGACCTTTCTGGAATACGCGATGGTTAATTGTTGTAGACGCTTTCAGCAAGTTTCCTTTTGTGATTGCCATGAACTCAACGACGGCGTCTAGTACAATCAGTGCCTTAACATCAGTGTTTTGCATCGAAGGCTTGCCTGAAACTATCGTCAGTGACAATGGACCTCAGTTTGTTAGTGCGGAATTTCAACAGTTTTGTCGTGTGAATGGTATTCAGCATATTACCACTGCACCTTTTCACCCTCAGTCCAATGGTGAAGCAGAACGTTTCGTTCGAACATTCAAGTCTCACATGGAGAAGATGAAAGGTCAGCACTCCAGGCAGCAAGCTCTTCAAATTTTCCTGTCTACGTATCGGTGCATGCCACGTGACGGCCCGTCTCCTGCCGAGCTGCTACACGGCCGCCGTCACCGCACTCTCCTTCACCTGCTGCAGCCTCCCACGCACCGAGTCGGTTCGTATGGCGCTACGCGTTTTCAGGTTTCCACGCCGGTGCTGTACAGGGTGTTTGCTGGAAACAAGAAGACATGGTTGCCGGGCACCATTCAGCGCGTGCTTGGTCGCAATATGTTTATTGTACGTTCTTCCACAGGGTCGGAGCTGCGGCGCCACGCAAACCAATTGCGCCTGCACAGACCGCGCGATCCTGTCTCCGGTTTCTTGATTCCAGACCCAGTTCACCGCCAGGGAGCACAACCACATCGTTCGTCCCCGGACTACGAGATCCCTATGGACGTCGACGTACATCCGACGCAGTCGTCGCCGCCGCTGTCGCCGCCGCAGATGACAGCGTCACCGAGAGGGACTCCGGGACCGTGCGGGCCCCCCCAGCTTGGGCCACGCACCTCAGAAGATGACCTGCTCCCTCTGGGCGGGGGCGGGCGCCCTTCCCCAGGTTTCGGCGGGTTCCCTGGAGGATCGCAAGGCGGATGCCGGGGCGCGGACGGCGTCTCGATCCCGGCCTCCGCTACGACGCCCGTCCCACCAGTAACGCCCCCGCTCAGGCCCTCCTCCCAGTGCCGTCGCCGTGGCCCTCAGCCCTACGCCACGACGGCGCGGCGGTTTGGGGGGGAGGGGTGTGGTGTCGCACAAGTACAAAGTGCGCGCCACCTACTTTCGCCGCGCGCCGCCATGCATGCACGGAGCGGCGTTCTTCCGACGACAGCCACGAGCGCCCTCTGGTACAACGCCGCTCGTGGCCACCACTGAAGGACTTCGGCCACTTCGCACTTCGCACTTCGGACTGAGATAGCAACGAGTTGGGACGTTCGTAATCCGATAGGCACGAGTGAAGACTTTGCTATTGTACAGGCACTAGGCAGGCCTCTAACAACTATGTTATCGACATTCTGCAGTACTATGTAAAAGTTAAGTAATGTTACATTCTGTGCAATATATCTCTTTCTAATTTACTCGAGTGTTTATAGTTTCTGGCTGCTCCCCTCTGTACCTGCACCAGCGTGTCGGTCGCATTCCACTCGGCCACCGACACCTACGACGAGGCTGGGACACAAAAGCGGCGACGAAGTCGGGACACAAAACCGGACACCCGCAGAAGTAGCGTCGGCTAAGGAAACTGGCACTATCCATGCTGAATACGGTTTCCGGACACTTGCCACGCCTGACATTTGCCACACTTTTACCTGCTCCGAAGGGTCGAGTGCCCCTGTCTCCTCCTCATCCTCCTCCCCCTCCCCTTCCCTACCACCCGGCCCGAGAACTCCGTGGACGGTGTCCCGACATATGCACACTGGTCGCTTCCGCATTTCGTAGTACGATCGTCAGTATGGAAGTTATTACAACGGCCAAGGGCATGCCTTTTGCCCACTACAATGGTTACGCGATAATAAGGTGTGGATGTGCTTACTCCGAAAACAGGATCATTGCAAGGAAAAACTGCTTTCGAAGAACGGAGACGTATTGAACGTAGAGAACACCTGTGTGGACCACCTAACATTGCGACATTTATTAATTGTAAAAATAAAAAGTGTATCAGACCTCAGTATCCTTAAATAACTTAATGATGAAGCTAGCTGGTCACAGTTCGGTTCACTAGCGTTTAATCAATACGCGGTGAAATTTGACTTAACGAAGCAAATACATTAAACATCACTCAAATGATCCTCATGAAAGCAGAACTTATAGTTACATCTACCGCTTTTCAAATTGCAATTTCCTATTTAGGTAAAAGCTCCTACAGTTGATACGTCAAGAGAACTTTTTTCTACCGTCTAATGTTATGGCCATACCGTCAAAGATTGTGAGTTCTAAAATTATTCCTGTAATTTCATAGCCGCAAGTAGCTCCTAAAAATATCATTTTTGCTAAACTGGTAAGGTACACTTCAGGTTTTAAAAAGAATCTGAACTTTAGAATTGCACCTAAAATACACACCCTGAAACAGATCTGCTCTTAAGATTGACAAGTTCGGTAGCTAAAGTGTTTAAATAATTCCCATATCTCCAAAATTAGACATGGATAGAAATAACTTTACAGTAGACGTGGATCCCACGAAGTACATTTAGCTGTAGTCCTGAAAAATTAAAGTTTCTCACCATGTTGTTGATTATCTTTAATCAGGCCAGTAGAAGCTATGAAAACAAGGCAAGGAGGTAACAATTCAAAAATAATTCTTACAAAAGAATATCATAAACAAATGTATTAGACGTAATTTTCTTATGCATTAGAAACTTATGAAAACATAGTTTATCATTTCGTCTGCAACATCACTTATTTGATTGGGTAATTTGCTCTGCATCACCAAGGGTATTTACTTTTATGTTATGTTTGCAGCAGTTCTCATTTCGAATTGTGGAATACTTACTTTGTCTTATTTGATGAAAGAATTTCTGAAAACTGCATTTAATAACTCCGCTTTAGTGGCACTGTGTTCAGTAACATTACCGTCGCTATCGCTCAATAAAGGAATTCACTTAGTCTTTCCGCTGAAGTAGATTACATAGGACCAGAATCTCTTTGGATTTTCCGCCACATTTCTACAAAGAGTTTAGCTGTGAAAAATATTAAACGAATGAACAATTGAAGGCCGCACTAAATTTCGAGCTCCAGTAAAATATCGGCAATCTTGGGGATTTGGAATTCCTCTCAATTTCAGTTCAGTCTCTTGTTAATTTATTTGGCAGGAATCCCTCCAATGCTGTTGATACTATTTCTTTGAATGTAAGCCACATATGGTTGTCACTTACATAGTTAATTTAGAAAAATGGAGATTGTCTCCTAGGAAGATGTCAACCAAATTTTTATCATTTTTTTCCTTTTGTAATAGACATATTTAGCGTTTAGTTTTGGTGAATATCTTTGTTACAGATTTGAGCTCGCTACAACTTTGTGTTCTCTAATCCCTGTATCCGTCGTTATGCTCAGGAATTGTCAACATACGGATGGTAGATTTAAGTCACCGCCAAGTATAATTGTATGAGTAGTGTACCTATTTGTGTTGAGACTCAAGGTTTCTATAAATTGTTCAAGCGGCTGCATCATGAGGGTGCCGTGGTCGGTAAATTAAAATGTTCAAATGTTTGTTAAGCTTAAGGGACTTAATTGCGGGGTCATCAGTCAAACTTACAAACTACTTATGAGCTACCTTATACTAAAGACGACCAACATCCATGCCCGATGGGGAATTCGAACCCCCGACGGGGGAAGCCCTCGTGAATCGCAACGTAGCGCCTCAATGCGGTTGGCCGCTCCGCCGCGGGAGTTATTAAATTACTACCTTATGTGCCAGTGCTTCGCAACGGTTGTTGAAGGAGGACCTGTGTCTACCATGGCTTTTTAGGTTTCCGGATTTGTCAGTAAAAATAGAATCCTTGTTCGATAGCTCTGTCAATAAACTCAGTTGTCCTAGCCAAGATGTCAAATAAGTAAAAGTCATTGTCCGAAACGATGTATTTTCATTATGTTTTTGATACAAAAAGTGAAACGTGCCAAAATAAGCAAAGAAATGTCCTTAAGTATTTCATACACAAAGCGAAATGAGTAACACTATGTTCAATGTTTGTTGGTATTCGTAGACATAAGATTGCTTTATTCTGTCACAGACGTTCGCTTCCTTGTTGTACAACCCCATACTTGGGTGCAGCAGCGGTGTTTATTAGTTCTTTGGTGAACCACAGCGCCTCTATCGCTTGTTTGCTGTACTACGCAATCCATACTTCAAGCGTAACCTACGTCTAAAACAATTTCCCTGGTTCCACTTATATGAAACGAAGTTGCTCCATGCAAATCCGTGAAATAGTTTAGGAGAGTAGGTACTTCTAATAGATGAACAGACAGTTACTGAAAACACTTAAGATTGCGATGTATATTATTTTCATTTATCTGATTTTGATGAAATTATGCCTATTTGTTGCCTCAATCTCAGCTCAAATTTCCGGTGAAAACCACATAAAAATGTGTTAGAAGTTATTTTTTTTTCTTTTAATACGTTTGTGAAACGTGTTAGAAATAGGCATTCTTCATGAATATGATGTAGCTTACATCATAAATCAGTTATATTCGCCATTTAAAACATTTCATGATCTTTAATATCTCTGGACAATGGGCTGAGGCATGGAAAACTGAAATATAATAAGTATTTCCTTAATGAAGTAGAAATATCACTGAAAACAATTATTATTCTTGCGGTTGGCTCTCTTGACGTTAGATGCGCTATTGTCGCTCCAAGCGTGAGACAAACTTCCATAGCATTGTACATATACGTTAGACTGTGATGGATTAAACACGACGAGGATTGTATCAGTTTTATATTCTTTGCGTTGAATCATATTTCGTAGAACATAACAACGAAGAAAACGATTTTCAGAAATATGGTACATTTGAAAAGTCAAAGAGTAAGTAGAATTTTCAAAGGGTAATAATCCGATCGCTGCTCCGAACTATACACGAACACCCGCAGCGCTATCTATTAGTTCCTTTGCATTGCGCCGTTCTTTCCAAGCATGAAATACACATAAAACTTCAAATTACGATATCTTTTGCTTTCCTGATCTGATTTTGAAGAAATGAAGCCTATATGTTGCCCCAGGATATTCTCTATTTATATGTGATACCCCAATAAATGTTCATTTAGTACTTTTGGAGATTACTCTCTACAAATAGATACATGCGATTGATTTTAGAGAAATGTTTAAATTGTGGTATCTTACTTTTTCTGATCTGATTTTGTGAAATGAAGCGTTTCTGTAACCGCAAGATGCCCTCATGTTTCCTGCGAAAATCCCCTGAAAATTCGTCTATTAGTTCTGGAGATGAAAGAGAAAGATAGACATAGGTTGTCAATGAAAAACGTAAAATTGTGATGTTCCTCTATCTGTGATCTGATTTTTATGAAACTAAGTATATATATATATATATATATATATATATATATATATATATATATATATATATATATATATATTGTCCCAAGGTACGCTGAAGTTACGCCATGCGATTTCGTAAAGTAGTTTTGGAGAAGTGGTTTCTAATAGATGAACAGACAGACACGAAGGTCTATGAAAACACTTCGCGATTCTATTTTGATGAAATCATGCCTAGATTCTGAACCAATCTTCGATCATGTTACCTGTGAAAACCGCATCAAAATTCGTCCAGTAGTTTTGAAGAGTGAAGGGAACAGCGACAGAGCTACATTTTCGAATTTATTGATAGTACCGATATGTTGTACAATTGTAAAATTTTGATTTGTATAAGTGCTGTATGTCGGTAAAATCTGTTGCGAATATGGTTAGTAGTAAAGAAGTAATAGATTAAAACGTGATGCTTGATGGGCCGGTTTTCCATTAACGTTACTCTTTACGTCCTCATGTCTCATGAACTACATGTCGTACTGTGACACAATTTCGAACGTACATTCAGCTTTAAGTGTGTATTCTGTCTGCAAAATTTCCTGCGTGTATAATTGGTGGTGTAGAAATTATAAATTGTAACGCTATACCGAATGCCATAGTTTTGCTCCATGAACAGCAGAAAAGTGTAAGCGAGAAACTTTTTTTCCTTTTTTTATTTTGATGTGATTGTCTGCAAGAAAAAGTTTAATAAAGGTTTGAAATTATGTTTGAAGTTTGTTGCAAGTCGGCAAGTACTTTCATTCTCATACAGTGTATTTATAAAGACTCAGCGCATTATGTTGCAGTTTTCTGCGATTCCTACTGTTCATTACGTTATATCTCCTGAACCGTGTGTCGTACGTGGCTCGTACTCCTACAGCAGTTGTTACCCCACGTACGAAATATGCGTCGGTAATAATCCGATCGCTGCTCCGAACTATACACGAACACCCGCAGCGCTATCTATTAGTTCCTTTGCATTGCGCCGTTCTTTCCAAGCATGAAGTACACATAAAACTTCAAATTACGATATCTTTTGCTTTCCTGATCTGATTTTGATTGCTCGCCATGGAGGTTCGAGTCCTCCCTGGGGTATGGGTGTGTGTATTTGTCCGTAGGTTAGTTTACCTAGGTTTAAGTAGTTTTTAAGCTACGGACTGATGACCACGCAGTTTGGTCCGATAGATTTACAAACATTTGAACATTTGATTTTTTTGAAATGTGTGTACCAAATTTGGTTGAAATCGGTCCATTAATTTAGGAGACAATCTGCAACATTGTCGTTTGACTCAACAGTTTTTCGCGCATCTCATTGTTTACGACGTCATATCTCCTTACGTATGTGTCGTAGGTGATTCTTACTCCGACAGCGATTGTTGCCTGATATTAAAGAACATGTGTACCAAGTTTGGTTGAAATCGGTCCAGTAGTTTAGGAGGAGATGTGGAACATACATAAATACATATAAACATACATACATACACACATACAGCCTATTTTATAAGATGTAAGATTCCGGTAGTCGAGTATTACATCTGCTCACACTAACTGACAGGAACTATCGACTTTAGTTTCGCTTGTGAGCTAGTACATATATTACGTTGTGCTTTTTGTTTCTTTTGTAGTGAAGATCATAGGAATTATGGCACTTACATTAAAAATACTAGGGTGTTTCCTCTGCGACGCAGCTAAACGATGTAGAACAACAGTGTACTTTACAAGCATAGCATTCTATATTCCTTCATTTCTTTATGTCAAATTTGTATGTCGACTTTAGATGATCTGTCAAACATAGACGCTCTTATCTATATTTTGTAAACTTATTTTCTGCCATTCATTTGAACATTGTCCCAATTCACTTTATTAACTAATATTTCGCCGGAAAAGAGTAAATTTTTGAAGTGTATCGTTCTTCTTTCCTCCTTTTATTCACGCAGTTCTAGCAATTAATGCAATTAATATATGTACAAATGCAGTTATCAAACTCGAAAGATAAGCGAACATTCGAATTATCTTTATATCGTTCCTTTCATGATCCTTCCATGGCGATTGAGTGTTTCTATCGCAATCAGTAAGTGTGGAAAAGAAAGCTACCGTACAAACGGAGGGAGAATGGATCAATATTTGTGGTTGGAAGGACTAGTTACACACTGACATAGCCGACGGTATTGCTTTCGTTTCCCAAAACTTATAAATATTTCGATTTCGGGATATTGAAAAGAAGTTGTACATTTCGTCGAGATGTCGAACAAAAATCTCTCTTTCATATTGGCTGTATCGAGTAAGACCGGAGACGGAGGTTTGGAAGCAGACAGAGCCGGCCGCCGTGGCCGAGGTGACTGAGGCGCTCCAGTCACGGTCTGCACGGCCACTACGGTCGGGGGTTCGAATCCCCCCTCGGGCATGGATATTTGTGACGTCCTTAGTATTAAGTAGTTCATAGGTAGTTTGTAAGTTTAGGGACTGATGGCCCCGTAGTCGAGTCCCATAAGCTATACAAACATTTGAACATTTGAAGCAGACAGCAGGAGTGCGGGGAAGGAAGTCCCTTGCCTGAGGGGCCGCTAATCCTACTACCTGCGAAGGGTCAGGCGTGGCAAATGTCCGGCGTGGCAAGTGTCCAGCATGGAAGTGTCCGGCATCCCTGAATACGACCCCAGTTGGGGGCTAACGGCCATAAAAGCCACACGATCACCATCATCAGTTACCACTTTCATGGTTAGGAAACCTAATCGAAAAAAGCATTCGTAATCTGAATTTTTAGCCTTCTGATGTATTGGTTTATGGATATACGGGTAAAACTGTGCTTCCGAAAAGAGTGTTCATTTAGGACGGTCCTTAATTTAATTATAGTAGGATGCGTGGGACGTGATAAAGTTGATCTAGAATGAGCATGCAGTCTTTAATCATATTAAGCCCAATCACGCGTCATGCATTTTCCATTAGATTACATATGTTAATATGATTCGATAACACGAGAGCAACTGAAATACACGTGGACTTGGTAACATTCGTTCACTGTCTTTTAGACATTCATTAATTGTTCGGTTACAATCACAATCACGGAATGACGTAACAGATTATAAGAACAGAGGCAAAATACGACTAAGAAAGAAGACTGACAAAATAGCTCAGTCTCAGCTTCCAGAGGGATAAAAATAGCTTAATCTAGCTAGGGACGAAGCTGAAAATAGTCCACATGATACTTTGGGGCCGGCCGCAGTGGCCGAGCGGTCTGCGGCGCGCCAGTCACAGTCTGCACAACCGCTACGGTAGGGGGTTCGAATCCCCCCTCGGCCATAGATGTTTGTGTCGTCTTTAGTATATGCTAGTTCGTAAGTAGTTTGTAAGTTTAGGGACTGATGACCCCGCAGTTAAGTCCCATAAGCTTTACATTTGAACATTTGATACTTTCGTACCCAATAAAAAATATTCATTATGATACAATAAACAATTTTCAAGTCACAAGAGGATTGTAAGCAAGAACTTGTGTAAAGATTTGCTTCGAAATATGTTCTATTCAACAAATCACAAAACAAAAAATAAAATTTCTTAAATGATGGAAAATGACCGAAAACCACTTTTTCAAATTACAATGTTTATGAACTTTAATGTGCCAAAATTCATAGCATGGTCCAGATGGAGAGAGTGATTACATCAATAGAATGAAATTCTTTGTCGCACACTAATTATTTTCAGTAACGGTGCAAACTAGAACGATTAACCCAAATTATCGGAGAGAATTTGTTAACTCCACGGAATTCTTACTGAAATGAATATGGTTTTTCCTTCTGGTTGGTAGTATACCCTATCGTGTGACTACAGCTGTGATATTCTCAGCGGGTTTCCCTTTATTGCTTGAAAATACGTGTACAAGAAATATTTTTCAGTTATTAAAAGCGTTACATATAGTTTTCTAGTAATCTAACGTACACATTTTAATGGTACTTTACACTGTGTGTGTTCTTCGGGTTTCGTCAGAATTACACATAGGTTTATTTTAGGAGAGCATGTTACCTGCAAAAATATTGGATATTAGGCCATTATCTACATCGAACCTTCGATTAAAATATAAACTTGAAACATATGTTACTTTTATTATAACATCGTGGTACGTAACACTTTTTCTTCACTTTGCTATTGTCTGTGTGTCCCCTTAGTCTACTTTATTTACGCCGTGGCGGAGCTGCCGAGCGCATTGAGGCGCTATGCTGCGATGTGCGAGGCCCGTTCCGTGTCGGGGGTTCGAATCCGCCCTCGCGCATGAATGTTGTGCTGTCTTTAGTATAAGGGAGTTCATAAGTAGTTTGTAAGTTTAGGGACTGATGACCCCCCAATTAAGTCCCATAAGCTTCAGAAACATTTAAACATTTGTACTTCATTTACTTGCAACATGTGTTTTTGTTTGTTATTTGCGTATGTTTTTAATGCCATTGAACATTGGGAACTGGGCCGTTATGCTTTGGTTATGAGAAGGTGTTGCTATTTGTATTCGTAATTATGTTTACTTACGTTTTTTCTGCCTCTTTGTGTCTGTTTGTCCTGTTGTAGCTTCAAAATGTTCAAATGTTTGTCAAGCTTAAGGGACTTAACTGCGAGGTCATCAGTCCCTAAACTTACCAACTACTTATGAACTAGCTTATACTAAAGACGAACATCCATGCACGAGGGGGGGATTCGAACCACCGACCGGGAACGGCCTCGCGCATCGTAGCATAGCGCCTCTATGCGCTCGGCCGCTCCGCCGCGGCTGTTGTATCTTCTAAACCCTTTTCACTGCACCATTTAGTGTTGCTACGCTTTTGAGAATAATTTATTTTCGATCGAAGATTGCTTTTGGTCTTTTGCGTGTTGTGTGTGTGTGTGTGTGAGTGGTGGTGGTGGTGGTGGTGGTGGAAGGATAATTATCTATGTTGTTAAGTAGTTACTTCGGAGTTTTAAATGTTTTCTTGCAGAGCACTGCTTGGTCATTGATGACTTCCTATCCTGTGTGATAGTTTCCTGTGTGTGGCACTTTTCTTCTGTTAGTGAGAAATGGTATAAATGAATACCAGGTTGTTGGATATGGAGGTCTGTTTGTATCCCCATGGGGTGGTAGTTGTATGAGCTGGTCTGCAAATGTGGTGTGTGTTGTATCACTTTCAGTGCTCTTAGATGATCTGAGTATGATTTTCTGAAATTCATACATGACTCTCCAACAGATACTGAAATGTAATCTTTGTCGGTCAACTGCCTTTTCCCAGCTTTGTTGGATGTACGTACCTTTGGTGATGATAGGTGTTTTTATGTTTGTCTTTCTCGCGTTTCTTTTTCTGTGAATTATGCTGTAATGATAGGTGTTTTTATGCTTGTGTTTATCGCGTTTCCTTTTCTGTGAATTATACTGTTGTCAAATATCGGTTTGTGCCATCTTCCCCAATTGTTTCTGTTTATTTCTCAAATTTGAATTTATATAAGTTAGTTTAAATAATTTGTAAGTCAAAGGAATAAAGATCACAGCAATTCGATCCAATAGGCATACAAATATTTGAACATTTCCTATCGTGTGTTGGGTATTGGTGCGTTGTGCTGCAATTCTGTGTAATGTGATTGTAGTGAGTTGTTCTCTTATTTTATGGTTTAATTTTCTCCTGTGTGTTTTTGGATTTATTTCCTGTGGCAATTTGTCTGATTACGTTTATTTCTCGTATGCTCCTTCAGCCTATTTATTTATGTTTTTCATGTTCCGAACGACAGAATTGAGGAGAAAACGAGTCATTGTTACAAAGGACTAGTAATTGATAAAATTAAACAAAAAGAAATCGTAAACACACAATAAGTCTAAGCATAAGCAACACTGTAACAAAGAAGTTAATTTAATTTTTTAATTCTTCCAGGAATTCCTCGACAGAATATAAAGTGTGAGCTATGAGTACACTTTTCAGGAAGGAGGTATGTGAATGTGGCATGCTGGTGAATTTTTGTCTGGTTGCTTCTGCTATGGATACCTTTAGCGGTTGATGTGCTTATTTATATACTGATAAAGATGGTTTGGGTCTTTTGTTTGTTATCGCGGCGTCGATGAATTGAAGTTCTTTGGCTATTTCGGTTACAAGGATAGAGTGGATTATTGGAGGGGAGGGGGACATGTTGTATTTATTTAGTTTAAGTATACTGGCATATGTTTCATATTAATAAAAAGTACGTAATTAACAGAGCTATGTATTGTTTTGCTTTTAATATTTCTTAGAAGATTATGTTCTCAAGTTGTTCAAGAAATATGCTGATTAGCAACCCTGTAATGGGTGATTCCTTGGGGAGTCCTTCTTGTTGAATGTACAGTGCATTGTTAAATCTGAAACAGTTTTGTCTTGTGATTACTTTCGAAATTGTTGTGAATTATAGTGCCTGTGTTATGGAAATATTTGCGTCTTTCAGTCACTTAGACTTTTTCATCAGTTGCTATCTTTGTGTACAATCATTTGGTATAAAACGAAAGTAGTGTGGCTCTTGGGTTGGTTGAGTTGTTTGGTTAGGGTAGGGGGACTAAACTGATAATGTTATCAGTCCCCCGGTTGGGAGGGGAAGGAGTGAGGATAGGAAAGGAGGGGAGGGAGAAAGGAAATACAACACGGAAAGTAAAGAAGAAAGGAAGACTGCATTAGCCCAGGGCCCGTGCTCACCATGCACGTACTACGGAAGAACCGTGAGCCCCCTGGGGAGTAGTGTGGGTGTGCTGGTTATTTTAATATTTTAATGTTGTTGATTACACCGGAGGTGTTTTATAAATTTCTGTTTGTTTATGTATAACTATTTTCTATAAACGTCTGAATATGTGTTGCCATATTGTAGGCTGGTGCAGTTCTGAAATCTGTCAACACATACACTCACACGGACACCACGCAGACGAAATGTAAACACGCACACACATCATTTAAACAGAACGAACATAAATAGAATAAATAAGATATCGCAGTCATTGATCGAGAAAGAAATATTTCTCTTAAGCGCAACAGCAACAATAACATAATTGGTGCAGTGATAGATGTTTGGAATCCACAACAATGAAAACATACACAAAATTGACCAAATGAGCAGAAAAAATCGTCACTAGAGAAAGTTAAAATGTGAATCACAATTCAGTAACAACCACGGCAAACAGTTTTCAAAACTATGGCAATCAATTTCTAAATGACACACAATATGACAAAAAATGGTTACAAGTAAAGGAGATTGACTAATAAGAAATCTGGAAAATCGAATGACAGTGGCAAGGTCGTGAATATAAACTTTAAATATGTATTTAGTTCCTGGTAAAATCATGTGTGAAATAATTCTAGTGAATTTTAATACGAATTTAAATATACCTTCACCGCGCAACACTTAAATACGTTAGGCATTGTTCTTCCAAAACAAAGATGCATTGAAATCAGTTATGTGAAAATCGGCTTCCATCTCATTTGTAAAGAATGAAATTGAACGCGTTTTGTGATAACGCAAGTGCAGTGTTCCTTTTCATATGCACAGACCGTCTAAAATTGTATACCGAAAGCTTGAGGTGACTATCTTTATTCAGCGTAAACCCATACTGTAAAAAATTGCAACTGCTGTGTCGAGATCAGTCTGAAAACAAACTTCCTGACATACTAATAATATATGCCGGAACCGGGACTCGAACCTGGGACCGTTGTACAGCGCTTGCCCGCGAAAGGCAAAGGTCCAAGGTTCGAGTCCCGGTTCCGAAACAATTTTAATCTGTCAGGAAGTTTCATATCAGCGCACAATCCGCTGCAGAATGAGTCTCATTCCAGTCTGAATTCTGTTTTACAACTGGTGAGATAAAATCAAAATGTTCAAATGTTTGTAGATCTATCGGACCAAACTTCGTGGTCATCAGTCCGTAGCTTACAAACTACTTAAACCTAGGTAAACTAACCTAAGGACAAACACACACACCCATGCCCCAGGGAGGACTCGAACCTCCACGGCGAGCAACCACGCTCTCCGCAGCGAGCCGCTTTAGACCACTCGGCTACTCCACCGCGGCACTGGTGAGATATGTAATGTTATCTGTTACACCAGAGAATAAACATGCTTGTTGTTTCCGTGCAAGAATTTCACAGGGCGTAGAGGATGCTCCACTGAACAATTTGAGGTATGGAACCTAGTTTCGGAGAAGGAGATTAGGAACACCATCACATTAGTTGCAGTTAGTTACAAATACGATCATTGAGACAATGAACATACCGTTTGCACTGTATCTTACAAAGTATGCTGAAACTGACGGTCATCAACCTAATTGGAAACATGACTTCGGCGAACAAGCTTCTGACGCACACTGGCAGATATCCTTAATGTGTTTAGTATCACACAATAAGCACATATACAATTCTCGGTATACACTTAGGTTTCATACACAAGTGACTACGATGTCCCAATGTGATATAAGCAAACGGATACATGTGAGGTGACCTCGCATGCCATGGAACAGAACAAGGTGCATGTCTGTGAGTTCTACAAAATTATACCGTTACTGCTGCATCGTATTGTACTTATCTCAGTAGAACTGAGTATGGTCTGTCGTTGGTTCATAGCACGTTACGTCATGCGACAATGTAAATATAACAGAGCCACCTAATGGACAAGAAAACTAAACGAAATCTTCATCATGACTTACTGGTAGCCAGGCTCGTGCTCCTTGTTTCCTTGCAGGAAATAAAGAATGTAGATTTAAATAAACAACACATTACGTGTGAACGTATATGCATGTTAGTTATAAATTAGTTGGAAAACAATAATGGGATACAAAGCGTTATACAAGTTTTCTTTCATATGTCCGTAACCCGGCTCCCCGTCCCCGCGGTGGAGTGACCGAGCGGTCTAAGGCGCCTTGCTGCAGAGCGCACGGTAGCTCGCCGTCCGAGGTTCGATTCCTCCCTCGGGCATGTGTGTGTGTGTGTGTGTGTGTGTGTGTGTGTGTGTGTGTGTTTTCATTAGGTTAGTTTAACTTAGTTTAGTAGAGTGTAAGCCTAGGGACTAATAATGTTCAAATGTTTGTTAATCTCATGGGACTTAACTACGGGGTCATCAGTCCCTAAACTTACAAACTACTTATCAACTACCTTATACTAAAGACGGCACAAATATCCATGCCCGAAGGGGGATTCGAACCCCCGACCGTAGTGGCCGTGCAGACCGTGACTGGAGAGCCTCAGTCTCCTCGGCCACCGCGGCCGGCTAGGGACTAATATTGTTGTTGTTGTGATGGGGGGTTTTAGGGGGACTAGACTGCTATGGCCATCAGTCCCCCGCTTCATATCTAGGCAACACACAGAAAAAACAGAACGATAAAAAATGTGCCTGAATGAGATTAAAAACAAAGCAGAATGAAAGAATGCACCGTCAATGAATTATTGACTGAGTCAAAACGAGACAATACGAAAGACACCAGACACACAGAAACAAATATGAGACACAAATGACAGAGCCAGTGAATGTGGTTGACCGACCATGTGTATAAAAAGGGAAAAGTCAACCACATAGCGTACAAAATAAGAAACTGTAGTCTAAGGACACGTCAAGGGGAACATAAAAAAGTATCTAAAAGACCATCCAAAAGGACTCACAGCAGCTGGTAAAACCCCGCAGCAGGAAGAAATCGTAAACCCAAATTAGCCACAGAGGCATCGTCGCCGAGCACCAAAGAGAGAGTGTTCGGGAGGGTAAAAGAATGCCGCAGTGGGGCTAAAATGGGACAGTCGAGTAGGAGATGGACCACAGTCAATGGGGCACCACATTGGCACATGGGCGGGTCCTCTCGACGGAGGAGGTGACCATGCGTCAGATGGGTGTGACCAATGCGGAGACGGCAGAGAACCACGGAGTCCCTACGGGATCCCAGCTGCGACGACTTCCAGACAGATGTTGTGTCCTTCATCGTACGCAGCTTATTGGGCACGTCCAGAGCGGACCATTCGGCGTTCCACAGGTCGCGTATTTTAGTGCGAAGCAACGGGCGGAAGTCTGCTTCTGGGAGGCCAATCGCCAGAGGGCGGCAAGTGGTAGCCTGTTTGGCTAGCTGGTCAACGCTCTCGTAGCCCGGGATGCCTACATGGCCCGGGGTCCAAACGAATGTAACACAGCGACCGGAGTCACTAAGAGCCAGTATCGACTCCAGAATGGCCCTGACCAATGTATGACGAGCATAACACTGATCAAGGGCCTGTAAACCGCTCAGCGAGTGGCTACAGATCAGAAAGGAGGTCCCGGGGCACATGCGGATGTGGTTAATGGCGCGGTATATAGCCACCAGTTCTGCGGTGAATACGCTGCTGCCGGGTGGCAAAGAGCGTTGTTCAACATGGGCGCCATGCATGTAGGCATATCCAGTGTGGTCGCCATCCGAAGAACCGTCTGTATAAACGACCTCGGAGTTATTGAACTCACGGAGCAGTGCAGAAAACTGATGCCGTAGGACCAGAGGAGAAGTAGAGGTCTTCGGCTCACAGGAAAGATCCAGCCGAATCCGCGGCCGAGGGACGGTCCAGGGAGGAGCATGGAGAGTCGAGCGGAAGGGACGGTTAAGAGGTAAGGAGTCCAGGGTCGACAGTAGCGATTGGACACGCGCTGCTATCGGGAGTCCCGACCGAGGTCGCCTCTGCGGCAAATGAGTAACCTCCCCCGGAAAGAGGAGTCTGTTATTCGGATGCCGAGGGGTACAGTGAACTCTAGCAGCATACTGGGCGAGTAGTTGTTGGCGCCGGTATCGCAACGGGGCGACTCCAGCCTCTGCCAAGAGACTTGTGACAGGGCTTGTACGAAAGGCTCCAGTGGCCAGACGGATGCCTGTATGATGCACTGAGTCGAGAACTCGCAGTGCAGATGGAGAGGCTGAGCCGTAGACCTGGCTTCCGTAGTCTAGACGTGACTGCACCAGAGCATTGTACAGCCGCAGGAGGACAGGGCGTGCTGCCCCCCAGACAGTATGGCTGAGGCAACGAAGGATGTCCAAATACCGGGAACACCGTTGCTTAAGCTGGCGCAGATGAGGGAGCCATGTCAAACGTGAGTCGAAAAGGAGACCCAGGAAGCGGTGTGTGTCCACAACCTGAAGGAGCTCACCATCAAGGTAGAGCTCTGGATGCGGATGTACCGCCCGTTGGTGACAAAAGTGCATTACCCTAGTTTTTGCAGGGGAAAATGTGAAACCATGGGCAGAAGCCCAATTCTGCGCCCGATGGATGGCTGCCTGCAGTCGTCGTTCAACTACACTTGTACTAGCAGTGGAATAGTACATGCAAAAGTCGTCTGCATAGAGGGAGCAGGAAACCGATGGCCCCACTGCAGCCACTAGGCCATTAATGGCCACTAAGAAGAGGGGTACACTGAGGACGGACCCTTGTGGTACCCCATTCTCTTGGATATGGGAGGAACTGAAGGAGGTGCCAATGTGGACTCTAAAGCGGCGCGAAAGTAAAAAATTCTGAATAAAAAGTGGGAGGGAGCCACGAAGACCCCACCCATGTAGTGTGGCAAGGATGTGATGGCGCCATGCCGTGTCATATGCTTTCCGGAGGTCGAAAAAGATGGCGACGAGGTGGTGACGTCGGGCGAAAGCAGTACGGATCGCCGACTCCAAAGAGAGGAGGTTATCAATGGCAGAACGACCTTGCCGGAAAGCACCTTGTTGTGGGGCGAGCAGACCCCGATACTCGAGAACCCACAGAAGTCGCCGGCTCACCAAACGTTCAAAAAGTTTACAAAGAACGTTTGTGAGGCTTATGGGACGGTAACAGTCAACGTTCAATGGATCTGCACCTGGTTTTAACAGAGGGATAACGATACTCTCCTGCCATTGTGACGGGTATGCTCCCTCGACCCAGAGACGATTAAAGAAATCCAAAAGATCGCGTTGCGAGTGTTCAGAAAGATGTTTCAGCATTTGACAGTGGATTCGGTCCGGTCCTGCAGATGTATTGGGGCAACTGGCAAGAATAGTTTGAAATTCCCACTCTGTAAATGGCGCATTGTACGGCTCTTGGCGGTTTGTGCGAAATACCAACTGCCTTCGCTCAGCCCGCTCTTTTAAGGTACAAAAACCTTGGCTGTAGGCAGTGGACGCCGAATTAAGAGCAAAGTGCGCTGCAAAATACTCGGCAATGATGGTCGGGTCGGTATGGATTGTACCGCGGATAGCGAGACCCGCGACCCCTGTCGGTGGATGGTGACCTGATATACGACGAATCTTTGTCCAAATCTGTCTAGAAGAGACACGGGGTCCAATTGTGGATACATATTCCTCCCAGCATGCTTGCTTGCGCTGCCGGATAAGCCGGCGTGTCTGGGCCCGAAGACGCTTAAATGCAACCAGGTGGTCAAGGGTGGGGTGGCGCCGGTACTGCTGCAGAGCCCTGCGGCGATTGCGGATAGCTGCTGCTATCTCCGGTGACCACCAGGGCACTGGTCTTCGCCGAGGTAAAGCAGAAGAAGATGGTATCGCGGACTCAGCAGCAGAAACGACAATGGAAATAATTTGCTCAACAGCCATTGTCGCATCAGCAGGGAGAGGGGTATCCAACGTTGCAGCAGAAGTGTATGCTGCCCAGTCGGCTCTGTGGAAGGACCAGCGGGGTAGGCGTGCGTGGCGTTGGTGGTGGGGAAGCGAAAGGAAGATGGGAAAGTGGTCGCTTCAACAAAGGTCATCATGGACCCACCAGTTAAGTAGTGGACGTAAGCCCGGACTACACACAGAAAGGTCTATGGCGGAAAAGGTGCCATGGGCCACACTAAAATGGGTTGGAACTCCTGTATTTAGAAGACAAAGGTCAAGTTCGTTAAAAAGTAGTTCAAATTCTTGACCACGTCCTGTAGTCACGTTGCTCCCCCATAGGGGGTGATGTGCGTTAAAATCTCCTAAAATAAGAAATGGTGAAGGAAGTTGACCGATCAAGGCTGCCAGGTCAGCTGGTGCCACTGCTGCATCAGGAGGGAGATAAAGGGAACAGATGGTAATGTCCCGTGATGCTCGAACCCTGACAGCGACAGCCTCCAGGGCTGTGTGAAGTGGCACTGGGGAACTATAGGCAGAGGTATGTACATATAGACATACCCCACCCGACACCCTATTGTAGATGGTGCGGTTATTGAAGTACCCCCGGTAGCCCCGAAGGGTGGGGGTCCGATCACTAGGAAACCAGGTTTCCTGGAGAGCAACACAAAGTGGTGGAAAAGAGCTCATCAGCTGACGCAATTCGGCCAAGTGACCGAAAAATCCTCCACAATTCCATTGGAGGATCAGACTGTCTCCTGGTTGACGGTGCATGAAGATGAAGATGGAAGAGGGATGGCAGGAGCACTCGTCTTTGGCTGTGAAGTCTGATCCTCCGTCTCCATGGCATCCCCGAGATCTGCGAAGGCCAGATCTTCGGGCGTCGCAAGAAGGATGACCTCATCCTCCGGTGTGTCACGTGCAAGGGTTGGGGGCACCGAGGCCGCCAGCGTTTCCTTGCGCTTCAGTGTCTTTTCCTTCTTGTCTTTTTTGTCTTCCCGTCGTTCCTTGGGCCTACCGGAGGAGGGGGGTATCTCCGGCGGGGCTTGAGGAGCGTGGGAAGACTGAGGAGCCAGGCGGCGTTCTGGCCGAGTGTCCTTCAGCCGCTGGCTGGAGTCTAATTTCGGTGGTGACACGGGTGGAAGGGAAGAACAGGTTCCCTTCCCAGAAGAAGAAGCCAGAGAAGGTGAACCCTTTTCTGGCTGGGGAGTAGGGGTAACCACTCCCGACGTGGGGGGCAGTATAGGCCCCGCAGAAGATGGTGTGCCTCCAGATGTCTGGGAGGCCGAGGTAGAGGGGCGGCCCATAGGGCCCACAGATGGAGTTACAACAGTGCGAGAAGTGGCCACTGGTTGTGGCGCCATCGATGTAGCTGCAGCATATGAAGAAAGTAAAGTGACTGGATGCAGCTTTTCGTACTTCCTCCGAGCCTCTGAGTAGGTTAGTCGGTCCAAGGTCTTATATTCTACTATCTTCCGCTCTTTGTGTAGAGCGGGACAGTCCTGCGAACAGGGAGAGTGGTGACCACTGCAGTTGACGCAGTAAGGAGGAGGAGTACAGGCAGCGTCCGGGTGTGAAGGACGGCCACAGTCCCGACAGGTTGCAGCAGCGTTGCAACGAGAGGACATGTGTCCGAAACGCCAACACTTGAAACATCGCATTGGAGGGGGTATGTATGGCTGGACGTCACAGCGATACATCATGACCTTGACCTTTTCGGGCACATTGTCACCCTCAAAGGCCAAGACAAATGCGCCAGTGGCCACCCTATTATCCTTGGGTCCTCTAAATACGCGCCGGACAAAATGGATTCCGCGTCGTTGTAGGTGCTCGCGTAACTCATCATCTGTCTGTAGCAAAAGGTCTCGATGGTATATCACCCCCTGTACCCTATTTAAGGACTTGTGGGGCGTTACTGTGACAGGAATTTCACCTAAATGATCACATTTTAAGAGGCTCCGTGATTGAGCAGGGGTCTCCGCCTGTATTAGGACCGAACCGTCGCGCAGTTTCGACATTCCGGCAACTTCGCCAAACCTTTCTTCGAGGTGTTCGACGAAGAAGGAAGGCTTAGTTGCCTGGAAAGATTCCCCATCCTGTCTGGTACACACTAAGTATCTAGGTGAATAAGTCTCAGCCTGCTTTGTGGACCCTCGTTCCCCCCAAGATTGAGTTAGGGAAGGAAACGATTTGGGGTCGTATCTAGTGAAATTAAATCTTCCAACCTTCGAGACACCTGACTTAGAGCCAGGATTTTCCGAGGCTTGTCTCCTCTTCATTGCCGAATGTCCGCCCCGATGCCACCCACTCCGAAACAGGGGCTCTCCTCAAGGGCGCCACCCAGCCACAGCAACGCCACCTGGCAGGATGACCGTTGCCGGGAGTCCTGATGCCCCGCAAAGACAAGCATCGACTCCTTGGCATTCATGAGGAGGTCACAGCTCAGGCATCGGCAGTGTGATCCCTGTGCAATTCAGGGGGCTCAACCATGAGGGTACATAACAGCCCCACCACACGGACTGGCTACCGTGCTGGTGACCTAGCGGGGGAGGGGGCTACGGCGAGGAAGGGATGTGGAAGGAAAGGGTAGGAATCCGCGCCGTAGGGGCTAGGTTGGGAGTTCTTTCCCAAATGGCTCACACTTACTCAGAAATTTTGGTGGAGGTCAAACCACAATGGGGACCTAACTGGGCCGAAAACTGTGAACACGGCAAACAAAGACACAATTGCAAAACCAACAGTACCATGGGAATAGCCAGGCCGTCAACACGAGAACACCTAGAGACGGGGTTGGAGAAGGGTAAGGTGGGAAAAAGGATTAGGAAGGGAGGGAACCAGGGTGAGGAAAAGCGGCCTGGGAAACAGGAAGGAAGGCCGCAATGGCTCGGGGACCCGTGCGCGCCACACACGTACCCACAAAAGAGCTGTGGGCCCCCTGGGGGGAGGGACTAATAACCAAAGAATTTATGTCCCATAGATTTACACACTTTTGCACACATTGAACCCATGTTCCTTACCCAAAAATTACCAATGGAACATTTTCTATGTCAAAACTGAAATACTCTGTATGGTGGCCGTGCTTACTAATTAGTGGAGAATTCGTCGCTGTTCATTGTTTGATATCAAAGAAAGTAATGAATGTGGGGTTGCATTAAAACAAAGTTTGAAAATTATGAATTCGTCAAAGAGGTGTTGTTACCATCTGACATAATATGAGACATTTGTTTTCCTTTAAATACCAATAGTAACCATCGAGACTGAATCAAATCCGCAATTGAAATAGGTAAGGGAACTTTCAACCTGAGGCAGACAGTAAGCGGTGTATAGCCATAATTTATCTACCTCCATATTCCAGTCATGCTTGGTACGCGTGATGTAACATCGTTGGTGCGCCTTCGTGCAGAGTTATGTGTACAAAGAGAAGACTGGTAGCCAGTCGCAGTGGCCGAGCGGTCTGCGGCGCGCCAGTCACGTTCTGCACGGCCACTATCGTCGGGGGTTCGAATTCCCCATCGGGCATGGATATTTGTGCAGTCTTTAGTACTAGCTAGTTCATAAGTAGTTTGTTAGTTTTAGGGACTGATGACCCCGCAGTTAAGTCCCTTAAGCTCTACAAACATTTGAAGATTTGAACGACTGGTAGTTCAAGATAATCTGTTCTGGCAAGAAATGGAAATGATCGTGTGGGATTTTTGGCCGGGAGATCTCATATCGGATTGTTCGGCCGCGTAATGGAAATGTTTTTACTTAATGGCCCGCGGGCGACTTGCGTGTCGATGATGACAAAAAGAGATGGGGACTACACAAAACACCCAGTCCCCTGCGGGGAATCGAACGCGAGACCAATGTGGGGTAGATGGCGACGCTATCTTCTGAGATACGGAAGCGTACTGTAGTCTGGTAAAGATTGCATTACCGTTGACGGAGCCACATTTTATGTAATTCTGTTTTTACTAATGGTTCTTTGTGGGCGATGGGGGAAGTGGAGTTTCCAACCTGAAATATGAAAATAGAAACTTTACAAGGCTTCCTACTGCGTTTGATATATCCAGATTTACATTCTGTACAGTGAAATATTCAACCTATTTGGTTTGTTCTTGTCTTACACGCCAGCAATATAAATAACAAATATTTCTATAATTTCTATGACCAATACTCTGAGAATTTTCAGCTATCAGTCGTCTTTTTTATAAATTCTTTATTGGCAAATCATGATTTTGCCAGTATCTGGCCATTATCAATGCATGTGTATAACTGTAGATAACTGATGATGACAGGCAACAAGTTAGTAGAGATTCGTGTGTCTATAAAAAGATCGAAGCGCGAAGCATACACTAATTACCACAGCCATACCTTACCAAAAGATCTTTCTGAGAACCCGAAAAAATTCTGCTCCTATGTAAAATCGATAAGCGGGTCAAAGCCCATGTCCAGTCACTCATGCCGGCCGCGGTGGCCGAGGGGACTGAGACGCTTTAGTCACGGTCTGCACGGCCACTACGGTCGGGGGTTCGAATCCCCCCTCGGTCATAGATATTTGTGCCGTCCTTAGTTGTAGCTAGTTCATAAGTAGTTTGTAAGTTGAGTGACTGATGACCCCATAGTCAAGTCCCTTAAGCTTAACAAACATTTGAATCAGTCACTCGTTGATCATTCCGGGGCAGTAATAGAAGAAAGCAAACGGAAAGCTGAAGTTCAAAATTTAACCTTTAAGAAATCTTTCACGTAGGAGGACCGCACAAATATACCCATTTACTGCCACGGTGGAGTAGCCGATAGGTCTATAGCGCCTCGCTGCGGAGCGCCCGGTTGCTCGCCGTGGAGGTTCGAGTCCTCCTGGGGCATGGGTGTGTGTGTTGCCCTTAGGTTAGTTTACCTAGGTTTAAGTAGTTTGTAAGCTACGGACTGATGACCACGCAGTTTGGTCCGATAGATTTACAAACATTTGAACATTGATCAACTTACTAATTCCGAGATGGAGGACATAGTAATAGGTATTTCCGGTGTAAATAAGCATGTGAAAGAGCTAAATACGAAAATGTCTGCTCGTCCGGATAGAATACCAGTTTGGTTTTACAAAGAGTATTCTGCGGCATTGGCCCCCTACTTAGCTTGTATTTAGCGCGAATCTTTAATTCTGCGCAAAGTTCCGAGTGATTGGAAAAAAGCGCAGGTGCCTCCCGTTTATAAGAAAGGAAAGAGAACTGATCCACACAATTACAGGCCAATATCGTTAACACCAGTTTCATGTAGAATTTTGAAGCATATTCTCAGTTCGAATATAGTAAGGTTTAGGAAACATCGTTTATGTGAAACTCAGCTTGCACTTTTCTCACATGACATCTTGCGAGCCATGGATGAAGGGCAACAGGCGGATTGTGTTTTTCTCGACTTCAAAAAGGCGTTCGACGCGGTGCCACACTGCAGACTGCTAACGAAGATACGAGTTTATGGAATAGGTTTCATAGATTTGTGACTGGCTGGAAGACTTCCTAAGTAATAGAACGCAGTACGTAGTTCTCGACGGCAAGTGTTCATCCGAGACGAGTGTATCGTCAGGCGGCCCCAGGGGAGTGTGATAGGACCGCTATTATTTTCTATCTATATAAATGATCTGATGAACAGAGTAAGTTGAAATTTGCGGCTGTTTGCTGATGATGCTATGGTGTATGGGAGGGTGTCGTCTTTAACTGACTGTAATAGCATACAGGATCACTTAGACAAAATTTCTAGTTGGTGCGAAGAATGGCAGCTTGCTCTCAAGGTAGAAAAATGTAAGGTGACTTCGGTTTTTTTTGTGAGAATTTTGGGAAGATATACTTCTTCTGTAAGGGAGACCGCGTATAAAACGCTTGTACGACCACGTCTTGAGTATCGCTCAAGTGTTTGGGACCCGCAGCAGATCAGTTTAAAGGAAGACATAGAAGCAGTTCAGAGACGAGCAGCTAGGTTTGTTACTGGTAGGTTCGATCAATGCGCGAGTGTCACGAAAATGCCCTGGCAACTCAGTTGGGGATCGCTGGAGGAAAGACGACGTTATTTTCGTGAATTTCTGTTGAGGAAATTTAGAGGGCCGGAATTTGAAGCTGAGTGTAGTACGATCATGCTGCCGCCTACGTACATTTCGCGTGGTGATCACAACGACTAGATAAGAGAAATTAGGGCTCGTTCGGAGGCATATAGGCATTCTTTTGTTCCTCGTTCTATTTGGTAGTGGAATAGGAAAGGAAATGCCTAGTATAGTGTACCTTACGGTGAATAGCGGAGTATATATATATATAGATGTAGATGTATTAATATGGAAAACTCACATCACGCCAAGTATGACATACTTGGCGTGGTGTTTTTCCACATTAATAACATCTACAGTTAAACACCTGCATTGATAATGTCTAGTTACTGGCCGAAATCATGATCTGACAATAAAGAATTAAAAAAAAAAAAGACGACTGATAGCTGAAAATTCTCAGAGTATTGGAAACATATCACAGCCGTGGAGCGCAAACCATGGAAAGTAACCTGATTTCTGTGACCGCCTTAAGACTTTTACGGTATGTCCATTTATATGTTATTAAAGACAACGGTACATTCGGAATATTTACGATCACAAAAATAATCGTTTCTTTTACCGAAGATATATTCAAGTAAAATGCGTATTTGTAACAAAAAAAGACCAGTAATTCTGGTTCTGAGCTATTAGTTCTCGGCGATAGCTCTCTGCCCTTGGAGGTGTTTGTGCGCTACCTGCTGCGGTGGTAGACAACGGGGCGTTCTTATATTGATTTTCGTTGCGCCTGTTGTAATCAATACTACAGTAGCAGAACGCTGCGTAACTTACTAATGTACGTGGGGGCCATTCATGCTTGCGAGGAGTCATTTCTGAAAGAATTTGGGAACTAAATGTGGCATACCACAGTATACCAATATTGTAATTTTTTTGTTCACTAATGAATTTCAGTTAGCACTATACGAAATGATCAAATATAAGAAGTACCACTAGTTTAGGAATGTTTGTACAGTGTTTGAATTCATAGTTATAAAGAAACTAAAACGTATATGATGAATAATGTCTGATATTGTTGCTTTCATTAGATAGGTAAATGTTGGTTTTAGCTGATACATCCGTACTTGAGTTCCTTGACGTACCAATACTGTCTATTACGGAGTAAATCACATCTACAATTAAACATTGTAAGTTACCCTTCAACACGTTGAGGGCGGTAGGCAGTGCATAAGCATAATTTCAGTTCCTATTTTATTAACCTAGACAGTGCTGACGTCCTTCTAGAAGGACGAGAAGGGCAGGTAACATTTTTATTCTTGTCTGTAAGTATTCGTGTACAGTGTTATAATTTATTTCTTTGAATCGCCTGCTACCATTGCAGATCAATTTTAGCTTGTATTGTCGATTGCAAAGTGGTTGGATACAGCTGCAAAGTTGAGGTTCATACAAAAGTCACTGAAGACTTCCTAGTAGTTTGGTTTACATTTCTTGAACTTTCTACAATTCTTGAGATATTTATATGTATAAATTTCCTCTTAAATTTTGTTTTAATAATAATGATTCATTATATTAAAATTATAAAACATTCATTTAGACGTCATTCCAGAAAGAATGGCAGTATTGCAAAACTAATGGCGTGATTTTGGAAAAAAAATAATCACATTTAACAATGTTGTGCAGTCATATGAAGGTAAGTAATAGCTTCTGAGTTAAAGTCAAGGCTGCTACATGCGATGAAACGTCGTTGACGCTCCCTCGTTTCACTTCGATCTTTTTATTACCTTCGTATGTTTTTGATACGTGGTTTGATAGAGAAAGGAACATAGTTCTTCACTGTTATATTATCGTTGGTTCTTGCACAAAACTCCTATAATCCTATCTGATCACACACTATTCGATTCAGAATACTGAGGCCGTGCGAAACAGTCGCGTAGTCTACGGCGTCATACTGCGGACTGGGCTGCCGTTCCTACCGGAGGTTGGAATCCTCCCTGTGTGTGTGTGTGTGTGTGTGTGTGTGTGTGTGTGTGTGTTGTCATTCGTGTAAGTTAGTTTAATTAGTTTGTAAGTCTAGGGGGACTGATAACCATAGGAGTTTGGTCCAATAGGTTTACAAACGTTTGAACATTCAGAATACTGAACTCTGTTTAAGAGAAATATTATTAGTTTTCGGATAGTCCAAAGCTATGTAATTGATTTAACGTAGGGCGTCATGAAACTGTATCGAATCCAGTATATTTGGAGTAGTTACGAACTATAACCGCAGCGTGTGACACTTAAACGGGCCTACACGTCACGGCCGCTTATGTGTTTGTTTTGATATGTACGACTAACAGCAAACTTGCAACAAACTCGCACAGATATTGCAAGTAACCGCTGACCGCCAGTAGCCGTTCTGATGCGAGTTCAGGCGCTATTCGCCTTTCCTCTGGAGCGGCCGTTCAGTCAACAGCTGTAAAGCGACGCCTACGGCTGCCGCATCCGCCGGTCGCTCTCAACCCGAAGCCCGGCAGCGCTCGTAAAAAGCCTTCAGCCGTCCTTCTGCCTAGTATCTCGCTGGAGGGTCACGTAACAGGCAGGTCGGCTACTCCTCCGTATTATCATTTAGGCAAATCAGACGACTGTAATTTATATAAACGTCTATAGGCAACCATCAATCGAAGAAAGTCTAAAACTGTCGTTTCAGAGCATTGCACAACCATGGCGCTAAAAGGTGGTGAATACGTACCGATCATATCATTAATGTGTTTTTACCACGTAGCAGGTCTGCATACAAAATTATTTTTCTGGTGGGGTAAAGGGGGGGGGGAGCGGATAGGAAAGCTACTTTACCTATTTCGATGTAGATCATTGGTGCTACCTCTTTTATCTATTTTTACCCCGATTTTCCAGTCTTTTGGAAAACTTCTATTAATTTTCTTTCTTCATACAAATCTAATCCTTAAAACTACAAACATATCAAATTAAGTACAGCCATTTCTGTCGAGCCGTTCTAATGAATTTGATATTCCATTCATTTTATTTGGTATATAAATTTAATGAAGATGGGATGAACTCACTGCCTTAGACAGGTACATAGAAATTTCACTCACACTTAAAAAACTTAACTTATAGCAGCAGCCTTCATCAGAAACACAGCACACATACATTAATGCAAGCACAACTCAAACACACATGAATACCGTCTCCACAAACCGTATTCCGACCTCAGACTTGAGACTGATGAAGGCTGTGGCCATAAGCTGAGTTGTGCAAGTATGATTGTCTTTTCTATGTGATTCTCTGCGGCTCAGCAGTTGTCTTTACAGTGAGTTACTCTTGTATAAATGAAAATCATTATTTACTTATAGTCGTTATTGACAAGAGAGGGTTTGCGTCGCAGATAAATTTGGAAAAGGTTCCAAGAGACTCGAAAAATTCTCTAAAAGAATCTTTTCTTACGGGAGTTTTGAAAAACAGAGGGCCCTAATTCACGATTCTATGTACATACATAACTTTTTTTGTTCATTATGGTCCTGGAAGGAATGCCAGGAAAAAATTCAGACAATTACGCATGAAAGTTGGAAAATTGAACCAAAGAGGAAACATTATTTTTAATGCACTCTTCCATATACCTGATGATAGGAATTATATATATTTCGGTCATCCCCGTTGTATTTGGCATATATACACTACTGGCCATTAAAATTGCTACACCGAGAAGAAATGCAGATAAACGGGTATTCATTGGATAAATATATTATACTAGAACTGACATGTGATTACATTTTCACGCAATTTGGGTGCAGTATTCTGAGAAATCAGTATCCAGAACAACCACCTCTGGCCGTAATAACGGCCTTCATACGCCTGGGCATTGAGTCAAACAGAGCTTGGATTACGTGTACACGTGCAGATGCCATTGCAGCTTCAACACGATACCACGGTTCATCAAGAGTAGTGACTGGCATATTGTGACGAGCCGGTTTCTCGGCCACCATTGACCAGAAGTTTTCAGTTGGTGAGAAATCTGGAGAAAGAGCTGGCCAGCGCAGCAGTCGAACATTTTCCGTATCCAGAAAGACCCGTACAGGACTTCAACATGCGGTCGTGCATTATCCTGGTGAACTGTAGGGTTTCGCAGGGATCGAATGAAGGGTAGAGCCACGGGCCGTAACACACCTGAAATGTAACGGCTACTGTTTAATGTGCTGTTGATGCGAACAAGAGGTGAACGAGATGTGCAACCAATGGGAACCCATACCGTCACGTCGGATAATACGCCTGTACGGCGATGACGAATACACGCTTCCAATGTGCGTTCACCGCGATGTCACCAAACACGGATGCGACCATCATGATGCTGTAAACAGAATCTAGATTCATCCGAAAAAATGACGTTTTGCAATTCGTGCAACCAGGTTCATCGCTGCGTACACCATCGCAGGCGCTTCTGTCTGTGATGCAGTGTCAAGGGTAACTGCAGCCATGGTCTCCAAGCTGATAGTCCATGCTGGTGCAAACGTCGTCGAACTGAACTGTTCGTTCAGATGGTTGTTGTCTTGCAAACGTCCCCATCTGTTGACAGGGATCGAGACCTGGCTACACGATCCGTTACAGCCATGCGGATAAGATGGCTGTCATCTCGACTGCTAGTGATACGAGGCCGTTGGGATCCAGCTCGGCGTTCCGTATTGCCTTTCTGAACCCACTGATTCCAGTCATTGGATCGCGACCAACGCGATCATCAATGTGGTGATACGATAAACCGTAATCGCGATAGGCTACAAGCAGACCTTCATCAAAGTTGGAAACTTGATGGTACGCATTTCTCCTCCATACACGAGGCATCACAACAACGTTTCACCAAGCAACGCCGGTCAACTGCTGTTTGTGTATGAGAAATCAGTTGGAAACTTTCCTCATGTCAGCACGTCGTAGGTGTCGCCACCGGCGACAACTTTGAGTGAATGCTCTGAAAAGCTAATCATTTGCATATCACAGCATCTTCTCCCTGTCGGTTAAATGTCGCGTCTCTAGCACGTCATGTTCTTGGTGTAGCAATATTAGTGGCCAGGAGTGTATGTATACAGGTTTAATGTAAATTCGCGCACTCGGGCTTCGCAGCACGGTTCTTCACCAGCCAACAATGAAGAATGTCAGCCACAAAATTTCATCTTGCGCATATTTCCGCCAGTAAATGGACGTCAAAGACTGAGATGGCTGAGTATTCCGTACGTCAGTGTGTTTCATAATTACACCAACAAACTTGTAAGGGATATACTAGGCGTTTTGAGGAACAAAATGAGCAGGGAAACCCATGCCCGGAAACGTCAGTGAACGACGCTACGGAGAGTCCAAGTTACAGGCACCAGTTCCTGCCGCTAGACATCCCCTCCAGCAAATTCGACGCACTGTAGCGTCACTGGATGATGTTTCCAGGCATGGGTTCCTATGCACACTTTGTTCCTCAAGTCACCATCCACATCCCCTAGATGTTTGTTGGTGTAGTAGTGTAATTCTGAAACACACTGACCTATCTAAATCTGCGACGTCCATGTACTGCAGGAAATATGCGCAGGACGAAATTTTGTGAGAGAGATTTTTTTTTATTGCTAGCATGTGAGGAATCGCGCTGCGAAACCCGAATGTGCGAATTTAGATTCACCCTGTATATGCAAAATACATGCTCAAATATATGTGCAAAAGTTTCAACTTTCACAGTGACAGGTCAATCAACGTCGAAGTTTGTCATAAGATTTCCACTGACATGCACCTTACGATATCTTAAACTTACCTGTATAAGACACCATAAGGTGAGTGGTAGCAGCACTCTTGTGATAAGTCATAAACTTACAAACTACTTATGAACTGCCTTATACTAAAGACGACACAAACATCCATACCCGAGGGGGGGTTGGAACCCCCGACCGTAGCGGCCGTGCAGACTGTGACTGGCGCGCCGCAGACCGCTCGGCCACTGCAGCCGGCTGACCACAATAATTTGGTCCCCTAGGCTTATAAACATTACGACTTTAAAAAGGCAGAGACTAGCTAGAGAAAACAAACAAAGCATGTCATCTGACATGTACTGCCGTGTTCAAGTCCATTTATAATCTAATTCTATTATTTAATGCTGTTAATGTGTTAAGGTTGAGTTGTAAGAACACTGGATAGTGTATGTTTCAATACAGCTTCCTTCATCCTTTTATTTATTTATTTATTCTAATCTGAAACCGACGGTGTTGCTAGTGTTGTCAGTTGTTTTAGCCGTGATAGATGTGTTCATTAAAATATCCACAAACGTACTGTACAGTAAATGTAGATCAGCAAAGAAACATGCACTAGAAGTATAGGAAATGCATTTAAAATGCACGAACGTGTTCCTAAAGCCAGCTCAAAATAGAATAGTAAAAATAGGAATCTAACAATTTGTTATGCATTTGTAACATCTGAGAATTGATTTTATTTGTATCTGTTACAGAAAATTACTAAATATTTTTCCTAATCTTTCAAATGGCCTTCATTACATGTGTGAAAATAGTTTCCAAGTTTGAGAAAGTGTCCCGTCCCTTTGATTATGTTATGAAGTACATTGTTACATTATCGTTTGCTAAGTAATCTAGGAAAAGTACTTACAACATCTAATACAATGTTTTCATTAAATTCGCAAATATAACGGCAAACAAATATTTACCGATTTTATAATGTATCAAGAAATTACTTACAGATGAGAGAAAACAGATACTACAACGACTGAGGGCTGTTACCGAGTGTTACATGTCTATCTCGGACCAAATGCCACACTTAGTCTAACGATATAGGACAGAAATGGAAGTCTATTGTCGCTGCATCACTGCAGCGGTATTCGTCACAGCTGTCTGGTTTGGCAGCGATCCATCTTGGTCTCCTCCCCCTCTCAATCTCGGTGCCAGCAGCTGCGGTCTACTTCACTACATGCAACCAATCCCGCTAAACTTTTTCGATATATTTTTTCTACGGGAAAGGGATGTATATCCTTTCTCAAGTATTTGAAAAAAAGATGCTGAAGTTAAGACTATTCTTTTCTGTTGCAAAACAGCCCAGACACAGCCATATTGCTCCTAATTCTTTGCTGTCGTGGTTAAATAGGACACCGAGACTAAGCTAAATAGCTCAAACGTTTCAACTACTCTGGAATCATGATAAAATACAGATTTAGAAATGTTTTGAAACTGTTAGCCACCTTGTCTGATACACAACATTTGAAGCCTCATAATTGTTATATGAATTTAGCAACTCTTATTTTCAACTTCTTCACTTGACGTTCAAACATAATCAAGAATGAATATTGTTAAAGAATCGTATTACTAACAGAAAAATTCCATTTTACGTAGTGTATCTCAAAATGTTCAAATGTTTGTAAACCTAATGGACCAAAGTGCTATTGTCATTAAATTTTCAAATGTTTGTTAAGCTTAAGGGACTTAACTGCGGGGTCATCAGTCCCTAGCCGGTCGCGGTGGCCGAGGGGTCTGTGGCGCGCCAGTCACAATCTATACGGTCCGGGTCGGGGGTTCGAATCCCCCCCCCCTAGGGCATGTATATTTGTGCCGTTCGTAGTATTAGCTAGTTCATAAGCAGTTTGTAAGTTTAGGGACTGATGACCACGCAGTTAAGTCGCATAAGCTCTACAAACATTTGAACATTTGAAAATCAGTCCCTAAACTTGGAAACTACTTATGAACTATCTTATACTAAAGACGACACAAACATCCATGCCTGAGGGGGGATTCGAACCCCCGACAGTAGCGGCCGTGCAGACTGTGAATGGCGTGCCGCAGTATGGTCATCAATCCCTACAATTACAGACTAATTAAACTAACTTACACCATGGATAACGCCCATCCATGCCCTTGGAGGGACTCGCACCTCATGTGGCAGGTGACGTCCAGTCCGTAGCATAATGTCTTAGACCACGCGACTACTTCTGCGCTGCCTAGTGTAGCTACAAACATTTCGGAAGGGCCGGGGGGATGTGGTCCCCCTCCAGACTGAGGGTCTGCACATTGGTAAAATTAATTCAGTTAATTTTGATAGTTTATAACTCGACTGTTTACAGAAATTCTATTTATTATCTCTCGCGAAGGATTGCGCAGATCGGCCTTCAAGAGTGTAGGTAACGAAGTATTATATGTGGGGGTGTTGTTATGGTAATACGACATAGGCACACTGACAGAAAGACACCACACCTTCAGTAACACCAGTGAAATGCGTTACAAATCAATGAATACTCGACCTCGGTGTTGAAAAAGTACAATGGGACTGATAATACGTCAATGTCCAGTGTCTGTCTGCGGGAATTTCTACGCCTTAGTGCACGAGAAAGTCTTGAGGTACTCTGAAGCACTATGTCCAGAATCTTAGTTCACTGTACATTGGATCGTTGCACGCTAACGAATCGACGTACAGCCCTGTAGATTGTATCCGTCGCCTATGAAACTATGCTTTGTCGACCAGGTTTCACGCACGTATACAATAGTACAATAGTACAATAGTATACAATAGTACCAACTGTCGGCGGCTCTGTCGATGGTGGTGCCGTAGTCTTTAGTTGTCTCCCAATACAGCATACTACAATATTACACTATTGTCGACAGTAAAATGTCATATCGCTTTATACATGGATCAAATTTCCGTTCTGGGAACGCACTGCGCTCATCTCTTTACGTGAGTACCTGCAATTTCACAAGAAATGTGGTCTGTTTACAAAATATTCAATAGAATTGGATATGTAATTGATCATGAATCTGCTTATGGTACCATAGTTTGACTGAAAGCTGCATTCTAAAAAGAAAATTGTGTCTCGTCTCCTTGGGCTACATTTGTGCGAAGTACTGAAAAATTCGTATATATTATAAAACACAACATTCGTTGCCTACTCGGTTTCACGCATGCTCTTTTAGTTGTTAGAACAAATAAGAAATTACGTGTAGCGGAGATTACGTGGTTAGCGTTTCGAGAGTGGATAAAGAAAATTTGAACTTAATAATTCTAAGGCCGCGCCGGCCGCGGTGGCCGAGGAGACTGAGGAGCTTCAGTCACGGTCTGCACGGCCACTGCGGTCGGGGGTTCGAATCCCCCTCGGGCATGGATATTTGTGCCGTCCTTAGTTGTAGGCAGTTCATAAGTAGTTTGTAAGTTTAGGGACTGATGACCCCGTAGTTAAGTCCCTTAAGCTTAACGAACATTTGAACATTGATTCTAAGGTCGCACGTGCTTAAACAACCATGCCGTTCACACAGGAGGTACGAGTCCTCGCTCGGGCATGGGTGCGTGTGTTGTCCTTAGCATAAGTTAAGGTAAGTAGTGTGTAAATCTAAGGACAGATTATTGCTGCGGTTTGGTCCAACTGGTTTACAATCAATTGAACTAATTATAAGTACAAATACAAAACATGCCCCCCACGGGGCTCACGGTTCTTCCGTGAGTACGTGCGTGCCAAGCACAGGGCCCCAAGCTAATGCAGTCTTCCTTCCTTCTTTACTTCCCGGACTGCGTTTCCTTTCCCCCTCCCCTCCTTTCTTAGCCTCACTCCTTCCCCTCCCCACCGGGGAACTGATAACCTTAGAAGGTCAGCCCCCCTTATCCCAACCGAAGAACCCAAAGCCCAATACCCAACAAAAAACATGTTCATGGCATAGGCCATTTCAGTCGCATTAGAAAACATCGGTATTCAGCAATGCCAAAGACCGTGCCGCAGTTGATACAGTGGAGGTCCATACCCCATCCGTTGACGTCCTTAAGCGGAGGATAAGACGACGACCGGTCCGTACCCGTTAGGCCTTGCGAGGCCTGTAGTTCGGAGTTTGAGTCAAGGTATTCGGTATTTTAATAAACAAAATGCCAGTATGTTAACTTCCTTTTCCTCACTGCATCCACTCCTCCACCAAACACTGCATTCAATTTATATTATGCAATTTTACAGCACTCTCAACTACAAGACATACATCCTCGAAGATGTGGAATTTGATTAATATACAACACATTACATTAAGGAATATGACTCAAATCAGGCTACGATATTGATTCAGGAATTTCATTTAATGAATGGGTCTACAAATATACGTATCAGTTGTGTGATGTGAAAGCGGCTGAGAACTGAAAACTGCATAAGGATTACACATAAAAACAATGGCGATTTTCCTGATTATTGTATCGTTATAGCTAATTTCAAATTGGCAAATAAAAGTTAAAGTGATGACTTCTTTTAACACGTAACCTAAAAAGACTTCAAATGCTTTCATACACTGGGATATAAATTCAAGGTTGGCTATTATTAGACGGCATTATATACTCCTGGCCATTAATATTGCTACACAACGAAGATGACGTGCTACACACGCGAAATTTAACCGACAAGAAGAAGATTCTGAGATATGCAAATGATTAGCTTTTTAGAGCATTCACACAAGGTTGGCGCCAGTAGCGACACCTACAACGTGCTGACACGAACAAAGTTTCCAACCGATTTCTCATACAGAAACAGCAGTTGACCGGCGTTGCCTGGTGAAACGTTGTTGTGATGCCTCGTGTAAGAAGGAGAAATGCGTACCATCATGTTTACGACTTTAATAAAGGCCGGATTGTAGCCTATCGTGATTGCGGTTTATCGTATCGCGACATTGCTGCTCGCGTTGGTTGCAATCCAAAGCAGAATATGGAATCGGTGGGTTCAGAAGGGCAATACGGAACGCCGTGCTGGATCCCAACGGCCTCGTATCAGTCGAGATGATAGGCATCTTATCCGCATGGCTGTAACGGATCGTGCAGCCAGGTCTCTATCCCTGAGTCAACAAATGGGGATGTTTGCAAGACAACAACCATCTGCACGAACAGTTCGACAACATGTGCAGCAGCATGGACTATCAGCTCGCAGACCGTGGCTGCGGTTACCCTTGACGTTGCATCACAGACAGGAGCGCCTGCAATGGTGTATGTAGCGTACGTAGTGTACGTGTACGTAGCGACGAACCTGTTGCACGAATGGCCAAACGTCATTTTTTCGGATGAATCCAGGTTCTGTTTACACATCCGTGTTTGGCGACATTGCGGTGAACGCATATTGGAAGCGTGTATTCGTCATCGCCATATCACCCGGCTTGATGGTATGGGGTGCCATTGGTTACACGTCTCGGTACCTCTTGTTCACATGGACGGCACTTTTAATAGTATCTACCAGAGGTATCCCAGCAATCGCCTCAGATGCCGGGTCACTGTAGCCCAGGGCAGCAGCCTCAAGACTGTTGACGTGGACAACACAGCCTCCAGCTCCTTGCGGACAGTGGCCAAGTCCTCCTGAATCCGTAAACAATAGGCGCCGAACCTTCTCTGTCAAGTTACTTGCTAAAAATTGCTGTATGTACAAAAACACGCAAGAATAAAGTCCTTGAAAACGGAAGCACTAACGAAATTTAAGAAGTTATTAGTAACAATAAAACAAAATAGTTAAATTGAGCTACACCACGAAGGACGCGAAATTAAACCAACAGGAAGAAGATGCTGTGATATACAAATGATAAGCTTTTTAGAGCATTCACATACGGTTGGCGACACGTACAACGTGCTGACATGAGGAAAGTTTACAACCGATTTCTCATACACAAACAGCAGTTGACCGGCGTTGCCCGGTGAAACGTTGTTGTGATGCCACCCTATGACAAGTGCTTACAAATTTTCGAAAGCTATGTAGAAAAGTAGTATATATATCCGGCCGCGGTGGCCGAGGGGACTAAGGCGCTCCAGTCACGGTCTGCACGGCCACTACGGTCGGGGGGTTCGAATCCCCCCTCGGGCATGGATATTTGTGCCGTCCTACTTCGTAAGTACTTCATAAGTAGTTTGTAAGTTTAGGGACTGATGACCCCGTAGTTAAGTCCCATAGACTATACAAACATTTGAACATTTTTATACTGTGACAGTTTGATCACAATCACTAGGATTCAGGCCCGGATGATTACAAGTATGAAAGAACTTTCGTTCCCGAGACACCGTCGGTATAACAAGCGGTAAGGGAAATGAACGTTTTAGCAAGAGCAAGAAGTATCAGTCGATGGTCTATTACATGCCATGCAAACGGACCATCTCGTCTAGTCCATCTATCAAGGAAGGCCTTACCGATATATCATAATAATATTCTGCAGCAACACCTTCCCGCCATCAAGATCATGTCTTCCGGCAATCATGAGTGTACCTCACAGCTATTTTGATTCACCACACGCATGATGCATCATGGAAGCACGATTGGGACGCTAAGATGCCACCAATAAATTTTGATCAATACTGATATTAAACTGGTACATAATGGTCATGTCAATAGTACCATGGGATTTTTACTTCATACCGCACAGTAATGATTACGTTTTTTCTGCATTACTGGCTTAATTACTTCGGCAGTCATACGTTAACAGCCAAGCATATCTCTTTGACACAAATCGTGATACAATGTTGCTATAAGCTAAGGTGCTATTGTAATGGGTGGAAGAACGTACCGCACCACTCATTACCAACGACCTTCGTGTACACGATGGTAACACAATGGCTGAAACGGATGTAATGATGTTGCAGGGCAGATTGTACTTAGATATAAATATTCAGACATTCATTCTATTCTTTAAGTTGTTTTCGAGATATTTAGCACTGGCCGGCCGTGGTGGCCGAGGAGACTGAGGCGCTTCAGTCACGGTCTGCGCGGTCACTACGGTCGGAGGTTCGAATCCCCCCTCGGGCATGGATATTTGTGCCGTCCTTAGTTGTAGGTAGTTCATAAGTAGTTTGTAAGTTTAGGGACTGATGACCCCGTAGTTAAGTCCCTTAAGCTTAACAAACATTTTTTTATTTAGCACTGAAGTAAGCGTATAATGTCGTTACGCGCGCAAATACGGTTTAAAGAAACCAACTTCAGAACAAACTACCCAGAATGAACCCCCGCAGACTGCCAAGCGATATCCTTCTGTCATTTTCTGAACACCCTGTGTACTCAGTCTCTGTACATAGAAATATATCATTTATCGCCTCGTTCACATCGACGTCATGATGGCGCACAAGTTCGAATAAATTCAAGAACGTGGAAATAAATCAGTCGTGCTCTGCAAAGATAACAACCGGCATTCCGGCATTTTCCTTGATAAAACTTAATTCTTGATTAGTCAGCGTGGGTCTGGACTATTGTCGTTTGGTATGCGTGACTCCATTCGGAAATCGAGCTCTAGGACACTGTCTAGTACACTTGTGTAGTTGAGGGCGCTTGGTAATTTACGGCCCATATTACAAACAAGAGAACGGGAAGAGTGTGAAAGCACTATTGTAGGGAACACTTTAGCAAGATGACGGGGAGTGAGATAGTGTCGTCCACATGACAACGCTTTCAGGAGAAACTTCCTAACGGATTAATATTCTGTGCCGGAACCCGGGATTCGAACCTGGCACCTTTTCCTTTCAGGTGCTGCAATAGGCTTATACGGATAAAAAGTTATTTAATATTCCTTACATTTCAAGACATTTGCTCGTTATACCTCATGCAGACTATATTGAGTAATTCAAAAGTCGAATTATGGAATTATTAGTTTATTTATGCAATGAATTCGAGCAAGAAATGCATCAGTTCTGTTTCAATAGCCGCAACTATTCGTCTGAAGTTGGAAAATAACGTTGAACTGCACGAAGAATCGTGTATGCAGCTACATTAACTTATAACCTACTGTAATAGAAAAAAGTACAAAGAGACATCAGGGCGGGAATGACCGCGCGGTCGTAGGCGCCATGTCAGGGATTGCGAGGCCGTTAACGTCGGAGGTTCGAGTCCTCCCTCTGGCCTGGGTGTATGATGTCCTAATCATCAATCAGCTTAAGTTATTTTAAGTAGTTTGCAAGCATAGTGACCGATGACCTTTGTATTTTGGTCCCTTAGGTTCACAAACATTTGAGCATTTTGAAAGAGACATCAGCTTTTGAAAAACGAGGTACAACATACGAGATCGGTGTAACAATGAAGAGCAGAATACCACTTCGTTCAACTCAAAGGTTCTAATATTTTATGCTTTCTAAGAGAACGGCCTCTAAACGCAGTGAACTGTCGCAGAAGTGACAGGCTGTCAATACGAGGTGAGTGAAACACGCGGCGTGCTGCAATTTGACAAATGCACCGATAGTGGGTTCCCAGTTGGCCAGATGGAGAATGGGCGGAGAAGACCGCAGCGACAGGTCAGCCAGCGAGGCTTCCCTCCTGCACAGAGGTGAGGGCGTAATGAACAGCGCATTATGGGCGGCGCTTTGACGGAGCATTTTGATTGCAGCCCGGACCTCGCCTGAATGCCGCCGCTATCGGCCACGTCGCTCACACGCGTTGCATTCATTTGCCGCCAGCTCTAAGCGTCCTGCATGAATTACTGCCCTGGACCGCGTCAAATCCAATTTACCGTTACTGATAGCCTTCATTCTCAGAATGTAACTCTCTTGTAAGCTCCTTTGTTCTGCTTGCTACTCAGTACTTAATACCCTACTGTGATATGACAGCGGGATCAACGAACGAATTGAGTTCCAGATTCGAAGAAGGAACGTCGGACAGCGATTAGCCTTCACTCAACGACGAACGAAATGGTATGATAGGAACTAACCCTGCATTTGGTTTGCTACATTCACAAAAGAAGAAAGAAAAACCTACGGTTCGCATGGCTTTTGGGTCAAATTGAAACAGGCGGTACACAACCGATTATACTGAGACAGAACCATACAAACAGTGTTGCCAACTCTGTCACACATATTAAAGATAACAATATATTTCTATAAACGTGAATGTCTGTTCGGTGTACGTTTATCACGTCTGAACCACAAGACATAAAGAGCTTAAAATTTGTACAGTTACTAATGTCTACCAAGGGAAGGCTTTAGGCACGGTTTTATAGAGTGTGATAGATATTTCGAAATTTGAAGAATATAACGCGAAATGCGAAACAATAATTACTCTTTGGAAATGGTTTTATTTGTTGCATTGTTGCTTGAGGGTTGATAATGATAAAAGGATGGAGTATATTGGGATGGAAAGTTATCGGTGTATGTAAAATTCTACGTGTATTTGTGTTAATATTTCGCTCTGCAGCGAAAACTACAGAACGCTAACGAATGGTCTGTGTCTAATTGTTATCCGAAGTCCCCCGTTGTACACCGTAGCAGTTCCATTGCCGATAGCTATAAGGGTGTGGATGATATGGTGGTTGAAAGTCGTCAAATTATAAAAAAATCGGACTGAAAGCCTGCGATGACTCTATAGCAAGGAAATTACATACAGCGAAACATGACGCCACATACCATATCTTTGGTCTATGCGTGCTATTGGTCTACAGATCTTTCTCTGTGGTTAAGCATACGAATAAGGAAATATAAGAATAAATAAATAAAGCAATAAAAAGGAATTTCTTTTAATAAATCTCTTTAAAAAATCGATTTGACGTTTCGCACATTACATTAAGTGATCGATATGTGATATTACTATCACTATTGTTGAATTTCGTGATTGGATTCTTCGAAACGAGTGCATTTTTACGTGTGATTTCATCCATACTACTTACTTTCCTGATAATGTGGATTAAAATGTTTGTTTCTAAAGAAGGTATTGTATTTCATTTCATTCTTCATAACCAGTCTCATAGCACACTACTGAAAGATAGCATATCTATCAATTAAACAACACGCGAGCGGAGCCACTGGTTTAAGCTAGTATTTTATAAATCTTCTGTGTATGTTGTAAGAGCAACAGTTTTTGTTTATTATGCAGTAAAGACACACGGTTCCTTTATTTGCATAGTCTTTCCTTTCTCAGACTATTGAACATTCACATTTTGTACGGCGACAATATTTTTCCTGAACAGAACCCTCGAATTTGAATGGAGCGATTAAGTCCATAAAAATGAATTTTAATTGCAACCACTCCTTACTCAACGTCAAAAGAGATAAATAAATGCATTGATAGCGATTAAACACTGCTGTCAGTATAATGTTGATAAGAATTCCCGTATTGGCAGTGCACACTGTACTTTAAAATGTTCAAATGTTTGCAAATCTGTCGGACCAAACTGCGTGGTCATCAATCCGTAGCTTACAAACTACTTAAACCTAGGTAAACTAACCTACGGACAAGCACACATACCCATGCCCCACGGAGGACTCGAATCTTCACGGCGAGCAACCGCGCGCTCCGCAGCGAGACGCCTTAGACCGCTCGGCTACTCCACCGCGGCCTGTACTTTAGGTAGTGCGATAGTTATTGCCGCTATCCACTGTTGTTCCGCTGGCTGCAGTCGTATAGCTCCAGTCATCACTTTGTTGGCAATAAGTATTAGAATACTAACTGCCGCGGTGGAGTGGCCTAGCGATACAAGGCGCCTAGCTGCGGAGCGCGCCGCTGCTCGCCGTCGGAGGTTCGAGTCCTCCCTCGGGCATGGGTTAGCATAAATAAGTTCAAGTAGTTTCTAAGCCTAGGGACTGATGGCCAGAGTAGTTAAGTACCATAGATTCAAAAACATTTTTTTTAGAATACCAACTGAAAGGATGTATTAAGCTATCTATTCTAAAAGTCCATCCAACATTAACCCATTATTAACTTATCGGCACTTCTTGTATGAACATTACTGTTTTAATAAAAGTGTGCTTGGAATTAATTAAAGTCCATTATTTAAATGTGTTTGCAGCAATGTCAGAAAGCTGCCAATATTCGGCTGTTGGCTAACACATGTCGGCCGCGGTGGCCAAGCGGTCTGCGGCGCGCCAGTCACAGTCTGCACTGCCCCTATGGTCGGGCGTTCGAATCCCGATCTGCTTGCTCCACCACGATGATCGGATTACAGTCTGGAGACACGGCGATGGGAGACTGCTGAACTGATGAGTTCCATCCTAGTCCTCCATCCGATATAGCGATTTCAGGTAATACTGGATTTCTCTCCCGCACCCTTCTAGTAGGCAATGAAGTATACTGAATGGAAAGTTACATCTTTGATGTGTTGGACGCTGCTGTCCTGGCACACCTTAGCTCACCGACGAACACAATGCAACAGGATACTGCGCGACCACAGGTGTCTTGGTGACCCATCAGTTTGCATTCCAGCATTGACGCCCTGATCAGCCTATCTCTAGCCTACCACGAACGTCTGATCGATGACTGAGGAATGAGTGTTCCGGATGCACCACCCGCTACTACATCAGGTCAAATCTGGCAATATCTGCAACCAGAACATCTACGTTTGATTGCCAGTGTTGTAGCAGCAGTTATTGTCAGGAACGGCGGAAATGCTCAACACTCATTTAAAATCTTCGTCACTTCATATGTCGCTGTATTTTAAATCCTATGCTCGTTATACAACGTGTGATATACCAAATTAATTTGTCTGTGATATCTCCGGCCCTTCTCGGTACTGCATTTTAGATGTGCATCATTGCCGGCCGCAGTGGCCGAGTGGTCTACGGCGCGCCAGTCACAGTCTGCACGGACGCTACGGTCGGGGGTTGGAATCCCCCATCGGGTATGGATTTTTGTGTCGTCTTTAGTATAAGGTAGTTCATAAGTAGTTTGCATGTTTAGGGACTGATGACCGCGCAGTTAAGTTCATATATTCAAATGTTTGTAAAGCTTATGGGACTTAACTACGGGGTCATCAGTCCCTAAACTTACAAACTACTTATGAAATAACTAATACTAAGGACGGCACAAATATCCATGCCCGAGTGGGGATTCGAACCCCCGACCGTAGTGGCCGTGCAGACCGTGACTGCAGTGCCTCAGTCCCCTCGGCCACCGCGGGCGACGTTAAGTCCCTTAAGCTTAACAAACATTTGAACATTTTTTTTTTTTTTTTTTTTTTTTTTTGGGGTAACACATAAATTTTTTGTGTTTGTAGTTCTTAAATCTGGAAGAATCAGCCGTAAATTGGCATAGCTGGCAAACGCTGCATACGTAACGTATATTGCATAATAACACAGTACGTTTTTGTAGTTGTTGAAAGTGAGGACGGTCAGTCTCAGAGCATGCTTGGCAACGGCTCTTGTTTTGTCGCACTCTCTCAAAAATCCCTTGAGACGCGAAGCCTGCTGCCTAGCAAGCAGGTTTCATCAGTTTTTGAGGGGGTTTCGTACACTAACGAAATGGCCTAACCCCAGGGAAAATGCCCGAATTGTAAAATCCAGCGATTACGATGCCCACGGGATATGTCCTCCACTTCCTATCCAACTCTTAATGAATGTGAGGTTCAGGTCGAAGTCATTTACGACAGTAGCGCAGGACACATCACGGGTGGCCGGGACAGAACACATTATTAGAGACCCTAACCTACCTCCACCATGACATATATAATACGAAATATAGAATTTACTCGTAGTAACAATAGAATGTAGTGCCTATCTTAAAATACCTGCACTGCCGGAAAAAAATTGAACACTTGGAAACACGATGACTATTTACATCCGATGACTGCAAATTCCACCTGCGCTATAGATGTGCTGATAATGGTTGCATTGTCGTCTCGAACAGATAGCGTAGTGACATATCTACTAAAATGGTACCTCTATGCCACCTTTAATACAGAAGATGCACAGCCCTAATTCTCTGTGTGACATCCAAGTGTGAATAAAATAGGCGCCATGCCAAGGAGATGCATTTGTGATTCCTATAGACAAGGAAGCGACTTTCAGACGAGCAAATTGTGCTCTTCGGAGCGGCGGGATGATACTTTCCGAGAACTGCCACACAAGACGGGAGTGTTGCGTCAGTTGTGCAACGATGATAGTTTCAAAAGTCACGTGAACAGCCTCACATCTGTAGACGAGGTTCTGGACGTGCACGCAGCACGGACGTCTACCAAGACCGTCGTATTGTAACGACAGCTGTGGTGTATTGTACAAACACCGCAGCACAGATAAGAGGCTTTGTGAGCTCAGAAGCGCCAACACGAGCTGTTACTATCAGGTTACAAGCAGTAGGAATACGAGCACGCACACCTCTTACCCGTCATCCACTCATGGCTTGGCTGGTGCAGACAGAGGATCACTTGGCATAAGGAATGGCCAGTTGTAGTCGTCAGCGGTGAAAGAAGATTCTGCCTACATGGAAATGATCGTTTACGCATACGACGTAGACTTGAGAAATTCTGTCTTACTGCGTGCATTCTACCACGATACACTGATCCCACCCTAGGCTTTATGGTCTAGGGTGCGGTAAGCCACAACTCCCGTTCACTTCTGGTTTTTAGGAGGACATGCTGAACAGCGCTCGGTACGTGCAGAAATTTTAAGACCGTCCTTTTTGACATTCTTGCAACAGGAAGGTGATGAATCGTTGCAACAGGATAATGCTGGTTCAGGACATCATGGGTACAGAGAGCCAAAATATTAATGAAATCAAAAGTTTAACTCTTGATATTTGGCAAGAACAATGGGAGCAATCAGAAACTGCACGCAGAGTGTTTCAATACCTTTTTTCAATCGCGGGCTTGTGCACTTTCTGACAGGCCACGGGCCATGTCCGGATAAAGAAAAGACCTAATCAGAGCTGTGAATGTGGAGCTGAGGTTGGCACTCCGGAGCACATAGTCTTCGAGTGCCCAGTTCACGCACAGGTTGCCGCAGATCTGAGGCAAACTATCATAACTACGGGGTCATCAGTCCCTAAACTTACAAACTACTTATGTACTAATGACGGCACAAATATCCATGCCCGAGGGGGGATTCGAACCCCTGACCGCAGTGGCCGTGCAGACTGTGACTGGCGCGCCGCAGTCCCCTCGGCCACCGCGGCCGGCGGCAGCATATAGTGTACATTGCCTGACAAGACGTGATCGACTTGTGTATGTGGCCGGCATTGTCAGGCCGATGCGCGTGTTGATCAGTTACCAAACAAGTCAGGAAGAACTAAGGAGGACGACTTCTCTACCTTGCGCAATCAAGGGCTAGGGAGAAGTCCCTGTTCTCCCACCTGAATTTGACAATTTATTAAAAGTGCTCTAGATGTAGATATTAGTTATTAGAGCACCGTGGTAGTAGTAATTAGTTGAAATCATTTGTATTTGTGATATCTAACAATGTTATTTGTGATTTCGGCAGTTGATTGTTAGAACCCGCTCACGTCCAGGCCTTTAGGGACGGGTACTGGCCTTAAAAGCCGCGGTGGAGTAGCCGAGCGGTCTAAAGCGTCTCGCTGCGGAGCGCGCGGTTGCTCGCCGTGGAGGTTCGAGTCCTCCCTGGGGCATGGGTGTGTGTGTTTGTCCGTGGATTAGTTTGCCTAGGTTTAAGTAGTTTGTAAGCTACGGACTGATGACCACGCAGTTTGGTCCGATAGATTTACAGACATTTGAACAATTTTTTTTTTTTGCCTTAAAGGCGGTATTGTTTATTTTGTGTTATTCTGTATTGACCAACAAACCATTGTGTTAATTTATTGAATTATATAACTTGTAGTTAAAAGTAGAGTAGGGTCTGTATTAGTTTCCTACGGTACAGGCCAACTTTGTAATTGTAGATGCTAAAAAAATTAATAAACTAAAATAAATTAAAAAGATGACCATCGAGTCTTGCAAGATGAGCAGCAAATTCCCCTGCCAGCAGATCTCAGGACGGGGTCTCGAATCGAGTGGCATAGGGTTGAAATGTTTGTAAAGCTTATGGGGACATAACTGCGGGGTTATCAGTCCCTAAACTTACAAACTACTTATGAACTAACTTATATTAAAGACGACACAAACACCCGTGCCAGATGGAGCCTCCGACGCGGAAGGACGCGCGATCCGCAACGTTGCGCTCCAGAGCTATCGGCTGCTCCCGCGCGGCTACACCACGTTCTGATGTGAGTGTTGCGCCATGGATTTACACCTGTTCCGTCAGTACCGCTTCAGCTATTTATCTACAAATACATTTATCTCATGTATTCCTTTTGCACTGTTTCAATAATGTATCTTGAGTGAATTGGAAATCTCTAATAGGATGTACCAACTTCTGTTTCTGGCAGAGTATAATGTGTTACGAATACTCATTATCTAACAAATCTTCTAGGAAATCCTGCACTGTTTTTGAGGAAAAATAGGGCCTAAGGCTTAGGATAGGCTTTAGATTTGAGATAAGAAATCGAATTAATTTCTTCCGCAAATTCATGTTTATTTTCTACACTATTTGGCTCCCTTCTGAGAATGATGCGCGGTGAATCATTGACTCAGTTGCCTTCCCTCCCATCCACACCCTTCGATAGAACTTTCATTAATGTCGAAAGAAGCTGGTAACCGTCATATTGGTACTGTGGTGTCGCACAAGTCTGAAGTGCGCACCACGTACTTTCGCCGCGTGCCGCCATGCAAGCACGGCGCGGCGTTCTTACGACGTCAGCCACGAGCGCCCTCTGCTGCAACCCCGCTCGTGGCCACCACTGAACTGAATCGGCCACTTGGGAATAGGAAAGGCACCAGATAACATACTCATCAGTAGGCAGGCCTCTACCTAGTTAAACCATGTGTCTGCATTCCACTAGTCTTCAGTTAACAAAGTTAAGTATTGTATTATTTCTACGAAATATATATCTTGTTCTAATCTAGCTCAGAGTTTCTAGTTTCTGCTGTCCCACTGGCTTGTCACCTCAGACTGTGTACCCGCACACGCGTGCATCCTATTTTCCTCTGTCGGTCTATCTCTACTCGGCCACCGACACCTAGGACAACCAGCGGCAACGAGACACAAAAGGTACCACTTCCTTTCGCAAACAAGGTTCAAATGCTAGTAAAGTCGTGGGACCTAACTGCAGTGATCCTCGGTCCCTAATCTTACAAATTAATTAAACTTACTTATCCTAAGAACAACACATACACACTCATACCCGATGGAGGACTCGAACCTGCGAAGACGAACATCCTTGAGCACCGCAGCAAACAGTCGTAGCGCCCACGGCGGTTCCGCCGCGTCGGTGTGAAAGGTAACAACTACTTCTGACTGCCTCCATTTCCCTTGTGTGACCTAACTGCGTGTCATTAAGTAGTTTTTACTATTTATCGTGTTCTCAAATGTTCAATTGTTTGTTAAGCTTGTGGGACTGCGGGGTCATCAGTCCCTAAAATTACAAACTACTTATGATCTAGCTAACACTAAGGACGGCACAAACGGGGGAGGATTTGAATCCCCGACAGGGAACGGCCTCGCGCATCGGTATCGTGTTCACATTGAATGGGTAATTATTGTACGTTCGCCGCGGCAGAATAGCCGTGGGAACTAAGGCTCCTTGCCGTCTGTGGTTCGAGTCCTCCGTTTGGCGTGCGTGGGTGTGTGTGTTGTTCTTAGAATGAATTAGTTTCAATAATTTGTAAGTTTATCGACCGATAACCACTGCAGTTAAGTTCCTTAACTTTAGAAACATTTGAACATTTTTTTATTTCTCGTTTAATTATGAAGCTGACTTCCATATTTGCATTAGGCAATAATTATCTGCCTGTGGAGCACTGTTGCTCATTGAATGTTGTTGAATAGTCGGTTGGAAGCTGGGCTGGAGTAACTTTTGTCTGTGGAGGACTGTTGCTCACTGAACGTTGGTGATCAGTCGGTCGGAAGCTGGGTGCGGGGCAGGAGGTGATTAGCCGAAGTGACCCTAGTGAAGTGGCGAGCGGGCGCTTTACAAATGCACGCAGCTGGGCGGCGATAGACACGCTGTGCGTACATGCAACGTCCGCTCTGCGTTGGTCGTGACACAGCAGTACTTAAACACTGCGCTCAGCAGAGACCGACAGACAGTGCTTTAGCGACGCTGCCAGCTATTCCACTCAAAAAACCAGACCCATTCATAGAAAAATTTTGAAATGATAGTAAATCTAAGGGACTTAACTGCTGCGGTTATCATTGTCTACGCTTACAAACTACTTAACCCTTTCCAGCCCAAATTTTATTTATTTGTGAACAAAAATACTTATTTGCAATTTTTACATAATGATTGGAGTAATATATATTTGTTAGATTTTTTTTTCAGTTTTTGATAGGAAATTTCGGATGACTCCATATGGTACCGTTGGTAGGATATGTTTCCTTTACTGTAAACAAAATAATTTTCTGTGAAATTTGGTAAGTAGGGGGCGAGGTACTGGCGGAAGTAAAGTTGCGAGGCGGCATCGTGAGTTGTGTCGGGATAGCTCAGTCGGCAGAGCGCTTGCCCGCGAAAGGCAAAGGTCCCAGGTTCGAGTCCCGGTTCCGGCACACAATTTTAATCTGCCAGGAATTTTCAATTTTCAAAGTGGTTACTTCTAATTTTAGACATCTGACAATAATTTATTAATGAAATTTTCTAATTATGTTCTTTCGTTTAATTTGATATAATATTTTTGAACATCATGTTAGGTGTACTCTAACTTAGACTTCAAGCAACAATAATATTGTGCCCATGCATTGTATCGTAATGCTCTCTGTTACCTCGAAGTAATGGTAGCCAACACAACTACAGAGAATTTTGAAAAGTCATGCAGTGTTGTTTGTAATCTTTGGACAAATGATGGGTCCTAGAGTAATAGATAAAGATGACGGAACCGTATGGAACCATTGGACTGCTAAAGATTAAAGTTACTTAAACTAAGGACAACACACATATCCTTGCCCGAGGGAGGTCTCGAAAATCCCACGGCGAGCAACCGCGCGCTCCGCAGCAAGGCGTCTTGGACCGCTCGGCCACTCCAGCGCGGTCCATTCATTTACCGACGTAGACATGAGTGGGGAATTGTGTTCTTCACCCAAGGCTGTGCTCTCATGACATAGAGGCGCCACAATATATTTTATACCGCCAGTAAAGGCGATTTATCCAATTAGAACGGTGAAATGAGCTTTGATTGGAAAGAAGGAAATTAAAGTTTAACGTACGGACGTTGGAAATGGTGCACAAGCTCGGATTGCTTTTGATAAGAATGAGGGCGGAAATTGGCCGTGACCTTTGAAAGGATCTATCCCGAAATTTCCTTGAGAGATTTAGAGAAATACAGAAAAACCAAATCTGGGGGTCCAGAGGCAGGTTCGAGCCGCCTTAATGAATGAGAGTCCACCGTGCTAACCATTGCGCCACCTCGCTGAGTCACTCTGATTGCCTTCGCGCTTGGTGAACTCATGGGAAATCGTAGAACTGCCAAGCTCCGACTGAATGAAATTTTCTTCGTTAAAGATGGAGCGAGTGTATGACCGAGAGGAAAGTGGTTCTCTTGGTGCTAAAAAGGCACAGTACCGTTCTCATTTTCTTACGTACATATTGGCGAGGTACCGGGGGAGGTAGAGGGCAAAAAGCGCTCTGGGCGCTGGCAAGAGAGAGAGATGGGTGGCGACATCCAGGACGGTATTTATAAGGCCAAATTGTTGCAGAGTAAGTAAAAAATGGAGACATGACCTTGTAAGAACCATGACGAGCCTCATAAAGAAGGTCTGGGGGCAAGAATGTCTCCCGTAATACTAGATAACGGCTATCATCTGCCCACTGCTGAAACAAAATGACTCGTATGTGAAAATTATTGGGGGGTAACTCTGATAGATATCAGCTATAAAATACTACCACTATGGCTCCCAAATAGGATAATACCACTTGCTGAAGAAGTTATTGGAGCCTACCACTGTGGCTTTAGACGCTACCGGTCGCCGCGGTGGAGTGGGCGAGCGTTCCAAGGCGCCCAGCTGCGTAGCACGCCGATGCTCATCGACGGAATTCCAAGTCCTGCCTCGGGCATGGGTGTATTTGTGGTCCTTAGCATAAGTTAGTTTCAGCAGTTTGTAAGCCTAAGGACTGATGTCCTGAGTAGTTAAGTCCCACAGATTTACAAACATTTGTACGCTACCGATCAACATTGGATTACTTATTTATCCTTCGGCAAACAGCTGCTAAATCATGGGACTATAATACAGACATGCGAATGTCCTTCATTGACTTCAAACGAGCATTACAGTGTACCAGGGGTATGGTAATCAAAGTACGAAAACAAATCAGTTTCTATCTAAATATTCAATTGGTGGCAATGTGTCTAGATTAGCCGCGGCGGAACATCTGAGCGTATTGAGGCGCTATGCTACGATGCGCGAGGCCGTTCCCCGTCGGGGGTTCGAATCCCGAATCCCCCCCTCGGGCATGGATGTTTGTGCCGTCTCTAGTATAAGGTAGTTCATAAGTAGTTTGTAAGTTTAGGGACTGAAGACCCCGTAGTGAAGTCCCTTAAGTTCTACAAACATTTGAAATAGAAGCTGATGTACAGAAGGAACGTGCCATGTGACTGGATATGGAATTATCGGAAACGTGTGTGAATTTAACAGACAGTGTTCCTGTGACGGTTTCACCCTCTCAGAATTGTGTAGGTAGACAAATTGTATTTGCAATGCGACTGCGGGCGAGATGTAAGCCCACAGTCTAGCTCAAATTCCGATCGACCTTTGAGTGAATGACAGATAAAGCGCATGGCGCTTAAAGGCAGCAAATATTCGTGGGCCGTCGCCAGCTAAACAGTATAACGAGCGCACGTCACTGAAATGCCGCGTGGGCTTTGTTTGTGTAACATTCGTGGATAATGCGGGCGATATTGTGTCTCACACGTTGAACACGTACACGAGTCCAGTAGCTGGAAATTCTGCACCAAATATAGTAATACTTTCTAAAAGCATGGTACCTATGAGTCATTTTTGAACTGTGCAAGAACATACTGAAATATTAAGTTGATGTTGGTTTATGGTTTACTAGCTGAAAACGCGGCGTTGCCCGGGTATTTATTTATTTATTCGAACCTTGAGTTAGTACTTTTCCTATCCACTCTCTCTCTTTGTCCATCTCCTTTTTTCTAAAAACATGTTACATTTATCAGAGAATATATAAGAAATCACAGGTAAAAATGCACTCGTTTCGAAGAATCCAATCACGAAATTCAACAATAATGGTTGTAATAATATCACAGATGGATCACTTGATGTAATGCGCGAAACGTCAAATCGATTTTTTCGATTTTTTTTAAAGAGATGTATTAAAAGAAATTTCTTTTTTACTGCTTTATTTATTTATTCTTATATTTCCTTATTCGTATGCTTGTCCTTACAGAGAAAGAGCTAAAGAAATTGTAGCACGCATTGACCAAAGATATGGTCTGTGGCATCACGTTTCGCTGTACGTTACCTCCTTTCTACAGAGTCGCAAACGTCATCGCTGGCCTTCAGTCCGATTTTTTTTTATAATTTGACGACTTTCAACCACCATATCTTCCACCCCCGTATAGCTGTCGGCATAGAACTGCTACGGTGTACAACGGGAGACTTCGGACAACAATTATACATACACCATTCGTTTGCGTTCTGTAGTTTCCGCTGCAGAGCGAAATATTAACACACACGTAGAATTTTATATACACCGATAACTTTCCATCCCAATATACTCCACCATTTTATCATTATCAGCCCTCAGGCAACAATGCAACCAATAAAAACATTTTCAAAGAGTAAATATCATTTTCAAAGAATCATTATTGTTCCGCATATTGCGTTATATTCTTCAAATTACTAAATATCTATGAGATCGCTATAAAACCGTGCCTAAAACCTTCCTCAGGTATAAATTAGTAACTGTACAAATATTTAAGTCTCTGCGTCTTGTCGTTCGGACGTGATAAGCGTACACCGAACAGACATTCACATTAATATATATATATAGCTATCCGATCGCCATAAAACCGTGCCTAAAGCCTTCCCCGGTTAGACATTAGTAACTGTACAAATTTTTAGCTCTTTATGTCCTGTGGATCAGACGTGATAAACGTACACCGAACAGACATTCACATTTATAGATATAGATTTCACCGCATGTCCTGCTTTATCTTCTTGAATCAATAATTCACTATCTATTAACAGATTATTTAATTCTAAACTGATCTGTGGCTCCTCCAGATGAAATAAGATACGTCCAGTATAATCATGTGTGTTCCGTCCTTGCTACTGGCACGCATCACCTGCCACGTGCCCTTAGTCAAGTCCTCCATCCTTTGAATATCCAGTGCAATATTCCTTCACACGTACTAAACGCAATGGACCGCACCATTCATAGTACTCTACTGTGCCCGCTGGGATTTTTGCAGTCACGCAGGATAAACAGGCCGGTAGATGCGCAGACAGCCGGGCAAGCGTAGGGAGAGCGACAGTGGTGGAGTAGCGGCTGCGGCAGAGAATGAGCGCTCTGAACTGAAGCCTACGCTCTACTATCTGCCGGAGTTTACTTAATTCTGTTTTTTGTACCTAACTACACCATCAAAAACACCTTAAAAATACTTAACTCGATGTTATTAACACAATTTTATTATGTTTACCATGTCATCAACATTATGTACCGTACTATGAAATACATGTTAGTGAAAACGTTAGTTATATGACATTTGCGATTGATAAAAGGGATTGATTTGTCAATATTACTGGTGTGCATGCAGAAAGTATGATGTTTCTGTTTAACCTGCAAATAGAAAAAATTGTAATTAGGCTTCAGTCTACTACAGTCATCTGGATAGTGTTTAAACAATCAGTCAGAAATAGTACTAAATCAAACACCCACAATACGAAACTCGTTAATAAGACCGGTGGTATTTCTGTTGCTGCATTATAGAACGTGTTTAAATTAAAAGGTATGCTCATTTTCTCCTGTTCTACAGTAATGTAGACCAGAAAACGCGAAAGTTTCCTTTAGCCTTTAGACACATTCACACCTTACAGTCTGCAGAACTACTTGTCATTATCTGTTATTTTTGATACCTGCGTGTACTACAATCAGACGTCCATTTGAAAATGGCGCCTATACTCCATTACTTGATCCATCCGTCCACTCATTGGGCGTAGTATACGAACTGTGAATGTATGTTTCATGGACATATATGAGAGGTCTACCCTCGTCACGACACTTTCTTATTTTATTTAAATAATCGACACGTTTACTGCATATTTCTAAACGTTCCACAAGCACCTTCCAGTTATGTGTTTTTTAGTGGCAGGTCGCGGTGGCCGAGGGGACTGAGCGCTCCAGTCACGTTCTGCACGGCCACTAAGGTCGGGGGTTCGAATCCCGCCTCGGGCATGGATATTTGTGCCGTCCTTAATCTTAGGTAGTTCATAAGTAGTTTGTAAGCTTAGGGACTGATGACCCCGTAGTTAAGTCCCATAAGTTCTACAAACATTTGAACATTTTTGTTGTTTTGTGCAACCTGGTAAATATTAAGCGTGTTACTTACGCGAAGGATAATGCATGTAAGTATTACATTGACAAAATAAATAAATAAATAAATAAAAACAAAAACAAAAAAACCTAACGTACCTAAAGCCAAACTTTTGAAGTAGGTACCGTAATGAAGAAATACTTCCCTTGAAAGACGTATTTTCCCTTACTACGGAAAACAGTGTCTTTATTGTCGAGCGCTGTTTGTTTGACAAGTGGAAATTAGTACATCAAAATTATCTGAATATAAGATCTTTTTTCTCTTTATTCTGCTTTTTCCCGGGTTGGGGGAAACCCTCAGAACTGCCCGCAACTACTTTTTCTCATTCTTTTTTTATTCTTCATATTTTCCAAAGTGAAACACCAGTAGCAGCCTGCACTCTTTCAAGGAAACTTTTTAATTCTATTTTTATCCAATCTTTTGCCTTTTCCGATATAAATTTACTGACAATGGAAACAATGTCTCGTGCTTGGCTGTGCAGAACTCTTCCTGCACCTATTGCGCTTGGAAACTGTGCTGCCACGCCGTTTATAGCGGCGCGCTCACTCGGTATGCACCGGCCGGCAGGCGGAAGTGGACTGATGCGGCCTCCCCTTCCGAACGAATGAATGAACTCGCCCGGCGCTTCGGACGAAAACTCGTCTCTGCGAATAGGCAACCGTATCTATGAGGACACTACACACATTATCATTGACACAATGATGCAAGAAATCGTTAAGCGTGCATATTCCCCGCCACGGATACCTGTTACCACGAAGTTTTTACCCGGATATTACAGTTTCGCCCATCCTTCTACATCTACATACATACTCCGCAATTCACCGTAAGGTGCGTGGCGGAGGGTACACTGTACGACTACTAGGCATTTCCTTTCCTATTCCACTCCCAAATTGAACGAGGAAAAAAAGAATGCCTATATGCCTCCGTACGAGCCCTAATTTCTCTTATCCTGTCTTTGTGATCTTTACGCGAAATGTAAGTAGGCGGCAGCAAGATCGTACTGCACTCAGCTTCAAATTCCGGCCCTCTAAATTTACTTAACAGAAATTCACGAAAAGAACGTCGCCTTTCTTCCAGCGATCCCCAATTGAGTTGCCGCAACATTTCCGTGACACTCGCGCATTGGTTGAACCTACCGGTAACAAATCTAGCTGCTCGTCTCTGAACTGCCTCTATGTCTTCCTTTAAACTGACCTGCTGCGGGTCCCAAACACTTGAGCAATACTCAAGACGTGGTAGTACAAGCGTTTTATACGCAGTCTCCTTTACAGGTGAAGTACATCTTCCCAAAATTCTCCCAATAAACCGAAGTCGGCTGTCCGCCTTACTCACAACTGTCCTTACATGCTCGTTCCATTTCATATCTCTCTGCAATGTTACGCCTAGATATTTGAACGACGCGACAGCCTCAAGAAGCTCACTACTAATGCTGTAATCGAACATTTTGGGATTGTTTTTTCTGCTCATGCGCATCACCTTACATTTTTCTACATTGACAGAAAGCTGCCATTCTTCGCACCAACTAGAAATTTTGTCTAAGTCATCCTGTATGCTATTACAGTCAGTTACAGACGACACCCTCCCATACACCACAGCATCATCAGCAAACAGCCGCAAATTACAACTTACTCTGTCCATCAGATCATTTATATAGATAGAAAATAATAGCGGTCCTATCACACTCCCCTGGGGCACGCCTGACGATACACTCGTCTCTGATGAACACTCGCCGTCGAGAAGAACGTACTGCGTTCTATTACTTAGGAAGTCTTCCAGCCAGTCACAAATCTGTGAACCTATTCCATAAGCCCATATCTTCGTTAGCAGTCTGCAGTGTGGCACCGCGTCGAACGCCTTTTTGAAGTCGAGAAAAACACAATCCGCCTGTTGCCCTTCATCCATGGCTCGCAAGATGTCATGTGAGAAAAGGACAAGCTGATTTTCACATGAACGATGATTCCTAAACCCGTGTTGATTCATGAAAAGAAGCTTTTCTTTTTCTCAACTCGAAAGCTATCTGCAAGTGAAAGGTCTGAGGAGATAATTTTCAAGTGACAAACCGATCTATTTCATTCATCAGGGCAAAGGAGCGCTCTACTTCACCATAACAATTACTTGTGATTTAATTACTCGGGAATGTATTACATCGCTGTACAGGTGCTGGTGCCTGTTTTATTTTCCAGCCGAGATCATTCAAGTAAGCGCAAAATGCCTGAAGTACTGCGTTATGGAACACAGTCGAGGTTTCGCAACTCACTTCAAAACCTAATGGATGCAGTTGCTTCAGCAGGTCACAGTAGTTCGGATTCAAAACAGAACATTTTTCCCCACCATTATTGTGGCTCGCAGGGTGTTATTTATCTCACTGGAATAACAATTGTATGCGTTATAAAATATGTAATTTTACATTGTATTAGATATAATTCAAGTGAGTCGATCCATGCGCAGGAAAAGTAACTTTGTATGAAGTGGGAAATGTGTAGAAAATTCCTCCGGAAAGGAAACGTCTGGGAGAGAACCAAGTAGGTATAGTGAGGCGAGTTGGTGAGCATTATTCTTGTGTGAAATACATTCCAAAGCTAGGCTGATTGCAGAATACATCCTGTGTATCAGATGAGTCTAACATTGATGTTAAACGCGAAGTAATTCGACTAGGATGATTTTAGAATAAGTATCATGGGTAATAATGTGTTACTCTGAAATTAATATGTCGTCGGCAAGAGTTCTACACTGCAGTTGTATTATCAAGGGACGTGATTGTACCATCCATAGCTCGTACTTCCCCACAGATCACCATTTAACCAGCTGCAGGCATAGTTAAGTTGTAACCTACGCATGGATTGTGTTTATCGTTGACTTTCAATACTAAATTCATTAATTTTCATTTCCCGTTAAAAACCATGATTTATCCTGTCATATCAGTTAGTCAGGTTCATGCATCTGCAAAATAAATATATATAGTTACTTTCCGAATTAATAAATTTTTTATAACTGAAACTATGTTTTTAGAAGTTGGGGAGTCGATGTTAAATACTTAGTGCTCCACACCTTTATTTAAATAATTAACTAAAGCAAAGTGAAAATTTATTTTTTAAGTAACTGCTAAGTAATCCATAGTAATAACAATGGAGAAACAAGCTAAATTATTTTAAGAGTAAAGCCGTTGAATTGCAGTATGATACAGTGAATAGGAGTTACAAGGCTTGTATGTCTTGTTTAAACTGAACACGTTTGTAAATAATATGCTTTGCCTTTATTGAATGTCCTGCGTGGTCTGATATAGTGTTAACATAGAGATTGTAATACATCAGTTACAGGGTCTCCCTTTGTGTGGTTAGCCAGAATACTGATAACTGGCCAGTGATAGTTTGCAGAAAGCCTTCTGAATGATGTAGCGTCATTTGTGTTCATTATTTATTAAGTAAATATATAGACAGTGTGTTTCCATAACAGATTTCGGGCTGTCATTTGAAACACTGGTCTGCATACAATATAAACGAAATAGTACGCAGTACTTGTTTCCAATGGTTAGATTGCCAGCTACAAACATTAATGAATTGTTTCTCAAGATGTAGAGAGTACTCCTGTCTTAATATACTTTTTTGTTAAGTGTTTTGCAGTAACGACTGTGTTCAGTTATTGCTAAGAAGCATGTAACGAAATTGTGTGAAATATTTCAATGCCATTTTGCTAGAAAAGATATAGATTGACTCATGAATAACTACGATGCTGTCTCACCATAGTGTCCATGTTGCGTTTCGTACCACATCACTATCAGTAACAAACTGAAAAATGAATTTAACAGTAGAAGATATTTAACCATAACTTCTGAGTTTTTGTTGATTACTATTTAATGCCTAATCACGTTGACGAGCGCAATTAATTTATACATTCATACTTGTTCTCTATAACTAGCGAACAGTATGTTTTTATTTCTTTTTGTATTGCTTATTTTCGTTTTTTACTCTAAACCATTCAAGATACGAAATTCAAATACGGTTCTGATCTTTAGCTCGACGTTTTTCATTGCGAGTGAAAGAAGAAAACCGTGCGAAATAAGTTAATTTTAATTTTTATATTTTTCTTTGGGTTTGAACAGCATCATGGCTTTTTACAAGCAAAAGTGCTTCACATAAGCGTTTCTAAAAGTTACGATGCCATAGTAAATCATTGAGTTATTCACTGAAACATCTGTAAGAGTAAAGATTAATATTCTACGTCTACAGCTTCATACATACTTCGCAATCTACCCACAGGTGCGTGGCGGAGGGTACATATTACCGTGCTTGTTCATCGAAACAGCTGTGCCCCTTCAGACATCTACCTCTTATACTCTAGTTTCATAATCTTAGTATATGCACAGCATTTCTTTCATTTATAGTGTTTGGTTACTAAAGTCATATAAGCAGATATTTAATCTGCTTCTAGCCTCACATTCTGTGCGACAGCTTTACACAGGAACTAGGCATTTTGGTTTACAGACATTTTCACATTATATTTCATAAGCGGTAATATAAAAGACAGACACGCAATAGCAACAGCAACAAAAGGAGCGGTGAAAATAACATGATTCTGTAATTTACATTCAACGTTGAAAGCTCAATCTGATATCAAACCACAACATAACTACGAGTGTCTGAACTTTGCGACATGTAATCAACGTGAAATTCTTCTCCCTTCAACTGATTTTATTGAAACTCTGCAAAACTTCAACTCTAGTTGCTATATATCGCTACCGAAAGAGCTATTGATTAGTCACATTCAACTAAGATAGCAGTGTGGTCCACAGAAATTAGAAGAACCGTTTCATATGTCTTGCCATATGAGGACTGGAAGATTTATTGAGAAATACAGTATCTGCATTTGAATGATGCAGGGAGTGTACGTGGGGGTCTAATGATTCTCTCATGTGGATATAATGGACCAAATGCTCCCTAAAATTTTTAGTCCAGGTTACCTGTTGAATCCAATGACGACGCAAATAACTTGCTGCTTGTTCATTGGCTACGCGTTTCATCAACTGGTACCAGTATATCGTGACCCAACGATTGTGTCTTAACATATTTGCAATCACTAATGTAAGAACAATGACTATACAAGGAATTTGGCTTCACACTATATCAACTAAAGCTTTCACATTGCAAGACGTTAAAACTCGCGACTTCGTCGACCTTAACGTTATTCCTACTTGATATGCAACTTATATTACAAAATAAAATTATTGTGAGACGCATATAATGCGTTCCTTTCATTTACCATAGATTACCCGCTTATCCATTTCATTTACTGCCTTGCCAACATCGATTGATAATACGTCAGGTACTTGTGGAATTCACCTACCAGTTACACAATCAGACAACAGAGCGAAGCTGACACAAAGGAACCATTAACGTAGGTTATAAAATAGGTGACTTCAGGTAAGGTGCTATACGAAAAATGATACTGAATAATTGAGTAGACTAGGGGAATTCTCTGGAGACCCAGGTAAATATGCAGCCGGCCAAGTTGCCACTTCCCAGGACTGGAAGGCTGCCCTTAGTGAAGTGTTTACTTCGGCGCAAGTTGCGGAAAGCCTGCAAGGCTTACCATCGCTCCTGTGTTTAAAATATTCCTGCAGCGCACGCCAAAAGAACAGCCACCTGTCTCATCTGGCGGCCAGCTTCAGCTTTAGGGAAAAGTCCGTGGACTACGATCCTCATCTGCTACTATGAGGACAATATTCAGTTCAATGTCAAGACCTTCTTTGAAAGCAACAGGAAGAGATGGAAAGGCATGAACGACCAAATGGTCTCAGCAGAAAACATTGATAGGGGGGGGGGGTGAATATTTCATAACTGGATCGTGGTTTTCGTGTTCCAAAATACTTGCATCTGAGCACACGTTAAGTCACAAATGGAATGTTACGATGTTTGGAAATCGCGCATTGTTGAATACTGCTTTTCTCGAGTCACCAACAGGACAGAAATAAAACAATTTTTCTTCATTTAGTAGAAGTCATGTATGTCTGTGGGTGTGAAGCTACAGGAGTTTCAGGGGACTGACTGATCTAAACATAGGAGAACTGGGAGTTGCCCTCAAGCTTAAATGGCAGGCAATATTTTATTTTTATTGTTTCGGTGGACGCTTCAGTAAAATTGATCCTTGATCCTTACCATGAGACATCAATTTTTAGAACAGTGGCTTGAATGTTGTGAGGGAAGACAGGAGAGCAGTAGAAAGAGTTGTTACTTGCCTTTGTGAGGAAACGATTATGCGTCTGCTTTCAGAAAAAAACACTTCTGTTTCTGCACTCAGTACAACATACGACAGTCTCACGTCCTTCAGGAGATGTCCCGTGAGTCAATAGCTGTTGGCAACCTCCCTACCAATTCAGAAGCAGTACTAGCAGTTGACAGCAGGCAGGGATGAACGGCACTGCAGTAGTTAAGAGAAAACCAATATTTAGTTTGTTATCATAGTTTAATTCTTCAATTCTTGCTTTTTCCCCTTCCAATGCTTAATTCTTGTACTCATTACTAATATTAGTATTTCTCGGGAGTACTATGGTTTTTCAGTGGCTTTAAAGTGTAAATTCGTTTAGTCGTTAGACTTTAGTTCGCTGTCTCGAACAGCACATGAACACCGACCACTGGTGAGTTAGCCGTTAGTGAAGTAGGCCTACCAGAGTAGTACCAGCTAGCAAATTTAGCTTTTACATTTGTTTTCGCAGTACAGTTTCAATTAGTAATGGTAGAATGGATGGGAAGTGTAAATTCTCTGTGGGGATGCGGGAGGTGCTGGCCGCATTTCGAGAACAGATGAATGTGCTGTTGGCTACGGTGAGCCTTCTTCAGGCTACTGCTTCGGGGTGTAAGTGTGGTGGAGAACTAGGCGCGCCACCTGGAATATCGGAGGCGTTGCTTGTTTCGCCCACGGGCTCTGCTGCCTATACACCCTCCAGTGTACCTGACAAGGTGCACACGCTTTTGCCGCAGGACGAATGGCGGGTTGTAGGCGTTAGCGTCTCTAAAGGTGGAGGGCAAATATTAAGGTTTGCCTTCTAGCCTCAGCCGTTCACCCTTTGAGTGAAAAAGAACTACGTCAGCAGGATCCGAGCAGGAACACGTAGCCAGCTGTTTCCTAGTTATTGCGTGCTCTATTGTTACGCGTGTCATTGGACCCCTTGTGAAATAGTGAATAGGGTCAGAAAGAATTACGATTTGCACTCAATATTTCTGCTGGGTGGAGGGGGGCTCATCCAAAATGGAGGTGGCCTGGCCCGAGGCTATCAACCGGGCAGGATGTAGAGATCCACTCAAATACACGTCAGCATCATTGACGCCTGTCGCTTGGGTTCTGACGCCATCCTCATATCATACCGGTGACTGGCGGATTTAATGAATACTGCTGGCCTCAGATGCAAAGTTCAAGCAACGCTCACAATTTGCAGCATTGTTCCCGAGGTTGGTCTGGGAGCAAATGTTTCATTGACAATGTGATGGTCGTGATTGCAGATTTCTGGACATGCGCTACAAGGTGGAGACTTGTTGGACTCAGTTCGGCGGGGCAGGAATGCACCACATGGAGGAAGAGCTACTCCAATAGCAGAGTACGTATGTAGCGCACATGGTGGATTTTTTACGCAGTCGACCCTCAGATAGTGAGATCAGGCACCGTTCGGAGGAATGACGCTTTGACTGTCAAAATATTAGCATTAAATTTTCGAAGAATTACAGAGTTTCGGAATTAACTGCATTGCGCGAAATTTGTAGCCTTAAAATCGGTCGACAGGAGTGTTGCCTCAGTGGTAGAAGTTGACTGTGCCTGTGAAGTTATCTGGAGCTTATAACAGGTCTAGGAGAAATCAAGTTAATGATTACGTTGAAACTACCGTCCGTGTCCAGTGTCACAGGTCAAGAGTAATTAGATGAAAGTTTACACTCAGTAGCGTGATGGTACTCGGACCGTTCAATTTTATTTAATCTACCGAGAAGCGACTGGGACTTTCATGGTTTCATTGCTAGTTGTACAGAAAACCAGTCTACTATTGAAGACATTTTCCGAAAAATATCTCGAGCAGCAGAACCGTCATCACACACGCAATAAATATATTTTACACATTCCAGCCTCTACATACGGTGAGCAGTGTTTATCGATAGAACTAAGTAAATGTTCTTGAGACTTGTACTCATGTCTGGAGGAGATTGCCTTACTTTTTTGGAGAAACACGGACACTGCACATCGTATTTAAATTAGACACAGCAAGGATTGGAAATAATATAGTAAAAAGTCTCTCCATGAGCAGGAATTACATTACAGAATGTACGAGAAACTTATGGGTAGTAGGCAGCGGGTGGCTGGATCGTTCTGGGAAAGGTGCGGCCGCACTGCAGTGGCCGACCGCTGTAAGGCGCCTTGATGCGGAGCGGAGCGCGCCTGTACCACAGAGTAACACATACAGAGAAGAAGCCCCCCCTAATCCACTGTCCTCGTAGTTCCGTAAGATGCTAGCAGATGTCACGCGGATCCCTGGCTTAGTACCTGTAGACCGCACTGGAGGCGCTTCTCAGGGTGCCTCTTGCACATGAGATGAGATGGTAGCGTGGAGCGGAGGCTGAGAGGAAGCTTGTGCCGCCTTCCACGAGGCTACGGCTGTGTCCGGTGTGCCGGCGTTTGAGGGGAGGTGGTGGTGGGGGCAGCCGCTACCTGCCGCCTGCTCTGGCCAGTTTTAAAGGGCTGTTTCTGTGCCTGTACTCATCGTCGGAGGTTCGAGTTCTCTTTGAGTAAATTTTAGTTAGTTTAAATAGTTGTAAGCCTAGGGACTGTTAACCGCAGTAGTTAAGACCCACAGATTTACCAACGTTTCAACATTTGTTAGCGTACGCGAGTAGTGTAATGGTCACGCGACCGCTGGCGAAAGAGAGGAAATCAGGGCTTGATCCCGGTGCGGCTCAAATTTTTACACATGTCGTCATTCAGTCATACAGCTGGTGCTGATTCAAATTCGCAATTGCGAATAAATTTCTTGTAATCACAGTCTCTGTCATGTAATTAAATATGATTTGTAGAGTAAATATGTAGATGTACAAACAGACGAGACCTTATCAACGACGTCAGTGAACAGACAACGGTCAGTTACAGGAAGTTGTCGTAGCAACACTTGTTATGTTCAAGAAGGTTAATAGAGCGTTTTTGCTACAAAGAGCCGATAGTTACATTTCTTATAATTACAGTGCCAATAGGATGAGGTGTCTACCTTATCGGGGGATGGTCAGGGTGCTGACATCCGACCCATCTCGTCGTGAATTCCCAGGGGCCTCACGGCCCTTTGTGAGTACTTGCGTGGCGAACATGGGGCCCCGAGCTAGTGCAGTCTTTCTTCCTTCTTTGCTTCCTGGACTGCATTTCCTTTGCTTTCCTATCCTCAATCCTTCCCCACAGGGGGACTGATGACCTCAGCAGTTTGCCCCCCATGTCCCACACAACCAACATATCGTCGTGTTTTGCGGCTTTCTGTGAACCACTCGGCAAACAGCCGTTCCACTGACAAGACACTTCGTCCCACACGAGGAGCAATTTTCCACATGGATCCGTCACATTCTTTCTAGTCGCTAATGTTTACTGTTTCAAACTCGCTCATTTGACGACACGGTACGCGCATAGGTCTGCGATAATGTTCTGCACGTCTGTTCAATTCACATTGATTCAATACCTTTGATTTGTAGTAACAACGAGCTCTGCAGGCACATTCGTGGACCCGCGGGCGTACATAATTGAAATGCTACTCATTTCTGCATACCGTAATAATGTACATCGCCTATGAATATGAAATTCCTAACTCTGGTCCTACAACCTGATCTCTTCTTCTTTCTGAACATGAGCGTAAAATTAAGGCAAAGAAGGCCCATGGGCCCATCTTCAGTTCGGGGACACATCAGGTGCGAGCTCTTTCAAGAGCAAACGAAAAGTACGTGTAATATGTGAAAATTGGCAGGGGTTATAGGTTAGTAGTGTGTGGAGATGTTGTACATTTGCGTCTGTCTGAATGCGTGCTAGAGTACTTGCGCAGTCGTGGTGTCACCCCGTCCCAATTATGTAGAGGTCAACGCTGCTGCCAAAAGGCAGGGACTCAGGTTCGAATCCCGGACAGTCACAAATTTGCAACATTTTCCAATTATTTACCTCAATGCAGACTGGTTGAGTACTCAGCACAGCGGAAAATCGAATTTGATAATGATGAGCGTAGTTTGGAAACAAAGGCTGTAGCAAATGTGCGGAAGCTGTGTCAGAAAAGAACAAGTAAACTGAGGAATGAGCTGAACCCACTGTACATTAAACGTTGGTGGCCACAAGGTCAGCAACATGAAGCCGTTCACGGAATAAGGAGCAGTTTGTGAATGTAATAAACATCGAATGTAAATGCAAGTGCAAGTAGATGTTACATTTTTCTTTGCGTGTCTTATTTAATTAATTGTGTGAAAAACATTTGGTTTGATAAAATAATTTCTGAACCAAAACATAGGTTAATAATTCAACGTACTAATTATTGATAATTAAGACTTTTATGATATTTTCTTCTGTCGTGATTAGCGTTTATGTAGTACTTGACATAGATATTGTTGGCAAGAGTGATGAAGTTGTAACATGTTTTGGGCATTATAAAATTAGATAATCATTATGACTTGAAGTTAGTACGTTCTTGTTCTTTGAGGAAGAAGAGAAAAAGGTATTTCACGATTAATGTGGTCTTAAAAAATGTTAGGAGATGGCAATAGAAAGAGCTGAGGCTGGATAATCTTTAGTGAAATTTGAATACATCTTGTGAATCTTTTCTGCTACTTATGGGAACAAGAGCTCTTAGGAAGTCAATGTGTAATGGGACTGTTCTTAGAATTGATGTAAGTGATCTGTGGTGGCGCTACCTATATGTTCACTTGCTCAGTAACCCCCGAGAAAAATTAAAAAAAAACATATCGTGGAAAAATAAAGTATCTATAAACTATCATTCTTCGTTTCATTCTCATATCAGATCATTTACCTGCATTTTCAACTTAATTTTACCGCATGAGGAACATGCATGCATTGCTACCCAAGCACCTCTAAGGAACAGCTTGTCTCCTGGACGTCATGAAACAGCTTATGGACGCTCCGTCGGCAGGGGGAGGCTAGGGGAAACATCGCTAGCAACATTTGCATTTGCGCTGATCAAGGCTTCTGCTACTGCGCTATTCGGACTTTCGCGGATAACTCACGAACTGGTCCGAACGCTAGAAAATATACACTGCTCCAAAAGTACGGAATTTTGCTGCCTCAACTCTTTACTTGAGTTTTACATGGCGTTTACTTACAGCGAGACACCATGGGGATACCATACTAATGAAAAAGTAATTCTATTTCCATTCTAATATGGCTCGTGATCACCTCGGACAGCCGGTTCAGTTGCACACCGGCGTGGCATGGGCAGTATGAGGTTATCAAACACTTCTTGATGGATATTTGGCCATTATTTCCTGAGTGCAATATCTAGCTCTGCAACCATAATGAGAAGTGCTGGTCCGGCTACAACGCGTCTGCCAAGTGCATCCCAGAGATTTAAGTCGGATTTAAGTCCGGTGAACGAGCTGGCCATTCCATTCGTTCAATTTTCTAAGCTTCACTCATGTTTTCCACTAGCGCAGCTCTGTGAAGACGACCGTAGCGTCCACCAAAGTACCCATCTGCAATGGACCCGCTTAGGACACAAGAAAAGGTCGAAAGTTCACGTCTTCTGAGCGACATAGAATTCCGTACGGCCGCCAATACCGATTCCTGCCCACACCATTCGTCTACCACCATCATATGGTGGTGATTCCTGTACATAAGCAGGATTGTTCCACGTCCGCTCCAGATGAGGGCAAGACGATTGTCCGGCTGAACACTAAATGTTGACTCATCTGTGAACAGAACCCGGCGTCATTCGTTACGAATACAATCCTTACGTTCTTCTGCGTGCACACGCCATAGGCCTCCGAGCATAGAGGCCACATTCCAAAAGGCCACTTCGGTCTGTTTGTATTGATATTACACGTCCTGTTGCTGCTTGGGGGATGCGTTGGAGCTGAGTTGCATTGACTCTCCTATCTCGACGGGATTTTAACTGGAGATAATTGTCATCTCCTGCTGTTGTTACCCGTGGACGATCATGGCCTTGCCTACTTTCAACGGTTCCTGTTGTCTGAAATCGCGTCCAGATCCTGGAAATTACACGTTGCGAAACTCCAGTAATTGCAGCCACGTCCCTGTCATGTGCGTCCTGCTTCCAACCTTCCTGCCTTAGCTTCTGGGAAGTTACGTTGTTGTCGCATAGCACTACATGCAAACTACACTATTTGAATCCAATTTTTGGTGTAATTCGTTTGGTAGATTAAACACCAGTCAACACCAACGCCCTCTGCAGCAACTTTCTGCTCTTATCACTATCTCGGTTGCCGTAATGTTGTTGTCTCCACTCCGTAAAATCGAGAGAAAGACGTCCAACCATTTTAGTTCATTCTGACGATGAAAACACTTCAGAACCGATATATCTCAACTGTTCCTCTAATTGACCAGTGTTAAATCAAATGTTTGTAAATCTAAGGGACTTAACTGCTGCGGTTATCAGTCCATAGGCTTATAAACTACATTAACGTATGCTAAATCAATACATACTACAATGTGCTCGGCTACTCAACCGCGGCTTGATCATTGTATTTCGCCGTTTTTTCCGAATACGTAGCATCAGTGACATTTATATCCTTAGTTCTCACAAATATTTAGGTGTTTAATGAATTGTGCGGGAGTGCAGCCTTGCGCACGTTTAAGGCAAGGTGTTGGTACTGGTAAGAGCGTCCTGTTGTTACTCGTCCCTTCCTTGCAGAAAGTGGCGACTGGTCTCTAAAGCGATAACTGTTACCGTGGGTTATGAGCGCAGCTTCGAAAGCAATGGCTACACTAGTGCCATACGTTCAAATTTCGCCACATTTAGGTAATGGACAAGTCATGGCATATTTTCAGAGCACACAGAGGTGGTCCCCGGCTGTAGTGGCCGTGCAGACCGTGACTGAAGCGCCGCAGTCCCCTTGGCCACCGCAGCCGGCGAGGATCTTTATGAACAACAATCAATGCATATATGATTGCGATACGTATGCAGTTTGAACTAACGATAACTTATTTTTAATGATTTCTTTAATTTTCCTAGATAACTACGGTGCCATTGATATAAAATCAACTTTTAGATCCAATAATAAAAGTACAAATATCCTTGTGGAATATTTCGTATGGCAGAAGAAAAGCTTGTGACGGAAAATAAAAATTTACGAAGGAAATGTAATGGGGTACAGATAGTAGCTCTGTTTTTTAGTTTTACATGTTTTAATTGTTACTGTAACTGTGATAATTCGTAACCACATTACAGTGATTCAGAGATGACGATATGTTTCTTTGTATTTCTACTTTTCTTCTTCTTTTCTTCTTGTGATTATGTTTTCGGAAAAATCAGCGCAGGGTTCGAGAGAACGACTGCGTAATGTGGAATTCTGGGAAGGAACGACAGGAAAGTTGATCGACAAGTAGTTAGATGGAGCAGACAACTGGAAGTAGAAAGAAAAGTATGACGGCGATTGTACCATTTGGTACAGTTTCTAATCCTATACATATTATAAATGCGAAAGTTTCTATGTTTGTTACCGCATCACGCTAAAACTACAGCACTGATTTAGATGAAATTTCATATAGAGATTTCTTATGTCTTGGATTAGGACATAGGCTACTTTTCAAAATGTTTATTACAAGTTACTTATTTGAAATATATCCATAGAAATACGTAACGGTTGTAAGAAGTTTCTAATATAACAGCAGAAGGACACTGTAGGGTATGTCATGTTTAGCAGCAGTCTGCTTTAGGCAGCGGTGCGGTGAGGTGGACGTGTTTACGTCCCGCCGCGGAGTCTCGGGCGCGCGCGCGGCTGTTTACCGTTTGTGTTTCTCGCGAGTGACTACTTATTGACACGCAATGGAACACTCATACAGGAAAGCAACTATCAAGATCACTTTCACGCCTGGATACGCACGACCCAAAGCATTTGAAATCGAACGTTTCATAGAGGAAGAGCTAAAAATCGATCCCGAGTATGTGATTGGAATTCATTTCTCTATCACGAGCAGTGTGGTATATCTGAAATTGAGCAACGACACAGTATGTGACAAACTTGTACGTGACCATGCGGATGGACTAAAATTTAAACATGCCGATGGCAATGTTGGAGCAGTTTCGATCGACCACGCAGGAATCCGCACTATAAGAGTCTTTGAGCTGCCCTTCGAGGTTCCGGAACATGTAGTGGTCAATGCCTTACAACCGTATGGACGTGTTATCAGCCATGTTCACGAAAAATGGACCACATTTACGAAATACCCCGTGCTGAATGGGGTGCGACAAGTACGGATTGACCTTACAAAGCACGTTCCGTCTTACCTCACTATCGGAGGTTGCAGAGCCATAATTATATACGACGGTCAGCCCAAGACCTGTTCTGGCTGCGGCAAGGAGGGCCATCTACGTTCGCAATGCATCCAAAGGAGGATCACACAAGTTCCAGCGGGCGAAACTGCACCACCACCCACGACCGTTTCTATGCCTCTTACCTACTCTGCCGTTACTCGACAAGATGTTCCGTCGCACGATACTGAGTATCAAGTGGTGGATGATTCCACAGTAGAGGTGACACAAGATGATGACAACGCTGCCAAGATGAGAGTCGTGGAACCCGCTCCGGACCAACCACAACAGACTAATGTGGCTACAACGGGGGCGTCTATGGACGTCGATCGGCTGGTGCCACCCACGGCCGCTTTTGTGCCCAACGCACCGGACGACCAAGCCTCTGCACAGGATGCGGATACGGATGTACGACAACGCAAGCAGAGATCCCCCAAACGACGGAGGAAACGACGTCGCACACCATCATATGATAGTTTCCTACGTACAGACCGGGTAGATGATGAGGACGCCACGATGGAGAGTACCGGAGCCTCTGACGACGAACAACATCACAACGCTGAACTTGAGGACCCAGGACACACCAGTGAGACCATCTCTGACGTCCCGCAAGAAGTCCCACAACTTCGCACGATAAACGAAAATACGGTGCCAGCGGCTGTGGCTGCAAAGTTCCGGACACAGGGCCCCTCTTGGACAAGTGAACTCGACGACGTCGATGAAATCCAGGCTCCGCTAACCGCGAGCACCGCGGTTGCGATGACACCGCCCACGGAGTCCCGTCATAACTAAAGTTTGCCGCTTCACTGGCACCACCGAAGTTGAACGAGCCAGCAATAACAATGCACGCTTACTATGCACGCCCAACAACGAGTAGGACAGCAACAAGCCTACCGCATAGCATCCATCAACACCAATAATATAAGGTCGCAAATCAAGACTACTCTCCTAAAGGATATGCTGCGCGCGGCAGACATAGACATCGCTCTATTACAAGAAGTATACGTCGACGACTTCCCGTCTTTCTATGGCTACAACATCTTCATGTCACCAGCTTCGGACACTGGTAGCGGCGTAGCGATGCTCCTAAAGGAAGGTCTTGTAACGGAGGTTGTCATATACTTACCATCGGCACGAGGAATGGCTATAACAGTACTTGGAGTGCGCTTTATCAACATCTACGCACCGTCCGGCACGGACAAACGAAGAGAACGATCCCACTTCTTTGCCGAAGAAATAGCTCCGCTCTTTCTAGGACGACACGCTGAATGCATCCTTGGCGGCGATTTCAACTGTGTGCTGTCACCGAAGGACCAGTTCCCACACTATAATCCATGTCCAGAATTGAGAACTTTAACACAGGAACTTCGGATGGTAGATACGTGGGAATATGTACATGGAGATCGAACCCGGTACACTTACGTAACCAGCCATTCCGGCAGCCGCATACATCGTGTCTACGTTACGCGCTGCCTCCAACGTGACATCCATGACGCAGAGCTATGGCCAGCGGCCTTCACTGACCACTCGGTTTATATCTGCACGATCGGCCTCCAAAGGCAACAACTGTGGCGAGGCCATGGAATATGGAAGATGAACGTGGCCCATCTTCAAGCTCCGGAGTGTCATCAAGTTATTGAAGAAGTTTGGAATAATTGCGTAAGGCGACGACGGACTTACCCTACGACATTAAGATGGTGGTTAGAATGCACAAAACCGGCGATACGGCGTGCATTCATTGCGTTGGGGCGCGAACAATCACGGTGGAAATGGCAAACTTTAAACTTTTATTTCACTATACTAAGAGAATGCACATATCAGGCCCCTTCACCGGAACGACAAATGATGGTTCAACGAGCTAAGGCTAAAATCGTCGCTCTTATGCGCTCTCATCTGGAAGGTGCAGCGGTCCGTGCGAGGACAATGGATCGTGTTGCGGGTGAACATCCATCGATGCACCATATTATTCAGGAACGTAAGCGACGTCGCAGGGGCCTAATACATACCGTTGACACTGATGATGGCTCCCATCTCACGTCACAAAATGACATAGCTCGTGCCTTCGCTGATTATTATACCCGATTATACACCGCAGAAGAACTAGAGCGGGAGGCCCTCCATGAAGTCACTAACACGCTATTCGGGACTCTAGATCAAGAGGCGCAAGCGATACTGCTGGAGGACATTACTGAGGACGAAGTGATCGATGCCATAGGCAAGGGCGCACTCAATAAGTCGCCAGGGCCTGACGGAATACCTTTGGAATTTTATCGGGCTTTCCAACACTTGATTGCTCCCTATTGGACGGAAATTTGTCGCGAACTCATGTCTCCTGAAGAGCCACTTCCTCCGGCATTTGTAGAGGGCGTCATCATCCCAATACCTAAAACATCACGCAGCACAAGAATCGGAGAATATCGCCCCCTAACACTACTTAACTGTGATTTCAAGATTTTCACTCGACTGATGGCGACACGAATTAAAAAAGTTCTGCATCGCGTGGTGTCATCAGACCAGACATCCCTCGGCAGTGACAACAACATCCAGACGGCGCTTAGTGAATACCGCGATTCGATCGCACTGGCGAAAGCATGTCGTCTACGTGGAGCTCTGACTTCTATAGACTTCGATCGTGCTTTCGACAGAGTCAGCCACGCCTACATTAAGGAACTGATGACGCAAATGAATTTCCCGCCGCCCTTCATAACTATAGTGATGCGACTACTACATGGGGCTCCTTCTAAAGTGCTTGTCAACGGACGAATGGTTGGGCCCCTAACTATCCAGCGATCGATTCGACAAGGATGTCCTTTGTCCACGATCTTATATGCCATGGCTCTTGAACCACTTCTCAGCGGCCTCCGCCAACGCCTGACAGGAATTACGATGCGTGGTTACACATTTCGTTGCAAAGTATATGCCGACGACCTTATATTGGTGGTGAAAAACGGCAACGACGTTAACGCGGCTTTGGACTGGATCAATAGATACGGTGCCGCTACGGGTAGCCGTATGAATGTGGCCAAATCCGTCGCCTTGAATATAGGTACAGGACTACCTGCCGACTGCGTAGCCCCATTCCCGTTACGGGACAGGATCAAGTATTTGGGAATCGTCTTCACGAATGATGTACGACGATCGGTCGCGCTCAACTTCAAGAGGTTGCTCATAACCATACGAAATGGTGTCAAAGCGAACGCACTGCGGACATTAAATATGATTCAACGCGTCATTTATATAAATACATACTTGGCGTCGCGCATTCCACATTATGCACAGATTCTACCGATGCCAAAGATGATCGCCCGAAGCATATTGGCAGCGTTTGGATACTTTGTCAGCAAGGGAGCCCTATTCAAGATCCGGTATGAGGCTCTGACATTACCAACTCGTAAAGGTGGCCTCGGGCTTGTTCACGTTCACGATCGATCGGTGGCGCTATATATTAGCGCGACATTGAAAACATGGAGAAGACAGCACAAGAGTCTGACAGGAATCTTGGTAGACGAACTGGCGCCAGCTTCTCGGCAAGCGCCGGTGATGGTGCAGAACATTTCTTCGCCGTTTCAACATATCAGAGAGTTTTTCCTTGAATATAGCTATATTATGACAGAACTCCCAATAAATAGATCTCCGACAGCGCGCGACATCTACCGGATACTTACGAGCAGGCGCCCCGCCAACCCTGTGGAAGCACGGCACCCCACGATCCACTGGCCGGTGGTATGGCGGACAGTTCATCATGCCACACTTGACACGGAAACAAGAACGACATGGTACATGTTGGTTAACGGTAAACAAGTTACTGGATCCCGCCTGCACGCCATCAATATGGTGAACACTCCGTTATGCCAAGTATGCCAGGTTCTAGACGACGATGCTCATCGTCTCATGTGCGGGCCCTCTGCGGAAGTATGGCGGCTGGTGACGCAGATGATTGGCTTTCTACTGCGCGTCGGACAGCAAAATATCGACCCAAAGATTGTCCTTTTTCCCGACAGAACATATTACCCACGAACCAAAACGAACGCGGTGACGTGGATTCGAGCCCAGGCGGTGTATTATTTGCATCGCGACGGCGCGAAGAATGTGCCGGACTTCTGGAACCATTTACAAGAACAACATATAGCGCTGATACGGAACCCGAAGTATCAACAATATTTTTCTAATTTTCTGGGGAGTGCGTTACGAGATCCTCTAAGGAGCTGGAATGTCCCGGGTATGAGAAGCTGATATGATAACGATGAAAAGGCATATGATGAACATGATGAAACGGTTACCTCTTACAATAAAACGAGAAGACGTGCCTAGTGGCAGAAGCACTGGAGTTGACCGCCCCGAAACTCACTCCCCACAGAGAGTTTTCTGTACTTTAATGTTTTTAGTTTCTAGTTGTGCACGGACACGCTAAATCCGTTAGTATAGAGAGCAAATAAATAAATAAATAAATAAATATATATATATATATATATATATATATATATATATATATATATATATAACAAGAGAGAGTATACCCTAAAGGGGGTGACAGGCGCGTGGAAAATAATACAGAAGCTTTTATTTCCTTATTCAAATTTTCTATGTCTGCCAGGAAAGGCTGTTTTATTTTGATGAAGTTAAAATAATAAAACAAAATAAAGAATGCATACATCCCAAAACCCACACCCACTCCCTTAATAAAAAAATAAAAATAAAAGCGACAAGAAAAAAAAAAGTTAAATAAAAAAAAAAAAAAAAAAAAAAAAGAAAAAAAAAAGAAAAAAAAAAGCAGCGGGGATTAACGCGTCATGTGATAGACTTCTGTTACTTTGGGCAATGGTTCGGGTCCTGCTATAGTGAAATTTTTTTCTTTGTTATTGTTATCTTTTTTACTTTCGAATATACAAAAAGATTCTTGGATACTGCCAAAACGGCTTAACTGATATATAATTACATACACAAGAAATCTGAATGTTGGCGTTTATGCCGCATTCATTTTCATTTGTTGTAACAAATGAAGGAAGTATGTATATAAATTGAAGACTTTAAATAAAATATGCTCTAAGTACCATGGCAAGAAAAAACATTGACGTTTTGTGTAGAGTGGGATCTAGATACCAAGCCCTATTTTGTGTACAAAGCGCGAACTGCCACGTATAAATAGCGTACGTAAACTGCAACGAAAGTAGTAGCAAATGCACTCAACAGATGGCAGGCGGTACGCTGCAGTTAACATATGAAACGTTATAGATGTTCGAACATTGTGATGTTATCGTAATTCTTTAAAATTGTATTCTCTTTGCATTTCAATGAATAATAGTTTCTTTGGTGATTTCTATTATTTATAGCATTCGAACGTTTGCATTTAGTTCTTTTGTTGGTTCGCTTTGCATTTGTAGGATCTCAACAGTTCGTTTCTCCGTTAGATGTCTTCTTTATCTCTTTACTTTTCTCAGTTACGATTGTTTATTTCGTTACATTTCTCCGTTAGGTTTGCTGTTCATTTTCTTCCTTTACTTGGCATTTGTTTTCGATTACTGTATTGTTGTTATTGTTGTTACTTACTGTCAGGGGTGCCATCCCACAAGTTGGAGCTGAAGGTGGATGTACCTGTTTTCTTGATGCGTAACTTGGATGCATCACGATTATGCAATGGCACCAGGTTGCGCATTACGGACCTGAGAAGGCATATCGTGCAGGCCACCATCATCACGGGTGGAGCCAAGAGAGAGACTGTATTAATACCACGAATTCCCATCATCCCAACAAACTTGCCATTCCAGGTTAACCTGTTACAGTTTCCATTGAAAGTGGCCTTCTCGATTACTATAAACAAGAGTCAAGGACAAACATTAAGCCGGCCGCGGTGGCCGAGGTGACTGAGGCGCTCCAGTCACGGTCAGCACGGCCACTACGGTCGGGGGTTCGAATCCCCCCTTGGGCATGGATATTTGTGCCGTCCTAGTTCGTAAGTAGTTCATAAGTAGTTTGTAAGTTTAGGGACTGATGACCCCGTAGTTAAGTCCCATAAGCTTAACAAAGCATTTGAACGAACATTAAAAGTGGCAGGTATTCATGTGGCCACTCCATGTTTCTCGCAAGGACAGTTCTACGTAGGCTGCTCCCGTGTATCGAGAGCTAGAAATCTCTACGTATACTCTGAGAACAAGAAGTCTCGAAACGTCTTTTACAGGGACGTATTGCAATAGTTTTTTGGCTCTCCATCCGTTCCAAGACAATTATGTATTCCGTGCTAACATGTCGCAAACAGTCATGTAGTTATTTATGCCCTTTCTTGGCACTTTAATGTCTGACTATTGAACCACGGGTAACACCGCGGGGAGCAGCTAGTTTAAAGATAAAAGAAACTGAACTAGGCTGAAGTATGTAAAATTTATGCTAGCCTCAGTGATGGATGGAAATTGAATGATACTTTATTTGACAAATTAACATGCAAAACTCTAGTACAAAGTAAGTTGTTTTGTTCCTTTGTGTCTAAAATTTATATACGTTCCTAATAAATTACTTCTTAGACAGATTTGCAAAACCTTTATTTATTTATTGTTCATTACGGAGACATCTATGTCGATGAGATTGTAGAAGTCAAAATATTCTCATATAGATTCTTCATCGGTATGAGCAATTAGAAAAAGTTTGATGAGTAAGCGCTGTAGCATCATAAAGGATATCATTTCCGAAAGTGCCAAGAGCTGTAACACAGAATGCCAATATGGCACATCTGATCCACAGTAATGACAGATTTTTAATGTGTACTGGAACATAAACATTTTTACAACCCATAAGATCGCGCTATGAAGTGTACGAGGCTTGCCAGTCTCTTCTGCCACAACTCAGTTGTTGGATGGAGAGAATACTGTGTAAGTTAAAGTTTTATACGTGGTAGATGTCAATCGTTATTCATCCCCGAAATGCTTTAAAGCGCTAACCTAAACTGGAAATGCAAGTGCATTGCAATTTTCTTCCTCCTACCGCTGTATGTTTTCTGTGTATTATGTGACAAGAAGCTTGTTGTGTAGTGTGACAGGGTTTACTATCGCAGTGCAGTAAGATCAGCAGAAGGTGAAAAATATTATCAAAGAAGGCAAAAGTTTCTTTGCCCGATAAAATGGTACAGAGAGACAGCACCTCGGCGGGTACTGTGAGTCTAAATGTCCTGCAATAATAACAATCGCCGCGTGGGAATAGCCGCGCAGTTTTGGTCGTCGTCTCGTGGATTGCGTGACCGCTCTCGCTGAAGGCTCGAGTCTTCCTTGGAGCATGTATGTGTGTGAAATCCTTAGCGTAAATTTGTTTATGTAGTTTATAAGTCTAGGGTCGTTTCGTTCCTTAGGTTTACAAATATTTACAGTATTTGATAATTTGAATAAAAGTCGCTTTACGTAAATTTTGTACAGCATGTACGTGTTTCAGTATGCTGATTTAATTACTTTTCAAATATGTTGATTTCTCTTTAAAAAAAAAAAAAAAAAAAAAAAAAATAACAGTTCTTTCAAGAAAAAAACGTACTTCTTCTTGTATCCCAAATTGCTATTATTTCTAAATATTAACTATGGAATTCATTAACGCATTGTTACATGTACATATTAAAACAATATGTAATAAAATCAAAACTTATGATACTTCTGGTATATTAAATATTTATTCTAAAGAACTGATGTCGGCTAGGGTGATATATTTAGATAATATGCGAAAGTTACGTGACATTTATTATTCTGTTATATGGTGCTGTTTAATTTTTGTCAGGTTTTTGGATATAAAGTTTCATACTTGCTTCAGTCACTCATAAATTATCGTTAACAATCAGCAAGTATTTGTACACTAAAAAGGCAGGTTCGTTATCAGGAGATAAAAATTTGATTTGTGTACATTAAAAATTGACTGGAAAGAAAAATGCTCCTGTTGCAGTAGAGCGGAAGGAGAATACGTACCAATCACAGTTAAACAGGTAAAACAGGAGAACTAACTTCTGAACTAATTTGGTAGATTAAAAAATATATGAATAATTGTTTTTACATATTCGCGCTTTTATACGACTAACGCTAATCCTTCGCCACACTGAGCTCTCGAGTGGGAATGCACCTTTACGAGAAAATATCGCTGAGTGGGGTCATAACACGATACGGTACTGTAGATATTAGAACATGACATGACCATGTGACATATTACGTTACAGCAGGACATGAATGATCTGCCAAAACTTTGCATGTGTGTAAAATGTGACAAACTATGGAACATATGTGCCTGATGCTATATACTACATGAAAGGACATGATATGACTAGATTTTCTTGGGGCTGATGATGCACGTAATATTTGATGTGCTACGTTGCAGAAAACATAACATTTAATATGGGACGCATTTCAACAGGTCACATGGATAATGATACTGACACGTAAAGAAGTGCAAGTATTCTAGGAACTTGTATATACATGCTTTTGAAACTGCCAGATAAGTCGAGAAGCCAGTTCTCTTATTTTACCTCTTTGATTCCTGGAGGAACGTATTGGTCTTTTGTTGTATTGTGTTCTAGTTCCCTACTTTTATTCTGCCATAATTGGGTAGCTGTCGTCGTTGGTATGGTAGGTCTTAAAAATAATTATCGTATAAACAACTAAACTATGACCAAATGCAAAATTATATCAACTTTTAAGTCCATATTTGTTTGGACGTACAAGAGTGTGAACACCCTTTTCTTCGCAAGAAATCGTAACGAGGCAAATACAAATGCTACCATTACCTAAGAATTTATGCCAAATATACGTATTTTTCAAAGTAATTGGCATATTTTGCCTGGACGCCAGATTCGGGTCATCCTTCAACAAGGACGAGGAAAATAGAGCTCCACTGTAAACCATCATCTCTCGACAACGGATAGGGGTTCCTGCATAAATAATTGTTTTTATTTCATTCGTTTATGCCCCTTCGTGCAAAGTTTGAAACGATTCGTACAAGTTTAAGTTGTAGAAGTGACGCGCTTCGAAATATTGAGATTTTTTTATTTTATTTTATTTTATTTTTACACGTAAATTCGAAAAAGGTGCAAAAAATAATGTTCCATTAGCAGAGCATTAATTTCAGCCCAATTGACATCTTTTGCAAGAGGATTTAATCGAGTCCTACAAATTGTTTGGGTGTTAACTCCGGTTCAGCTCTCGAACGATTTGCCCGTGTATTGTGATGTAGCTACACTAAGACACAGGTTCTAATGGCTATAAAATTGGGCGCCGTTCTGCGCCATATTCTTAAACAAAAAACCAACCGACCATCAAGACCCAAAACCCACGATTATGTACGCAATCCCCAAACATATTTGACTCAGTTGTACCACGCTGCAAACCACCTGCGGCCATACATGTTTGATGTTTTCCTCTAAGACCATGGCATTTTCCAAATAATTATGCCTAATCTATTCACCAACAGCCATAAAGTTTATGTTGTTTTAATGAACGACCGGTTTCGGTATTAAAATAATACCATCTTCAGGCTGTGTCATAACATACATCCAATTAAACTGTCGAAATGACCGTATTATTAAATAAACCGGTATGAACGGCCGTTTCCACAGTTTAATTGGACGTACGTTATGACATAGCCTGAAGATGGTATTATTGTAATAACGAAACCGGTCTTACAATAAAACAACGTAAACATTATGGCTGTTTGTGAATTAAAACTAGACCAGCCACAGTCCCAAATCCAATATAACATGGAACTAAATCGAATATCGTTTTCCGGAAGCACAACTGTCAATGTTACAAAGCCCCAATCCAATTAACAGTGCTTTGAGGAATATAATTTAGAATTCACATTATGTACTGAGTATCAAATTCGTCTTTCCTGAAACCGATGGACAAACTGAGATTAGCGTTTTCGGGGTATGATACCATATCAAATCGTTAACAACTAGCACTAGTAGACAATCACTTCTGCCATGGTTACAGAGGCCTCTTTCTGCTCCAAATGTTCAAATGTTTGTAAATCTATGGGACTTCACTACCCCAGTCATCAGTACATAGGCCTAGAAACTACTTAAATTAACTTCTGCTAAAGACAAGAAATACACCCATGCCCGAGGGAGGCCTCGAACCTCTGACGGCGAGCAGCGCCGCGCTCCGCAGCTATAGTCGGCCCAGTTTTCAGCAGTTCTGCGCATCCCCCTCCATTACCGCAATGACAGCCAATAATGTTCATTCTGTAGGCTCCTCCCCTCCAAGCTTAAATTAAAATAAATAAATAAATGTTTGTAATTCTATCGGACCATACTGCGTGGTTATCAGTCCGTAGCTTACAAACTACTTAAACTAAGGTAAACTATCCTAAGGACAACACACGCACCCATTCCCCAGGGACGACTGGAGCAACCGCGCGCTCCGGAGCGAGGCGCCTTAGTCCGCTCGGCTACACCACCGCGGCCCTCCACGTTTCCCCCATCGCGCCACATCTATGCGCGGAAGCGCCTATATGACGCCAGCTATTTTTTTTTTTTTTTTTTTTTTTTTTTTTTGTTCTATGTGTAGTTCAGTGCATTGCGGACGTTGTCCTGTTTGTTCGTTTTCGTTCGTTGTGTTCTTGGCTCAGCTTGATTATTACAGACAAGCGTTCAGCCCTCTGACCGGGCGCGCAGAGACACGGCGCCCGGCAAAGCTATAGGCGCATTGGAACGCTCGGCCACTTCACCGCGGCCCTTCTGCGTCTACTGGTATGTTTCTGCTGACCAGAATCACACATATTTTGTCACGACTGTTCACTCACACGAATAACACGTCACCGGTTTACGAACTCTTTGATAGAATATGTTTTTATTTTTATTTAGGTATAACTACAATGCTGCACAAAAATGTTCAGATGTTTGTTAAGCTTAAGGGAATTAACTGCGGGGTCATCAGTCTCTAAACTTACAAACTACTTATGAACTACCTTATACTAAAGACGACACAAACATCCATGCCCGAGGGTGGATTCCAACCCCCGACTGTAGAGTCCGTACAGACTGTGACTGGCGCACCGTAGACCGCTCGGCCACTGCGGCCGGCAATGATAAACATCCAAAATGCAGTACCGAGAAGGGCCAGAGATATCACAGCCAAATTAATTCGGTATATCACACGTTGTATAACGAGCACAGGATTTAAAATACAGCGACATATGAAGTGACGAAGATTTGAAATGAGTGTTGAGCATTTCCGACGTTCCTGACAATAACTGCTGCTACAACACTGGCAATAAAACGTAGATGTTCTGGTTGCAGATATTGCCAGATTTGACCTGGTGTAGTAGCGGGTGGTGCATCCGGAACTTTCATTCCTCAGTCATCGATCAGACGTTCCTGGTAAGCTAGAGATAGGCTGATCAGGGCGTCAGTGCTGGAATGAAACTGATGGTTCAGCAAGACACCTGTGGTCGCGCAGTATCCTGTTGCATTGTGTTCGTTGGTGAGCTTCGAAGGTGTAGCAGGACAGTAGCGTCCAACACATCCAAGATGTAACTTTCCATTCAGTGCACTTCAATGCCTACTAAAAGGGTGCGGGAGAGAAATCCACTATTACCTGAAATCGCTATATCGGCTGGAGGACTAGGATGGAAAATGCATAACTCATTAGTTCAGCAGTCTCCCATCGTCGTGTCTCCAGACTGTAATCCGATCATCGTTGTGCAGGCAGAATCGGAAATCGTTGGTGAAAGCAACGGCGTTCCATTCTTTTGTAATATTCGTCTTTCACCGCGACATTGCTGACACAAATACCCCTAGCGTTGATTCACACGGTCAACCGATGCAGCTCAAATTCGGCAGATCGCTTGCGTGCAACATAAAACGAAGAACCCTAAGATATTCTGGTTCAGTACCCTTCCGTTTTTGAGAAAACAACCCCTAAATGTTATGAAGAGCTATCTACTAAAAAGGCTGGAGAGGTAGATAATTTAAATAGGGTATTTTAAATACAGAATTTTTCATCATCATGAATGAAATCCGCAATCGCAACATTTTTCTGAAATCGAGGAAAGAAACTTTTACAACTGACGCTTATGTACCGACATGGTAAACGCTTTTCGTGGGACCGCCGGTAGCTCAATGGCCAAGTAACTGATTGGGAAATGGATGTCCCGATATCGTGTGCGTGTTACGCATCAAAATTAATTGCCTGAGTAGAGGTATATTTTATATGTAAACGAAGTTAATTGTCCACTGAAACTTCGGGAGAAACGGTGTATCTGTCGAAAATCTGCATTCATTACATGTTCTTTGTGTCGCGAGTATACTTGTTTCGAATGTTTATATGGCAAGTGTCACCCATCGAGTTTTTCAAAGAAAAGTGACGACACATAACAGTGACAGGAGGAGTCATTCTAAAGTGACCAGCAATAACATTTTAATTGCTTATTATCACAAGTAGTGGATAACTTTCCTTGCCTATGTTGTTACCGTTCCTTATTAATATACGTATTATCGATCCTATCCCAACGAGTTCTGATTCCAAAAACTACAATGAGAAGAAATGAAAAACCCTACAATTTCCTCGCGATTCGCACCCGGTTTCACCGCTTTACCTTGGCGTATTCGCGCTATTGTGAAGAGCGGTCACCATGTGGGTACATAAGCGGAAGCTGTAAATGTTTCTTTCCTGAATTTCAGGAAAAGTATCAATTTTGCGGCCCCTATACATGATGAAAAATGCTTTGTTTAAATTATCTATCGATCTCGTCATTTTGAGTAGACACCTCATAATAACATTTAGGAGCGATTTTCTAAAAAGTGGAGAGGTGTTGAGCCAATATACCTTAGATTCCTTCGTTTGAGGTTGTACGCAAGCGAACTGCCAAATATGAACTGAATCGGTTTTCCGTGTTAGTAGTAAACGTAGCAATTGACGCCTTTCAGAAAATCTACTCCTCTGCAAACTACGCCGAATGGAACGCACGGGAACAGCTTTTTGCTTTTTGCGCAACAGACTAATTTGTTGTGATATGGTTCGTGATGTGGTGGAGGGATTCAGCACTGCCTATTATTATTATACACGATCGGAAAACAACTACGGAACACCGCCAGTGTACACCACTGTAAAATCGTGATGCCTATCTAAAATGTTACTAAACTCAGACTGAAACGTAAATTCAGGAGTGCAGTATTGTTTAAAATTTGTCAGTCCTAAAAGGTGTATGGACGTCTTTAGTAGGCAAGGTGCAAATTTGTTTCAACCTCGACGTAAAACATTAAATCCAGCTACACCCGAATCTAAAACACAATCCTGAGTGCGAATCCGAAACAGCCTTGTTGCTCGTAGCCGATTACGAAAAAGCTTTTCCGTAGGAGACTGATTAACGGTTTGGTATATAAGTATATATGGCGTGGACAGCGTGGTATACGCCTGGCGCACCATGAGGAGCTGTCGCCGTATGTGATGCACCGGCTCAGCAGCCTCGGCGCTGAGACTTTGTATGAGGCTGGTCCGGAATGCGCCAGTGGTCAGCCGAATACCTTCACGGTGAATCACATCTATCATCTTCAAATAAGTAGGTTTTGCAGACCCACACACTCTGCTCTCATAATCAGCGTGAGATCGCACATGGGTTCTATAACACTGGAGCAGACAAGTCTTGTCAGCTCCCGACTGAGTATAATTAAGACCTTTTAAGATACTTAGTGCTTTGAGACACTGTCGTTTAAAATCCTTAAGTTGTGGCAATCATGAAAGCTTTGTGACAAATGTGATGCCTAGGAAGTTCACCGTGTCTTTAAAATTGAGAACAGGTTTCCTCATTCGCAGTTCAGGCAAAGTTGTGTTGGTTGGTTGAATTTTTAAAGGAAAGACAATGAAACGGACAACAGTCTAAATGTTCAAACGTTTGTAAATCTATCGGAGCAAACTGCGTGGTCATGAGTCCGTAACTTACAAACTACTTAAACTATGGTAAACTAACCTAAGGACAACACGTAAACACCCATGCCCTAGGAAGGACTTGAACCTCCAACGGCGAGCAACCGCGCGCTCCGCAGGGAGGCGCCTTAGACCCCTCGGCTACTTCACTTCGGCGGACAACAGTCGAGTCTTCCATTCAGATAGATTGCATTAAAAGTCGCTACAATTATGTAAAACGAAATGTTAAACTACATTCAAGCATAGAATGTAACACGTCAAAAACAAACGCAGCAAATACAATGGAAGAAAGAAGAAAAGAATTATACAGAAAAAAGTACCAGAGTGTCTTGACTGAGTGATCACAGAAATAAAATTAGAACTTCCAGGCACTCTACAACACGTTAAAATCTTCGGCCTAAAAGTATTAGGGGAGTATAAAACAAACAAATAATGGACTGTCACAAAACCTTAAATGGAATGATACTATCCACTTTAAAGAATAAAATTTGAAACTGAATGAGAAGATGATGCGCTGTCAGCTGAAACGAGGTATAAACACATAAGAGACATTAAAGTGTGGCACGCCGGCCACGGTGGCCGAGGGGACTGAGGCGCTCCAGTCACGGTCTGCACGGCCACTACGGTCGGGGTTTCGAAACCCCCCTCGGGCATGGATATTTGTGCCGTCCTAGTTCTTAAGTAGTTCATAAGTAGTTGGTAAGTTTAGGGACTGATCACCCGTAGTTATGTCCCATAAGCTATAGAAACATTTTAAAAAAATAAAAAAAAGTGTGGCATTCCAGTAAGATGTGGGCACGGCGCCATGTGCACCACAGCGGCACTGTAGAGAAGGTGGCCGAGTGTCAGCGAAATATCACCGATGCGGAGACGGCGTAGGACGAGGAGCCCACAGAAAGAACATTCACATTATCGTTCTCTCCTTTATGGACTTTATTGACTTCAAGGTATTGGACGTTGATAGGGTACGTCATTCAGTTTTCCACAACTCAAGAGTTTGACTGTGTAACATCTAAAGGAGGTCAGTTACCGGTATACCGATATCCACATTACGTTTATGCATAGTAGCATTGACTAACCTGTCAACTATCTCATTTCATTCTGTTGTGACGTATCCTGGAGTCCAGAGTAATACTAGTCATGTTGTTGGACGGTGTACGTGGGCACCTGGATGGCCGTTATCAAAGGATGGTGAGGGATGCCTTGCTGCAGGGCTTGTAAGACCACTCAGAGAGTCGCTGCAGATGAGGAACGACTCGCTTTACAGGAAACGATACGATCGGGTACGTCAAAGATGGCTACCACCTCAGCAGTGGAGAGAATGCAGCCGCCTGGAGCCGCGGCGGATTAGCCGTGTGCACTGGGGCGCCGTGCTCCGGTGCGCGGCGTCGAGGGTCGGGGGTTCGAGTCCCCCCTCGTACATGGGTATTTGTGTTGTCCTTGGGTTAGTTTACCTTAGTTTAAGTAGTTTGTAAGCTACGGCCTAATAGCCATGGAGTTGAGTCCCTTAGATTGATACACGTCCACTGAATGTGTGGTCGTGTTCCATATTGGTTGATTCATTAACATAAAGTGTTTCTGCAACATTAATGCTATCTATTTGTGTGTATAATTATTTTATTCTTTTTATTAATGATCGGTGTCCCATGTTTATGTATGCTTCAGCAACCACAGTTTATTACTGACAGCCATTCATCCTCCCACAACTGCAGGGATTGCAATCACAATAAAGATGTGAGATCCTGCGAAGGAATGGGGTACTGTGTTACATCATGGTCTTGGCAGGCCTCTTTGGAAACCTGATCGGCTTCTTCATTACCCCGAATTCGCACACGTCCTGTCAGCCAGAAAAGAAAATGGAAAAGAAATGAAAGGAGAATCGACCCTAATTCACTAAGAAGTGATCGGAACAGAACAAATATCGTCCCGATCTCGGCCGCCGTTGCGAAATATGAAGTGTCGTGTTCTGGAAAAGGAGATACTAGTTTGGATGATTAGGCAAACCATGGACATGAACAGTGTAGTTGGCCAGCAGTTGTTGCCACCAGATTCGTAGTGGAGAAAGCCGAGCCTCCATAATGAGTCTTCCCACAGGGCTTATTCCGAAAGTTACTGTCCCGAGCCTAACTCCACTGTTGTATATTGAGTCCAGCAGAATGGCAGAGGAAGGCCTTTATGGCACTGCAGCAGTGTACTACGGTCTGAATCCCAAGTGTTATTGCTCAGACAGCAGAGGGCGTTAAGATGCTATCAGCAATTCTGCTTAAGCTGGTGAATATGAGGAAGTCATGTTATCCAAGAGTCAAACACCCGTCCCAGAAACCGACTAGTTTTCACTACATCCAGTAAGTGGCCGTCAATGTAAGGTTTTCGGTAGGAGTATCGTTCGACGCTGACAGAAATGCATATCACAGATCTTGGCGACACAGAAGTGAAACCTATAGGCGAGATTCCATGACTGCAGCTTGCGTATAACTCCCTGCAGCTGGCGTTCAACAACACTAAATTAATGCAGAAGTCGTCAGCATACAATAGTCACTACTGCTGTTGCTAGGTAATTAATGACCACTGAAACAGGGGATCACATTCTACTTGATAAGCGAGGTGCTATGGGATGCACCGACACGTACCCGGAAGGTACGGAGAACTAAAAAATGTTCAAATGTTTGTTAAGCTTATGGGACTTAACTACGGTGTCATCAGTCCGTAAACTTACAAACTACTTATGAACTACCTTATTCTAAGGACGGCACAAATATCCATGCCCGAGGGGGGATTCGAACCCCCGACCGTAGTGGCCGTGCAACCCGTGACTGGGGCGCCTCAGTCCCCTCGGCCACCGCGGCCGGCACGGAGAGCTACAAAGTTTTCAATAAAAATCTGGAGCGATGCCAGGGGACCCATCCGTGTAACGTAACTAGGATGTGGTGTCGCCACGTAGTGTCGTAAGCCTATTTAAAATCAGGTGGTGGCTTCTAGAAAGTGGTTGTCTTGATGGCACATACTGCCCTTGTCCCAGACTTTATGGTTTGGGGTGCGATAATCTACTACTATCGTTCACCTTTGAGTGTTTCTAGGACGAACGCTAACCAGCGATCGGTACGTGCTGAATTTTGGGAGACCCGTTCTCTTGCCATTCTTGCAAGACGAAGGTGACGTGTTGTTCCAACGGGTTAAACATAGCCCATACCTCTCGCGTGAAACTCAACGTGGTCTGAAAGACGTGCAGCAACATTCCTGGTCAGCAGCATCTTCTGACCTGTCTCCAATGAAGCACGTGTGAGCTATGATAGGACGACAACCGACATGAACAACTCGTCACCCAGTTACTCTTCCAGTTCCACGTTAACAGATTATGCAGGCGTGGGATAACGTATCCCAAGTTAGTATTCGCCCTTTGTATGATCAAATGGATGCAGAATCAGCCACAGAATTCCCGCCTGTGGAGGCTGCGTCGGCATGACTTCATCCCTGACAACTTGCAGTGCTGCTGAAAGATTTAAACAATGAAGCGCAAACGGCTTTGAACGAAAACTGCCCCGTGGCGTTGACATAGAGCTCTTAATAAAATCGCAAAACACGACTAGTGCCAGTAAACGCATGCAGCTGGTTTGACCGAAATTCAAAATGTTCAAATGTTTGTAAAGTCTATGGGACTTAACTACGGGGTTATCAGTCCCTAAACTTACAAACTACTTATGAACTACTTACGAACTAGGACGGCACAAATATCCATGCCCGAGGGGGGATTCGAACCCCCGACCGTAGTGACCGTGCAGACCGTGACTGGAGCGCCTTAGTCCCCTCGGCCATGACCGAAATTCTACAACTGTCAAGGATCATCTTAATATATATGTTTTTGCATGGATCGTCAGCTGGTAACTCTGTATCGCTTGAGTACATTTCAGGTTTCAATAAGCCGTACTTGAACAATAGATATTGAGTGAAATGAAAAACTTTAAGCGAGTGTACTAGTTTTTATTTACGGTAGGGTATAAGTCTTCTTCCTTTTGGACGTGTATTTTTCTTTCGTCATGGAACTATTTAACTTCTTTCTTCGACAATTTCAGGCCACTACAGTCTTTTCGCTCCGATTATAATATTTTCACTAGCTTTTACACAAAGGAAGATATTGATACTATAGTTCTTGTACTCGTTAAAGCTCACAGAAATAAGAATTTCCTGATCAGAATTCATGACTAAAGCAGAGATTTTCCCTTTTCTTCATTTGTTTTGCGTTCACCATTCTAGGCGTAATATTTTCGGCAGTGCAATCACGTATGCTATTTTGTCATTTTTCTTATTTTTCCTTCTCAATACAGTTATCTTGTCGCTCTTATCCTGTAGAAAATTTAAGTAGTAATGTATTACCTTATTTTTCACCGTTGATAAAAGTCAATTTCTGGTACCTAGAAAGATTCACGTACTTCCATTTTCTCTGTTCCGGCCCATAAAATCCAACTGAATCATGACCAGCTTGAGTGCATTCATTTTTAATAGACTGTCAAGCCCGATTTCGTGCCTTCATCCCTGAGTTTTCTCAACGTAACATTCGTTTTTGATGTCGGGTGAGACAGATTTTCCAAAACAAAATACACGCTAACTTTTAGTCAGCATCTCTTCTTTTATAATCCTTCTGCATGCATCTTGTACCTGTACTCCAATATCACCTAGATCCTTTTGTTATAGAAAAGTTTAAAAGATAGCGAATTACCCATTTTATACTATTCTGCAGTCCATACAAAACCTCGATGTAGTTTCTAAAATACTGATCTGTCCGATTTTCGCTCAGGGCTTTTCACAGCGTAACGTTTGTAATCATGTCTTACGCCTAGTACATTGCAACAAGCAGCACATATGTAGTGCTGTCTTGTGCCCCTACTTTCTTCGCGGTGGAGTGGCCGAGTGTTCGCCAGCGCGATGCCTTAGCGTATTCGGTGAGAGGGCTGAAAGCTCTGTCTAAGAAAAAAACTGAGCCAAGCACTGAACGGTAATCAACGAACAAAAACGAACAGATGTTCGCAAGGGATGGAAGAACCCGAAGAAAAAAAAAAAAAAAAAAAAAAGGTGTAATGCGTCTAGCTGCGGAGAGCGCCGCTGCTTCCCTTCGGAGGTTCGAGTCCTCCCTCGATTATAGGTGTATTTGTTGTTCTTAGCATAAGTTAGATTGAGTAGTTTGTAAGCCTACGGACTGATGAATAGTTAAGTCCCATAGATTTACAAAGATTCTCCTTTCTTCTACGGTGTGAAACATATACATCCGTTTATTCAAAATTGTCCAGGTTTAAATCGGTTCTTTTGATAATTCTCACGCATTTGGTTTCAGGTATATGTCATATTATCTCGCTGCTGTAAATACAATACTTTGCTTGCGATAGTTATTGTAATCCGTACTTGTTACAAATAAGTGTATTAGCTGCTTTTCTTCCTTCTTCGCCGGCCGCGGTGGCCGAGGGGACTGAGGCGCTCCAGTCACGGTCTGCACGGCCACTACGGTCGGGGTTTCGAAACCCCCCTCGGGCATGGATATTTGTGCCGTCCTAGTTCTTAAGTAGTTCATAAGTAGTTGGTAAGTTTAGGGACTGATCACCCCGTAGTTATGTCCCATAAGCTATAGAAACATTTTAAAAAAATAAAAAAAAGTGTGGCATTCCAGTAAGATGTGGGCACGGCGCCATGTGCACCACAGCGGCACTGTAGAGAAGGTGGCCGAGTGTCAGCGAAATATCACCGATGCGGAGACGGCGTAGGACGAGGAGCCCACAGAAAGAACATTCACATTATCGTTCTCTCCTTTATGGACTTTATTGACTTCAAGGTATTGGACGTTGATAGGGTACGTCATTCAGTTTTCCACAACTCAAGAGTTTGACTGTGTAACATCTAAAGGAGGTCAGTTACCGGTATACCGATATCCACATTACGTTTATGCATAGTAGCATTGACTAACCTGTCAACTATCTCATTTCATTCTGTTGTGACGTATCCTGGAGTCCAGAGTAATACTAGTCATGTTGTTGGACGGTGTACGTGGGCACCTGGATGGCCGTTATCAAAGGATGGTGAGGGATGCCTTGCTGCAGGGCTTGTAAGACCACTCAGAGAGTCGCTGCAGATGAGGAACGACTCGCTTTACAGGAAACGATACGATCGGGTACGTCAAAGATGGCTACCACCTCAGCAGTGGAGAGAATGCAGCCGCCTGGAGCCGCGGCGGATTAGCCGTGTGCACTGGGGCGCCGTGCTCCGGTGCGCGGCGTCGAGGGTCGGGGGTTCGAGTCCCCCCTCGTACATGGGTATTTGTGTTGTCCTTGGGTTAGTTTACCTTAGTTTAAGTAGTTTGTAAGCTACGGCCTAATAGCCATGGAGTTGAGTCCCTTAGATTGATACACGTCCACTGAATGTGTGGTCGTGTTCCATATTGGTTGATTCATTAACATAAAGTGTTTCTGCAACATTAATGCTATCTATTTGTGTGTATAATTATTTTATTCTTTTTATTAATGATCGGTGTCCCATGTTTATGTATGCTTCAGCAACCACAGTTTATTACTGACAGCCATTCATCCTCCCACAACTGCAGGGATTGCAATCACAATAAAGATGTGAGATCCTGCGAAGGAATGGGGTACTGTGTTACATCATGGTCTTGGCAGGCCTCTTTGGAAACCTGATCGGCTTCTTCATTACCCCGAATTCGCACACGTCCTGTCAGCCAGAAAAGAAAATGGAAAAGAAATGAAAGGAGAATCGACCCTAATTCACTAAGAAGTGATCGGAACAGAACAAATATCGTCCCGATCTCGGCCGCCGTTGCGAAATATGAAGTGTCGTGTTCTGGAAAAGGAGATACTAGTTTGGATGATTAGGCAAACCATGGACATGAACAGTGTAGTTGGCCAGCAGTTGTTGCCACCAGATTCGTAGTGGAGAAAGCCGAGCCTCCATAATGAGTCTTCCCACAGGGCTTATTCCGAAAGTTACTGTCCCGAGCCTAACTCCACTGTTGTATATTGAGTCCAGCAGAATGGCAGAGGAAGGCCTTTATGGCACTGCAGCAGTGTACTACGGTCTGAATCCCAAGTGTTATTGCTCAGACAGCAGAGGGCGTTAAGATGCTATCAGCAATTCTGCTTAAGCTGGTGAATATGAGGAAGTCATGTTATCCAAGAGTCAAACACCCGTCCCAGAAACCGACTAGTTTTCACTACATCCAGTAAGTGGCCGTCAATGTAAGGTTTTCGGTAGGAGTATCGTTCGACGCTGACAGAAATGCATATCACAGATCTTGGCGACACAGAAGTGAAACCTATAGGCGAGATTCCATGACTGCAGCTTGCGTATAACTCCCTGCAGCTGGCGTTCAACAACACTAAATTAATGCAGAAGTCGTCAGCATACAATAGTCACTACTGCTGTTGCTAGGTAATTAATGACCACTGAAACAGGGGATCACATTCTACTTGATAAGCGAGGTGCTATGGGATGCACCGACACGTACCCGGAAGGTACGGAGAACTAAAAAATGTTCAAATGTTTGTTAAGCTTATGGGACTTAACTACGGTGTCATCAGTCCGTAAACTTACAAACTACTTATGAACTACCTTATTCTAAGGACGGCACAAATATCCATGCCCGAGGGGGGATTCGAACCCCCGACCGTAGTGGCCGTGCAACCCGTGACTGGGGCGCCTCAGTCCCCTCGGCCACCGCGGCCGGCACGGAGAGCTACAAAGTTTTCAATAAAAATCTGGAGCGATGCCAGGGGACCCATCCGTGTAACGTAACTAGGATGTGGTGTCGCCACGTAGTGTCGTAAGCCTATTTAAAATCAGGTGGTGGCTTCTAGAAAGTGGTTGTCTTGATGGCACATACTGCCCTTGTCCCAGACTTTATGGTTTGGGGTGCGATAATCTACTACTATCGTTCACCTTTGAGTGTTTCTAGGACGAACGCTAACCAGCGATCGGTACGTGCTGAATTTTGGGAGACCCGTTCTCTTGCCATTCTTGCAAGACGAAGGTGACGTGTTGTTCCAACGGGTTAAACATAGCCCATACCTCTCGCGTGAAACTCAACGTGGTCTGAAAGACGTGCAGCAACATTCCTGGTCAGCAGCATCTTCTGACCTGTCTCCAATGAAGCACGTGTGAGCTATGATAGGACGACAACCGACATGAACAACTCGTCACCCAGTTACTCTTCCAGTTCCACGTTAACAGATTATGCAGGCGTGGGATAACGTATCCCAAGTTAGTATTCGCCCTTTGTATGATCAAATGGATGCAGAATCAGCCACAGAATTCCCGCCTGTGGAGGCTGCGTCGGCATGACTTCATCCCTGACAACTTGCAGTGCTGCTGAAAGATTTAAACAATGAAGCGCAAACGGCTTTGAACGAAAACTGCCCCGTGGCGTTGACATAGAGCTCTTAATAAAATCGCAAAACACGACTAGTGCCAGTAAACGCATGCAGCTGGTTTGACCGAAATTCAAAATGTTCAAATGTTTGTAAAGTCTATGGGACTTAACTACGGGGTTATCAGTCCCTAAACTTACAAACTACTTATGAACTACTTACGAACTAGGACGGCACAAATATCCATGCCCGAGGGGGGATTCGAACCCCCGACCGTAGTGACCGTGCAGACCGTGACTGGAGCGCCTTAGTCCCCTCGGCCATGACCGAAATTCTACAACTGTCAAGGATCATCTTAATATATATGTTTTTGCATGGATCGTCAGCTGGTAACTCTGTATCGCTTGAGTACATTTCAGGTTTCAATAAGCCGTACTTGAACAATAGATATTGAGTGAAATGAAAAACTTTAAGCGAGTGTACTAGTTTTTATTTACGGTAGGGTATAAGTCTTCTTCCTTTTGGACGTGTATTTTTCTTTCGTCATGGAACTATTTAACTTCTTTCTTCGACAATTTCAGGCCACTACAGTCTTTTCGCTCCGATTATAATATTTTCACTAGCTTTTACACAAAGGAAGATATTGATACTATAGTTCTTGTACTCGTTAAAGCTCACAGAAATAAGAATTTCCTGATCAGAATTCATGACTAAAGCAGAGATTTTCCCTTTTCTTCATTTGTTTTGCGTTCACCATTCTAGGCGTAATATTTTCGGCAGTGCAATCACGTATGCTATTTTGTCATTTTTCTTATTTTTCCTTCTCAATACAGTTATCTTGTCGCTCTTATCCTGTAGAAAATTTAAGTAGTAATGTATTACCTTATTTTTCACCGTTGATAAAAGTCAATTTCTGGTACCTAGAAAGATTCACGTACTTCCATTTTCTCTGTTCCGGCCCATAAAATCCAACTGAATCATGACCAGCTTGAGTGCATTCATTTTTAATAGACTGTCAAGCCCGATTTCGTGCCTTCATCCCTGAGTTTTCTCAACGTAACATTCGTTTTTGATGTCGGGTGAGACAGATTTTCCAAAACAAAATACACGCTAACTTTTAGTCAGCATCTCTTCTTTTATAATCCTTCTGCATGCATCTTGTACCTGTACTCCAATATCACCTAGATCCTTTTGTTATAGAAAAGTTTAAAAGATAGCGAATTACCCATTTTATACTATTCTGCAGTCCATACAAAACCTCGATGTAGTTTCTAAAATACTGATCTGTCCGATTTTCGCTCAGGGCTTTTCACAGCGTAACGTTTGTAATCATGTCTTACGCCTAGTACATTGCAACAAGCAGCACATATGTAGTGCTGTCTTGTGCCCCTACTTTCTTCGCGGTGGAGTGGCCGAGTGTTCGCCAGCGCGATGCCTTAGCGTATTCGGTGAGAGGGCTGAAAGCTCTGTCTAAGAAAAAAACTGAGCCAAGCACTGAACGGTAATCAACGAACAAAAACGAACAGATGTTCGCAAGGGATGGAAGAACCCGAAGAAAAAAAAAAAAAAAGGTGTAATGCGTCTAGCTGCGGAGAGCGCCGCTGCTTCCCTTCGGAGGTTCGAGTCCTCCCTCGATTATAGGTGTATTTGTTGTTCTTAGCATAAGTTAGATTGAGTAGTTTGTAAGCCTACGGACTGATGAATAGTTAAGTCCCATAGATTTACAAAGATTCTCCTTTCTTCTACGGTGTGAAACATATACATCCGTTTATTCAAAATTGTCCAGGTTTAAATCGGTTCTTTTGATAATTCTCACGCATTTGGTTTCAGGTATATGTCATATTATCTCGCTGCTGTAAATACAATACTTTGCTTGCGATAGTTATTGTAATCCGTACTTGTTACAAATAAGTGTATTAGCTGCTTTTCTTCCTTCTTCGCCGGCCGCGGTGGCCGAGGGGACTGAGGCGCTCCAGTCACGGTCTGCACGGCCACTACGGTCGGGGGTTCGAATCCCCCCTCGGGCATGGATATTTGTGCCGTCCTTAGTATTAGCTAGTTCATAAGTAGTTTGTAAGTTTAGGGACTGATGACCCCGTAGTTACGTCCCATAGGCTTTACAAACATTTTTTAACAAGAAAGGAAGAAAGGATGAATGCAAAAACTACATAGGAATAACTGTAACTAATGGATTTAGCAGACTTTATGGAAGAATTGGCATTTTGCAGTTTAATAAAGTAAACACAGACAGTAAGCGGTGTATAGCCATAATTTATCTACCTCCATATTCCAGTCATGCTTGGTACGCGTGATGTAACATCGTTGGTGCGCCTTCGTGCAGAGTTATGTGTACAAAGAGAAGACTGGTAGCCAGTCGCAGTGGCCGAGCGGTCTGCGGCGCGCCAGTCACGTTCTGCACGGCCACTATCGTCGGTGGTTCGAATTCGTCATCGGGCATGGATATTTGTGCAGTCTTTAGTACTAGCTAGTTCATAAGTAGTTTGTAAGTTTAGGGACTGATGACCCCGTAGTTAAGTCCCATAAGCTATACAAACATTTGAAACATTTCTTCCTACTTCTCTCTCTTAGTGTCCTTTCCAACGGGTTTCAAACATTTAGGTCAATATCTGAAACCTATGGCAGGCAATTACACCTCGTAACTCCATCCGTCAGTGTAGAGATAGTAAACCTTGTAACAGAAGAAGCATTTGAACGCTAAAAACACATATTACGCTTGTTAGCGATGTAGCTGCTGCATTTGCATAACCTTTTATTATTTTCTTAATAAACGGGTTTTGACTCTCGTGGTAAACGTATAAAACTGGAGCTTGGAGGTTTTCATTGGCTATCATCTATATCTATAAATGTGAATGTCTGTTCGGTGTACGTTTATCACGTCAGAACCACAAGACATAAACAGCTAAAAATTTGTAGTTACCAATGTCTACCTGGGGAAGGTTTTATGCACGGTTTTATGACGATCGGATAGCCATTTATATATATATATATATATATATATATATATATATATTATCACGTCCAAACGACAAGTCGCAGATACTTAAATATTTGTACAGTTACTAATTTATACCCGATGAAGGTTTTAGGTACGGTTTTATAGCGATCTGATTGATATTTAGTAATTTTAAGAATATAATGCGAAATGCGGAACAATAATGATTCTTTGAAAATTATATTTACTCTTTGAAAATGGTTTTATTGGTTGCATTGTTGCTTGAGGGTTGATAATGATAAAAGGGTGGAGTATATTTTGATGGAAATTTATCGGTGTATATAAAATTCTACGTGTGTGTGTGTGTGTGTGTGTGTGTTTTAATATTTCGCTCTGCAGCGAAAACTACAGAACGCAAACGAATGGTGTGTGTGTAATTATTGTCCGAAATCTCCCGTTCTACACCATAGCAGTTCCATGCCGATAGCTATAAGGGGGTGGAAGATATGCTGGCTGAAAGGCTGCAAATTATTAAAAAAATTCGGACTGAAGGCCAGCGATGACGTTTGCGACTCTATTGCAAAGAGGTTACGTACAGCGAAACGTGATGCCACAGACCACATCTTTTGTCTATGCGTCCTACAATGTCTTCAGCTCTTTCTCTGTAAGGATAAGCATACGAATAAGGAAATATAAGAATAAATAAATAAAGCAGTAAAAAATGTCTTTTAATATATATCTTTAAAAAAATCGATTTGACGTTTCTCGCATTACATCAAGTGATCCATCTGTGATATTATTACAATCATTATTGTTGAATTTCGTGATTCGATTCTTCGAAACGAGTGCATTTTTACCTGTGATTTCTTATATATTCTCTGATAAATGTAACATGTTTTTAGAAAAAGGAGATGGACAGAGAGAGAGTAGATAGGAAAAGTACTAACTCAAGGTTCGAATAAATAAATAAATACCCGGGCTACGCCGGGTTTTCAGCTAGTCGTAATATAAACAGCAATCTATTACCAATTCCATATTGTAGAATTTCTGACTTAACGTTAGCCAAACTGCTACTTGAACGTCTCAGGTAGGAGACAGAGCAGGGGGTATTCATCCGCTGTGACAGAAGCGAGCGGGCCGCGGCGACCTCAATTTATGCGCGAGCAGTCAGCAACAGCAGCGCCGAGTCGGCCAGCAGACGTCGCTCGATGAAACCCTCGCCATTACCTGTCACCCACATGGCGCCGCTGACTCAGGCGGGCACACAATCCGAAGGCCCACCCAAGCCTAAACCACGTGCACTCAAATGTTCGAATGTTTGTTAAGCTTAAGGGACTTAACTACGGGGTCCCTAAACTTACGAACTACTTATGAACTACTTACAACTTACAACAAATATCCATGCCCGAGGGGGGATTCGAACCCCCGACCGTAGTGACCGTGCAGACCGTGACTGAAGCGCCTCAGTCCACTCGGCCACCGCGGCCGGCCCACGTGCACTCTCAAGAAACTGATTCGCGAGCGTTTCTAGTCAAAAGAGCAAAGCACGCTTAACGTTTTCTGTTGCCGTATGAGGATGTATTTACCATAGGGTACTGGCATTTTCAAAAAGACCAGTCATTTACTTTGAGTATTGAATCATACAACAGAAGCGTCAATAGTTCTTTTAGAGACAGGTCAGTTGTTGGAAAATAAGATAGTATCTGTGACAATTATTTAGGCAACTTTTTTTTGTACAGTACTCACCTTGCCACTTGCTGTCACTGTTTTCAGGTACACATATTTATAAAAGATGCCCAAAACTCACCAATTTTGTAGCCTGGTGGATGCGTTTATGTTGTTTTAATTTTATCTAATAGACGATATTTATTGCTGTCACGGGCGGTCTATCCTATCTAGAAATTGAAGTAGGTCGCTCCTGTGAGTTGGTCTGGGTAGAGGTTATACCTGACAACCAAAATAAATTAATAATTGTAGAAATATATAAAAAAGCCAAGATCGCTGATCATCAATTTTTATTTACGACGACCGGTTTCGCTGAACTATGTCAGCATCATATGGTCAAATAAAATCATTTTACAAGGCCATAATCTTGTAATGTCAGTCAGTTGTTATATAACAATTTACAGTGCATAGGTGCACTATGTCATTATAATAAAACATAATTATGACAGTGAGTGACAATAGCAAACTCTATTGTCACTCACTGTGATAATAATGTTAAATTTTAATGACATAGTGCACCTATGCGCTGTAAATTGTTATATAACAACTGACTGACATTACAAGATTATGGCCTTGTAAAATGATTTTATTTGATCAGATGATACTGACATAGTTCAGCGAAACCGGTCGTCGTAAATAAAAATTGATGATCAGCGATCTTGGCTTTTTATATCTTTCTACAGTATCATAATTGGATCGCCTCGTAGAACGTAAACCAACTCAAATTAATAATTGGGTCTTATTATCGATCCCCTGACATTGACGATTCGATTGCAGAAATGTTCAAAGAAAGCTGGGATCAAATTTCAAAAACGTACTCAAAGCATATGATTTTAATTGGTGGCGACTTTAATTTACCCTCGATAAGTTGGCAAAAATACATGTTCAAAACTGGAGGCAGGCATAAAACATCATCCAAAATTGTACTGAACGCATTCTCTGAAAATTATCTCGAAAAATTTGTTCATGAACCCATTAGAATAGTAAATGCTTGTGAGAACATAGACCACTTCCTCGACCTCTACAATTAATCCGGATCTAATAAAGACCATCAAAACAGATGCAGGGATTAGTGAACACAGAATTGTCGTAGCGAGACTGATTATCGGACTTCCCAAATCGACCAAAATTAAAGGAAAGTTATATTTATTCAAAAAAGCAGATAAAAATCTATTAATGCTTTCCTGAGTGAAAATTTCCAGTCTTTCGAAACTAAGAATGGGAGTGTCTATCAGATGTGGCTTACATTCAAAGATATAATATCGACAACCATTGGCAGATTCATAGCAAACAAATTAACAAAAGAAGGGGCTGACCCGTCGTGGTACACAAAATAGGTTAGATCTCTGTTAGAAAAGCAAAGAACAAGCATGCAACGTTTAAACACAAAAATCCTCAAGACTGGCAATATTTTACTGAAAATAAAAATTTTGCTCAAGTTTCGGTAAGAGAAGCTTACAATAGTTACTACAACAAAACCTTTTCACGTAATTTGGTAGAGAACCCTAAGAAAATCTGGTCGTATGTACAGTGTACTATCGGCAAAACACAATCAATACCTTCATTACACGATAGAAATGGTGATGCTACTGATGACAGTTCTGCTAAAGCAGAATTGCTTAGCACAGCTTTCCGAAATTCCTTTACTAGAGACGACGAAGCAAATACTTCAGAACTCTTATCAAGAACAGTTTCCACCATGCGTAATTTAGAAGTAAATATCCTTGGAGCATTAAAACAATTTAAATCATTTAACAAAGGTAAGTCTCTCGGTCCCTACTGTATACCAGTTTGGTTCCTTTCAGAGCATGGATGTTGGTGTCGTCTTTAGTATAAGGTAGTTCATAATTAGTTTGTTAGTTTGTAAGTTTAGGGACTGATGACCACGCAGTTAAGTCCCTTAAGCTTAACAAACATTAGCAACATATTAAAGAAACTGTTTACACTTCACTTGTGCATCATATTTTGGAGTATTGTTACGCAATGTGGGATACCCACCAAATGGGACCGACAGACGATTTAGAGAAAGTTCGGAGAGGCTCATTTTGTACTATCGCGATATAGGGGAGAGAGTGTCACAGAAATAATGAACGAGTTGGGGTAGAAATCATTAAAAGAAAGGCGTTACTTGTTGCGACGAGATCTGTTCGCGAAATTTCTTTCACCAACTTTCTCTTCCGAATGCGAACATATTTTGGTAGCAGCCACCTGCATAGGAAGATATGATCATCATAATAAGAGAAATCGGATCGAAAACAGAAAGATATAGGTGTTCCTTTTTCCCGCGAGCTATTAGAGAATGGTACTATAGAGAAATATCATAAAAGTGGTTCGATGAACCCTCTACCATGCACTGCAATGTGAATTCCAGAGTATTCATGAGTTGTAGATGTTACAGAAATGACGAGTTTGCGGCAGTTTTTATAAAAATACGTACCTGAAAACAGTGACAAGTGCAAATGTGTATGCAGAGGCGTGGCCTCGTGCTTTGTAATCATTAGTACATACATTTCCAGTGAAGCGTGGAAACTGTTGGTAGCTGACTTTTGTACGTAGAATTAGGCTGTTGACCATGTTGACTGGAACACAATTTCAAATTCGGCAGATAGCTCGGGTAAAATATAGGGAACCATAAGTTATATACAATTTGTACAAAATGCGAGCAGCAGTTATAAGAATATGTATACTAAACAATCAAATGTTCGTGATCAAATGGGACAAAAACCGCTTAGGTAATCGGTTCCTTGACTTGCTAATTACTTAAAGTAACTTACTCAAAGGACAACACATGCACCCAGTCTTAAGGCAGGACTCGAACCTTCGCTCGGAGTGGCCACGCAGTCCGTGGTATGACGTTATAACGGAACAGACAGTGTCTTTAAAGGACGATTTAGGATGAACAATAAAAAAGAAAATGAAGATAATGGAATGTAATCGTAATAAATCACACAAGAATGAAGGTATTACATTAGGGAACGAGGCAATGAAAGCAGTATATGTTTGTTATGTTAGGTTACGACGGTTGAAGTAGAGAGGATATAAAATGCAGAATTGTTACGCGTGTATGTCTGAAGGATATTTGTATGGTTCCATCAATAAAGGTGGATACTGTACATCGATTTTTAATGGGGACTGAGGCGCGTCAGTCACGGTGTGCACGGTCACTACGGTCGGGGGTTCGAATCCCCCTCGGGCATGGATATTTGTGCCGTCCTTTGTGTTAGCTAGTTCATAAGTAGTTTGTAAGTTTAGGGACTGATGACCCCGTAGTTAGGTCCCATAAGCTACACAAACATTTGAACATTTGAATTTTTAATGATCCAAAACGAGGCTTGCGATAAATTTAGTAAATGTTCCTGCCTGTGCGGGACGTATAGTATGAACCATACGAGCCATCATGGGCTGTAGGCGATGTGTGGCATAAGGAAGTAGGGATCCTCCGGGGGCGTGCGCGGATATTCCTACCTAAGTTACATGATGAACGTCGCAGAAACGCAAATTCCACTGTTAGGAGATCACAATATCGCAAAAATTCCACGAAATAGTGACTGGCGGCGATTAGTGTACAAGATGACAAGTGTACTAAAACTCCACCGACGAATTGTCACAGCTGGCAGAATGGCGGGAAACAAGAAAATGTGAAGTAAACATAGCCTATAAAATGTGTAACTTCTCATTTATCGATGGCTGACTTCTGCAGAAATCCATGGCAACTGGGTCCTGCAGGAGGAGGAAGTCAGCTTGGTCATCCACCCTAAACTTACAAGCTACTTATGAACTAACTTATACTAAAAACAACACAAAAATCCATGCCCGAGGGAGAACACGAACCTCCGACGAGGGAGGCCACGCGATCCGCAACGTGGCGCTCCAGACCGCTCGGCTACTCCCGCGCGGCTAGACTGCTTTGGACGTACGCCCGTGATGCTGTTGTCCATGTACTATCACTGTATCGCCTCATATCTAGGATTTACACGTATAATTTTTAAGTGAGGTTTTTACTTTGTAAAGGAACAAACTTTTCTTTTCAGATTAAGAAGCCTTGAATGTGAATGCGAGGTAATCATTGACAACGAATCTGACAATGATACATTAACATAACTAAGTGAGTCGGCACTATAGGGGGTGGGCAATAAAGTATTATTTTTTCTGTAATGGCTTTATTGACAGAGATAAGTGCAAATCCACAACATTTAGCGTCCCTGTTATTTTCGAATTTTTGCCTAATGTTCGGACGTCGTCGTATAACATTTTCTTGGCCACTTTTGTTGATGTCCCGTACTGACCATCCTATGACATTGATAATGGTAGCTCCAGTGTTGTACCGGACACATCGTAGTAGTTATTTCTCATTGGAACAAAAGTTATCACACAGACTCTTGTGGTTTCAGTAGCGCGAATCTTTCACATTCTCCCATTGCCAACGGTACAAGAATTTCACGACAAACGTGGTGATGATGCATCGTACATTATCACACAGAGTGATGGAGTGACGTTCTATGAAATATAGCCTCTTTCCGAATTCGAAATATTGAAACATTTCGACCATTCCAGGACAATGAAATAAATGGGCAGGTGACTTTACCATCATAGTGTGCTATAAGTTCAGAATTTGGGTCGGAAGGGAAGCGGGCCTGGATCGCCTTAGTGGGTAAGCCGACCGCTGGCCAGAAGCGGGAAATCCGGGTTCGAATCCCGGACCAGCACAAGTTTTCATCTTCGCCGTTGAATTTATTTCAATGGCGGTAAACGGTCAAAATGTTTCAAACTTCGAATGCGTAAAATTACGGGTGTTAATGTCAACCAATGGTGTCTGTTCTTTCAGTCATGTCCGAAAAGGAAAAGAACAACGATCATATCAATAATTGCAGAAGCTTTCGCCTGAGCTCTGGAAGAAAGTGGTGTTCTGGAATAATAAACTTTTTCGGGCAACGTTTCCAATTTTTCTTTCACTATAAACATTATTTAGTTTGTCACGATTGTGTTGAAAAGAATTAGCGAAATCAGTCCAGCCGCTTTCAACTGATGTGGTTACTTTCGTACAGCATTAACTTTTTTTGTATTGTCTGAAAAACTTTTAAAAAATCTGTAATTTATTCACTGACTTTAATTGGTGTTATGCTTCAAATGATCCTTAGGTTTCCCTGTCTACTCTGACGAAATTTGTCTGTCTTCTTAATTAAGAAAAATCTCGAATTCAATTTTATTGCTCATTAGTTCAAAACCAATTTATCCGTCACGGAGTCACATTATCAAGGACACATGAAACCTGCGAGGCTTATATATGAACTAGTGCTTCGTTTCTTCTAGGTACATCACCCAAGTTTATGTTTTCATTAGTATCAGCTTGACACTTGTGCCTGATACAGATTTTGTGTACTGTCGCTTCTATGTTGATTAAGAAACTTCAACACAAATTATTCTGACTTTTGCTCATCTGATGACACACAAAAGAATCGCCGCGGTGGGATGGCTCTAAGGCACCTTGTTGCGGATCACGCAGTTGCTTCCCGTCGGAGGTTCGAGTCCTTTCTCGGGCACGGGTGTGTGTGTGTGTGTGTGTGTGTGTGTGTGTGTGCGTGTGTGTGTGTGTCTGTGTGTGTTGACCTTAGGTCAATTTAAGTTAATTGAAGTAGTTTGTAAGCATAGCAGCAGTTAATTTGCATAGATTTACAAAATATGAACATTTGAATGAAAAGACCCGTCATTATCAATTTATCTCAGAATGATAAAAATACTGTCAGTGACTGAACCCTGTTTCGTTTGACCTGCACGGCGGTGTGGAAGCCATTGCTTCAGTTCTACCGATGATATCCGGAACTGCGTGAAACTGTAATTAATTAACGTAATGGTGCTCTTAGAGTAGTTGTCCTTTTATATCGTTTAAAACGTTGCACAAATTACTCGACTACGTTTTCAAAGCAAAGCTAAACGATAGTAAAGGGGTTGGCAGCCGTTTACGGCAATACAAATCAACTTTTCGGTTTATATCACTTATGAACTCATTTTACAGGGGCTACACATTAATGAATGTATTCTGAATTGCGCGACTGGTGATAATAGCAGCAAGAACATCCTTCAAAATTATTCGACTAAATTAGACATTAAGGTAATACGTAACACGATATTTCATTATTATTGTCAATTATCGAAGGAAATGTGTATAGAGGGAATCAATTAGGTGATATACTTGTTTTGCATCGCTGTGCTGGAAGCTTACAAGTTACGTTTGTTAATATTTGTTCAGCTGGGCCTCGCGATGCAGCAGCACATATTTGTAGAGCATACATCCGCATCTAGTGTGTGAGGCTCGTGTATAGTTAGCGTTTGACTAATGTAATGCCTGGCAGATAGAAATAAAGATCAGTTTGACTGGGGTCGGTATAGCACACCAGGACCACAAATTGCGTAATTCCACTACCATAAACGATGTGCAATAACTATTATTCTGTAGTAATTTTTCCATGTCTCTGAACCAGTAGCGAATATAGCATAATTTTTTTTTTGTTCCTGGGGGGGGGGGGTGCAAGATTAATGTAAAGATAGTACCCACCAAATGATATTTTGCATGTGATTTGCTGATCATATTCAGAGGATAATTTGCGCTGAGGCCCGTTTTACTTTTTCGAGTTCAAGCTTTTTATTGTTGACATTAAATAATAAAAATAGCATTTTTCTTACATTAATTATTGTGGGGGAAGGGGAGGGGTTAAAGGCCCCTGGGTCTCCCCCTTATACATGCCCCTACTATGAACTGAATTTTACAATTTTTGATATATCATTTACAGAAATATTTCTAATATCATTAGCCGAATTTTGTATGGAAGGTGTGCTTAGGTAGTCCTTGCAGGTGCGATGATCACTATGTCCCCAGCGGTGTAGGGGTCAGCGCAACTGCCTAGAAAGCAGGAGACCCGGGTTCGAATCCCGGCTGGGTACACATTCTCAGCTTTGTCCAATCGCAGTTGATGTCATTTATTCTGTGAATATTAAAAATAATAACAACTGCCGGATCAGAAGTGACGTCTCTTCTTTCGGAAGAGACGCCACATGTATATATAAGACTTCATTTCTTTAGTTGTTTCATACCACGTTTCATGCGTTAAAGGAAGAATTGTCATTTTTGTTGGTTGTGTGATATAGTTAATCTAAGCTGTAATCTAATCTTCATGAAAATATAAATGAACTTGACAGACAAAATAATTTGAAAACTTATTACGTACAATTTTGTCTCTTTTATTCCTAGAAATGAGGTTGAGGGTCTTGTGCCTCTTCTGAAAACGGTCTTTCCAAGCACGTGTCGGGACATCCACCAACCTTTTCGTTTTCTTTCTTAAGAGTTATTTGGTTGGGGTAGGGGAAATGAACTGCTACGGTTAACAGTCCCCCGGTAGGGAGGGGAAAGAGTGAGGACTGGAAAGGAGGGGAGGTTGCTGATGTTGTTGTTGTTTGGATGTTTAAGGGGGACAAAGCTACAATGGTCATCAGTCCCCCATTACATGACTAAGCATCAAAAGTAAAACCGCGGACGTGAAAGAAATGCGTCCAGAATTTAAGGTTGCAAAGTGGGAGGGAAGTCCCACTGAGTCCATAAAACATCATCAAAAACGACAAGAAACAAAACTAAAGGAAACGATCACACAAAGACACCTTACAACAAAGAAGCCAATGTCTGTGGTTGCCCGACCATAAGAATAAAAAAGGAAAAGTCAACCACTCGGCAGCACAAGGAAATCTACAGTTAGAGAAAATGATAAGAAAAACCCTGCTCGAATAAAACGTAAAACCGAATCTGCCATTGTAGCATCGTCACCTAAAACATCTGATAAAAGGTCAGGGAGGTTAAAATTCCGCCGCAAGGCGGCTAAAACGGCGCAGTGCAACAGAATATGGACTATTGTCAGACTGGAGCCACACATACAATGGGGCGGGTTCTCACCATGAAGGAGATGTTTATGGGTGAGCCACTTATGCCCAATGGGGAGCCGACACAGCACCACTGAGTCCCGGCGAGAGGTCCTCATTGAGGAACAACGCACTGCTGTGGTCTCCTTCACTACCCAGAGTTTGTTGGGCGTGCTCAGGCCTCGCCACTCAGCATCCCAAAGCCGATATATCCAGTGTTGCAACAATGAACAGCCGGGACGCACCGACAGCCTGCTTGGCAAGCCTATCAACATGTTCATTGCCCAGGATACCCATATGACCCGGAGACCAGATGAACACCACCGATAGCCCAGACAGTTCAATGGCACAAATCGTCTCCTGTATGGCCACCTCCAGGGGAGACCGCGGGTAACACTGGTCCAGAGCTGTAACCCTGCTCATGGAGTCGCTGCAAATAAGGAAAGACTCACCTGGGCAGGACCAGATATGCACGAGAGCTCGGTGAATAGCCACCTGTTCTACAGTGTAAACACTGAAGCAATTCGGCAGAGAGTGCTGTTCCACACAGTCATCATGAATGTAGGCAAATCCCATGTGGCCATCAACCAGAGAACCATCTGTGTAGATCAGGTCATAACCAGGGAACTCCGCTACGACAGCCGAGAAATGGCAGCAGAGCGCTCCAGGGGAACTGAGTCTTTGGGCACATGGGCCAAGTTCAGCCGAGTAGATGGTCTTGGCAACCACCAACAGGTGTACGTGTATGGACCCGATATGGAGATGGAAGGGGAGAAGACTCAAGCTCCAGCAGGAGGAACCGAACTCTAAGGGCAATTGTATGATCTGATCTGGGGCGTCGCTGATGGGGGTAGATGACCACACCAGAAAAGAGGAGACGACAATTCAGGTGTCCTGGGGAGCAATATACATTGGCTGCATAAGCTGCGAGCAGGTGTTGGCGACGAACCCCCAAAGGTGGAACCCCACCCTCCACTAGTCAGCTGTTCACTGGGCTGGTGCGGAAGGCACCTGTCGCGATGCAAACCTCACAGTTGTTAATGAGGTCCAGTAGGTGCAGTGCCGAAGGTGATGCAGACCCATAGGCAATGCACCCAAAATCGAGGCGGGACTGCAACAGTGCTGTGTAAAGCAGCAACCACGTTAAGCGGTCAACACCCCAGGTCATATGACCCAGTTGTCACAGAAGGTTAAGACGGCGCCAGCACTCTTGTTTCAGCTAACGGATGTGGGGGAGCCACGTCAGCTAAACGTCAGAAACTAGCCCTAAAAACCGATGGGATTCTGCTACAGTAAGTAGTTCGTCGTTGTGATAAAGTTCTGGGTGAGGGTGAACAGTCCGACGTCCACAGAAGTGCAGCACTCTGGTCTTGGTAGCAAAAAACTGAAAGCCATGGGTAAGCGGTCAGGTCTGCGCCTTCCGAATAGCGCATTGCAACCTGCGTTCGGCAACTTGGGTGCTGCAGGAACTGAAGGAGATACAAAAGTCGTCAGCATTAAGAGAAGGGGATACTGACGATCCAACCGCTGTCGCTAAACCGTTGATTGCAACTAAAAGTAATGGAACGCTTAAAACAGAGCCCTGAGGAACCCCAGTTTGTACGGAACGTTAGTAAGGTTAATGTGCCGATGGCTATCCAGGGAATGTCGGGTTTTAGGCACCTGGTTGATGATACTTTCCCACCATTGTGGCGGGACAACACCATCACACCAAATACGGTTATAGACCGCAAGAAGATTACGCCGACTGTCTCCTGAGAGATGCTTCAGCATTTTGCTATGGATGCTATCGGGCCCAGGTGCCGTGTCAGGACATTGTGTAAGAGCACTGAGGAGTGTTGTAACATTGACAGCGGCAGGTAATAAAGGAGAGGGGCTGGCCTTCTACCCCGTCCTTAAATGTACGGAAGGCCAATGGATAATTTGCAGAAGCAAGGGCACGAGCATAATGCCCGGCAAACGTCTCTGTAAGTGTGGCTGGGTCCATACATATCATCCCATTTGTGGAGATCCCACAGATTCCTGCTGGTGTCGGTAATCCCTTTAGCCGCCTGATTTTACTTCAGACCTGTGAGGCTGAGGTACCCATCCCAATAGTGGAAACGATCCTCTCCCAGAACCCCTGTTTCCGTCTTCTGATTAGCTGGCGAGCACGAGCGCGAAGCCGTTTAAAATTGATGAGGTGCTCCTGAGAGAGGAGCCGTTTGGATTGCTGTAAGGCCCGCCACTGGTCTTTAATGGCCTCAGCGACCTCCGGCGACCACCACGGCACTGTCTTACGCTATGGGCATCCTGATGAATGTGGAACGGTAGATTCCGCAGCAGAAACAATAGAGCTGCCATCGTTCGCCCTACTTCACTCGAAAATATGTATGTGGCGCTCTCGACCGCCACATACATATTTTCGAGTGAATTAGGGCGAACGATGGCAGCTGAAGTATAGTCTTCCCAGTTAGCCTTGTGCAGAACCCACCTGGGTGGGCGTTGTGGGAGTGACAAGATAATGGTAAAATGGTTACTGCCGCACAAGTCATCATAGGCTCTCCAGTGAACAGACGGTGGAAGGCTATGGCTGCAGATGTATAGATCAATGACCGAAAATGTGCCATGCGCCACACTAAAATGTGTAGGGGCACCTGTATTTAAGAGGCAGAGGTCGAGTTGAGTTAGTAAATCCCTGACAACCCTGCCACAAATGTTCAAATGTTTGTATAGCTTATGGGACGTAACTACGAGATCATCAGTCCCTAAACTTACAAACTACTTATGAACCAGCTAACTCTAAGGACGGCACAAATACCCATGTCCAAGGGGGGATTCGAACCCCCGACCGTAGTGACAGTGCAGACCATGACTGTAGCGCCTCAGTCCCCTCGGCCACCACGGCCGGCACCCTGCCACAGCCAGAGATCGTAGACCCACCCCAAAAGAGACTGTGGGCATTAAAGTCGCCCAACAGTAAGAAAGGTGGTGGTAGTTGAGCTATGAGTGCAGCCGAAACGTTCAGGGATACATCACCATCTGGTGGCAGGTACTGGAGACAATTATCTCCTGTGTCATCCTCACCCTCACAGTCACTGCATTTAATGGTGTTAAAAGGGGCACGGTTTCACTACAAGCTGAAGTGAGGACATACACACACACTCCACCTGAGACCCTGTTATATATGCTATAGTTGCAGTAGTATCCCCCGTAACCGTGAAGGGCAGGGGTCCGCATTGGTGGAAACCAGGTTTCCTGGAGAGCAATGAAGAAAGCAGGTGTCTTGGACAAAAGCTGCCGTAGCTCAGACAGGTGGGGGACGAAACGGCCGCAGTTCCACTGGAGGATGACATTGTTCGAGTGCTGAGAAGACATGAATGAGATGAGTCGGCGGGTTATAAGTCAGCATCACTTGCATCCACCGATGGAGGTTTCTCAGCTTGAGTGTTCGTGTTTTCGAAGGCATCCCTGAGAGCAAGGTCCTTGGGTGACACAGGAATCTCCACCTCATCCTCAGAAGTGGAGGGGGAAGCCACCATGCTATCCTTTGTTCTTGGTTTATCCCTCTTTTCCCTCAGGGGATTCGCTGGTGGTAGGTGCTTCTCAGACTCAGCCACAGGGACTGAGGAGGAGCATGAAGCCCTGCGACTAGCAGCCTGAGGGTGCACCTGCTGCTGGTTAGTGTCAATATCAACACTGGCGGAAGGGAATGTCCCAAGGGACCACTTCCGTTTGACGGAGGCCAGAGAAGGCTGGGGTTTCTCCGGCTGAGGGGTGGTAGCTGCCTCTGCGGTTTTCGCCTTGGGAGCAGTGGAAGGAAGAGAACCCCCAACCACCGTGGGGGCAGGCTTAGGTTGGCAGCCCTGGGGGCCCACAGAAATGGATGGAGTAGGAAATACCGTCGCGGGCAGGGAGAGTGGCGACGACATTACTGCTGCGAAAGAGTTGTTCATAGTGACATGGTATAGACAATCGAATTTTTTCATCGCCTCAGTGTATGGTATACGGTCCAGGGTTTTATACTCTATTACTTTCCGCTTCCCTTGAAGAGCGGGACATTCCGACGAGTAGGGAGTATGGTTATGACCACAATTGACAAAGATGGGATGCGGTGTACATGGGGTGCCCGGATGTGCTGGACGCCCGCAGTCCCTATATGTAGCGCTGAAAGTGCAACGAGAAGACATGTGGCCGAACTTTCAGCATTGAAAGCACCTCATAGGGGGAGGAATATAAGGCCGCAGGACTCCTGTTAATCGCCTCTTACGTCAGGCAGGAATATCTCTGGCCTCTTCTTACCCCCGAACCCGCAGGGGGAATGGAGCGGAGGGGGAAAGGAAATACAATCAGGGAAGTAAAGAAGGAAGGATGACTGCATTAGCTCAGGACCCCGTGCTTGCCACGCACGTACTCACGAAAGAAGCGTGAGCCCCCTGGGGTGTTTCCTGTGACTCACTCCCCCACCCCCAAACCAAAATTATCGATTCCCCACTGATCCAATACCATCTTAAACCATGGTAACGAGTACCGGACCAGTATGATGATGCAAAAGGCAAGCATTCAGCCGGCCGCGGTGGCCGAGGTGGCTGAGGGCGCTCCAGTCACGGTCAGCACGGCCAGTACGGTCGGGGGTTCGAATCCCCCCTCGGGCATGGATATTTGTGCCGTCCTAGTTCGTAAGTAGTTCATAAGTAGTTTGTAAGTTTAGGGACTGATGAACCCGTAGTTGAGTCCCATAAGCTTAACAAACATTTGAACATTTGATTTGCAGGCACTCAACGGACAATCAGGACGGTGTCACTAAGCTCTAATAACATCTTGTTGGTAAACGCAGAATTGGGATTCGCCTTTGAACAGAATGTCCTTCTAATCAGTGGTGATAGACAAGCAACAATGCTGGAAATAACCGCAGAAGTCAATGTTGGAAGTATGACGAACGTATCTTTTATGCAGGTTGTTCCAAATCTGCCCCATGGGGCACTCGTGTGTTCGCCCGCTGAGCAGATAGGCTGCCTGCAGGGGTCCATTCACCGCGCATGTCCACTGCTGCAAAGTTACATCGTAATGGAAATAGTGTCAAGGAGTTACAGAAGCTGCGAAGAACAGATCTCGTTTATTGAGAACTAGCTTATTGAGAACTAGCTTAAACCAGCGCCTCTTCTCTCGTGTTGGAGAGTATGATAGATAAGTAGTGTGCTGTGATATTGGTTTTGAAGAAAGAAATGAAATACAATACCTTATTTAGCAATTAACATTTTTATCGACATTCAAATGAAAAAAGTGTGTCAAGTGCTTAATGATTTACAATAAATAATACATCAATATACCTTGCAGCTAGTGTTGCGTTATCTTAGCACGTATACTGAGAGTAATGGCGAAATTTCTTTTAATTTATTTTAAGAGATTTGGTAAACTACGTCATGTTTTGAACATAAAAATATATAATTTCTGTGTGCCGACACTTGGGCAAGCAACGTATAATATTCCGCGTGAAAATGAGTGATTTCGGTCTTCACTTTGCCTATTGTCACGTTGTAATGGTAATGCAACATTTGGCATTGCTCTCCTCAGGTCCTTGGTTTGTGGAAGTATTATCTCGCTCTGTTCTTGTTTTTCGTTTCCTCTGAATGTATTAATACGTTTTCCTCCAACAGAGCTGCCTGATAATGACGTTTTCTTTTTCCGAGGCATATTGTCTGAATGTGATCTATTAAAAGTAGATGTAGTATGCGTAAAGTAACACACTTTACATATATCTACGAGATTTAAGTAACAATTAAATTATTTAATTAATGTCTCTAATTTTTTTAGGAAATGTCGCTGATGAAGCGGGACTGAAAAATATTCCAATCAGATTGCAGAAGTCTGTGCACTTACAGTTTTTTAGGAACGTAAGTAGTCTATGTCAAAGCACACGTAAAATGCACACGTTTCGAAGAATCAAATAACGAAACTCAACGGTAACGATTGTAATAAGACCACAGATCTATCACTAGATGTAATGCGCGAAACGTCAAATCGATCTTGTCGTATATTTATATCTGGTACAGTTTTTTTGTATTAAAGGAATTTTCTTTTGTATATCTTTGTTAATATTAAGACTTTCACATTTATATATATAGAAGAAGATAGACAGAAGATGCATTTCCTCAATCCCTTGTGTATCAATATCGAATACGACAGAATAGTATAGTATACAAGCAACGCTCTGTTTTTCTCCATTCGATAAAATGCAATGAGCTGGACTATAATGCAACTAACAACTCATTGTAGTAATGAACGGCGAAACTCAACAACAGGTAGATCTGAGGCAAAAGATATACAATGGTCGGCACTTCAAACTATTTATAGGAATATTTGAAAAAATACATATCGTATTTTAAGAAACTTGTGATAAAAGTTGTCCACCTCGATGAAGGCCATACATTAATAGAAATTCCCTGCACAGCCGCCGGTGGCGGTAAGATGGCGACTCTGAAATCTTAAATAGAAACCAATATTTTTATTGCAGATTTGCTTCCCTGTGAAAAAAAAAATGTAGCATTTGCATGGAATATTATTTTTTCTTTTAATGATAAATGACGCTATAATCGGCAAAAATAAAAATGAGATGAAATTTGTTAAGAAAGGCTAAGATTTCGAAACAATAGATAACGGAATCATTCTCTAAGTTCAAATCTTCCATTTTCATCTAAGAAGTTGGACAATACTGCGAGAAGTCGTAGCAGAAGGAACATTCCTATTAGGAAGCAGATTAGCATATGATTAACGAGCCTGTCCAACGTTTCTATGAGTCTCAAAGTGCAAGAAAATGGTATCTACTCCCTCTGCAACCGTTACTAACGTGAAGCAAATGCGTGGAGACGTGTACAGATAATACCGTCTAGAGCAAGGCATCACAACAGTCCGTGTCACGTAACATCGAGTACGTTGCGATCACCAGCTGACTGGCTGGCCACTATGAAACAGTGCGCTGTGTCTCTGTGGCCAGCCAGTCAGCTAGTGATCGCGGCCTAGTCGGTATGACGTGACACGGACTGTTGTGAGGCTTGTATCTAGAAGGTGTTGGACAATCCGAATCAGTGAAGAACAATGAACAGTCTGACCGTAGACTGAGATCATGGTGAAAGTCTGTGTTTTATTCGATTCTGGGAGGTGTCACACGATAGCATTAAAAAAATCAAATACTGTGTTTTGATTTCCCAAATATCATGTGTATTTGTTTGAGAAACTACTGCTTTTCAACAATTTTCAACTCATTTCTCGTTTTGCCAATTACTGTGCCATCTATCGTGAAACGAAAAAATGGTACTTAGAAAAGTGACATATATTTTTACGGAGATTCGAAATCTACAATGAAAGTGGGGACTCCTATTTATGATTTCAAAGTCCCTCCCATCACGCCCCCCGGGGCTGGAGCAGGGGACTCGATTTTGATGTTACAGGATTGCCCTCTTCCAGGTGAATAACTTTTACTACAAATTTTTTACATCCGATAGGTGTTATTTGGCCGGCCGCGGTGGCCGAGGGGACTGAAGCGCTCCAGTCACGGTGTGCACGGCCACTACGGTCGGGGGTTCGAATCCCCCCTCGGGCATGGATATGGAGAGCAAACGGCGCATTATAACAGCACTCGATAAGTCATTCTGCAAGCCACGCAATAACGGGTAATAACAAGGAACGTTAATGCTCGGCCGCTCTACGTCATCCAAGCACTAATGGAAGCGAGGAGGGGTGGTAAATTGAGAATAAATGAGACATCGCAATGGTAAGAACACCACTGGTTACCTTGGTTAATGGGAAAATATCGGTATCACTTTCCTCAACGAAATACTGACACCCACTATCAGAATCCTCGGTCTTATTTTCTGTTCACTCCTCCTCCATTTCTGATTCCGACGGAATAGAGTCTTGTTAGTTACAGTGATCTTCCGCATACCCGTGTGAGAACTTGACCTCTGAGGCCTCAATAAGCCGTGTGTGATGAGAGGTAGCCTCTGCAAGCTGCCAGTGCCGTGACTGATGAGAAGATGGTAACGAGTTTGGCCATCCCCAGGAGAAGGGCCGTAGCAGGTGACTGCGGGCTTTCGTCGACAACCTGTTGGTTGAAGCACCCGAGAACCACCTCCCTGTACGTACGCTTTATTGCTCATCATTGCTCATCAGCCTCCTGGGCTTCCATCTCGATGTCACCAGCTGCCGATGGTGCGCCGTTGGTTCTTGCCTGAAGAAGCGTCTTTCTTCGAGAGCGATGGGGCGTACCACACTTGTTTGAGAGCCACTGTAGACTTGCGCCAGAATATTCCTCAGCCTGCTATCTCGATGTCATCGCTTATTGCCTACATTCCTCACTACGCACAGATGTTTGATTCAGTGCACCTGTCGTAACACATGATAAGACAATTCATATTATAAAATGACTACCATTAAATATCTTGACAGACATCACTTTTTGAACCTCTTCGTTCGTATGACAGCCACACTCGCTGGGTTTGCAAGCTCGATCGTGGTCAGCCTACCCGCTCACCAAAATCTTGAAACCAAGGGGTGGCTGCAGCTACTAGTGGTCACTGAGTGACCGTGACGCGGATACACCTAGCACCATTCCCGACCTCGCGTTGAAATGGAAACAGGCTTGACTTCTAAAGCAACTAAACACAACACTTATACTGAAAGCACGTTTATTACGAACTCAACATACACGCAGCACTGACTGCCTCTCAGGCAGAGTGCTCTGCTATTTATACACAGACAGAATTTGCCAGAAATTAGAAGAACAGTTAACATAAGAAACAAGTAGAATTTACGAGTGAACATAAGAAAGATGTAGAACCTTCTGGAATTCTTAATTACAAAGAAATAAATTTTTGCCGGTGGGCGGGATTTTTTTTAGTCATTATTCATTTATGTATATTTTGGTTTTTATTTTATTATTATTTTTGATTTATTTATTTATTTTTTGTAGGTATTTTAAACAACTTGTCTACAAGGGAAAGAAAAAAGGAGGAATCCACCTATGGCAAATACGTTGATGAACAAGTAGAAATAAAGAAAATATTTAATGTAAACAGCCATAATTTGAGGAGACAAAAAGGTCAAACGAAAGAGAAAACCATAGCGGCAAGACTTCAAGCCGCGAGTCCACCAAAAACATCGTGCTATTTGTAAAAGAAAGAACAAACACAAACAAACGTGGACAAGAGGGCTGCCTAGCACGCAAAAGCATCAAAGGAGGAAAGAAACAACAATATAATACCAACGAAACGACGTTCCTGAACTCCCAAAAGTGAGATTAAGAAAATTGGAAACACAACAAAATCGTCACTTCCCGAGGACAAAAACTCAAAGAAGGAAACCGAAAATGGAAAAGAAAGAGATATAAAGGACACGAAGACAACGTTCATTCCGTGCATATAGAACACGACCGCCATTCCGACCTATACAACAGGGGAGAAATGGGAGTTCACACCACATTTTATGTACAAAATAAACGAAAGGATAAATAAAAGTAACCGAAGAATAGAGGTAAAGCCCAACACATAAAGGAGTGGAACGCACAAACACGAAAATTCTAATTCCCTATTTTCGAACCATGACAAAAAGCCAAATTAAACACAAGACTGACAGAAAGGAGATGAAACACACAGAATCAAAGGTTCATAGCCATTATCCAAAAGCAAGTCCGGGAAACAGCCACAGGTCAGGACAGACAAGTCAGAAGTGACACGTCTCCCCACTAGAGGGGCCGGTCGAAACAGACACTCAAGTCCCGTCGCCGGGCTCCACCTCGTCCGCCCACACAAACGGCTTCTCCTGGCCACTTCCAGGCGGCCGACACGCACGCTGCGAGTGGTCGTCTTCCGCTTTCCTCTTCACAGCGGCGGTCGCGTCACGGGAGGCGTCGACGTCCATATGGAAGGACTCTGCCGATGTCTGGAGCACCTCTTGCAGCTGTCGAACTCTTTCCCCCTTCAGCCACTGGTCATCGTCAGCTTGTGGACGGACGACGTCCCTGGGACCCCGTTTCTCCGAGTACCTCGATCTACCCGACAGACCACGGTGCTGGCGGAACTGGGCATACCTACTGCGCCCGTCAGACGAAGAGTCCCGCGATTCCCGCGAGTCACCGTACGAAAGACCGCGGGAACTGTCGTACGACGAATCACGCGAAGAACCACGTGAGCTGTCACGCCGGGGCAGCGGTTCTTGCGGGACGACGGGGCCACTCCGTATGGTGACGGACGGACGAACAAAGGGCGTCACTTCAACAGAAGAGGTAGCGGGTTCGGATCCCGGCGTCATTTCACGCTCCACAGCAACATCTACTCGCCGGTGTTCAACGCCAGCAGAAGAGGTAGCGGGTTCGGATCCCGGCGCTTTTTTATGTTCCACAGCAACATCTTCTCGCCGGTGTTCAACTTCACCTAAGGAGGTAGCGGGTTCGGATCCCGGCGCCATTACGTGCTCCACAACAACATCTTCTAACTGGTGTTCAACTTCAGCGGCGACAGGGAGCGCGACCGCATCGGCAGCAGCAGAGGCAGCCGCCTGCATATCGATGGACGCCGCGTCGACGGGACATGTTTCCTGACAACCATCCGGACGCTGCGGATCCCAATCTCGACCCGATAGATGTACGCAGTCGACCAGCGTTCCTTTACCATGGACAACACCACACCGTAGGGCGCGAGACACCGTGAAATCGTGTCATTGCGAACCTCAAACGGGAGGTTAAAGACACGCACCGTCCTAAGTCCGTAACCGGCGTTCGTGACGTTCACATTGCTAACGGTGCCGTCGAAGTGTTTAAACTTCCGAACGCTGTTGTTAACATTTACCAGGGCATCACACAAGTCCGGGGAACACAACTAAATAAACAGAGAATGAACAAAAAGATCCAACTGTAAACCGAGAACAACAGCTTCCGGTAACTGGAGTTCGTCCTGCATCCAATTGTGAACTTCCATGGCGGACGGCCTGGGAGCAGACGGATCAAATTGACACTGTACGTTATTTTCGCGCTCTTCAGACTCCATATTCATTTATGGATCAAAACCATAACTAGCAAACGACGCGAAGAGAGCCGCCGACCGCGTAGCACTTGACGTAAACAAACCGCCCGGCCCGCGCACCAATGTGACCAGGCGGGCAGTCAGCCACGAACGAAACATTAGAGCTCTGCATTTCGATGAAAATAACCGCTCGAGCATTTCCTGTTTAGTGCCGCTGCTCGACAGCTGGGGTAGGCCCACGCTGCGACACGGCTGTGGCCGTCTAATGACCCGTGTGGCCGGCCGGTCGCCCTCCGCCTCTCGGTTACCGGCGGAAGTGTTGAGCACAGCCGGGCGCTCGAGCGCTGCCGGGCGCTCGAGCGCGCTCGTAGTCTCGGCCGGTGACAGCGCGACCGCCGAGCTCTCAACACTGTGGAATCGTATTAGAGACCGACCTGGCTTTGAGCAGCGCAGACAGCGTTGTGGATCAACGAACTATACAGGTCGTAAAGGCTCCATTCATGAAACAAAAAGAAGTATTGTGGAGACAATTAGGAGCGGCTCGTTAGTCCCGAAGAAGAAAGACATGTCGGAAGAGGAGCCAAAAAGTGAACCTTGGAAATCTTTTGCACTTGTAGTGGATCCTGTCACACAGGTTTCTGCTGGTTTCGTGCAATACTATATATGCGATACTATACTTACGTACCAGTCAAGCACAACAGGTGTGATTCGGCACTGCAAAAGTAAATGCGGAGCAGAATTACACCGACCACTTGCAGTACCAACTAGCATAAAGAAAGTTCTTGTTGATATGTTGGTCGATATGGGCGGATTAGGTTTCCTACCATTAAATACTTTTAATAAGATTGGCTTCAAGAATTATTCGCAGGAGCTCATCAATGCTCGCGCCACGTATGGCAAAATCAATATAGAAGATGTTCTTCCGCACCCCACCACTGTATCGCGGCATGTTAGAGAAAAGGCCGACAAAATACGGTTGACTATGGTGTCCAAGCTAATATGTGCTTTAAAGAAGAAAATGTGCTCTTTAAACGCTGTTTTGTGGTCTGATAACCACAAGGAGATACACTGCACATAACGCAAGATTAGACTACTGTATTACCGCTTGACTACGGTCGGGGGTTCGAATCCCCCCTCGGGCATGGATATTTGTGCCGTCCTTAGTTGTAGCTAGTTCATAAGTAGTATGTAAGTTTAGAGACTGATGACCCCGTAGTTAAGTCCCATAGACTACTCTACAAACATTTGAACATTTTATTACCGCTTGTCTACCTAAACAAACGAAATACTACATACAGAAATTACAGTTTTTAACGTTGCAGTTACTGGAAGACATGATCACCTCAATGGTGGAAACTCCAGTAGTTTGCCAAATATTTAAAAATTTACTTCTTGAGACAGGTCTTCTTGAATTTTATACTTTCTATGAGTTTTACCATTTTTATTTTAAGTCTTATGTATTCCAGAAAATTCCCCATGACACATACAGTAATGGGGAATTTTCTGGAATACATACGACTTAAAACAAAAACGGTAAAACTCATAGAAACTATATTTAAAAATGTTTAATGTTTGTAAAGTTCATGGAACTTTACTGCGGGATCATCAATTCCTAAACTTACAACTATCAAACATCAAATGTGACATATACAGTTGTAGTATGTGGGTTGTAGAACTGATAGTAAACAACGAAAGACATTTGTAAAAGAAATTACTAAGTTGTTAATATGAAGCGGTGGTCTCTCATCTCTGAAATACATTAATGACTTGCCATTCTACATTGATGAAGATTAGTTAAAAAAAATGTTCAAATGTTTGTATAGTCTATGGGACTTAACTACGGGGTCATCAGTCCCTAAACTTACAAACTACTTATGAACTACTTACGAACTAGGACGGCAAAATATCCATGCCCGAGGGGGGATTCGAACCCCCGACCGTAGTGGCCGTGCAGACCGTGACTGGAGCGCCTCAGTCCCCTCGGCCACCGCGGCCGGCAATGAAGATTAGTTCTTTTTGCTGCTGATACAAGTATAGTAATCACAACCATAAAACGAGAACTAACTGATGTAATCGTAAATAACGTCTTTCACAAGTGGTCCTAAGTAAACGGACTCTCATTAACTTTAGATAAAACACAACATATACAGTTCCTTACAGTAAATGGCACAACTCCAGTAATAAATATAGACTTTGAACAGAAGTCTGTAGCTAAGATTCATCGAAATTATTCGTTCGTTTTGAAGGGAAACCAGGGTTTTTTTCATAAATTTTAGATGTGTGAATTAATGAAAGAGTAAACTTGAAGCAACACATTGATTGTCTGCTAAAACGTTTGGGTTCAGCTACGTATGCTGTTAGGATTTTACCAAATTTTAGCGATATGAATCTCAGTAAAACAGTTTACTACGCCTATTTTCATTTACTGCTTTCGTATGGCATCATATTCTGAGGTAATTCACTATTAAGTAAAAAAGTATTCATTGCACAAAATCGTGTAATCAGAATAATTACTGGAGCGCGCCCAAGATCGTTCTGGAGACATATATTTAAGGATTTAGGCATCCACACAGTTACTTCAGAGTATATATATTCACTTATGAAATTTGTTGTTAATTATCCAACCTAGTTCACACACATGTTCACATGTTTGTAAATCTATCAGACTATTCTGCTTTATTAGTCCCTAGCTTGCAAACAACTTAAACTGAGGTAAACTAACCTGAGGATAACACAGACACTCATGCCTGAGAGGGGACCCGAACCCCAGATGGCGAACGGCCGGGCGCATCCCGCATGGCTAATCCGCCGCGGCAAACCGAGTTCAAAAGTAATAGCAGTGTACATAGATATAACACCAGGAGAAATGATGATATTATTACGTAGGTTAAATCTCACTTTGGCACAGAAAGGGGTGAATTACGCTGCCACAAAAGTCTTCGGTCACCTACCAAACAGCATCAAAACCTGACAGATAGCTAACTAGCATTTAAAAATTTATTAAAAGAATAACTGAATGACAACTCTTTCTACTCAGTGGATGAATTTTTAGATATAAATTAGTAAAACTAAAAATAAAAAATAAAAAAATAATAATAAAAATAAAAATAAAAAGAATACAAAATATATTTGTGTCATATAACATTTTGTGTAATGTAATATCTTGTACAGACACCTTTTATTACACTGACAAGTTCCACATCATTACGAAGTGTCGTATTCATGATCTATGGAAGATGTATTAATCTGAGCAGTCTGACGAAGTGCAGCTCGCTGGCGCTGAGTGCGCCGGTTACTGGTGACCGACCGAGCGTCCGGCGCGCTCGGCCGAGCGCTGGCGCTCGGTTGCCCGCAACCCGGTTAAAGAGGACGCTCGGCCGCGTACTCCCGAGAGCCAGAGGGGCGAGCGAGACTCGCCGGTAAAAATCGGACATAATGCAGACCTCTACGAAACATACACGCAGTACTGACTGCCTCTCAGGCAGAGTGCTCTGCTATTTATACACAGAGAGAATTTACCAGAAATTAGAATAACAGTTAACATAAGAAACAAGTAGAATTTACAAGTGAACGTAAGAAAGATATAGAACCTTCTGGAATTGTTAGTTACAAAGAAACAAATTTTTGCCGGTGGGCGGTATTGAACCGGTGACCTCCTGTATCGCAGTCCGTGACGCTATCCCCTGCGCCACGCCGGCAGTCGGTGTTGGTGGTCTCTCGCGGCAATATCATATACACAACAGCTTTGTTCAATACAAAGTAGACACGTCACTCAACACAAGTTGTTGCGTGCGAATCACTTTCTTTGGCCTATAACTGCCAGTTATCATATTTTGAATTAAAGACCATCGTGGATCGAGAGGTTGTTCATTTCAATTTTAAACCAACTCTTGTACTGTCGTGTTGGCCTTCTCACTGGTCTGTGTTCATGGTTAACAAACGTCAGTTGTATTTGAAACCTTTCAGGTAGGCGATTTGCAGTTTTCCAGCGAACGAGTTGTCTTGCATGAAGACTGTCAGCCATACTTCACCCTTGTACAAGCCATAACTTTCACTCGTCGACTTGGGAGTCATTTGGCTCAAAACCGGTAAGGAACCAAATGGACTATGATACGCCATTCCTTTACATCTACAAAAATACTCTGAAACTCACGTTAATGTGCATGACAGAGCGTTCATCGAACCGCTTTTATGATATTTCTCTACCGTTTATTGTGTAGGAGGGTGATAACAGAATATTTTCGCATTCGGAGGAGAAAGCTGGCGAACGAAACTACTCACAAGGGAATGGTCAGACTTGTCATGTCGAAACCTGTGTTGCTATTCATACCACTGTGAGTTAACACTGAAGGAAGTCTGTATGCAGACTGTGAGCTGCTGACATGACCTTGAAGTCTGTAAAAACTTCTATGAAGTATGACATTATTGTCGTATGGTTTCCGCGCTTATAACTGCCTGTTGTACAACCCTGACCTCTCTCAATACGTTATACCAAGCCATCTAGGGACAAGGTGGCGTTAGCTACGCGCCGCTCTCCTACCACAGCAGTGAGGGAGCTCATTCGCCCAGTGAAAGCGATCGTACGATAATTCATAAATACGATAATAATAAATTCGTTGCAAATTTATCTAATATGTTATCTACAACATTCTTTCCAAATATCTATGAAATAGACACAAATACATATACGGTTTAGAACACGTCAAACTTTTATTTCTTGTAATTACCGCAAAAATGCGAAATATTGATACAATGTTCAAAACATAGGTTTATTTGTGCACCAAGAACATACAAGCAAAGACGACATATGACAGCCCTGCGAATCACAGACGTTGTTAGACGTCCGTAGACAAAGCTCGGCCGGTGTTAGGAAGGAATCAGGCCTAATATCAGTGTATTTCGAGGCGTGCCACGCATATTTAATCACATTTTGAGGAAAACTGATAATGTACGACTGATTGCAACTTGAGAATATTGTCACGGTGATAGACAGGAAACTGCAGTGATTTGCACACAATAATTTTATATGGTAGTTTTCTGTAAAATGCCTTCCACTGGCGGAAACATTCTCTGTCTAACGGTAGAATTACGTTCGTCGTGCCGGGTGGCATCTGAAGTATCTCTACTTCTTTGTCAGGGTGAGCTGAAAATACAGCTTTTAATGAATCAGAACGTTTGTGACCTGACCACGAATTTAGAAGGAGAAGAGATTTATTTCCACAGAACGGAAGAAAAGCATGACGCATGAAAAGTGTAACGTTATCATTTCCCATTTTTCCAGACTTCGATGCGTCTACCACAAGATTGTCTGCGTAGAACATTGTTTGACACGTGGCTGATATGTAGCTGATATTTTATCTACAATATTCTTTCCAAATAACTACGAAATAGACACAAATATATTTACGGTTTAGAACACGTCAATTATTTCTTGTAATTCATTCAAAAAACAGACTTCCTTCAATGTTAACTAAGAGTGCTAAAAAAATCAATACATGCTTCGGCATGACAAGTCTGACCATTGCCTTGTCAGATAAATTTCGCAGCAACGAATAATGTCTTTCTTTTAATGATTTCGATCTCAACTCGTGCATCATTTCCGTGACACTCTCGCCCCTACATTTCGATAGTACAAAACGAGCTGAACTTTCTCAAAATCGTCCGTCAGTTCTACTTGGTGGGGTCACAATCCAAAATTGGACGCGCAATTGTTGTGTTGGCTGTTTCCTTAATAGAACTGTTGCATCTACTAAATGTTCTGCCAATGCAACAAAGCCTTTGGTTCACCTTCCATACACTATTCCCTTTAAGTTCTTTGGAATTGAGTTGTTCGTAATTGTAATACTTAAGTACTTAGTTGAATTTAAGGTCTGTAGATTTGACTAAATGAAGTTTAGCGGATTTCTTTTATTACTCATTTGGATGACTTCACAGTTTACATTATTCAGGGTCAATTGCCAAGTTTTGCACCATGAAGATATCTAATTCATTTTGTAGTTGCTTTTGATCTTCGGTGACAATACTAACCGACAGCATCATCCGCGAACAATCTACGAGAGCTGCTCACATTGTCCCCTAAATCGTTTATAAAGATAAGGAATAGTAGGGTCCTATAATACTTCACCGGGGAACGCCTTTTGTGTCCCAACTTCGTCGCCGCTTTTGTGTCCCAGCCTCGTCGTAGGTGTCGGTGGCCGAGTGGAATGAGACCGACACGCTGGTGCAGGTACGGAGGGGAGCAGCCAGAAACTATAAACACTAGAGCAAATTAGAAAGATATATATTGCACAGAATGTAACAATACTTAACTTTTACATAGTACTGCAGAATGTTGATACATAGTTGTTGGAGGCCTGCCTAGTGCCTGTACAATAGCGAAGTCTTCAATCGTGCCTATCTGATTACGAAGGTCGTAACTGTTTGCTAGCTCAGTCCGAAGTGCGAAGTGAACGATCCTTCAGTGGTAGCCACGAGCGGAGTTGTCGCAGAGGGCGCTCGTGGCTGTCGTCGTGAGAACGCCGCGCCGTGCGTGCCTGGCGGCGCGCGGCGAAAGTCGGTGGCGCGCACTTTGTACTTGTGCGACACCACACCCCTCCCCCCCAAACCGCCGCGCCGTCGTGGCGTAGGGCTGAGGGCCACGGCGACGGCACTGGGAGGAGGGCCTGGGCGGGGGCGTTACTGGTGGGACGGGCGTCGTAGCTGAGGCCGGGATCGAGACGCCGTCCGCGCCCCGGTATCCGCCTTGAGATCCTCCAGGGAACCCGCCGAAACCTGGGGAAGGGCGCCCGCCCCCGCCCAGAGGGAGCAGGTCATCTTCTTCTGAGGTGCGTGGCCCAGGCGGCGGCGGCACGCACGGTCCCGGAGTCCCTCTCGGTGACGCTGTCATCTGCGGCGGCGACAGCGGCGGCGTCGCGTCGATCTCCATCGGGACGATCTCTTAGTCCGGGGACGAACGATGTGGTTGTGCTCCCTGGCGGTGAACTGGGTCTGGAATCAAGAAACCGGAGACAGGATCGCGCGGCCTGTGCAGGCGCAATTGGTTTGCGTGGCGCCGCAGCTCCGACCCTGTGGAAGAACGTACAACATACATATTGCTACCGAGCACGCGCTGAATGGTGCCCGGCAGCCATGTCTTCTTGTTTCCAGCAAACACCCTGTACAGCACCGGCGTAGAAACCTGAAAACGCATAGCGCCATACGAACCGACTCGGTGCGTGGGAGGCTGCAGCAGGTGAAGGAGAGTGCGGTGACGGCGGCCGTGTAGCAGTTCGGCAGGAGACGGGCCGTCACGTGGCATGCATCGATACGTAGACAGGAAAATTTGAAGAGCTTGCTGCCTTGAGTGCTGACCTTTCATCTTCTCCATGTGAGACTTGAATGTTCGAACGAAACGTTCTGCTTCACCATTGGACTGAGGGTGAAAAGGTGCGGTGGTGATATGCTGAATGCCATTCACACGACAAAACTGTTGAAATTCCGCACTAACAAACTGAGGTCCATTGTCACTGACGATAGTTTCAGGCAAGCCTTCGATGCAAAACACCGATGTTAAGGCACTGATTGTACTAGACGCCGTCGTTGAGTTCATGGCAATCACAAAAGGAAACTTGCTGAAAGCGTCTACAACAATTAACCAGCGCGTATTCCAGAATGGTCCGGCAAAGTCAATGTGTAAACGTTGCCATGGTCCCTTGGGGCGTGGCCAATCTGAGAAACGTTGCGGAGGAGCCGCCTGATGCTCCGCACAAACAGTACACTGTGACGTCATGTTCTCTATCTGAGCGTCCATACCAACCCAGGTACAATGACGTCTGGCCAGTTGCTTTGTCCTAACAATACCCCAATGTCCTTGATGCAGGAGGCGTAACACTTCACGTTGCAGGGAACGAGGAACAATCACTCTTGTTTGGTCGTTGTCCGTATGTAACAACAGAACACCCTGACTTAAAGATAATGCATGACGTTGTGCAAAATAACGTCGAACCAGAGGCCGATCAATGTCTTTGGCTCTGGCAGGCCACCCTGAGCGAACAAAACGTGCTACCACACTTAGGTCTGCATCCGCAGCTGTTTCCTGTGCAACCCGACGAGAGTTTAAAGGAAAGTCTGCGACAGCGGAAGCATCTCTGGAGTCTATCTGACAACATGCCATTTCTGAAGAATCAAATGATACATCCTGACCAACCGGAAGTCGGGAAAGTGTGTCCGCGTTAGCATGTTTAGTGGTAGGTCGGTACAAAATCTCATACTGATAATTTGACAATATCAAGGACCATCTCTGAAGCTTTTGTGCCGTTCGTGGCGGAATTGGCTTTGTGGGTGAGAACAACGACGTGAGAGGCTTGTGGTCTGTCAACAAATAGAATTTTCTGCCATACAGATAATGATGAAACTTTGTGACGCCGTAAATGATTGCTAAGGCCTCCTTTTCTATCTGACTGTAATTCTGTTGCGTTGGCGTCAGTAGCTTGGATGCAAAGGCAATAGGACGATCATGACATCCAATACGATGTGACAGAACCGCGCCCACACCGTACGACGAGGCGTCAACTGCTAACACTACAGGCTTCTGTGGGTCAAAGGGAATCAAACATACATCACTGAGTAGTGAAGACTTTAGTTTGTCAAAGGCAACCTGGCAATCTTTAGACCATACAAAAGGAACATTCTTCCTACGTAAGCGATGCAGTGGAGCTGCAATCTGAGAGGCATTGGGAATAAACCTGAAATAATAGTTCAGCTTTCCCATCACTGCTTGCAATTCGTGCACATTCTTAGGAGGAGGCAAGTCTTTGATTGCTCGAAGATGTGACTGTAAAGGGTGGATTCCTTGGGCATTAATCACATGGCCCAGGTACTCTATTTCAGTTTGAAAAAACGAACACTTTGCTTTATTACAACGTAGACCTGCTGCAGTCAAAACTTTGAAAAGGCACTCTAGGTTTGCTAAATGTTCTTCAACTGTACGTCCGGACACCACAATGTCATCTAAATAGTTCGAACAACACGGTACAGAAACTGTCAGCTGTTCCAAAAAACGCTGAAAAATAGCGGGGGCGGAAGAACTGCCAAAGGGTAGGCGTTGAAATTGAAAAAGGCCCATGTGAGTATTAATGACGAAAAACTTTTTGGACTCGTCATCAAGTGGAATCTGTAAGTATGCCTCTGCTAAATCAATCTTAGAAAAGAAGCGAGACTGTCCTAATTTGTCCATTAGTTCGTCAGGTCTGGGCAGAGGATAAGTGTCTACAATTGTTTGACTGTTCACTGTTGATTTGAAGTCCGCACAGAGACGAAGTTTTCCTGACGGCTTGGGTATAATTACTATAGGCGAGGCCCACTGACTCGCAGAAACAGGAGAAATCACCCCACTATCTTGCCAACGTTTAAGTTCTTCGGCAACTGTATCACGCAATGCGATAGGCACTGGTCTAGCTTTACGAAATTTTGGAACTGCAGAGTCTTTTAAAGTTACATGTGCCACGAAGTCTTTTGCACAACCGAGTTCCGGCGAAAACAAGTCACTGTATTTGTCACACAATGCATTGATTTTATCCTGAGGCACTATTGACGAAATTTGAAGCACATCTCTTTGAATTGATAAACCAAACAAGTCAAAAGCATCTAGTCCAAAAATGTTCTGCGTAGATTTGGCCTGAAGAACAACAAAAGCAACTGTTTTCGTAACACCTTGAAAAGAGGCGGGCAGGCTACACGTTCCTAGCACGGGAATATTTTGACCTGTATAAGCTGTTAACACTTGCTGTGACGGCGACAATTTTGGCGAACCCAGAAGTTCATAAGTATCTTTATTAATTAATGTGACAGCGGAACCAGTATCAAGCTGAAATTGCACAGTCTTATTTTCTATAGAGAGAGTAACAAACAGCTTGTGCTTCTGGCGCACGACCGGTGCGCGAATGTGGGCAACGTCTAATACATATTGTTTTCTGCGCTTGCGCGGGTTGCGTGCGGTAGGAAGCGGCGCATACTCGGCACACAGCGGATTAACCACACTGTCACTAGATGACACTACCGCCGGATCGGCGTCCGCGCAATGCGAGGCTACTGCACTAAAATTACTTTGAGTAGCTACACCAATTCTACTGTCTCTAGCTACACAGTACGGGGCACTATTACAATTAGAAGTTGCAGAAGGCACTATTTTCACTACAGGAATGCACTGTTCATAGCCATGTTGCTTGTCCCGAACCCTTTTCCGTTGCACTGTTTTACGCGCTCGTCGGCGCTTGCTACGTGGCTCACTATATAGTTGTGCAGTAGGCGCAGAAGAACTTTCTCGCAATTGAGAACCAAGCAAACCACTGTTCAATTCCACAGCCCGTATAATATTTACAGAATGAACTGTTCTCGCACTCTGCGAAGCACTGTTTCTAACGGTACCGGTCTTTGAGTTTTTAATTTGCATACACACAGACTGTACATGTCCTGATTTGCCACATTGATAACAGGTTGCGTTGCGACTAGGGCAATGAGCACGCTTGTGGCGAGACACACACTGGGGGCAAGATTTACGTACATTTTTCTGAAATGAGCGTTGGCGCCCGTTATTCAAATTACTGTTTCTAACACGACGGGGCGACCTTTGCGTCGCACTTTTACACTGGCTACTGTTCACTGTCTGTTCAGCACGGCCGGTAGAAAAATAAGAATCACTAGTGCTATACTGAGAACTACGGCTAGGAAAGCGTCCGTTACGGCGCACTGAATTTACACTGTGGCTTTGCATTTCTACATCAGCTAAGTCAAAAGTATCATGCGCTTCTATAAGCTGCAGTACACTGTCTAATGAAGGGTCTGACTGTTTTAGAATTGCTGCCCTAATTCTGGGGTCCTGAATGTTCTGCGTAATCGCATCTCTTAACATCACATCACTATAAGAAAGTCCACAAGAACACGTAAATTTACATTGGCGGGTTAAGCCCTTCAATTCCGTAATCCACTCTTGGTGTGACTGCTGCGGTAATTTTTTAAGTCTGAAAAATCGGTATCGTGCAGCGGCTACAAGAACTTTTCTCTCATAATGAGCATTAAGTGCATCTACAATTTGTTCAAAGTCTACATCACGAGGAGATGCGAGAGGGAAAAGTTTTTGCAATAGTACGAAAGTCTGGGGGCCCACAATCGATAAGAAAAGGTTCTTCACTCTCTGACCTGTAATTTGATGAGCCGCGACGAGTTCTTGAAACTGTGCGAAATAGTCGCTCCATTCTTCCTCACGTTCGTTGTACTGGCGGAACGTCGGAAGCGGTGCGGCGGCAGGTGTGGGCTGCTGATGCGACGGCTGTTGTTGTTGGTGAGCAGCCTGTGTCGTCAACTGCGACACGGCCTGCAGTAGTTGAGTAATTTGCGCCGTCTGTAACTGAATAATTTCCATTAAGTTTGGGTTCGGGGTAGTGGCCATGCTGACCGATTAGGCGCCGCGTATACAAGTAACTTATAACAAAACACAAATGCAATATGAAAGAGGACTCGCTCTGCAACAAAAAAGTCCACAAAATACGTAACAGAATATGTTCCCCCAAAAATCTTATAATAAGGGTGGGTGGGCGGGAGCAATTTTTGCGTGCTCCGACTGCTGCTGTCTGGCTGCTGCAAGCGTGCTGGTCCACGGTTCTATCACTCCTCGTCGCCACTTTTGTGTCCCAACTTCGTCGCCGCTTTTGTGTCCCAGCCTCGTCGTAGGTGTCGGTGGCCGAGTGGAATGAGACCGACACGCTGGTGCAGGTACGGAGGGGAGCAGCCAGAAACTATAAACACTAGAGCAAATTAGAAAGATATATATTGCACAGAATGTAACAATACTTAACTTTTACATAGTACTGCAGAATGTTGATACATAGTTGTTGGAGGCCTGCCTAGTGCCTGTACAATAGCGAAGTCTTCAATCGTGCCTATCTGATTACGAAGGTCGTAACTGTTTGCTAGCTCAGTCCGAAGTGCGAAGTGAACGATCCTTCAGTGGTAGCCACGAGCGGAGTTGTCGCAGAGGGCGCTCGTGGCTGTCGTCGTGAGAACGCCGCGCCGTGCGTGCCTGGCGGCGCGCGGCGAAAGTCGGTGGCGCGCACTTTGTACTTGTGCGACACCACAACGCCAGATATTACTTCTGTTTTTTTCCGATGACTTTCCGTCAGTTACAACGTACTGTGTCCTTTCTGACAGGAAATCACGAATCCAGTTCCACAATTGTGGCGATATTCCATAAGCACGCCAATTTATTAAAAGACACTTATGAGTTACAGTTCAATCGCCTTCCGGAAATCTAGAAATATGGAATCGATTTGAGATCCCTTGTTGACAGCACTCATCACTTCACAAGACAAAACTTTCTAAATCCGAGTTGACAATTGATCAGTAAGTCGTTCTCTTCCAGGTAGTTCATAATATTTTAGGAAAGTATTTGTTCTAAAATCCTGCTGCAAACCGACGTCAATGATATAGGTCTGTAATTTTACGGATCACTCTTATTGTCTTTCATAAATACTGGAGTGGCCTGTGCTACTTTCCATTCGTTGGGCACGGATATTTCGCTGAGCGAGCGGTTGTATATAACTAGGTATGGGGCTATTGCATCAGCATACTCTGAAAGGAACCTAATTGATATACAATCTGGACCGGAAAACTTATTTCTGTTGAATGATTTAAGTTGCTTCAATAATCCAGAGATGTGTACTTCTAAATTACGCATGCTCGCAGCTGTTCTTGATTCAAATTATGGAGTATTTGCTTCGACCCCTTGGCTGAAAGAATTTCTGAAAGTTATTCTGTTTTAGCATAACTGTCATCAGTAGGAGCAATTTTGCTATCGCATAGTGAAGGTATTGATTGTGTTTTTGCTGCTAGTATACTTTTCATATGACTAGCATTCCTTAGAAGACCCTACTAAATTACGTGGCAGGGTTTCGTTGTGGTAAATATTGGAAGCTTCTTGCGCTGAAGTTAGAGCTTAATTTCGAGTTTCCGTAAAAGGTTTCTAGTCTTGGAGATTTTTTGTCTGTTTATATTTGGCATGATTTTTGTATTTACTTTTGCAAGAGTGATCTAACCTGTTTTGTTTACCATGGACTAGAAAATTTTCGTGTACATCATGTACTCATTAGTGGGAACATAATATTGTCTTCGTTTTGTTTTGTATATTGTTTTATATTTTTTATATTTTGGGCAGTTAATCTTGATGAAGCTCTGGCCGTTAGGTTACAACCAGCACTAGAACAGGACATTGGTGATGTAGAATAATATAAGTACCAGCAAGAGGTAGAGCGTGCCGTGCAGTAAAATGTACTAGAGCAATCTGGAGATGTTAAGACTACACCTTGTGTACTCTTTCTTCCTATCGAACCTGCAACAGCCTAAATCTAGAAGGACGTGCGCTGTAAGTGGGGAACAGATTCTCTAAGAATAAAAATTAAAATGATATCAATGCAAATGAAACACCTTTATAATGGAAAAAGGGGTGAAAAGGAATCGAACCAATATTTTCATTTTGCTACACCATAAGATGCAGATAAGTTGACAACAAAATCGGTACTGCCAGCAACGCTGATAATTTTCAGCATTAACGAACATAGTGTGGAAGAAACACCCTGTGTTTACAGTCTCATTGATCTGTTTCTTGGGATTCTGTCTGTTAGACTTGTGCGTGCGTCCGAAAACGGCGCACAACCATCTTTAAGTTAAATAATTTAAAGTGACACAAAGCAACGGCGTTTTTATAACGCAAGGAGTAATGTAAACCTCTAATATCTACATAAGGTGAGGCTACTTAGCATTGCAATTTTTGTGTCCCAGCCTCGTCGCCGCTTTTGCGTCTCGTTTCCGTCGTAGGTGTCGGTGGCCGAGTAGAAAGACCGACACAGGAATAAAGGATGCACGCTTGTGCAGGTAGGAGGTGAGCAGCCACTGGGACAGCAGAAACTAGAAATACTAGAGTAAATTAGAACGAGATATATATTTTTTAGAGAGTTAGTAATACTTTTACATAGCTCAGTACTGCATAATGCTGATACATAGTTGAGATAGAGGCCTGCCTAGTGCCTGTCCGATAGCCAAGTCTTCACTGGTGCCTATCTGATTCCGAAGTGTTAACTGGTTCCTATCTCAGTTCCAAGTGAACCATGTCGTTCAGTGGTGGCCACGAGCGGAGTTGTAGCAGAGGGCGCTCGTGGCTGACGTCGTAAGAACGCCGCGCCGTGCGTGCATGGCGGCGCGCGGCGAAAGTAAGTGGCGCGCACTTTAGACTTGTGCGACACCACAGCAATGATATTTGAAGACGTCGGTGGTAAATAATGATAACCTTCAACTTTTGTATTTTAATGTATTTGGTGCAAACAATTATATCTGACAGAATTTTTCATTTTCTTTAAGTAGTATATGAATCTGCAGAGAGGTTGCAAATATAAATATTAAATATTAAAACATGTAACAGAAACCATTTTTCAAAAATACAAGTCGTCATATCTCAGCACTTTATAAATGAGGGTTGACATTATTTTCCCCCGAGGTCTTCATTTATCTATTGAAGCCACTCTTACTGCAACTAGTTGACAAGGAAGACGTCTGATATTAATTCATCTTACATAAAAATACACAAAATTATTGTTTGGATGATGGTGAAATCTTCTATAACCAATGAAAGGAGCACTATTTAATAAAAGGAAAGATAATAGTCTAAATGACTTAGATTTATTTGACACGAAGATTAATGTATTACAATGAAAGCCATATGTAAATTGGCTTGCATCTCCCGGTCTCTCTCCACTATCTGCCTTACAGCATGTACTGCACGACTGATGCAATACAAGCTTTAAGGCAGATAGTGGAGAGAGACCAGGAGATGCAAGCCAATTTACACATGACTTTCATTGATTTGGAGAAAGCGTATGACAGAGTCCCAAGGAACGAAATATGGAGAATCATGAGAGAGCGGTGCGTGCCAATGAAGTATGTGAGGTTAGTGAAGGAAATATACAGAGGAGCAATGTCACAGGTGAGAAGTAGTGTGGGCGTGACAAAGGAGTTTCCAGTAAAAGTGGGGTTACACCAAGGGTCTGCGCTTAGCCCTTACCTCTTTGTCCTGATTATGGATGGGCTGGTGAAAGATGTGGAAAAGGAAGCGCTATGGAATATGATGTTTGCGAATGATGTGGTTCTTTGTGAACAGAGCATCGATAGACTTGAAGAAAAGCTGGAGGATTGGAGGAAGGCACTAGAAGAAAGAGTGATGAAAATTAGCAGGACGAAATCAGAATATTTAGCACTGAAGGATGGGCAGATAAGGTCTTGCAAGATCCAGGAGCAGGAACTGACATCGGTCTGTAAATTTAAATACCTGGGCTCGTACATACAGAGGAACGGAGGACTGAAAAGCGAGGTACAGCACCGAATAAACTGTGGTTGGATCAAATGGAGGAAGATGAGCCGAGTGTTGTGTGACAAGAAGGTGAGCAATGGGTTGGAAGGGAAACTGTACAAGTCGGCGGTAAGGCCTGCTATGATATACCGGGCACAGACATGGCCAATCATAGTAGCCCAAGAAAGGAAGATGGAAGTAGCAGAAATGAGGATGCTGAGGTGGATGTGTGGGGTAACAAGAAAGGACAAAATTAGAAATGAATTTGTTAGAGGAGTTGTGAATATGGGACCCATGGGAAAAAAGATACAAGAGAGTGGACTATGGTGGTATGGACACTTGCAGAGAAAAGGGAAAGAGTATATCGGAAACGGAGTTGAAGATATAAAGATTGAAGGAGAGGAAGACAGAAGATGAGGTGGAAGGATAAGATAGCGGGGGACCTAAGGGAGAAAGGATGGAAGAAGCAGTGAATAGAGTATTATGGAGGAGAAAGATCCAGAAGAGCTACGCCGACCCTACTTGACGTGGGACAAGGCTGTGGTAAAGAAGAAAGAAGAAGAAGGTTAGTGTATTACATTTTTTAGCAGAATACATCAAAGTTTTATATTGCCTCGTTTTGCGAAAATAATGAGTTCCATTATTTGCTTGTCATAAAACTGAAATACAAAGAAGGGAAATGGGCACGGTGACAACCTGACTAACATTCACTTATGAAAGAGATTATATTTCCCTTTCCACAATGATTGTGCACTCAGAAATAAGAGAAATATGTTTGGCATGTAATTTACTAAGGAATTGTCTTATAAGCAGAGCTGAGCAAAGCAATGCCAATAAATTTCAATTGCAGTAACAGCTGCGGCACGTCCAAAATGTGATTGCGGGCTACGACGTAGCTGCGGCGACTCGAGTGGAGGTATTGTTGTTCAAGTGCTGCATAACGAGTCTGTGTGTACAAACGCCCCTCTTGGTCTTGGGAATAACGACCAATTCTGTCCCACTATAAAATAAGTTCACTGGAAAGCTGTAAACAAATACATTGGCTGAAATAAAAATTAGCTCGCCCTTTCACAGATTTTCAATCATATTTATTGTTCAAATGTTCAAATGTTTGTATAGTCTATGGGACTTAACTACGGGGTTATCAGTCCCTAAACTTACAAACTACTTATGAACTAACTAAGACTAAGGACAGCACAAATATCCATGCCCGAGGGGGGATTCGAACCCCCGACCGTAGTGGCCGTGCAGACCGTGACTGGAGCGCCTCAGTCCCCTCGGCCACCGCGGCCGGCATATTTATTGTTGAAAGAGTGGATGTGGATTACATGAAAGCATTACACGCACAAACCCGTAGGTCAAGCGGTACTGATGTACCAGGTGTCGATCCGTGCTGAAACACCCATATCAGTACGTTGTTTAGATGGATATGCAGCCGGTCACTCTAGCACCCATTCGACCATACAGATGGCAGATACAGTGTGTCCGCAAAGCCTCTCCGCAGCCGCGAGCTCCGTGAGTCTCGCCATGTGGGGCGCGTACGGGTGGCAGCACATTCATGTCGTTGTATAAGCTAGCGGCCGGATTTCACTGGCTGCAGTTATGTTGCGAGATGGGATTCAACGTTATTACAATTAAAACAGTGAAAATAATTAGTTATATTAAGCCGGCCGTGGTGGACGAAGGGACTGAGGCGCTTCAGTCACGGTCCGCACGGCCACTACGGTCGGGGGTTCGAATCCCCCGTCGGGCATGGATATTTGTGCCGTCTTTAGTATAAGGTAGTTCATAAGTAGTTTGTAAGTTTAGGGACTGATGACCCCGCAGGTAAGTCCCTTAAGCGTAACAAACATTTGAACATTTTTAGTTATATTAATTACAAGAAAATACACTGCACTCACCATTATCACAGTAGGTACTGGCAATTATTTCCTTTTTCTTGACTGCATACTTCAATACGTTTATATTTATTTTCGAATACCTTTAGCATTATTTCACGTGTAATCGAAGGCAGATATGCAGTTACCGCTATTTGAAGTTCATGTATTGTCTTTGGATCATTTTGATAAACGAATGTTTTAGCCGCACCCCAAAGGAAATAGGAGGAGACAAATCCGGTGGGCGAGGAGGCCAGAGACCTTTTGTAATAATTCTGTCTCCAATGATTTTATGTTCAAATGTTTGTAAAGCTTATGGGACTTAACTACGGGGTCATCAGTCCCTAAACTTACAAACTACTTATGAACTAGCTAATCCTAAGGACGGCACAAATATCCATGCCCGAGGGGGGATTCGAACTCCCGACCGTAGTGTCCGTGCAGACCGTGACTGAAGCGCCTCAGTCCCCTCGGCCACCGCGGCCGGCATGATTTTATGTAAAAGTGGTATAGATTGGTGTGCTGTATGAGCAGTAGCGTTGTCTTCTGAAAAAAATGAATGATTGATCTCATTTTCATTCAGAAGCGCAATAAATAGATAACTTATGTGGGAACAATAGATTTCACAGGTGACGGTACTTTCGAAAAATATTGGCCCTATGGCAACTCACACCCCGATTTTCTCTGCGTGCAATGGCGTTTCTCGTAAGACATTAGAATTTTCGGATGACCAAATACATGAATTTTTAGAATTTATGTAGTCAGATAGGTGAAACCAAGCATCAGTAAAAGTTTTTCGATCTTAAACACCAACTCCATATCTGTTAATAAATGGCTGAAACCATTCACAATATGTTACTCTTTTCATATGGTCCATATAATGTAATTGTAGTACAGCAGTGACTTTATACGGATACAGCCACAGTTCTTTAGTTACGGCCTTATGTGCTGTCGTACAAGAGACTTTAGCGGAATGTGATAATTTCCTTACTGATTTTGTTGGACTCTGCAACGTGATGTCAGAAATGTCGTCGAGCAACCGTTCTGTTAAAACCGTAGCCCTACCAGTTGCGTGGTGCAACATGAACTGAACATGTTGTCCGGAATTTGCGAATTAAATCACGTACAGTGTGGCAATGTGGACACATCGGCGTAGGAAAACGCAATCTAAATTGTCGTCTCACATGTTCCGTTATGTTTCCTCCTACCCGAAAAACCTCTTAGACTAAAAAGGTTCTCTCTGCAACAGTAAGCATTCTCACTACACTAAGCGTATACAAGAACAAGACAATAACACTAGTAACAGCTGTAGGGCACACGCAACATTACCCCCATCCTATTGCAGGTCCACGGAACACGTGCAGGTTCGCTTCGTCTGTCTGCCAACCTTACACGCCCCTGCGGAGAGACTTTCCGGACACACTGTACTTGGGATACATTGTTCCACATTTCCTCGGCCTATTCACGTGGATCTTCCAAGAGATGCGCCTTGACGAGACGCGCGTGTCAGTTGTGGTCCCACTATATCCAACATGCGTTCGTCTCGGGAAGAGCCGAATGTCGTTCTGGCCACGGATTTTGCTGCACGTCATTTTTACGCGCAGTGTATGGGCGAGCATTATCCTGTTCGAATAACACTTCGCCTTCCTGTTGCAAGGATGACAAAAGTACGGGTCTTACGGTATTCTACATGTACAGAACGCTGATCAGTGTACACTCCAAAATCTCCAAAGGTGAATGAGAATTGTGTCTTACCATACCCCAGTCGATGAGGTCTGGGGGGGGGGGGGGGGGTGGTCCAGTACGTCTTAGACGAATTTACTCTATGAGAAAGCGCTCACAAAGTCACTGTCGTACGTGCAAACTACAATCACTTGTTTACACTGAAAACCACCGCCCACCGTTACATCTTCCGAGTGATCCTCTGACGGCACGAATTGATACTTTGAAGTAGATGATGTGGCTTAAAGAGAATACAGGCAATCGGTGAGCGTGCGTCTAGCCCCACTGCTAGTAATCGTTTGGAGGAAGTTAGTGTTGACACTTCTGGGGTCACAATCCCTCTTATCTGCGCTGTGGTAGCTGCTGCCCTTATAATACGACGTTCCGTGTGGATGTTTATATTGTGGGGGCTTCCAGAACATCGTCTAAGTTTTTGAGAATGTTTACATGACAACTGCAACCATCATCGTTGCAAAAATGTTGTATAACATCCAATTTGTGTGGCAGTTTTCGATGGACCATTCCGCCAATGTTGTTTGTAAATCTTATGGGACTTAACTACGGGGAAACTTACAAACTTACAAACTTACAAACTACTTATGAACTACTTACGAACTAGGACGGCACAAATATCCATGCCCGAGGGGGGATTCGAACCCCCGACCGTGATGGCCGTGCAGACCGTGACTAAAGCGCCTCAGTCCCCTCGGCCACCGCGGCCGGCCTTTCCGCCAATCGGAAGTTACAATCTGATCCCTTTCAAACGCCATTAGATGGCGGTAGGAGACAGGAGTGTGTCTGCGTGGTTGTCGCCTTTGGGCAACAGTGTACATCCATAACAAAGAATAATAACTTTCAGTTTTTTATTGCAGAGAAGTAAGGACCAGGGATTACTTCTAACGAAATTCCGATTAATGTGTGATCCTGAATGAAGCTGCTATCTATACCTGCACATAGAGTGAAGTTCTCCTACAGAGACAAAAATCTGATTTCTTCAGTTGCTAGATATAAAACGGATACCTCTCAAATTTCACAGCACCGACTGCACTAGATCTGACATTGCACGAGGCTGTTCAGAAATTTGGTTGTACGCAAAAGCAGAAGTTTTTCCGTCAATCACAACCCCAAGACGAAGTCATTCATGACTTCATAGACAACATAGAAAGTTGCCTACATCTGCAAATAGTTAATGAAAACTGTTCGATCTGATGAGACTGGGGCCAAGTATCCAAGCTCACAGGATCTAGAAGTGTAAGTAAAGAGCATGAGAGTGAAGAATGAAGGTCGTCTACCTAGCCAGCGCAATTTATATAGAGGGAAGACAAAAGTCACCATCCACCATTAGTGGACTTTCATTAACTTGTATCTTAGCACTGAACATTATACTCGCTTAGAAGCAAACATAGAGCCTGCCAGTGATATGGCTTATAACAGAATTTGGACATTAGAGGGAAATTAGCCAACCACCCTTCTGGCGTCATAGCAAGAGTACCAATAAAGGACTTTCATTTTATTTATTTAATGATTTAAAGAATCGTTAGCTTCATGTGCAAAAACAATATGCTATCCACCGACATGGAATGGGAAGGAATTTTGTCTCCTCAGGATGCTGTTGTGTTAGATGCTATTTCTGTCTTACTATGCTGTCCCCCTGTTGTTTGTCATGAATTGAAACAGCAAGTTCTGTTTGGCAGGATAAAGCGACAAAGTAGAGCTTGCTGCTGTAGCTGCCACTCTTCCACGATTTTTCACAGTTGCTGGCCCTCAAAATTCTACACTGACAACTGGGTGTCTTTCCCTGTGCCTGCTACAGTTATTAATTACTATCTCATATCTGAAACTTGTAACGTGAACCACGCGCAATAAAGATTTCCAGTACAGAAAAAAAACTTTCAGTAGTTATTATTACATAATCAGTTCTACAAAAATACAAAAGAATAAGTAAGGGATTATTGCTGTTCCTACTCTAATCTAGCGTGAAATAAATAACTGAATAAATATGACAAAGTCACAAAAAAATTTTTTCCTCTTACATGCGGTTATGAGGAAGCAGGAAAAATTATGGCTGAGATGTTCTTATGTGAGACCTCACATTACATACAAGAACAGGAATCAAGTATTCCGAATGTTTCTGTATTTTTCCGTGATAAGAAAGATACTCAGTCCTTTCAAGTTACAGAGAACAATGTAAAAGTATCGTTTTCAGTATCTTGTAGATTACTGAGTATGAATTATCTGTAATGCTAAAATAAGTGCGTCCTGTACGGAAATAAATGATTGTGTGGGTAAATACCCGGGTGTTATTGATTTGGGTTCCGTAATATCCGTGTCACTATGTGGCAATGCCTGTTGTTTTGAGGCGAGATACGTAAGGAAATACAGATGCCACTGAATTCTACGTCGTACAGAGTAGATATGAAGAGTGTGATTTTAAGTTAGATTCTATGGATAAGACAAAATAAATTATTGAAGATGTTAATTGTGTAATGTGCAATGAATGTGGTAGTACAACCATATAATTTTCTGAAGGACCGTCAATTGTCGACACTTGAGGAGGTGTTACCTACATTGCTTGGCGTCCAAAACGCAGCATCCTGTAGGAAAGATTCAAATCGTGAGAAATATGTTGCATATGTTTGCACTGACGAGGGATATGCACGATTAGTAGTTCATTGCAGGGGCACATCGTGAGCACCAGAAGCGCAACCTGCAAGCGCCATATGAAGGGAGAAGAGACGGTCGTGCGGATCTAGTAGTTTTTTATTCGTGTATTTGCTCTGCTTAAGCCGAGAGCGGGCAAATGGGCCAACACCTGTGCTCGCACTACATGCCCGCGGGCAGTTCTCCTTCCACCTTGCCACTAACATGCTAACAAGACGAGTAGTGCGACGAGCTTTTATACACACGTCAGAGAAAGTGTTTCGTCAACTTGATTCCAAGGTCTTCTGAACACTGAAGTAACGCTTCAGACCACTCGACTACTCCCGCGCGGCCCTGTATTAGTATGATGCTACATAAAGACTATTTTCGAAAGTGAGTTAAGTATGAAGTAGTGATACAACACTTCTTGTTGCAACACAGTAGGCTGTATCAGTCACTGGAATGAATTATGACGAAACTTCAGATGAATATAAGAATGAATTATCTCGCGACGATAACACTGAATAAAACGTTCTCGGGTTTACGTCCGCGTCAAGCGGTTAAAAATTCCACGAGCTTTCGGCCAGGTACCCCTTGGCCACTGTCAACTGGTATGACTGCCTAGTGGCTGCTAGCAAGGGCTTATATACAGTAGCTACCGGCTGTGACGTCACTGGTGCCCAGAGACATCGCCTTATATGGGTATGCGTTGAGTCGGTGTTCGGTGCAGCCGTTTCATCTCCGCGATCGCTGGATCACACGCCGCGTTGAGCTACTGGCCGCCGACTCTGTTAAGGGTGTTGTCAGCTATTTCAATTTCGATTGCTTCTTTAATTACACAGCCTCAGAAGCCGTTAGTGTGATCTTCCGTTGTGGTTTCATCAAATTTGATGTGATGACCGTTTACTAAAGCATGTTCAGCCAAAGCAGATTTGTCTGGGTATGGTAAACGATAAAAGCTTTCATGATCCTTCCTGCGTTGTTCGACAGTTTACCCGATATAAGACTGGCCATACTCGCAATGTATCTTGTATAACCGAGGTGTTCTGAGACCTACTGCGTCTTTTACTGGTGTCCATAATTGCCGAATTTTCATCGGAGGCCTGAAGACATATTTGATTTTGAGTCTCTTAAGCAGGCGGCTTATTTTGTCCGACACAACGTCCAGTATTACGATCAGACGGACGGCGTTGCAGTGGGTAACCCATTAGCTCCAGCTCATAGAGAATTTTGAAAATATTGCCTTAGACACGGCACCATTAAAGCCCACATGTTTCTTCCTATACGTTGTCGATTTGACGATACGTTCATCATTTGGCCACAAGGACGTGACAAATTTGACGATTTCTTGGAACATCTGAACAGCATCAACAGTAACATCCAGTTCACCGTGGAGATAGAGACAGAGAATATATTGTCCGTCCTCGACGTCCTCGTCCATCAAAAGCGGAATGGATGCCTAGGACACAGCGTCTACAGAAAACCATCCCACATCAATCTGTTCTCGCACGCCATTAGCCATCATCATCCGGCACAGAAGCGCACTGCATTACAGACATTGGTACATGGTGCAGGAACAATTTAAGACGCCGATAACCTGCCCTATGAGCAGAACCATCTACGCTAGATCTTCAGGAATAACGACTAGCCGGCCGCGGTGGCCGAGGGAACTGAGGCGCTCCAGTCACGGTCTGCACGCCCACTACGGTCGGGGGTTCGAATCCCCCCTCGGGCATGGATATTTGTGCCGTCCTTAGTATAAGGTAGTTGATAAGTAGTTTGTAAGTTTAGGGACTGATGACCCCGTAGTTAAGTCCCATAAGCTTAACAAACATTTGAACATTTGATTTGAATAACGACTACAACGGTCATGATATGAGTGGTGCGATCTCAGGAAAGAAGCAGGATAAGACCACTGACGAGGAAGAGGGCAAGACACTTGCTTTTTTGCTGTTCTGTGGTTATGTGTCTGGCAAAATAAGCCGCCTGCTTAAGAGACACAAGATCAAATCATTCTTCAGGCATCCGACTGAAATCCGGCAGTTATTGAAACAAGTAAAAGACGCAACAGGTCTCAGAACACTTGGGGTCTACAAGATACCTTGCGAGTGTGACCGATCTTATATTGGACAAACAGTAACGCTGGCCGCGGTGGCCGAGGGGAATGAGGCGCTCCAGTCACGGTCTGCACGGCCACTACGTTCGGGGGTTCGAATGCCCCCTCGGGCATGGATATTTGTGCCGTCCTTAGGATTAGCTAGTTCATAAGTAGTTTGTAAGTTTAGGGACTGATTAACCCGTAGTTAAGTCCCATAAGCTATACAAATATTTAAACATTTGAAACAAACAGTAAGAACTGTCGAACAACTCAGGAAGGAATATGAAAGATTTTATCTTTTACGATACTCAATCAAATCTGGTTTGGTTGAGAATACTTTAGTAAACGGTCATCACATCAAAAGCGATGAAACTAACGTCGTGCCTTGCACTAACGGTTCCTGGGAATGTGTAATTAAAGAAGAGATCGAAATTAAAACATCTGTTAACACCCTTAACAGAGCTGGCGGCCTGCAGCTCAGCGCGGTGTGGGAGCCAGCGATCCCGGAATAAAGACGGGCGCATTGAACACCGATTCAACGCAGGTCCATATATGGCGATATCACCGAGCACCAGTGACGCCACAGCCGGCAGCTAGTGTATTTAAATCCGTACTAGCAACTAGTAGGCAGTCGTACCACTTCACAATGATCAAGTAGTTTTTGGCCGAAATCTCGTGCAATTTTAACAACTTAACGCGGATGGAAACCCGAGTGCTTCAGATGAAGGTTTTCATACGCTGTTGAACACAGACATGCTGAAGAAGATTTACAGGTATCCTTCATACTACAAGGTATTAAAAATTAGCTTTTAAGGAAGACTTTTTTTTAATAGCAGAATGTTTCAGTGGTTTCCGAATTTGTATCTAGAAATTATGCTCACATTAACACATTGGATTCGTATCTACTAGAAACTCATATGTATGAACATTAAGCCGCAAACCGCACGTTTGTACGTATTTCCAATTCGGAGATACAGTATATGTGACAAAAATCATAAAGGTCATTTTGGGACACACAAACTTGTTTACTGAGACAATGAGAAGCCGCCACCAATCGGCTATCGCACGCACCGCGTCGCCAGCAGGCACTCTAGTGTGTAATTTGAACGGCAAGAGGCGCGTCAGTAATGGAGACGCCGCGAGGAAGCGCCTCCTCTCATGTGTCGACTCCCCGTCGTGGTCATCGGCTAACGCAGCTTCTACAGATTGTGGGTGTCCGGGAGAATAGTCCGATCTTACCCAGATAAATGGTGTTTCCGAAATTTGGATTCCGCAATTAAAGTGATCACAGGCCTACCCTAGCAATATGTGAGCGTTATTAGTTCCGCGTTGATGGCAACTAGAACAATTTAATCTACAACGAAATATAAATCAGATTTACTGTATATTATTAATGTAATACTTATTTCAGTCAGAACATAATTAAATCAACGTTATTTACGCATTTTAACTTTGCATTATATCCTTCCCATGGCAGTATACGTCAGGACTTCTGTAGTTATCTGATTAGTGCATACTAATCTCATTCATAAAAATAAATGGATAGCTTAGTCACAAAAAACACTAAGGAATTGTTTCAGTTGAAATAATCGTTGCATGAAAGAAGGAAGTAGTAATACACACAACGTTCAAAACCACAAAGGTGTCGAATGTTTTCATTCGGTTGCTCCCACAGACTTATTTCATTCGCCAAAAATAAATGATATAGTTACCTGACATTATTATTCAGGTTTAGGAGGCGATCTAAAAATTGGTGATGATTCTCCTGTGAAATTTCTTTATTTGCCCAGATCGCTTATTTACATAATTGCTTGATGATTAGTTTCAACTCATTAAAGAGCCATTTTCGAATCTGTAATATATAAACATCAACTACAGTGACTTCCTGATATCTGCAATAGATGTTATAAAAGGCAACTACACATGCTGTACACGAGTAAATATTGTCAATGCACAGTAATTGAATACTATTATAAATCTAGATTACAAATGTAAAATAACATATTTGTCATAGTCATACATTAATTGTCCAGGCATAATAAAATGTTTAAAAGATGCAAAACTGTGGCATGATATAAATGGTATGCACATATTTATCCATTCAATGTGCCTTGGTGTCACGTTCTATTCTTGCATACAGTTCGCTTTCCCACATCAACAGGCAGCATGTCTTGACTGCAAACGTTGCTGACCGACTGATAGATTCAGTTTTAAACAGTGTTTAACATGAAACCAATAATACGTATCCTACATTTTTCCTACAAATAAAATTATTTAGTGGCCACTTCCTTCAAGTTCATTGCAGTAATTTATTTATTACTCTCACTAGATTGTTAAGCAAAAAATTGTCTCGGCTCTAGATGGTTTCAAAAAAATATTGTTATTTAAGGTCGTGAAAAAGTCAGCATTTCACTTCTATACACTTTACATAACATAGAAAATGAGATAGCCAAATTAAAACAAATAATAATGCCCAAAAATTTCCGGTTTTTCTAAGTCCTTTTTTAACATTATAATCAACTAATTCTAAAGAAAAATATTAAATAGTATGGAACTACAAACCTTTACGACGAAAATTTGCCGTAAACTGTTAAGTGGATCCTCCAGGAAGGTCAAGTAAATCTTGGAAAATAGCCTTTTTTAAAGTAAATATATCTCGAATAATAATTCCAATTTTTCAATTAATTACTCTTTTGATTTACCACAGGATAAGCAGTATTTGCTGTAAATAGCAATTTTATGAACTTAAATATCAAGGAGTTTTACAAAACTGGGTTTGTACGATTTTGTACTGGTTTCTTAAATGTATCTCAAAACCTAATAAAGAAATCGAGAGACACCAGTACTACAATTTTCTCGATAGAAACTATAGTTCGTTTCTTAATTACGAAATTTTTTTCGTTACTAATTTGGATTTTTTTTCTTATTCTATTCTTGGACGGAGTTTCATGAAATAAAAAATCTATTTAAAATTTAATTTTTCTACATGCTCATATTTTTTTGCTTTCAGGTAACAATTTTTCTTATTCACTTCTAAGTAAGGATTGGACTATAAATGGCTGTGCGTAGTCGGGTCCTCGCACTCTCTGCAGGCTCGCGCCTGGAGACCCCGGCCCGGCCACATTTGTGGCATAATGTTGCGTGTTAACGCCTGCAGCCTCCGGGGTGCGGCCATCACACGCATCGCCGCGCACCAATGTGCCAATCAGGGTTCCTTTCTTCACGCCAGTGAAGACAATCCATGTTTTTACTCTCTTCCTAGACAATGTGGTCTAACTCGCACTGTATTAAAATGTTCAAATGTTTGTTAAGCTTATGGGACTTAACTGCGGGGTCATCAGTCCCTACACTAACAAACTACTTATGAACTACCTTATACCAAAGACGGCACAAACTTCCATACCCGAGGGGGGATTCGAACCCCCGACGGGGAACGGCCTCGCGCATCGAAACACGGTGCCTCAATGCGCTCGGCCGCTCCGCTGCGGCGGCACTGAATCCCGAGCATAATAGCAGCACCACCTCACTTGTTCAGCCATCACGCCCATTAAGATGATAACCCGGAGCAGTGGATGCTGCACGACGTTTATAGCAGTTACAGTCATAGAGAAAACTTCGCGTTTCCTGTAATACAATCGTTTCAACTCTGTTAGCTGTAGGAGAAAAATACAGAAAATAAATTCTATAAACAACCTCTATAGAAAACAGTTACGAGATTTATTATTATGAAAAATGCAGTAGAGACAGAGAACGGAATAAGCGGTGTAGTAGATTAAAGCCAATATTTCTCAATCTGTATATAAAGCAAGCAGCAAAGGAAAGAAAAGGAGGATCTATAGAAGGAATTACATTATTGAGAGAAGAAATAAAAGGAAAATTGGCATTTTCAAATGGCATTGAAGTTCTATCAGAGACGGACAACGACTTGTAGAAGCAATGAACGGAATGAGGAGGGATTTGAAGGGATATAAGATGAACATTAACAAAAACAAACCCAACGAAATGGACTGTATGCCGAATTAAATCAGACGATGCTGTCGAAATAAGATTAGGAAAGGAAATAATAAAAGTAGTAGAAGTATTTTCTTACTTTGGGAGAAAAGTAATTTATGGTAGCTGAAGTAGATACCATAAAATATATAGACTGGCAAGAAATTTTTAAGAACAGAAATTTGTTGGCATCTAGTCTGAAGGTATATGTCTGAAATGTAGCGTTGTAAGGAAGTGAGACATGGACGATAAACAGTTCAGACAACAAGAGAATTCAATTAACACTTTGACTGCCGGTTATGTAAGCCATTCCATCCCTTAGAGTGCCAGACATTCTGCTTGCAGGAGTAACACCAGCTGCACTTAGTTTCTTTATCTTCAGTCTGGCGTAAAGAATTATCTGATGTTTGAAATAAATCCAGAACTGAACACAGAGCATCTAAATCACATACAACTCCGACGCCAAGGGCCACTCTAAAAACTTCTCTACTTCGCAAACAGTCTGTAGAATCACTACGATATGTTGCTGTGTCACCCCTCTGTCATAGTCACCTCTCAGTTCTTTCGGGGAGAATAATTTGCGTGAAGCCATGTCCGTTGATTTACCTACTGAGTGAGCGGACACCACTTTCTACCTGCCCCGATTCATACAATGAATGCGACCAGTGGGACGATTTAGAAACTAAATAAAAGATCTACAGGCTCGTTTAGACACTAGGTTTACCAAGTAAGGTATTTACGGTAGATCTAGCCCGTCAATAAACTTGATTCTGTTTTTAAAAGCAGGAAAACAAAGATCACGTCAAATGACGTGATTGGAATTCTACAGAAATTTCCGTATCCCGTAAATTGACGTGACTGGCACTCGGAGTGTTAAAATGTTTGAAATGTGGTGCTATGGAAAAATGGTGAAGGTTGGATAGATATTTCGAATAAGGAAGCGCTAATTTTAGCTATCCCTTCTTTCAGTGAAGTTATGCCACAATTTTCTTTTGTTCCCAATCGTCGGGGGGTCAAGATATGGCACAATTTTCTTTTCTGGAACTAATGTTGTGTCATAACTTGACTGAAAGGAGTGATCGGTTTGTGAGGGTACTACCAGAGTACACATTTATTGAGTCTTTATATATGTGTTAGAAACACAACATCGCTGAGGCCAGCATTGCAAGGAATGGGGGGAAGGAAGATAAGGGTTTAACGTTTCGTCGACAGCGTGGTCGTTAGAGACGGAACTCATTCTTGGATTTATGGTGGAGGAACAGGATGGAAATCAGATGTGCTTGTTTAAAGGAACGATTGCAGCATTTGCCTAATGTGATTTAGGAAAATTTAAGAAAACCTGAATCTGGATGGCGGCAGGTGGGTGTCAACACGGTCTACCCGAATGCGAGTCCATTGTCTTACAGCTGCGCCAACTCGCTCGATAACGCCAGTAGAGTGTGCGGCGCGATGGCTGTCAATTACAGGTCGGCGATAGTGCTGAGAGGTATATGGCGTGAGGACTGTCCATGCGACTTTACGTAACTTCTCATTAGTGACACGCAATCTGAAGTAACTATATTTAATTTGTATTTCTATACATTATATCACCCATTACTAAATTGTACTCAAACGTTCATATTGTATCCTTTCGTTGCAACGTATTGAACACGCTTCACTCTTAGCCATGACCAACAATGCTCATTGGGTCTGAAAGCAATACTTTAGCAGTAACAACCGCCGTCTTTGTGCGATGAGATGAAATGAATCAGCAGAAGGGGTAAGTGTTATGTAACAGATCGATAGTATGGACACATTTTAAGATATCAAGGAATTATCAGTTTACTATTCGAGGAAAGTTTGCACGGGGGAGGAGCATTAAAGTTGCAGAGGGATACGACGATTTTAGCACAGTAATCAGGTTCAAAAGAATTTGGTTTCTCTAGTTATTCGAAGATGAAGACGCTTACATATAATAGTATAGCACGGTGAGATTCACCACAGACCACTACAATAATCATAAGTCAAACGTGAAGTTCAGTATATGGCATTCATTCTTTCATATGACTTCGCAGTGTAACCAGACGCTCTGACTCGGTTATATGATGCTTCGAACTAAAGAACTTGCAATGCGTCCTCATTGGCAATGGGAGCAAACTGTTCTGTCATTGTTGGCAGCCAACGTCAACTCCCATCCCTGAAGATTAAGTGGAATGAATGTTTTCTGCAATTAATCTCTCTTGTTGTACCCATGTAAGATGGGAAGTAAATCACGGTATTTTTAACTTTATCGAAAATGTGGAACAGCACTGTATAGTTAAAATTATTATGATCCACCGGCGTTCCGAGAACAAAGTTGATTCGATGTTGACAATTTTGTTGTATACATTTTATCCAACAATATGCTACTGGCTATCCAAAATGTAACACCACAATGAGCCAGAGATGTAATAGCCAAAATATTCTGTTTATACAGAAAGACCCTGTGTGAAGCTCGGATGATGAACGCAGTAATGAGTGTTGCCACAACTGCTGAATATGGCTGCTGCTATAGGTATCAGCGTTGACTCAAACAGTCGATGGATGTGTTTTTGCAGTTTAGCAGTCAGTGCTGCTACCACGTATTGCTAAAGTTGGTTTGGTGTAACAACGGGTGGTGTATCGAGGGCCAGTGGTTCCGCAGTTCTCGAGCAGACGTTTTAGAGAAATAGGGAGAAAAGAGATGCCAACAAAGCAATGCAACCGGATGAATGACGAAGATGTCTTGAACGTTGGTTTCCTCGCGTGGCCTTGTTTTATCCTACTGCAATTCAGCCGTTGGAAAGCTCCGGATGTATGAGAGGACAACAGTCTCCGCATTTCACACATGTCACGCTGGCGGGGTATGGAATCTAAAGAGAATAAAAATGATCAAAGGTTTGTAAATCTATCGGACTCAACTTCTTGGCCATCAGTACGTAGCTTACAAACGTACAAACTACTTAAACTAAATTAAAATAACACAAGGACAACACAAACACCCATGACCGAGGGGAGACTCGATATCCCGACGGCGAACGGCTGCGCGTACTGTAGCACGGCGTCCCAGTGCGTACGACTAATCCTCCGCGGCGACTGGAATCTAATACCACCCCAAAGCATAGTACTGTCTACAAGACCAGTACGACGATGCGTAAGGTATCACTTCAACATGTAATGTATTTTGCCAGGAGGGTCCCGTTTATTTGCAATATTGAAGTATTCGATACCATAGTTGGTCGTAGTATTGTAACCTAACTTTCCATATCTACAATATATAAGCACCTTATGGCACTTCTGTCAAGTCACATTGATTATTATATGCATTACTATGGGCTTTTAACACACTAAATTAATAAATTATTGAAAGTCGTAACAATAATATGAACATATATTAACACTGCGCTAATTGTTGTTTACTTACGATCTTTTGTATTGATTTATTTTGATGTAAAAAACTTATTATTACATCTGTCATAATTTTGTGTATCTTTACATAAAGCAGGATTCATTAATGTTTATTGAGCAAATTGTTTTATATTTAAATATTGTACTTCCGTGTTCTAGAAGGTTCTAGAAATACTATTATGCATTAATACGCGCGAATTGGTGCGAACGCATTGAGTATGAAGTTACTAATGGGGTAGTAGTATGGAGTCAGTATAATTTTAGTAATGAGTCAGTCTTAAAGCAGTAATCAGTCAGTAGTTAGCATTGTTGTCAGTCAAAGTCAGTCTAAGGATAGTAGTCAGTCAGTAGTTAGCATTGTTGTCAGCCAGTCTAAGTGTAGTCATGCAGTCTTACTTTTGTATTACTTCGGTGCTTCATCAAGAATTGATAAATAAATATATACGTAAAAAATGAAACGTGTCATATTGAAAGTTTCCAAGACGCCTTAAGAACCCGACGTCTTATTATTTTGTGATGTTTTATTGGCAGGATAGCTACGAGATCTTCGAGACCACTGGAACAACCGACAGAGGAAGGTGATGTATGAAAAAATTATGGTTTTAGTATAATAGTATTATTATTATTATTATTATTATTATATAAAAACTATTATAAACTCTTTCGCCAGTCTCCAGATCCTAATCCGAACACAGTGGCGGTGCAAGCAGTACCGTGCTTGCAACGGCATTGATTTCCCTACAAACTGCCGATTTGACCGCGCTTCCATCAATCCCCGCTAGTGATCGCAGCAGCTAAATAGTTTTGAGTCTTTCACACATTGCATTCTGTCAGCGTAAATGGTAAAAAGTTGCCACGTAACTACAATGCTACGCTACAATGCTAGAAGGTCCGTCAAGGTACTCTCCTATCAGTTCCCGCAAGGGTGGCTAGCGAAATTATTATATCCCAGACTTTTCTGTACGCTATACTTCAGTTTAGAAATTTCTTATTTATTTTGCCCTGTTTCTGATAGGTTTATAATCTTATTGCTATTTAGTGATGCCAGGGGATGCTGTTATTATTTTACGATTTGTTTTATTAAAAAATTCTGTACAAGTAATTGTAGGTATGTTTAACGCTCAGATCGTGCTACTTCTTGCACCGGTATCTGTTGCAGCTGTAAATTATTCCCGTGTCTCTCAGCGATTTCATGAAGCATGGCGTATTCTGGCCTGCTTCTTGGCACTTCTCTCATATCAAGTGGTTGTGCCCATTCTAAATTGGCAGCAATTCCAAGTTTTTGTCAGGAGCAAATGTACACAAACCAGAACACAAGATATACTTTTACAAGAGAAATTAGAAAACTAAAACAGCCGGCCGCGGTGGCCGCGGGGACTGAGGCGCTCCAGTCACGGTCTGCACGGCCACTACGGTCGGGGGTTCGAATCCCTCCTCGGGCATGGATATTTGTGCCGTCCTTAGTATAAGGTAGTTCGTAAGTAGTTTGTAAGTTTAGGGACTGATGACCCCGTAGTTAAGTCCCATAAGTTCTACAAACATTTGAACATTTGAAAACTAAAACAGGACGGAAAGCTTTTATGTGTGGAGAAAGTACGCAACACCGCAGCAGCAGGGGACGCCGGCACATATTGTCGCTGAGGAAGTGTCACACGGTCGCTAACGCCTCACTTGGAGGGTTAAACCAACTTATGCTAAGAACATAACACACACGACTGCGCGAGAGAGGACTCGAACCTCTGACATAGAGCGGGTGTGAATTCCATGGCAAGGCTATTTAGAGTACACGGCCGTTCTCGCGCGGTCCAGTATTTGCTTGGAGTGATTTAGGGAAATAACGGAATATCTAACATTGATCGACGAAGGTGGATTTGAACCAGCTCCCTCCCGAATGTGAGTCCAGTTTGTTAGTACTGTGCCACTTTGCTCGGTGGTCCAGTTTTCAGAAAAAACAATGAAGCGGAGAAGATGCCTCATACATGTATCTAACCCCTAGAGCTGGATTACGGATACTGGCAGTTGATAATCTCCACTGGTAGGCCGTACCTCTGCCAGGAACTTTTTAACTAGTGTGTTGCCGCGGTGGAGTAGCCGAGCGTTTTAAAGCGTCTCGCTGCGGAGCGCGCTGTTGCTCGGCGTGGAGGTTCGAGTGCTCCCTGGGGCATGGCTGTGTGTGTTGTCCTTAGGTTAGTTTACCTTAGTTTAAGTAGTTTGTAAGCTACATACTGATGACCGCGCAGTTTGGTCCGATAGAGTTACAGACATTAGAACATTTTGAAATAGTGTGTTTGGTGAAGTGTAAGTTGTCAATGTCGTACAGGTGTAAGAGGGTGAAGGTAGCGTGCCGCTATCGACTGGCTGGAGGGCTGTTTACAAACTGGGAGAGCGGCCCCGGCTGTGGCCAATTAGGCTGTGCGACGCAGGGCAGGTAACTGCCGAGCACGCCACCAGCCACCGCGTAGACCGTTACCTTCCTGCGACAATTTATAGGCTTGCTTACAATTCTCGTAATAGTTCAACGGGTAATGACTGTAAAATCAATAAACGTACTTGACCTAATATTAAAACGCGAAGGAAATCAAGTGCACTAGCTGCTTGTGAAAGCTTAAAGCAGTGTCAATATGTCTGTTGTTGGACACGCCTTAAGAAAAACAGCTGTTCAGTAACACCTAGTTGGTAGCAGATTTTTGCCTAAAAATAGAACATTATCAAGTAACAAACGTAAATTGATTCATATGTTTGTCGTTGTTGTAACTATGAATTGCAGACCTAGGAGTAAACCATTTACAAGACCTACCAAAATATGTATATTAAATAGTTGTCAGCCGGCCGCAGTGGCCGAGCGGTCTGCGGCGCGCCAGTCACAGTCTGCTCGTCCGCTACGGTCGGGGGTTCGAATCCCCCCCCCCCCCTAGGGCATGGATGTTTATGTTGTCTTTAGTATAAGGTAGTTCATAAGTAGTTTGTAAGTTTAGGGACTGTGGACCCCGCAGTTAAGTCCCTTAAGCTTAACAAACATTTGAACTTTTGAAATAGATAAATTACTAAAAATTTCCGGGCTATTATGACGTGGTCTAGTGGATTTATATTCGAAATCCAACGTTTCGTCCCCGACTGCGGACATTCTCAAGAGGGATCGTAGTACTTTCAATGTCCGATACACACCCTGGCTCGCTACTGACTTGAGAATGTCCTCCGCAGTCGGGGACGAAACATTGGATTTCGAATATAAATCCACTAGACCACGGCATAATAGCCCGGAAATTTTTAGTAATTTTGACCATTCCGGCCGTGAAAGTTTACATTTTACATTTGAAATAGTTGTCAATTATAATTGAACGACGCATAAAAAATTATTATTTTCAATTTGTTACGAAACCGAGACGGAAATTTCTCTGACCACTGTAGTTCAACTACGTCCATACGTTGAAAGCACATACATTCTGTTGCGAATTCCTCTTCTACTTCAATGAAACATTTTACAATGAATATATTCCATCTGCGGTGTGTGCATCTGAAAACGCTTCTAAACACCTAAATCTACCGTAGCAGCTTCATTAGACTCAAATCGATTCCCAGCCTCAGTTTTTCATTATTATTTGTTTTATAGATACGCTAATAAGAGAAAGACACTCGCGGACACATGTGATGACTAAATGCTGTGTGTCCCGAAGCTCTAGGTACAAACGTACAAGATGCTTAGAGAGAAGTGGGTACATATTACGGCCGCTAGATTTCCTATTGAACGTCTAGTGCGCAGTCTGCTGGCGGCCGCGCTGGCGCTAGGAAGTGTGCTGTCCGCTGCGCCTGCTCGCTTCCGCGTGGGTAAGTCTTCGCGCTTGCTGCAGCTTGGTGCTGTAATTGTATAAGTTTTTGAGGAATTATGAGTAGATGTCAGTGATGGCACAACCTACAAGGAAAGATACGTTGAAATTAACGTTTGATAACCGATACGCGCGACTGAGGTCTTTCGAAATCGAGAACTGGCTGGAACAAGATGTGAAGTTATCAGCAAACGATCTTATTGGTATCCATATTTCGATCGTAACCTGTGTAGTTTTCGTGAAATTGAGTAGTGCCGAGCTATGTGAGAAAGTTGTTGAGTCTTGTGGAGGCAAGTTAAAAAGTTAAATATTCTGATGGGAGTGTTGGAGATGTTACGGTTTCCCATGCAGGATTTGGCATTCGGACTATCCGAATATTTGAGCTTCCGTTTGAAATAACTGAAGAACAGATAAATGCAGTAATATCACCGTTCGGGACAGTGCTTTCTAACGTTGCAGAGAGGTGGTCGAGCGCCCACAAGTTTCCTGTTCTCAATGGTGTACGCCAACTTAAAGTTGAGTTACGACAGCATATCCCGTCATACATTAATGTGTGTGGGTACAGAGGTATTGTCATCTATGGCGACCAACCGCGTACTTGTTCTTTATGTAACAAGCCAGGACATGTCCGCATTAACTGTATACAGAGGCGCGTGGCGCAACTGCCGGCAGGCGAGCCCGCCAGACCCCAGACTGTGACGTCACTGCCCGTCACTTACGCGGCCGCAGCTCGCGCGCAGCCGTCTGCCTATCCGAGCCCGGAAATGACTGCAGCTACCGCCGATGCTGAGACTGACATATCTATGGATGTAAGTACTATTGTGCCGGAAGACGTACCTGAGCCCCAACCACCTACGGCAGTTGCTGCAACTCTGCCGACGCAGGTGACTGAAATTTCTATGGATATAAGTGCTATCGTACCTAAAGATTCCTCTGAGCCCCTACCACCTCCGATAGCTATTGCCGCTCTGCCGACACAGGTGAGTGCAACCGAAACGGTGGCAAACCCCCCGGCAACTGAGGAAGAAGAACCTGTGAATGAACCGGACATAAGCATCGTAAATGAAGAACGCCCGTCGAAGAGGAATTCCCCCAGACGGACTAGGAAACGGAGGTTGGCACGCCAAGGTGCAAACGAGACCGCCCCCCCTTTGCGTCAGAAGGCGAAGGAAATAGGAAGCAGCCTCCGCCAGAAGGACGTCACCGAAATTAAAGAGGCTCCGGCTAAGGAACAAAACCACATTCCCGTGCCGGGAAAACAAGACACAGAAGGAACGACTTACAAGACCACTGAAGAACGAACGAAAGGAAGTCTGTCTTCGGAAGCTCCCCACGACCTTCCGCAGGCACCCAAAACTAACTGGGCGGACGACGACGACACCGACACGGCGGATGAGGATATGCATGATGACTCAGGAAGCGAAGCAGTAAGCACACCACCCTCAGACCAGGATGACAAATTAAATGACGATGTCGCAATGAAAGATGAATCCTCTCTTCAGAGACGAATCCCAGACCCCTTTGACACTGACGAATATTATTGAGATGTTTTGAAAACGTGACTTTCATATGAAGAATTTGAAGTTTTGTTTTAGAAGATCGATAACTTAAAAAGAAACATGCCTGACCGCCAAGCATACAAGATTGCCACAATCAACCTGAATAAGATACAAAGCTCGTTCAAATTATAAAATTTAAAGGATTTTATATATGCCTCTGACAGTGACATCATTTTATTACAAGAAGTGACAGAAATTGCTCTTCACCACATAACTGGATTCAACGCAATAGTAAACCCTGGTAATAGTACAGAAATGGGCACAGCTATACTTGTAAAAGAGGGCATCATCATAGAAGACATTGTCAAGCTACCAAACAGTAAAGGAATAGCGGGTACCATACATAAGACACGTCTGATAAATGTCTATGCTCCCTCAGGTTCAAGCAATAGGCAAAACCGGGCAAAGTTTTTTAAAGAGGACATTGTTCCCCTGTTTGGAACCCGGTACGACCATATTATTATTGGAGGGGATTTTAATTGCGTTCTCCATCCCAAAGATCAAACTCCCAATTTTAACAAGTCAACTGAACTAGAACGCATAGTTACTGATTTACGACTAACGGACTCCTGGGAGCATATGCACGGTGCAGCCCCTGGTTTTACACACGTGACCAACCACTCGGCGAGTAGACTTGACAGGATATATGTCTCGCAAATTTTAAAAGACCACGTATTACAGTCCGAAGTATGGCCTACAGCATTTTCGGATCATGCTGCGTACACTCTTTGACAAAAAAACTGGCCGCCGGCCGGCCGCCGCTGAGCCTAAGTCCGAGCCGATCGCGACATGGGACAATAAAAGTGGCCGCGCTGATTCGCTCTAAGTCCAGCTATCTGCATAATCTGGCAACACTGCAAACTGCGGGAGTCCATACAGTACTTCTTGTGTGCAGTTAGAACATATCTGGGTCAGCTACAGCCGTGGTCTTGCGGTAAAGTGCGCGACTTGCACGCTCAGTATTAGCGATCGAAACTGACTGTTGAGAAAAATTTTAAATTCATGTCACTCGTGCATGCTGATGCCACATGTGTAAGGGGAGCATATGTGTAACGTATTTCATTTTTTGGTACACTGGTAATAACATTTCGGCCCAATAACATCGCTGCCTCTGGCCGCAGCACTTGGCAGAGCTCTCCGCGGCCCACTCGCCGGCAGCAGCGGTGGCGGCGCTACACAGCGCTGCCTCGCCCTCTGCCCACAGCGCCTGCCGCCGCTCATCTCCCTGGATGCGTAAAATGCTGTAGTGTTGCTGAGTGGTGATACATAAAAAAAGGTTGCGATTCGTATTTCACACAGGATATAACGAAGCAGACCACATATTTTGAATGATGAGCATATAATACATTAGAGAGGCAAAAAATTGTCATGGTCCAATCCAAGGGCACTCTACGATGGTTAACACTTATTTGTGGTTTAAATCTAGATCCTTTTCCTTTCAGAAAAGCCTTTCATGTAATTTGTTATTGTCATCAGTTCATATGTTTTCATCAAGACACACTATGTAACTCACTAAAATGTTTTAGTGTCGTTGTTTCATTCCTTACGCTAAATGTATGAGCTAAATTATGTGAATACGTTTCAGTGCACGTTCTAAAGCAACACAGGCACACTGGAAGGTTCGTGTCTTCTGACACATTTCTACAGGAGATATTTCGCATCAATGGAGGTGAATTTGAATTTCTTCGAAGGCGTTTGTATGGTGAAGCAAAGAAGACATCTAATACCATTTCCATAATTTGAAGTCGACCTTTCTGAAAGACTTACTGTATAAAGCTTTTCTTATGATTCCGTTAAAGAGTTTCTTCTTGCAATCTGCAGCGTATAAAGTAAAATAAAACGAAATTCCATCCCCAAACTCAATTTCTCCAACCAGGATTAGAACTGCCGCCTCACACCAGGCTTGCATCGCAAGACACACGCAGAACCACACAGCCAACCACACAATGCCGCATATTGCCCTCAGTCTCTCACATATTCAATGCTGAGCCTCTAACGCATCGCGAAAGATAACCTGAAAGTCACCTACACAAATAACTGCATTCCTTGAGTGCAAAAGTTAAATTTCTGTCTCTCATTTCACGTGGGCATTACACATCATGAGTCATGAAAGTAGAAGAGGAATGTCAAGTGAACTTAGCGGGACAATTCAGTACCACTTGCGGAAGTAACTGCACTATCACAGTGTTGCCAAATATCAGCAACGATGTTGCCAGTTCTTAGCTGTACTAGGAAGACCTGTGTAGCGATAAGCGACGCGAAATCGCGTACGTCTCATGCGGGCTTCTAGAGGGGAGTCGCGCATTTTGGTTAATATGCGGCGCTCTCTCCTGATAGTTTCCGTCGTCACATTTAGGATGCAGATATTAAATTCGTCCAATAAGGCCGAAACTAGCGTTTAAATTTTTTGAAGCTTTACTGCATTATGATATATTTTCAGCAAATTACTAGAGAAGTTAAAAATACTGATATTGTGCTTGCAACATACGGCAGATCAAAGACTGAGATACGTAAACATGCATCACGATTACAGTTTCATCCCCCCCCCCCAAAAAAAAAGACTAAAACAATTGCTTTGTTACATTTCGACAAAAGATAATTTTTTTGATGAAAAGTTACTGGAAATTATTGATGCTCCATCCGTCTCGAAAAACTTTGTAACTAGAAAGCGACTGCGTTTCAAAATGCAGCCTTACGACTCTGCAAGTAATATTTCATGTCTTCTACATGAATACATAAATAAGTTGGTATGCTTGAAAGCCAGAAGAAACATAGTTAACTGACTATTTGTGCAACACAGTAATTATTTCATTTGAGTATTCAGAAGACTGGATATTTAAAATTACGGCCATGACCACAGAAACTAAACTGTGTATGTGGGAAATGTGCTATTCTGAAGTTTTTCCTCTGCAAACATATACATATAATCTATAGACTACTAGGCAGCTTTTTATTTCGTAGTGCTACAGCCTTGTTGGGCTAACAAATGATGATGAGAATCCGAACCCATGTGTCTGATGGATTTTTCGAACGATGCAACCTATGACTTGCATGTGTTGTTGCTTAGTATCTGTGGTCACGATGTTAAATTAACAGAAATTGTTACAAACGTTTTACCTACTTTCTCCTATGGTCCTATTTTTCGTCAAACCACACATTCTTTCTGGTCTCTTGGCCACATGGGAAAGAACGCTTTTGCAACTGAATTGATGATAATAATGATGGTAATAATGATAGTAATCAATCATGTTTACGGCGTTACAGCAGAGTGATAAAGATTACGATAACAATAGAAAATGCCGATCTCTTGGTTGACACACTGCAATGAGTTTTGGTATTTCGTTGATGAATACCATTTAGGACATTTTTCAGAGGAGAAAATTAGACCTGAAGCCACACACATCACTAGTACAACGATACCTCAGTAATCAACTATGCTTGCTGTAGATCAGAAAACGAAAATGGCGCTACCGTGCTAAAATGAGATTACTCGTTCAGTTAGCTGACATTTGTTGGCAGTTAATACACAGTCCCGACATAAAACACAAAACTGTTTGCAATTTAAGCAGTGGTAGACCTTTCTGCGGTCGAATATTTCATTCAGGATAACAGAGTCATTCAAATGCAATGACTAATCTCATGAATATTGGAAAATACCTCGAATTCTGAAACTAAGGGAACGATAAGAGTTGCCTAGTATCGTAACCAATACTGCTAAGCTATAGGAAGAATTTCTTGGCCATCCCACAATATCCTCAATCCTACAAACAGCTTGCTTCAACTGACTTTTATCCATGCTGCGCTGCCAAAGCCCATTCTAAGTAAGGCTTCAGTCCGACAACATCATTGAAAATGCTGATGGACAGATGACTTACCTTCATCAAATTCTGGGGAGAGTTTCTTTTAACGTAACGGATAAAGTGTGAAATGACTACTTTCTCCAAAGTTCCTACGCATTTTTGTCCCAAATTGGACGTATATACGTTCAATCTTGTCATACGAGGCTCACATTTCAGGAATATCACCAAAATGAGCATCTGGTGGGTACCGTCCTAGAGCAGCTATTACGCAAGTTTTTACCGATAATCATAAAATTGACCAGACGGCTTTTGCTGCAGAATATAGTGACTTCTATTACATCCGCATACCCTTTCGCAATAAGAAACGGTTTTCTTCGTATAGTGATGCCCCTGTTTAGGTGAATTATAATGTTAGTGTTTAATGTTGCTTCAGAAGTACTTTTTGTCTTAAATATTTTTATCTTTGAGGCGATTCAAAGTAATTGTAATAATTCGTTTCCCTTCAAATTACTCCATTCATTCGGTCTATTATTTGTAAAGTAATTGCAACCGCCAAAAGTGAAATTGTCCTATAAACCAAACCGTTTGGTTATTTCAGGTCTATCGTCCATGGGCAGTATGAATATTGTTCGTAACCGTAAACAGTTTGCTCTTGCTGTTCATCTCCTTAAAATTGTTAAACACATATTTTCCCTATAATTCTCCTTGTGAAGTGGTTGAACTGCTGTGCTTTATTATTGTTAGTACCATTAGTTTTTATTTCAAGTTGATCTCTGAATTTTATTTTGTATTACCGTTACATTTGTTCAATATGTTTCACAATATTTAAGATCAACAAGTTCTCATATCCATTAATATAAGCGATTTAGAGCTAATGTATAACGGTCATTATTGTCTTGTTTCATCCGTAAAAGTTCCTCTGAAAATCTGGAACACTTCTTTTAACACCCTTAATTTGAAACCGATACGTAGGCAGAGGACAGTCACGGATTGCTCATTTAATAACTTCATTCATAATGATAATTTGGATCAAATTTATTTACAAATTTTGTACTCAGTCCATTTAATTTTTATAATAGCGGTAAAATTACAGCCTTGCGCATTCTACGGCATCTGTTCAAAATCAATGAATAAGAGATACGTCAATACTTTTATTTACTATCTTTTAACAAGCAACAGTGCAATTGCTTTCCCTAATGTTGTTTTAAATCATGGCACAATTCATCGATCAATTTTAATCGTTGTAACACGTGGTTATTACGTTGCTTTATTGTCTATTATATTTTTGTTACAAATTTTACAATTGATTTTATACTAACGATAGGCCAGAAACTTAATTAACCTAACTCAGAATTGCGTGATAATGCAATATTTACTCGCATTCGTTTTTGCTACGGAGCGAGTTGGTGCAGTGGTAACACACGGGACTCATATTCGGCTGGACGGCGCATCGAACTGGCCTTCGGCCATTTGGATTTGAGTTTTCCATGATTTTCCTAAATCAGTCTAGGCAAATGCCGGAATGGCCCCTGCGGCAGGACACGGCTGATTTCCTTCCACATCCTTATCATGACAATCCGAACTTCTGCTTCGCTCTAATGATCCCTTGTCGAGGGGATGTTAAATCGTAACCTTCCTTCTTTCTTTCGTGTCTCGTGTGCAATAGAGCTTACTTTGTTCATGTTCCCGTGTGTTGGTACAAATTTTGCAGTTCATTTCAAACCAACTTCCCTCTGAACAAGAGACCTTGAACTTTCAACTTAACTTAGAACTGGATGACACTGCTTCATTAACACCATTTCTTAATTGGCGTGTGGTGGAGGGTACTTTTTATACAACTGCTGTTTCCGCCTGTTTCTCTTCCAGTTGTGAATGGTTCGCCGTTAAAACTATTTCTGGTAAGAGTGTGAGTTCATATCGCCCTATCTTTTTTTACGTTCACGATCTTTTCGTGACTAATACATAAGAGGGGTCAGGTGAAATAGAAATAGAACAAATGTATCGAATGTCTCTGTTGTATTCTCATAAAAACCATTGAAACTGAATGAAAAATTTCACACATACAAAATTTGAAAAGTGTAAAATAATCATTCAAATGGAAAATGCATATAAACGTGGTTTTAAAATAGACTAAGACGTATAAAGTAACTTTTTTCCACTCGATAATTGCTACCGCGTTAAGGATAGTTCCAATAAATTTTGGCCGGCCGCGGTGGCCGAGGCGACTGAGGCGCTCCAGTCACGGTCTGCACGGCCACTACGGTCGGGGGTTCGAATCCCCCCCCGGGCATGGATATTTGTGCCGTCCTAGTTCGTAAGTAGTTCATAAGTAGTTTGTAAGTTTAGGGACTGGTGACCCTGTAGTTAAGTCCCATAAGCTTAACAAACATTTGAACATTTCTGAATAAATTTTCAAATTTTTAAGAGCTATGTCAGAGATCATAGTAACACTGAAACACAAAGTGTTCTTGCATCATGAGTAATGCTAACAGTAGCGTTTAGTGGCCACCAACTTGAAGGGTAATTTATTTCATTACCTTTCTGAAGTCGATAAGAGATATGACGCGGTGGGTCAGCCACGGTCGTTTTGGTAAATGCGGCACAACGAGCGAGCGAAGGCTCGCGCGTCTGGAAACGGAGAAGGCGCGCCTGCTGGAGTGATAGTTTTCGTTCTGAACAGAGGAAGCCATCAAACGGAGCCTAACAGATGTTCGGTAGACCTCTTGGAACTTATGCGTTTTGACTGTAACATAAGAAATAAATGAAACTCACGAATAGAATTGAACATTGCAATGGTTAGTAAATTAATGTCGTCCGCTATCTGCGACGACACCGATCGAATGATAATCTATCGACGTGAGATACCTGGTACCTAAAAGTCACCATTAAGTTTGTACTTTGAAACCTATCACCGCGCTGTAATGAACACACTGCAATTAAAACCATGCCTGCATCGCATCCGGCCATGAGACAACGTAAAATTTTATGAAATCAACGAGGCAGGCAACAAAGACAGCACCTCATCAACGAATGTGCTCAAAAAATTCAAATGGAACGCTATTTAACGTATCAAAATGTTCTGTCAATAACAGGTCGCTTGTAATTTCCATATTGACCTGCGGACATTTTATTTTATCAGGAAGCAAACTCGAAGGAAACTGGACAATATTTGGTATTTAGGAAGACTTTTCTGCGACAAATTGTGAGTCTTATTGTTAGTTAATGGAGTACAGTAAACATAACTATAAGTCCTGCATATGAATCAACCATAAACCGAAAACCAAAACTGGTAATACGCTCAATGAGGTATTCATTGATTTTTTTTTAATAGCTGGCCACGTGACATATGTGCAATTTGGAGAGCACAGCTACAAAAACTCTTTCATCAGGCCATCAATGTAATCAAGATTTTCCAACGTCATAGTAGGGCCTATTTTTTCGCAACTTCGGCATCATGTAGATGTTAGTCTGATATGTAATTCTGCAGTCAGTTGACTTTTTCTTGTCACCTACATTAAATATTTTGAAAAATTAACATCATAATATGCTCACTGTCGTAGTTAACTGAATTTGTATTCAAGAAGGTGGTTTCATACATTAACTACTCATACTCTCTTTCACGTTGCGAGCAATCTGCCTCAGCTGTGAGTAAATCAATGAGGTAGGGTTTATAGCAGTAATGTCTAGCTGTATAATAATCACTTTCTGAAAACCTAGCCAATTTAGAAATCGGGTCCGTTTTGTTGCAAAAGCTGGATCTCATCATTTTGTTTCGTTACGTCTTAAATTTATCCGATTACTGTCAAACAAAATCATCTGTGCCAACTGTCTCCTGGAAACCTCATAGCAGATGTTGTAGCCACCTACTTCAAGAATATCAAGTGACATCACAAACAAAACGAAAGAACATTTTCTTAAATGAATTTATCAATTGTTCTAAAATGATGGTAAAATTTTAAATATAGATAGAACAACTTATTTGGAAATCAGTTCAATCATCCCATAAAGTAAATAATAAATTCTGAAGCCCCATCACCTGTTTTTTTTAATTATTATTATTAAGAACGTTGCTTACAGGTCCACGACCGTTTTCACGTTTTTAAAGACCCATCTTTAGGTGTTAATTTTTTTCGTATGGAACTTCATTATAGAGACACAAGGTTCTAATTGCTTTCATCTGTCATAGGAAAAAAATTTCATTAATTAGGCTTAGATGTATGGAACCATCACTGTCATTCAGAATAAAAATCAAGGACATTAAAATGTGGGACAAACAGTCGCGTAATTTTGATTACTGTATTTGCAATAAAACCAGTAGATAGCCGAAGAAGTGAAGGAGTACAAACCAAAGAAGACGGCCCAAAGAATAGAAGAAACCGATAGATGATGGATTTGTATTTTGCTCATCTGTGCATCAAGTATTACGGCAAAGTAAGAAAACTTACGAATACGCACAACGACACAGATACTCTGTTTTGTTACAGCTTCATGAGGACTAAATTCGTTTAGGTAATATTCCTTGAATGTGAGACGCGTTTGACAAGACTCAACATAGATACAGTCCATCTTCGGACAACAGTGCCTAGTATCATTGGAGAAAATGATGGTTCGCATTACTTTTTCGTTTTGTTACAAAAAGCTATCACTGAACGTTGATGAGGGTAAGTTATCAATTCATCAGCATTTCTTCTCAATGCATGGCTAAAAGCCAGTTGAAGCCAAATGCTAGTAGGATAGAAAATATTGTGGGCTGTCGCTTTCAAGATGCGAAGTGTTTGATACCTTACTGTTTAGTGACGGATGATGCACCGTTCATTTCCAGTAACTCATAAAAATAGCTTTTGTAGATATCTAAAAAAGTAATTGTTTTAATCTTTTTTGGGGGGGGGGCGGGGAGGTGGGGGTGAAACTGTAATCGTGATGCATGTTTACGTATCTCAGTCTTTGATCTGCCGTATGTTGCAAGCACAATATCAGTATTTTTAACTTCTCTAGTAATTTGCTGAAAATATATCATAATGCAGTAAAGCTTCAAAAAATTTAAACGCTAGTTTCGGCCTTATTGGACGAATTTAATATCTGCATCCTAAATGTGACGACGGAAACTATCAGGAGAGAGCGCCGCATATTAACCAAAATGCGCGACTCCCCTCTAGAAGCCCGCATGAGACGTACGCGATTTCGCGTCGCTTATCGCTACACAGGTCTTCCTAGTACAGCTAAGAACTGGCAACATCGTTGCTGATATTTGGCAACACTGTGATAGTGCAGTTACTTCCGCAAGTGGTACTGAATTGTCCCGCTAAGTTCACTTGACATTCCTCTTCTACTTTCATGACTCATGATGTGTAATGCCCACGTGAAATGAGAGACAGAAATTTAACTTTTGCACTCAAGGAATGCAGTTATTTGTGTAGGTGACTTTCAGGTTATCTTTCGCAATGCGTTAGAGGCTCAGCATTGAATATATGAGAGACTGAGGGCAATATGCGGCATTGTGTGGTTGGCTGTGTGGTTCTGCGTGTGTCTTGCGATGCAAGCCTGGTGTGAGGCGGCAGTTCTAATCCTGGTTGGAGAAATTGAGTTTGGGGATGGAATTTCGTTTTATTTTACTTTATACGCTGCAGATTGCAAGAAGAAACTCTTTAACGGAATCATAAGAAAAGCTTTATACAGTAAGTCTTTCAGAAAGGTCGACTTCAAATTATGGAAATGGTATTAGATGTCTTCTTTGCTTCACCATACAAACGCCTTCGAAGAAATTCAAATTCACCTCCATTGATGCGAAATATCTCCTGTAGAAATGTGTCAGAAGACACGAACCTTCCAGTGTGCCTGTGTTGCTTTAGAACGTGCACTGAAACGTATTCACATAATTTAGCTCATACATTTAGCGTAAGGAATGAAACAACGACACTAAAACATTTTAGTGAGTTACATAGTGTGTCTTGATGAAAACATATGAACTGATGACAATAACAAATTACATGAAAGGCTTTTCTGAAAGGAAAAGGATCTAGATTTAAACCACAAATAAGTGTTAACCATCGTAGAGTGCCCTTGGATTGGACCATGACAATTTTTTGCCTCTCTAATGTATTATATGCTCATCATTCAAAATATGTGGTCTGCTTCGTTATATCCTGTGTGAAATACGAATCGCAACCTTTTTTTATGTATCACCACTCAGCAACACTACAGCATTTTACGCATCCAGGGAGATGAGCGGCGGCAGGCGCTGTGGGCAGAGGGCGAGGCAGCGCTGTGTAGCGCCGCCACCGCTGCTGCCGGCGAGTGGGCCGCGGAGAGCTCTGCCAAGTGCTGCGGCCAGAGGCAGCGATGTTATTGGGCCGAAATGTTATTACCAGTGTACCAAAAAATGAAATACGTTACACATATGCTCCCCTTACACATGTGGCATCAGCATGCACGAGTGACATGAATTTAAAATTTTTCTCAACAGTCAGTTTCGATCGCTAATACTGAGCGTGCAAGTCGCGCACTTTACCGCAAGACCACGGCTGTAGCTGACCCAGATATGTTCTAACTGCACACAAGAAGTACTGTATGGACTCCCGCAGTTTGCAGTGTTGCCAGATTATGCAGATAGCTGGACTTAGAGCGAATCAGCGCGGCCACTTTTATTGTCCCATGTCGCGATCGGCTCGGACTTAGGCTCAGCGGCGGCCGGCCGGCGGCCAGGTTTTTTGTCAAAGAGTGTACATATGCACACTTAATATGGAAAAACAGGGGACTTTTCGAGGGAGAGGTACCTGGAAACTAAATGTATCCCACCTGAACGACCATGTTTGTCAGGAGGCATTCGAAACCCTGTGGCGAGAATGCGAACGCAAATTCACCTCTTACAACTCTGGTATAACCTGGTGGCTACATTACGCCAAACCCAAAATACGAAAGTTTTTCATCAATTATGCGAAAGAAAAAAGCTTTTGGTACAAATCAACAATGGAGTTTTACTTTCAGTGTCTAAGGGATCTGCACACGTCAGATGCAACAATTGTTGGGAATTACGAACGAATTAAAAGGATCAAAGCAAAAATTCTGGCACTTCGGCGCAAACAATTAGAAGGATACCAAATAAGGTCGCGGGTCCAGAATGTAGCACCACAAGAGGGCACTTCCATATATCACGTGATACGTGAATCCAAAAGAGCATCGCGCAAAATATTAACTGAATTAATAACTGCTGACGGAAGAAAGCTGACGAAGCACTCTGAAATCAAAGAGGCACTACTACAACATTTTACCTCCTTATTGTCCAGCCAACCGATTGACGAACAGCTTCAGGACGAATTATGGACCAACCTGCAAGGCAGAGTAACCCACGCGGAAGCGCTCAGTCTTACTTCAGAAGTTACTGAAGACGACGTTCTCGAAGCCATCAATGACAGTAAGAAAAACAAGTCGCCGGGACAGGATGGAATCCCAGCTGAATTTTATCAGCAGTTCAGGGAATTTATAACACCTAAATTCACAGTCATATGTAATGAACTTTTAAACCCTGACGTTGTTTTTCCGACAGAATTCCGGGAAGGTATGGTAGTTTTAGTGCCTAAGACCTCAAATTCCAAAACCGTCGGCCACCTGCGCCCAATCACGCTACTAAACAGCGACTACAAAATCTTTGGTCGCATTATAGCGCGAAGATTGCGTAACACCATGACCAGCGTCATCGGCGCATACCAAACAAGTGTAGGCAAGGACAGAAAAATTCTGCAGACACTCTGTGGTTACAGGGACCTCATTTCAACGGCCGATGTCTGCAAAATCAAGTGTGCCATAGTGTCGCTGGATTTTGACAAGGCGTTTGATAGAGTTAATCACCAGTTTTTGCTTCGAACTATGGATGCAATGGGATTCCCATCACGGTTCATTGCCGTCATACGCAACACACTGATGAATAACTCAGCCAGGGTTGTAATCAACGGACAGGTCAGCCGTCCGATTCAAGTCACCAGTTCCATCAGGCAAGGGTGTCCGATGTCAATGGCACTTTTTGCGATCGCCATTGAACCCCTTCTCGCCTCTCTTACAAAGAATCTACGGGGTCTGTATATAAGAGGAGAAAAGATTGTGTGTCATGCATACGCTGATGACGTTGGTTTCGTAGTTACGGATGGTAATGAGGTACAAACCGCACTACAAATAGTAGCAAAATATGAACAGGCAACTGGTGCGAAACTAAACAGAGTGAAGTCCGGGATATTCGATATTGGTCGTGGACTAGCCTCGCAGACACAAGGACAGTTACCTACTGTTTCATCCATGAAATGTCTCGGAATTGATTTTAAAAGAACTATACAAAGCACTGTTGCTGTGAATTACAGAAAAATACTTCACAGAATCCGTGCCAGTGTCCAAGAGCACAGTATCAGGAAACTAGATGAACTCCAAAAAGTATCTGTGGCTAATATATACATTACTTCGAAAGTTAACTATGTTGCACAAGTGCTACCCTTGCCGGCAACGATAGCTAAATGTATTACATCGGCACTAGGACATTTCGTGAGCCGAGGCCGCATATTTAAGGTCACTTATGATACTTTGATGCTTCCAACGTATTGTGGCGGTTTAAATCTCACAGATGTGAGAATAAAGGCGCGGGCCTTATACATATCCAACATGTATAAGCACTGGAAACAGCCAAATGGTAGCCTCGCTGGATATTTGCTGCATGAAACTGCCCCTAAAGATCTCCATGCACCAATCAATGTTGGACATATACCCAACGGCCTGTACCACCTCAAATATTTTTTAGTGGAGTATAGCTACCTACATTCCAGAATCCCCGAAAAGGACATCGTTAAAGTAAAACATCTTTACAACAACCTGATGAAAAACAAGGCAAGGAACAATATAGAACAAAAATATCCGTTCAACAATTGGAATGCCATCTGGGAGAACATACACAGTAGACACCTGCCAACTTATGTGAAGTCGAGCTGGTATTTCGCTGTCAACAGAACACTGGCCACAAACTCCCGACTTCATGCTATTCATTTGTCGGAGACACCGATGTGTGCATACTGCAATATAGAGGACGATGATGAACACAAGTTGTTGTGTGCTAAGGTCACAGACATATGGCACTACATCAGACAGAAGATAGCGAGCATCTGTAGGACCTCGCCCAATGTCATCACGCCGGCTCGATTTTTATACCCAGAAGAAATACCTTACCCCAGAACAAGGAGGAACGCTATCAACTGGCTGAAAGGCCAAACGACACATTACCTCCTAACCAGAGAATCACCCTCCAGGGAGGATTTCACGGCATATCTCACAATTGAGCACCATACGTTAATGCGTACCACAAAATATAAAGAAAACTTTGCAAACTTTCTAATTAAAACGATAATGTAAACAAACGATAGAAAGGAAAATTATTTACACAGGAAAGGCGATATCTGAAGAACATATTTGTGATTAACAGCCTTTAGACATTACGTAAATGCATATTTGATGAAGTAAAAGACAGTAGAGAAAAACGTAATTCAAAAGAATAACGATACTAAAAATTACAAGTTCAGTTTTTGTTTGTTTACTTTGCTTTCAACATTCAAGAAACCTTTGAAGAAACTGGATAATATCTATTTAATTATCCAATTTTCCATTTAGCAGAGGTAAAAATTATTTAGTTTTGAGACGAAAAATAGTCTCACCTTCACACAGCTGAAGGAAGATTTTTTTTTCCCCTTGTATCCTATTACACTGGACCAAAGAAGCAGTATATTTTCTGTGTTTTGGAGGAAACAAAACTAGTTAAACTAAATAAATTTAAAAAAATCATAAAGTGGAATGAAAGATGAAGTACATATACAGTTTTCTCAGCAACACATATAGATACAAAATGGCAGTCTGAAGCCGACGCCGAAGAAGGCGACCATGGTGAGCGCAAGGAAGGGCTGAAGGGGAGGAAGGAGGCCCTAAGAAAAAAAGAAAAAAAAAAAAAGTGCAGTGGTAAGCGTCGCAGATTTCTATGCTGGAGGACACCGGTTCAAATACCGTCTCTGGCAGAAAAAGTTTATTTCTTTGTATTTAATATTTCTACAATGATCTACGTGTGTTTTATGTCTGATGTATTTGTAAGTGTATAAGTAGCGGAGTACTACAATCAGGAGGCAGTCCGTTCTGAGCGTACACTTGCGTGAGCAATAAACCTGTTCGAAGTGTAAAGTGTTGTGCTCTATTAATGACCCAGCCTTTCCAACTCAGTTTTCAACGAGACAATATAAGGAAGTCATGTCCGGAAATATCATTCAGTGAAGATATGAGCAATTCTTTATCTTTCATGTTGTGAAACATATCCAAATGTTCAAATGTTTGTAAATCTTATGGGACTTAACTGCGGGGTCATTAATCCCTAAACTTACAAAGTACTTATGAACTAATTTAAACTAAAGGCGACACTAACAACCCTGCCCGAGGGAGGATTCGAACCTCCTACGCGGGAGGCCGAGTGATCCGCAACGTGGCGCTCCAGGTCGCTCGGCTACTCCCACGCGGCGAAAAATATCCCTTCTACTTCAAGACCTTCGTTTTCCTTCTTTTGAAAAGTGTATACCAATGAAAATAGGCTCTAAAATGCATACCATTCGAGTTATGAACACATCCTACTCTTAGATATTGTGAACACGTCTCTTCTATTTGTCAAAATCTCGTAGCTCTTAACGCAAGCTATAATTTCTTTGTTTTGTTTTGCGCTATACTATCTACTCATAAAATATGGAAAGCAAGGAGTTTGTAGTAGAAGAGATTTGTTTCAGTGTCTAAGATAAAGAAATACACGTAGCGTCACTGGATGACATTTCCGGACAAGCGATCCCTATGAAATTATTATGTAATCCCTCCTCTCCACAAGTTGTCGAGGTTTACACCGGTAACTGCCAAACACCATGCAACCAATCATTGGGTCTACTTCAAATCCCTCAGTTTTCTCATTGAAAAAACACCTACGACGGTAGTTACATTTTCTAGAAAGATAATTTTCCCCACTCTTCTCGCATCCGAATTTTGTTATTTCTTTTGATATCCCGTTTCGTTTATGGTGTCAGTCAGTGCACATATATATCATTTACAGCAATAAACCAGTGTACAGCTGAGTTCTTTTCCCAACAAATGTGCAAATCGCGGTCGTATTCGCTGTAGCTTAACATTCAGCGAATGTGACACAAATTTTTCACATAACGTTAGCAACTCATCAGCAAGATTAGCAACTCACTTCTGGAATGTCCATAAGTAGAGCATCATGGATGGAAATAAGGAAAAATGGGATTCAGCCACTACTTTATTTGTGATTATTTACAGATTTTACATATAAAGTTACAGTTCGTATATTGTCCATAGCAGAATTGGTCTATTCCTTCATTTAATTCTGTGTACTACTGAATTCCCATAAAAAATGTCAGGTCCACATTGAATGTTCAGATTTGGAATCTCCAGTATGATAACAATTTTTTTAAATTTAATTAACATAAACTAAATCTAACAGCTGTATCTCCAAACTGGGCTTGAATTGTAAATTGACAACCATATTCTTGAGTCGAAGATCTTAGTGAAGCCACATGGTACGGTGGTTACATCGAAATAATGTCAAATTGATTACATTATTGGAAGAAACAAAGTACCGAAAGACGTATCCAGATTCTTACATCTGCAGTGACAACATTTTCCATTTTCTTCAATAAGGCGAATGTATGGTGAAATGAAATAAGAAAATATTAAAAAAACAAAACAAAAAAAACCATATGAGGTCAAAATAAAGAACAACAATTTCAAAAGAATGTTCTTCTACACACTAATGTTATCTAGAGCAAACAAGTACAAAACAGTAAATAGTATACATTTTACAAAACAACAATGTGTTTCGTATACGTACTACAGCAGGAAACCACGATAGTTCACTACTAATCTGATTGAAAAAAGTACGATTTTCAATAATCTAAGACAGAAAAAAAAATGTAAAATGCAACACATGTTCTAAAAATTGGTAAACAGAAAATCAATTCCGTCATTTGCACAAAAACTAAAAACCGAATACTTCCGCCAGCTACAAAATTTTCTGCATCATAATGTGAAAGGTTATTACTGAAATTACCAGTTTTTAGAATTTTTAGGTCAATGATATCGTAGCCGATTTTTTTTTATCCAGTAATAACCGTTTTACAATCCCAGAAGACTTATATGACAACTGATTCTGGCCGCGGCTTCCAACGTAATTTTATGTCTACGAGCTAGGCAGGAAACCGCTTGATTAATGAAAGGAGCAGGTAAATGTATTTCCACATGTGCCTTGTGTGTACAATGCCGACAATGATGCATAAATAGAGCCTCGCAAGAATATGTATATAAATTAAAAGAATGACACAGAACTGAGGTTGAGGAAATAGAAAAAGCGAACATGGTTTCATGATGTGGATTTCAGCAAACACAGAAGACTTCAGTGTATAATAATAAACGAAAAAGGGCTCCTCAGGGTGCAAAATTAACTGGAGTAGTGTATAGAATACCAAAAGTAAATTTATTTTTTGTTATTGTGGTGGTGATCTTCAGTCCAGAGACTGGTTTGAAGCAGATCTCCACTCTATTCTGAGCAAGCTTTTCCATATCCACATAAGAATAGCAATCCACGTGCGTTTGCTTCTGGTTACTGTACTCGTCTCTTTGGTCTCCCTCCGAGATTTTTACTTCACAAACTTCCATCCAATGCTGAATTCATGATTACTTCATGTATATGAATGTGTCATACCAACCGATATCTTCTTCTACTCAAGGTATGCCAGCAATTCGTTTTCGCCCCAAACCAGTTCAGTATTTCCTTATCAGTTGCGCTATCTACCCACTTAATCTTCAACATTCTTCTGTACACCACATTTCAAAAGCATCCACCCTCTTATGTCTGAACTAATGATCACTCCCATACAATGCAACACTCCACACAAGATCCTTCACAAAAGACTTCCTTACACTTAAATAAAATTCGATGTTAACAAATTTCTCTTTTTCAACAACGATTTACTATACATTGTCATTCATCATTTCATATCCTCTGTACTGCGACCATTATATGTTACTAGCTTAAACCTGCGGCTCCGCTCGCGTGTTGGTTGATTACGATAGATAACGCGCGAATCGTCAAATCGATTTTTTTAAAGAGATGTATTACAAGGAATTTCTTTTTATTCTGCGTTATTTATTTATTCTTATATTTCCTTATTTGTATACTTATCCTCACAGAGAAAGAGCTGAAGACATTGTAGCACGCATAGAACAAAGACATAGTCTGTGGCATCAGGTTTCTGTGTATGTAACCTCCTTGCTATAGAGTCGCAAACGTCATCGCTGTCCTTCAGTCAGAATTTTTTTTTTTATAATTTGACGACTTCCAACCACCATACCTTCCACTCCCTTATAGCTATCGTCATGGAACTGCTATGGTGTACAACGGGAGACTTCGGATAACAATTACAACAGACCATTCGTTTGCGTTCTGTAGTTTCCGCTGCAGAGCGAAATATTAACACGCACACACGTAGAATTTTATATACACTGATAACTTTCCATCCCAATATACTCCACCCTTTTATCATTATCAACCTTCAAGCAACAATGCAACCAATAAAACCATTTTCAAAGAGTAAATACAATGTTCAAAGAGTATTGTTCCGCATTTCGCGTTATATTCTTCAAATTACTAAATATCTATCAGACCGTTATAAAACCGTGCCTAAAACCTTCCTCAGGTATAAATTAGTAACTGTACAAATATTTAAGTCTCTGCGTCTTGACGTTCTGACGTGAAAAGCGTACACCGAACAGACAATCACATTAATATATATAGATAAATAGCTATCCGATCGCTATAAAACCACGCCTAAATCCTTCCCCGGGTGGACATCAGTAACTGTACAAATTTTTAGCTCTTTATGTCTTGCGGTTCAGACGTGATAAACGTACACCGAACAGACATTCACATTTAAAGATATAGATTATCCTGCACAAGTAACAAAACTCATCTACCACCTTTACTGTTTCGTTACCTAATGTAATATCTTGAGGATCGCCTGTTTTTTCGTAGACTGCATTCCATTTGCCTTGTTTTGCTCTTGCTTCATATTATACCCTCCTTTCAAGACACTGACCACACCATTAAATTGTTCTATCAGGTCCACTGCCGTCTGTGACAGAATTACAATGTCATCATGAAAATGCAATGTTTTTATTTCTTCTCCCTGTACTTTAGTTCCTTCACAGCTTGCTCAGTGAACAAACGGAATAACATAGGAGCCGGCCGCGGTGGCCGAGGTGACTGAGGCGCTCCAGTCACGGTCAGCACGGCCACTACGGTCGGGGGTTCGAATCCCCCCTCGGGCATGGATTTTTGTGCCGTCCTAGTTCGTAAGTAGTTCATAAGTAGTTTGTAAGTTTAGGGACTGATGACCCCGTGGTTAAGTCCCATAAGCTTAACAAACATTTGAACATTTGAATAACATAGGACAAAGGCTACAACCCTGTCTTACTCCCTTCCCAACCAAAGCTTTCCTTTCAAATCCTTCCGCTCTAATGTCTGGTTTTTGTACAAGTTTGAAAAATTTTTCTGTTCCCTATATGTTATCCCTGATGACTTCAGAACTTGCTAGAGTGTATTGCAGTCAACATTGTCAAAGCTTTCCCCAAATCTACAAAAGCAACAAATGTAGGTTTCCCTTTCCTTAATGTCTTTTAAGATAAATCGTAAGGTGAGTATTGCCTGCCGTGTCTATACATTTTTCCTAAATCCAAACTGATCTTCCCCAAGGTCAGCTTCGAGGAGACTTTCCATTTTTCTGTAAATAATTCGTGTCAAAATTTTGCAGAAATCACTTATAAAACTGATGGTTCTGTAATTTCACACCTATCTGCTTTCTCTGGAATGCGTATTATTACATTTTTCTTAAAATATGAAAGGATTTTGCCTGTTTCACACATTTACACACCAGGTGAAATAGTTTTGTGTTGGCTCGATCTTCCGGAGGCTTCAGTAGCTCCCCTCAGGGGCTCAACATTAATTTGCTGAATATGGGCTTGGCGAACCCGGGTTCCCGAGCTGTGGACGGTGTCGCGCAACAGCCCGTCACACCGTAAGCTCTGTGAATGCTTCAGCGATCATCGTTCTGCGCGACAGTGAAACGTTGTACGTTTCAGAAATCAGAACCCGGGGATCTTGGCTTCATTGACTGGGTCGCAACAACGGTACAAACCTCTATAAAAAATAAAAAAAAACCTCAATCTCAAGGTGTGCTACATGCCGAGGAGGTGCATGGCTGCTGAGGTTGAAAAGTCGCATCGAGCAACCTTCGGGGAACCTGCCGCATTTCAGTTGTATTAGGCTTACACAGCCAAGCGTGGCTCTGCCTGGGTGGATGTATAGTTCTCTAGCTGCTCGTGGAAAGAAATTGAAACGAACAAAGAATTGAGTTGACGGACGCCAAACCGCCGTCTGAATGTGTGGAAGTACCGACTTTAATGCAGCAATGTATGACCCCCAATCGTTTCCTTCCCTGGCGACGCCATGGAAGAACGTTGGGCTCGTAACCAAGATGAGACTTATGCTGTCCGATATATGGAGATATGTCTAATAATATCACAGTTGGGTACATCGTGAAATTGAGATTGATTGTGTGGGATTATTCCAAGTGTGATTAGTGTACAGTGATAGGGGGAAGAATCTAGGTTTAGAATATGATCATCTGTATGTTTCATTGGCGAAAAATCTATTATCTTTGTAAATGAAACTCAACACGCTAGTGCGCGAAATTAGATTCTCGCCGCAGCACACAATACGGTCAGTCCCATGAAGTTTGTGTGGTGCGAGAAATGAGGTTTAAGGTTTTAAGTCTGTGATAGTTCAGAACTCAAAGTTTATTAGGTCGCACCAATGGTAAGTGCGTGTATTTTTTTATCTGAGGAAGGCTCGTAGTGACCGTTAAAAAATATATTATTTTTTCGTCTGGTTTGTCTGATGGTCGTGTGCTTTTTGTGTATGGAAGTGGGATTGGTACAGGAATAATCGTGATGTTCAACTCATGAATGGAGGATACTAACAGATCTTTAGTTGCACTAACACGAGGTATCCTGATGCGAGCGAAATGCACGTGAGCTCTATTGCTTGTGGTTACATATTACCAGTTTCCATGGTGTCTATCGCAAATATCCAGATAATGATTATACCCATCGATTTTCGGTATCTCTCCTGTAAAATTTAATTTTCTTTTTATAAACAAAATGTCTTCTGCTGCCGGCCGCGGTGGCCGAAGGGACTGAGGCGCTCCAGTCACGGTCTGCACGGCCACTGCGGTCGGGGGTTCGAATCCCCCCACGGGCATGGATATTTGTGCCGTCCTAGTTCGTAAGTAGTTCATAAGTAGTTTGTAAGATTAGGGACTGATGACCCCGTAGTTAAGTCCCATAAACTATACAAACATTTGAATTTTTGTCTTCTGCTGTTGATTTGCTTGTTGTGTGATAATAGTGCATGGCTAGTGGTGTGACCTAATACCATTCAAAGGAATGTCACTACACTCACATTTGGATTATTTGTGGGTGAAATTGTAATTATCTATATAAGTAATACAGCTCTTCGAGTACACACCGACCGAAGACCAGTGTAGTTTGGTTCCTTGACCCAAAACCTTAGAGTACACACATGTAGCATTGCGACGAATTTCTTTATGACATGTCCATATTTACATTTCTGGCCATTAAAATTGCTACACCACGAAAATGACCTGCTACAGATGCGAAATCTAACCGACAGGAAGAAGTTGCTGTGATATGTAAATGATTAGCTTTTCAGAGCATTCACACAAGGTTGGCGCCGGTGGCGACACCTACAACGTCCTGACATGAGGAGAGTTTCCAACCGATTTCTCATACACAATCAGCAGTTGACCGGCGTTGCCTGGTGAAACGTTGTTGTGATGCCTCGTGTAATGAGAAGAAATGCGTATCATCACGTTTCCGACTTTGATAAAGGTCGGATTGTAGCCTATCGGGATTGCTGTTTATCGTATCGCGACATTGCTGTTCGCATTCGTCACGAACCAATGACTGTTAGCAAAATATGGAATAGGTGGGTTCAGGAGGGCAATACAGAATGCCGTGCTGAATCCCAACGGCCTCGAATCACTGGCAGTCGAGAAGACAGGCATCTTATCCATATGGCTGTAACGGATCGTGCAGTCACGTCTCGATCACTGTGTGAACTGATGGGGACGTTTGCAAGACAACAACCGTCTGCACCAACAGTTCGACGATGTTTGAAGCAGCATGGACTGTTAGCTCAGAGACTATGGCTGCAGTTACCCTTGCTGCTGCATCACAGACAGGAGCGCCTGTGATGGTGTACGCAACGACGAACCGGGGTGCACAAAGGCAAAACGTCATCCAGGTTCTGTTGACAGCATCATGATGGTCGCATCCGTGTTTGACGACATCGCGGTGAACGCACATTGGAAGGATGTATTCATCATCGCCATACTGGCGTATCACCCGGCATAATAGTATGGGGTGCCATTAGTTACACATCTCGGTTACCTCTTGTTCACATCGATGGCACTTTGAACAGTGGCCAATACATTTCAGATGTGTAATGACCAATGGCTCTACCCTTAATTCAATCCTAGTTAAACACTATATTTCAGCAGGATAATGTATCAGCACATGTTGCAGGTCATGTCCGGGCCTTTCTGGATACGGAAAATGTTCCACTGCTGCCCTGGCCAACACATTTACCAGATCATTCACGAACTGCAAACGTCTGGTCAATGGTGGCCGAGCAACTAGTTTGTCAAAATACACCAGTCACTAATTTTGATGAACTGTGGTATCGTGTTGAAGCTGCATGGGCTTCTGTACCTGTACACGCCATCCAAGCTCTGTTTGACCCAATGCCCAGGCGTATCAAGACCGTTATTAAGGACAGAGGTGGTTGTTTTGGGGACTGATTTATCAGGATCTATGCACCCAAATTACGTGAAAATGTAATCATATGTCAGTTCTAGTATAATACATTTGTCCAATGAATACCTATTCATCATTTCTTCTTGGTGTAGCAATTTTAATGGCGAGTAGCGTACATGCAAAATTGCGTTCTATACGAGTTGTAATTAAGGTTCGATGTACCACTTTACCTAAGCCTCCTGTACCAATTCCGAGAAACCGAAATGTTCTTCCAAAAATTGTTAATACAAACATAGGTTGGCGCAGTATATATGTAAATTAGGTACCCTAACAGAGTGTAGCAAGATGTATTATTTCCCTCCGAAATATTTCACATTACAGGTAATTGTTACAACAATAGCAGATGAAGATGACTTATGAACAACATGGCAGCTGCTGTTGCTCACTGATGTTTTCAGAGAGAAAATGAAATGTTCTTTCTGGAAAATTGTGAATGCCAAGACATAGTATATCGCAATTAATTGGATGTGCAAATTAGGATGAAGAAAAAATCAATATGGGGCTGTTGGTGGCAATCTCTTGTGATAAGTACAAAATTGTGTTTGATTGTATCAGTCATTATTCCCAGTAATTGGATTGTCCAAATTGCATTTACTTCTTATCTGTCAATCATCCTTAAATTGTTACTATTTATGAGATATCAAACGCTTGTTAAGTGCTAGTACATGTTTGATCATCCTTTTGTTCTGGGAAGACCACAATTGTACGAGGGTAGCAGTGTCCTTTGATCAGCGGCGGCGCAAATGTCCGAGGGTGAAAGGGTGTGTGTGGTGGAGGGGTAAGGGTACGTCGGACAATGCATGATGGGTACCCAGGTGTGATATCCCCTTTGCTATACTACTATAATATCAAATAACTAAGATTTTTCTATTTGTAATAATATATACACTGGGTGTGAATTAAAACTATTAACAACTTGCCACGGCATTATAGGGGAAGTCAATATTAAAAGAAGATATTAGACACGTGTTGTCTACCAAACAGGAAAAAAAATCTCAAATTGACCTCTCAATTGACCTCCAAATGCCAGTTATAGCGGATGTTCATCACCTGAGATTTTTTAATAATCTTTCGTCCACTTACACGTCGGCTTAGTCGTGCACTTACCAACTGCAAAATTTATAGTTAACAAATGCGCGTCTAGAACAGACGTCGCTATGTATGCTGCATCTGTGGCAAATACGGATTTTCTAGTCTCAGGTGCTCGTAGATGCTGTAATAATAGAACATGGACATACCTTTGTGCCACGTACTGGATTCGAACCTGAGATATAGCTGACTCGGCACTTGCGCTCAATCTCTGCGCCACTCATAGCAGGTACGCCTTACATAACTGCGAGGACTGCCCAAGGATGTACCGTGCGCGACACAAACTCTCATACGTCCACCTACTTGGACCATTGTACTCCACAGCTATCAGCAGGTCCTACATTACCGCCGGGAATCTGGCCCTCGTGTGTACTGAAAGAAACATGAAATGTTGACAAGGTGAATTGGAATTAAGAAGTCTTTTCTTTCGCCCATGTGGGAAAAAATGCGAAAACCAAAGACGATAGACTAATCCACCGAGGATTTCCAGAAACGATAATTAATAAATAAATAAAAAGCGAAACGCTTCTAGGAAAAAATAAATATATCGCAGCAAAGAAATGATAAAAGGAAAATGGGCAAAGAAACAAACTTGGTAAACGCTATTCAATTATTCTTTGAGTTTCCGTTCGCTTTCATTATGGTTGGACTGTATTATCACTGTTGTGAATTTGAAGGTCTGTTGGTTCCCGAACTTTTTCCACCTTTCACGTCTGACTGATATGTTTGAGGATTCGCATTCGTCAAGAGTTTTGCAGCATACCTTCAATCCTTCTTCATTTTTCATTTATTCTTGCTCTTTGAACATCTTGTCCTCTGGGATTTTCATAAGAGGCGAAGAAAGTAGAATCTCGAGTTCTGGCTACATCTTTTGTTTCTATTACGATTTTGAAATATAGGGAAAGGATTACTTTAGGCGGTAGGTGATTCATGTAAATTGGAGAGTCTTGGTCACTGGTAGCTGACGATTAACCGGTTACGTCTTTCATAGTAATTTAGACTTGATGGTGATCATCGTCACTATAACCACCGTTGGGTTGAGACCGCGTACACTTGCCCGACCGTACAGTTTTTTGATAGACTTCGCACAGATGGCCCTGCTTGTTTCCTACAAACAATCGGATTTATGCATCGAAGAAACCCACAAAAAGAATTAGAGAAATGAAATAAAAATAAAAAGCAACTTAGGATGTGTCATTCGTGTAGGAGGTTCTCCATGATTTCGACGTTTATGCCGTCATATTCAATTGTCTCGTCATTACTGACACTGATCGGATAACTGTGAATGAGTATCTTACTATCCTCGGCAACAAACTGCTTACTATGAGCAAAATATAGCTAACAAACACTGCCATATTCTAGAACGATAATGCGCAGCCGGCCGTGATGGCCGAAGGGACTGAGGCGCTTCAGTCACGGTCTGCACGGCCACTACGGTCGGGGGTTCGAATCCCGCCTCGGGCATGGATATTTGTGCCGTCCTTAGTTGTAGGTAGTTCATAAGTAGTTTGTAAGTTTAGGGACTGATGACCCTGTAGTTAAGTCCCTTAAGCTTAACAAACAATATCAAATCTCTCCACTGCAAGCAAAATCGCCATCTCTCACTATAAATGACCTATTATGCAAACTTTTACTACAGAAAGTGGTGACCAGATTTAGAGATCCAGTATCACTGGTTGATGTTTTGTTACAATATTGGATAACATAGAGCTCAAACCTATAAATACAATTAGCGTGTGTGTTCCTGGAAGAGTTGCAGCTGTATTCAAAGCCAATAGTGCTCCAATTCCTTACTAATAATAAATATTGTTTTTCTGGTAGAGACTCATATTATTTTGATCACCCCTGTATTTAGACGAGCTTACCGAATGGCGTCGTAAAATTACTGTCAAGACAGTGAAAATTATTTCTTACCTGTATCACTACAAGAATTGCATAAATATACCACTTCTACGAAAATTACTTCTTATCATGCAGTACACTGGTACTCTAAATCAGTGTTGCGAACATTTTTTCAAAAGGAAGTCCCTTCCAAGTAAACGTATTACGGCGACTCTCCCGTAATCCCCCAACGGTAACACAATTATTTGTGTCACCTACAAGGCAACGAATTTGATATATTAAAAGTTTCGACCGTTTCAGGGCACTGAAATATATCCATTGGCAAAGTTGAAAATTTGTGCTCGGCCGGGATGCGAACCCGGATTTACCGCTTCGGGCCAGCGGTCGCCTTAACCAGTTGGGCTATCCAGACCGCTCCCTTCCTTCTAAAATATTCAACTTGTAGCACACTACGATTTTAGTGCCCCCTGCCCGTTACTTCCTCTTGCTCGCAGTCTATACTGCCGGCCGCGGTGGCCGAGGGGACTGAGGCGCTCCAGTCACGGTCTGCATGGCCACTACGGTCGGGAGTTCGAATCCCCCACGGGCATGGATATTTGTGCCGTCCTTAGTATAAGGTAGTTGATAAGTAGTTTGTAAGTTTAGGGACTGATGACCCCGTATTTAAGTCCCATAAGCTTAACAAACATTTGAACATTTTTTGCAGTCTATACTGGGTTCCCGCAAGGGATCTAGCGTATTCGGACATGTCCGAAAAGAACAGACACCAAATCAATAATTGTAAATTTTCTTTTTTGTTGCAGTTTTATTTAATTTTTTTTAGGATTTAACTACCAAGGCTTACAAACTACTTAAACTAATTTAAAGTAACTTCTGCTAAGGACAACACGAATACCCATGCCCGAGGGAGGATTCGAACCACCGATGGCGAACAACCACGCCCTCCGCAGCACGGCGCCTTAGAACACTCGGCCACTCCACCGCGGCTTTAAAAAGTAATGTTCAGTATTGCTCACTAGGGATATATTTGTGCATATTTTTCGGAATGTAACCCATCCTAATTTTACATGTTTTGAGACAGAAAAACATTAAACGTAACGAATATTTTGTACTTAAGGTGAGACGTAGTAGTGAATGATGCTCGTGATGATCGTTAAGGAGAGTCCCGATATATAGTGAATTTTTAAACAAGTAATATTTTTGTTGTTGCCCACTTTAGGTTACGATAGTAACACTAAAAGTGGGCCTTTGCGATCGTCTTTTGACAGCTCAAAATTTAAATGAAAATAACAGCTTAACTATTCATCTGACACGAAAATTGAATAACCGTATTTGTAGAGGAGAAAATTATCTACAACTTTGCTCTCTTATGTTTTTTTCATATCTCGTAGCGTTTCAAAGATATTTGCAAAAATAACGGCGATTGTGGGATGTATGTCTGTCTGTCTGTCCGTAAGGTTTTCCTTGTTTTTAAGACGAACCATTCAACCAATCAGCATCAAATTTTACAGACATGATTGTAGGCCGCCAGAGACCAGAACCTGCCTTTTTCAAATTTTTCGGAAAAAAATACGGTAGTAAAACCAAAAAAAGCCGTTTGTAATATAATTGTAATTGCAAACGAGCCGTTCATCTGACACGAAAATTGAATAATCTAATTGGTAGAGGAGAAAATTCTCTACAACTTATCTCCCTTATGTTTTTTTCATATCTCGTATCGTTTGAGACATATTTGCAAAAATAACGGAGATTTGACACCCTCCATTGAATTAACGAAAACCAGCCTTTCGGAAATGTCACGTGACATTCCTCGCGTATTTGATGATTATCTTATTGTAACTTACACGTTGTCATTTCAAAGCAACGGTACACTGAGGAATAAACACGTCGCTCTTCGTACGATAAATGATAATCTAACGTCTACAAATGCCATGTTAACATCAGTTAACAACGGCCATCAATAGTATGAGAGTAAAGAACTCTTTGTTTTCATTTATAGGCGTAGCGTAGTGGGCAAGGTGCTGGATTGTGACGCGGAAAGGTGATGGCTCGAAACCCGCCACTACCTATTTTTTTTCCTAAAAGGGCTTCAGACACTCTTATTAATTAATTTATTATTATTTAGATTATTATTTTGGCCCAAAATGTTTGCAAAAACTTATAAAACTACTACTCTTAAGTGCGCCGTAAAACACGTCAGTGCGATTTTTTTAATTTCTCAAAATTACGTACTGCATCTTATTCATTTAGCTATCGATTAGTTCCTGGGAACAATTTTTGCTCTGCGCTTATTTATCGTTAATGCAACTTATTTATTATGAAACAAATTACATTTTTATTCAATTCATAAATAATATAGACTATATTTCACTTTTATTACGCCTTTTTCGTTGTATAACGGAACCCCTAGTTTTGAAACAAGCACTGGTGTGATTATGGTGCAAGCACTCTATTCAGTAACGGCGACCTCCCTGTAGTCCTGTGGTGGCAAAAAAGCACTGCTTGATTTAGTCAATGGTTTGTATTGCCGACAGCCTGCAAAAACAGCTGCATGTGCTTACCTATTTGCGCGCAATTTCCGTCACTTACAGCACGATTGTGGAATAGATTATTCCAACCGCTGCGTTTTTTTTATTTAATTTATTTGTTTAGTTAGTTATTTTTGCGAGTGTGTGCGAGCGAGCGCGATCAAGAAGTGCACTTCAAAGGCGGAATCTGTTCCTTGGACAAAATCATTACCCACGAAGGGGGCAGCGTTGAAAAATGAATGCATATGAACCTGATTCTCGCTTACAGTAGAACAATAGTTAGCATCTCATTGGAAATATCTCGAGCTTCATACGAATAATTAATCAGTAATGGTACAATATGACGGACGGGGAAGTATGACGTATCTCACAGGATGTGCGCGGTGTAGTGGGAACATCGGCTGAATTGGACTGAGTGGGAAGGAAAGGCGTCGCTACGTGGGGACGGAGGCCGCGGCGGAAAATGCAGAAAGGCGAGGTGTGCGGAGGCCGGAATTCGGCTATTTATAGCCCCAGGTGTTCCGGCCCGGCGCCCCCGCCCTGCCCGCGCGCGCCAGCGCCCTCTTCAGACATTCCGTCTCACCCCGGCAAGACACTTCGTCCTCACCTGCGGTCGTTATCTGCTTACTATTTAACCGAATCTCAAATGTAGGGAAACGAGCTCGTCTGTTACCTCTCTTCTTAGACGTTAGTCCCTTTGGAGAGAATGATATTTGGTAAATTATTATCTGCGAGAATGATATTTGGTAAATTCTTAACTGCTTTCCGTCCTTGTCAGACCATATTCTCACGTTCTCAACGTATTCCTCTGTCACCATCGTTAGGAATTCAAATGTTCAAATATTTGTAAATCTATGTGACTTAACTCCTTTAGTTATTAGTCCCTATACTAACATACTACTTAAACAAACTTATGCTAAGAACAAAAACTACATACACCAACACACACACACACACACACACACACACACACACACACACAAATGCCCGAGAAATGACCTGAACCTCCGACGGGGATCGACCGCGCTCTCCGCAGCACGTAAGAGCGCATGGCTATACGCCGGCCGCGGTGGCCGCGGGGACTGAGGCGCTCCAGTCACGGTCTGCACGGCCACTACGGTCGGGGGTTCGAATCCCCCCTCGGGCATGGATATTTGTGCCGTCCTTAGTATAAGGTAGTTCGTAAGTAGTTTGTAAGTTTAGGGACTGATGACCCCGTAGTTAAGTCCCATAAGCTTAACAAACATTTGAACATTTTTGAACATGGCTATTCCCGTGCGGCTGAAAACAATCCCTCAGCATTCACTAAACATTCGAAAGAACAAAATCACGAAACGACAGACATTGAGCAATGCATGTCAGTTGTATACATTGCTGACATAGGCAAATATCTAAACATTCTGGAAGAATTACAAGTTTTTACTCGCATGGAAAAAAATTCCGAAGAACATCCATAACGAAAAACTGACATAAAAATAAACATTTTATCGAAACATTTACGAGTATCTTCATGCAAAGTTTAAACAAGTATTAAACGAAATACAATAACTTTCATGTTATTAAACTTCTTACATTTCACACTGCATTGGTTATATTTTATATATTTTCAAAACAGGTGTAAATAAGATCGCAAATATTGACAAATAGTAAGAGAAAATACACAGATATCGATAACTATGACAATTTAAACAACGAAATATATCGCTGATTAATAGAGGTCGATTTTCATGACGTAATTAATAAAAGACGTGCTAAAAGACTACAACTTAAGAGAACAGATAAAACAATTTCTTTGATAGCATGAAACTAAAATTTAAGCAAATTTCAAATGATATAAAACATAAAATAGGCAAAACTATTACCACATGCATAAGCTATAGAGTACGTAACGTACATTCTGTATTAATCTACGTATCTTCTGCACGAGCGCAGACAAGGAGCATACGCTCGAAACCCGAAATGCTAAAATGAATTTTTAGAAAGTAAGCAACTAGTGATCACATTCACGTACTAATGTCATTTAGTAATAAGTTGTGTAGTAATTATTGTATGATTAAAATTACTGTTAGTTGACACTTCACGCGTTGGTACTGGTTCCCTCTAAAACAGAGCACTAAATGTTATGGTGTGACTTTTTTTCTCGCACTATTTGAGTAAGGAACGGTAAAAGAATGGTCCAAAAGCGGTTGGATGAACGCTCTTGTCCGGCACTTGAAAGTGAATTGTGTGGTACCTATGTAGATGTAGCTCCTTTACCAGCCAAACTGCATTCAAAGACAGATTAAGTCTCACTGCTTTAAAATAGTGTGAAACGTTCACGAAATCAATATACACATAGTACAATGCTCTTAATAATTACATACAAATAGGTACAGGTTATTTGTTTGATTTCGGAATTGAAGCAGCCGTTTTCTTGGCGGTTCTTTTATTTGCTGCATACGCTGATGATGATGATGATTATGATGATGATGATTGGTTACTTGGGGCGCTAAACATCTAGGTCATCAGTGCCCTTACTCGTAACAATCAAGAGAATGTTAAGTAGACTTTGAAATGAGAATACAGAAATTGACAACCTTACGTCGTAATAATGATAAAGGTTATTCTAAAATGAGATAGGAAAAGACAAGGTAAAATGTTGTTACAGACATAGTTAAAAGTCGGCAGGTGTGTGTGGCTTGGTGACTATTTGAAAATAAAGGATGACGGAGCCACTCTGGCACATATTAAAATCTCGCACCCAATATTTTGGGAAGAAGTCCAATCATAGTACAAAATCTTAAAACTCGATCTACAGCTGTCTCATTGTCAGTTAAAATACAGTGCAGGTCGTGCGAGAGACCCAAATTTGTCCTCAGACACAATGTTAAAATGTGACTAGTCGACATTTTTTTCCACATCTGTTGCACACTGATGGTTCCTCACGGTGTAAGAGAAAACCATGTGTAGTGGGCAATGCCCAATACGAAGACGAGTCAGGACTACCTCATGAGCTCGTCGAGGAAGGAGGTATGCCATGGACGCACGATATATTTTACGGAGCGTAATTTGTCGTTGGCCACTTTCAGCCACTGAGCCTCCCACCAAAACATGGTTTTCTGTGTCACGTATGTCGTGCCGGCTTTCACGGGGGGAGAACTAATGCGGAAGATGGAAGTGAGCAGGCCACCTTTGGCAATCCTATCAGCCAGTTCGTTTTCTCGGATCCCTATGTGACCTGGAAACCAGTAGAAAATTATTTATCTCCCTTGACTTTGAAAATGAGTATCCTAAATGTATTGCACCATGCGATCAGAAGGGTAAATTTGATCGACAGCATGAAGAGCACTTTGCTAATCTGAGCAGATCAGTAATTTCATATCACAATGTCGTTTAATCCGCTCCAGTGCCCCCATTGAAGCGAACAGTTCTGCATAATAACCAGAAAACTGTTCTTGCAGTCCTGTCCGAAGAACAACTTCAGGGAACACAACAGAGCAGCCAATATAGTCACCTTGCTTCGATCCGTCTGTGGAAATGGTAATAAAATCTCAAGAAATCTAGTTTTATAAAAATTGTCGGAGGTACAACTCTTCTTAAAGCAACCAGATCTAAAAGCAATCTCTGCCTATGAAGTAGCCAGGGAGATCTGTTATTCCACCCCTGGCGTTGAACTTTAATTCCACGCACTTGTAGTAACTCAAGGTTTTCCATTGCTCTGATTCCAATGGCCTGGTTGCATGCGGGTGGTTACGGAACAAACGTTACAAAGGGTGCTGTGCGACAGTGAATGACGCTAGTGGATTACGAGCAGCCATAAACCGCGATGAGTGATGTACCATGAGGAGATGCTGGCGAATAGAAAGTGGACGCTCACCAGCCTCTGCACACAGGCTAACAACTGGACTCGTACGATACGCACCCATAGACAGCCTGATAGCTTCATGGTGAATTGCATCAAGCATTATCAGGTAGGATGGCCTTGACGATCCATAAACCAAGCATCCGTATTCGAGGTGGGGTCACACAAATGCCTAATAAAATTGGAGTATCTTTGCCCTGTTGGCACCCCAAGACCGAAGAATACACATGTAAATGTGGTTTAAAGCCTTGAGGCATCTTACTTTAAACTCTTTAAGATGTGGTAGCCACGTTAGTGTTTTATCAAAAGTGAGGCCGAGCTATTTCACTCTGTTCTTGAAGGTGAGAACAGTGTCTTTTAGTTTTAAAACTGGTGTATTAAAGGGGAAACGGGTGCGATTAAAATCCACATAGACTATTTTCTACAATGAAAACTAAAAACCATTGGCGTTACACCATTCCTCCAAGCGCCTGATCGTCAAATTCAATTAACGAGCAGTCGTTGCTACGGAAGAGGACGCACACAAGATGGAAGTATCGTCCACGAACAAGGAACACTGTACATGTGGTCGTACTGTGGATGTAATGCTGTTGATGATTATGGCAAATTACGTCACGCGTAAAACACTCCCTTGTGGTACACCATCCTCTTCTTTAAAGCTGTCAAACAAAATATACCTAACCTTGTATCTAAAATACATTTCAGAGAGAAAATATCGAAGAAACGTGGGCAAACGTCCACGAAAACCCCATTCGTAAAGTTGCTGTACAACAAGGCACCTTCAGATAGTATCGTACGCCTTTTCAAGATCGATGAAAACACCGCTCAAGTATTGCTTCCGTAAGAAAGCTTGTGGAATCGCATTTTCAAGCATGATGAGGTTATCAAGTGTTGAATGGTACCTCCTGATCCCGCACTGAGAGCGGCTAAGTAAGGAGCTTCTTTCAAGGACCCATTCTAAGCGCTGGTTGACCATACGCTCCAACGTCTTTCCAATGCAGCTTGTTAGGCTAATACTCCGATAACTACCGGGATCCCTGTGATCTTTCCCTGGTTTTAAAATCGGAATTAAACTTGTTTCTTTCCGAGAATGTGGAAAGTTTCCCGTCATCCATATTGCATTAAATACGCTGTAGAACGACCTTCTTTGACTGGGGTGCCAACTTTTTCTGCATTCTGTGCGGTATCTCGTCATAGCCAAGTGCAGAATCACGAGCTACTGACAATGCGAATTCCAGCTCCAACATTGACAGGTTGGCTGTATTCTTCAACGATGGATGAACAAAGATCAAAGGCAATCCTCTTTTGTATCGCCCGATATTGTCGGAAGACTGGATCCTGGCGAGAATCAAATGTAATAGCTGTATATGATTCTGCCATAACTTGGGCAGTGTCTCTCTGCTACGTTCACTCTATCTCACCTGGTGTCCACCTTAATGGACACAGTCTTTGTATTAATTTTAGAAAACTATACAGATCTACTTTACTTTGAGATCGACTAGCCTCTTTACTGACCATCTATTTCGTGCCTCTTGCTGTCATCTGTCACCAGAATGGCGTGCTGCAATGAAAACTGTGAACATGGCGAACCCGTTGCGGAGTGCGTCAGATATGATATCATTTGTTGAAATTATTTTGTGTATTAATTTATGAATTTTGCACAAATTCCACTTTGCGATATAAGTTCAAGAATCAATATGGAGTGACGTACATCACTGTTTACTATTTTTTTCACATCCTTATGTTTGCTTCCATTTTTTCAAATAATTTCGGACTGAAAGGGTTAAAAGACATCCCTGCCCTCGTACAACTGCTAGCGGCGGTCGTGAGTTCCGCCCCGAGATCCTCCAATGGCTTCCCATTCTTTGCCTGCAGGAACTATTGACAAGAGATATGTTTACTCTCTCTAATAATTATACTCTCATGTGTCCTTTCCACTCGAACATTGGCCAAATTCGCATCAGTAGGGCACCGATGGGATCACCATACCACTGCTCTTCTGTCCCTGATCGCTGAATAACAAGCATCGTTCCACCACGGGACAGCCAGAATCTGAAGCGTTGGCATCGATTTCGGTATGGATGCGTCGGTAGCACTGTGAATCGCTTTTGTGATGTGAACAACCAAGTCTTGGACACCTTGACGCCGGTCGAAAATAGCCAAGTGCTGAAAAAGCGTCCAGTTGGCTTTGCTCAGCTGCCATCTCGGCGGCTTCCCACTGTGATCTGTTTCGACTGGTAAATCAATCCAAATTGGATAATTGTTGCTGCCATGAAGGTCATCGTCCACGTTCCACTGGGTGGTGTGTGCCAGAGCAGGCTAGCAGAGGGCGAGGTCTATAGCCATAGACAAACCTGTAACAGTTCTAAAATGTGTAGGCTGGCCTGTGTTCAGCAATACAACATCAGAGGAGTGTATCACAGTCTCAACCATACGTCCCCTGGGGCAGTTTCTTTAGAGCCCTATAGTGCATTGTGCGCTTTAAAATACTGTGTCAGGAGATTACTTTCAATATAGTCATCAGGCGGTAAGTAAAGGGAGCAGACTGTGATATTATGATGGGCCAGTATACGAACAGCAACTGCTTGTGCCGGCCGCGGTGGCCGAGGGGACTGTGGCGCTCCAGTCACGTTCTGCACGGTCACTACGGTCGGGGGTTCGAATCCCCCCTCGGGCATGGATATTTGTGCCGTCCTTAGTGTTAGCTAGTTCATAAGTAGTTTGTTAGTTTAGGGACTGATGACCCCGTAGTCAAGTCCCATAAGCTCTACAAACATTTCAACTGCTTGTAGTGTAGTCGTTAATGGCACAGGTAAGGTGCGAAAAGTGTCGCTAACGAACACTGTCACACTGCCTTGTGCCCTGTCTCCGGTAAGGTCATGTTTCCTGTGGAGTTGATAGCCTCTGAGTACGGGTGTACAGCCTGTTTGAAGCGTGTCTCCTGAAGGGAGACACAGAAAGGCCTATCCTTCACAAGACGTTGCAGTTCCTCCGAACGTGTCCTGAATCCAGCCAAATTCCACTGCAGCATGGGAGCCATGTCACCTGTGTGGGTCTGTCTTTTCTCTATCCTTGCGCTGCGATGGTGAGATACGTTTGGAGCGCTGGGTAGCAGATGAACTGCTTAGTTCCGGCGATGATGCATCGAGCTGTATAATAATGTCTTCCTCATCAGTCAACGCTGCCATTATGACTTAAGATGACGACCCAGAAGGGAATTAAATCGGACGTCAAGACGCTTTCCTGGACTTCTTTTTAGAAGATGAGGGGGAAAGGGGGACTTGGGGAGCTCTCTGCTTTGGCGGATCACTCTACTTTCGAGAGGCACTTGGTTTTTGGGGTGCCTTCTCAATGATTTTGTGAGGTTCCTTTTCTAGCACATCTTCCACACTGAGAGATACAATATATTCTGCAAAAGCAGTACCTATTTTTTCAGCCGTATCCTGATTTATCAGGATATATGCACCCAAATTGCGTGAAACTGTCATCACATGTCAGTTCTAGTGTAATACATTTGTCCAATGAATACCCTTTTATCATCTGCATTTCTTCTTGGTGTAGCAACTTTAATGGCCAGTAGTGTAAATGTCGACCTAGACAGAGCGCCGATGCCCTAGGTGAGCCTTATACAACTTGAGTTGCGGCAGTATCCCCGGAGGTTGCTCGCTAGCGACTGTTCCAGCTGAACTGCCATGCAACCCATCAGCGCGTAGCACACCTTAAGATTGAGGTTTTTTCAATAGAGGTATTTCCTTCCTCCTGACCCGAGTGGTCAAGGTAACATTCCCATTCCCTGGTACACACAACGTTCTAACACCGCGCATCACGGTCGTCGCTGAAGCATGCCCATAGGTTACGGTGTCAGATGGCTGCTGGCGCTTATTAGACCCAGCTTAGAACCCTAGGTTCGCCAAACCCGTACTCAGCAAATTAATGCTTAGCCCCTGTGGAGTCCTCCATATGCGTTGCGTCCTTTATTTTAGGGCATCGTCCATGGTTTCTATAACTGAAAATTACCTTTTTGCTTACTGATGAAACCTCAATCTTTTAATTGAAATAATGTAGGTTACACACATTTTATATTCTCGCGATTTTTATAGTGTTCTTCCACATGGTCACTGGCTGAATTCACACAGCTTTGCCACAATTTATATATTTTATCACTCACGATTTCAATGTTTATTATTTCACAGGTTTGAAGATGTTCCTCGTTTACGAATTTTTTATTTACATGACTTACCAACTAACAGGAAAGGGATCATTCTCTTCATTTTCCCATAAACAGCCCCTCCGCAAAACATCGAAATCAATGCTCAAATCATTAAAAAGTACCTACTACTTTCTGAGATTACAAGATTACACACACCAAAATCATCTCTTTTGTACACACGCAAAACACGACCCTTGAATATAGTCAAATGTTCAAATGTTTGTAAATCTACAGGACTTAACTGCATGGTTTACAAAGTACTTAAACTAAGGTAAACTAACCTAAGGACAACGCAGTCACCTAAGGCCGAGGGTGGATTCGAGCCCCCGACGGCGATCGGCCGCGCGCACCGCAGCACAGCGCCCCAGTATGCACGGCTAATCCGCCGCGGCTTAAACATAAATGTTCAAATGTTTGTAGAACTTGTGGGACTTAACTACGGGGTCATCAGTCCCTAAGCTTACAAACTACTTATGAACTAGCTAATCCTAAGGACGGCACAAATATCCATGCCCGAGGGGGGATTCGAACCCCCGACCGCAGTGACCGTGCAGACCGTGACTGGAGCGCCTCAGTCCCCTCGTCCACCGCGGCCGGCACTTAAACATAGTCAGTTACATTGGAAACTCATTTCAACAAACAAATTCCTAAGCGAGATACACCTTGAAGATTGTGTAATAGTGAACATTGAAAAACTAAGTTATAAAACGAAGAAGGAAATATACACAATGCGACGAATCTGTGTCACTCTGCCAGTGACCACCTGGGGAAATCGTAATACTATAAATGTGAGTAACCTATATTATTTCGATTAAAACAAAGTGAACCGTTTCCAATCTGTTGATGCTACATCAGTAAGCAAAAACGTAATTTCGAGATGTAGAATCCACTGATGATGCACTAAAGATACAGGGCATAACGCGCACTGAGGAAATGAAAGAAGTGCGAAAAGAAAACGGCGGTTTCATTTCCGAAAACAAATATTTCTTTACTTGCTACGGAAGATGGCCACACAAACAAACTTGTTACGGGTTATTTCAGTATATGTTTCATGAACGTGATGGAATTTTGGTCTCAATGAATAAAAAGCTGTGGAAGTCAGAAAATTCCACAGATGGAAGAGATGTACGAGAACGCAGATTCAATTACGCAGGCTAAGGCACGTTAGAAATATCTTCTATAATCGCCTACACAGTGACACTGCTATTTTCTGTATCTGTTGTCTTTTTAACAACAGCTGTATGTAATAAATTGATTTTTCCATGGATGCTTGAACGAACATGTAATAACATAAAAAAAAATCTTAATAAAGTGCAATTTTGTTTTTTCGGTTACTATGCCGGTTTCCAATCCTTTACTTTTAAATTAATTTTCAGTTAACGCTAATAAATTAAAATGGTAATTTTTTTTTCCTTTTTAAAGTTATATCCAGAAATAATTGCTTTCTTTGTTTCAGTTAAATAAATTATTTCTAAATTAACTTGATGTACGACATTCCTATGTCAACATATTTGTGTATTCTGTGTAAATTGTATATGTATAAGTCACTGATTATTTTATTTGTGTCTGCGACATTCAGTTGTTACCTGAAGATTTCTTATGAGGCCTAAAGCCGATTAGTTACGAAATAAAAATTGTTTTAAGAATATTAGGAAGAGTTTTGTTTTTAATTTTAATAGTTTTAGCATCGAAAGGCATTCAAAGGCAGGCTAATCTGAATACTTTATAATAGATGTACACTTTTTATGGGGATCAGTTGACGCACTGTAGCATTCTCGTACGAACTAAGTGTTCAAATGTTTGCAAAGTTATAGGACCCGACTGAAGTGGTTATCGGTCGCTAAACTTACAAACTGCTTAAACTAACATCCTACGAAGAACACAAACACCTGTGCCCGAGCCTCGAACCTCCAACGGTAAACGGCCACGCGCTTCGCAGCAAGGCGCCGTAGTGCGTACGGCTATTCCGCCGCCGCTACGAACTAACTATAAAGAAATAGGTAAAGGTAATCTTGTTGCGCCGAAAGATAATGGTATGTTAAAATGAAAGAACCTTGCTATCACGCAAATAAAACGCTATGCAGTGATAAAATTCGAAAACATACGACAGAATTCAGAGACCGAAGCCTACAATATGCGGCCTGAAGCATGTTATAAATGTCTTCCATAACGGCCAGCACAAACGATATTTCGGGGTTTATGATCTTTTTTAATGCTCTTATTAGCACACATTCATTAAAGCGCTTGAAACTGGTGCCTTAAATGTAGTTATTACAGGTCATGTTGCCAAGAAATAAATAAGCAAGAGGCAATGAAAAAGTCTGTAATAGATATTAAGGTCACTTGTTTTATGTCTCGGGCAGTAATATGAAGTTCCTCCACACTGTTTTAGGTATATTCAGCATGTCATTTCTACGAGTATGACAAAGGAGTCGTGGGTATATCGTTTCGGTTCCTGAAAATATTCCAGTGACTTAAACGCTATTTATGTGTGATTTAAAGTGATATTTTAACTATCGTGCACGTTTACACGGTTCTGGAGTGACTTGTTTCACAACCGAGAGAAAATACATATCCCCTGGCTTACCCTTCGTAATTTTTTTTTTTAGATTTCTGCTGTGTTTATTATGAAATATTGCTTCCAATACGATAATACAGCTTCTAGTAGTACATGAGGTATATGATTTGCATATCATTTTCATAAAATAAATATTTGATTTAATAGTTGATCATATAACAAAAGACATACACAATGTGATGTTACCAGATTTGATGTATCACAGGATCCTATTTTTCGTCTTCTACGGATTCTGTTTTACAAATGATCTACCACTTGCACTATCAGAAGATGAAATCTTAGATTTATTTGCAGATAATACACTTATAGGAATAAAATTTAGTTCTAAGTGTCCCAATGAAAGGATTCGTTACAATGGATATGTGAATGTAGGCTCCCAGGCGGTTATTACAATGTGTCACTGTGTGACAATGTCGAGGTACCGAGACAACACACAAAGTCTCACACTGTCAATTTTCCGGCGAAAACTGAAGATGGAGAGTCTGGCACTCTCTGAAATGTCGCAGTCAGCCACACCACCACCCGGGTGGAAGCCCGAGGGATTTTCAACAGCGATATCCATCAAGTATTTGAATACACGAACAGGCGGTTCAAGGCGAATAGATTAACGTTATATATAGGTCTGAATAAGTATATATAATTTAGTCCTTGTCACATTACTAAGAACTTATGAAAACAGTATACCCCGTCAAATAAATTCAGGAGGAAGAGAGTGTTAAATTGTTGAGAATAAATATAGGTGAATGCTATAATGGAAAAAAACCAAACCCAAAATTTAATGAAGTGTCTCCATTTACCTACTACATGTCCTGTAATCATTATAGTTAATGTAAGTAATTCAATAACGAAAAAATGTACCTAAATAGTTACAAAAGCTTTTTAAAAATTAAAAAACTTAAACTTTTTATTACAATACACACTGTTGTCAAAATTACAGGAACGAACATCTATTTCTATGACTTGTGTTGAATTAATGATTTAATAATACATGCTGTCAATGGAGGTCTGTACAGTCGAGTTCGGCCACGTAAAAAGGCGTACAGGTAAGCGTACAAACATGCTAACTATGAATTCAGGACACCTATCAAACGGGGGAATGTTTTCTGCATACTTCTAAATCCACAGTAGCTGTGTATACATTCACAGACGTTTAAGTATGCTTCAAACGTTCAAATGTTTGTAAAGCTATGGGACCAAATTGCAGTAGTCATCTGTCCCTAGACTTACAAACAAGTTTAACTTATGCTAAGGATAACACACACACACACACACACACACACACACACACACACACACATACATACGCCCGAGGGAGGGCTCCAACCTCTGACGGGGATCAGATGCCTTAGAGAACACGGCCACTCCCGTACGGCGGTTACACACACACACAGCAGTACTCAAGGCATGACTTGAACCTTCGGAGGGAACGACCGCCCAGTCCGTAGAATGTCGCCTTAGACCACACGGCCATTTCGCGCGGGTGGCAGAGCGAAGACGCCTACCAGACTTTCTAAAGTGGAGGACCATACAAAGAATGGAAGCAGGACAGTCTGACCGACGGGGACTCATGATTTATTGTTAATCGTTCTGTCGTTTTTAGGATGTGACGAATGTCTACTGAGACCGAAACTGTATCCTGAAGTCCAGGGCATGGACAACCACATGTGACACCATAAGGACAGGACCGTTATTTGGCTGTAGGAGTACGTCGGTACCGCCGTAGTACTGCACAGTAACTGGCATCTAATCTCAGAGGTTCCACTGGAAGAGATGTATCGCGGCAAACTGTGTAGAAGGCTTCGGCAGAGTGCGAGACCTGCTGAATGCGTACTGTTAATGCGTGCTCACAGAAGGAAGCATATCGAGTATAGCCGTCAACATACCAGTTGCATGGTCGTACAGCGGTCTAAAGATCTATTTACAAAATTATTCCGATTTGTTCTGGAATGTGAATCTTGACGAATTCGCATCGGGAGGAACTTTGAACACCATTTTGGGCCACTAACGTTGTGGAAAGAGATTTATATAAAAAACAGATTAAAGTTTACCGTCCCTGCGACGGCGTGGTCAACAGAGACGAGCCGATATCGAGAAGTATCCGTAATGGTATGTGTTGTAATTATGGTGGCAATGAAATTGGACGGGTGACTCATCAATGTTTAACCGCTAACAGGCATCGTGACGAGATATTAAGACCTCATATGCCTTCGTTACCAGGTACTGTGATACCAGATTTCGCATTACGGACGATAATGCTCGACCACATAGAGAATGGGTGGCTGATGGTTTCTTCGAAACGGAAGATGTTACATGTATGGTGCAGCTTGCTCACTCTCCCTATTTGATTCCCAAAAAAAAATGTTCAAATGTTTGTATAGTCTATGGGACTTAACTACGGGGTCATCAGTCCCTAAACTTACAAACTACTTATGAACTACTTACGAACTAGGACGGCACAAATATCCATGCCCGAGGGGGGATTCGAACCCCCGACCGTAGTGGCCGTGAAGACCGTGACTGGAGCGCCTCAGTCCCCTCGGCCACCGCGGCCGGCTTGATTCCCATTGGGATACAATAGGGAGACGGGTTGCATTACGTCAACATCCACCAACCACTGTCCAAGACTTGCGAGCAACTCTTCAGGAAAACTGAGCGTTTATGCCTCAGTATGAGATTGATGACATCATTTGCGGCATGTACCGACGTTGTGAGACGTGTGTTGGTGCCAAAGATGGTCGCACACGTATTGAGCACAGTAAGCTGTTGCCGTAATGTATGCTTACATCATTTTTAATGTCTACGTTTGTATTTACTCGTTATAATAATTATACTACAGAAATTCTCCACAACTTTGCTCTCCTGTATTTTTTTCATATCTCGTATCGTTTCAGAGATACTTGCAAAAATAACGGCTATTTTGGGATGTCTGTCTGCCTGTAACGTGTTCCCACCTTTTAAGACGAACCGTTCTACCGATCAGCTCCAAATTTTACAGACATAGTAATTGTAGGCCGCCAGAGACCAGAACCACCCTTTTTCAAATTTTTCAGACAAAAATACGGTAGTAATACCAAAAAAGCAGTTTGTAATATAATTGTAATTGCAAACGAACCGTTGATCTGACACAAAAATTGAATAACCAAATTGCTAGAGGGGAAAATTCTCTACAACTTCGTTCTTTTTTCTTTTCATATCTTGCATCGTTGCAGAGTTATTTGCAAAAATAACGGCGATTTGACGATGTCTGTCTGTAACGTATTCCCATTAGTTAGGTCGAACCGTTCAACCGATCGGCACCCAATTTTACAGACATAATTGTTGGCTACCAGAGACCAGAACCTCGCTTTTTCAAATATTTCGGACTAGAAATACGTTAGTAATTAAAAAAAACCTTTGTAATGTAATTTTAATTGCGAAAATTGAATAACCGAATTTGTAGAAAAGGAAATTCTCGACAACTTTGTTCCCTTATGGTTTTTCTCCATATCTCGTATCGTTTGAGAGATATTTGTAAAAATATCGGAGATTTGACACCCTCCATTGAATTAACGAAAACCAGCTGTTCGGAGACGTCACCTGACATTCCTCGCCCAGAACGCTCTGGAATACGCCATCTTGCGTTGCGTATTTGATGAGTTTCTTATTGTAACTTACACGTTGTCATTTCAAAGCAATGGCGCACTGAAGAATTAACAAAAACACGTCGTTATTCGTACGATAAATGATAATCTAGAGTCTAAAAAATGCGATATTAGCATCAGTTAAAACGGCCATCAATAGTACGAGATTAAAGAACGGAATTTCTAATTGTTAGCTGTAGCGTAGTGGGTAATGTGTTGGTCTTTGATGCTGAAGTTTAGTGGTTCGGAAGCCACCACTGCCTAATTTTTTTTTTCTTAAAAGTGTTTCAGACACTCTTATTAATTAAATAGAGCTATGTTCTTCAATGTTTAGAGTTGTGCATATGTAAGAATGCTCCCTCTAAAATGCGTGTTCTATTTCATGAACATGCCGTTAAAAACGCAACAACGAACTGAACAATGGTTTTCTGAAGCAACTGCACGTAAACTGGGCGGATACTGTAATAATGAACATTCTGCACAAAGTGCTGATACAGGTAGTTTCGTATATAAAGGAAGTTACAGATTTCTATGGAAAGTGTAGTTCCTTAATCAAACAGAAGGGAATTGTATACATTGCAACAAATTGCCTTGTTTATTATTTTTTCTAAGCGTTTATTCACTACTTGCGGAATATATTGAAAGTAAGTATTAGAATCAATGCACCTACTAAAATGTTTGTCTTTGACATGGTTGCTATGGACACTTTTAACGTAGATGGTATTACCTATCCTATAGTTCAGATATGACTTCGTTCATGTTACACTGTTCTGCGCTAAATATTCTATTTCAAACGGTGATTACGTTTTCTTTTACAGCTACAATCACAAACGGAATAAGTGTGGTAATACTGAATTCCACATAACTCTAGTGCTCAATATATATACAAAGTTAGTACTGTCAATACGTCATTTACAACAGTCATTGTAACAGTATCTCCCCAGTTTATGTTCAAAATATGTTCAAATGTTTGTAAAGCTTATGGAACTTAACTTCGGGGTCATCAGTCCCTAAACTTACAAACTACTTATGAACTACATACGAACTAGGACGGCACAAATATCCATGCCCGAGTGGGGATTCGAGCCCCCGACCGTAGTGGCCGTGCTGACCGTGACTGGAGCGCCTCAGTCACTTCGGCCACCGCGGCCGACCCCGGTTTATGAACATGTGTTAAAGAAGTCTATGTTTACAATTCAATGCTATGTATTTCATGGCATGTTCTCGAAACAGAACAAATGCGCTTTTCAGAAAAAGTGCTGTTACCTTTGAATAACTCAGAATCTTGCAGAATACAGTTGCGTTCAGTTAACAAGAGTGTGCGAAAACCATTTAGGAAGCAATAGGAAAACTAAAGTGAGCCAAAAAAATTGACAGTGGTGGTTATATATATATAATTTTTTTCTTCAGTGCAATCGATGATTTGCGGTCGTTTGTTCATCTTTGTTCCGGGTTGTTAGTTGAGAATTTTACTCAGTTCTTTATTGGCGTTGAACCAACACCGTCTGAATCGAAGGCCTGTGCACTACCGTGCCACGTCACGTCACGCAGAGTAGCTGGCTATCGCGTAGCTTACTAGCTGGCTGATAGCCTCACAGAAGCCAGCCAGTGAGCTACGCGATCGCGACCTACTCTGTGTGACGTGACGTGGCACGGCAGTGCACAGGCCTTCTCTTCCGATGGTGTTGGTTGAACCGTCTTTCGTTTTCTCTCTTTCGATTGGTTCGTCGGTTTGAATGGGTACTTTGTGGACGTTGGTTTGTTTTGTCGTATTTTGATAGTTTCGGATAACTCAGTTCTGTCCTTACAGAGGGCATCGTGCTACCATGTCGGAAACCTCTGACCGAGCGCGCTGAGCAACCGCCCCCGTAGCAAGTTCCAAACCACCGTGTAACATGTTCATGCGTCACAAACTAATTCCTCGCTTATTACGCTATGGCGAACAGCTGCGAGAGTAATCCGTGATTCTCGAACTATCGATGGCAGGTGTTAACTAACTAACCAACATTAGATATAATTCATTGTCCTAAGAACGACGTGTTTTTGATAATTTTCAGTACGCCATTGCTTTGAAATGACAACGCTTGAGTTATAATAACAAATTCATCAAGTAGAGAAAGCAAGATGGCGTACGCAAAAGAGATTTTGGGGCGAGGATGTCACGTGACTGATTTACGAACACCAATTGTACGCTGTGTTCCATCCAGGCTATAGTCACTCGTCCGATCGCCAAATGTACGCTACGTTCGTTCTAGCCTATAGTCATTCATAACCAGTACAGGCAAAGAAAATAAACTTTGAACCACCAAGGCAAGACAGATGATAATATTTTAACGGAAAAATATTATGAAAATGTGGGACAGATATTAAAATGATAGTTCAAAGAGGTAAAAGTTCAAAAAAGAGTATGTTTGTCAAAGCTAAACTCAAACATCATATTGTCACGTTGCAATGGAAGTAGGCTTGACTTCGAAGGCAGCTAAACACAGCACTTATACTGAAAGCACGTTTATTACGAACTCAACATACACGCAGCACTGACTGCCTCTCAGGCAGAGTGCTCTGCTATTTATACACAGACAGTATTTACCAGAAATTAGAAGAACAGTTAACATAAGAAACAAGTAGAATTTACAAGTGAACATAAGAAAGATGTAGAACCTTCTTTTTTTCTCTTTTGTGTTATTTATTTATTTATTTATTTATACTTAATTCTTTATGTATATATATATTTATTAAATATATAATAAGAGGTGCGCCGTAGTGTTGCCGCCGGCATACTTAGAATCGTCCAAACGTGTCTTCTCGTTGATTATGTTCCGTTGTGGGTCCTGTTCAATTCAGTTTGGTTGCGTTAAGATTTATCTTCTCATCGCTTGGACGTTCCAGCTGCGAGGTGGGTTGTAAAAGGCACTCCGTAAAAAGTTGGAAAAATATTGCTGGTACTTTGGGTTACGGGTTAGGACGCAGTGTCGTTCATTAAGAAAGTTCCAGTATCCAAGTACTGATTTCTCGCCAGGATCAAAGAGGTATCGGATCGTGTAGCTACGAATCCAATGTACCGAGTGTGTTTTGGTGGTGGGGTAGAATGTCTCCTCCGGAAATAAGAGCATGTTGATGTCGATCTGGGCGGGTGTTTGGCGAGTAAGGAACGCCAAAATTCGCCGCGCGAGCGTCCAGACATCGTTCGCCTGACCACAGTGGAACCTGTGGCCGTCTGTGTCGTCCACTCCGCAGTGAATGCAGAGGGGCGAATTGGCGAGATGGATCCGATGCAGGCGATGTCGGTTTACTTGTTTTCCGTTCACAGTGAGATACCAAGCTGACTGGACGTCTGATTCGAGAAAACGTTCGTAAATAGCTTTCCATATATGCCGCCACACATACTGTGGATGCTTAATTTCGATCGGGTTGGATGGTCGACACTGTTGTAGCAGATCATATACTGTTTTAGTCTGAAACAAACGAGCAGGTAGTAAAGATTTGTATACATAACTAAGGTCCAAGAAGAATCGTCGGATATGATGGAAGGCAACTGGAATGGCTGCAATCGTCACTGGGGCTACCAAAGAGTCCGGGGCGAAGGCATTGAATAGGATACCGGTGAGACTCTGTGGGAAACGTCACCAGTTTTTTAATTGAGAGCTGACGTAGAGCGCCGTGACTCTGGTCGGCACATGTGTTAGTCCCACCCCACCACGTTCCCGCGGGAGTGCAAGGGCGTCGTATTGCACTTTGAATATCAATCCGGAGCTGACGTAGGAGCCTAACGCAACCAATATACGCCGTGCCAGGAGAGTTGGGATCGGTAGCACTTGAGCAACATGGGGTATGCGAGAGGCATGATAGATGTTCACATATTGTGTACGTTGAACTATGTCGAGGGATCGTAGCCGGTGATCTGCTAGACTTTCCCTGATTCTCTGAAGCAATCGCCGACCGTTGATCGCTGCTGAGCGGCGGAGATCGGCTGAAAAATCTACGCCAAGACATCTGACGGTGGTGGCTACACTTAGAGGAGCGATGCTTCTCTCTGGTAGGCCCTCGCCGATGAGCAAGACCTTGGATTTTGAGACGTTGAGCAAGCTGCCTGATGCCTCGCCATAGGTGACCACCCACGTCAGGGCTGCCCGTACGTCGTTCTCAGTGCGTAGGTAAAGGACGATGTCATCGGCGTAAGCTGTACAACAGAAGCGGTTCCCATGTAAACTCATACCTTCCAAACGTTGGCGTAGTCCCTGGAGCAATGGTTCTAAAGTAAAGGCGTATAATATAGTTGAAAGTGGGCAGCCTTGTCGGACGGATCGTGTTATAACCACGGGCGGGGTGAGGCGACCGTTGAACATGATTTTGGAGGTCGCGCCGGTCAGAAGGCGCATAACTACTGCAATAATATCGCCAGGGAAACCCATGTGCTGGAGAACTGTCTGTAAGTAGGGGTGATCAACACGGTCGAAGGCCTGGCTAAAGTCAGATGAAGCCAGGGCACCAGGAAGTCGTTGATATCGGGCAAGTGCTATCATGTCTCGATAGCGGCAAAGAGCCGTATGGATATTGTTGTCTCCTCCTAAGGACGTCTGGTCGCAGGATGTGACGTACCGTGCAACTTTCTTGAGTCGTGAGGCCAACAACCGTGTAAATATTTTCATATCGCTGTTAAGCAGAGTTATAGGTCGATAATCTTGTATTCTGGATGACCCGTTCGGTTTGTGTACAGGAATAATTATGCCTTCAAGAAAGGTTTTAGGGACCTCAGTCGCCGGGGACATTAGTTCTTGAGCGATCGTCGTCCATGTAGGTGCTAACAAATAGTCAAAACTTTTATAAACTTCAACGGGAATACCGTCGGTCCCAGGAGACCTATTGTTATGCCCCATTTTAATTGCTTCTAGAACTTCATCCGTGGTCACGCCTTCCTGGAGTTCACTTGCCACCTCCACTGGGAGAGTACTTGGAATAAGTTGTGCGACTTCTGAAATCAGTTCTGGCGGAACAGCTTCATATAGTCTTGTGAAATGGGCATGAAACGCCTGACCGATGGCGTGTTGGGTATCGTGCCGGTGACCTTCCGCGTCAATCAGGACGTGTATCAGAGCCCGGCGTCGTTTTTGTCTTTCCTGGATGAGATGGTACATCGACGGATGTTCTTCAACTATTCTATCATTTGTACGAGATCGGATAACAGTCCCTTCCAGGTGGCGGCGCATTATCAAAGAGATTTGGGCCTTTGTACGGTGAACCATCGTCTGCCTGGCTGGTGAGAAAGGCATCGTCACACATTCTCGAAAAATGGAATAATAAAAATTCAAAGTGTTGTTTCGACATGTCTTGGTGTCTCGGCCGTAATTCATCAGAGACTTGCGCAGTGTTGGCTTTGCACAGGAGAGCCACCAAGATAGAGTGGAGTTATAGGCGTTAAGACGGCGTAAACACTGTGCCCACGCACTTTCGATCATATGTCGACAGTCTGGAGCGGTCAGGTGAGACACGTTCAGATTCCACAGGCCACGACTATGCCACAAACGCTGTCGGACGAGACTAACGTCGCAGATATATGCCTCATGATCTGAAAATTCTGGAATTATAAACTACAAAGAAATAAATTTTCTCCGGATGGCGGGATTGAACCGGCGACCTTCTGATCCGCAGTCCGTGACGCTATCCCCGGCGCCACGCCGGCAGTTGGTGTTCGTGGTCTCTCGCGGCATTGCTCCCTCTCCTGGAGAAACAGCGACCCGCTGTTATGATCCCTGTGGAGCCAGCTGCAATGTCCTGGATCTTGACCGTGTCATGGGTCCTCTGTATGACAGTTCAAGAGAATCCTTCCCTTCTCCACGATTATCGACGACAGACGTTCCTGTCGTGCCTTCATCAGGAACATTACCGTCCATAAAGTCCTTGAACAAGAAGCCATTGTCGTCTACCTGCTCTTCAGAATCGTAGTAAGGCTTCATGTGCAGGACGTGGACAATGTCTCTTCGTTTTTGACGTTTCGACGACGGCTCATAATTCTCAACTTCGTATGTGACGTCTGATAGGCGGCGTATGACACGATACAGACCAAAGTACCACTTCAATAACTTTTCTGACAGTCCAACCTTCCGTACAGGGGAAAAAATCCATACCAGATCTCCTGGGCTGTACACAACAGGTCGGTGCTTGTCGTTATACCGCTGACGGTCCTTCTCCTGGGCGTCCAGTGTCCGTATGCGAGCCAGCTGTCTTGCTTCTTCGACCCTGGTGATGAGCTGTTTAACATTGTCATCCTGAGTGTCGTCCGGTTGGAACGGGAACAGTGTATCCATTGTCGTCTCAGCTTCACGGCCATGGAGCAGGAAAAACGGAGTGAAGCCTGTGGTGTCTTGTCTTGCGGTATTGTAAGCAAATATCACGACTGGCAGAATTGTATCCCAATCCTTCTGCTCAACATCGACGTACATTGACAGCATGTCGGCTAACGTTTATTAAAACGTTCCGTAAGACTATTTGTCTGAGGATGGTATGCAGTTGTCATTCTGTGGACAATGTTGCACCGTGACATTACCTCTGATACTAGTTTTGACTGGAATACTTTTCCACCATCAGATATCATGACACGTGATGCTCCATAGTTCAAAATAATGTCTTCTACAAGGTATTTTGCGATCTCTGGAGCTTCTGCAGTCGGCACAGGTTTGGTGACAGCGTAGCGTGTGAGGTAGTCAGTGCAGACTATTATCCAACGGTTACCGGTTGTCGACTTCGGGAACCTCCCTAAAAGATCGATCCCAACTCGTTGGAATGGAGCTGCTGCAGGCGGAATCGGTACGAGATGTCCTGGAGGTAATTGCGGCACATGCTTCCGTCGCTGGCACTCTTTACAGTGACTCACATAGTGCTTGACAGATCGGTAGAGACGTTTCCAGTAATACCTGCGTATGATTCTGTCTAGGGTCTTCACGAATCCCAGATGACCGGATACTGGAGCATCATGGAAATATTTGAGAATAGCTGGCTGGAGATGAGCTGGAACAACAAGTAGCCATTTGGGGCCCAGTGGATCGTAGTTGCTCTTGTACAATGTTCCGTTTATAAGTTGGAACTCTCCATTTGTTGTTGTTGTTGTTGTTTAGAGGGGACTAGACTGCACGGTCATCAGTCCCCTGTTGCAAGCAAAGCCAATGTGGCGCATTGCAAGATGAAAAAGACGATCATTGAAATACACAAAAGAGAAAGCACAATGGGTACACAATGACAAGGAGCATTGAGTTCATGACACACAAAGAAGCAAACTCAAAGAGTAAATAAAGATAATTGGACTAAAAAGTTACAGCAGAATGTTGTGGCTGGCTGATCACGAGGATAATAAAGGATGAGCCAGCCACTCTGCACATTCTAAAACATACGAATAAGGCAGGTCAGACAACACAAAATGAGAAGAGTAAAAAGTTATGAGAGATCAGGCTAAGGAACCCAACTTTATATCAAATTGTAAAACCCCGCTGCACGGATAAAACGTAAAACTCGGTCAGCCATAGAGGCATTGTCAGTTAAAATCAAGGCAGGCGCAGTAGGTAGATTAAAAGACTGCCGCAAGACGGCTAAAAACGGACAGTCCGACAGGATGTGGACCACTGTCAACAAACTTCCACAACGGCAATTCGGTGGGTCCTCTTGACGTAAAAGATAGCCATGTGTCAACCACGTATGGCCAATACGTAGGCGACATAGGACAACAGAGTCCATACGGCAAGGCCTGAAAGACGACTTCCAGACGGCCGTAGAGGACTTGATCGCTCGGAGCTTGTTGGGAGTGCTCAGTGTTGCCCATTGTGTGTCCCAAGCCTCAAAAACCCTGTGGCGCAAATCCATTCGGATATCCCGTTCTGGGATACCAATATCCAGGGGAGGAGCGGTGGTGGCGATCTTAGCCAGCCGATCGACACGCTCGTTCCCTGGGATGCCAATGTGGCCAGGGGCCCAGATAAAGTCCACTGCACATCCAGACTTGCCGAGTGAAGCGACGGCGTTTTGGATGGATTGCACCAACGGATGGGTAGAATAATAGTTTGAAAGGGCTTGCAGGCCACTAAGGGAGTCGCTGCACACAACATACGACTTCCGGGGGCACGTTTTGAGGTGGTCAAGAGCACGAGAAATGGCGATCAGTTCAGCTGTAAAAATACTACAGCCTGGTGGCAGGGACCGTTGTTCCGTGTGGTCGCCATGAATAAAAGCGTAACTAGCTCTGCCATTTACCAGGGAGCCATCAGTGTACAGGATTTCTGCATCACGATGAGCAGCAAGAAGTGCCAGAAACTTGCAACGGAGTGTAAGTGGTGAGACTAATGCCTTTGTATCGCAGGACAATTGCAGGTGGAGCTTTAAACGGGGGATGAACCAAGGAGGAAGACGGGATGGGCAGGAAAAAACCTCAGGGAGAGGTAGAGAATTAAGTGAGGAGAGGAGTGTACGAACCCGGATCGCGATTGGAAGACCTGATCTAGGTCGACGCGGTGGAAAAGGAGGGGTAACAGTCGGAAACAAAAGCCTGCGATTTGGATGGTGTGGCGTGGCATGGACTCTAGCAACATAGCTAGTGAGAAGCTGCTGCCGGCGGAAGTGTAATGGAGGAATCCCTGCTTCAGCTAGAAGACTTGGCACAGTGCTGGTACGAAAGGCCCCAGTCGCCAGCCGGATACCACCATGGTGGATGGGGTCAAGGATCCTCAAGGCGGATGGTGCTGCTGAGTCGTATACGAGGCATCCGTAATCAAGCCTTGATTGTATCAAGGACTTGTACAGCTGCAGGAGGGTGGAACGAGCAGCACCCCAAGCAGTATGGCTCAAGCAGCGAAGAATATTAAGATGCCGTGAGCATTTTTGTCGCAGCTGACGCAGATGTGGCACCCAAGTAAGTCTGTTGTCGAATACCATGCCAAGAAACCGATAGGTCTCTGCGACAACGAGCAATTCACCACCGAGATATAACTCGGGATCCATGTGAACTGCTCGCCGTCGACAGAAATGTATCACGCGGGTCTTCTGCGCTGAAAACTGAAAACCATGGGTAGAGGCCCATGATTCAGCTTTCCGGATGGCTCCCTGTAGCCGCCGTTCAGCGACGCTAATACTAGCCGAACTATAATATAAACAAAAGTCATCTGCAAACAAGCTGGAACAGACAGAGGATCCCACAGCCGTGGCAAGCCCGTTTATGGCAATTAAAAACAAAGGCACACTGAGGACGGAGCCCTGTGGGACACCGTTCTCTTGGATGTATGAGGAACTAAGGGTGGTACCCACCCTAACCCTAAAGGAGCGGTGGGAGAGAAAATTCCTGATAAAGATTGGAAGTGGGCCCCGCAAGCCCCAGTCATACAATGTAGCCAGTATGTGGTGGCGCCAGGTTGTGTCGTACGCTTTCCGAAGATCAAAAAATACAGCAACAAGGTGTTCACGTCGGGTAAAAGCTGTACAAATAGCCGACTCCAAGGACACAAGATTGTCAATTGTGGAGCGGCCCTGACGGAAACCCCCTTGTTGTGCTACCAGGAGTCCCCGGTCTTCAAGGATCCACATAAGCCGCCGACTCACTATCCGTTCAACGAGCTTACATAGGACGTTTATCAGGCTGATCGGACGGTAACTGTCAGCCACCTGTGGGTCAGCGCCAGGTTTTATCACTGGGATGACGGTGCTTTCCCGCCATTGGGAAGGAAAAACACCGTCTGCCCAGAGACGGTTAAACAAGGCGAGCAGTTGGTTCTGAGCGTCCACAGAAAGATGCCGAAGAAATTGGCTATGAACACGATCTGGTCCTGGACAAGTATCGGGGCATGCAGAAAGGGCACTTTTAAACTCCCACTCGCTAAAGGGTGCATTGTATGGCTCCCGGCGACGTGTGTGAAACGACAGTGGCTTCCGCTCAACTCGTTCTTTAATGGCGCAAAAGGCTGCACTGTAAGCTGCAGTTGAACTGATGCCTGCATAAAACTTTGCCATGTGCTCGGCGACAGCAAGCGGGTCTGAGCAGACAGTACCCTGTAAGCGAAGACAGGGGATTCCTGTTGGTGGGCGGTACCCGAAAAGTCGTCGAACCTGAGTCCACACCCGAGAAGGTGAGGCACGAGATCCAATAGAGGTGACGTACCTCTCCCAACAATCTTGCTTACTTTGCCGTATAAGCCGTCGTGCTCGGGCCCGTAGCCGTTTAAAAGCAATCAGGTGATCGATGGTGGGATGTCGCCGGTAGCGCTGAAGTGCCCTACGCCGATCCCGAATGGCTTCAGCGATTTCATGTGACCACCAAGGCACAGATTTGCGCCGAGGGGACCCTGAGGTGGTTGGAACAGTGGCCTCAGCAGCGGAGACTATGGCGACAGTCACCTGTTGGACTGCCACATCCACATCGGCTGGCAGTTGAGAAGGAATGACAGCAGCAGAAGTGTAACGCAGCCAATCAGCCCTATGGAGGGACCATCGAGGCAGTTGTTCCGCCTGTCGAGACTGTGGGAGCGACAAAAGGATAGGAAAATGGTCGCTCCCACAGAGGTCATCGTGGGCCCTCCATGTGAGGTGTGGAAGAAGGATCGGGCTGCAGACCGAGAGATCAATAGCTGAGAAAGTGCCATGCGCAACACTGAAGTGCGTCGGGGAACCAGTATTGAGAAGGCAGATGTCTAGTTGTGCAATAAGAGCTTCAACATCCCTACCACGTCGGGTTGTCTCTATTCCGCCCCATAAAGGGTGATGGGCGTTAAAATCCCCCAAGAGAAGAAACGGTGGGGGCAGCTGTGCTACCAGAGCAGCAAGATCAGTGGGCGAAACATCCCTGTCTGGAGGAAGGTATATTGAACAGACAGTCAATTCCAGCATAGCCCGAAGGCGAACAGCAACAGCCTCAATAGGTGTGCAGAGAGGCACAGCAATACTGGGGACAGTGGCAAGGGTGTATATACAGACACCACCAGAGGCTCTATCACAGTTGACACGGTTGTTGAAGTAGCCCCGATAGCCTCGAAGGGCAGGGGTCTGCTGAGCAGGAAACCAAGTTTCCTGTAGAGCCATACACAACACTGGGAAACGGCACAACAACTGCTGTAGCTCAGCTAGATGGTTGAAAAACCCTCCGCAATTCCACTGGAGAATGTGATTCATGTGGAAGACCATGATGAAGGACTGAATATTGTCAGCCCAAAGATTTGCGGTCTGCCTGTCGTTGTACATCTGCATCATCAAGGAGCATTGGCTCAAGCGTTTTAGTGAGGGCCAGATCCTCAAGAGACGCGAAGATCTGAACCTCATCTTCTGATGTAGATGATGCAGGATTCCTTGACATTGAAGTCTCCGAGGAGACTTTCTTCTTTGGTTTTTTCTTCTTTACCTCCCTCTGCCCTTTCGGTCTTAAGGGCTGGGAGGACTTCTCACTAGCGGTTTCTGGGCCCGATGTCGATCGGGAAGCCCGACGACTGGGGGCAGGTGGATCCTGCAGCCTCTGGCTGGGACCCTCCAAACCACTCGTGGAAGCCTCAGGAGGGGGTGCCACAAGGGACCCCTTCCGGGTGAGAGGGGCCGGGGAAGGCTGGTGCTTCCCCGGCTGGGGAGTGGGGACTGGAGTCCCCGGTAATGGGGTAGATATTGCTCCCACAGGTGTTGTGGGAGCAAGAGATGTGGATGGTCCCCCACCCATCGAGGGGGCAGTCGATGATTGTTGGCCCATAGGGCCCACAGATGGAGATGACACTGGTGCTATCGATCTGAATGGAAGAGGTGCCGCTGTGACTGCGGCAAAAGATGATGTCATCTTCACAGGATGGAGTCGCTCGTACTTTTTGCGTGCCTCAGAGAAAGTAAGCCGTTCCAGGGTCTTGATTTCCATTATTTTCCTTTCCCGATGAAGAACAGTACAAGTTGGCGAGCAGGGCGGATGATGTTGCCCGCAATTTATGCAAACAAGAGGTGGGGTACAAGGGGTGTCCGGGTGTGATGGCCGTCCACACTCCCTGCAGTTCGGGCTGGAAGTACATCGGGACGACATGTGCCCGAACTTCCAGCACCGGAAACACCGCATTGGGGGAGGGACATACGGTTTGACATCAACACGGTATACCATTATCTTGACCTTCTCAGGCAGTGTATCACCTTCGAAGGCCAAGATAAAGGCACCAGTGGCAACCCTGCTATCTTTGGGTCCCCTGTATACACGCCGGACGAAGTGAACCCCTCGACGCTGCAAGTTTGCTCGCAATTCTTCATCGGTCTGGGACAACAGATCTCTCTGATAGATTAGACCCTGGACCATGTTTAAGGACTTGTGGGGCGTGATTGTCACAGGGATGTCACCCAGCTTATCGCAGGCAAGCAATGCCCGCGATTGGGCTGGGGACGCCGTTTGTATCAGCCCCACTCTTCATCTTGGAGAACGACTCCACTTCGCCAAACTTGTCTTCGAGCTGTTCGACGAAGAACTGTGGCTTAGTAGACAGAAAGGACTCTCCATCGGAACGGGCACATACTAGGTATTGTGGCGAGTATGGTTCAGATCGGCGAAGGTCTCTACGTTCCTTCCTTGAGGTGCCAAGGGAAGGGAACGTCTTAGGATCATAAGCAGTTGCATCGAATTCTGTTTTTCCACGCTTAGAAACGCCAGGTTTGCGTGTGGCGACGCTATTGATTGCTCGTTTCATTCTCGTCCCACGAGCAGCTAGGGAACTAAATGTCCACCCAGGCAGAGCCCCGCTTGCCTGGGTAAGCCTCATACAACTGAGGTGCGGCAGGTTCCTCAGAGGTTGCTCGCTAGCGGCTGTTCAACCTCAACAGCCATGCATCTCCTCGGCACGTAGCACACCTTGAGATTGAGGGGATTTTTATAGAGGTTTTTACCGTCCTCGCGACCCGGGCGATTAAGCCAAGATCCCCGGGCTCTGAAACGTACAACGTTCCACCGTCGCGCCGAACGATGGTCGTTGAAGCACGCACAGAGCTTACGGTGTAGCGGACTGTTGGCGCGACACAGCCCACAGCTCAGGACCCCGGGTTCGCCAAGCCCGTACTCAGCAAATTAATGCTGAGCCCCTGAGGGGGAACTCTCCATTGGTCGGTTCTCCTTTCTCCAAGGCCTCTATCATTTGTAATAGAGTTGGATCTTCCCTCTGTTCAGCTGTAACGTCATTTAATTCAGTGAGAGCTGAAATTTCATTAATGCTGTTGTGTTCCACTAATGGATTCCTCGAAAGGCAGTCGGCATCCTTGTGTTTGCGCCCGTTCTTGAATACCACTGTGACATCGTACTCTTTGAGTCTTAGTGCCCATCTTGCTAGTCGACCTGATGGATCCTTCAAGCTAGTCAGCCAACACAAAGAATGGTGGTCTGTCACGACGGTGAATGGTTTGCCGAATAAATACGGCCGGAACTTGTTGATAGCCCAGATAACCGCGAGACATTCTTTTTCGGTTGTAGAGTAGTTTATCTCAGACTTTGAGAGTACTCTTGACGCATAGGCTATCACTTTTTCGGCGCGTTCCTGAACTTGTACAAGCACTGCACCAATCCCATAGCCACTGGCGTCTGTGTTAAGTTCCGTTTCTGCATTCTCGTCGTACAAGGCTAGCACTGGTGCGGAAGTTAGAGCCTCCTTAAGTGCTCGGAAAGCTCTTTCTTTTGTCTCATCCCAGTAAAATTTGGCGTCTCCCTGCAGAAGTTCTTGTAATGGACGTGCCTTGTTACAAAATCCTTTTATGAAACGTCGGTAGTATGAGCACAGCCCGAGAAAACTTCTCACATCTCGAATGTGCTGAGGAGTTGGAAATTCTGTGACTGCCCTTACTTTATCTGGATCAGGACGGACACCATCTCCGTTGACTAGGTGCCCCAGGATTTTTATCTCTTTGGCGACGAAGAGGCACTTCTTTGGATTGAGGCGGAGACCTGCAGCCTGAACACACTTCAACACAGTTGACAGGCGACTCAGATGTTCTTCAAATGTTTTCGAGAAAACTACAATGTCATCTAAATAGCAGAGACACGTCGTCCACTTAAGGTGTCGAAGCAAGTTGTCCATCATGCGTTCGAATGTGGGCGGAGCATTACATAAACCAAATGGTATTACTTTAAATTCGTAGAGACCGTCAGGTGTAATAAAAGCTGTCTTCTCCCTGTCAGCTTCGTCAACCTCGATTTGCCAGTAACCTGTCTGCATGTCCATAGTTGAGAAGTATGTAGCTCCTTTCAAGCAGTCTAAGGTGTCATCAATACGCGGCAATGGGTAGACATCTTTCTTTGTGATTCTGTTCAACCGCCGATAGTCGACACAGAATCGCCACGTGCCATCCTTCTTCTTGACGAGGACCACCGTAGACGACCAAGGACTCTCCGAAGGTTGAATAATGTCATCTCGCAACATCTTCTCCACTTCCTCCCGAATTATCCGTCTTTCAGCTGGCGACAATCTATACGAACGCTGGCTAATTGGCGGATGGTCCCCAGTATTGATACGGTGCTTCATCGTGGGCCGTTTCGTCTGACTTTTCCCCTGCTGAGCTGTGAATGCACCCGAAAATTGGCGTAGTATACCTAACACCCGCTGGCGTTGTTCCTTGGTCAGTCCAGGCCCTATTGGCAGTTCCACGTTTATTTCCTCCAGCATGTTGTCTGTACTAATAGCAGGGCATGGGTCATCGTTGATGACGTTGAGCTCACCGTCCTGGATTGGTTCAGCTGTCCCGATACACATTCCCTTGGGGATAAGTTGTGACTGCTCGTGACAATTTGTGATCCAAATCTCTCCTTCACCACCGGTAATGCTTATGATAGCAGCTGGTATGTAAATTTCTTTTGTGAGCCTGATAAACTTTTTGCTATCAACAAGAACTTCACAGTTTAACCAGTCATCTGTGTTTGTGACTGCAACTCTTCTCATTGTCAACGGCGGTATCGTCACATTGTCAACGACGAATAACTTCCCAGAAAATTCTGTATTACGTGTAACTGGCGGAACAACTTCTTCAATTTGCAGGTCAGATCTTCCACAGTCAATGATAGCTTGGGATGCCTGAAGGAAGTCCCATCCGAGGATGACACTGTGACTACTTTCTGCGTCCTGTTGTTGATGGTTATTCTTGCGACACAAGTTACTGCTGGATGGACGTACTTTCCATTCGCGACCTTCAGCACAGTTGCTCCCGTATAACAGAACATTGTCTTCTTTAGTGTGCGGCGGTAATTATCCGATAATACAGAAAAAGAGGCTCCTGAATCAACAAGTACCCGGACAGGTTGGCCGTCGATTATGACGTCGATGAGATTTCCCGACATCTTGGCGACTGTCGTCCATGGAGGATTTTCATCTGCGGCGGCCTCACCTCCGTAGATGGTCGCCTCGCTTAGTTTTCCTGGGCGCGGTGGCTAGGGGAGAGGCTGGTACCTCTGTACGGCGACGGTGAACGGCTGCGGCGCGTCGGGGAGCGACAAAAATGTGTTCAAATGTTTGTTAAGCTTATGGGACTTAACTACGGGGTCATCAGTCCCTAAACTTACAAACTACTTATGAACTACTTACAAACTAGGACGTAACAAATATCCATGCCCGAGGGGGGATTCGAACCCCCGACCGTAGTGGCCGTGCTGACCGTGACTGGAGCGCCTCAGTCACCTCGGCCACCGCGGCCGGCTCGGGGAGCGACCTCGTCTAGAGTACGGCGATGGGCTTCTTCCCATAGGTCGACTGAACTCATCAGCAGGTGACTGCCTTGGATAGAACTGCTCCGACGACTGATGTCTTGCGGCAAAATAATCATCGAATAATCGCCTCCTCTCTCTGCAGTAGCGTACGACATGTCCAGGGCGTCCACAGTGGAAACACAGTGGTGTGTTGTCTTCTGTCCTCCAGACGTCTGTTCTTCTGCGGGGCGTCATAGTTACCGGGGGAGTTGGCTGTGGTCGCGTCGGTCGGTTCATGGGCTGCCGTTAAGCGGCTGCAGCGTAAGTCATAGCAGGGCGACGCCATTCATCACGTCGGGTGCGATTGACGGGGCAGACAGGAGCTAATGTTTGAAATACCTCGTCCTCAGCGGCGTCGGCTACCTCGTGACTTACAGGGCTCACATCCATGGCCATAAGCTGATGCTCGCTCGGTCTAATAGTCCCGGCTGTTGTAATTCTTCTCTCACGATTTGTCGTATGAGAGAAGCCAAGTCCTGCTGGTCTTCCACAACGGCCATAGGGACTACATGTGGGAGTCTGTCATACTTCTTGCGTCCAACCCTCCTATGTTGCATTTCTTCAATACGCTGGCACCACTTGATGAACTCTTCTGTCGTAGCGACGTCTTTTATCAGAAGAGCTTGGTACATATCTTCTGCAATCCCCTTCACCAGGTGCGTGATTTTGTCGGCTTCAGTCATGTTCGGATTGACTACGTTACACAGGGCCAAAACACTCTGTATGTACGATTGTGTCGGCTCACCATGTCGTTGGGCCCGGTTCTTCAGTTGTTGTGTCGCTGGCGGTCTCCAAACGTCTTCTTAAGTTCCTCCTGGTACGTCTCCCAGTCATTCAACTTGTCTTCGTTGTTTTCGAACCATTGCTGGGCTGTTCCATCCAGGTAGAAATAAACGTTGGCCAAGCACTTCGTATGATCGCACCTGTTGTACTTGGTGACTCGGTCGAACCCTTTTAGCCAGTTGTTGGGGTCCAGCATCTCCAGAGAACACCGACGGGTGTCTGATGTGCAGCTGGCGTATTGCTGTTTTGGCCCCATCGTTCTTCTGATAATACGGACTTTTGGAAGGATGTACTCGGTGTATCCCTTGTATTCCGGTTCCAGTCCGTGTAAGCGACGGCTCTTAAGTTGCCTAATCGGAGCCACGGTGATGCAGCTGTTGCACCGTGTACCCGGCGCCTCCACCAAACAATGTCACGTTGCAATGGAAGTAGGGTTGACTTCGAAGGCAACTAAACACAGCACTTATACTGAAAGCACGTTTATTACGAACTCAACATACACGCAGCACTGACTGCCTCTCAGGCAGAGTGCTCTGCTATTTATACACAGACAGTATTTACCAGAAATTAGAAGAACAGTTAACATAAACAAGTAGAATTTACAAGTGAACATAAGAAAGATGTAGAACCTTCTGGAATTATGAACTAAGAAGAAATAAATTTTCGCCGGTGGGCGGGATTGAACCGGCGACCTTCTGCTCCGCAGTCCGTGACGCTATCCCCGGCGCCACGCCGGCAGTTGGTGTTCGTGGTCTCTCGCGGCAATATAATTTTGGCTGTTTGTTAAAATTCGGTCAGAAAGAATATTTTCGTGTTGGGTGCATAGATATTACCACAATAGTAGAGTTCTAATCTTACCACCATAATTTTTTATTATTTAGATTATTATTGTGCGCCTCGGTTGCACAGTGGTAGAGTGCCAGACTACAAATCCAAAGGTCGCGGGTTTAATTCCCGCCAGTTCCTAGGATTTTTATCTGTCACTTTCCACTTCTTTCACCTCTGGCAGTATTGCTCATGTGAAAAATACCGAGTAGCACCGTGGTTCGGAACCCACGTTAAACTGTAGGTCCCCTTATAACTGGCTGGGTAAGTCAGTTCGAAGGTCGGAGGAAGGCAACGGCATACCACCTCCAAACAGGACCATGTCTAGTAAAGCGCTGTGGTGTTCAAACCGATCTTCAGATTGTTGACTGCTTTACCTTTTTTTAGATTATTATTTTGGTCCAAAATGTTTGCAAAAACTTATCAAACTATAAATCTAAAGTGGGCCGTAAAAAACGTCGGTGGGATTTTTCTTGTGAGGATATGTGGAAGGTAACTGTTCACATCCTCCTTTTACTTAGTGATATAGATGAGTTGAGAAACAGAATATGAGCTGCAGTGATTTTAGGCAATGTAGATATGTTACAAGGAGTTTATGACGTATTTACCTAACTTCTAGGCATTTAAAATGTTTCTGCTGGCAGACACATAGGTCATTTGTAACAACATTGCAAAGGTTTTGTAGTATTCTGAAACATGTGACTGTTTTGTAATGTCTTTTCATCAATATCTATCAAGTTTTTAAATCAGTCACTTTGATATCCTCGAAGTTAATACTGGATGCTGGAAAGAGTGTTATAGGACCGTTGTAGTATATGTTAAATTCTAGGGATTTCTCAAACGCATGTGTGATTTAGGCAAAGAAGTATACCATGATTTCTTCATCTGGAGCTCTCAACGCATGAATTCCACAGCTTGGAAATCGTGTTGGCCTTTTTATACTGATAGAGAGAATGAGAGAATGTATAGATCTATGTTATCACCACGCTTTGAAAATCTCTTATCAATAACATGCTGTTATTGATTAATGAAAACGCATCTTTCTGTGAAAAAGTCTTTAAACAACGATCAGTCTTTTTTCCACAAGTGTGCATGATCACGCCACATTTAGCACGTGTGTGTCATACAACTACATTTCAAAGGTTAAAGAATAGTCTGTTCCAAAAATGACAACGTGGTTTCCAAACACTAAGGTAATTGGCATTAGAAAATCAATTCTGCTCTCTGAGGTCAGTTACTTGCAGATACGTTGTCCTCTAGACACGAGGATCAGTGTATAGTAATTGGTTATATCCTTCGGACAGTATTGCCGCAAGTAAACTGTGGTGTCGCTCAAGTCTTAAGTGCGCGCCACCTACTTTCGCCGCGCGCCGCCATGCACGCACGGCGCGTCGTTCTTACGACGTCAGCCACGAGCGCCCTCTGCTACAACTCCGCTCGTTGCCACCACTGAACGACATCGTTCACTTGCGACTGAGATAGGAAACAGCTAACACTTCGGAATCAGATAGGCACCAGTGAAGACTTGGCTATCGGACAGGCACTAGGCAGGCCTCTAGCTCAACTATGTAACAGCATTCTGCAGTACTGAGCTATGTAAAAGTTAAGTATTACTAAGTCTCTAAGAAATATATATCTCGTTCTAATTTACTCTAGTGTTTCTTGTTTCTGCTGTCCCACTGTCTGGTCACCTCCTACCTGCACAAGCGTGCATCCTTTATTCCTGTGTCGGTCTTTCTACTCGGCCACCGACACCTACGACGGAAACGAGACACAAAAGCGGCGGCGAGGCTGGGACACAAAATAAACAATTGTGCCTGTACATATACAGCGACAAATAGTTGGTAAGTGAGTAGTCTTACGGCTTCTGCATTTTTACCATCTGTTTATTATCTTACTAATGTCGCTACCAACACGCATATGATGAATTTCCTATTTGCCCACCGAACAGTAATCTGTTTTAAATTTTAGTTTGCACATTTAAATCCCTTTCGTTGTTACCAAATGTAATTGTACACATAAACATCTTATATTTATGGGGATGATTGGTAAATAACGATGGATAATTTGCTCAATCACTCTTGCATTAACCTTGCAGTAATTTCCACAAGACAGCTATTTCACGCTCACATCATTACTTTTGCAGACACATCTATGCTGTAACAGAAATGAAACCGTTTACTTCCTTTACAACTTTCGTTGCTGAGAAAAGTCAAGATTTACTGTCATAATGACAAAGTATAAACGGAAAACATTATGAAACAAATTAGTCTTAGAGTCTCGTCTCCAGAGTTTAATTTTATATACAGGGTGTCCCAGCTATCTTGCTCCCCCTAAAATATCTCTGGAACAACAACAGCTGTTGTAAAAAGACTGACCAGTATCAATGTAAGAATGGGGCTCATCAATAAACATATTTTGAAACACTCTAAAACGAAAGATGTGTGTTTTTAACACAAACGTATGTTTTTTAATGGACGCCGTATATTATTTCTTCAGCACTCTATAGAATGACAAACCACATAAACAATGGCGTTGATTGTATCGCAATACGCCAGCTATATACGTAGATATTGCGAAGCGAACTTGACGCTTTAAATACGGGAATCGCGCGGCAAGCGTACGTCCTGAGACTCAGCCGCGAACCCCACGCTGCTCAGGAAGTGTGCTAGCCGCGCTATTGTTTAGGTGATTTGTCATGTTATAGTTTGTGTTAAAAAACACGTATCTTTCGTTTTAAAATGTTTCAAAATATGTACATTTAGGAGCCCCAGTGTTACATTGATACTGGTAAAAAAGTTTTGCAATACCTATTGTTCCAGATTTATATATATATATATTTGGGGTGGGGAGCAAGATAGCTGGGACACGCTGTATATAAAATTAAACTCTGGAGACGAGACTCGAAGACTAATTTGTTTCATAATGTTTTCTGTTTATACTTTGTGATTATGACATTTCTCAGCAACAAAAGTTGTAAAGGAAGAAAAGTCCCAGCCTTACATTGATACTGGTGAAAGTCGTTCTACAATAGCTGCTGTTCCAGAGATATTATATATATTGATTTGACCAGTTTGATGTGATATCCTAAAGAAGGGTGTGCATGTCTTTATAGAGGTTATTAGAAACGAAGTAATATCTCATATCGGAAAGGCTAAGGGGAGGAACTGAAAGGAGTACGTTTGTTTAGAGTTCTATCTCACATTTACCCAAATCCTTAGAGCTCCAACTCAATCACGAATGGATAAGAATGAAAGTAAAATTAATAAATAAATAAAATCTGTCGTAACCTTACATTAAGGGAGCTGTCATCGTCTCTCTTCTACCGATGTAGGATCTGTAAAAGTATTTCAGTCCTAATGAGAAAAAGGAAGAAAACCTAAATGATAATGTAGTTATAAGCGTCTTGTACAGGACAGATAGCAAGAAACAACGTTATCCCAGATAGCACGGAATTATTTTTGGTTTAATTCTTTTCTCAGAAGCTAGTATTACCTTCATATGACTGCACAAGATCGTTATTAGTGAGTTTTTCACAATCCTGCCATTAGTTTTCCAATACTGCCCTTCGTTCTGAAACGACGTCAAAATGAATGTTTTAGAATTTTAATCTGATAAATCGTTGTTATTAAAACAACATATAAGACGAAATATATACATTGAAATGTCTCAAAAACTGAAGAATGTTAAGAAAATACAAACACAGCTACGAGGAAATCTTCAATACCTTTTGTATGAACCTCAACATCGCTGCCATATCCAACCACTTTGCAATCGACAAAAGCTAAAACTGATGCGCAATGTGAGCAGGCTACTCAAAGAAATAAAATATGACATTGTCAACGAATTGTTGCATACAAGAATGAAAAAGTAAGTAGCCGTTCTCGTCCTTCTGGAAGGACTTCAGTGCTTTCTGGGTTAAACATCCTCAAAAATTCCTTGATTCTTTTTTATAATTATGCTAGAAAATCTGGGTAAGGAATTTAAATCTGCTCAACACCAGGATCATTTTGTTAATGTGTTTCTTTCTGTTATTTAGGTACGCTTCCGGTGAACTATGCGGGCTAAGTTGTCGTCAGCCTTTATGCCGTGGAAGAAAATGACGGAATGACGACAGCGGACTCTGAGTAAGCGCCTCACGTTCTTAACGTGCCGTTCTTAGCCATGCGGTCCGTTATTGTAATTTTCTTATGAATTTTAAAAGCACATTGTAGCGCTACTGTGTCCGTGTTGCTCCATATTAATGTGGGCGGAGGTGTGTCCGGATGGCTCAAAACACGGGCTGCGTGGACACATCCGACACGCCACATCTGCGTTTTAAAACTGATACCATGGAACCTCATACTGTCGGAAGGAGTATAGTGCACTACGTCTCATTAAATCTCTTCCGTATCGTCGGAAACTACCTCTCACTTTTTTCCACAGATTTCGTTTTGTATCTAGCTCTATTGAGGTGTGTCTCCATCACTGGCATTTAAGTGAAATAGTTTTGTGGGTTGAATAAAACCGTGACAACGGTATGGTTAAGCAGCATGCCAGCTCAACTCACTTACCAGTAGTATCTTTTGTACCTGGATCCGTAAGGTTTGTTGTAAGAAGTTATTTTCCTGTATTCAAGAAATGCACAACTAGCACGTACATGACATCTGCACACCCGTTGTATACCAACTGGTGGAGTATGGAACTACTTTGTTTCCTTTCGCTTACTGCACTAGAAGAAAACCACACTGAACTAATCTTCCGAGTTCTACTCAGGTATTTAATATCTCTCTCTCTCTCCCACAGTTTATTAACTTTGTTTCCGGGAGACAGGAAGTCACTTCCCAATAAGAGCGTACCTTTTTAGGAATTCTGTGGTTTTCCTAAATGGATGAAATCAAAGTCTTTCATAATAACAAGAACAATTTTAGTCCATGTTCCTGTCTTATCCGATCTTCTGTACAGTATCTGATGACCTGACTCAGTTTTCAAAGGAAAGTAAACCTCATTTACCCAGTCCCTTCTTACTTATCTATATCTATAAATGTGAATGTCTGTTCGGTGTACGTTTATCACGTCTGAACCACAAAACATAAAGAGCTAAAAAATTTTACAGTTACTAATGTCTACCCGGGGAAGGCTTTAGGCACGGTTTTATGGCGATCGGATAACTATATATATATATATATATATATATATATATATATATATATATATATATATATTAATGTGAATGTCTGTTCGGTGTACGCTCATCACGTCCGAATGACAAGAAGCAGAGACTTAAATATTTGTACTGTTACTAATTTATACCTGAGGAAGGTTCTAGGCACGGTTTTATAGCGATCTTATAGATATTTAGTAATTTGAAGAATTTAACACGAAATGCGGAACAATAATTACTCTTTCAAAATTATATTTACTTTATGAAAGTGGTTTTATTGGTTGCATTGTTGCCTGAGGGTTGATAATGATAAAAGGGTAGAGTATATTGGGATGGAAAGTTATTGGTGTATATAAAATTCACGTGTGTGTGTGTGTGTGTGTGTGTGTGTGTGTGTGTGTGTGTGTGTGTGTGTATGTGTATGTGTGTTAATATTTCGCTCTGCAGCGGAAACTACAGAACGGAAACGAATGGTCCGTGTGTAATTGTTGTCAGAAGTCTCCCGTTGTACACCATAGCAGTTCCATGCCAATAGCTATAAGGGGGTGGAAGATACGATGGTTCAAAGTCGTCAGATGTTCAGATGTTCGTTAAGCTTATAAGACTTAACTACGGGGTCATCAGTCCCTAAACTTACAAACTACTTATGAACTACTTACAACCTAGGGCGTCACAAATATCCATGCCCGAGGGGGGATTCGAACCCCCGACCGTAGTGGCCGTGCTGACCGTGACTGGAGCGCCTCAGTCACCTCGGCCACCGCGGCCGGCGAAAGTCGTCAAATTATAAAAAAATTGGGACTGAAGTCCAGCGATGACGTCTGCGACTCTATAGCAAGGAGGTTACATACAGCGAAACGTGATGCCACAGACCATATCTTTGGTCTATGCGTGCTACAATGTCTTCAGCTCTTTCTTTGTAAGGATAAGAATAAATAAATAAAGCAGTAATAAAGAAATTTCTTTTAATACAAATAACGTAGTTCACCAGAATGCCCTAAAATGAAATTAAAATCAATTTGGACATTACTCTCACCATACGTGTTGAGATATTGCAACACAGTCTATAAGGAATAATGTATGTATTATTGTCAACCATTAAGCACTTCATATAATTTTATTTTTTATTTGAATGTTGATTAAAAATGTTTGTTACTAAAGAAGGTCTTGTATCTCATTTCATCCTTCAAAACCAGTCTCATAGCACACTACTGAAAGTTAGGTTATCTATCATAATGAACCAACACGCGAGCGGAGTCGCGGGTTTAAGCCAGTTATTTCATATACGGTTAGTGGTTAACTTTGTTGCTTGGCTCGTATTTAGAATTCTATTCAGATTTTTTTCAAATGGCTCATTGTGATCGAATGAATAAAACCTCATGGTAGCTTGTATACGGTCCAGGAATAATTACGTGCCATCGAAAAGTCTGACCACTCCTCTTCTGAAGATTTCATTAGCAGTTCCATTTCACTGTGCGGCCATTTATGAGTCAATATATTCTTCAGAGACTGAGAACAGGGATCAGTCTAATAACAAAGTTTTCGGAAAACAATTACTTGAAACTAAAGCGCCGCTACAGTGAAAGACGACCATCCAGACAAAATACAACAGCGCATACATCGTTTACCGGCGAATAGGAGGCGGTCAGTATATTAGGAATCAGAGTTTCCAGAGAAAATTTGAAAGTATCATGTTCATATTTCAACAATGATGACATCCCTTAGCGAAGGTAGGGTTCTAAACTATCGAAAATTCACTCAGTAGTAAAGGAGATACAAATTGCCTACAGATTTCCGGATATAGTTACACTTTCTGTTAGACGAGTGACGGTACACTGATATTTTTAAACGTATTTCAATTGGTAACTGAAGCAATATCGTGACACTCTAAATTAAGAAAGTATGATTAACTTCAAGCTAAAAAATATGTAGGATGCTTACTAAAACGCTTAGTAAAATCAATTACCATATACATTTGAAATTTTTCTTATACTTATTCATTTGCAGAACAAATAATTTTTCAAGCTATTATTTTCCTTTCTGTATCATATTTTAGTGCTTTGACTATAGTAATCCACATCCGATCGTTACAGAGCAAATGTCTGGTACAGTATAAAACAGTCCGACTGCAATGAATCAGCTGCGTGCTCTAAGGCGTCATGCTAAGGACTAGGATACCGTTCCAGTGGCTTGAGTCGTCCCCCGGGCACGTGTGTGTGTGTGTGTCCTCAGTGTAAGTTAGTTTAAGTAGTTTGTAGGTCTCGGGACCGATGATTACAGCAGCTTGGTTCCATAGGTTTATAAATATTTGAACGTATTCGAGTGTATGATCCAAAATAACCATGCAATTTATATAGCTGACAAAGCACCATATCACTGGTCCACAAATCTAGAGGCCAGTTCGTGGTCAAAATCATGCACCACCAAAAGTTTCTGCGATTATGGACGGCAGTAGAGGTTGCAGCGCTCAGTATTCCAGCATTTTAAAACGATCGGCATTTTATGAATTTTAAATCGTCAAATATGTGTTTTCTTATAAAAGCAACTAGATATACTAATTTACACACATTAAGTAAATTACAAACTGTTCTTTGACTGTCAGAAAAATGCTATACACGCGATCGATGGCGTAACTTTTAAAGACGCGAGTTCTCGCGGGTTACGTTCGTTTATCAGCTACTGTCATGAGTCTTCCGTGTGATTTACGTAACACTTTTTAGGAGCAATATTATTTGCTTGTTCTTTTACTTGTGGTTTTCGGTGATATGTGTCTCAGTGGGCCTCCTTAGCAGATCGAACAGCGTATGTGACTGCCCCGAGTTAAGTGCAGATTAAATTTTCAGGACAGACAGGATTTTCTTTGATGGGAGGACTGGAAAGATGTGCACTCAACCTTGTGTAACCAGATGAAGAGGAGACTGAACGAAAGCGCAACAAAGCAACGGATAGCTTGAAAGAATCCACAGACCTGAGAGGCTCCACCAAATGACGCATTCTGTGGGAGGGCGACACCACCGTCGATTAGCATTCCTAGTCCTCTGGGCTCGGTGTTTTTATTTACTTTTGTTATGCCTTAGTCAAAAGATATATGTCAGACTCATAAAAGATAGTAGATATATGCGACACTCATTTATGATCCGACAGCCATATCTAATTTTTATGATGGCACCCATAAATACTTCTTCACACATTAAGGCTCGCCAGCATAACAGATGGATTAAGGAATAAACAGCGTATCGAAGAACAGAATGTCATCGTTGATAATTGTTTAAGCTGTAGGCTTTCCTTCAGTTGCTGACTGATTTTCAACATGGTACTTATTAAAGAGATAGTATCAGCTCCCGAAACCGCCATTTATTTTTTAAATTTACTATTTTAAATGATCACTAAAACACGTACTGAATACTAACGGAATTATGACAAGTGTCATTTTGAATCCACTTAATGTAGAGTTTACATAGTCGCGTCGAATAATTGAGGTTAGCAAAAGCTATTTCCTGTACAGCTACAGACTACAAACTGTTAGGGGTAACCTAACATAAAAAATCGCACTGACGTGTTTTACGGCACACTTTAGATTTGTAATTTTATACGTTTTTGCAAACATTTTGGACCAAAATAATAATAAATTAATTAATAAGAGTTTCTGAAAGCCCTTTATAAAAAAATTAGGCTCCTTGCCCACTACGCTACAGCTATAAATCAAAACAGAAGTTCTTTAATCTCATACTATTGATGGACGTTGTTAATTGATGTTAATATGGCATTTGTAGACATTAGATTATCATTTATCATACCAATAACGACGTGTTTTTGTTAATTCTTCAGTGTGCCGTTGCTTTGGAATGACAACGTGTAAGTTGCAATAAGAAAATCATCAAATACGCGAGGAATGTCACGTGACATCTCCGAACGGCTGGTTTTCGTTAATTCAATGGAGGGTGTCAAATCTCCGTTATTTTTACAAATATGCCTCAAACGATACGAGATTTGAAAAAAAACATAAGGGAGATAAGTTGTAGAGAATTTTCTCCTCTACAAATTCGGTTATTTAATTTTCGTGTCAGATTAATAGTTAAGTCGTTATTTTCATTTAAATTTCGCGCTGTCACAAGACGATCGCAAAGGCCCAATTTTAGTGTTACTACCGTAACCTAAAGTGGGCCAAAATACTGTTGAAGAGAATTCACGCACTGTGAAATAAATGTGATTTTACCACACCGATACTTCAAGGTATGTCGGTTTCAAAATTGTGCCGTTTTTCGTTAATCCATTTTATTTGGAGGAAGGACGAGGGAAAATGAAGGAGAATAATGATTCCAGATGCACTTGAGCATTGAAATAATTCGGTGGCGACAAGTTGAAACACGTACTGGGCCGGGATTCTAATCTAGGTGCGCTCCTCTCACCCTTCGTGGAAGCTGTCTCCTTAATTACATTTATTTTATTTTTTGTTCTTTACATAGTTCAGATCTTCATAGTCGTGGATCGTGTTTTCTAGTTGTAATTCAATGAATTCTTCGCTGAGTTTTCTATTACAGAGGCCACGAACGTGCTGAATTACCACGCCGGTATACCTACGCCCGTCTCCCGTCTGCTCCAAGTGACATTGGAAGTTGTGGCCCTATCATCCATGTTCGACTATCGTCGTCATTCGGATTTTCGCACGAGTTTGAGCGATATTACGGAATCTTTGGTGAAGATACAAGCCATACGGCGTCCTCGCATAGAAATACTTACAAGGAACACCCTTGACATCGAACGCTCGGTGTAGCACGAAACCATGCTTAGAATAACAAGCAGTCATAAAAATACAAAATACAAAATAAAAACAGTGGTATGCGACATTTCCATGCGAAACACTGCACTTGTCTGATAGCACCACTAGATGCTGTCATAGTGTAAGTGCATTAAACTGTGCTCTAGGTGCGTGAGTGGTATAGCTACAGTACGTATTTGTCTCTTGGCATGTTCTCAAGCTAGTTACTGTGTACACTGTGTACAGTGCAGTGATGTCATAGCGGGAATTAATCCTACATACGTGCTTCAAATATTAAGGACCAAGTTCCGACGTGCGAAATATGGAAATGAGATCGAGGCCGAGGATATGTTGTTCGCGGGTATATTATATAACACGGTAGTTCAGAAATATAATAGTGACCACACATAAATATAAGTTACGCTGGATAGATATACGGATTTGGGACAGGAGGAACCTGAACCTGAAGGTGGTTTTTCAAGTAGTACGTGACATTCATCTTCAGAGCAACAGGAACGGTCAATGCGAAAGTGATTTGGAATGTGATAACATGACTGTAGTGAGGTGTGCACATTGTTCTCTTCCACTTTGTTTTAACCACTTCATCGAAAACCCGCAATAACACTTTGAGCACTAACATAAGCTCTTTAAGGTGTGTGATGCTGCTGTATATGTGTGTTTTGCGCTATTATAAGTACTTTAAGCAGAGAGGTTTTGGCGCTGCTTAATGAATGTGTAATGATACAAAGCGCCATTAAATTACAAATAACTTTCTTAGCTTGGTACTGATATCATGTTACTCTATTTCTCTCTTTTAAAATGTGACTTAACGTACAATGAAACGTTGTGCAAGGAAATGACCGCTGCCCCGTTTATGATTGCCTGTTATTCCAAACATGGTTTAGGGCGGTTCCGAGCGTTCGAGGTCAAAGGTGTCCCTTGTTAGTGTGCGTACAAAGATTGCGTTGTGTCTGTTCTTTCGGATATATATTTTCTCTCTCTCTCTCTCTCTCTCTCTCTCTCTCTCTCTCTCTCTCTCTCTCTCTGTGTGTGTGTGTGTGTGTGTGTGTGTGTGTGTGCAGTTTACCTTCTCTGAATATCATCCAAAGGTGCGCACTTCAGTCTCTTCTTCCAATGGCTACTTCCTGTTCATAATATCAAATATAGATATTTAACAATTTCATGCATGACCTATACTTTTTGCACATTTACATACCCTGGGTCCATTGGATCCGTTATGTCTAATGTAAGAATTTAAACGAAAACATGTATTTGATTGATATTTTCATGATTGAATATTCTGATTTGAAGGTTTGTGAGTATATATAAGAAAGTTGTGGCCATTTTTAATAGCTTTATTAAGCTTAAAAAGTATAATTTTTATCCTGAATGAATTTATTTTAGTAAATTACAATAGAAAACTGAAACATATGAGACCAGTATTATTTTTCATTAAGTGTTCAAAAATTGGTGATCTTAGCACTGCCAAGGAATAAATCATTACACATAAAAACATCACAACAATTTTACAATTGTTGTACACCACATTGCTGTAGTCCTGGCTCACATTTTGTGTACTTACTGCGCGCTATTCTTCTGTCCTTTGAAGTATGACACAGTGAACACCACCTCTGACAACGAACTGTGCTGTTGTAACATTTCTTGGCATTTTTTTTTCTTTTTTTACGTTACACTCCAAACATCTTTTTTTGGTGTAAGTGAATGTACGCCTAGGTGGTCGTAGTATAAATTTCACCAAATTGTGAGCAGGTGTTTCACTTTCATTGGAGGCTTTTGCTCCACAGCGTATCATTTGGAGAAATATATACATTAGCACTTTCACTGCTTATTTGTCATGAGATGTTATTTTCTATATCTTCTTCTTGTCCTTCTTCGCCACCACCACTACTGCTTGGTTCCTAATCGAAGTGTTGCCTGGGAAAGAGCTGCATGATTTTCATCCGAAACAGAACTTAAATCTGAAATGATATCGTCATCTTAAGCTACCCATTGAGTAATAACTGATTCACAATTTGGGCATGAAAAACGTATGCTATCCTTAGTCTGGTTCCTTTTTTTATTTTTGATATGGATTATGAAATTCTGTCTAAAAAAAAAATAACCTCGGTACTATCTTCTTCTATGGAACGTAGGAATATAACTGATGTTGATGATATTGTTTAGTGTTACAAATAACTCAAACCATTCTTCCGAATGATTATCGAATGTCAAACACAACGCTGCTGTGTAGCAGACTCCTACACAATTTCTGTACTGCTTCACACACTTATACCAATCCACTGAGATACCATACAGGACACTGTGATATGGTGCCTGACGGTTAAACAGCTACAAGTTATAACAATGTTTTCTGGGATCACAACAATGTGAATGTGTGGCAGTAACATAATTTCTGATCCCTGGCAAAATGTAAATAATTACATCCCAATGTAATTTAATTACAGTTTGACATAAACCACAGGGTCCAGGTTACGTAAACGTGTAGTATAAAGAAAAAAATACAAGGGGCTCTTAAACTACTGATACATTATTCTAGTAGTTCCTGTAAAGAGTTCCTGAATATTGCCTGAGAGCATACCTGACCCATTGGGACTCAATTTTAAGTCTTTCGTACAGCAATTAAAAATTAAAACTGCTCCCTCATCTATTGGACTTAGGGTATGCATACTAAGGTTAAAGAACGCAGAGTAGAGCAAATGCATTGCTCATATCAAATCGTCTTCTAAATCTTCTCTAATAAAAGTGTTCTTATTTAAAGGAGTTCAGCTGGGTTAAAAATATATATCACTGCATCTTAGTTGAAATATCGCTGTTTCTTCTCGGTTACTTAGTGTGGAACATTTAAATAAACAAATTTAGATTGATTTAACTCTTGAAAAGTGTTTCCCTTTGTTGTGATATAATTGTACGTTATTGATTATTTACTGTTTATTTAATATAACAAGGATTTGTGAAGCGAAATGTTAGCACATAGAACACAACATACTTTTCCACCGGAGTGAGAAGGTGTCCACATTTCTCCGCTCATCCGCAGTTGTTATGCATTCCCTGCCACACGCCCTCTAACGGTTGTATTTGGAACGTAATCCCTCCATTTCGTGTGCTTGCTGTGTTCTACTTCCCGGAATCGCTCCCTTTCTTTCTCCAATAATTCTTATTCTCCGAGTCGATTCCACCCTAACACTATTTCCTAAAGCCCATCTCCCGTCTCATATTTACGAAACGTCTAAAGTATCGCATACGTGGCTTACTGTTCGACTGTGGTTACATGTTACACATTGGCGTAGAACAATGTTTCTAATGCGAACCTGAGTATGTGTGTCCTGACGTCGACGATCTTACAGTCAAAGCATTATACAAATCAAACTTCTAATGGAAGTGATTTATGTGGTACAGTGGCCAGTCAACTGGAGAGCAAGCAGTAGAAGAAGGTGACTCTGATATTCAGCAGTAAATCCAGAATATGGAGGAGAAAATACATTTACCGGTTTCAAAGTCATAGCTTTCACCATCAGAAAAACTTGTTGTTCATTGATTTGATGATGGGTTTTTCTTAAGGTAGACAACAATTCAGTTACAAACGTGTAATAAAGATGGTTGCGCTGCAGACCAACATTGTGACGAAAACTACTTGCAAAGTTCGTCTGGACAACTTTTTGTTGTTGTTTCCATCTAACGAATCATATTCTTAATTCTATTTGTGTGTACAGAAACACAGACATGGCTTTACATAACAACCATATCTTTTTCATCAGGAAACTATTTCTTTGTACGCATCATATGTTTTGAATCACAAATTATGACATATGAAGACAAATACAAAGACTTCCAAGTACATGAGTGCCAAATTGTGAATGTGTGGTTTTTGATGCGTTGCGCATTTTCCTGATAAGTGTAGTGCTTTCCTGTTGTTTTCCATGTTTGTCACTGAATGGTTGTATGCAACCATGTGGGCTACCAATGTAGATTTATTTAATTTTCAAAAGTGTAAATGCATCAAGGTGTTCCTCATATCTAATTTCCAAACCGATGCCTGTCTGACCTATGTAGAATTTTCGACATGAGTCACACTGGAGATAGTATACTCCTCGTTCTTGAGGACGGATTTGCAGCAGAGATTCATTTGTGTTGTGATTTATTGTGAAATAAGAAATTGGTGTTCAATTTTTTCTTTTGAAATGAATATAGTATTTCGTTTGACAGTGGGCATATGTACTGGATAATAGTATGTTTAGGTTTTGCTTGTGAGCAAGACATTAGTTTTGGATTGATTTCTGCGTGACCTACTGTTTTGTGGACATGTGACTTTTCTTTCTGTTTTGTTATGGAGTTAGTCTGTTATCGCAGGATTATTATTAACATAGCTTTTAAATGCATTCAGTTCATTTTGTTGTTATGTGTGAGTAGTAAGTACTTTTCCCATTCAATGTACGATGATCCTGAAATATACTGTCTCGTTTTGACTGGGGTGACAACATTAGTTGTCTATACTTGCTAGTTGTATGATTATGGACAATACTGCAGGTACTAAGATCAATAAAATTTATTAATAAAGTAGAACAGCTTCTCGAACAACAAAATATTCTAATAAAAAGTTATTTCACATAACAGCCACGGTCTCATACCATGTTTTCATTTGACATATTTGCACGAATTTACACGGAGCTCTTTGAAGTTCCCCATTAACATGCTAAAAAACATATTTCATAACATCTTGACAGATTAACAGCCGGCCGCAGTGTCCGAGGGGACTGAGGCGCTCCAGTCACGGTCTGCACGGCCAATACGGTCGGGGGTTCGAATCCCCCCTCGGGCATGGATATTTGTGCCGTCCTTAGTCTTAGTTAGTTCATAAGTAGTTTGTAAGTTTAGGGACTGATGACCCCGTAGTTAGAAAATACAAACATTTGAAACATTTTTGACAGATTAACAAATTCATTTATCCTACTTAGCAGTGAATATCGTTTTGCGAGGTATCACATTGTACAGAAATAACACACGAAAATACAGTCCAATCTTAAATAAGGAAGGTGATCAGTACTGCGTGTTGCCGCCATTGTTGACTATAAGTGCTGCTACATGTCTCGGCAGGTAATTAGTTTCTTGATGCTGCTGCTTTCACACTGAACCAAAACTGATCTGGTGTAGCGGCGCGTGCTGTGGCCAGGGCCAGTTGTCCCGTGTTCATCAGCTAGATGTTTTCAATAGAGGATGGAGACAGAGGCTGCAATGCAGTACGATGCGACGAAGAAGTCTTTAACATTGTGTACGACGTGTGGTCACGCATTATCCTCTTGCAATGTGAGAATGGCCAGCTTAAAACGTATGGGAGGACATCAGACTCTAACACTTACGAGATGCAACAGTTATTGATTTGTGTACTGACATTACGTACTAGTGGGGGAGCGGGAGTGGAATCCAATATCAGGCCAGACTGTAATACGGGTGCAGGACAAATATCGCGATGTTTAAGTTAACAGTTCAGCAGACCCTCAACACGGTGTCTCCAGACTGCAATCCGCCTGTCTGCCGCAGGCAGTTTCGCCATTGGAACGACACTGTTCTGTCAGATGCCTCGAACGTCTAACACAGATAGAAGAGAAGACGACTGATTGACTCTGGTTGAAAGGATGGCTGCGAGTAGAGAACTAGTAAGATTCACTGATGAATACAGTACGTACGCTTGCGTCCCTAGCTTGGTTTCAACAAAGTGACACAATTAAGCAATTCGGAGAGGTGCAGCGTGATTTGTTAAGCAGGTTTGATCAAGGTATGTGTATTATGGAGACGCATGAAGAACTGACAAGGCAATTCGTGTAAGGGAAAACCTGAAGTGTACCCTACCAGTTTAACAAAAATGATATTTTTAGGAGCTAATTGCTGCTATGAAGTACAGGAATAATTTTAGAACTCACAATCTTTGACGGTATGGCCCTAACATTAGAAGGTAGAAAAAAGTTCTCTTAACGTGTCAACTGTAGGAGCTTTTACCTAAATAGGAAATTGCAAATTGAAAAGCGGTAGATTTAACTGTAAGTTCTGGTTGCAGGAGGATCATTTGAGTGATGTTTAATGTATTTGCTTCGTTGAGTCAAATTTCACCGCGTATTGAGTAGTTTGTAAGCTACGGACTGATGACCACGCAGTTTGGTCCGATAGATTTACAGACATTTGAACATTTCAAGACGGTGAGAGTTTGTACCCCTCTTCCCTGTTCATGTTGTAGGGGTGTTTACTTATCTCTCTTGCTTCACGAATTTTTCTCTTCGTTTTAAATTGCTGTTTAGAGAGCACTTGTACGTCCTTTAAGTTTATATTATAGTTGCACTTTTCCTCGTGTTCTGCAACCGCTGACTTGCCGTGCTGTTTTAAACGTATGTATCTTTCATGCTCTGCCATTCGTACATGGATAGGACTTCCTGTTTGTCCTATGTATACTGATCCACATCCGCAGTTTATTTTATACACACCAGCAGTATTCAGCTTTCCTCTGGGATCCTTAGTTGATGTGAGGATATCTTTTATTCTGTTATTGCTGGAAAAAACATGTTTTATGCCAGCTCGTCGTAACATTTTTCCAATGCGCTTGCTAATTTCCTTAATGTATGGCAAACGTGCCATTCATTGCTCTACCTACTTACTATAGTATCTGAACCCAACTGCCTGTTTAATTCTTTTGGTAGAGTAAACACTAGTCAACACAAATCCCCTCTGCAGTAACTTTCTGTTATTTCCACTATCTCGGTTGCCGTAATGTTGTTGTCTCCGCTCCGTAGAACCGACAGAAAGACGTCGTACCATTTAATTCATTCTGCTGATGAAAATACTTCAGAACCTAGATATCTCAGCTGAACCCATTAGTTGTTTTGACCGGTGTATTTCGTGTAGCCGTTTACCTGGGTAACGGTGTGTACGGAAACAATATACAACTTAGTCTACACAACCAAGTGGCATTTTTCCTTTGGCCCATAATCGAATCTCGATGATGCTGTACCCATTCTTCATGTAATTGGTGATGCCGGTGGGTCAACACGGGTCTCGTACCAGGTGGTTATCTGTTGCAAAACTCTGTCCTCAACTGTGTGCACTGAACGACATCCTCCGAAGCACCTTTGTATACACCACCGCCTAATTTGTACTCATATCTGCCAGATATCGTCTCCTCTCCTGCTTCACAGAGATACCAAGCTCGTGACCACTCACGTTGTGAGATCAGAGATTGGCGTCCAACTTACTGCCCCATACTTATCGTCTCACCGCCACTATCAGCTTCGCTGTTTCCAGATGTTTATTTCCAACCACAGACATTTAAACATTTTGTTATATGTGCCGTCCCTATCGTAGTTAGATGCTTGCATTCTGCATGCGAAAACCTTCACAGAATTGTATATAAATCTCCAAATATTTTTGTATTTGTAGCCTTTACACGTTCTTCCTCCTATTTCCTCCCGTTTTGTGTGTGCATTCCTCATTATTTTCTTCTTCTTTAGGCAATTTGTCTTCAGTAAGTAGGAACTGATTACGTTTACTGTTGATTCCAACTTGTATGGGAGTTGCGCTAATTATTCGGCTTAGCGCCTGAATGTTCCGGTAGTGGGACCGCCGCGTTATCAAACATTTCATGCAGATGGGCTTCATCTTTGGTAAATGCAGAGGCAATTTCAGTGTCCGGTTCTGCACTTATTGCAGGGTCTTTATGTGCTTTATAACATCAAATGACCAAAACACTGTTTTATTATGCATCTAAACTAGTTTCAGCACCCCTGTGCCATCATAAGTGGGCTTTCAATTTATTTTATGCTTATTTTACATTTTGTGGTCATGTGGGACCCTTTTTACATACTTATGTAGTGGTAGCGTTGTCATAGTTTCTTTTGGCATACACTTCTTCCGCACTGTTTTACATAGCACACATGTAATACACATATTTTGCAGACCTTTTCTATCACCACCAATTCCCACATTAAAAATTCGTCTGTGTTTACTTTATTAAACTGCAAAATGCCAATTCTTCCATAAAGTCTGCTAAATCCATTATTTACAGTTATTCCTATGTAGTTTTTGCATTCACCCTTTCTTCCTTTCTTGTTCAAAAATGTTTGTAAAGTCTATGGGACTTAACTACGAGGTCATCAGTCCCTAAACTTACAAACTACTTAAGAACTAGCTAATACTAAGGACGGCAGAAATATCCATGCCCGAGGGGGGATGCGAACCCCCGACCGTAGTGGCCGTGCAGACCGTGACTGGAGCGCCTCAGTCTGCTCGGCCACCGCGGCCGGCTTCCTTTCTTGTGGATTGTCGATATATATCCTACTTTCCAGTCCTCCGGTATGGCCTCGCCATTTAAGAATTTTTCAAAGAGGCTTCTTAAAAATTCATGTAAGTTATCGGTACCAAACTTCACCAGTTCTGTTGGTATTCCTCCAGTTATTGTAGCACATCATTTTTTAACGTTTTGATTGAATTTTTTACTTCTTCTATGTCCAGTGAAATGCTGCCACTATTGCCTGTTTGTTCTATATCGTTGTTACCTGTATCCAAAAATTATTTCCTATTTTCAGTCAATAATTCTTTACAGTACTTTTCCCAGGTCTGGATACTAATGTAGTTAATTTGTGTGCGTTTAGAATTTTGTCTTAGATTTCTCAGTATCTTCCATGCCTCTGAACTTCTCTTTCCTCCAATTAGAGTATCCACTTTACTGCATGTAGTTTCCCAAATCTTATTTTTTGCTTGTGTTACCATTTTCCTAATTTTTCTTGTTGTTTTCTTAATTCTACCTTGTCCTCGATACTCTGTGTATTCAGCCATTTCACGTATTTTTCTTTCTTTATTTGTACCTCTTTCTTTATTCCAGTGTCAAAATAATAGAGAGATTTCTTCTTCTCACACTTCATTTCTTTTCCCATGGCTTCCTTTGCTGCCTCATGCAGAGCATTAATGATATATTTATATTGTGCAACTGTATAGTCAAAATGTGTTTCGGTTAACTTTTCATTTAACCTTTTTTTTGTATAAATACACCGTGCTATCATTTTCTAGGCTATGTAAATTATACTTTGGAAATTTTACTTCCGTTTTAAAATTTTCCTCCCCACTAATATTTTCATCTTTACATGTTATATCTATGTATGGAACACAATTTTAGAGTTTACTACATGATGGTCTCTCTGGGCTGCTCCTCTGTATGCTCTGACGTCTTGTGTTTTTAAGAGATACAGAAACTAAAAATGTTCTAAAAGTTATGATTTTCTTTAACACGATTTACTGGAAAAAAGACTTTAGGTAAAAAAAAGACTGGAGGAATAATTTATGAATGCATACCTGTAAAAGTTTTAAGGTAGTTGAAATTGAGTTCATATTCGACAGTGAAATTCTGGTTTACAGAACAGCCATCGCAACCTGCGGGAATGTTAACGGACGCCACATTTTCTTTGTTGTCTACAGCATTAGACGCCGTGATGGTGGAATATTCGTGCACAGAATAACTGATCTGATGTATTGTGCCATCAGGCGGTGTGAATACAACGGAGAGGCGGCGTCCCGCAGACACACAGAGCTGCTTTGTGGGCGGCCTCCACTCTCTCCGCTTTACTCCGCCGCTATAGACCACAGTCTGCCCACTCCGAGCATTCATGCGCGCTCCATCGAGTACGAGCGAGCGAAATCCCCCAAATTCAGACCTCTATTAGTGGAAGCGTTCCTCGTAAGCTGCTGTATTCTCTTTTTGTTTGATACAGATGCAAGAATATCTGTTGTTGTTTATTCCTTGAAGCGCGTGGTTGAAGTGCTGCATCCGTAGCAGCTGCTAGTGCCACCTCACTGAATTAAAGACCTCTCGTTCCGATTCCGATTCTCGTAGGCGGAGAGACTAGTGCGAGATATTCAGTTGTGTTTGGCTCGATAGTGGTCTCGATAACAGCGTGCAGGTTGAGACGAAAGTTTACCGTGGCCTTTCTGTAATGATGTCGTTTGCATTCCCAACATGCAGCTCCGTGTTATTACGGAATATGGTACCACCACTGAGCTCTCGTGACATTCTGCTACTTGTATGTCGGTATATGTAAGGCCTGAGTATTATACGACATGCTTGGTGTTTAGGTAGCCGATCATGTTCAAATATTTGTTAAGCTTATGGGACTTAACTACGGGGTCATCAGTCCCTAAACTTACAAACTACTTATCTACTACATTATACTAAGGACGGCACAAATATCCATGCCCGAGGGGGGATTCGAACCCCCGACCGTAGTGACCGTGCAGACCGTGACTGGAGCGCCTCAGTCCCCTCGGCCACCGCGGCCGGCTAGCCGACCATGAATCTCCAGCTACGAAGTACAACAAAGTTCATATATTTCATATTAGTTTGCTATTACTGTTTTAATATTAATGATTAATTAATTTTGATTTAAATATTAATTTATTTTTCCGAAATTTCCCACCTTAGGAAGCAAAATCGGGCTACAATTATTTTGCGATTAATCTATCACCATTGATATGAAGGATGTGTCTGAGTATAGGTATGTTATTACAGATACGCAATCTGAGCTGTCACTTGCATAGTTATTTTTGTGTCTCGTTTTCGCCGGTTGTTGTAGGTGTCGGTGGCCGAGTAGAAAGAGACCGACACAGGAATAAAGGATGCACGCGTGTGCAGGTACGGAGGTGACGAGCCAGTGGGACAGCAGAGACTAGAAACACTAGAGTAAATTAGAACGAGATATATATTTCGTGGAGTCTTGGTAATACTTAAATTTTACATAGTTCTTGGCTGCAGAATGCTGATACATAGTTTAGATAGAGGCCTGCCTACGGATGATTCCTAGTGCCTATCCGATAGCCAAGTCTTAACTGGTGCCTATCTGATTCCCAAGTGGGCGATACAGTTGTGTGGTGGCCACGAGCGGAGTTGCAGCAGAGGGCGCTCGTGGCCGACGTCGTAAGAACGCCGCGCCGTGCGTGCATGGCAGCGCGCGGCGTAAGTACGTGGCGCGCACTTCATACTTGTGCGACACCACAGTTATGACACTGAGATCGTTCTATGGAGCAGCTGTTTCGATAGTGGTGTTCGCTTCCAGGTTCCTTGTCTGCTGCAGTTTGGCGTTGGTTCCGGTTGCCATACTTGTTTCGAACCCTCTTAGTTCTACATGTAGCGCTTGTTTGCAGTGGTACAGTGTCTGTAGAAAAAGCTGGTATATTTCGCATGGCTGTTGGTAAGGTTTGGTAGCAACTCCAGGCGTCCTCGGCATAGTATTCTGTGAAGTCTTGGTGGAGTATTCGTTCTCTGACATGCTTAACCGTTGATGTGCAGATGCTTCCTTATTGAATGGTTCCCTCGACTCGCTACATGCCACGTAAGATACGCCATGGAGTATCTTGGCCGTCATCTTTTGTTGCAACTTACAAGTAAACCTAAGAAGTGTCACTCTCCCATTTTTCTTTAAATTTAGGTATGTTTTAACACATGAAAAACTAAGGGACCCGTGTTATTTAGCGGTGGTAAAACGTATTTAAGGGATGTAACGTTCCTTCCAAAATTGCGTCTAAAATGGAAAAAAAAAATTAATAGCTTAGCGATTAGTGAAGCGATTTTAATGAATTTTGTGTAAAGTATCTTTGTATTAGAAGGGGAGTGAAAATTAGGGGTCAAGCTACCCCGAAATAGACCAATTTTTTGCTAAAAAAATTCTTTTCATTTAATGGAAGAAGAATCTATTAAAACTTCAATAGGAGGCTAATTAGGAAACACGTATTGTGTATTTTTCTTTTGTGTACCAGGAGTGTTCAAATGAAACGGTACTAAACGTCTTAACAACCACACCAGTTGAAATGTGATTATTCCGCTTTGGGATAATGTAATGCGAGATGTAGGGACGCGAGTGTAGTGTCGTCACCCACGCCCTAGATAATTCGAGGCTGTGCCCTCAGCAGGCGAGGTGAAGCTCACCATCTTTTTCAACGTCCGAGGTCCGATACTCATCAATTCCCTCAGGCACAGTAAAACCATTAAAAGTGACGTGTACTGTGAGACACTCCGTAGCCGTTGCCATCAAGAGGAAACGTCCTGGACTGCTCACGGAGGAAGCGATTCTGCTCCATGATAACGAACGTCCACACGTCTTCAGGGTTACGCAATGTGTACTGTCAAAGTTCAAGTGGGAGCAATTTGAGCATCCGCCTTAGAGCCCTGAGATGTCGCCCTATAACGTACACCTGTTTGGTCTACTAAAAAAATATCCGAAAGGCAATCGCTTCATCTCGGCAGTAAAGGATTGGCTCTTGTCACAGCAACAGGAATTCAGGGAGTAGGGAATCCTTAGGCTCGTTAAACAATAGCATATCTGTGCTCAGGCCTCTGGTGATTCCTTTGGAATAGAGACTTGCATTACACCCACATTGTAGTTTCGTACCTTTAAATTGGAACATCCCTTATATATACAGGGTGTTTCACTAAGTGTGTTTGCCTCTGTAACTTATAAAATAATAGGTGACGGAAAATTTTAATGCGGTAGGTCAACACAAGAAATGTTACACTTTCTGAGGAGCTATGAACATAGTTTATTGTATCATTTTCCAAAGAGTTACAGCACAAAGATATATTTTTTTTAAATGGAAAAATAGTTTTTTTCTATCGTGCATTGGATTCGTTGAAACCAGCTGCGTCCAAATCAATTTAAACTACATTCCTATCACTGTTAGTTTGGGAGCTACACCCCTTCAAAAATTTAGGGGGCGGAGGCTACGACTGGCTGGTGGTCAGGAGACAGTGGGCCGTGCCCCAGGGGATAGCCACTCGCCAGTCAGATACGCTATCGCAGCCTCCGCCCCCGGAACTTTGAAGGGTTGTAGCTCCCAAACTAACAGTGATAGGAATGTAGTTTAAATTGATTGGGACGCACCTGGTTTAAACGAATCCAATACACGATAGAAAAAACTATTGTTCCATTTAAAAAAATTGTATCTTTGTGGTGTAACTGTTTGGAAAATGATACAATAAACTATGTTCATAGCTCCGCAGAAAGTGCAACATTTCTTGTGTTTACCTACCGGATTAAAATTCCCCGTCACCTACTATTTTATAAGTTACAGAGGCAAACACACTTAGTGAAATACCCTATATATATATATATATATATATATATATATGAAAGGTAAATAGCCCTTGTATTGCCGCGCTCGTTTGATAATGCACATGAAACGTCTTGGGAATTTAAATTTCTGAACTGTTTCATCTCGTTAACCCACAGGTATCTTCACCCGCTGAATCCGAATCGGTAATCAAATTCTTAAAATTCAATATGGCTCATTCAGCATAGCGGACGATAACTCGAAAACATCCTTGAATACACAGTAACTCGACATGCTACTTTCAAAATACTGTAAAATCTAGTTTTGAAATAATAGCGAATAAAAGGATAAAACATGATAGAAATGTTTATTGATTTTAATCGCCGGCGTTAGCGTTGCCCGTGATGTAGCGCGTTGAGGCCACACGGCCAGATTTACATCTCTTCCCGCTGCTTCTAAGAGTGAGTCCCCATACCACTCACAAGTTTCTTTTCATACGTCAGAACACGATTCATTGCCGAACGCGTAGCCTTCCTTTTGAAGTTTTATATATTGTACTTCGATAAAATCAAAATTAATTTTTGTATCAAAAATTGTCTCTTTCTGGGTAGTTGGTGCTCTAATTTTCACCCTATCCCCCTTTCAATATACCAAGGCCAGATTTCGCCTTTTATCAAAAGATACTTTCAGTACACAATCTCTAAGTAACACAATTTTTCCATTTCAGCCCCCATTTTAGGGAGACCGTATCACCCCTTAAATATGTTTTACCGCCACTAAAAAGATACGTGTCCCTTAGTTTTTCTTGTATTATGACATCCAAATTTCAGAATAATCGGAGAGTGACACCTCCGTAGGTGCACTTGTCAGTAGTTCGTCTACGTTGGGCAGGCAACAGCGTGGTGCTGGTCAACCACAGCACCGCGATCATTATTACTCCACACGCACAATTACCGAGCTACTGGTCTGCTATTAGTACTATGGAGTGCACGAATGATTTCTTCCGGTGAGTTCATGAGAAGTTTATTTTGCGGGGACTTTATTGGCAAAGCGACGTAGATAGACTTTAGCAGAAAGATCCCGTAACTTTACTAACATACCCAATATTTTATAATAAATTAATACTCAACTTATAGTGTTGATGAAATTGAATCAGACTGATAAGGCATCGGACAAAAGCTTCAAATTTACACCACAGAGAGTTGACGGGTGCAGCTTTAGATGAATTGAAATGTCCCTGGCGGATTTGTTACCCAGGTGACATTTGAGTACTAGTCCACGGTCGAAGACACTCGGCTCTGCTCTCCTTCGGCACTTTTTGTGCAAATACTGCTTCTCAACCGAAAACATAGTACTCTTCGTTTTCGTTTTTATTGGTGGTCCCGCATTCCGTGACGTTTTTATTGGTGGTCCCGCATTCCGTGACATCTAGTCGTCAATGCCGCAATACATAGGCGATTCCGGTAACTTGTAACCACATAGTGTTTCACGTTTTTCATATCGCTGTGGCGTATAATATCTGAAACGTGATTTACCGATGTCTAGATTGTCTACAAAACAAAACCGAGTTATACTATTCTAAACAATTCAAAATTAGTGATTCCGTTCTGCATGACCATAAGGTCTGTAGTGACAACGTTGTCGGTGGAATGTCAAACAATAATCTCCCCTCCTCCTGGATAACAGTCCAAGGATTTTATGCAGAAACCTCATTCATACTGGATGTATGCCTTTCTACTTCTATAAACGACACTCGATACTATAATGTAACGCCGTTATTGGTGGTCCCGCATTCCGTGACATCTAGTCGTCAATGCCGCAATACATAGGCGATTCCGGTAACTTGTAACCACATAGTGTTTCACGTTTTTCATATCGCTGTGGCGTATAATATCTGAAACGTGATTTACCGATGTCTAGATTGTCTACAAAACAAAACCGAGTTATACTATTCTAAACAATTCAAAATTAGTGATTCCGTTCTGCATGACCATAAGGTCTGTAGTGACAACGTTGTCGGTGGAATGTCAAACAATAATCTCCCCTCCTCCTGGATAACAGTCCAAGGATTTTATGCAGAAACCTCATTCATACTGGATGTATGCCTTTCTACTTCTATAAACGACACTCGATACTATAATGTAACGCCGAAAACATTTTTTTTTCTTCATTGTTCTTATTTTCTTGCAAAATTTGCAGTAGTGGATAGTAATAACGTTCTTGTAGAGAACTGTGTAGGCGCGCAATACGGAGTGCTCTCTGGATGTCGTGGAGCAAGTAAGCTGAGAACTTCCAAAACGATTTTCAAATAAAATTAGTTTGGCAATGGACTCGATGGGTATGAAAATTCCTGGCTTCCCGTCTGTTAGAACAATAAGCAAAACTTCTGTGCGCAAGTTTCACGGGCGTCCTTTATGCATGAAATATATAAGCGTTCTTGGTTTGGTTCCTCTGAGTGCGGTTGGCTGCGGCGGAGAGCTGCACGTCGTACATCGTAGCCCAGGCTAGTAATGAGAAATGGAAATTTAATTAGTTGTCTTTTCTGTCGCCTTCGGTGCATTGTCAGACGTCTTGTGCGAACGCTTGTTTTCCGTTGTTCCCAGAACTAAATACGATATTGCGCTATTCATAGTTTCCAAATGAACCTTCATTTCCATGACATATGTATCACTGCAGACTGATGTTTCGTAAATAAACACGGTCGTTTCCGGAGTGAACAGTCATATTACACAAACAATTCCATAAAATACCATATCTCTTATCATAAAAATCAAATGATCTTTATATATCAGAACGAACATCTTTTCGTTAGTCTCGCAAAATCTCAGAATTTTTTTGGCCGATTTGAATAATTTTTCATTTTGTTAATGGAAGATATAGGTAAAAGTGGGAGAAAGAGTAAAGTCCACCGACTATTATTCTCTCGAAAGGCAACCAGTCTTTGGTTGTTTGGGAGATTCAGCGGCTGGAAGAAAAAGGGGCAAACTACTCGTCATCATAATATATATATATATATATATATATATATATATATATATATATATATATATATATATATCCTTTGCGTGTTTGTTTTACATTTATACATATTTACAGTTTTATTCCTATCTCGATGAAATTTTGCACATTTCACATTCGGAAACAAGGCGAAAGCTTCTGCCTCCAAAAATTTTCGTATGGGCGGAGGGTACTTTACTTACTGATTTTTATACGTACCTACTTTTTATTCCTATCTTAACGAAATATTGCACACTTCACCATCAAAACAAGAGGGTTGCTTACAACGGCATTTGACAACGTTTTGCTATTTATTAAATTATTCGCTCATGTATGAATGTCTTCATGGAGAAAGAGAGGGGGGGGGGGGTTTATAAACTACAAGTCAGCGTATGGAGCATAGCAAGACGCCACATGTCCCTTCGACAGTGTGGCCATTGTAAATAGAACACAAGCACGGATTTTTTTCTTAACACTGCAATGGTCGCGTCACTAGGAGGAACATTGGTGGTCGCCTTATATCTGTGAGATACAGGGTCAGCATTGCACCGTTAGCTTTGTTTAAGCTCAGATGTTTCAGTGAATAATTAATAAAAACCACTAGGGAAGAAAACATGTATTACAATAGTAGCAAGTGAATATTTTTCTATGGAAATTAACAATAAAATGTTTAGGTTCGCTGACGCGCCAGTTGCCCTTTTGCGGGAATACATATCTGTGAGATTCTACGCCACCATTCTAGTATTAACGATTCGGAAGATAACCGGCAGTTCTCTTTCATAAGATCCGTTCCGGCATGTGTCTGGAAATCTCAGAAACCTAAATCTGGGTGATCAGATGTGGATTTTAAACGCCGTCCTTAAGTACTTCAGTAGAGTGTGCTAAGTGCTGCCGGCCGCGGTGGCCGAGGGGACTAAGGCGCTCCAGTCACGGTCTGCACGGCCACTACGGTCGGGGGTTCGAATTCCCCTCGGACATCGATATTTGTGCCGTTCTAGTTCGTAATTAGTTCATAAGTAGTTTGTAAGTTTAGGGACTGTTGACCCCGTAGTTAAGTCCCATAGACTATACAAACATTTGAACATTTTTTTTCCAAAAGTCGCGCTTGAGAAACTGTGGGTGAATTAATGGGAGTTGCTGATAAGGCAGCACGGTGTGGAAATGTAGACTTCGAAGGAAAGAACAGACTTTCGAAATTCCAACAATATGACATAAATATCTCCCATATTAAGAATGGGGCGTTGGATCAACGAGGTCAGTTGTTAGGTGCACGGTTCTCGAGTGACGTTCAGAGCTGTGGAATTTTATTTTTGCCGCGTTTGTACATGTAAAACAATTATTTAAGTCAAGCGTCTTCTTGAAAGTTTTACAAGGTCAGTCAGGCGTGATACTGTTGATGATTCTTAACGAAAAAAACTTCGAATAAACGTATGGCCTTTTCTTAAACGTTTCCGTATAAAGCAATAAAAATAAAACAACTAAGAAAGGAAAATGTGCAGGCGATAGTATATTAAGGTACTGTTATGTGACGGATTGTTTACTTATGTAAGTGTCCTTACAGAAGATGTTCAAACAGTCCAAATGTTCAAATGTTTGTAGAGTCTATGGGACGTAACAATGGGGTCATCAGTCCCTAAACTTACAAACTACTTATGAACTAGCTACAACTAAGGACGGCACAAATATCCATGCCCGAGGGGGGATTCGAACCCCCGACCGTAGTGGCCGTGCAGACCGTGACTGAAGCGCCTCAGTCCCCTCGGCCACCGCGGCCGGCTTCAAACAGACCACCATCAACTTAAATGCATTTTGCTGCTCCTGTAGACAGGTGTTTTGTTGCCGACCGCTGGATCCGTCGCTGTGGAGTCATTGCATGGTCACCGAGGTCACCCACTCTTGGCACATTACATTACTGATTGTGAGGGTGGCTGAACAGCGACGTGTATAAGCGCAGAGTGGCGACAAGAGACTAACTTCTCGCCGTATTATACATGATTGTGCTCAATGAAAGGAATGCAGCCCTCAGCTCCTATCGGCAACACAAAACCTGTCTACAAGAGCAGCAAAATGCATCGACGTGGACGGTGGAGGGTTTGAACATTTTTGTGAGAAAATTTAGACAATGAAACAAACCATAACAAACAGTATTTTAGTTTTCTGTCATCTGCACTTTTCCCATCCTTTACTTGGAAACAGAAAAAGGGCATCTTTTGTTAGAAGTTGTTTGTACACAATCACCAGTACTATCACCCCTCAAAGGATGCAACTTTCCTCTTAACTTAGCCTCAAATATTACAGACCTGTAACGCATTCGAATAGTGTTTGTTTTCTTCGTATTGGTAAATTATTATACATACGCACCACTGATAGCGTGCGAAGGCTGTGATTTCATTGTAACGAGCAGGCACTCCTCAGTACATAGAGATTTAGAAGGCATCGACAGTTCTCGCGCCCGACAAGGCCACAGTTGGTAACAAGCGGAGCCTCCGGCTGCTGCTGCCGACACGGACCTCTAGGGATCGTGTAATAGGACGGCCTTGCGGAACCCGTGACCCAATTCTTCGTCGGACATCTACTTTGCTCGACTTCTTCGCAACGAACTATAATTCTACAGAAATAGCTTCCTACGGGCAAGCTGTATTACCAGACCGACCGAGCGTCTTGTTAGGGCAGTATTACAATGAGCTGACGAAAGTCACAGGCTAGTGCTGTGCACAAATACGAATGGCTCACAGTACAGTATCGCACACAGAAGTTATGAAAAAGGCGGTGCAGAGGCAGCGTTCTCTTTTGTACTCCGGAAAACGACGTGAAATTGTTTCCGATATTATTATGGTCACACGATAGGTGATTATGAGTCTCTGCACGCTGAACGTTGAGACATTCTATTTCGGTAGATGTTCAAGGTAAACAATGTACTAAAAATACCCATTTCTAAGCATTACCTTTCACTACGGACTACGCTGTGCCCGACGGCCTGCCCCTAATGTCCAAGAGCAGCAGCGTTTGCGTAGAGTTGTGATAGTAAACAAAAAAGCGTGAAATAACAGTAAAAATCATTGTGGGTGTGGTGTCGCACAAGTATGAAGTGCGCGCCACTTACTTTCGCCGCGCGCCGCCATGCACACACGGCGCGGCGTTCTTACGACGTCAGACACGAGCGCCCTCTGCTGCTATCCCGATCGTGGCCACCTCTGAACGACATCGTTCACTTGGGACTGAGATAGGAACCAGTTAACACTTCGGAATCAGATAGGCACCAAAGAAGACTTGGCTATCGGATAGGCACTAGGAATTATCACTAGGCAGGCCTCTAGCTCAACTATGTATCAGCATTCTGCAGTACTGAGCTATGTAAAAGTTAAGTATTACTAAGTCTTTAAGAAATATATATCTCGTTCTAATTTACTCTAGTGTTTCTAGTTTCTGCTGTTCCACTGGCTGGTCACCACCTACCTGCACAAGCGTGCATCCTTTATTCCTGTGTCGGTCTTTCTACTCGGCCACCGACACCTACGACGGAAACGAGACACAAAAGCGGCGACGAGGCTGGGACACAAAAGTGGGACGTACGACGAACGTGTCTGTCAGGGCAGGGCGACGCAGTTTGACATTATAGTCAGCGGCAGTATGCGATCTTCCCGAGTGCCTTTTCTGATAGCACCACATAGCCTGCCGCGCCCCTCGTTAAGTTACTTACCACATCGGTTAGACCGTATGAGAGTGGAAAACCGTGGCTTAGTTGAGTTGGTAAGATCTGATGGTAGCCTCCAGCGTGGCGCAGACCCACGATGTCCTGAACCGGAGTTGTCAACAAGGTTCAAATGGTTCAAATGGTTGTTAAGCTTATGGGACTTAACTACGGGGTCATCAGTCCCTAAACTTACAAACTACTTATGAACTACTTACTAACTAGGACGGCACAAATATCCATGCCCGAGGGGGGATTCGAACCCCCGACCGTAGTGGCCGTGCTGACCGTGACTGGAGCGCCTCAGTCACCTCGGCCACCACGGCCGGCTGTCAACAAGGCACGGTGCAAATGGCTGGTGGCTCCATAGTGGTGTGGGCTGTTTTTATTTGGAATATACCATCTGAACCAATCATTTACTGGAGATTATTACGTTTCATTAATTGGAGACCATTTCCAGTTACTCGAGGACTTCATCTTCCCAAAGAACTATGGAATTTTTATGAATGACAATGCGTCATGACACCGCAATTGCTCATAATTGTTTTGAAGCTCGTTCTGGACAATTCTAGTGCATGATTTGACCACCTTGATTGTCCGACATGAATCCCACCCAACATTTGTGGGACATAATCTAGCACCGGCGACTATTGGGTTCATGCTACGTCGAGCTGCAGCATTTCGCCAGGCGAAAGGAGGTCTGGCGTTCTATTATTAAGTAACACTTCAGTGTATGTCAGTGCAGTGTGGACTGAACAGTGTCGGAGTACAGACCTGGTAGCTAGGTATTTAATTGCAGTGCCGTTGTCAGACTGTTTTTCATGGGATCATCGGACTCCACGGTGAAAATCATGTGAAGTAATAAATTATTTGCAGTTTGTCTTGCTAGAACTAATTCTTTATGCCCATGTGTAGAACTCTTATGTCAACATCTTGCCGTCACTCAAATCCCGGACACCCACTTTCCCACGTGTGTGTTCACAATCATGAAAGGTTCTAGTTAGGTCCATCAGCTAGAGCTCTTGATTAATGGGCAGCCTAATTCATATGTAGCTCTACATAGTACAAAAGTATCGCCAAACGAACAATCCCACAATTATATGAATGGAAAATTGTGCTTATTCATAATGGAAATCTTTGAAACAATATTAAACACAAGCCTCTGACTATTTCATAATTTGTTATCACGGTTTTGAACTGTTTAATTTCCATTCCAAAAAAAGACTTCACGAAGACAACAATATTGGGTACTGAATGAAAACTACCAAGTAAATTTCATTCATTTTAAAGGATCCTCTTCTTTTGGGATATTTCAGAACTATCGTATCACACATTTTTATGTTCATCAATAATGAGCAAATCTGTGTACTGCAACTGCGATGGTTGCTTATTATAGTGCACGTTGAATCCATATTTTTCAGTTGATTGCTATGTAGCCATGTGGTCTAGCGTGCCATGTTACGGACGGGGCAGCCGTTCCAGCTGGAGGTTCGAGTCCTTCCTCGGGCGTAGGATAAGTTAGTTTAAATAGTTCGTTACTATACATTGCGATCAACTCGGCAAATTGGACCCTTTGGTTTACAACCATTTGAACATTTGATGTCTGCAGGTGGATTTGGACCTGCGTCTTCCTGAATACGAGTCCAGTGTGGTGACAGTTGATAAGCAGCGGATCGTCGTACGGTATGGGATGTTTTAGCTGTACTCTGGGGCTGTCTCCGACGTTCCGTGCTTGTCGCTTCAACCAAATTTGCTGATACTGGTAGTAGATTGTTAACCGATCGAATGTCAAGCAGTACGGAAGTGGCGATTAGCCTCATCTACATACATACATACATTCTCCGCAATTCACCGTAAGGTGCATGCTAGGCATTTCCTTTCCTATTCAACTCCCAAATAGAACGAGGAAACAAAGAATGCCTATATGCCTCTGTAAAAGCCCCAATTTCTCTTATCTTGTCTTTGTGATCACTACGCGAAATGTAAGTAGGCGGCAGCGAGATCGTACTACACTCAGCTTCAAATTCCGGCCCTCTAAATTTCCTCAATGGAAATTCACGAAATTAACGTCATCTTTCCTCCAGCGATCCCCAATTGAGTTCCCAGATCATTTACGTGACACTCGTGCATTGGTCGAACCTACCAGTAACAAACCTAGCTGCTCGCCTCGGAACTGCTTCTATGTATTCCTTTAAACTGATCTGCTGCGGCTCCGAAACACTTGAGCAATACTCAAGACGTGGTCGTACAAGCGTTTTATACGAGGTCTCCTTTACAGATGAAGTACATCTTCCCAAAATTCTCCCAATAAACCGAAGTCGGCTGTCCGTCTTACTCACAACTGTCCTTACATGTTCGTTCCATTTCATATCGCTCTGTAATGTTACGCCTAGATATTTGAACGACGCGACTGCATCAAGAAGCTCACTACTAATGCTGTATTCGACCATAATGGGATTGTTTTTCCTACTCATGCGCATCACCTTACATTTTTCTACATTGAGAGCTAGCTGCCATTCTTCACACCTAGCAGAAAATTTGTCTAAGTCATCCTGTATGCTATTACAGTCAGTTAAAGACGACACCCACCCATACACCACAGCATCATCAGCAAACAGCCGCCAATTACAAGTCACTCTGTCCATCAGATCATTTATATAGGTAGAAAATAAAAAGGAAATACCTACTAGTATGTCCTCCATTTCGGAATTAGTACGTTGATCAAATGATGGTACATTTGTGCGGTCCTCCTGCAAAGGTTAAATTTAGAACTTCAGCTTTCCGTTTGCGTTCTTCTATTACTGCCCCGGAATTTTCAACGAGTGACTGGATAGTGGGCTTTGGCCCGCTTATCGAGTTTACATAGGACCAGAATTTTTTCGGGTTCTCAGAAAGATCTTTTGCTAAGGTATGGCTGTGGTAATTATTGTATGCTACACGCATCAAGCTTTTTATAAACGCACGAATCTCTCCTAACTTTTGCCTGTCATCATTTGCGTATTCTTTTTTGAACCGAGAGTGCCACAGTCTTTGCTTTCTCATTAGCGTTCTAACATTATTATTATACCACGGTGGATCTTATCCATCCTTAATTGACTTTATAGGCACATGGTTCTCTAACCCTTTATGTACAATGCATTGAAATTTAGTCCACAATTCCTCTACATCCATAGTCCCGGAATTAAACGTTGCCCATTCATTTTCAAAGTGCGATCCTAACAATTGCTTACCAGCTCTTCCCAACAAAAACACGCTTCTAGCGTTCTTGATTGGTTTATGAACTTTGGTCACCATCGACGCTATGACGATATCATGATCACTAATTCCTTTCTTTACACAGGTATTGTTATAAGGTCAGGCCTGTTCGTACCTATAAGGGCTAAAATATTTCCATTGCGCGTGGGTTGCCGGTTTAACTGCTTAAGTCAGTTTTCGGAGAAAAAACAGGTAAATAAACTTCCTGTATTGCCATGCGTGGCAAGGGATTTTGTATGAAGTTCCGTTTTAGAGTAATCAGTTTTCCGTTGAGGAGGGCAGTTATCTGCCCCTGTGAGTTATAAGAATGTGGTAAGGCAATTTACGTTGTTAATGTCGATTAACTATTGACGCATAACATTTTTTATTTATACTCCTTTTGGGTCTTTGGATGTTATGGATGAAGTGCATCTGATGGATCGGTTAGTCCCCTTTAAAAGTTTGAAGTCATTATTTCGAGAACAAATTTGGCTGTGTGAGTATAGTTTGGATATGAAACGTTGGCAGGATCAGGGAGTTGTCTATCATACTTCTTCAAGTCATTGGGACATCTAGTTAGTGGTCAGAAGAAGGCCGATGGCGCTGTGCATTTTTGCGGTGACTAAATGAACTGGTAGTGAATTCGTATCCCCATCCATAGTCAGAAGTTGGCGAAGTTATCAGGAAGCCAATATTTTTAGGTATCGAATAGTGCAGTTTATATCTGCAGTTGCCATTCCACACAGCTTCTAGGGCATTCTTGACGCTCAATGATCTCTTTATCTTTAAACAATATAGTTGCTTACCTTTTGGAATCTCGTCTGTAGCAGAGAATTATGAAAGATATTTAAAGAATTGATGCATGACACTCACTGTAGTGTAAATTAACTGGACATTGTAGTGGTAGACATAGGAAGAGCATTTCCAAAAATTTAGAGATGGTTTCCAACTTCTTCTGGAGCTTCATCTTCATTCCAAATCCAGAAAGTGCAGGTTTTGCTTTCCACAAGTACACTGTGTTGCTCACATGTTGATTAAATGTTACCCCATCCCTACATGTAACAACAACAAAACGATTCTTGACATTCAAGCGTGGAAGCATCTATAGAAACTTCAGTTTTTTTTAAAGTACGATGTCATATTATACAACACTAATTCTAATGATTGAAGACATCCAAACAAAATGTAATAAATCTCAAAACTTTCATTTTTTGCTCTAATTGTAATTAGAGCATGCAGGCGACCTACAACCGACTTCTGAATCTTGTGTCTTGATTGAAAATGTCGTGCGATGTCTAAAAGGTAACGTCCCTTAGGTGTGTCAGTTTAAAGACTTCATCAACATGAAAATTAACTGACGCCAGAACGATCATTCTGGAAACAATGAAACTATTTTGCAACGTATTTTGGTCAAAATCAGTCCCCAAGAGTACAACACTAAAACTTAGATGTATCTCCATTGCCGTCACCATTCTGGTACACTAAAAGTGAACAACTGGTTGTAAATGCTAAAACTTTGCCCAATGCGACTATTTTATTACACATAAACTATGGTCATATTATGTTTTAATTCAAAGAAATTGCATCACGAGACTGCAGTAAGAGGTGTGATATGACTTATCTTCTTCGTGTAAAGCTGTATAGTATACTATCATAGTGCAGTAGTGTATTGCACTACTTCTGGTTAGGTAACGGTTCTGTAGTGTGCTTTCTAATATATATATATATATATATATATATATATATATATATATATATATATATATATATATATATATTGCGAATTAGGCGTGGTGCTTATATGCTCATCTCAATATGACCTTAAAATTCAGTTACAATCTAAAATGTATCTTTCTATTAATGCCTAAAGATCAGGAAGTGATGTGATATTGACACAAATCGCCACTGATCATGAATATGACATACAAATATGCATCACCTGTAGTATGACACCACTGTATCAGCGATTTTTGGGCCTGGAATCGGCACTGCCATACTACTTGCAGTGAGCAACATCCGTGGCCAAGCAGATTTAATGATCGTAATTAATTAACTGTAAAGGGAATTCTTATCTGCAGGCTGCCTTCTCCCGCGGCACGTAGATCCATCTTCCGCAGAGAATCACTCGCCCAAACCATGCCAAGCAGATGACCCGTCTCGCTAACGAGGCACAACAATATCTCTTTCATTACTTAGGGCTGGCAGACTACGATACACAATCGCCAACTTTCGCGTCTTTTAATTACTGAATGTCTCATCCACCACCAACACCACCACCACCTTACGTAGAGTATGCTCAAACCTATGGTTCTCATTATTATTAATAATGGCGACCCCTATCAAAAATCAAATTAGCGATATTACTGTATTTACACAATGGAACGCAATGGAAATCTACAGTGGTAATTTTTAACTGGAAACAAATCAAACTCGTGAAACAAATCCCACTCATAGAACGAACACAACTGTGAGAAACGAATCCATTATTGCAGGAAGAAATCTAACCTTCACATCAATTCCACCTGTAACCGGGAGCAGGTGTGGTTCCAGAACAGCCTCTCTCATATCAGTTGACTTCATTAAAGTGAACCATACCTCACTCCGAATTAGTGGACTGTGATAAACTAACAAGGGGAGGCCGCCAATTGTGAAATTCAGATTCGATTCATACTGCGCATAATGAAAGCTCATGGCCAGAGGTGTAATTTGGCATAGCGCCAAGATGCACTTCTCAGCCGTTGTCGAGAAAATCGACAATTTAAAAAAAAGCCGTTGCAGTGAAATACTCTCTACGATCTCTACGATTAGTAGCATTGTACAGAGGTGTGGCGTAGCGGTAAGCGCTCGGGTTCGTAATCCGAATGTCGTCGGGTCGAATCTCGCGGCATGCAACCTTTTTTTTTTTTTTTTTTTTTTTTTTTTTTGTAATTCAAATGTGTACACAGACACACACACACACACACACACACACACACACACACACACACACACACACACGACGACGTCAGCTAAGAAAGGATTTTGAGATAGGTCTGATAGTTCAGGAGATATGACGTCATAAACAATGAAAACTTCCTCGTCTTGCAGCAGGTGTTAGTTTGACTCTATCAGTCCACTGTTTGAGAAGGAAAGCACTTAGAGATTTGCAACAAACTTTAAACATAATTTAAAACCTTTAGAAAACTTTTTCGCTGACAACCCCCGCAAAATAATGAAAGGAAAAAAGTTTGTCGTGTACTACTTTTTCGGCGTTCATGCAGTGAAATTACAGCATTTGGCATGGCATTACAACGTATTACTCATACACTGTTAACTGTATTCGCGAGAAAAGTTGCCGACAGTATACACACATACCAATGCACGTACGTTAGAAATTTTATCATAGTACGATACACAGTTCATAAGATACAGAGTCATAAACAAGTGGGTTAATGAAAAACCGCCTCATCACGCATGACGTTTTGATTTATTACGTCTTTCCTACTAACTCTATTCGCTACGTATTATGTAGACATTTTACATATACACCACTGGATGTACCTTCGAAATAATATCATATAATGAAATATAGTTCAGGTACTATGACGTCAAGACAATGACGTGCATGAAAATTCACAGTAATAAGCATGAGGTTGTAATTTACTACGTCTTTACTACAACTCCATTTACAACACATTTTGCGGGCAGTTTCCTAATATTTCACTCTACGAACCTGGTAGATAATGTTGTTGTAGAACACATAATTCAGTAGTTATTAAGTCATAAACGTGACGTCTGTCAATGGGTACTGCATTATGTTTGACAGTTTGTTAATTCCTTATTACTACGTTCGCAGCACATTCCGGAAACAATATCAGAATATACCGCTGAAAAGAGCTACAATATTATATCACTGAACGACACATCGATCGGCAGATACGTCATCATAATCACTATGCTCAGAAAAGATTGTTTCCCCCACGGAAATTGTATGTGGCCTGCTCCAGAGTACGTTCGCCTGATAGATTGTACGTTCTGCAGTCGGAAAATAAAAATGAGGTCTATCGAGATCTTTTTTTTAGAAAAGTAGCTTAGTTATTGAGGCTATATAAATACAATTTTCTCCAAAATTAGTTCATATTTACACAGAAACAAAAATTCTGTATACCATGTTGTCCAAGACCTACTTCACAAAACATATTTTATTGTTGAGAGCCGAATGACTGGAAATTAATATTAATTACCACTTAGTCTCCTTTTTCCATCATTGTGTTTGCTTTCTTATGTTTCAAGATGTTTCACTACCTAATAGTGAACAGCATCACAGTACAGCCAAATTTCTAAATTTTCCTCGTTGACCATAACTTCACGAGTGATTTTTTTGGTCAGGTTCTTAGTAACTAATAATATGTGATTATTCGTTGAGGCACATTCGTTGTTAACCAAAGAAATCATGTACCTGTTCAAACCGGAATAAAGTTTTTTCAGCAAATCAATAATTTATTGCAAAAAATTGATTCAAGATTAAAGATGTTTGCTTTTAGTAGATGAATAATCTTATTGTTCACGAAAAAAGTTTCAAAACGAAAAGTGTCATTTCATAGTATGTCAATTTTATTGTTATGAATTTTTTTTTAGAACGTCAGTAAGTTCACTGTAAAAAATCCAAAATTAAGGTAATTGTTTTTAGTATGTCATTAATTTTATTGTTAAAAATGTCAAAATATGAAGGGCATTTGTATGTAGTTTGTTGATAAATTCAATGTTAAAAATAAAAGATGTTTGTTTTTATTATGTTAATAAATTAATTGTTAAATAAAGGAATGGACTGTATTTAATTTCGGCAAGCGAATGAAGTCGCGGGTAGAAGATAGTATGATATATAGAAATGAACGTTCGTTCTTATTTTAAGCGCAGCGGTATCGTTCATGCGATTACCATAGAACTGACAACCTGTTGCTTGCAGTTTCGCAAAGGTTATAGACATAATTATACCACTGTATGAAAAGCAGTTCAGGAGATGAGACGTCGTAGCTCTGAGACTGGTGGGAAACAGCCACAGTATGTTTGTTCGTATGTCATGCGGGTCAATACCGTGATCAAACTTTGCACACTTGTTTTTCAAAAGTAGCGTTAAGTTACAGTCAACATGAAATTTTGTATGGTGCATGTCAGAGGTACGTTACCTAAGAAATTCGACAAAATTACCGTTTTCTTACGATCTTCAAAACATGAGGAACTTTATCGTCCACTTACGGGTTGAGGGTACTTTGCCATAAACACCACTTCAAGGATCACCTTCAATGTTGAAAGAGTTATACGTGGTGTCTCTAAAAGGTTCGGTGAATGGTGTCATATGTCAGCGGTAAATTGGTGTGTGTGTGTGTGTGTGTGTGTGTGTGTGTGTGTGTGTGTGTGTGGGTATGTGCATGGGTCTTCAGAGACTTGAGGAGAATCGATATACAGCATGCACTACAGACTGCCTCTAGAACGCATTGTGAGAAAGTGTCACAGCGCAATGAAGCAACGTGCAAACATCAAGTTCTGCTACAAATTGGGAAAGACTGCAACGGAGACACATGGAATGTTGGTACGTGTGTAAGGGAGGGAAGGCATGAGCAGCAAATGTCTTTAAGAATGGTTTAAACGCAAAGGAAACAACTGAGGATGACCCACGTACAGGTCGGCCATCGACAAGCAGAGCCCTATAAATGACCGAGAAAGTGCTGGCACCATATCGGAATGACTCTCAGATTGCGAAGGAATTGGGCATTAGCGAGGACACAGTGCAAACCATCATTGTCGATGATTTGGGCAAGCGGAAGATCTGCTCCCGATATGTGCCGCACAAGCTCACAGACGAACAGAAAGCAAAACGATTAGATACTTCTGGTGGTTTCATTTTCATGTATGACCATGATGCATTGCTTTTGAATACCTTCGTCAGGAGATACTTGGTTCCACTTTGATCCAGAATGGAAACTGCAATCGATGTCATGGTGATCACCGTCTTCCCCGCAACCGAAAGAAAAGAAAGGAAATATGTCAGCAAAAATCCAAGGTGAAAACACTGTTGATTCCCTCCTTATTTCCATCATCCCGAAGGTATTCGTTCCTGCTAGTCAAACCATTAATGCCACGATTTGCCAGTCCGTTTTAGAGCGATTTTTGCAGCGTACCCTGAGAGATCGGCTAGAGTTGTACAGGCCTGGGAAATGGATGTTGCACCGTGGCAATGATCTGGCTTTTGCGGCCTCCTTCCTGTTTCCCCGCTTGAAAGCGGCATGAAAGGTGAACGTATTGCGGACGTGAATGCCATCAAAGATCGTGTGACGGCTTTCTGAGACCCATTGCACAGCAGGCCTTCGCTGATAGTTTTCAGAAGCTGTGTGTTGTAACGGGTGCCGACAGTATTGTCTGAAAGCATCCACCGAACGTTTTAGACAAGCCAAAAATAGTTCTTCGAAGCTGGAAGAAGTAGAGGACTGAAAAGGTAAGTTAGGCACAGACACGACGAGGTGATTGGCAAAGAAGCGGAAAAATTGGAGATGGACAGAGAGAGCGATAGGATCACATGAACAGAGAGGGGAGATGAGATGAAAAGAGAGAGGGAAAGGAGAGGAGGAGTTCGACAGAGAGTGAAGATGGTCAGAGAGAGAAGGAGGGACGCATTAAATTAAAACTGGATTAAAAAAGTACCCGGCCGATACCGGGTTTTCAGCTAGTTTTGAATAAAATATACCTTTCCAATTGCTGATTAGCCTAGATATGTAAAGACCTACATTATGAAATACAATGGGTACCATTTAATACTGGTTCAATGATATCCTGATTTACAAGACGGCTGTATCACAGCTGTAAGAACGTAATTCAGGTGACTTAGATGAAGCATTAGCGATCGGCAGGTCGTCCTCCGGTCTGTGAGACGAGCGCAAGTGTCTGCACGAGTAGCAACCGATGAAGTGCAACCGCATATAAAGCTAATCATAAGTTCGGTACAACTTTGATTAGAATTGAGCCATTAAAACATATTTTAATTTTCCATAGCTCTGCTGTATAAAAAGAGGCGGACATTTGTTCCACGAAATCACAGAAAATTCACTTGTACTATTTTACTGTCTTCTACCCTCTGCTTCATGAGTAGGAAGTCGTTACGAAATGAAGTTCGCTGAAAATATTTAGACGATGAATATATTAGATGTTGCTATTAAAATTCAGATAGGATTTATTGAGTTTGTTATTAGCCTTAGCTACTAACAGACAAGAGTATTGTAGGATTTATTGAGTTTGTTATTAGCTTTAGCTACAACAGACAAGAGTATTTTAGGATTTATTGACTTTGTTATTAGCTTTAGCTGCAACAGACACAGTATTTTAGGATTTATTGACTTTGTTATTAGCTTTAGTTGCAACAGACAACAGTTATGTATGACTTGAGAATGCTTTGAACTTTGTAAAACAGAAACAGATGCAGATTGTTTAAGCCTAAAAGTATACACAGGGTCAGTCTGACACTTTAGGTTTTGGTTTGTTACTGCGCTTGTTCCACCACACACTCATAGTCCACTGTCACCAACGTAAATTACGTATAGAGTGAGACCTTTTAGCGAACGTATGATCGCAGTTGTGAGAACTGTTTAATTTTATGGATAGAAAATCTTTTTGAAGAGTGACTATGACTCTGGGGTACATTTGGTGTCTCTTCCTACATAATAAGAAGAAATCATGTAGAATTGAAAATTGTATAAGAGAGGCATTGCTAGAAGAAATAAGTTCTGTTTGTAGGTAATGGGGAAAATTGAACAGCAACTCATGAAGGCTGAAGCAGATAAACACTCAGATGGATGTTTCACATGATGTTTGAGAATACAAGGCTTTATATGGAAGGTCATTTATTATTGGCTTACTGTGTGCGATTGGGCAGGCAGTAGTTATTTTTCCACGTTTGCTGAAAATCTCGGGTGTCATTTGTGTGAGCATGGTGGCAGGCATATTAAATATGAGTTCACGTTTCATTACATTGATAATCAACATGTGTATTTTAGGACTATGGAGACACATCGGACTCATTTGATTTAAGTGTTTAATACATTACAGCATTATTAATTAACCCAATTAATGTTAAGTTTGTACAGAGAGATATGCCATATTTGGGACTATGACCTAGCTGTTTGGTCACTTCCTCCCATCAACCAACCAACCATATGCAATATTTGCGTCACATACTTTCTACAGGGAGTCATCGTCTCTCAGAGGGGACAAACCGTTCTAAGTTGTCTTTGTCGATCGATGTAGAGACCATCGAAAGGTGTATTGGTATGATATGTTCTTACAAAAATGTTTCCTACATTTGTCCAAAGGCAGCCCCATTGAATCACTATGGACAAAAGGAACAAAAATTTAAATGATGTTCAACAGAATAAAAATTACCTAATAGGCAATGAAATTGTTCCAACTTTATCATTATCCATTTTGAAACAAAATTTGTTGTACACACTGTGGTGTCGCACAAGTCTAAAGTGCGCGCCACCTACTTTCGCCGCGTGCCGCCATGCACGCACGGCGCGACGTTCTTACGACGTCAGCCACGAGCGCCCTCTGCTACAATCCCGCTCGTGGTCACCACTGAACGACGTCGTTCACTTGGGACTGAGATAGGAACAAGCTAACACTTCGGAATCAGATAAGCACCAGTGAAGACTTGGCTATCGGACAGGCACTAGGCAGGCCTCTAGCTCAACTATGTATCAGCATTCTGCAGTACTGAGCTATGTAAAAGTTAAGTATTCTATAAATTCTGAGCAATATATATCATGTATCAGCATTCTGCAGTATTGAGCTATGTAAAAGTTAAGTATTCTATAAATTCTGTGCAATATATATCTCGTTCTAATTTACTCTAGTGTTTCTAGTTTCTGCTGTTCCACTGGCTGCTCACCTCCGTACCTGCACAAGCGTGCATCCTTTATTCCTCTGTCGGTCTTCCTACTCGGCCACCGACACGTACGACGGAAACGAGACATAAAAGCGGCGGCGAGGCTGGGACAGAAAACACACTGCATGTGTTAATTATGGGTTTAGAACTGTTCTAATGTACAAAGGGTATCATGGAACGAGATTGGTCACATACACATTGATGAGATCTTCTCACTCAAAGAGAATGTATCTGGTATATTAGTCTCAGTCGTTGAATATCCTTTTTGACCTGGAAAGGTTTTGGTATTATAATGCCCATACCATTTTTCAGTTTGAAACTAATAAATATATAGAGTTTGATTTTGGGCAGGCCTAATAAGGTTTTGAGAATAGTGTATTTGCTTACCTGAATATTAGCGTCTAGGTTTGACGCTGTACGCTTTAAGTGAACTGAAGATTGGGTTGGTGATAATCTTATACAGGGACGCCACACGCCGCGCGGAATGGCCGCGAGGTCTAAGGCGTCATGCGGACGTTCCCGCAGGAAGTTCTAGTCTTTAGTCGGGCATGGTTGTGTGTGTTGTCCTTAGTGTACGTTAGTTTAAGTAGATTATAAGCCTAGGGAATGATAGCAGTTTGGCCCAATAGGTTTACAAATATATGAACATGTTGAGGGATTCCACTACGTTCGAGCCACGTATTTACGGATTCTCTTCAAACTTATTGGTCCCTCAGAAGAGTACTATGTGCATTTGATGAATGGGTTTTAGCTCAAATGTCTTTTAGTTTCCATTTATGACTAAGTTGGTCATCATCGTGTAATTTTAGGAGTGACTAATGTGATCCCGCAATTTGTTAGGTAGTTAAATAAATATTATAATTTTGCTACAGGGACTGTTATTTATCACAAGAAAGATAATGTAGTCTAAGTAAATCAGGTGATGCTGACGGAATTAGATTGGGGAGAAAAGAATTTCTTGTATATCTTGTCTGAAAGAAGAGATCGATTGGTATGACACATGCGTAGACAAAAAGTAATCGTGAAGTTCGCACTGGAGGGAAATGTATGGGATAAAAATCACCGATGGAGCCCAAGAGACGAATACACTAATCGGGTTAAAGTAGATGTGTGTTGCCGTTCTTATGAGGAGAGGAAGACGTGAGGTCAGGATATAGTAGGGTGGAGAGCAGCAACAAACCAGTCTCCGGAGTGAAGACCACGACAACAGTAATTCATTTTTGTACTGGCACCCGTGGAGACAACACCAACAAGAATATATCAGCATAAGTCCTGACCTGGAAACTCTTAATGCTAGCGCAACTCGCTCATTATCCAGAAAGCGCAACATGTGCCAGTTTGTAACAAGCTAAGTTACGGAATTTGTGTTGGTTTAGTGCGGCAGCGGCAGCGGCAGCGAATACTCTGGAACAGCTTGCTAGGCGGATTACCAGCGGCCGCGTGCGCCTTCTCTGCGTCCAGGGTCTGAAACGTGCTTCTGCCGTAATCCACGAATAACATTTGAGGATAGGGTAAGGTGGTACAATTTCGATCATTTCGGACAAATGTTGTTGTAACTGGAAATATATTGAGAAAAGCTGTAATTATTTTAATTATAGCACTTGTTCTTGGATGTTTAACTAATATGTAACATAAATATTAGACAATTACAAATGTCGGTATAGACGCACAAAAAAGTTACAGAATTGAGAAAAATCGATCGAAAATATACCACACTAGGTACAATTGTGATCACTTCCTAGTAGAATTTTGACTAAGGGCATCTTCCACATAAAAACCACTTTTTCCGTCAGGCACCAACGCATACTTCGATGTATCAAACATTGAATTTTGGGTAGAGAATCGAGTCACCCTTAAATAGAAACTTTATAAGAGCTCGTTAGACTAAGTAACTTCACTTACCTCCTAAAGGGAAAAAAAAATTCTCTCTCCTTAGCACAAAGTGGTGTATTCTTGGAAAAGACAGGAGGAGCTGTAGAAACCTGCTACGCTACAATGCCACACAACGAGACACTACGAGACTGACAAATGTCGCGAAAATTTATGTTGATCAGAATTGTACCTATATCGAATTTGTACCACCTTACTCTACTACTTTCTTAATCAGGTTTAGCAAATGTAAAATCGCCATTGTAAACCGTAGCACAGTTTAGTCGAAAGTCGAACGGTTGTAAAATCATTTTATACGGAGGTTGTCTACTGCATTTGCGTTCTATCAAGAGAGAGAGAGAGAAAGATTATTTTAAATTTATTAAGTACACTTATATTGACTTAACTTCGACCTTGACCTTGAGCTTCATAAATGTGTTTAAAATAGTCTGTTACGAAAGTCTGAAAAATATTTGTACCATTAATATTCATTATTTTGAAATACTGCGACATGTGGCTAAATCGTCCAAATCTACTTTTACGGGTTTGTCGTAGTTTTCCATCCAAAGACTGTTTTAAGCAGTTCTGTACACTACCCTCTTCCTGTCTGAACAGGAAAAGCAACCTACATACTGCTGAACCTGTTTACAGTACTCGTCTGTGTACAATTTTTACCCCCCACACTCCCCCCCCCCCCCCCGTACTAAATGATGATTCCTTGATGTCTCAGAATGGGTCCTACTAATGGATCCCTTCACTTAGGCTAGATAAGACGTAAATTACTGTTAACTCCAGTTCTCTGCAGTACCTCGCCGTAACGTACTTGATCTCCCCATCTAAACTTCAGCATTCTGTTGTAGCTCAAATCGCAAAATCTTTGATCATATTTTTGTCTGAACTCCTAATCGGTCACGCTTAACTCCAGTACAGGGCTACACTCCAAAGACATGTCTTCAGAAACCAATACCTAACACTATGTTCCATGTCAACGAATGTCTCTTCTTCAGAAATGCTTTTCCTCCATAGCCATTCTACATTTTATATCTTCTGTATTTCGGTCATCATAAGTTGGTTTCCTACCCAGATGTCAAAAATGATTATTTTAATGCCTGGATTCCTAATTCAATTCCTTCAGTTTCGCTTGACTTTCGTAATGTTTAGAGGGTCTACAGGCGGAATTTAACAATCTACAATATAAATTTCTCTTCTAAGGGCCCGTGCTGTGCTGGTCTATCTGATTGCTTCCAAGGGCAAAAATTAAATTTCATTACTGACCGAATTAAAAAATTGATAATATTTCCATAACTTACTTATTAAAAATTTTATGTTAAGGTGGACTTGAAAAGGTAAGTATTACAATTACTAACTATGTTTGTGTTATCACAGCAGTGGCAGTAAAACATTCCAACTTTGTTAATAATTACTCGAAACTGAAAACACTGGGCGACGTTCTGCGAACTTCACATGTTATTTCTACCTGTAGAGAACTTTTACTCTCTGATGTCGCCCACAAAATGGGATGCGCGTGTTGTCAAGCTACAGCATTTGCTATAGGGTTTTAATTTGTTACTTTTTAACCACAAGTTCTAATCGCGACAGACATACAGCATCCAAATGGAAACTTCTGTACAATTCCATCACTGTCTGGATCTTATTTTAGACAATATGAAATAATAGACATTCTGACTGCTATCTTGAATAACTTCGGCCTTTGTTTATACTGGTGAATAAAAAAATTCAGGAAGGACCTTTACCAATAGGGAAGGCAGTGTGGAGATCACTGTGAAGTATTGCTCTTCTTAAGAATTAATGGAACAAATACTTTAATGGGATTAAATTGCTGAGTAAAGCTCACTCTACCTATTAGCAACTGAGACTCGGTCCTACAAACGAGGAACCACAAATACTGCAAAGCGAATTACTTTATGTAAAAGACGTATTAGTAATGAAATCGGGACCGAGTGAGGTGGCGCAGAGGTAACACACTGGACTCGCATTCGGAAAGGACGGTGGTTCAAATCTACCTCCGGGCATCCCGATTTAGGTTTTCGTAATTTCCCTAAATCCCGTCAGGCAATTGCCGGGATGGTTACATTGAAAACATACGGCCGATTTCCTTTCCCATCCCACCCAAGCAGTCTGAGCATGAGCTCCGCCTCTAATGACTGTCGTCGGGACGTTAAACTCTAATCTTCCTTCCCTTCCTTTCTCGCACGGGTGTTTAATTATTCAGCATGCCAAGATATGTCAAAGTTTTGAGTGGATTCAGAAAATATAGTAGTTGTGGATCACTGAGATATTTATATTTGGAAAGTAATCCGTGCTATCGACAGAAAGTTTCTAATTAATTCCACCTTTATAGATATTCAGAAAGCTCCTCAAAAACTTCTTTTCACAAAACTAATTACTTCACGAATAAAATAGAAGTAATATTTGATTTTCCCTTTGGAAGTATTCCATGCCAACTGCCATAGTTGTCTTCTCTCTAAGTTACTCTATCTTGTATACTCATCTGTCTCAGAGTAGTGAAGGCACTCAACAATCGTTTGAATCTGATTACTGTAATCGTTTCGTGGTCTCCCCAGATTTAGCTCTATAAGTAAATTTTTTATTCCTTTATGTCTATGAACGTGCCCTATCCATTGATCCCTTCTTTCAGGCAAGTCATACCACAAATTTCTTTTCTTCGCATTTCTGGTCAGTACCTCGTTATTAGTTATGCTATCTACCAATCCAATCTTCAGCATTCTTCTGTAGCACTATATTCCAGAATCTTCTACCTTCGTCTTGTTCAAATGTTCAAATGTTTGTAAAGCTTATGGGACTTAACTACGGGGTCATCAGTCCCTAAACTTATAAACCACTTTTGAACTACTTACGAATTAGGACGGCACAAATATCCATGCCCGAGGGGGGATTCGAACCCCCGACCGTAGTGGCCGTGCTGACCGTGACTGGAGCGCCTCAGTCACCTCGGCCAACGCGGCCGGCCCTTCGTCTTGACTGAGCTGGTTATCGTCCACGTTTCACACCTTTACAGATCTACACTCCAGACAAATGCCTTGAGAGAAGACACTCTAACAAGGAGAGGACTCCTAGTCGTCACCCCCGAATTCGTGCAAATTCATGGTGCAAGTGAGACACGAAAGTGTCCCAAGTGGGAACTCCAGATGGCCAAGCGTTTAGGAGATAAAAGGAAGTTTAATACAGATCTATCACCATAAGCATCTTATCAACTGTCCCTGTGATGCCGTATTTAGGATCAGGGGTAAAAAACATCGGATTCGTATTGAGAAGGTCGCGGGTTCAACTCCACACGGCGGCAAATTTTTTTCTGCTCCTTGGCAATGCGTACACCTACATATTGTTCCCGTAGAGATCGTGAGGACAAGAGTAATTGCAACAGGCACGGAGGCATTGAAACAATCAGTATGCGAATGGAATGGGAAAAAAAAGAAAGAAAGGGCATTGGATGAAATTCGGGACTACAAACATGCAAAAATGGACTGTACTTAACATGTACTGGAAAGGATAGGTTTTCTGGAGCGGTGAGTACTTGGTTGGTAAGTTAAGCTAGGGTAGTCAGTTCAAATGTTCAAATGTTTGTATAGCTTATGGGAATGAACTACGAGGTCATCAGTCCCTAAACTTACAAACTACTTATGAACTAGCTAACACTAAGCACGGCACAAATATCCATGTCTGAGGGGGGAACTCTAACCCCCGACCGTAGTGGCCGTGCAGACCGTGACTGGCGTGCCGCAGTCCCCTCGGCCACCGCGGGTAGTCAGTTCAGGTTCCATTTGTTTTAATTAAACAATCAGAGGCGAAAGGCCCAAAAAGACTGTTCATATGAATGATGCAAGGCAGAAGGCCAAGTTGAGAGAACCAATTTTTTGTTAAGTTATTAACGGGCTGAGGGCCCGAAGCAATTTTTCATAACACCAACAATCAAAGTTTGGCTCGAAATTTAGTAAAAGCAACTCTTTAAAATACAATAAAAGACAATGAGCCCAGCAATTTAAGCGAAATTGGAAAATTTTAAATGAAAAGCAACCCTTGTAAATACAATAGAATTTACAAATTATCCTTGCAGTTTAAATGAAAACAACTCAATTATCAAAATCACACTAAAGTGGGGCTGCAAAATGTAAGTGAACACAGCCCTTTAAAAGTACAATTACCAAAACACACTAAAGACCAGCTCAATATTAAGTAAACTCTTAACTTTACTTCAGTAGTAAAGGATGGTAAGCAGGAAACCCCCGCTCAATGATATCAATAGGCAGAAGGGCGATGAAACAACACACAACAAAATTTACAATTAAGCCCTGCAATTTAAATGACAGCAGTTCAGCTTAGTTACAGGAAAATCACACTGAGGTGGGGAGCTGGCTAGTCGTTAATTTAATACAACCACACAGGTAAAAAAGATGGACTCAAAACAGAAAGGAGGGGAATAAGGTGCCTAATAGTCAACAAGAACTAAAGCTCCGACACGAAGGGTCTTACACAAACGAATTGAACGCTAAATTACAACCGCGGGGTGGCGATGACTGGCGGAGGGAAAATTTCTGCTAGGAGAAGATAAAAAAAGAAAAAACAAAGCTATACAACTACCGCCCGTACACATGCGAGCTAGCACAGGGGCACAAACCAGATAAATTCTCCAGTTACGTTAACCAAGTGAATGAATATAGAGTATTTGCTACCCAGAGCAAAGAGAAAAAAATTCAAATGAACAGAACTAGAAGAGCGGCATAACACATGAATAAACAACTAACGACGTAGACGCAGGCAACGACGACCTCTGGGGAACGACCACTGACCCTGACAACTTCACACACACAAATTTTCGGAGCAGGATTGTATCAGTCACTTAACTAATTTATTTCTTACTCCACGACAAGTGCAGGCACCCTTTCGATGGTGTAGGGAACATTTCATAGATCCCAGATGAAAAGCGGCTGGAACGCCGCGAGGCGCAGCCGGGACCGAGTGCGGAATATTAGTTGTTGCCGGCTCCGACGCTTGGCGAGGGACGGACGTGGTGTTGCATGGCTGCTAGGAACGCGACCACATACCCGGGAGACGAGGTAAGCAGCCCGCGCCAAGGTGCTGTTATAACTTGACAGAAAAGCCTCTCCGAACCAACCTCTTCAGCTCTTGAGCTCATGGCATGCATGGCTCCAACCGACAGAGATCCACCCAGAACAAGTTCGATGCACACGACGAGCCCGGCCACAAACGGCCCCTTAATGTAAATAACTCGACCCCGGCGATGCCATGCAACGTATCAAATGTCTGCATGATACTCTCTCCTCTGTCCCCGCAGCGACCGACTTATCCCTCTCTCCAACTGCCTCGGCGCGCCACCGCAGCGCCACACTTGGCAAGGAAAACACCTGTCAGAAGACAGTTGACGCGCGATAGATCAAACAGCGCCACGAGCGGTGCAAGCACAGAGAGATCGATGGTACTTGCGCCAGTAATTCAAGCAAGGACAGGGTCAATCGAAGAAACAGGATCCGGGACGGCTCAGTACATGGGGACGTCGTGTATGTATATCGATAATTCCATTCATTTGCAACTCATCAATTACATGTATAGGGGTGATATTCATGGAGAAACAGGTGAAGCAATTATTTTGAGCGCATCTTGCTCACGTTATGAACGCCGCTCTTTTGCAGTTAACATTTTTTTTTTAATTTTATATATAGGGATCAGTCTTTAGTGCAATGATTTATTATTCTCAGACTAGTTTCGGTCTTCTTTTAGACCATCTTCAGGAAATTAAGCTCCATTGATGTTGTGGAGCTGGCAGGTAACTTGGAGCCTTCCACTGACGCACGGGAAGGCTCCCAGTTACCTGATAGCTGAAAGACCACCACTAATTGTAAAATTACCTCTAGCTGAAGGCAGCCAGTTAAAAGCTTACTTTAAACATATAACTCGGGCCGTAAAACCAGCTAAAGGATTCGCGTGAACTACTGACTACATCCTGCAAAGGAATCTTGTTCCCTGGCCCAGAATTTAGAACTGACTCAAACTTTTGCAGCAGGAAGACAAACAGACGGTGGCCAGCATACGTCGTAGATCACGAGAATTACACACAATCATTAATATACAAGCCACTGCGAACTAAACAATTTCATGAAGGTAGCTGAGAGAACATTTATGGCGCAACGGAATTAAAAATATGATAATATGTATCTCAATTAGTTCTCAGCACTGGTGAAAAAACAACATTAAATAGAAAGGGAGGGTATTCATAAACTAATATTTATAAGAAGGATAAAATTTAACTGACAATAAATTATTTATTCAGTACAAACATGAGCAAATGGTGCACAAATTTTGTTAAACAATAAAACTGCATCTCATTGAACTACTATTTTAAAGTAGTCTGAACTGAACATCGTCAGGGAAGGGTTTTATAATCAACAAGTATTCAGCCACTCACACGCGCGAAGCAAAGCGAAACTCACGCAACTCAGCGTGCTGAAACAAAGCAGAAGCAGGCGCTGCTATCGTAGGCGAAATTCAGCGAACAACCAGGATGTACCACACAACACAAGAAAAAAATAAACTTTGTAGGTCGCTCTAGTCTGTCTTTCTCTACTTGAGATGGTACGCGATAGTAGCGAGATTAATTTCCATTCAATCAAACCTGAGCATGCATAATTATTGAGACACGTGGCACATGTCTGCTACATTACATATTCGCACCCCACTGAAGGCGATGTGATTAAATATTGTATTCATTTTAACAAAAACCAACGGCAACACATTACGAAGCAAGAATATACAATAGTAAGGCACTGGTATGTGAGCAGTGGCAAGAACTCAAGTGTCTAGCTTAAAACCAGTGAAAATACAAAACTTAATTTCCGAAAAATAGGTACGGCATGAAACCCTTAGAAATGCGTAGGATATCTTAAGGAAGCTAAAAAATACAGTAAGACGTGACTGGGAAGTTTCTACACAGATGGACGAAGTCCAGTCTTCAAAAATCAGAGAAGTGGAATGAATTTAAAGTCGGGGTAAATTAACTAAGAAATACGGCATGCAGCCCCTAGAAATACGTAGTATTTCATAACCAAGCTAATAAAGGGGGTTGCACAAGGCTAGAAGAGAATTTACTGCGGGAGTCTGAATGCAAAGTACAAGTTTGGAAACGAAACAACAATTTAAAATAGACGGAGAGGAAATCGCGATAAGGAAAATCAGAAAGATACATACTTGATTTCTTGCCTGAAGGGCCTAGAAACAGACACAGGGGTAGCTGAAGGATTTCCTAGGAGACTATTCTCCAGGGGACATAAGCTGGTGGCCTGCTGGGCCAGCAGTTGGACGCATTAGCTCCCTGGAATGCCAAAGTGGCCCGTGGTCCAAACAGTGGTCAATGAATGGCCAGACGCTCCAAGGGTAGAGACAGAGTCATGAATAAACCTCGCCAGTGGATGTCGACGGAAACATTGGTCGAGAGCTTGTAAACCATTCAGGGAGTCACTAAAGATACCAAAAGACTTCGCAGGGCAGGCTCGGAGATGTTCAAGAGCACGAGAAATAGCGACTAGCTCTGTAGTAAATCACTGCTCCCACGAGGAAAGCAACGCTGTTTCACGTGGTCACCATAGACAAAGGCTTAGTCAGCACGTCCATCTACCAGGGATCCGTCGGAATATATAACTTCTGCGCCACGAAACAAGAAGAAAATTTTTAGTAACTGGCTACAGCGGTTTCTTTGTGAAACTGTGACTTTCAAGTCTCGGAACATACCCATACAAAGTGGAAAGAGAAATGGGCCATGGAGGAGTATGGAAACGGTGTGTGTTGTTCTTAGCATAAGCTAAAGTTGTTTGTAAGTCTAGGGACTCATTACCACTGCAGTTTGGTCCCATTTGAACAGTTTATTTGACAAGTAGAAGGCTGCAGATACTAGCCCATGTGAGTTCGTTTCCTCTAAACATCATGTTGTTCAAAATGTTTGTAAATCTATCGGACCAAACTGCGTGGTCATCAGTTCCGTAGCTTAAAAACTATTTAAACTAAGGTAAACTAACCTAAGTGTTCATAAGTAGTTTGTAAGTTTAGGGACTGATGACCCCGTAGTTAAGTCCCATAGACTATACAAACATTTGAACTAACCTAAGGACAACACACACATCCAAACATCATGTCCTAACGTACCATCAACCCTCGTGTTGTCCAACACATCAACGAAAAGAAGGCAACCATTCTTTCCCATCTGCATAGTGAAATGACTATTCGAGTGTACTCATTTTATGTTCTAGAAAGGTTTTTAAATATTCATTACCATGAGACCAAACAGCAAAAGTATCGTCCAGTTTTTCGATTAGACTACGCAGGTTTTAATGTCGCTGATTTCTAGACATGTTCCTGAAAGTCCTGCACAAAAAATTGCTAATTTTAGGTAGGAAGGGGCTTCGCATCGTAACTGTTCATAGCTGTGGTTTTTTAATAAGAAGTAGGTGGAACTTTAAAAATATCTAAATAGATTACTTAACTCGATATAAAATCAGTTACCTCAAATAAACCAGGCAGCTGAGCACTAGTGAAGAGAGAAATCACATCAAAACTCACTGATGTATAACATTTATTCATATGAAGACCTCCAAACGACATGGGGAAATCCGCCGAAATCTTACTTTCATGTTTAAACTAACCTAAGGGTGGACTAAACGAACCATAACGGTATGTCATAGTACCAATTTTCAATAGGCATCAGTGGCATCGCTTGCTCGTCGACCTTAGGTAACCTATATGATCTACCGGGTTAATGATCCAATGTTTGTAAATCTGTGGCACTTAAATACTCTGTTCATGAATTCCTAGGCTTACAAACTACTTAAAATAACTTATGCTTAGGACAACAAATACACCCATGCCCGAGGGAGGACTCGAACCTCCGACGGAGAGCAGCGGCGCTCTCCGCAGCTAGACGCCTTGGAACGTTCGGTCACTCCACCGTGGCGATAGCTTCCTTTGACGCAAAACCTTTCGTCAGTAGATTGTTAGTCATTCTCTCAATATTTTTGCAGGGTCAGCACCGATCTTACGATATGATGAAACAGATTTTAATATTGGGGCTTTTGAACGTATTCCCGCTTGTTTGGCACAACTGTAACAATTCTCTCAGTTAAAATAACAACATCAGGATCCAGTATGAGTGTACGTAAAGCACCCGCCTTAGCTACTGTTATAGTACTCGTAAGCGACCGTTCCCTAGTAAACATGCAACACATTTACCTCGTAACCTCCTCTGCAATATTAAGAGGTACTTTACAAATAGCGTCTTCAATGGATGTAGTAAAATCAACGGCTGGTTAACTCTTAGGCGTCGGTGCAAAATTCAAATACTTCCCCAGGACGGATGATGTTGCGTAGTCAAAAGTTTTCCCCGCGAGATTGATCTCAGAACGTCAAGTTACAGAATTAGACTCCCGGCTTCCGAAACTTCCAAACTTCGCCGAATGCCGCGAAGTTACAAACTGAAATTCCCTGTCATACTGTGACCAAGAAGCACCATTCAGTCAGTCCGAAGAACTTTAATCTGTGTTAATTTTTAACATACACAGCCTCGTAAGAGATAGCGAATGTTAAACTCGTTTACCGAGACATGTGATTCTTTCAATGTGTGGCAGCATTTCGTCTGTGAACAACTGCTATCTACATCTACATAGATACTCTGCAAATCACATTTAAGTGCCTGGCAGAGGGTTCATTAACCACTTTCATAACTTTTCTCTACCGTTCCATTCTCTAATAGCGCGCTGGAAGAAAGAACACCTAAATCGTTCCGTTTTTCGATCTGATTTCTCTTATTTTATTGGGATGGTCATGTCTCCCTAAGTAGGTGGGTGCTAGCAAAATATTTTCACATTCATAAGTAAAAGTCGGTTATTGAAACTTCGCAAACAGATCACGCCGCAATGAATAACGTCTTTCTTTTAATGATTTCCACCCCAATTCTTGCAACATTTCCGTGACGCTTTCCCCCCGTAACGTGATAAAACAAAACGAGCTGCCCTTCTCTGAACCTTCTCAATATCTTCCGTCAGTCCCACCTGGTGAGAGTCCCACAAGGGGCAACAGTACTCCAGGAGAGGACGCACAAGTGTGATGTAGGCAGTCTCTTTGGTGGAGCTGGTGCATCTTCGAAGCGTTCTGCCAATGAAACGTAACCTTTGATTCGCCTTCCCCACAATATTTTCTATGTGTTCTTTCCAGTCAAAGTTGTTCGTAATTGTAACTCCTAGGTATTTGGTAGAATTTACGACCTTAATGTTTGACTGATTTATCGCGTAATTGAAGTTCAGTGGATTTCTTTTAGTGGTCATGTGTATTACTTCACACTTTTCTTTATTTAGTGTCAATTGCCAATTTTCGCACCAAGTAGAAATTTTGTCTAAATCGCTTTGCAGTTGCTTTTGATCCTCTGTTGACTTCACTAACCGATAAACGACAGCATCATCCGCGAACAGTATAAGGGAGCTATTCAGATTGTCTCCTAAATCGTTTATAAACACGAGGAAGAGTAGGGGACCTATAACGTTTCCCTGTGGAACGCCAGATATCACTTCTGTTTTACTCGATGACTTACCGTCAATTACAACGAACTGTGTCCTTTCTGATAGGATATCGTGAATCCAATCGCACAATTGGGAAGATATTCCATAAGCACGCAATTTCATTGTTAAGATCTGACTAAAATTACGCAGTAAGTCGTACGTGACAGGCTTATGTGTACATCAATGCAGTGGCAAAATGCTATGAGCACTTCTGAGGCTTCTGTACCTTAATTGAAAAATTTCTGGACGCTGTTTCACAAAGACGTCGAACTACATAGTATCGTTATTGGTAGCTTCATCAGTACCTCTCCTACAATAGATAAAAGAGTGTTAATAGATAAATAAATTCCTCTGGTAAGAACTGTGCATCGGAGTGAGAATATGAAAAAGGGTCATACGTGCTTAGCAGAGTAAGTAACAGGGCTCTCTTATTACGTGTACCGCATTTGAAAATATGAAAGACTATCTTAATAATACGGACGTTAACGACAATATGGACTTCCATATACCTATGCAGTTATTTTCGTATGAAACTGAGTGTCTTATTATGGGAAAAGAGCTGAACATCCCTTTCAGTAACGTATATGTAAATAACAGGTGGATACGTTTAATCCTTCGGGAAACTGGTGTTCGCCAGAATTGAAAACCTCTCGAGATCTGCTTATGTGAAGATCTAAAATGAATTACTTACTTAAAATTTATCCTTACTAAAGAAATAATGCTTCAGGGTATAGCATCATTATCTCATCTGATTAAATATTACTCACCCCTATAAATAAGTCCTCTCTTTGAACTATTATGTCGTACACTTGTTATTACGTGTCCATGTGACCTTATACCCTGGGACGAGCACAATACGCTCAATCGTTGTGGAACCGGAACACATTACCAAAACACATACGTCGTGTTTGGATTTGAACACAACGACACCGTGAATGAAGTTATCCGACTTACTGATATGTCAACGCAGATAGTCCGACTTGCCTTACGCCATTCTAAACAATGCAACGTAGAGTAAAAAAATTACTTATATAAGCAACAGGTTACTGTTTCGTAATCTTTTATTCTCGTGTACTATGACTTTTTGGCGACTGTAAATCTCCTTTTAGATATCCACAAGTTTCCAAAACCAATGATAGACTCAAACCCTCTCGCCCTAGACGTCCAAGAGACCAAAAAAGCAGTGTATACGAGCTCTCAGGAGGATGTCTTGTTTCTTGACTTCCGAAAGGCCTTCAGTCGGTTTGCATGGACGCCTTGTGAACAGAATATCAGTGTACGGAATATCCGACCAACTGTGTTATCAGAGTGAAACGTTTCTAGCGAAAACAGAACACAGCACGTGAAACTCAACCGAGAGTGCCATCGAACCTGAAATTAATTTCTGGCGTATCCCAAGGGACAATTGTAATATTGTAATATATATATATATATACGCATCATTGATCAGGCAGACGACACACTGAGTTTGTTTGGAAGTAATCTCAGGTAGAGCAGTCCATCATCAATGGACGTTGCTTAGAAAATACTCGTTCTAACAAAACTTGAATATTGCTCATTGGTGTTGGATTTCTACCAGGTGAGAGTGGTGGAAGACATGGAGAAGATCCAAGAAAAGGCAGCACGCTTCGTTATAGGCTACTAGCTTAAACCCGCGGCTCCACTCGCGTGTTGGTTGATTATGATAGATAAGCTATCTTTCAGTAGCGTGCTATGAGACTGGTTTTGAAGGATGAAATGAAATACAATACCTTCTTTAGAAACAAATAATTTTAATCAACATTCAAATAAAAATATAAAATTATGTGAAGTACTTAATAATTTACAATAAATAATACATACATTATTCCTTATAGCCTGTGTTGCAATAACTCAACACGTATGGTAAGAGTAACGTCCAAATTAATTTTAATTTCATTTTAGGGCATTCTGGTAAACTACGTTATCTGTATTAGAAGAAATTTCTTTTTTACTGCTTTATTTATTCATTCTTATATTTCCTTATTCGTATGCTTATCCTTACAGAGAAAGAGCTGAAGATATTGTAGCACGCACAGACCAAAGATATGGTCTGTGACATCATGTTTCGCTGTATGTAACCTCCTTGTTATAGAATCGCAAATGTCATTGCTGGCATTCAGTCATAATTTTTTTTTTTTATAATTTGACGACTTTCAACCACCATATCTTCCACCCCATTATAGCTATCGGCATGGAGCTGATATGGTGTACAACGGGAGACTTTTGACAACAATAACACACTGATCATTCGTTTGCGTTCTGTAGTTTTCGCTGCAGAGCGAAATACTAACACATACACACACTTAGAATTTTATATACACCGATAACTTTCCATTCCAATATACACCACCCTTTTATCATTATCAACACTCTAGCAACAATGTAACCAATAACACCATTTTCAAAGAGTAAATATCATTTTCAAAGAGTAATTATTGCTCCGCTTTTCGCTTTATATTCTTCAAATTACTAAATATCTTTTAGGTCTTTATAATATCGTGCCTAAAACCTGCCTCAGGTTTAAATTAATAACTGTACAAATATTTAGGTCTCTCCGTCTTGTTCGGGTGTGATAAGCGTACACCAAAAAGACATTCACATTAATATATATAGATAAATAGCTATCCGATCGCCATAAAACCGTGCCTAAAGCCTTCCCCGGGTACACATTAGTAACTGTACAAAGTTTTAGCTCTTTATGTCTTCTGGTTCAGACGTGATAAACGTACACCGAACTAACATTCACATTATTGATATAGATTTATCAAGCGCGAAGGCGCCGGCCAGCCGTGCAGGAATGGCTGCACTCACTGGAGCTTCTAGTTTTCCATCGCGCTTGGGTATTTGTAGTTAATTCTATCACACTGTTCAAATGTTCAAATGTTTGTATACTCCATGGGACTTAACTACGGGGTCATCAGTCCCTAAACTTACAAATTACTTATGAACTACTAGGACGGCACAAATATCCATGCCCGAGGGGGATTCGAACCCCCGACCGTAGTGGCCGTGGAGACAGTGACTGGAGCGCCTCAGTCTCCTCGGCCACCGCGGCCGGCTATCACACCGTGTCAGTAGGTTTAGAGACTACATGACACATCAACAATGCAGTAAATTTGTGATTTTTCTGTCTGAGCTTAGCAAATGCATATCTATCAATGCTCCTCTCCTTATCAAAAATAAAATGTATTTAGTATGAGGGAATTATTCTTACCTTTCTGTCGAGAAGACTTTATGAACTCCGTAATTCTGAAAAGAAAAGAAAAAAGTATTTACCTTCTTAATCACTTTGTACACAAATGTAGCAGACATAACGTATTATCTATTAACTATCGTTGCAAATAAAAGGAGAGTAATATGATTCACTTCTGTGTTACAGCTGCATGAGTCTTTTATCGTATATGTAGTACTAGAGAGCTATAAAGCTAGTCTGAACGTAAATAAGTTTAGACTTACTCCATAAAGTTGAATTCTTCTAGCAAACGTGTTGTTTCTTTAGTGTTCCACCATTCCAATTTCGGTGGTAGTGAGTGACTATGACAACAGGAGTTAAGTCCTCCAATAGATTGAAAAAGAAGGATATCTCCGCATGTCGCCACGATACTTGCTGTAGATGGTCACCCGCAGTATCAGAGAACCGCAGTTATATTGCTAAACACAACGCGAAGCGATTCATCTGCAACCATTTCTGCCGGCCGCGGTGGCCGAGGTGGCTGAGGCGCTCCAGTCACGGTCAGCACGGCCACTACGGCCGGGGGTTCGAATCCCCCCTCGGGCATGGATATTTGTGCCGTCCTAGTTCGTAAGTAGTTCATAAGTAGTTTGTAAGTTTAGGGACTGATGACCCCGTAGTTAAGTCCCATAAGCTTAACAAAAAAAAAAAAAAAAAAAAAAAAAAAAAAAAAAAAAAAAAAAAAAAAAAAAGCAACCATTTCTTACCTTTTACGGTACACTCCAAATACTGTCGTTTATGTTATGGTGTTAGCTGCATGCTGCGCGTGAGACGGTAATTCGTTAGTCCGGTCGGTGATAGTCTCCAGCCAGCTCTGCGAGACGACAGAGAATGTTGCAGTGCCACCATCTGTCGTTACTGGGTGGCAGCGCAGTTGTGAAAGACTCACGCTGTGCTTGGTACACATAATAGCTTTCCTCCACGGCTCAATTACGGTATTATAACTGTCTTACAAGAGTAACAAGCATCTCAATGTTCTTCACAGTGATCACTCGATATACGACGCCATTTACGCTCCTTATATACCCTATCAGTTTCACGCAGGAAGTGGCTCCGTCAACCCCTCCAAATCTCAGGCAATCATTGTAGGTCGTACCTCCCGCTCCTTCCGCCACCATTACCTTTACCTTATACACCATAACCGTCCCATACCTTAAACTTCCACCTTCATATAACTTGGCCTCTCCTAACTCCCCACCAGAAGACTGTCTGTCAGAAAGCCCTCTATCGCCTCAACCAACTAAAACTCCTCTCCGGTTGGAATCCCTCCACTATCCCTTACACATACCGTTCCTTCATTCGTCCTGTCCTCTGCAGATACCATACCGCCTGGATGTCAGCCTTCCCCGCCTATTATAAATCCCTTCATATCCTGGGGCGCCAAGCCCTCCCCCTTGCTTACCGCATCCGCCTCTCCTCCCCCACGCGGATCCACTGTGATATCATCCCTTTCCTGCACCTCCTCAAGTTCCTCGAATATATCCGCATCCTATACGTATCCCACAAGATAGAATCCCGTCATCCTTTGGTGTCTCGTCTCTTCTTAAATCCCGTACCTCTGACACGCCTGTACCTCCCTACACCTTCACACTCTCCACATCCTTACCGAGAGTAACTTCCGCCACCTCCCTCTCCCAGATTTTGCCCCCGTCCTGATATCCATCCCTCCTACCACCCGTAACCATTTTCCCTCCCGATATATGACGTGCACCCTTCATCCCCTCCCCCTGCTTCTTATGTCCCAGGCTTTGTCTCCCACTCCTTCCCCTCTCCCCTGGGGTTCTTATGACTCTCCCCTCCCATCCTGTCCTCCGCCTCTCTGCCCCCCCCCCCCCCACCTCTCTCTACTCCCCGTCCTCCGCGCCTCCTTTTCCTGCCTGTTCCCCTGTGGGGTCTCTGTTCACCATTCCAACATGCACAGTTTCAGTCATTGGTGTCAGTATTGTGCTATTGTGATCTGGATTGTATGTAGTATTGTCACCGTTTATTGTCAGCATGTATATATTTTTATTCTTCTCCGCCATGTATGTCTCTCAGCTGTAGAGCGGCGGCCAGCCTGCCCACAGTGGGAGGTTTCAAATCTCAATAAAGGAAAAGAAAATCACAGAGAAATGTGGCTTTTAATTATTTACATAATGGCGAGTGGTGTTGCAACTTCGAAGACATACCTTCTCACAAAAAAAGTTCAAATGTTTGTGTAGCTTATGGGACTTAACTACGGGGTCATCAGTCCCTAAACTTACAAACTACTGATGAACTAACTTACACTAAGGACGGCACAAATATTCATGCCCGAGGGTGAGTCAAACCCCCGACCGTAGTGGCCGTGCAGACCGTGACATGCGCGCCTCAGTCCTCTCGGCCACCGCGGCCGGTCCCCCGGCTTCCAATTCATCACGCCATGCCAGTAAAATGTGCCCAAGTCTCTCTTGGTTGCTACAAATCGAAGGTAATGGGTCAATGCCACTTTGGCAGATTTGCTTGGCTGCCTCGCAGATGTATGTGTGAACCGTTCCGTCAAATTAGTGAGTTTGAAAGAAGTCGCATTATGGCCATACGAGGAATATGAACCATCAATCCGGGGGTTTGCAGAATGGTTCACGGAAGGCCGTAGAACACGAGATGGGCCAGACTGCAGATCCAAATTTTCAAATGTTTATAAAGTCTATGGGACTTAACTACGGGGTCATCAGTCCCTAAACTTACGAACTACTTATGAACTAGCTAATCCTAAGGACGGCACAAATATCCATGCCCGAGGGGGGATTCGAATCCGCGAGCGTAGCGGCCATGCAGACTGTGACTGGAGCGCCTCAGTCCCCTCGGCCACCGCGGCCGGCACTACAGATCCGTTCGGCTCTAACACTATAGTGTAACAGCGAAAAAAATCCTGCACTACCTGGCGTGACAGTCAGCTTCTGCGGCATGGGTGACGTGTGACTCCATTTGATCTGAACCACGGCCTTCAAGAATCTAATATTGGAAATACGGCATCAAATAGTATTTTTCGGACGACTCCAGGTTCTGTTTGTTTGATGGATGCATTGTGGTTGGCTGCAGACAGGGGGAGCGGTATTACAGTGACTGTACTCGCACGAGGCATACAGCGCCATCTCTACACGTTGTAGAGTGGAGTGCGTCTCCAGGGTAGAGTGACAAGTTATACGTACAAGAATGACAGCCTTCAACCTTTATGCGTAGCCTTTCTGTACGACACAGCCGACGCCGATTTTCAGGAAGATAATGCATGACCACTTGTTTCAGCGTGAACATGATTTTGTGTAGTGTCATAAGATATTGGACTCCTTCCCTGAACCACCAGATCAGCAGATTTGTCGACAATCGAATATGTATCAGATTCGAATAAACGTCACAATGTCAATCACCACAGATGAACTTTGGAACCGGGTGAATACAACATGGATGGCTATACTACAGGATGCTATCTCGCGCGTTATAGCCTACGCGTCAATGACATAATCCATGACAGATGTTATAAAGGCCCATGGGGGAATATGTACCCACTAGGCCACAGGAGAGATGGTAATAATTGCTCAAGTACATACTATTGAACATGTCCTGTGATTATGATCTTCATGATTCGAGTCATTTAAGTTGTCATGTTTTTTTTTTTCTGAACATCAATATACATTAATTTCTTCACTGTAATCTGCACAAATTTGCTATATGGAAGTGTTGTAATGGCAGTCGGATTGTTGCGGAAATGTCTTGCTTTTCTGGTGCAAAGTTCGAATTCGGGACGCAGATTCCATTTATTTCTTACGGCTTTTGTTTTTACTCGCTTCTTGTATGTGACATATCTTCTTTATACGCAAATGTTGTGCAAATTGATGTGAGAGAGTTCTCATCAGGCCGGACAAATAGAGGAAATAAATTTGTGGACCGTAACAGCAAGGTCCAGTAAGCCCATTTTGCAAACGATTCTGAACACGCCTGGAAAGTGCAATAGTCCGTTCGTGAAACATTAGTCCTCTACATCATTTACCTACCATATAACTCTGATAGTATTTCATGCCTGGTAACCAGGAGTAACAAAGACCGAAATTAATACTTAAAGCAAGGCAACAGTGATTTAAATAAACTCCGAACTGAAGAAGTCTGCAATCTGGTCCCCTCGTATTACAAGCATGGTGCCAGCAGTGTAGTGTAGCACATAGCGAGGTGGCATAAAACGACATCGTCAGGGCAGCTGAATCGGCCTGTATGCCGCCGCGTCTTCCAAGCACGTTAGTCCGCCGCACTGGAGATGAAAAGGAGCTTGCCTGGCTGCGATAACGACACCGCTGGGCTTTAATTTTCAGTGCGGCTGAAGCACGTGCAGGCCTGGCCACGAGTTCTGTGATCTAATATACGTCCTAGCACCCACTCCCTTAATAATGACAACACGGTACGCTCCTGAGGAGCGCTAACTATAATGCCCCGCGATATGCTGCCAAGAAATCTGCTAATTAAATACAGACTTTAATAACTAACTTGATTGTATTTAGGTTTCCAGTCCCCTGTAGGTGGCTCGAATGAGCTTAACAAATATGCTATGTAAGGTTACAAAATGTGTGTCCCACTCATAATTCGGTTACAGAACGGAATATGTGGTTGAGTGATACGTGGTTACGGAGGAATATAGTGGTTATTGCAGCCAGTAAAGGTGCAGCCGTAACATGTCTTAGAGCCCCGAGAGAGCCGAGTTATGAGGTGCGCTAATATTTAACGTATCTTTAATCCTTTATTTGGCACACACACAAATCACGAGAAGGAAAAGTATTATGTTACTTAAATTAATGGGGCCATGTGAACAGATTCATACGATTTTTTTTTTTTTCAAAATATAGTTTCTGGTTTGTAAGTAACATTGCCCAAAAACTTCACATGGTGGTACAGTACCAATACTACAGTGTCATTCTTATGACTGTAGAAATTATTGTACGTTCGACTACTTCATGTGAAAAGTGTGAAAACAAGTATCTTTGTTGCAAAGTTCAGAACAGTTCCATGATTTCCACATTTTACAGTCAAGTATCCCTGAAGGCAAAACTTGCAAATTCCTTTTGCCCCGTAATATGTCAAGTGACAACATATTGTCATATCTGTCATAAAGTACATCATTGACTGGTACAGGAGATGCTTTTTCATTCTTCTTTTGGACTTACTGCCCATTTTGTAGTGGTCTACAGGCCGTAGCTATTTTTCTTTATTTTTCGGAAAATGAATTTTGTATTTTTTACTGGTTTTCGGAACCACGTGGTTCCGAACTCCGACTTCAAGGGTATATAGCTAGTCACTTGAGTTCTCGCCACCTCGCATACCAGTGCTTTACTATTGTGTATTCTTGCTTCGTAATCTATGATTCCGTTGATTTTTGTAGAAATGAATGCGATCATTAAGCACTTCGCCTTCAGTGGGGTGCGAATACGTAATGTAGCAGACACGCGCCGTGTGTCTCAGTAATTCTGCATGCTCACGGTTTGTTTTAAATGGAAATTAATCTCACTATTATCGCGTATCTTCTCAAGTAAAGAAAGACAGACCAGAGCGACCTACGAAGTTTATTTCTCTTTGTGTTGTGTGGTACATCATGGTTCGCTGAATTTTTGCCTGCGACAGCGGCGCATGCTTCTGCTTTGTTTCAGCACGCTGAGTTGGGTGAGTTTCGCTTTGCTTCGCGCGTGTGAGTGGCTGCATGCTTGTTGATTGTAAATCCCTCCTCCGACTATGTTCAGTTCAGATTACTTTAAGTTAGTAGTTCAATAATATGCATTTTCATTGTTTAACAAAATTGGTTCCCGCATTTGCTCATGTTTGAATGAATAAATAATTTATTGTCAGAGAAATTTTGTTCTAATTATGAATATCAGTTAATGAATACCTTCCCCTTTTATTAAATGTTGTCTTTCACCAGTGCTGAGAAAACACTGAGATGCAAATTATCATGTTTTAATTCCGTTGTGCCATAAATGTTCTCATAGCCACCTTCATGAAATGTTTAGTTCGGTGTGGCTTGTATATTAATGATTGTGTGTAATTCTCGTGATCTACAACGTATGTTGGCCACCGTTTCTTTGTCTTGCTGCTGCTAAAATAAAGTTTGAGTGAGTTCTAAATTCTGGGCCAGAGAACAAGATTCTGTTGCAGGAAGTAGTCAGTAGTTCACGCGAATCCATTGGCTGGTTTCAGGGCCAGAGTTATATGTTTAAAGTAAGCTTTTAACTGGCTCCTTTCAGATGGAGTTAATTTTGTAATTAACGGTGGTCTTTCAACATTTGTTGAATCCCATTGCATCCATCCTGTAGATTGCAGAATGGAATCTTGTATTGGAAACAGAACTGTTTAGACATTTCGAAGGGTCTGCGTTCATTAACGAGTGTAGCCGGTATCCGTACGTGGCAACGAGAATTATTAAAACATTAGAAAGCACAATCGACTGTATGTGAGTGACTGAAGTTTAAGAAGATTTTTCGGTTGTTGACAGATAATCTCTTCGGAAGAATCACGAGCAGGATCGAAGATTTTGCCAACCATATGGTTGTACATTACTGAAAAGATCTAGTGGTTGACACATGGAGGTTGTATTTGTTGCAATTACGTTTTTGTTTCTTTCTTCTGCGAAACTGCGAATAAACCCTACAGGTTTACAACTTTCAAATAAACTAAATAAAAGCATACTGCCGATAACACACCGCTATAAAATCTGAACAGACCTTTGCATGTCATGAACAAGTTTCCCGATATAACAATTGCCTACATACTTGTGTAATATTAGATGGCATGATCAGGGCTTGAACCCAGGACTCTTGATACAACAAACTAACGCTCTACCAACTTTCCCTCAAGAATTCAAGATGATAAGCTTTTCCTCCCCTCCTTATGTTAGGTTTTACTTATTATAGTTTACGCACGTTCTCCTAGACAAAAGCACATGGCACGAATTACATAGGAGCGTTGGTTGATACTCAGTCGATATATGACGTTTGGTATCGATCGGACTGTCTGAGTTCTGGAGGTTTTGGTGTCAGGGAATTAGAACGTTGACCAGTCCCTATATTTCACCTGAGTAACACTTTGCAGCAAAACGATATAACATTTTGGGGTGACGAATACCTCAATATCATTATCTGCAATTATGTCACATACAAAAGCACGGAGGAAAATTCCGAAAGTAGACGATAAGAACACTTTTTTTCTCTCGTTAATAAGAGGAATCGTTGATATAATCAGTGTGTCAAAGTAACTGTTTATTAATCTGCGTATGTGAGGTCATGGTTTATGGGCATGACAAATCACATAAAAAATGGCGTTGATTGTATCGCAATTTTCCAATTGCATACCGAGATAATGCGACGCGAAGTTGATGCTTGAAATACGCGAAACGCGCGGCTAGCGCACGTCTTGAGCAGCATGGGGTTCTCGCCTGAGTCTCAGGACGTGCGCTATCCGCGCGTTTCGCGCATTTCAAGCGTTAACGTCGCGTCGCAATATCTCGGGATGTAATTGGAATATTGCGATGCAATCAACGCCATTGTTTGTGTGATTTGTCATGCTATGGACTGATGAAGAAAAAATATAGGGTGTCCATTTGAAAAACATAAGTTTGTGTTAAAAACACATTTGCTTTCGTTTGAGAATGTTTCCAAATATGTACATTCATGGGCCCCAGCCGTACATTGATACCGGTGAAAGTCGTTTTCCAATAGCTGTTATTGTTCCAGAGATATTTTGGGTGGACAAGATAGCTGGGACACCCTGTATATGCACCCAACACGTAATATTCTTTCTGACCGTATTTTAACAAACAGCCAAAAATATATGATGTTTGAGTTTAGCTTTGACAAATATACTCTTTTTTGAACTTTTACCTATTTGAACTAGCATTTTAATATCTCTCCCACAGCCGGCCGCGGTGGCCGAGGGGACTGAGGCGCTCCAGTCACGGTCTGCACGGCCATTACGGTCGGGGGTTCGAATCCCCCCTCGGGCATGGATATTTGTGGCGTCCTTAGTAGTAGCTAGTTCATAAGTAGTTTGTAAGTTTAGGGACTGATGATCCCGTAGTTAAGTCCCATAAGCTATATAAACATTTTTTCTCTCCCACATTTTCATTGTATTTGCCCGTTAAAATATTGTCACCTGTCTTGCCTTGGTAGTTCTAAGTTTATTTTATTTGCCCGTACTGGTTATGAATGACTATAGGCTGGAACGAACGTAGCGTACATTTGGTGTTCGGACGAGTGACTATAGCCTGGATGGAACACAGCGTACATTTGGCGTAGATGCATTGATTCTAATTAATGACTTTCAATATATTCCACAAATAGTGAATAAACGCTTAGAAACGCTTCAGCATCAAAGTCCGACGCATTACTCACTACGCTACAGCTAACTATCAGTAGTTGTGTTTTTTAATCTCGTACTATTGATGGCAGTTGTTAAGTTGTTAACTGATGCTAATATGGCATTTTAGACACTAGATTATCATTTATTGTACGAAAAACGACGTGTTTTTGTTAATTCTGCAGTCCGCCATAGCTTTGAAATGACATCGTGTAAGTTACAATAAGAAAATCATCAAAAACGCAACGCAAGATCGCATATGCCAGAGAGAGTTCTGGGCGAGGAATGTCACCTGACATCTCCGAACGGCTGCCTTTCGTTCATTCAATGGAGGGTGTCAAATCTCGGTTATTTTTGCAAATATCTCTCAAACGATACGAGATATGAAAAAACATAAGGGAGCTAAGTTGTAGAGAATTTTCTCCTCTACAAATTCGGTTATTCAGCTTTCGCGTCAGATAACCGGTTTCTTTGCAATTAAAATTATATTACAAACGGCATTTTTTGGCATTACTAACGTATTTCTTGTCCGAATTATTTGAAAAAGCGAGGTCCTCGTCTCTGTTAGCCAACAATCATGTCTGTAAAATTTGTTGCTGATCGGTTGAACGGTTTGACCTAAAAAGTGGAAACACGTTACAGACAGACATCGTCAAATCGCCGTTATTTTTGCAAATATCTCTGAAACGATGCAAGATATGAAAAAAAAAGAAAGCGAAAGTGTAGAGAATTTTCCCCTCTACCATTAGGTTATTCAACTTTCGTGTCAGATGAACGGTTCGTTTGCAATTACAATTATATTGCAAACGGAATTTTTTGGCAATACTAACGTATTTCTTATCCGAAATATTTGAAAAAGCGAGGTTCTGGTCTCTGGTAGTCAACAATTATGTCTGTAAAATGTGGTGCCGATCGGTTGAACGGTTCGACCTAAAAAGTGGAAACACGTTACAGATACACAGACATCCCAAGATCGCCGTTATTTTTGCAAATATCTCTGAAACGATACGAGATTTGGAAAGAATGTAAGAGAGCAGCGTTGTAGAGAATTTTCTCCTCTACAAATTCGGTTATTCCGTTTCCGTGTCAGATGAATGGTTAAGCCGTTATTTTCATTTAAATTCGAGCTGTCAAAAGACGATCGCAAAGGCCCACTTTTAGTGTTACTACCGTAACCTAAAGTGGGCCAATAGGAGTGTGGTGCGCTGTTAGCGGCGAGAGAATAAGAGGCCCTATATTTTTCAGGAAATAATTACTAGTGACTAGTATGTTGAAACTACATTGCGGCCTTTTTGTTTGGCCAGTTAACTGCGAGAGAAAGTGCTCTTGCGACATTCCAGCAAGACTCTGTGACGGCACATAAAGCCAACGTATCATTACGTGAAATTGGTAATGTGTTCGGCGAAAGAATTATCACTAAGAACATTTGGCCCCCCTCATTCTCCCGATTTAACCCCATGCTATTTTTATCTGTTGGGAGCATTAAAAGAGAAAGTGTACAAATCAAATCCCCACACTTTAGATTAACTAAAAACAAACATTCGTCATGAAATCAATGACAATTTCTGAGACGGAACTTCAGAGTGTAATGAGCAACTTCCTCAGTAGGTGTCAGAAATGCTTCAACAAAGAAGGCAGGCAGTTCCAGCACCTACTTGCGTAATACAAATGAGTAATATACTTTTATTTGTGTTGTGTATGTCAGAAGTAACTTGTGCGCCAACTGTATTAAATTTAGTGCACCACAGCTGCCATCAATTTCTTAATATTTTTTTTTTATGTTCAAATGTTTGTATAGCTTATGGCACTTAACTACGGGGTCATCAGTCCCTAAACTTACAAACTACTTATGAACTAGCTAACACTAAGGACGGCACAAATATCCATGCCCGAGGGGGGATTCGAACCCGCGACCGTAGTGGCCGTGCAGACCGTGACTGTAGCGCCTCAGTCCCCTCGGCCCCCGCAGCCGGCCAACTGCCGTCGCCGGCAAGTCGCACGCCGAAAAGGCGGTTGCGGTGAGAATTGATCACCCTGTATAATGGAATATCTTTGGTATGGGTTTAAAGGTTGACTTCGCTCCTCGTCATTAAAGGAAAATGGTAGACACATATCATATTGATGATCTCTAATCCCTATCCACGTCTTAACAATTCCTAAGAGACAGAGACAGAGACATTTGTGGACAGGAATAATCACAAGTAATGATGGACGATATGCCACACAGTACATATCTAATAGGAGTGGTGTAGTGTGCTTAGAACGAAAAAGATACAGATTTCACCACATAGGAAACCAGTGTAACAGACGTAAATTATTTATATGGTCCATACAGCTGAAGCTCCCTACATAAAAGGGTTGATATGGGGCTCTCAGCAAGGACTATTCCTTCCTCCGGCAGTAAGGCACATGTCGCACTGTAGAAAATACCGACTAGGAAACTGTAAATGACTCTTTGCGGGTGTTGTAGCACGCCTTTCTTCCGATGGTTTTCAACTCTTCCACAGTTCAGAGTAGGGGCGGTCGTTGAGAAAGACCTCTGCCCAGGTCATATAAGGCATGCTCTGTAGGGTTTAGAACCGGGGACTATGAAGGCCATTTCATACGTAAAATAACTTCACTTTCCAGTGTATCCGACAACGCAGTGGTCGCCTGTAGTCAATAAACAGATAGTCGGAACCTAACGCACCCTTAAACAGACGGACATGGCGCATAATACTCCCCCTGCAATACGGCTCAGCTATAGCGATACCTGCGCGCATACACAGGCAGCGGTATTCGGCCATTAAGCAAGATGCCTGCCCACACCATAAAATAAAGCCTAGGCAATGACGATGATGATTATGAACATTCAGTGGCGTGTAACGTGTCCCCTCTTATCCACATTTAAAGGTCTCCAGAATACCTGGATAATGTGGTGTTTGACGTGAGATGTTTTGATAAGGCAAAAGAATATACAGACCAACCCTATTTAATCATGAAATAGTTCTTACAGTGACAAATATATGTTGCAAGGTCTGCAATGATCTGACTAGGAGTCAAAACTATACTCCTTGCCTTTACTATGGCTATGTTTTCGTTCTGTTGCTTTGTTGCGCTGCACCCATGTCCACCAGTATACTTTCGCATGGCATTTACACATTCTTACCAATTTTTTACCATGAGATGATACTTCTGGGCACGCCCATCACTGTGTACACAGTAGTGATACTTTGACCAGTATCCAGCGGGTCCAAATGCTGGTCCACGATCATTAACTCTCAAATATTGTCAAGAAGACTGATTAATGTTGTTGTGGAACTGATTATTATGACATTCCGTGTGGTATGACAACAAACACCGTACTACATGAAGTGTCGACTGCACACAGATCGCCGGCCGCGGTGGCCAAGGGGACTGCGGCGCGCAAGTCACGGTCTGCACGGCCACTACGGTGGGGTTTTCGAATCCCCCCTCGGGCATAGATATTTGTGCCGTCCTTAGTGTTAGCTAGCTCATAAGTAGTTAGTAAGTTTAGGGTCTGATGACCCCGTAGTTGAGTCCCATAAGCTGTACAAACATTATATATATATATATATATATATATATATATATATATATATATATATATATATATATATATTTTTTTTTTTTTTTTTTTTTTTTTTTTTTTTTTTTTTTTTGCTCACAGATCTTTTACGCAGATGCTTCGCTGAAGTTAACGCGTCTCACCCGAATTATCGTTTGTCTGGTGTATCGTAACAACTGGTGGTGGATCAGTATCAAATGGCAGTTTTTTCGTAGCATTTGTGAATCAGTTTACTTTGGCTCAAATACAGTATGGATAATAGTGTTTGGCGAAAGAGCTACTTTCGGTAGCACTGACAAGGCGAAAAATTCGTCTGGTATTTTTATCAATATTCTTCAAAGAGATAACTTTACCCCGTAATTTTTTTCTGAGAATATACTTGAAAGTTTGTTTAACCCGTTTTTCAAGTTATTACAGTTAATAAAAAAAATCAACAGGGTATTTGTTTCAATATATGAAACTGTTGCTATCGAACAAGTTCTAATTAATTTTGAATGTCTACGAATTTTGTAGGGAGTCGCAGTTCTCGAGTGATGCCCGACGTAGACGAAGTGTCGAGAGATGGAGACCGCCAAAATGCGCGGCGAAGACTACTCGACAAGCGGCACAGGCTTGCGAAATTTTTTCCTAAGCCCCCAAGTGTCATGGAGAAGGATGATAAGGGCTGGCTGGCTTAGCCCCCACTTCTGGCAGAGCCGGCACGTGCTGCGATCAGCTCTTCCACCCGCCTGCAACCCACTGCCGTAGCTACCCAGCTACTTATGCCTCTATGTTTCCTACTGATTGTAGTGTCCCGGTATAAAAGCGATTAAAGTTCGTCTCTATAAACTACTGCGACTTAATTTATTATAAAAAAGTCTCTTACCTTAGCCATATTAATTGAAACTTGCTTTTATCAATTCAGTGATCAACCATACCACGAACTTCAAACCTGCGAATGACGCAACACACATAATATGAAATCATATATCGCACAACAGAATCGTTTTAATCCCACCAAAGACTTAACGCATGAATGAAGATACACCGCTCATAAAAGGAGGGAAACTATCATAAAAATTCGGCATACGTATCGACAGCATACGCTTGTGAAATTTAATGTTGTTCATTATCATTAACACTTTACAAAAGAAAAAATAATCGCAGGAAAAATCGTATTTTCTCGAATGCTGAAACTTATAAAATGTAATGCAATGATTGTAACCTAATTTGTGTTGAAGAATCTTTTAGATTAACAGATATGCAACAATAAACAAACAGAACCTAAGCGCAAGCAAAATATAGAAAAGATTATTGACTTCCTAAAGTAAAAGGAATTAATTTCAGCACCTGATGAGTGCAAGAAGCATATATAAACACCAGAAGTATAAAAAAAACGAATTAAATAATCCACAATACAGAAGAACATAAGATAATGTTTATTATTATGTACTACTGTTATCATAGAAAGTTAAGGGCGATAGAAAATGGATCCATTATAACTGTTTTCATAAATGGGCCTGAAGCAGTGAGTATATCGTAATATGACATTTTTAATAAATATAAAAACCTTTACTGCTGCTTATTAGCTTTATTTAATTGTCCACTACAGCAGTTTCGCCATGTTTGGCATTGTCAAGTGATTTTCCATTTGCTGCTAATACACACACAGCATCTGTACCTCTATATGATTTATATAGGTACCTTTCTTAGAAAGTCGTTTTTCTAGTAATTTTTAATGTAATGACTTTCTTGTTTTACAGAAAAAAAAACAAGAAAGTCAGTGAAGCAGTGTCGGGCTTGCCTAGCACGTGGCTGGCTGCCCGCCTGAGCGCATTGCTCACCGGGCAGTGTTTACGAGTGCATCGCGTCTTCGCAGTTTTCTTCGCTGGTGTCTTCAAACCGATGAGTACGATGAATACAGATTATTCAGAAGAACGCGAAAATAACATTCCGCGCGAATTCGACAGATCCGTTTCCCGACCGACAGCTTTCGAAATTCACCAGTGGCTTAGTAATGATTAGAAAATACCGGAAAGTGATGTATTCTGACTTCAACTCGACACGTTTTTGAACTCTCTGTTCCTTAAACTGAAATCTCTGGATATGTGTGATGCTTTAGTACAATTTAATAACGGTGAACATACTTTTAAGTACTTGGACGGGGCTTTGAATAAAGTAAACTTGTCCGCGCTGTAGTCGTCGAGCGGTCTAAAGCGTCTCGCTGCGCAGCGCGGTTGCTCGCCGTGGAGGTTCGAGTCCTCCCTGGGGCATGGGTGTGTGTGTTTTGTTCTTAGGTTAGTTTACCTCGCTTTAACCCTTAACTGCCCTGGCGGGGTCATATTTGACCCCAAGAGTTTTCATTGTAATATTTATTCACCGGGTGACATGGTGGGGAGCTTTTACAAAAGCTGCCAAGTTTAAAGAAAGTAACCAACGTATTTTTTGTACAAATTTGAAAAATTATAAAAAAATATAAATCAATATTCAGCGTAGGAATTTAAACAAATATGGATCGCAAATCATCTTTTTTGTTTTCATATGGCAATAATCATTCATTCAGAAGTTCAATACACGGAAAATATCGTCTTTCTAATGAAAACTAATTTCTATGTGAATTAAAAAATATCAGATATATGCAAATCTTTTAAAATAATTTCTTTGTGCTTACTTCTATGTTTAAATGAATTTGTTTTCCTAGATTATATTAACTAGACAGTAAATGCCTTACATTCAAAGAGTCATTTACAATTTCATTTACCCCAAGAATTTGGGGTCAAAAATGACCCTGCCAGGGAATGAGAATTACTACATTCGCCAGGGCAGTTAAGGGTTAAGTAGTTTGTAGGCTACGGACTGATGACCACGCAGTTTGGACCAATAGGTTTACAAACATTTGAACATTTTGAAAGTAAACTTGACAGACGCGGGATTTGGCGTTCGTACGATACGGGTGTTTAACCTGCCGTTTGAAATTCGGACTGACACAATTGAAAGACATTTGAGGCCTTACGATACCGTTCTTTCCGTTACTAAAGAAAAACGGCCATCTGCTTATACATATCGGGTGGAAAACGGTATTCGTAGTGTCAAAACATATTCCGTCCTTTGTTTTTGTCAATGGGCACTGGGCTTTTGTGACATATAACGGACAGCCACAAACGTGTTCCTTTTTTAGTGGGCCCGGACATTTTAGAACTGCTTGTCCCAAACGTAAACGCCCTGCACAGTTGCCGAAAGTCGACAGTCAGGGCACAGAGACGTACGCGGCCGTGGCGTTGGGCTCCCCACTCCCCCCGCGCGGCGCCCCGTTATTGACGAAACCGCTACAGATGACGGTGCAATGGACACAGCACCCGTAGACACCAGTGCTTCAGTAGACCCTCTTGTCGACAATGCTACCGAAACTGTACATGTGGACGTTGCGTCACCGCAGTCTGATACTGCTCCCGAACAGCTGCATGACACGGAATCAGAACCCCCTGCCACCTTGCCGACACAGGTTGAACAGGTGCCTGCTCTGGTGGCAGGTCCAGTCACTGCGTTCTGGAATGTGAGTGACGTAGCTCCCGATCTTGACAAAACCCCCGACAGTGTAGCTACACCTGCTGAACCAGAACCGCAACGTGGCTACGAAACCGAACAAAATAACACACACGAACGTCTCCGTAGCGCCAGTGCTTCTGGCATATTGGAATCGCAACGGTTTCTCAGAAAAGGCGGCAGTCTATCTCCTGTTGACAAAAAGAGCGCGTCTCGCAGATCTCGGCTAAAAAAAAAACAAGAGCCAGAAACGGGGACTCGCAGGCGCCCGACGTAGACCTGAGGCAGCAGTCGGAGTCTAGCCGCGGGCAACAAAGTAAACAAAGTCTCGCGGAAAGCAAACGGGAGGTAACTGTTAGCATCTCAAGGCGGTGCTAGGTAGACAAGACGTAGAGACAAATAGTGAATCCCAGATGGACGTCACCTCGACTGTGCAGCCTCGCAGCCGCCGGTGAAGCGGAAGTCTGAGGATTCCCACCAACGTCGTAACCGCCCGCCATTCAAAACTACCGAGGCTGCGGCAACGTCTATGGCAAAGCCTGTATCCGAGATGGAAGTGGAACCGAAGTTTGAGTACGCACTGCTTACTGCGCCGTCTGACTGGGCGGCGGAGATGGACGAGGCTAGCGGGACTTAAACCCGGCTCTGATGTGGTGATGGTGGTAGATGTTTAGTAGTTCTTTTCACTTTTTGTAGCTACATATTATGTCCTATGCTCGTCTGTGGTGTGTGTTGTTCTTTGTGTATGGTACTTGCACCTAGTCAGTGCAACATTTTAACCGTAAATGTGAACAAAATGCGTAGTCCGGTCAAGCCTGCTGCGTTGCAAAAGTTTTTAAGATAAAATATCTGTCATCTCGCATTCTTGCAGGAAGTAACGCGTGACGCTCTCAGTGTTATTAACAGTTTTAACGATTTTAATGTGATAGAGAATGATTTATAGGAAGAGCAAACTGGTACCGTTATTTTAGTTCGCCCTGATATGGATTTTACCAATGTTGAGATTTTACCTAATGGACACGCGATTGCCTGTACCATCAACGGCATCGTCTTCATTAACATTTACGCTCCTTCTGGCAATAGGCCCGCTAGGAGGAGGTTTTATCACGATGACCTCTGTCAACTTTTATATCGCAAATTGTTGTTGGTGGCGATTTTAACGCGGTACTAGACTTCAGGGATCAGGAACCGAACCCTAACAAGTGTCAAGAGCTGCAGACTGTAGTCAGGAGTTTTCGGCTCCGAGACACGTGGCGAGTGCTGAATCCTCACAGGACCGAGTTCATCTATTTTTATCCCACGGGGCACAGCCACCTAGAAAAAATTTACGTGTCTTCCTGTTTAGAAACTTTTATTACCAGGACTGAAGTGAAGCCGGTTATTTTTTCAGACCATTGCAGTTATCTGTGCCAACTAGTTTTAGCTTGTGTTCCTGTTTTATCTCGTAAAAATAACTGGAAACTGAACTGTAGTATTTTAACTGACGATCATTTTAGGGAAAGTTTTACAGTTATGTGGGAAAGGCTCGTCCAGAGCAGGTGAGATGAAGGTAGTACTATCGACTGGTGGGTTAAAACTGCCAAGCCCTCCATCAGCAAGTTTTTAATCGATATTAGCCGCGAGGCCGCACGTTGGTGTCGGACGACGGCCCAGTTATACCACGATTGTTCGACTGACCTCGCGCGTCGCATTACGACCCACCCCGAACTGTTGCCGACCTTTTAACAATTCGAGGCAAAACTCCTGAACGATTTGCGCTGCAAAGTTGAGGGGGCGGTGGCGCGCAGCCACGGTGACTGGGGAGTCTCTGTCCGTCTACCACCTGAGCAGGGAGCAGCGCATCACCACAGAGTAACATATACAGACGAGAAGCCACCCCTAAACCACTGTCCTACGTTCCCCCCGTAGTTCCGTAAGATGATAGCAGGTGTCAGGCGGTTCCCTGGCTTAGTACCGGTAGATCACACTAGAGGCACTTCTGAGGGTGCCTCTTGCACGTCAGAGGATAGCGTGAAGGGGAGGCTGAGGGGAGAGCTCGTGCCGGCTGCCACGAGGCCACGGCTGTGTCCGGCGTGCCGGCGTTTGAGGGGAGGTGGTGTTGGGGACAGCCCCTACCTGCTGCCTGCTATAGCCAGTTTAAAGGGCTGCTTCTGACCGCAGCGCCATCATGCGACATCTTACGGAACTGCTTCAGCACCCCCGCCCCCACCCCTGAGCATGGGACCGGACCCTTACGGAGGTTTCCCGTCTGTATATATTTGTCTGTGGCATCACACAGTGGGTCCGGCGGGACGGCTCCAGGAGCGCGGACGCGGCCAGGATCGCGCGCGCACTTTGCCGACCTGTTCGCGGACGTGGACGTAGACCGCGGGGCACTGGCCACTCTTTTACAAAATGTCCTACATGTTCTATCGCGCACTGATAGCTTAACGAACCGTACACGGCAGACGACGTTTTAGATGCTGTCAAACGCAATCCCCGCAGTAAGTCTCCTGGCCTAGACGGGATTCCCGCGGAATTTTACAAAACTTTTTACTATCTTTTGAGTGATACTCTCGTGGCGATCGCGAACGAAATACGCAACAGTGTTCCGATTCCGGAGGAATTTGAAGAGGGTTGCATCACCCTCATCCCTAACGGCAAACCGACGCCCAGTATCAATAGTGTCAGGCCCATCGCGCTGTTAAACGCAGATTATAAGATCATTGGCGCGATGTGCCGCCCACAGATTAAAGAATGTCATGCCGTAGGTCATATGCGAACACCAGTCATGTGCTGTTCGTGACAGGAGCATATTCGATGCAGTTCTGGCTTACAAGGACTGCATGGGATATATTCAGAGCAAGAAAATTAGAATGACCGCGATATTGCTGATCGATTTCAAAAATACGTTTGACAGGGTTAGTCACATTTGTCTCCGACGAGTGATGGCCAGTATGGGTTTCGGGAAGAAATTCACTACGATGGTACAGATTTTTTTTAAAAAAAAGCCACATTACGTATCTCGATTAATGAGTGCCTCAGTGAGCCCATTCCGATCAGGCGTTCGGTTGGCCAGGGGTGTCCTCTATCTATGACACTGTTTGTCATAGCTCTGGAGCCTCTGCTGAGACATATTTCCGTGGAATGTCAGGGGATTCTGCTGGGCGGAAGTCAGCTCATCTGCAGAGCCGACGCCGATGACCTGGGGGTGTTTGTACAGCGGCCTGCTGACATCGATAGGCTTTATTCCGCCCTCCAGCTGTACGAGAGGGCGACGGGAGCAGTCGTTAACTCCAACAAGACTGTCCTCCTGCCACTCACACCCCGCATGCGTCTTGTCCAGAGACATCGGTACTGTGTCAAGGAGCAACACGATATTTTAGGTATTTCGATGACGGACAACCTCCAACGAATGCAGGCACTGAACTGGCGGATCATACTTTACAAAATATGATGCGTGGCGAAAGTACACGGGGCGCGAAATCTGACGCTGCGAAAAAGGGTGGCCGTCATTAATGGTGCCGTGCTGGCCAAGGCGTGGTACGTGGCACAAGTCCTGCCAGTACCCACACAGCTAGAACGCGAGATGAAACACGCCGTGTTCTGGCTGCTGTGGAGAGGCGAGGTGTTCAAATTGTCCGTGGCGACCTGCACCCTCAGTCCTACGGAGGGGGGCCTCGGGTTGACGGACTTCCACGCGAAGTTTGCGCCGCTTCTCCTCGAGCGGACCGCCGCGGTGATGCAGAAAGCTCCCACCGGCCCGACGGCCTCCCTGTTCGGCAGATACCGGCCCCACTCCACCCCCGCGCGTCCAAATTGCTGACATCCCGCTCCGGCTGAGCAACGTGCGCCACTTCTACCTGCGCAGCAGCACAGACAAATATGTACAGACGGGAAACCTCCGTAAGGGCCCGGTCACACGCTCAGGGATGTGGGGCGAGGGGTGCTGAAGCAGTTCAGTAGGATGTCCCATGATGGCGCTGCGGTCAGAAGCAGCCCTTTAAACTGGCCAGAGCAGGCGGCAGGTAGCGGCTGTCCCCACCACCACCTCCACTAAAACGCCGGCACACCGGACACAACTGTGGCCTCGTGGAAGGCGGTACGAGCTTTCCCCTCAGCCTCCCCTCCACGCTACCCTCTGACGTGTGAGAGGCACCCTCAGTAGTGCCTCTATTGTGGTCTACCGGTACTAAGCCAGGGAACCGCCTGACACCTGCTAGCATCTTACGGAACTACGAGGGGAGCGTAGGACAGTGGTTTAGGGGGGGGGGGGGGGGGACTGCATCTCTGTATATGTTACTCTGTGGCAACAGCTACGTGGAGCTCTGGAGGTAAGCGGGACCGCCGTGCGCGCTCCGGGGCCGGGCGATCAGGAGCAAGTGGGAGGCGCGGATGCCGCACCTCGACTGGCCCTCCGTCTGGAGGAAGCTCGCCTCTCCTGTAATCCCCGAGGACGTCCGGGACACCTGGTACAAAGTGGTGAACCGCACTGTCCCAAGTTATGCCAAACTCCACTCCATCAGGCGCGTCCCTTCCGGCGACTGTGATGTCTGCAATGCCGAAGACACGATCGAACACCGCTTTGAATGCCTCAGGTTCCACACCGTCTGAAACATCACCAGGGATATGGTCCGCCTCATTAATCGTGTAGCTTCGATCCGTGTGACGGTCATTGAAGCCATCACATCACAATGTAAAGCCTACCCCACCACAAAAAGGAATGCAACAATTTGGATTCTTGGCCACTTCATACATTTAACATTCCACCTACGATTGACGGATTCCCTGGATTTTCTTACTTAAGTATGGTGCCAGCATAACAAAGAGCGAGTCAAACATACCTACCATGTCTATTTTGCAAACTTTTTACGTGTTGCAATGCAACACGCATTTGCAAAATATTAGTACAACGCCACTCATGCAGTACAAACATATTACGATTTCCTTAAAGTTAGAGTGAAAAATAAGAAAACGGAACGGAAATGTATTTCTATTTTAACTGTGTTGTCACTTTTTTGTGATTTATTATTATTATTTTCGGCAGTGGATAGCAAGGAATTTGCAGAGAAGTGCACAATTTGGCTTTACTTGCAATGCAGCTATCATGAAGAGGCTCCTCATGTTTTTCCTTTCTGTTGCTGGTTTCTCATGGCTTATTCTGCCATTTTCTTCTTTCATTTGATAAAAGTGACTTAATTTCATGGAAAAAAACTACATGTATGCTTACTGCTAATTGCGGGGGCGGCGGTCGCACGTCATCGCGCACCTGTCTGAAGCACGGCATTCGCGGCAGGGCGCGGTGCTGCAGTCTTACAAATAGTTAGTGTTTTGTTGTTATTCAAATGGACGTACAAAAAAAAAAAAAAGTTACCGTCCGAGTCTGCCGAGTGCTTTTGGCAAGCGGGTAAGCGGGGTGGCCGACCGCGGTGGCCGAGGGGACTGAGGCGCTCCAGTCACGGTCTGCACGGCCACTAGGGTCGGGGATTCGAATCCCCCCTCGGGCATGGATATTTGTGCCGTCCTTAGTATTAGTTAGTTAATAAGTAGTTTGTACGTTTAGGGGCTGATGACCCCGTAGTTAAGTCCCATAAGCTATACAAACATTTGAACATTTTGCAAGCGGGGTGCACTCATCCCTTGTGAGGCAAAACAGGAGCTACTTGACGGAGAAGTAACGGCTCCGGTCTGGAAAAGCGACGCACAGGCCGAGAGTGCGGGGCGCTGACCACGCCCCCCTCCATACCGCTTCCAGTGGCGCCTGATGGCAGCGGATGACACGGCGGCTGGTCGGTACCCCTTGGGCCCTCGAGGCCTGTGTGGGGTGGAGTTTAGTTTAGTTTACTTTTAATGTAATCAGAATGTCATTATTACAAAACTCTTACTCGCTATCGCTTGCATTGCTTGCTATGCCACAACAGACATCCGGATGAAAAATGTTCAAATGTCTGTAAATCTATCGGACCAAACTACGTGGTCATCACAAATCATTTACATTGCTCCAGTATACGAGAATCCATACTGACTTCTTTCTCTGCTTCCGGCTCATGAGAAAACGAGTGCCACCAATACTACAGAAAGAGACAGACCACTTAGTGAAAGCGTCTTTAGCAGAGTTCAAACTGGCATAAAAGTGAAGGGACGACCCTAGAATAAGACGGTGTATGATTACGTGGTTTAGGGTTTATCCAGTTGCGTGGATAGATACTGATTATTAAAACCTGTAGAAAGCGCAAAGTACCTTGGAGGACGCCTTCGGGGCGATTTCGATTAAATGTTCAAATGTTTATAAATCTATCGGACCAAACTGCGTGGTCATCAGTCCGTAGCTTACAAACTACTTAAACCTAGGTAAACTAACCTAAGGACACCACACACACACACACACCCACGCCCCAGGGAGGACTCGAACCTCCACGACGAGCAACCGCGCGCTCCGCAGCGAGGCGCTTTCAAATTCAAATGTTTTTAAAGTTTATGGGACTTAACTACGGGGTCATCAGTCCCTAAACTTACAAACTACTTATGAACTACTTACGAACTAGGACGGCACAAATTCCATGCCCGAGGGGGGATTCGAACCCCTGACCGTAGTGGCCGTGCAGACCGTGGCTGAAGCGCTTAGTCCCCTCGGCCACCGCGGCCGGCGAGGCGCTTTAGACCACTCGGCTACTCCACCGCGGCCATCCGGATGATACTTGTCCTAAGAGCAACCTAAACACAATGGTTTATACCACCAAGCCCATTTCATAAAAGCTACTGTCTTGCAGGAGCACGGAGTTCTTAAAAGTGATACCACAAAACGTTCATTTATATTTAAAAAATGGAGTTCTCTTTCATCCGTTAACTTTGATGCGAACCATGCGTATTTGATCATCTTCGAAAATGCATCTGCCCTGAATTGATGCAAAATTAATCAGTGTAATTTTACGGCGAATATCTCCCGGATTTCTGTTGTGTCAGAGCAAGCGATCCAGGAGATAGCAAGGCAGAGTTTGTAATAATGAAATTATGATTAAATTACTACGGCAAAACTGAATATTTCTTACTAAATTCACACAATGTAAACTGTTTGTTGATATTCTGTAAAATAAAATGGTAAAATGTCGGAATATTCTGATTTAAAAAAAGGAGCGCCACGCTCACTTGGTTGGATCATGGCTAGCGTTACGCGTCTTACATTGTGCAGTGAAGTTCAACATCAAGTTTCTCGAAAACCAAGGCCCGTCGCTAAAAAAGCGGATAGCTTCATACTCAGTATATGTCTCTCTAGAACATATCCGAGACCCATAAAAATCCGTTTTTTACACTTCTGGTTGTCCCCTTGTGAGCTGCTGATTGTCCAGGTTTTGTTCTCAAAGCATAGTCGATAAAAGATGTTCAAATGTTTGTTAAGCTTATGGAACTTAAGTGCGGGATCACCACCCCATAAACTTACAAATTTATAAACTAACTTATACTAAAGACAGAACAAAAATCCATGCCCGGAGGAAGATTTGAACTCCCGACGGGGAACGGCCTCGAGCAACAGAGCATAGCGCCTCAATGCGCTCCCCCACTGCGCGGCGGCACAGTCCACAGAAATGTATTCGTAATAGACTCTCTCACTAATATTCCAAGTAAACAAATTTCTCTTCTTCACAAATGCGTTTCTATCAACTGGAATTCTGTGTCGGCCGCGGAAACCGAGGAGACTGCGGCGTGCCAGTCACGGTCTGCACGGCCACTACGGTCGGGGGTTCTAATCCCCCCTCGGGCATGGATATTTGTGCCGTCCTTAGTCTTAGCTAGTTCATAAGTAGTTTGTAAGTTTAGGGACTGATGACCCCGTAGGTAAGTCCCATAAGCTATATAAACTTTTGAACATTTTTTGAATTCTGCAATTTATATCATCTCTAATAAGGCAAGCATTGCTTACATCACAGCTCAAAAAACAGAACTCGTCTACTACGTTTATTCAATCGTGTCCTAATCTAATGCCTAATTTAATTCGACTACATAACTTTACCCCTTGTTTTGCTTCTGTTAATATTATTCTTATACACTCATTTGAAGACACTATCCATTCTTTCCAATTCCTCTGACAGGTGCTATGTTTCCAACGAATGAATTAAATTTCATCAGCAAGCAGGTAATGTTCTCTTTTTTTATTCCTGAACTTTAATACAGTCTCCTTAGTTTTCCTTCCTTTCTTTCACAGCTTGTTCAATGAGCAAATTGTATAACATTGGGGAAAGTTGACAGCCGTGTCCTCTCCCTCCAACCACTGCTTCCCTTTCATGCCCGTCGACTCTTGTTACCGCTTTCTCGTTACGCTTTAAGTTGTAGATAACTTTTAGTTCCCGATGTCTTACCGCTACTGCGCTAAGATTTATAATAGTTTATTCTAGTTAACATGGTGAGACGCAACGTCCACATCGACACACAAATATACAAAAAGCTATATACGTAGGTTTGCTTTTCGTTAATCTATTTTCTGAAGTAGGTCGTGTTGTCAGTATTGTCACTTGTGTTCCTATATGTCTCCTAAATCCCAACTGATCTTCCACGAGCTCGGATTCTACCAGTTCTTTCCATTCCTCTACAAATAATTCGTTTTAGTATTTTGCATTCATAACTTTGAAATATTATATTCTTAAAAAGGCATGCGCAATGTGATGATTACGATACATTTTAATGACACAGGAATGTGTCTAAAATTTATATAAAGGATTTCCAGTGTCGGTGTTTCCTCTTAGGAATAAGGAAGCCATGCAATCTTTATTATTATCAAAACTGTGCATGTTAGATGCATGGCGTCATTATGAACGCGTTGAAGGTGCGTTAGTGGTTTAAGTTGCGTTATCGTCTGAAGAGGTTAACAGAAACGTACTACGGTATAAATGTTGTAACGCTGGGTGTAGAAATCCATGTCAGCTACTTTGTACATACATGTTTCATGGATAAGAGAAAAATACGTATTGAGACCAAGTATCTTACAAACAATACAAACAGAGAATTAAATTCAGTCGATAGTTTAATTGTAGAAACATTAACTTCTTTCACACTATGGACGCAAATAAAAAATGCAGTTGGAAACAATTTAACTTTTATTTCACGTATTACAATTTCTGATAGATATTAAAAGCGAATGTTGTAATGTGACCTTACTACGTAGTTCTTACTCCAGATAGGATTGATGCTGCCTTCCATAATTGTTTATTGTATGGAAGTATGTGCAGTCTCTGCACCTCTATTGCAACGTACCTCCTCTTAAAGCTGTCCTTTTTATTCAAGCTTGAGACTATATTTACAATTTTAACTCCACTCCTACCTTATATCTGTACTTTCTTACTGCTAAATTATTCTATTACTTGATACATCAGGAGTTTTCGCATCTGGCTACGCATTCTTGTAGACTAGTTGTGTTTCACGTTTGATGTCGTGATTACCTATATGATCTACAGATATAATCTTCAACAATTTGCTATAGCACCATACTATGGATGATTGGATTCTCTTGTTGTATGTCATATTCATTTTCCACGTAACAGTTGCATATGACGCCACCATCCATGTAAATATATTCAGAAAAAAAACTACATAACACATAAATTTATAATCATTTTCATTGTATAGTCTAATAAATGCCTTCTAGTTTTCCACTATTTCTTTCTGTTGTGGTGTAATGTCAGCGCCACACGCCAGACGCAAGAGAGTGATCGTGGAGAAAGCAGCGGATGACGTCCGGCAGCCAATCGCACGCTGTCGCCGCTCATCCTGGAGGGAGTAACGGAGATGCGCGCCCTCTACAACCTGCTATATCTAGGCCGACATGCGTCTGGACGCCCGTCAGATCTCGGCTCCGAACTAGGCAGTAACTAGGTCTCAGTGCAGCTAGCATCGTACAGAAGGCGACGCTGCGAGAAGAGAGAAGAACAGATAGAAGTTGAGTATTGTATTCTTCAGTCAATAAAACTTGTATCACTAAGCTGAATAGTTGTTCTAGATGTCTACGAATCCTGTACCCAGCCTTTCCTGAAAATCAGACCGGAACGAGTACTCAACTACGGTCGGGGTTTCGAGTCCCCCATCGGGCATGGATATTTGTGCCGTCCTTAGTATTAGCTAGTTCGTAAGTAGTTTGTAAGTTTAAGGACTGATGACCCCGTAGTTAAGCCCCATAAGCTATACAAACTTTTGAACATTTCGAGTACTCAACAAATGGTAGCGAAGATGATTCAACACTTTCTATGCCAAAATTCTGGTTTTTATGCTTCTTAATACATGTATATTTTGGAGGTACTAACCTAGAAATCTCTCTGACTTCGAAACAAATGTTTCGTATAGACTGTAATCAATCAAAGAAAGGAATTTCTATAAGAAATTGGCGATGTAATTATGAAGATACAGGGTAAAATTGACTGGTTATAGTAGCTATAGCGTTATTACTGCTTGGTAAATTGCTGTTTCAATATGCAGCCCAGCGCAGTATGTTATGTTTATGATCTCATTCCCATTATTACATCCTGCTTTAGAGCAGTTAGTTATACAAGGTGCGTCTGAAAAGTTCTGTGAATGGTCCAATATTTTACAAACTACTCTGGCGACGATGAAGTGCCCGCGCATACACATTAAGGACAAGTCCACAAGTGCCCCCTATCGTGCAAAGCACTGCAATGAGGCGGCGTTACACGCTGCGACCCTGCTAACAGCGTCAGTGTGAGAACTCGTGTCCTTGAAACATAGAGCGCAAAATGGAACAACGCGTTAACATCAAGTTTCGTTTCAAATTACGCAAAACTGCGACGGAGACCCATGGGACGTTAGTGTAAGTGTATGGTGTTGAAGCAGTGAATAAAAAGTGTGTGTTTGAGTGGTTCGAACGCTTTAGAGAAGGAAAGGAAGGTATCGAGAATGAGCCACGTTCGGGTCGACCGTCCACAATCACAGTACCAGACAACATCGAACGAGGGCGACGGATCCTTGCGATTACTCTGAGGCTGTCTTTGAAAATCATTGTAGACGAGTTGAAGATCAGCAACCCTTGCGGAGATACAAAGACGCGCGATCTCAGTGCTTGCACAAGAAGAGTTCGTTGTCACTTTCCAACAGCTATACAACCAATGTCGGAAATGTTTTGTAATCAATAGCGGTTTATTTGAAGGCCAGTAAAGGTATTTTGTTTGATACTCTTGTTTTCCGTATTTCCTGAGACCGTTCACAGAATTTTTCAAACGCACCTTGTATTATTATTCGTGCATCAGGCCATATACTTTACATACATGTTTCTACTGCGGTGGTCGCGCGGGAGTAGCCGCTTGGCTTAAAGCGTCACGCTACGGACTGGGCGGCCGCTCCCGCCAGAGATTCGAGTCCTCCCTTGATCATGTGTGTGTGTGTGTGTGTGTGTGTGTGTGTGTGTGTGTGTGTGTGTGTATGTGTGTGTGTTGTCCTTAGTGTAACTTACTTTAAGTAATTTGTAAGTCTAGGGCCTGATGACCAGAGGAGTTTTGTCCAATAGCTTTACAAACGTTTGAAGATTTTCTGCTAAGGTGATGGATGAACTTAAGTTCTGTGAAAGTGATGTGCGGAAAGGCTGCGTGGTTCAAGTCGTCATGCTACAGACTGGGCTGCCGTTTCCGCCGGAAGTTCGAGTTGAAAAACATTTGTTTTGTGATGAACACTTGAACAGTTCTTATTATGACATTTTGAGTGTTAACATTTCATGTGCTACACGTATAGGTTGATCAACAAAGCTAACCCCACAGAGAAACTTCCAATGAACTTCCCCAAGTTAATGAATGGGAAGTGTCAAAGTAAAAGAAATGTAACGATTAGGCCTACTACCCTTCGTAGACTTTTGAAGACGAGTAGTGGCGTTCGCGTGTACGCAGGCGGCAGTCGGGCACGTCGGGGGAAACAAGGGGGATTGCGCAGAGGAAGCACAAGAGCGGGGCGGAAGTGCGGAGTGAGATTCCGCGAGGACTCATGGCGGCATCGATCTGGTGCGTTGATCCCGCTAACGTCTCGGCGCGTGCACATTATGCGCATCTCTCAGCGTCGCAAACTTCCCCACCGTCTCATCCACAGCGGAACCCAAAGCACATCCCGGCAAAGCGAGTAACCAAAATGCTCCTGTGCCGCGAAAATTCCGTAAAAGTTTTAAGTGGACGATGTTATGACTATATCTCATACTTCCATGGGCTATTTTTCACTTTGGGTTCATTACCGTTTTGGGGGGGGGGGGGGGGGAGTACTTCTTTCTTTGTACCATCCAATATCGCGAGATTGTCACATTATAAATCAGACACTTGATTCAAAGTGCGGTTCCATTTTACGACATCAGAAAACGGCTTTCATCCAAGGAGAGGGTGATGTTACGTATATGGATATTACGGCCATCACTTCCACCAAGCCTGCCGCCGTTTACAGTTCATAACATGCTGAAGGCGACGCATGTGACACTTAAGCATATGTTTGGCTTTCTCTTACAAGTGTAGCGTAAGTTGACAGAGGTTTACTAAGAGGTTTTCACCGCAATAATGCAACAGGTTTGTGCCATAGGGGCCGCGGTGGAGTGGCCGAGCGGTCTAAAGCGTCTCGCTGCGGAGCGCGCGTTTGCTCGCCGTGGAGGTTCGAGTCCTCCCTGGGGCATGGGTGTGTGTGTTGTCCTTAGGTTAGTTTACCTAGGTTTAAGTAGTTCGTACGCTACGGACTGATGACCACGCAGTTTGGTCCGATAGATTTACAAAGATTTGAACATTTGATTTGTGTCATAGGGCGGAGTTTTTGATGCCAGAATATGGGAAAATTGATACAGGTGATATGAGAGGGTGATGCAGCAATAATAATTATTACTCATTAGCGTAAACATTACGGCATAATCTTCCCCAAAGTGTAATTCACGTAACAAAGAGCTGCACTATTTTAACCATAACAAATCACCAATCAGTCTTACTGCGTAATGTTGGGTGGCTAATTTCTGAACGTATTCGCGATTTTAATTTCTTAGAACAATGTAGTAATAATTCCTTTGTCGTGTTTATTTCTCTTGGTGATTAATTTTACATACATGAAGAATGCTTCATGCCTTTCATGTTAATTTTCTTATGTTTTGGACAATGTTCAAATGTTTCTAAAGCTATGGAATCAAACTGCAGTGGTCGTCAGTCCCTAGACTTACAAACCACATAAACTGTCTTACGCTAATGACACACTGCCGCGGTATGTGTATTCTCTCTAAGTCATTTGTGTGTGTGTATGTGTATGTTAAAACAAATTATTTTAACATTCTACATCGGTAGTCTGCATACATATTTCTCGACACAGTCACCTTGATGAAGAACACATTCCACCCAACGAGACACCAGTTGGTTGATACCGTCAATGGAGGAAGTTTGACGTAGCCAAAACGTCACTTATCTTTGCACTGTTTCGTTACTATCAAGATGATGTCCTGGAAGGCGTTTCTTTAAATTAAGAAAACAGACCAAAATTTGAAATGGCCTAGCTACGACTGTATGTAAGATCATGTATGATAGTAAACGAAGTGGAGTGGCTGAGAGCTCTAAGACGCCTTGCTGCCGAGCGCGCGGTTGCTCGCCGTCGGAGGTTTGAGTCCTCCCTGGGACATGGGTGCGTGTTTGTCCTTACGTTAGTTTAACTTAGTTTAAGTAGTTTGTAAGCCTAGGGACTGATAACCAGAGTAGTTAAGACCCATAGATTTACAAACATTTGAACATTTGTGAACCTAATGAAATTGTTTTCAATTTTTTCTCACAAGTAAACCTTGCTAAAGAGAAAAATGGTTTCTTCACAACTAAATAGTTTGTCCAATTTTTATTTTAAAAATATTCGTTAGCGAAAACTTATCTAAAATTTCATTGACTGCCATTCTGATTTGTATTTGTTGTTTGTTTGTTGGGTTGTTTGGTTTGGATAGGGGGACTAAACTGCTAAGGCTATCAGTCCCAACTGTATTTGTAAAGATAATGTTTTCCGGCGTAATTTTTTGAAACTCCATCGTGGTTTCTCATCGTGACGCAGAAGTCTGAAATATTCCTCTGAGATGTTGGAAAAGTGTGATGCACTACGACGGTACCTTTTGGTTTGGCAACGTGTCGAGACTAATAAACGGATAGAACACACACAATTTCAAGTGAGGTTTCAAATTAAATGCTCAAATGTTTGTAAACCTGTTGGAGAAACTCCTATGGTCATCAGTCCACAGTCTTAAAAACTACTTAAACTAACTTACACTAACAACAACACACACACCCATGCTCGAGAGAAGACTTGAACCTCCGGCGTGAACGGCAGCACAGTCAGTAAAATGACGCCTTACACCACGCGGCCATTCCACGCGGCAATGTGAGATGGGTTAATGATAACACATCTACACAAAATTTCGCCAAAATTCTTTCGAGCACCACCTTGGATGTGTCACATTACGGGAGAGTCGTCACACCCCCTCTTGACGTATATTTAACACTTTGGATTGTCTTCTCTACGATAGAGGCCAGAACGCCGACTCTCAGATTTGAAAGCATGCGGTTTTCTTTATGAATACATGGAGAATTGAGCCAGAAGGGTGTCAAGAAAGCGGAGTAGGAGAAGGGAATGGGGGAGAAAGAGCGGCACATTCCTCGTGGGAATGTTAATACCCATACATTCCGCTGTAGGAGACGAGACTTCGGATTTCTAAGAGCAAAAACTCTGTATTGTTGACACTGTTTGTCAATGCCGGCAACCACAAAACCAATTAATCATTCTCTAATGACGTAGTGGGACTGTTAATGTGAACTGAATGTTCTGGAGTGCAGTGCAAACGCATTTCTTACTCTGGTATACGTGGTGGAACAATAAGGAAGAGTTAACACACATCAGAATCGATTTGAATGCGATTCGAAGCATTGACGATATCCCTAGGGAAGTGGGAGTGGCGAGACTTAAACACGTGTCCCCGACTCCAGCAAAACCTTCGGTGACACCCGCAATTTTCTGTTGAGCATTTAAATGTTACTGTTCTCAGGGAGCCGGTGACTGCTGACTACACGTCAGCCCTTTCGACAGCGACTGGATTTCGTATCCGGCCAGCAGCCAATAATTCAGCGGTAAAATGCAACTGAGCTCTGCGCTGTCGAAATAATTGCCTGTTATACTGGCGCTTAAGTATCAATTAGTGGTTATCTGAGACTAGGAACTTTTCTGAAGTCCACAGAAAAAAAACTACACGCAGCATCCGAGGGTATTACCGAACGCAGTGGTCTTAGAAGCACACTTCACAGTATTATCCAGCCACGTGCCACTGTAGCACCTCTTCCCAGCGCCCTTGTTTAAAAATATATACTGCGCTTCGGATCGCATTCATATTTCGATGAACTGGTTTTAATGCGTCCCGTTGGTCTCACCTTCAACTAAACTTGCGGTCGCGCTACACTGCCGGCCGCGGTGGCCGAGGTGACTGAGGCGCTACAGTCACGGTCAGCACGACCACTACAGTCGGGGGTTCGAATCCCCCCTCGGACATGGATATTTGTGCCGTCCTAGTTTGTAAGTAGTTCGTAAGTAGTTTGTAAGTTTAGGGACTGATGACCCCGTAGTTAAGTCCCATAAGCTTCACAAACATTTGAACATTTCGCGCTACACTTCAAAGGCATTACGTCACGTTCAGTGTACCAACATCCTCAAGATGTCCTTATAAATAGTTGATTCTGCAGATACGTGCCAGCTGGGTCCACGATTTTCAAACACGTTGAACTGTTATTCTCCGATTTGCAAATTGCTATTTTCGACAACGTAATGTGTGGGAATAAAGGCTCCAGAGGAAGGGATTGACACATTGACGAACTTTATGACACCAACTGAGATATTTTCCCAGCAATTATGAGATGATTGTGTGTCTGAAATGTTTTCTTCGGCCTTCAATGAAAAGCCGCGTTACTTTAACCATGGCAGTCGCGGTATTGACTTCCATTGCAGAGGCGTGAAAACATGGGGTGAACAGTGGGGCCGGCCTCGGTGGCCGAGGGGACTGAGGCGCTCCAGTCACGGTCTGCACGGCCACTACGGTCGGGGGTTCGAATCCCCCCTCGGGCATGGATATTTGTGCCGTCCTTAGTGTTAGCTAGTCCACAAGTAGTTTGTAAGTTTAGGGACTGATGACCCCGTAGTTAAGTCCCATAGACTCTACAAACATTTGAACATTTTTGAACAGTGGGTAAGTAGGAGATCGACGACCTACCCATCGTCTGACATGAAAACGGTGGCGTTGGAAAGACTTGTGTTGAAACTAGAAGCCGATGTGACAGCATTTAAACACCTTAAGCCTCACACGAAGGTCTCAACTCTCAACTTCTCTGAAAATACGCCGAGTGTAAGGGTGACGACGCAGGGCGTGACATTACGGAGAGAGGCCCAACATCCTCTGAAAATAATTTCAAACGATTGTATAACCATTCGTCATCACTAATAATAAATGACAGATGATATGTTTTCGAACACTCTTTGCTTACATGCTCTATTGGTGAGGAATTGTGTGTTTCAGTTTCAAGCTACACTACTGGCCATTAAAATTGCTACACCAAGAAGAAATGCAGATGATAAACGGATATTCATTGAAAAAATATATTATACGAGAACTGACATGTGATTATATTTTCACGTAATTTTTGTGCATAGATCCTGAGAAATCAGTACCCAGAACAACCACCTCTGGTCGTAATAACGGCCTTGATACGCCTGGACATTGAGTCAAACAGAGCTTGGATGGCGTGTACAGGTACAGATGCCCATGCAGCTTCAACACGATACCACAGTTCATCAAGAGTAGTGACCGGCGTATTGTGACGAGCCAGTTGCTCGGCCGCCATTGACCAGGCGTTTTCAGTTGGTGAGAGATGTGGAGAATGTGCTGGCCAGGGCAGCAGTAGAACATTTCCGTATCCAGAAAGGCCCGTGCAGGACCTGCAACATGGGGTCGTGCATTATCCTGCTGAAATATAGGGTTTCGCAGGTATAGAATGAATGGTAGAGCCACGGATCGTAACACATCTGAAATCTAATGGCCACTGCTCAAATTCCCGTCGCTGCGAACAAGAGATGACCGAGACGTGTAACCAACGGCACACCATACCATCACGCCGAGTGATATGCCAGTATGGCGATGAGGAATACACGCTTCTAATGTGCGTTCACCGCGATGTCGCCAAACACGGATGCGACCACCATGATGCTGTAAACAGAAACTGGGTTAATCCGAAAAAAACGACGTTTTGCCATTCGTGCACCCAGGTTAGTCGTTGCGCAGGCGCTCCTGTCTGTGGTGCAGCGTCAAGGGTAACCGCAGCCTTGGTCTCCGAGCTGATAGTCCATGTTGCTGCAAACTTCGTCGAACTGTTTGTGCTGATGGTTGTTGTCTTGCAATCGTCCCCATCTGTTGACTCAGGGATCCAGACGTGGCTTCACAATCAGTTACAAACATGCGGATAAGATGCCTGTCATCTCGACTGTACGAGGCCGTTGGAATCCAGCACGACGTACGGTATTGCCCTCCCGAACCCACCGAATACATTTTCTGCTAACAGTCATTGGATCGCGACGAACGCGAGCAGCAATGTAGCGATATTATAAACCGCAATATCGATAGACAACAATCCGACCCTTATCAAAGTTGGAAACGTGATGGTACGCATTTCGTCTCCTTACACGACGCACCACAACAGCATTTCACCAGGCAACGCCGGTCAACTGCTGTTTGTATATGAGAAATCGGTTGGAAACTTTCGTCATGTAAGCACGTTGCAGGTGTCGCCAGTGGCGCCAATCTCGTTTGAATGCTCTGAAAAGCTAATCATTTGCATATCACAGCATCTTCTTCCTATCGGTTAAATTTCACGTCTGTAACACGTGATCTTCGTGGTGTTTGTTTGTTAAGTCCCTTGACTACGGGGTCATCAGTCGCTAAACTTACAAACTACTAATGAACTACCTTAAACTAAAGACGGCACAAACATCCATGCCCGAGGGAGGATTTGAAACCCCGACCGTAGCGGTCGTGCAGACTGTGACTAGCGCGTCGCAGACCGCTTGGCCACTGCGGCCAGCCCTTCGCGGTGTTGCAATTTTAATGGCCAGGAGTGTAGTACTGTGATTTAGCTTGCTTGTTTAAGAGAAACGGCTACATATACTGCAGCGAACACTACATGAAGGGTAGCGTGAGGGGCGAGAAATGCCAGCAACCGGTAAGTAGCCTAACGTTCCCTACACAAAGGATCAAGGGGCAGAGATCAATCAGTTGGATGCTCTATCGGTCTCGGTGCCTGTAAATCACCTGTGTGGTGTGCATCTCAGGCATCGTTGAGGGACACTTCCAGTATTCACATCACTGTGGGTGTGAAACCTTTTAAATACGTACAGGGGCTGAGCGTCATTTAAATGGACTACGGCTTCCAGTCTTATATGACACACGTCTCCATCTTGTTACTTAAGGGGACCATACCGTGGTTCAGGTTGAAAAAAAGTCTATTTTATATTTTCATCATCGATAGATTAAGGTTTTATTTAAGTACTCTGAAAAGGATTTTGCTGAAAAAAAATTTTTTTAAAGAGCATTTTCCAACTACTTGTGATTATGTGTCACACCCACTTTTCTGTCAGCCACTTTTCTGCATATATTTTAGATCTTTATATCGCTTACATTGCACGTTATGGCTTTTTTTACTCCCGAGTGTGTTGTCTACCCTTGGAATGCAACGGCCGGCATTATTTTGTTTGTGCTGATTGTAAACAACTCGCTTTCAAACACGCGGATAGTTTTATTCAAGTGTGATTGCGAGTAGTTGTTATATTTACGTTTACAGTGCTTGTTTACGTCTAATTTGTTGTGTTAATTGAAGATGACGAAACGTAAAGGCGTTTTCAAGAAACGGCAATCTAGAGGATACAAGTTTAAAAAGCTATCTGTACAAGAGGTTATGTCGCCTGGCAATGATTTTCTAATTATAATTCTTCAACAAATGCATCATCAGAGAAGCTCTCAACATTTCAATAGAGTTACAACGAATTTACTGTAAGGGACAAGGGATTCAGTAACATTACTATAAATTTGGGAATATTATTAGATGTAATTTTTACTATGTAAACAGTGTGGCGAGTCACAGAGTGTGAAAATTTTTGAGAGTGCCAGTAGGAGAAAAGGCCTAGCAATTGCTTTGGATTTAATTTGCACCAAACGCTCAGCTGTGATTTCATTTATGAGTTCTTCAAAACCAGATGCAAGTGGCCCTGATGAAATCAATTACAGATTAGTTTATGCCTTACGATACTCTGGCGGGGGCCTGGCTGCAGGGAGAACATTTTGTTCAGTGATGAACTTACACCAACCATGAAATAAATTTGAAAAACTGACTGCAATATTAGAGAAAGCTGTATGTTAGGTTAGTGTGGAATGCATGAAACTGGCTGCTAGGGAAGCAGTGGAAGAAAATTATGGATGTTCGGATATTGCAGTTCACTTGATGGAAGTTGGTAGAAAAGAGGACATACTTATTTGAATGGAGTAATGACTGACTCGAGTTTAGACACTGGTAAGATGTTATATATGGAGATAATGTCTAAATATTGCAAACGTTGTAAAGTCAATGAAGATAAAGAAAACAACTGTGTGGCTAATTTTAGAGGAACAAGTGGTGATATGGAAGTTCACGGACAACAAATATTTCATCGCTTCGTAGAAACAAGAGGCGTACGGTACATCAAACATTTGGGCGATGCTGACAGCAAGGAATACAACAATGTGGCGAGATATAAGCTATATAGAGATGCCATTATTAGGAAATTAGAATGTGTAGCCCATGTTTAAAAACGATTGGGAACCAGGCTGAGAAAACTAACTGTTGATATGAGAGGAAAAAATTAGAAGATGGAAAATTGTTGACCGGACAGTGTCGGTCAACTAAAACTGAAATAGGAAACTTACAGGTATACTATGGGCGGGCAATTAGGAGAAATAAAGAAAGAGTAGAGGCAATGATGAGAGATGTTTGGGCAATATCCTTCCATAAAGCCTCTACTTATGATAAGCCATGTCCTGCGTCGTGTTCATCAGGAGAAAATTCGTAGTGCAAATACAATAGGGCTCAGTCAACTGGAGAACCATATATTCACCAGCAGTCTCTTCCTGCTGCTATTACAGCAATTAAACCTATTTTCAGAGACTTGGTTCATCCTGACTTTCTAAGGAAATGTCTGCATGAGCAGTCACAGAACCCAAACGAATGTTTTAACACCATAATTTGGAATTAACTTCCTAAAACTGTATTTGCAGGCATGCATACAATGACATTAGGAGTTCATGATGTTATTACATTGAATTGTGGTAATATTGGAATGTGTTTGGCACTGAAAAAGCTGGGAATTAATCCTGGTGAAAATATGATCACTGGGCTGTAATATTGCGAAAAAATGAGGATAGCCGATGCAAACAGGTCTGCATCTAATATGGCCAAAAAAGCAAGCCAAACATCCAGGAAGGTTGAAAAAGAATCTGTAAGACCTGCTAGAGGTCAAAGAAGGGCCCTCATATGGAGCAGGACAGATTTAATTAACTGTAAGTAACAAATTTATAAAGATTCTTCTTAAAAGTAATGTCCTGCAAACTGAAATTTTCAGTACATATGCCCCATTATATTAGAAACTATCATAGATAAATGAATGAAACTTTCAGATACTCTACATAACATAAAAAGCCACCTCTGGTACTACATTCATTAATATTACTCTATTAGGAAGTGCACAAAAATATTTTCTGCAGAAAAAAACTTTAAATTTTTTTGTTAACAAATTTAAAAAAAGTGTTTCTTAAAAACTATCAAATGGATAAAATAGATTTTAGTACAGCTGACTCTATTAGTATCATGTAGCAAACAGTAAAAATATTAAGGTCCTGCATCAAATAGTTTTTTTTTTTTTTTTTTTTTTTTTTTTTTTTTTTTTTTTTTTTAGAATGTGTCAAATACTTGCCTAAATTAACATTGGTTATATAGGCAGGGTGGGTCTCCTTAAGGCATAACTCGCCTTGTGGTAAGGTAATGTGCAACGCATTCGTCACACTACTTTAAACTATTGCGTTGCATGAACACAGAGGCTATATAGATTTGCATATAGGCTCCAGCAGATGTCGGGTACAATATACAGGATGAAACAAAGACATCTTACGTGGAGGACGGAATGAAATTCCTGATTCATGTTGAAAAGAGAAGTTCATCTGGGAAAATCAGTTAGGGTGCTTTTGGCACAATGAGGTGATCCTGATGTTCATGTTGTTACACGGATGTCCAGAAACTGGACCACAGATGTTGAAATGTCCCACAAACAGGAACAGGAAGCAACAGCACACAGCTACAGAGCTTTCAATGAGTGCAGTAGTCGTGGATGCGGCAATGCGGCCCAACCTACAAAAGAAGCGAGAGAAGTTGACATGGTTGATTAACAGCGACATCCATTTCCGTGCGGGCGTCGTCAGTCGCGTGCAGCTGCGCCCCACTGCCGTTGTCAGCAGGATGGCTTGCTGCAGCACAGCAAGGCAGCCTCCATTTTCAGTTTTTTTAAAACGCATTTATGTTACACGTATTTGTCGCACTATGTCAGATAATACATAAAATGTTTACATGTTTGTATGTTTGTTCGTATTTTATGCGCTGCCGTACAGCACACCCGACTGCGAGGAAACTTTGTTTGCATATTGCTTCCATCTTCGCGATGGTTACACGCATAATTATTATAGTGTACGACAATTGGTCTAGGAAATATGACAGCATGAACACTGAGATTCGTGAAAAACTGCCGTATTATGAATCATGTTTAAATTAGTTCCAGCCGGCCGAGGGGACTGAGGCGCTCCAGTCACGGTCTGCACGGCCACTACGGTCTGGGGTTCGAATCCCCCCTCGGGCATGGATATTTGTGCTGTCCTTAGTCTTAGATAGTTCATAAGTAGTTTGTAAGCTTAGGGACTGATGACCCCGTAGTTAAGACCCATAAGGTCTACGAACATTTGAACATTTTTAAATTAATTCCTCATTTTGTACTAAATGTATCTGCAAAATATTTTGTAAACAGTATCAATTTATGCCACTGAGTGTACTCACAAAATTACTTTACTGTACAACTTATAGTTTAGGAGTTACGACGTGCCGCGGTGGAGTAGCCGAGCGGTCTAAAGCGTCACGTTTCAGAGCGCGCGGTTGCTCGCCGTGGAGGTTCGAGTCCTCCCTGGGGCATGGGTGTGTGTGTTTATCCTTAGGTTAGTTTACCTAGGTTAAGTAGTTTGTAAGCTACGGACTGATGACCACGCAGTTTGGTCCGATAGATTTACAAACATTTGAACATTTTTTAGTTACGACGTCATAAACAATGCGACGCAAGGGGAAACTGCCGCATCATGTTTGTTCGTATCTTCTGTGCTGCCGTACCGTTCATCCAATTGCTTTGATACTTTGCACAAGTAATCTTCAAAAGAACATGGAAGTCACAGTCTAGGTAAAATTTTTATGATGGATGGAACTGGAAACTTTACCTATGATCTTAGACACAATCTACGTTTAAATTTCGATCTTGATGAAATTTTACACAACAAGAGGAACATCACCGTTTACTTTTGATTTCAGATAGTGCATGGCAGAGGATACCTTGCCATGAACATAGACTTCACTGGACTGATCGACAGCAAAATTAACAGAGTTATAAATTTTTCACAGGTGCAGGAGGCAATGGACTGAAGAGGGGAGGAGGAGTACATCAGTGAGGCGAGGAGGCGATTCTTCGAGAAAGGGGTGGGTGGATATGGGCAGCGACAGAGGAGAAAAGAAGGCGAGCCGAGAGGGGAGGAGATGGACAGACAGAGAAGGAAAGGCAAGGTGCGCAGAGAGAGAAAAGGGAAGGGGATATCAAGTAATTTAAAACTGGAATTCATAACTACCCGTGCGATGCCGGATTTTGAGCCTGTGCTAGGTAAAGTTTCGTCATGAACTGGGATGAGAACTCACATGATCGATGGAACTGACACCACGTACATAAACTTATGTATTCCCCCAACAGGCAAATGACAGCCGGCCGCGGTGGCCGAGGGGAATAAGGCGCTCCAGTCACGGTCTGCACGGCCACTACGGTTGGGGGTTCGAATCCCCCCTAGGGCATGGATATTTGTGCCGTCCTTCGTATAAGGTAGTTGATAAGTAGTTTGTAAGTTTAGGGACTGATGACCCCGTAGTTAAGTCCCATAAGCTTAACAAACATTTGAACATTTTGAACAAATGACAATTTCTGTGAAATGCAGAAATATGCTCGATACATTGTGGGGATACAGTCAAAGCAGAGAGCAAGAGGAAGTACAATCGTACTGTGCGGTAAGTTGAGAATGTGGGCAGATCGGAAAGCGTGTGTGGATAGCCTGATTAGTTAAAGGGACCGCTGGCCCGAAGCGTGAAAACAAAGTAGGAATCCCGGTCCAAATCAAATTTTTAACTTCGCCATTAAATTTTTTCAATGCCCCTTAACAGTTGAGATCTTTGAATGTTTTTCAATAACTGCTTACATCTACATCTACATAAATACTCTGCAAGTCATATGGAAGTGCATGGCAGAGGGTTCATCAAACCCCATTTATGATATTTCTCTACAGTTTCATTCTTTAATAGCTCGCGGGAAAAAGAAAAACCGAAATCTTTTCGTTTTCGAGCTGGTTTGTTGACCATTTCTTCCTATGTAGGTGGGTGCTAACAAAATATGTTTCCATTCGGAAGAGAAAGTTGGTGAAAGAAATTTCGCAAATAGATCTCGTCGCAACAAATAACGCCTTTATTCTAATGATTTCCACCCCAACTCGCCCGTAATTTCCGTGATAATACAAATATCGCGATAATACAAAACGAGCTTTCCTTCTCTGAACTTTCTCTAAATCTTCTGTGAGTCCCTCTTGATGTGGATCCCATAATGTGCAGCAATATTCCAAAATAGGACGCACAATCGTAGTGTAGGCAGTTTCATTTGTAGAACTGTTGCATCTTCTAACGGTTCTCCCAACGAAACGTAGTCTTTGGTTCGCGCCGGCCGCGGTGGCCGAGGGGACTGAGGCGCTCCAGTCACGGTATGCACGGCCACTACGGTCGGGGGTTCGAATCCCCCCTCGGGCATGGATATTTGTGACGTCCTTAGTATAAGGTAGTTGATAAGTAATTTGTAAGTTTAGGGACTGATGACCCCGTAGTTAAGTCCCATAAGCTTAACAAACATTTGTACATTTCTTTGGTTCGCTTTCCCTACTGTCAGAGACAGATGACTATTTGTAGTTACTTCAGAAGCTACGGGAAAATGGAAGCCACGTAACACCCACGATAGACTCCAGGCATATTTCTGCATAATGACGTCGACAGCTGTTTTCACTTAATGTTAGATACAAGTGTGTAAAACCACTACTGCGACCATCCTATACTGCATCCCAGCACGGCACCACATGTCAGTAACCATAGGGAACGGCCGCTTACAGTATAAAGGAGACAACGCCCACTTGTGTCCGAGAGACAAACATATGCAGATGTCACGCGCCGACTTCCAGCACCGCCACCATAAAAATTGGGCGCAGAAGCTACGCGCACCTGCAGTTCCAGACTACACGCTTATTTCGCGGTTATATTCAGAGACAAAGCTGCACGCTCCGATTAGCGGTCGTGTAGCGAGTTCACTGCTGTGGTCGTGCACCTCAACTCAATTTGCGACATCTAGAGTTATAGCAGCAGCGTGGCTGGAGGGACAGAACGGAGACAAATGAACGGAATTAATCACCGAGTGTGTACTCTGTACTTGTGTTTACGTTATAATTTTCACTTTGCGTTGTAACTTTTTTACTTTGTGTTTACTCTTTTCAGTACTCACTTCACTAAGTACAGTCTAGTCGCCTAAAAATTCAAATTCAAATGTTTGTTGAGCTTAAGGGACGTAACTGCGGGGTCATCAGTCCCTAAACTTACAAACTACTTATGATCTACCTTATACTAAAGAAGACACTAACATCCATGCCCGAGGAGCGATTCGAATCCCCGATCGTAGCGGCCTTGCAGACTGTGACTGGCGCGCCACAGACCGCTCGGCCACTACCGCCGGCTCTAGTTGCCTATAGCAACAGTTTATATCCGAGAAAGCCTCGGTGGAGTAGCCGAACGTTCTAAAGCGTCCTGCTGCGGAGCGCGCGGTTGCTCGCCGTGGCCGGCCGCGGTGGCCGAGGGGACTGAGGCGCTCCAGTCACGGTCAGCACGGTCACTACGGTCTGGGGTTCGAATCCCCCTCGGGCATGGATTTTTGTGCCGTCCTTAGGATTAGCTAGTTCATAAGTAGTTTGTAAGCTTAGGGACTGATGACCCCGTAGTTAAGTCCCATAAGTTCTACAAACATTTGAACATTTGCTCGCCGTGGAGGTTCGAGTCCTCCCTGGGGCATGGGTGTTTGTGTTTGTCCTTAGGTTAGTTTACCTAGGTTTAAGTAGTTTGACCACGCAGTTTGGTCCGATAGATTTACAAACAAACATTTTATATCCGAGAAATTAAAACTGTTTGAAATTATTCTCACTGTAATTAGGCAATAATTAGGTACGGGTAGCTTCACACGTCATATTAAAACTATCAGTGTCAATGAGGCATCAATACTGTTTTAATAAGCCAATAAAAACTTAATATTACGGTTGCTGTAGCTTTTCTACAAATGTGTGATTTCAACAGCACAACGTAGAGGGTGAGGCATTTATAACTGTGTTTCGGAATATTTGGAAAATACATATCGGATTTTAAAAAGTTGTAATAAAATTGTTCACCTCTAAGTGGGACATCAGATAACATAAAGCTCGTCTCCCATGGACCACCCCTCGGGCGGAAAGGGAGGGGGTGACTTTGAAATATTAAATAGGAACCCCTACTTTTTATTTCAGCTTTGGATGCTCCCTGTAAAAATACGTAACTTTCGAACAAAATATTTCTATCCTTTCAAGATAGATGGCGCTATTGTAGGCAAATTCAAAATTATGTGAAAATTATTGAAAAACGAAAATATCTCAAACAAATACCCTTCATATTATGAAAATAAAAGTTCAGTTTTTTATATTTGTGCTGTTTCTGCGATGTGACACATTCCACAATCGAATGAAGCACACGAGTTTATGGTCGGATTGTTAATTGTACTTCAAATATTCATACTGTACACATTTCTACGCAATTGATCCACGGTGTTAACGACTGCACAGTAGACATTATTTTCTTGTACTCTGAGAATAATAGTAAGAGCTCGACAAAGGTAAGCTAATCTTTTCCCCCTATAAGAATGTTCTTTCTGCAACCACTTTTGCAGTGTCCTCCAACTCTTTACTGAAACCGGATGTTTTCAACGCAGAGAAAGAGTCCAATGAGTATTTGTTTTCAGAAATTACGTTTTTTGTTTAAATTCAAGTGTTTTTCGTTTTTACCGGCTACCATCTATCACGAAACGAAAAAAAACAGTTTCATGCAAATTTTAAATATTTTTTCAAGGTAACTACAAATCTGTAGTAGAAATAGGGGTTCATAATTTACAGTTCAAAGTCATCCCCTGACCAAACCGGAGGGTGATGCAGGGGATTCGAGCTTCATGTTATTGGAGGTGAACAACATTTATTTCTGTTTTTTTTTCGGATTGTATTGTTCCAAATATTTCGAAAAACAGTTTTAAACGCCTCAGTCGAGATGTTAGCTACGAATAACGCTATCTAGCTTCCTTATGTAAAGAAAGATTCCGAAAACGATTTAACTTTCTGTCCGCATGGGAAAGGTCGCGTGATATAAGGCAACATGCTACGGAGTGGACGTCCGCGCCCGCCGGAGATACGAGTCCTTCTTTGGGCATTGGTATGACTGTTATACTTTGTATAAAGTTTAAATAATTATAATTCTACGGACTGATGACCATAGCAGTTTAGTCCAATAGGTTTAAAAAATCTAAATAATTTTTCATCTTTTGAAATCAAAATCTCGTTAATTCGAGAATTCTCGGGTTATGCTACTTGTATTGAGGAGGGAGGATGAGCAGTATGAGTCTAAATTCGACAAAGGACGGTGTGTTACCTGTTGAGACTGTGGGTCACTATTCCGCTACACAACCACGCCTGCGGTGAATTCAGCAGAGAAGGTCCAGCTGCTACTCAACAGACGTCTACATCACTTGAGGAACTACTTTCTGCTGACCTCCTCCAGGCACCCATGCGAGACTACAATGACGTTACCCTGTAAGCAGATCTAATCAGCGAGGTCACTACCCTGGATAATGGGTGCCCACCGCGCGTCTCTATCGTGTTCAGGCACGCGGCAATATAACCACCCTCCGGTGCCGGATATCCAGTCTCATCAGAAGTCTAATCCCGTGACGTCATAGCAGATGCACCACAGGCTCGTGATCAGCAGCCTACAGGCATCGTGCATTACTGAAATCACCATCCTGGAAATCGTCGTTGAAGTGAACAGACTAGACTGTTTATTGCTCCACAAAGTTTTGAGGCTGCAGCCAGGTGACATCTATTTCTTGCTACGTTATTTCGGCTGACTACAAATCAGCCATTCTCACATGAGATTTTTAATACTGGAGACTACTTGTTTACCTTGGTAACTTACACCAAAAATTGGAAGAAATGGCCGGCCGCGGTGGTCGAGGGGACTGAGGCGCTTCAGTCACGGTCTGCACGGCCACTACGGTCGGGGGTTCGAATCCCCCCCTCGGGCATGGATATTTGTGCCGTCCTAGTTCGTAAGTAGTTCATAAGTAGTTTGTAACTTTAGGGACTGATTACCCCGTAGTTAAGTCCCATAAGCTTTAAAACATTTGAACATTTGGAAGAAATGTGTATGTGAATAGGCGGTCAGTATACAAAGGCCTCTGTCGAATTTAATCTTCTCCTGGAATATTACTGCATCAATAGCGTGCAGGCGTAGGTGTAATAATGATACTACATCCACTCTCCATGCTGGAACGCTGTCTCACAGAATAAAAATTAACTAAAGTGGTTATCACTAAACGCATCATTAGGCGAGACGTGTTTTCTTTACAAAACACATAAAAATGTGGCCTTATCCCATTGACTGAGCACGGTGGATCTGTGGTGAGCACACTGGATTTCAGATAAAGTAATCCAAAACACCAAGGAAGAATTTTTCCACCTAATAAGGTTAGGAAGGGAGGTGTCTTTTTGCAGGGTACAAGCGCGTATAGGTATTACACGAAACGAAAGGGTAGATGTAGCAGTCAGAAAGGCGTGTTGTAATCAAATCGAAATGTTCAAAAGTTTGTAGAGCTTATCTTAGACATCGGGGAATCGTAAATTTAGCATTGGAGGGAAGTGTGTGGGGTAAAAATCGCAGAGGTAGACCAAGAGACGCGTATAGTAAGCAGATTCAAGTGGATGTGGGTTGCCGTTCTTATGAGGAGATGAAAAGGTTTGCTCAGGATAGAGTAGGGTGGAGAGCTGCATCAAAACCAGGCTTCGGACTGAAGACCACAACAACAACATGGGACTTAACTACTGGGTCATCAGTCCCTAAGCTTACAAATTACTTATGAACTAGCTAAGACTAAGGACGGCACAAATATCCATACCCGTGGGGGGATTCGAACCTCAGACCGTAGTGGCCGTGCAGATCGTGACTGGCGCGACGCAGTCCTCTCGGCCACCGCGGCCGGCGTTTTGTAATCTTCAGGTATTTCAGTGTCCATCACCCTGCATGATGTTACCTCTCTGCACAAAGTCAGGTGTCAATGGGAAGATGATTGGCGGGAAAGTACGAACAATAAGATGCGACTATGAAAATACTCCACAAGGTCGTTGCGCACCTTCTTTCAACCACACGGATGGTATGAGGTCCTCCTCACTTGTCTTCATATAGGTCACTCACTATCTCATGATTCTTGGCTTTTTCATTGCTGCGGATCGCGACACTGCTCACCGTCGGGGTTTCGAGTCCTCCCAAGGACATGGGTGTATTTGTTGTCCTTAGCATAATTTGGCTAAAGTAGTTTGTATGCCAAGTGACCCATGACCAGAGTAGTTAAGTCACATAGATTTACAAACATTTCAACATTTTTTCTTGGCTTTTTCCCCGGACGGTAGGATCCTCTTCGGTGCGATGCCTCTCACGTTTGGTTAACGGTGCGTCTCGATTTAGTACATTAGTACAATGTGTGTTGTTTCCAGACCGAAGGTCGGCAGTTCTTTTGTCAAGCGATCGTCCCTGTATTTTGACGGATGCTCAAACGAATGTGGTAAGAGTATTAAAATTTTGTAAATTATCTGATTTACTCCCTAAAATTTCAGGAAAACTTTTTTAGTGTGTCATCCGCTTCACTGGATCTTCCGTCTTTTTCTATTAATAGTCGTCCAGTCACTTATTCCTGTGGAAGTCTTTTATCTGTCTTAGTTTTATTGATCAGTTTTAAATTAGGCGACCTTTTCCAAGACCCTCAATTATTGAGGAAGTTTTAAATGTGCGTGTCTTCAAGAGTAGATTGAAGGAGGAAGAGTTCGATTTTCATGCGGATCACGCTTAAACTTCAATCCAGCCTTTGATGTGTTCTAATCACATCTGCTGTGATAGCCACAACGTTGAGCTTTCCTAATCCACAAACAACAACACGTTGAACTCCTTTTCGGAAGGACGGTCGATCATCTACATCTACAGTAATAATCTGCAACTCACAATGAAGTGCATGGCAGATGGTTTTATCGAACTACTTTTATTATTCTGCCGTTCCGTCCAATAATAGTGCGCGGGAACAAGTAATACCTAATTCTTTCTGTTTTCGATCTGATTTACTTTATTATGATGCCCATGTCTTCCTATGTACTTGGGTGCTAACAAAATATGTTCGCATTTGGAAGAGATAGCTGGTGAAATAAATTACGCAAATAATTCTCGGCGCAACGAATAACGCCATTGTTCTAATTATTTCCACCACAATTCGTGATTCACATCGGTGACACTCACTCCCTTACATCGCGACAACACAAATCGAACTGCCTTTCTCTGAAATTTCTCTGTATCTTCCGTCAGCCCCACTTGATGGATATCCCACAATGCGCAGCAGTACTCCAAAATAGGACACACATTTACGCTGTTTATTTTATAGAATTATTGCAGCTTCTAAATGTTTTGCCAATGAAACCTAGCCTTTGGTTCGCTTTCCATATAATATTTTCTTTGTGTTCTTTCCAATTTACGTTGTTCGTAATTGTTATTTCTAGGTATTTAGTTGAATTGACAGCCTGTAGATTTGACTGATTTATCGTGTAAATGAAGTTTAAGACATTTCTTTTATTGTCCCTATGGATGACTTCAGTCTTGTCATTATTTAGGGTAATTGCCAATTTTTCAACTGTGCAGATATCCAAATCATTTCGCAGTTGCTTTTGATCTTCCGGTGACTTTACTGACCGATAATGGCATCATCATCTGCGAACAGTGTAGGAGAGCAGCTCACATTGTCTCCTAAATCGCTTAAGAAGATAGGTAACAGTAGGATCCCTATAACACTTCCGTGGGGAACACCAAATATAACTTCTGACTTACCCGATGAGTTTCCGTCAGTTACAATGTACTTTGACCTATCTAACAGGAAATTACGAATCCAATTAGACAACTGTGGCGATATTCCATAAGCAGGCAATTTGATTAGAAGTCACTTGTGAGGTACAGTGTTAAACACCTTCTTGAAATCTAGAAACGATTCTTGATTCCTTGTCTATACCACTCATTACATCATGTGAGTATAGAGCTCGCTGTGTTTCATAAGAACGATATTTTCTAAATCCGTGTTGACTATGTGTACATTGGTCGCAATCTTAGTGGTAGTTCATAATGTTTTAGGAAAGTGTGTGTGGTGTCGCACAAGTACAAGGTGCGCGCCACCTACTTTCGCCGCGCGCCGCCATGCATGCACGGCGCGGCGTTCTTCCGACGACAGCCACGAGCGCCCTCTGCTGGAACCCCGCTCGTGGCCACCACGGAAAGACTTCGCACTTCGGACTGAGATAGCAACGAGTTAGGACCTTCGTAATCTGATAGGCACGAGTGAAGACTTTGCTATTGTACAGGCACTAGGCAGGCCTCTAACAACTATGTATCAACATACTGCAGTACTATGTAAAAGTTAAGTATTGTTACATTCTGTGCAATATTCTGAGATAGCAACGAGTTAGGACCTTCGTAATCTGATAGGCACGAGTGAAGACTTTGCTATTGTACAGGCACTAGGCAGGCCTCTAACAACTATGTATCAACATACTGCAGTACTATGTAAAAGTTAAGTATTGTTACATTTCTAATTTACTCGAGTGTTTATAGTTTCTGGCTGCTCCCCTCCGTACCTGCACCAGCGTGTCGGTCTCATTCCACTCGGCCACCGACACCTACGACGAGGCTGGGACACAAAAGCGGCGACGAAGTTGGGACACAAAAGTGTGTGTTCTAAAATCCTGCTGCAAACTGTCGTCAGTGATATAGGCCTGTAATTTTACAGATGACTTATGTTACCATTCTCGAATATAGGAGTGACCTATGCAACTTTCAAGACACTGGCTACTGATCTTTCACTGAGCGAACGGTTTTATATGATAGCTAGATATGGGCCAACTGCATCAGCATACTCAAAATTGGTATACAATTGGGACCGGGAGACTTACTTTTGTCAAGTTTCTATAATACTCCAGGGATATCTACTTCTACATTACGCATGATAGCAGCTGTTATTGATTCGAATTAAGGAGTATCTGCTTCGCCTTCTTTGGTGATGGAATTTCGGAAAGCTGTGTTTAGCAATTCTGCCTTATCAGAACTGTTATCAGTAGCATCAAGATGACTATCGCGTGTGTTAAGGTACTGATTGTGTTTTTTCGCACGTATACTTGACATACTAACTTAATTTCTTAGGATTTCTTACCAAATTACGCGACAAGGCTTCGTTGTGGAATCTATTATAACACTCTGGCATTGAAGTACGAACTAAATTTCGAAGATTTCCAGTCTTGGGGATATTGTGTCTGTTGAAATTTGGCGAGCTTTTGTTTTTCCCTTTGAAAAAGTGATCTAAGCTATCTTGTGTACGACGGCAGGTGAGTCCCCTCTATTGTAAATTTCTTTGGTATAAATCTCTTAATAGCTCTCGGTATTATTTATATGGATATAAGCCAGATCTGATCTAGACACAGTTTCGAACGATAGGAAAGAGTTAACTGATTTTTTTTTCTGATTTTTGAATAAGGATTTTTTAGTTTAATTTTGGTGGATTTGGGAAGTCCGTTATTCAGTCTCGCTATGGCAATTCTTTGTTTACTAATCTCTCTGTTTCTTTCGATGCTTTTTATTAGCTCCTGATTACTTCTTGCTAAGAGGTTAAGTATGTTTTCACAACCATTTACCGCCGGCCGCGGTGGCCGAGGTGACTGAGGAGCTCCAGTCACGGTCAGCACGGCCACTACGGTCGGGGGTTCGAATCCCCCCTCGGGCATGGATATTTGTGCCGTCCTAGTTCGTAAGTAGTTCATAAGTAGTTTGTAAGTTTAGGGACTGATGACCCCGTAGTTAAGTCCCATAAGCTTAACAAACATTTGAACAACCATTTACCATTTTAGTGGGTTGATAAACCAATTGTTTGACGTAATTATTGCCGGAGTATGCGTTTAGTACAACATCGAACGGTATGTTATGCTTGATTCCGTTTTTGAACATGTATTTTTTCCCAACGATTAAAAATTTTTCAAATCCTTTTCGGGCCATCGAGACTTAGGTTTTCCATGATTTACCTAAATCAGTCCCGACAAATGCCGGGATGATATGTTCGAAAGCCACATTCAGAATTACTCAGAACTTCTACCAAACCTGATCCCTGATTCATTAATAGATGAATCAAAGACATTCTTCATCTTCTATGTGCTGAAGTTTCTTCGTCCTTCAAACTGTATTGGTCCGATAAGGAGAATATCCATTATCCTGAATTACAATTTATAAGTTTTCGAGCTTCTTTGCAAGGTCGTCTCCGTAAGACACAAGTGTGCCTCCGGCACCAACTTTCGAAGGTTGTCCACAGCTTGTGAAGAGTGGTGGCAGTTTGACAAATGTAAATATAATTCAGTATATATAATTTCCACCATGGTGGTCATGTGTACAGCGTGTTCTCGTCTTATGCTAAGGACAGGGTTCGTTTCCTGGCAGGGGACCGGTAGTGTGTTATCCATCTTCGTAGACGCGGAAGTCGCCGAAGCGGCGTCACGTACAAGAGGATTGCCTCAGACATGGTCAAACGATTCCACTCAAATTTGGCAACTCGCTTGTATACAACCTAAAATGAAGGAGTCTGAAGCATTTTGACTCATAGCCCTCCAGTTAAAAAAATCACATCTAAAGATTAATTGGATCGTCAGATAATTGTAAATAGAACATTTTTTATCATCACGTATGGGGCCCGCAAACGCATAATTTTCCAAAAATCGAGGAAAGAAAGTTTGACAACTGTCGATTACGTATCTACATAGTGAATGCTTTCTGCCATGAGTGCCGATGGAGCAATCCCCAAGTTAAAAGGCTGGGAAGCGGAGAACACGAGTTCGAATCTCGAGGAAACTTTACGTTTATATCTTCATACTGTAGTTTTTCGTATCAGCATTCATAATGGTAGGAGGGTTAATAACATTTGCAACTCAATAACGAATATGAATAAGGTAGGCAAACTGTTTTTCCAAACATCTGGAATTAGTAAAGAATGAAACTTTTAAGCCTCTTGCCATGAAAGCAATTGCGAATAATAGTGCTGCAAATTCCTTGCAAGGGTCCGTAGATAGCGAACCGAACGACTCTGGTTTACAGCGAGGCACGGGATAGTACGCACACGGGACAGTCCCGGCCGGCCTTTTCGTCATATCATAGTTGTGAATGTCGTAGAGTGCAGGTTTTCAACAAGAACCAATCCAGAATTCACAGTCAACGTTCGGCGCCGATTTTTCAGTCAACTGTATCGTACGCCCGGTACGCATCAAAATAAATTCCCGAAAAGACAGCTTTTTAAATTTAAACCAAATTTGTTTTCCGCCGACGCTTCTGAAGGAACAGAGTAGTTGTCGAAATATTATATTTGTTATATGTTCTCGACGTTGTACGTATATTTGTTTCGAATGTTTGTATGAGAAGTATTATCCATACAGTTGAGGCCACTTAAAAGAGGAAGAGCAGTTGTAAAGTGACCAGTAATATAATTTTTGTTGTTTACTATACAAAGTAGTTTGAGAAATTAATTTGCCTACCTTGTTAGCATTCCTAATTCATTTACTTAATTTCTAAATCCTACTATCCCTACTATTTGAGATACGGAAAAATAAAAACGGGAAGAAATACATCTGCTAGCTTTCCTTGAGACTTGAAACCGGGCCGGCCGCGGTGGCCGAGGGGACTGAGGCGCTTCAGTCACGGTCTGCACGGCCACTACGGTCGGGAGTTCCAATCCCCCCTCGGGCATAGATATTTGTGCCGTCCTTAGGATTAGCTAGTTCATAAGTAGTTTGTAAGTTTAGGGACTGATGACCCCGTAGTTAAGTCCCATAAGCTTTACAAACATTTGAACATTTTTGAACTTGAAACCGGGTTTTCCGCTTCACTGCCAGTTACCTTGGCCGTTGCAAAATCACTGCATCTTTTTTGTTTCTTTGAGTTTATCTATTCTTTGCGGTCTTCGCAACGTGTTTGTTCTAGTTTGATAGTTTTGTTCTGGGCTTCCTCTTCTATATGAGGGGATATGCACCCTCTCACCGATCCGCGCTTTTATTTTATTTTATTATTTTTTCTTCGGGTAGTTCGGTCCGTTTCGGACGTGTGTTCGTTCTTCATCGTCGAGTTTTTGGGGAATTTTTTTTTCAGAGCACGCAGCCCTCTCACGCTGAGCCAACGCGCCGGCTTCTGTCAGCACTCTCGGCGATAAGCGTTTAACACGTGGATATGCAAGCGTTAGTTTTACAAATTTCTTTCTTCGATATCTGGAAAAAATATGTTTGCGGGTCTCTCTCAAGAAGATGAAAAATGCTCTATTTACAATTACCTGTCAATCCCGTCAGTTTTGAGTCGATTGCTGCTCCTAAATCTTCTAAAAACAGAGAGGGTGTTGATAAAAATATCTTAAGAGTTCCTCGTTTTTGGTTGTGCACAAGCAACCTGCCAAATCTGAACCGAATCGGTTAGCCGTGTCTGAGGCTTTCCCCTTACTGGAAAGAGTTGCACATGGCTACCGATTCTGCCCTAGTAGAAGCTTCCGATAGTGTCATGTGCATTTCCTCTTTCAGTGTGTAGGAGGAAAAGATTGCGAGTTTGGATGCAGTCTCCACATGAAGATGAAGCAGCAGTTTTTAAAAGGCGGATCCTATCATTCATTAGTGCTCGTCTCACGTACATATTATAAACTTCACAGAGGACGTATTGATTATATGTGACACTCGAGCAAAACTTAAGAATTTATTACAGATGAACCTGCTGTCTGTAAAATTTGAGTCTAGCGGTAAAAAGTACATAATTGTAACTACAGTTACATATGGCAGCTAAAAAAATGTTTGTTTGTTAAGCTTAAGGGCCTTAACTGCGGGATCATCAGTGCCTAAACTTACAAACTACTTATGAAATAACTTATACTAAAGACAGCGCAAACATCATGCCCAAGGGAGGATTCGAACCCCCGACGGGGAGCGACCTCGCGCTTCGTAGCATAGCGCCCCAATGCGCTTGGTCACTCCGCCGCGGCACATGGCAGCAATTTTGGCTTTATAACAATTTATTAATTCTACTGTACAGACTATTTTCGATATTCGTTTCTAACAGTCGGAGGCGGGCCGGCCACGGTGGCCGAGGGAACTGTGGCGCGCCAGTCACGGTCTGCATGGCCACTACGGTTAGGGGTTCGAATCCCCCCTCGGGCATGGATATTTGTGCCGTCCTTAGTATTAGCTAGTTCATAAGTAGTTTGTAAGTTTAGGTACTAATGACCCCGTAGTTACGTCCCATAAGCTATACAAACATTTGAACATTTTGAGCTTAAAGGCGGTGGTGGTTTTAACACCGTTCATCACATTGTTATTGTGGTGTCGCACAAGTACGAAGTGCGCGCCACGTACTTTCGCCGCGCGCCGCCATGCACGTACGGCGCGGTGTTCTTACAACGTCAGCCACGAGCGCCCTCTGCTGCAACTCCGCTCGTGGCCACGACTGCTGCATCGTCCACTTGGGAATCAGATAGGCACCAGTTAAGACTTGGCTATCGGGTAGGCACTATGAATCATTAGTAGGCGGCCCTCTATCTAAACTATGTATCAGCAAAAATGTTCTAATGTTTGTAAATCTATCGGACCAAACTGCGTGGTCATCAGTCCGTAGCTTACAAACTACTTAAAACTAGGGAAACTAACCTAAGGACACACACACACACACACACACACACATGCCCCAGGGAGGACTCGAACCTCCACGGCGAGCAACCGCGCGTTCCGCAGCGAGACGCTTTAGACCGCTCGGCTACTCCACCGCGGCTATGTATTAGCATTCTGCAGTCAAGAACTATGTAAAAGTTAAGTATTACTAAGTCTCTATGAAATATGAATCTCGTTCTAAATTACTCTAGTGTTTCTAGTTTCTGCTGTCCCACTGGCTGGTCACCTCCGTACCAGCACAAGCGTGCATCCTTTATTCCTGTGTCGGTCTCTTTCTACTCGGCCACCGACAACGGACGGAAACGAGACACAAAAGCGGCGACGAGACTGGGATACAAAAGTTATAACCATAATTATCATGCTAATTATATAACCATTTATCAAAGGATTAATTAACTGACTATCTGAGATGAAGTACCGCTGTAACTAAATTCTTAGCAACCAATTACTTGTGTATGAAAACGATTAAATGTTTTTCAAATGTTTCAAATGTTTGTATAGTTTATGGGACTTAACTACGGGGTCATCAGTCCCTAAACTTACAAACTACTTATGAACTACTTACGAACTAGGACGGCACGAATATCCATGTCCGAGGGGGGATTCGAACCCCCCGACCGTAGTGGCCGTGACCGTGACTGGAGCGCCTCAGTCACCTCGGCCACCGCGGCCGGCTAAAACGATTAAATTATTTTAGAAATGTATATTAAATTTGTTTATGAATGCCGTATTAAAGGGAATTTAAATTATTTTCTAGATCAATTTCTGGTGTAATTTGCTGTTCATTGCATTTCGGTTGGTTACAGTTAAGCCCACAGTGATATATTGTAAAATGGAAATATACAAATAGAAAAGTAAGGAGTGGTTTTGGCGGGCGGGAGGCAAATGGCTCTTTGTGTGGCAGTCAGACTCACGACTCGTCTCCATTAGCGTACTTTTACGGCCACTTTAAATTCCTCTCAGAGATGCAGCTTCAAAGTTTTTATTGCTTTGTTAAAGTAAATAGTTACAGTCCCGTACTTCAACTATTTGGGGACACGACAGTATAGCCGCTAGTGCTAGAGGGAACACAGGCCGACTACTCTTAGTTCTCCAATACCAAACATCCAACGCAGACTCTTCATTTACACAGATCATAAATAGTAAAAATTTAGTTCACAAACTAAAAAGACAACGAAAAATTTAACATCTTAACGAATTAAAATAAACTGCATATATATTGAAATACGGTAGATGACTGCCTCGAAACTCCGTTGAGTACTTCGTGCACCATAAATTCATATTATCTATAGTGATTCTATAATACCAGACTTCCTGGTGTTTCTTAGAAGAAATCAAATCAACAGAATTTTAGATTAAGCTATTGTAATGAATCATGGATCTTGATACGACCTCTCTTGTCACAAAGTAAAACACACAGCAAACTGCTTCAAAATACTTGGTCGATCTGTGATTTTTGTTTCTTCTTTTTTTTTGTGTGTGGGGTCAGTTACAAAACGCTTCAACAAACTTTGTTGCCGGTCCCTAACTATTCCAGGTCTCCAATAATTGACGCAAAAATCTGGGTATTCTCACGCGGTGGTCTCACATTACTTATGATGTCATTTTTCCAGAGCTATGTGTCGTGCTCTTTTGTTTTTGGTTCGATCTTTTCTGTTAAGGTGTACCTAGGCACGCCTTCCATACAACACCCCAATAAAGTGACGAATTTTTAGTATCTTGGAAGAGAAGTTCCACCTTTTAAGTAAGTATAAAATAGTATCAGATTAAACTTGTTAGTAATTAGTGTTGTTTCTAAAGTAATGAAGTTTACATTTTTTTAAAACAGGAAATCCCCTATCTAAACTACGTTTTTTTCTCTTTGTTTGAGGGCTATGATTGGGGCGTCCCTTCTTTTCTTTGCCCATAAGTAATGGTTGCCCATGCTATTGTCCTTCCCCAAGGTTCTCAGCGTTTTCCGTTACTAAACAGTATTACATAATGTTTCTAGATTATGGACGACAAAAGAAGACTTAATGATATATTTTCGATGACAACCATTCAGGTGGGGTCGGTAAGGAGTCTTCCTCAAGGCAAATATCAAAGTTCGTACACCTCTCAGTAAAAAGTTGGTTTATCGCGCTATTTCACAAAGTTCTGCACAATGTGATGCTGTTGGGCCTTTGAAAAGGCGTGAAGTGTGCGTGTACACCTAGAACCCTGTTTTAGCTAATTTTATTATTTATGTAGAAGAATTAGTGACGCAGCAGGAAAAGTTAGGCACTTAAGAGACTGTCGCCTCTAAGGAAGTATATTACTGTCAAGAAAAGTGGCCTATTATGCAAGCTACGAGAAGACTGTCACACTGTGGTTCTTCCAGCGGATAAGGGAAACGCCACTGTATTGCTGACAGTTCTATGATCAGAAGACTAATAAAGACCCCACAGTGGAAGTATAAAGAAAACATCAGCGTTGTTAAAATCTTCTTATCTTCTGTTAGATGTTGTGAAAAGAATCAGAATTCATACTGCTGTATCTGTCAGTTTATTCGATCTTGACACACTGACAAAGACTCTCTTCCATTGCGTCATATAGTGAGCAATACTAGTGCACCGGTGTACAACATGGAGACCTTACATCTTTACTGAAACATATTGTGGAGAAATGCTCGCACTATATTACCCAACTATGGTTATTTTCCTAATAGACTGATGAAACTCTGTGAATCAGAGAGAGCTTCATTGTCACCTCAGTCTTATTTATTCATTGACATTTAGTAGTAGTAAATTCAGAACCAATTTAGCAGCATTAGTTCACAGTGCTCTTTCCTCATCCTACTATTTATCTATCAATGCATATTTTGATCAGGTTTAGAGTTTCGCCATAGACAGTCTTCTCTCTCACCTCTAGTAACAATATTTTTATAATCTCTTGAAGATTTTGGAAAGAAGGACCTTGATTCGGGAGAACAAGTCATCTGGCGATGTGGATATGATACTCGGTTCCGCGATGAAGAGGGACTGTTGAGATTATTAGAGCAACAGAATTTCAGTCTACGAGATTACTCAATTTTCTATGCAAATAGAGAAAGGCGTCTTGTTTAGTCGTAGAATGGAAAGATCATTATGGCATTCCATATAACACATACATACTGATATGTATATTAAGGTGTCACTCTGTCACCATCCTCCGGAAGCCATGGGTGTTTATTCGACCGGTGGCCTCACAAAGACGTCAAAGGATACATAATTTCTAATCATAGATAATTCACATTCTCCACATCAGATCAACATAGCTTCAAGGACGAAGACACTTGACCACCTACAACGTGAAGACCAGGGACCCGTGCAAGGAGAGGGCATTCCTTCCATTCTAAGAAAACGCAAACGTAAAAGAAACCTTCCAGCCCCCTACAAACACTTTTCGTCCTCTAGGTTGCGTTAAGGACCATATGGGATTCAAAGGGCGGGAATCAACAAAAAGCATTTACAGTGTTGTAGAACCTATTTGCCGAAACACAATACATGAAAGGTTCGTTGTACGTGCTCGCCAATATCACATTCACAATTCAGTAAGTCAGACACAATCGAGCATGCTTGTACCTACAGTACAGTCTACTTATGTCTCTGTCAAGGAATTCTTGGACGTGACAAGTTTTTTCTAGAATTTATTATTAAAGAATGTATGGAAATACGTTTGGTCGAAAATCATGTTAATCGTTGTGGCGGCTTTCAACTGCATACGGCGTGGGACCCAGTGACTCATCTATCTTCGGAACGAAAATATTTAATGGAGAATGACACTTCTAATGACAACTAATATTATTCATTCGACTTTACAATTTCAATTCTGTGACACTGCATGCAGATAGGAGGATGGTGTACGTATCACAGTCATTCATGCGCCTTCGGGCCATGTGACTGGTACTGTTGGATGAGGACACAAATGTTTGTAAATCTATCTGACCAAACTGCGTGGTTATCAGTCCGTAGCTTACAAACTACTTAAACTAAGTTAAACTAACCTAAGGACAACCACACACACCCATGCCCCAGGGAGGACTAGGAACCTCCGACGGCGAGCAACCGCGCGCTCCGTAGCGAGGCGCCTTAGACCGCTCGGCTACTCCACCGCTGCTAGGACACTAAACTTGGCAGACTGTGCTCATGTACCGTCTGCCTTCGCTTTTACTTTCCATTCCTATTTTTACTATAAAGTTAAAGACGTGAACGTGTCCAGTGTCATATGACTTGAAGGTGAGTGAATGGTTATTAATCTAAATATGCGGACAAGAGTAAAGATGCTGTATCAAACTTGCAATAGTAGTGTCCAAATAGGAAATGGTCGCTCTGAATGCTTTGAGACGAAGAGGGGAGTCCAGCAGGGAAGTGCTCTGTCACCTCTCTTGTTTATTATTGTAATGAACAGAATGCTTAAATCTATTAAGGAAACTGCAAATGAGTCGAGATCACTGGTATTTGCAGATGATGTTGTAATATTGGGAGAAACAGAAGTGCAGAAGAGCCTGATTGTCTGGAACAATAAATTTAAAGAATTTACCCGAAAATCAGCAAGACCAAGACGGTTGAGATGACCATAAACAGAGAGGGAACAAGTTCAAACATCTACTTGGAAGGAACAAAAATTAAATCAGTTTACCACTTTCAGTACCTTGGAAGTATTTTCTCCAAGGACAACACCATCCGGCAAGAAATCCTCAACAGAACACAAAAAGCATCAAATTTCTACATACAAATTCGGAATCTACTCTGGGACAAAAAAGTACTCCAAGCTGCAAAGTTAACTTTGTATAACACTTACCTCACTCCAATCCTTATATATGGCATGGAAACATGTACATTGTTCAAAAAGGATTACAGCAGAATCCAAGCAACAGAAATGAGGTTTATCAGGTCTATGAATCGAAGTACCAGAAGAGACAAGATCAGAAATGAGGTACACAGTGAAACAGCTGGTATCAGGGTCCCTATTGCGAACATCTTTTGGAAACGAAGACTGCAGTGGTATGGCCATGTAATGAGAATGGATAGCACAAGAACAGCTAAAAATATTTCAGAATGGAAGTGGGAGGAAGAAGCCCAAGAGGAAGCCCAAGGAGACGATGGATAGAGGCAGTTAAATCAGACATAGAGAAGAACGGTCTTAACTGGGATGATGTCCAAGATCAAATGTTATATCAAGATGGAGAGCGCTTGTTAGCCACACCCGGGAAACTGGAGATGGAAAATGATGATGATGATAATGATGATGCGGACAAGAAATTGTCTACCGGCTGCAAACCCTAAAGCTTATAGAATCGCCTTTATTCCAGTAAAACCTTAAAAATAACATCGAACTTCTCCATATAACCCGTATATTGAGTTACTGTTCTGCTATTTTGAACTAGTCTCTGATCAGCTCGGATTGCCGTTCGAATTAGAGCGCCCGTTTCTCGGACGGGAAGGCACGTTGGTTCCGTTTCAAATCAACCCAGCGGATTAACAGAGAGGGCATATGTGCCGCCAGTCTTTATGCGGATTTTAGACTGTTTCTCACACACGGTGTGTACATGGCTGTTACCAAAGCCTCAAATTAGTTACACAACTCGCAAACATTGAGAAAACGCATACAGAATTTCACATATATAACACTAAACGTAAACTGTTGACAACATATACATTTCCTGAAATAAAAACAGGGACACAAAAAGTACTAGTATCATACGATGGAACAAAACAACACTACCGGAAATAAACATTAAAAATAAAAATTAGTACACGCACTTAGATTTTTCCATATCCCTCAAGATTTAGTGTTGAAACGGTGCATATGGAATGTAAAAGGATTACTTATCAATAGCAGTAATGAGAAACCAGGTGTCGATCCATGATAAAACATCCATATTAGGCTGTACGGGAGGTACAATCGATCATACAAATAGATATTACTGTCTTGGGATACATTATTCTACGCCTGCTGGACCTGTTCGTGTACTTCTTTAAAAGATGTCGATTGAGGAATCGCATGTGTCAGTCGTCTTCCCATTATGTCCCACTCGGGCTCGACTCGAGACAAGTGCGGAGAGTATGCTGGCCGTTGAACTTACTGCACGTCTTGCAGAGTTTGTTGAGTTTCATGCGCAGTGTTTGGGCGAGGATTATCCTGTTGGAAGAACACATCAGCTTCCTGTTGCTAGAATAGCAAAAGGACGGGTCTAACAACATTCTGCTCAGCGTTCCCTCAACCAGCATCAAAGGTGAACTAGAGTTGTAGCTTATCGAAACCCAGACCATAAGGTCTGCGATGGGGTCACTGTGTTTTGGACGCATGAACTCTTCGAGACAGCGCTCGCCAGGTCTGCATTGTAAGCGCAAACCAATATTACTTGCTTGCAAGCTTTCATCGATAGGATCACGTCCCACTACTTCGTCTTGCAACAGATCCGCTGACGTACCAGTCGAGCAGTGTACGTCGACACTATAAAGTGAGTAGAAGTCGGGTTAGATGTGTACATGTCCGTAGTACCACAGCTAGTAACCGTTTATCAACAGTTCCTGTTGACACTTCTGGTCTCAAATACCTTATCTGTGCTATGGGAGTTGCCACTGCTGGCCTTATAATTGGATGGCCTCGGCTGACGTCGGTGTTGGCTGGACATCCTGAATCCCGTCTATGGGAGTGTGATTGTTCACGTGGTCATTACAACCAACATCGTTGCGGAACTGACACAGCACGTCCAACTTGTGAGTCAGTCGTTCGAAAGCACTATCTCTCCATACGGAATACCACATTTCATCTCTTACAGACTCGTTCAATTGCCTGTAGGATGCACGAATTCGTCGTCGTGGGATGGAGCCTCGTTTCTTCACACGTTGATATCATAATGACCATTACGGCTATTAACAATCTCTGTACATAGGTACGCTATGGCAGTTACGTCACTACGCGGACGACGTTGAAACCATTATCAGTACATCTACTATCCCACAAGTGGCTTATGCGTCATCGGATCAATATTGACGTCTTCTTTCCAGTGTACAAATTTTTTTCCAGCAGTCTATTTTCTGTCGGAGGGTAGTGGGGTGACGACAGGAGGGTCATCCTGCCACACTGTAAAGGAACCGAAGAAAACATACCAGCTCCGCGTCAATGCGGGAAAGATTAAAGATGAAGAAGGTGAAGAAGAAGAAGTATATTTGAGCATAGACTCTGATAGTGATAGGACAATTTAATGTATTTAATTTTTACTTTCAGTGTTATATTAAAGTGTTTTGTGACTTATTATAAGTCGCAGTCGTTCTGCGTGAGATCATATCATTATGGGCTATGGAGGGTGATAGTACCGTCTAACAAATCAGTAGCTACCCTCCGTCTCACTTTTGTCACACAATGCCAAAGTACTGCACTAAGACGCCTGCTAGATACACTTTTGAATATAATATCGGATGAGAGCGAATAGTATTGTGTCTATTAATATGTAACATAGCCAAAAGGAGATGTGATACGAAATTAGAAGGTATCTTTGTGACCTTTGTTACCTCAGTGTATATATGTACGTATTGGCTAAATACCTTGGGATTTCAATTACGAAAATATTAATTTGAATCCATCACAATGAAAAATGAGTGGAAGGCGAAAAAAATAATGCGTTTTCAGAACACTTGAGAAAAGTAACTTAACCACTAAAGAGAAAGTCTACTCCATCTTGGCCGTCGTCTACTAGTGTACTGCTGCCCGGTATGATACAATTGACATTGAACATCTGAATGTTATCCCGTACAGAATTATTGTGTAATAGGCGTTACACCCACGTAGTCAATCACTAAATGAATAAACCTTGCAATAACAGTTTGGTTCTATAGGGAGAAGGAGTTTGACGCGTATCGCTCGGGCCGAGTTGGAGCAATGTCCTGGTTTGGATTCCCTGGTTATAGTCAGTTCATTTCAATACACAAGGAAATTTTTCCTTCGTCGTAAGTAATGAGAAGTCGCACGCGGTTTTTTACGTGGTCCCAAGTGTTATTAGAGAGTGGACCGGTCAAGGAACAACCTGGAAGTCGTTCTCTGAACATTCCTCCAAATACTAAGAGGTGACTCGCTGAGCAGTGATATAGATATATAGATGTTCGATGTCATAGGCTGCACCGTATCTTCCGTGATGTCATACCTCAGTAACAATGACAAATCGCGCGTAGGTCGTGCTGTCCTCACCAATACAATTAAAAAAGGTCTTCAACTGTTGCCATAGCGAGCAGATTCTGCATATCTCTCGCCCACAGTTCACCATCCACGATTTCTGATATTTCTGGCATAGAGTTGAAGCATCATTTAATGAAATAACTTTATCTGTAAGCAAAGCTGATTCAATTCAACATTCCGTCAGATTAAATCAATTACTACTGTCTGAGACGGCGGTTCTTTGCAGCGAATATTTGTATTACCGTAATCATTTTAATCGACTGTTCCTACTATACGCTGCAGTAACAACAGACTATTTCTTTATTTGGTACGTAGTGTTTCAATTTTCACGATCCATTAAGTACACCGGCTGGCCATCGAAAATTCAACGCAAGTAATTATCGTTGTTAACACAGCCACATTTATTTTGGAGCTGACACGTTCTACAACGATCTCACGAATTAAAATATAGGCCATGTGAAGTGATGAAGATGATGAAACACGTGTTCTCATTGTAAGCTATAAATGCTGCTGCAGAGCACGGAATTGAATCAAAAGGGCTTTGGATGTGTTAAGATATCAGTTCATGCTCCTTCCATGCATTGTCAGATTTGATATGGTGTAACTGCGGGTGGTGTATCCCGAGTTTTCGATAGGCGAGAGATGGGGAATACATGGAGGGTGAGGCAGGAGTGCATTTTAATGGGCGACGAAGAAGACTTCAACACTGCGTTGCACCCGTGGTCGAGCGTTATCCTGTGTCAATGTGGCCGTCGGCCAGGTCCGAAGGTGTGGGCGGACAAAAAGCACAGCCTTTCAAAGATGATTCGATAGATTGATAATGTGCCGTTAATGCGTACATTGTGTGGGACTTTCGGGTGTTGAATCCAACACCACAACAAACTATATAATCGGGTGCAGGACCCGTACCGTATTATGCAACCCTTCGACAGTCACTCACTACAGTGTCTCCAGAGTCTAACTCGATCATCTTGACGGACAGGTATACTCTGAAACGGTCGATAAATAATGTTGTACTATGTGATTCTTCAGTTTCTTCCGGCGTATTTGTTGCTCGAACAGACCACAGGTGTACTGCCGGTTCATAGTGTCCAAATGTTCAAATATTTGTAAATCTATCGGACCAAACTGCGTGGTCATCAGTCCGTAGCTTACAAACTACTTAAACTAATGTAAACTAACCTAAGGACAACACACACACCAATGCCCCAGGGAGGACTCGAACCTCCACGGCGAGCAACCGCGCGCTCCGCAGCGAGACGCTTTAGACAGCTCGGCTACTCCACCGCGGCTCATAGTGTCCAACGAGCATAATATTTCGGCGATCAGACATGTCACCATCGTCAGATGCGCTAACGTACTGAGGTCAGGGCTGGCGGCCGTCTTATATACCCCGCCCCCGCCCCCCCCCCCCCCCCCCCGGTCACGCGTTGGCGGTCGTTGAGACGCTGGTGTCGGCGTCTGTGGTCCAGTCGATGTAGTTGCCTTACCTCTAATAGCCAGATCGTTTTGTTTGCTGAATGTCCTCTTCTGAATTAGGCTCAGTGCTGGTTCCCAAGTCTCGCTCAGATTGTAGCCGCAGTCTCGGTTGATGAGCCCTTCCTAGGTGCGGATCTCGATCGTCTCTCTAACAACGCTGTCCCAGTATCTAGAAGTCTGTGCCAAGATCCTGATACGTTCATAATGATTTTCGGACAAACAGTGCTCAGTAACCGCCGACTTGTGAGGATACTCATTCCTACATCTACATACATACTCTGCAATTCACCGTAAGGTGCGTGGCGGAGGGTACACTGTACCACTACTAGGCATTTCCTTTCCTATTCCACTCCCAAATGGAACGAGGAAAAAAAGAATGCCTATATGCCTCCGTACGAGCCCTAATTTCTCTTATCTTGTCTTTGTGATCTTTACGCGAAATGTAAGTAGGCGGCAGCAAGATCGTACTACACTCAGCTTCAAATTCCGGCCCTCTAAATTTACTTAACAGAAATTCACGAAAAGAAGTCGTCTTTTTTCCAGCGATCCCCAATTGAGGAGCATTTCCGTTACACTCGCGCATTGGTCGAACCTACCGGTAACAAATCTAGCTGCTCGCCTCTCAACCGCCTCTATGTCTTCCCTTAAACTGATCTGCTGCGGGTCCCAAACACTTGAGCAATACTCAAGACGTGGTCGTATAAGCCTTTTATACGCGGTCTCCTTTACAAGTGAAGTACATCTTCCCAAAATTCTCCCAATAAACTGAAGTCGGCTGTCCGCCTTACTCACAACTGTCCTTACATGCTCGTACCATTTCATATCGCTCTGCAATGTTACGCCTAGATATTTGAACGACGCGACTGCATCAAGACGCTCACTACTAATGCTGTATTCTAACATTATGGGCTTGTTTTTTCTACTCATGCGCATCACCTTACACTTTTCTACATTGAGAGATAGCTGCCATTCTTCGCACCAACTAGAAATTTTGTCGAAGTCATCCTGTATGCTATTACAGTCAGTTACAGACGATACCCTCCCATACACCACAGCATCATCAGCAAACAGCCGCAAATTACAACTTACTCTGTCCATCAGATCATTTATATAGATAGAAAATAATAGCGGTCCTATCACACTCCCCTGGGGCACGCCTGACGATACACCCGTCTCTGATGAACACTCGCCGTCGATAACAACGTACTGCGTTCTATTACTTAGGAAGTCTTCCAGCCAGTCACAAATCTGTGAACCTATTCCATAAGCTCGTATCTCCGTTAGCAGTCTGCAGTGTGGCACCGCATCGAACGCCTTTTTAAAGTCGAGAAAAACACAATCCGCCTGTTGCCCTTCATCCATGGCTCGCAAGATGTAATGTGAGAAAAGGGCAAGCTGAGTTTCAGATGAACGATGTTTCCTAAACCTGTGCTGATTCATGGAAAGAAGTTTTTCCGTTTCAAGGAAATTTACTATATTCGAACTGAGAATATGCTCTAAAATTCTACATGAAACTGATGTCAGCGATATTGGCCTGTAATTGTGTGGGTCAGTTCTCTTTCCTTTCTTATAAACGGGAGTCACCTGCGCTTTTTTCCAATCACTAGGAACTTTGCGCTGAATTGAAGATTCGCGATAAATGCAAGCTAAGTAGGGAGCCAATGCCGCAGAATAGTCTTTGTAAAACCGAACTGGTATTCCATCCGGACCAGCAGACTTTTTCGTATTTAGCTCTCTCAGCTGCTTCTCTACACCGGAAATACCTATTGCTATGTCCCCCATTTCGGAATTAGTACGTTGATCAAATGTGCGGTCCTCCTGCGTGAAAGATTTCTTAAAGGTTAAATTTAGAACTTCAGCTCTCCGTTTGCTTTCTTCTATTACTGCCCCAGAATGATCAACGAGTGACTGGACAATGGGCATTGACCCGCTTATCGATTTTACATAGGTGCCTCTGATGTTCACGGCAATAATCCTCGATGGTGCGCACTGTCTGTCCGATATAAGACCTCTCACACTGACTCAGGATCTGGTATATGCCGGCCTTCCGCAAACCGAGATCGTCTTTGACACTTCGCAGTAAGGTTCGTATTTTATTGGAAGGGCAAAAGACAGCTTACACTCGGTGTTTCCTTAATATGCGCTCTATTTTTACCGATAGTGAGCCAGTGTACGGTATAAAGGCCGTGTCGGAGAGCGTGTCGAATCTGTCATTCTGAGTACCTGTTTTTTTCCGAATACTGTTCTGAGGTGTTCCAGCTCCGTGCCCGTCCATCACCGCACCATTGGCGTCATAAACATTTCTGGCAATGAATCTTTGGGAAAACTCGCAACAATGGCCTGCTTACTGGCATTCCATTCTGCTGCAAACAACATCAGATCGCAGGCGCGAAGAATAATTGTGCACAGAGAATCAAATTTGTCCTGGTATGGTAATGATGTGGCAGAGCCAGCTATCACTTCCACGCATTCAATATGCCATAATTACTTGTAGTAGTGAAACGAAGAGGATCGATCGTTCCCTTCACTCCGTCGTACTCTCTTGCATTCACCGATCACAGATCCGAAACATGGATGTATGGTTACTTTCGACACAATCACCGATTCCTATGAATCCGGAATACCTACAGGCAAATATTATTCTTCGGCCGAACTGCGAAATTTGCTACAAAAACTGTCGTAGTATTCTAAGAGGCATACTGAAGCTCTTTATGACAAACAATAGCACAAGAGAAGTATTTAAGTACGTTGATATGGGCATCTGTTCGCCCTTTCTATGCTGCCTGCAGTTGGCCTGCACTGCACTGAAACGCCCGAAACGTGTGCTCAAAATTATACCCGAGTTGTATAATTACTTAATGACATTGCTTTTTGGGTAACCAGCAGTGTACTTGAGGTTCACTGTGTAGGCACAACGCTATCTCGTTCATTGCCTCATTCAGAGAAAAAAAGTTTCACATGATAATTACCAACTGCAGTGGCTGCTTCGTTTCTTGTACCAAGTTACTGAAAATTATTTCGTGTTCCGGTATATATGAAGAGGGCCTGGACATTCTCTTAGGATTATCTCGACCCACCACATGTTATGGTATTTTAATAGTGTGATGTATGTAAAGACTTACGATGAAATTATTATTATTTTACCTGATACTTCAAGAAAATCTGGAAAGTGTGACTCAAGTATTATTGCACTCTGCAACCGTATCCACACATATCCAGTACCATCAAAAAGTAGAGGTATACTCTGCTAAAGCAAAGACGTGAACATGAAAATCGAAGTACTGATTTGTAATATTTATTATACAAAGAGACCTATGAAACGTATATAATTATATAGATAATTTACCGTAAATTTTCACAAAAAATAAATCACGTGTACATGTTGTCGTTAAAGGTGGTAAAATGATGTTAATGTTTTGTCATCTATAACACTGACGTTGACAATCCTTATTCAGCATCAAAATCAGCATTTGTTATAATTCCTGAACATCGAAAATTGAGTGCTATAACTTCTGGCATACATACGAATAAGATGGTATCTCAAAAGTGGCACACGAAAGTAACAACATTTTCTGAGAACGCGTTCTACGGACGTTCGTGTTTAAGTGGTTCATTTTCAATTACTTACGCCTACATATTGCGGGCAGCTGCAAATCCGCAACTGCTACCTCGTCGAAGTTTCAGTAGTGGAAATCAAAACATCGTGTTAATGAAGTCGGCAAATAACATTCTTATTGGTGTGGTTATTTCGTTTGAATTTTTAATTAGTTGATTTTGAGTATCTACCTCAATAAACGACGAAATGAACAGAGATGAAAGATGATAATATGGACAGATACAGGAGGAATAGGTGGAATAGAAACGAAATTAAAACAGAGACGGGAGATGGATGTAGCCTTGGAGTGGGGGGAGGAACGGACGTAGGCAGAGGGGAAGGTGGAAATGGCAAAGAATGGAAGTGATAAAAATATGGACAGAATGTTGAGAAGATTACTTTTCGTGAAAACAATTATATGTCCCATGCTTCAGAGATGGTGAACCGTATGACCTCTACGTTTACACTGAAAACTGAAAAACTTTAAAACAAATTACCCAGTCTACTAGCTTTACAATAGAAAATGACTTTATGAGAAAACATCTTTTCTCCAACTTTACTTTTTTTTAGGTTCAAATGTTTGTAAATCTATGTGACGTAATTACTCTGATCATCAGTCCCTAGGCTTACAAACTACTTACACTAACGAATGCTAAGGACAACAAATACACCCATGCCCGAGGGAGGACTCGAACCTCCGACGGCGAGCAGCGGGGCGCTTGGCCACTCCACCGCGCCATTTATTTTTATTTCACATAGCAAGAAGAAGGTAGAGCAGGTTTTTTCTCGATGAGTCTGTGTTGGCAAGCTTTTTTGTTTATTTAATTTCCCGTTCATATTACGTCAGACTAAGCCACAGTGTAGCTTTGGAAATGACCTATGGATCTTGTGCCTCTTTCTATTATTAAAGTAAAGCAACAAATGGATAACTTCATGCGTTCCAAATCAATCAAAACGTTGTTGAAGTTTATAATTGTCGTAGTATGCGTTCGATTCCTGCTGTTTGGTAGAACAGCCCACCGCAAGTTCCTCTTTACACGAGATGAAATTCGACTGCTAATACAGGGTGTTACAAAAGGTGCCAAACTTTCAGGAAACATTCCTCACACACAAAGAAAGAAAATATGTTATGTGCACATGTGTCGGGAAACGCTTAATTCCCATGTTAGAGCTCATTCTGGTATTTCTCCTTAAATGTAAATTGAAATAATTCGTGCAGAAAATTGTCAAAATACCCAATTGTTTCGTTAGTACGTACTGTAATTCCTGGATTCACCGCCAGTTGGCCCAATTGAAGGAGTAATGTTGACTTCAGTGCTTGTGTTGACATGCTACTCATTGCTCTACAGTACTAGGATCAAGCACATCAGTACGTAGCTTCAACTGGTCAGTGTTCACCACGAACGTGGTTTTGCAGTCAGTGCAATGTTTACAAATGCGGAGTTGGCAGATGCCCCTTTGATGAACGGATTAGCACGGGGCAATAGCCGTGGCGCGGTACGTTTGTATCGAGACAGATTTCCAGAACGAAGGTGTCCCGACAGAAAGACGTTTATGGGGGCATTTAAAAGCTCTTGTCAACGCAACCCCGGTACCAAATGTAGAGACTCTTCGTGCTCGTATTGTGGACGGCTGTGATACAATACGCCATTCTCCAGGAATTCCATGCAACGGAGGGTGGATGCATGTATCCTCGCTAACGGAGGACATTTTGAACATTTCCTGTAACAAAGTGTTTGAAGTCACGCTGGTACGTTCTGTTGCTGTGTGTTTCCATTCCATGAGTAATGTGATTTGAAGAGAAGTAATAAAATGAGAAAAAGATAATTAATAAAATGAGCTCTAACATGGAAATTATGCGTTTCCGGACACATGTCCACATAACATATTTTCTTTCTTGGTATGTGAGGAATGTTTCCTAAAAGTTTGGCCGTACCTTTTTGTAACACCCTGTATCTCAAAAATTACAATATGAAAGGACTTTTCATGTAAAGTAAGACAATCGTTCATGAGATACAAAATTATCCTCGACGTTTATATATATATATATATATATATATATATATATATATATATATATATATATATATATATACCGCGGCGGACTAGCCGTGAGCACTGGGGCGCCGTGCTGCAGTGCGAGCGGCCGTTCGCCGTCGGGGGTTCGTGTCCCCTTTCGGGCATGGGTATTTGTGTTGTTCAAATGTTTGTTAAGCTTAAGGGACTTAACTACGGGGTCATCAGTCCCTAAACTTACAAACTACTTATGAACTACCTACAACTAAGGACGGCACAAATATCCATGCCCTTGGGGGGATTCGAACCCCCGATCGTAGTGGCCGTGCAGACCGTGACTGAAGCGCCTCAGTCTCCTCGGCCACGGCGGCCGGCTATTTGTGTTGTCCTTAGGTTAGTTTACCTTACTTTAAGTAGTTTGTGAGCTACGGACTAATGACCACGCAATTGAGTCCGATGTATTTGCAATTTTTTTTATGTTATCCAGTGTTTAGTAAAACCACTTCTGCGACCTTCCTCCCACATATTGTCAATGTCTATGAAGCAAAACCTGAAAAACCTAATTGAAAAGAAGACATAATACATTCTTTGCGATGAAAATTCGGTTCTTTGGTTTGAATTGTACAAAAACACCAGAGGTTGTGGATGACGTCAAAAGTACACTGGATCTATTTTAAAACTATTAATTAGTTCCACATACAATATTATTGATATTAGGTGGTGTTACTGGAGGTGAAAAATTTTACCAATATAAAAACACCACCGTGAATGGCGACTAACTGTGCTGCACCTGGTTCAGCCACCATGAGAAAACCACCCAACTGAGTCCGTGAGACCGGCCATTGAGCTCACTGCTAGTCTCCCCACCGCTAGGCTACGAGGAACGTCCACTGAAAGCCTTTGATTAATGTTTATGATTGATTACAGGATTTTGTCTGTGTGTAACAGACTAAGCTCAGCCCGTCTCCCCTGTATAGAGCGGGCAATCGATAAAGATAGTCGCTGGCAGGCAGCAGAGCAAGCACCGAATGCCTCGAAATAGGAGAAGGAAACTTATGTAGCATCGATTGTACTTACCACTTCAGTGTTGGTGTGGTATGTAGTTCATTGTGTGTATATCGTTAAGGTGCATTTTAGTGGTAATATGTTTGAAGCTTTAAATAATTTAAAACATTTATGATTTCCAGAAATTGAGAAGTCCATACCTATAAAATTGTCTATTTAAGAGATGATCGTGCGCCTAAGTACATTTTATTTTATTTTATTTTGTTTTATTTCATTTGGGCATTACTGATGCGGTTAACACGATCTTAAATTTGTGTGTTGAGAATTTGTTGCAACCAGTTTTCACATTCCGATTGGACACAACACGAACTGCACGTGTTAGGAATGTATAATGTACGAAGAGAAACAGCGCAGAGATTAACACGGTGGCATAATGCTCCGCAGTAATGGGTTCAAAATCCTGGATGAACTCGAAACTGAAATTTACTGCTGTTTCCATAATTTCATGAGATCTCCTGCATGATTCCGTTTATGATGTACTCATTGCCGCTCCACTGAATAAAGCAACGTCTCTCTTTATTAACAAAATGACTAAAGGGTAACGAGAATTAGGGACATGCATTTCGTTAAAAATTATATAACTAATAATGCAGCACAAGCACTGGCAAAAGAAAGGAATATGAAGGTTTAAGGTACCGTCGACAGTGCGGTCATTAGAGAAGTAGCACCAGCTAGTATTGCTATTCATAAGCATAGGTAGGGAAACCGACCGAGTTCTATAAAGGGACCATCCCGGTCCACTAGTTAAAACTACATTTTTATATTTTTTTGACATCTGCCACTCTGTAATAATTTACTCCCGTTTTCGTAAAAAGCATTATACCTCCGGCACTTTTACAGACAGTTAGAATGTGTGGGGCATGTAAAAAAAGGATGGCCACCCGCCTTCGTACACTCAAGAGCAAACTTGTTGGAACAAAGTTTTGTTATTATTATTATTTTATTTTATATTATGGTTTTCTGTTCCATAGGACCCAATTTAGGAGTGAGACTCCATGGTCTTGGAACAAGTCAATCAAATGTTCAAATGTTTGTAATTCTATCGGACCAAACTGCGTGGTCATCAGTCCGTAGCTTACAAACTACTTAAACCTAGGTAAACTAAACTACGGACAAACACACACACCCATGCCCCAGGGAGGACTCGAACCTCCACGGCGAGCAACCGAGGAACAAGTCAATACATGAATTTTTACACAAGAATGGTAGTAGAAAAATTTTAAGTAGTCCTATGCATATGACAATCTTAAGACAAAGTGAAAAGATTCAATAAAGAAAAAAATGAATTAGTTTAATTGTTTAACTTTTCTAGGAGTTCCTCGACAGAATAAAAGGAGAGAGCCATGAGGTAACTATTCAATTTAGATTTGAAAGCGTGTGGGTTAGTGCTAAGATTATTTACTTCTTGTGGCAGCTTATTGAAAATGTATGCTGCAGAATACTGTACACCTTTCCGCACAAGTGCCAAGGTGGTGTGACGCAAATGTAGATTCGACTTCTGTCTAGTATTCACCGAGTGAAAGCTACTAATTCGTGTGTATAAGCTGATATTATTAACAACAAACGACATTAAAGGAAAAACGTATTGTGACGCCAGTGTCAAAATTCCCAGACTACTGAAAAGGGGTCGACATGACGTTCGTGAACTTACACCACATATTGCTTGAACCGCCCGTTTTTGAGCCAGAAATATCCTTTTTGCATCAGGTGAGTTACCCCAAAAAATAATGCCGTACGTCATAACTGAGTGAAAGTAAGCGTAATAGACTACTTTTCGTGTTGAAAAATCATTTCAGATATTGTTCTAATGGTAAATATAGCAGAATTTAGTTTTGGTACAAGATCCTGAACATGGGCTTTCCACGACAGCTTACTGTCTATATGAATACCTAGAAATCTGAACTGTTCAGTCTCACTTATCATATGCCCGTTATGTGTAATCAATATGTCAGCTTTCGTCAAATTATATGTTAGAAATTGTAAAAACTGAGTTTTACTGTGATTTAACATCAACTTGTTTTCTACAGTTTTCTTGAACTGCATTATTTGACACTGTGTCAATATTACGAGCAACATCCTTCAGTACCAAGCTGTTATCATCAGCAAACAAAAATATTTTAGTCACCTGTTATACTCCAAGGCATATGATTTATATAAATAAATGATGGCAAGTCTACGAAGAATAGGTAGAAAGATAAGATTACCAATGAGTTGCAGGAATATTATGGAAATGACATAAGGAAGAATTATGGAGATCTGGAGGCAATGAAGAAAGCAGTGTGGACCACTTTTTTCCATCGCTTATGGACTGACAAGAAGCCAACACATTTGTATGTCCGCCACCCAGATACGTGGTGCAAGTTTGGGAAGACACAGGCAGCTGGTAACCTCAACACATTCACACGCAACCACTCTATCCTTGGATGATTTATGGATCAAATCAAACCAATCTACAGAGACCTTGCCCACCCTGATCTACTGAGGAAGTGCTTGCATGGAAAAACTCAAAACGTAAATGAGGCCTTCAACAACATCGTGTGGATCCACATCGCTGAAAATGTGTTAGTTTGTTACAGAAATTTACACTAGCAGTGCCATATGCTGTGATAACGTGAAACAATGAAAACATTGCCAAACTAAAAGTTTGAGAACAGATAGGCATATCACCCGCACAGAATATTGTAACTATTCTAAAAGAACTTGACAGCTTGTCTATTGTCAAGTCAGATTTTGCTGCTTCTCTAATTTTTAAAGAGTCAAGAAGGAGGAAAAGGAAATAGGTAAATAAACCCAAAGATAATGAAGACCCTGATTATGGTGCAGGCTGCTTCTTACCACTTTTTGGGGACACATCTGTAAGTTTTTCCTAGAATAAAAATGTTGCAAAACTTTATGTTTCCTTTTCTCAAAACTATCAATACTGAAACATTTGCCCCGTATTTTTCAGAAACTATCAGAGAAACTTTAATTAAAATGACACAGTTTGCAAACAGCACTGCATTACAGCTGTGGAACCGCAGTCATGTTGAATGCACCAGTAATTCCGCTGTAATAAAAATATTTATAACTTTTTACACAAAAAAATTTTAATGCACGGCAGTTAAATTAATAAGTATATTGTAAATCACAGTACCGAAATGATTTCGTGTCAATGAGTTGTACAAAGATCATTTAATTTTCAGTGCACTTTCAGACAAATATGTTGAGTAATTTCTGAGAAAATGGGACATGAATTTGCTTAATTTAATATTGTCAGTATAGGGCCTACCGTCTCACCTTAAACAACTGGAAACCTGAGTCAGATCGGATAGAGACATGAACGTTTGTTCCGGCAGATGTTACTCATCTTCCTTAAACAACTGTGTTCTCATAATTGGTGCATATGTGAGATAAAGGCTGAAAATGACTATTACATATGTAGAGATGTTGTGAAATAAGAGTAACATCGTCTTCTTCTTTTTCACATCATGGGCTCACCTTCTTGAATCAATTTTTGAATGTCCGCAGGTTAAAGTGTGTTTTATTTTAATAAACACTGTGTGATAACTACTCCGATATGCTTGAAAGCCGGCCGCGGAGGCCGAGGGGACTGCGGCGCGTCAGTCACGGTCTGCACGGCCACTACGGTCGGGGGTTTGAATCCCCCCTCGGGCATGGATATTTGTGCCGTCCTTAGTATTAGCTCTACAAACATTTTAACATTTACGCTTGAAATTACGTTTCTTTACAGTGTAATATTTATAAATGTGTTTATCGACAAAAGCTTTATATATTAGTCCCTTTGACGGGTATAAATAACTGCTGAAGAAACAGATACACCTAAGTAGCAACTTACGAAATATTTCGACTCGGGAAGAAAGAAGCGTGCTATTTGAGTAGATTCAAAGAAAAAATATGAGAGATCGGAAAATAAGAGTCTGTTATTTGCACAGTAGAAATTAGTTAATAGTCAAACTAAGGACTTAATATTTAAAACAAAAGCTATCAAATTGTACAGACTAAGGTACTGGTCACTATAACCAGAAAGTAGAAAATTGAATACCCAAGTTTATACATAAAAAACCTTCGGGTTTTTTTTTTTTTTGTTTTTTTTTTTTTTTGTTTTGTTTGTTTGTTTTGTTTTGTTTTGCAAAAGGAACTCTTCTGTTAGAAAAAATGAAAAATGTTCAAATGTTTGTAGAGCTTGTGGGATTTACCTACGGGGTCATCAGTCCCTAAACTTACAAACTACTTATGAACTACCTAATATTAAGGACGGCACAAATATCCAAATACAAGAAACGTATAATTAAAATTACTAAGTATCATTCGAGTCCCTTCTCCAGATATATCCACTTAAAATATGGAAGACCAATTGAAAGTAGGCATTCTGTACGATAAGAATGTGAGTTTCACTGTCGCGCTCGTTACAAGATCATATCGTTTATAGTTCTAGCACAGTCCTCAGATTTCCAAGTAGCTCGACGAACTTTAACAGAGGTACATTATTTACAGTCCAACTGAGTGCCATATTCTAATTTCTGCTTTCAATACTACAATTATTAAGGTGTTCAACTTGAAATGAAGTATCGACGAATTCGAAGCTTTTATCTTTCACTTCCTGTGAATTTTAATTACTTCTGTACGCTCACCATCGGCACTCACCATCCAACATTGGTATATAGCATTTTTCGTATCTTGGGTCCCCCATCCAGTAAGAATTCGGTAAGACTTGAAACTATGATTTTACCGGCAATGAAAACTCGTATCGGAGATGACAAATTTCTTAACTATATGTATGTAGGTCACTGTTACATTTTTACAAGCGCACATTAACAACGTTTTTACACTTACCATATTTTCATTTTAGTTAATGTGTGCATCAGCCCGAAATTTACTATACCATGTCAGTGGAAATGTGCGAGAAGAAATGAGGCATACATTTGAAGCCTATAAAATTGTCAAACGCATCTTTGATAAATTATTAAGACAGTCAGTATTGGTATTAATTCGTCCTAAGCCGTTGCTCATGTACAACAATTAAATTTGATAGTGCAGAAATTGTTTTGACATGAATGTGAAAGGACTAACTGACAGTTGTTTAAAGGCTGAAAAGGGCCTTATAGTAAATGCTAATAAAATTTCATATATCAAATACTACATCCTCAGTGCAATCATGGTTTTAATTCTTAATAAAGGTTTGAATGTAGTTGTGGAAAGAGACAATGTTATTACCTCAATGCAAGCAACATACATACTACAGGTATGCACTGGAATGCATATAACAAAATATACCGATGGCAATTTTCTGGGAATTGCAAGTAAACGTACTGGCAAAATTGAAGGCTGCGGTAACTGATATTTCATCAGATACAGACGGTTGTGTTTTTATACAGTTTTATTAGACAGAAGAAAAACGAAAGTAACATGGTAGATAGTGTGGAGAACATTTTTCTTACACATCAGACTAGGAGGCTTTTGGATGGTCAACTCTGTTGTCTCTTGACTAGCGTAATTTATTCTTCGCATGAAAAGTCGATACATATTTAAGATAAAAAAGATAAATCAAAATGTTGGGTCTAGTGCGTAAAATGGAGATCAGTATAATGGAGATCAGTATCAGGAAAGGATAAAGAGAAATTCATTTCAGGGATGGATGTTATTGCTGCGAACCGTACGCAGAAGTATAACTGCATTGTTAACTTGTCCTGTTACTCCTCGCACAGAACACGTGACATGGACGCCAAAATATGGCAGCCGTATGAGGAAGAAGTTGGCTTAACCATTAACACACACTATTTGTTCCCTAGAAGTGAATGTCACTGTTCTTCATGGTTAGCCACTGCGACATACATGAGACGATAAGACCATAATTTACAAAGTGGAGAAGAAAACGTGAGAAAAGGTAGGGCCGGCCGCGGTGGCCGAGGGGACTGAGCCAGGAACACATCGAACAAGAAAGAACAAACACGAACAGCGTCCGCAACGGACAGAAGTACCCATAGAACAAAAGAAGAAGAAGAAGAAGAAAAAAAAAAAAAAAAAAAAAAAAAAAAAAAAAAAAAAAAAAAAAAAAAAAGGGGATTGAGGCGCTCCAGTCACGGTCCGCACGGCCACTACGGTCGGGGGTTCGAATCCCCCCTCGGGCGTGGATATTTGTGCCGTCCTTAGTTGTAAGTAGTTCATAAGTAGTTTGTAAGTTTAGGGACTGATGACCCCGTAGTTAAGTCCCATAGACTCTACAAACATTTGAACATTTGAGAAAAGGTAGGTTTTTTTATGCAGAGCGATATTCTGATATGTCTCTAAGCTACTACCATATTCCCTTCTGTTCTTTGACTATCAAGGTCTCACTAACAATTATTTCGTCTTACGAAATATTTAAGAGTATTGAAGGAGACGTAACTGATCAGAACAATTTATTATTGCATAAAATAACGTGCTAAAATGAAGTATATTTTGACATAGCCTGTGTCTCTATCTCCCTATGTTACTTATTGATTTCATCATCAGCTTTGTGAGGAAACAGTAGGCATGAGGTACTTGAAATAGACAGAATAAAAGGTTAGGAACCAGCCTTTAACAATACAGCATGCAACGAGACCGTCAAGCCATGAAATTTTAAACTTGAGATGTGGAGTGCATGGGGACAATAAATACGGGGAAATAAAGTGTGAAAAATCGCTGAACTGCCGTATATACAATCAAAACGGTTAAGTATAATTTCAGTTCTATAAATGATATTGCTAGCATTGTGAAACTCATTTTGCGCCAAGAAAAGAGATGCAGATTAGGGAGTATGATCGTTAGATACAGTGCACAACGTGGGACTGAGCACCCAGCACATCATTCTACATTTCGTTCTGGCTGATTTATAGAAACGATGATGTTCCAAAGCAAGTACGATTGCATGGATGTTTGAACTCAACTACTCGAAATGTCTGGTGTTATACCTGATCTCCGACCTCAATTGTCCGCCAATAAATTGAAGTGCACAGCTGCTCAGGAAGAAGAAATCATACTGTTACTCGACACAACCAATAAATTATTTTCGTGTTAAAATGCTGAGTTGGCAAATTCAACGAACAAACACCAGACTCTCCGTATTCCAGTTACAGGTACACGCGCAGTAGTAGTGCACATGTCCACTTTTGTTCGTTTGTTGTACTACCTATCACTACCTACTGATTTAGTTTTTCATACGCTTGAAATTTGCCTTGGCTATAACATTATGGCTAAGCAGTTTTATGACAAATACATAGAAGTGGAGTGCTATTATCATGCACATTTTGTTTGTTATAAGTACATTACTCGAAATATATACACAATATGTAAAAATGTTACTGGATGTAGTTGCTCGAAAAGATATTCACTTATAAACAATAATCTAGCCGTGGTTCCTACTTCCGATGAATGAGCAAAAAACCGTACAGGTTCTTCTACCATCCGATTTGGTTTATAATTAGTTTGGGTCGACGACATTAAATTGAACAACACTAATTCGGGCTTGTACTGATCATCCACTGTTACATGTGCGCTTCAGAAGCACATAATTTGCATGAAATGTATTACAGACCAGCAATCAGCCATGACGTTCGGTAACCCATCGAACGGAGAATACGAATAGCTCCAAGGCGTCGCCCGCAAAATCTTACATCACAGTTGAGCGTCGCAAGAGGTCGTTTTGGGCAGGGACGGACTTTTTCCGCCTGGTCACATGTTCTGCCCCGCACCAACTATTTATAGCGAGACATTCTCCTCCACAAGCAGTCTTATTCCGCCAAAAGTCTGAGCTACTTGATGCAGACGTGTGCTGATGTCTGGAGTCATAGCATCGTTGGGCAGCTTTCAAAGATATTACGTATTGTATGCACATCTGTACGTTAATACTGGCACCAATGTTTACTACACAACAGAATATGTCCACTTTTACGTTGGTCAGTGGGGCCAACAATGAGACAATGAACTGTCGAAATTGGTAGCAAGGAAATTCGTAACATAATGACCTGAAGGTATTCCATTCTTTTAACTTAACAGTTCAGCTGGCGTCCCTCAGCAACCTTCGTAGAGACGGACATACAAAAGACTTCATGCTGCGATTTCTATTAGCCCAACGATCAAAGAGGAATCGATGCTATGGGCCATCCGACGTCCAACGCCGTCACAGAGAAGCAATATCCGGCCCACTTCCGCTAACGTTTACCGTCTTCTCGAAGACTACGCGGTTGGATGAATATCTTCGGCTCTTTCACTACTCACTTTGAAATGAATCAGATACTCTTCTGCCATACGTTGAGGACATTGTATTTCTTTTTGTGTATGCAAAAGTTTTGTTTCTTTTGTAAATAAACATTTTTGTTGATCAGGAACTATCGGATCTTTGGGGATCTTCTTGTGTGAGATCAAGCACAAAGACTCCATACAGTGGGGAAATTCTTACACCATTTCAGAATATTGTATGAAATCGAACCACACTTCAGTAGATCTCCACGATTACTATGGAATTCACAAGTGTTTTACAAGTTGTCCATAGAACCACTTTCAGTCGATTTATGTACAGTTCCTCGACTGAATGACACTTGAAACACATAAACACCTAAGTCATTATGCACGATATTTGATTTCTCTTATTTTATTATGATGGCAATTTCTTTGTATGATGGTGAGCGTTAGCAATATATTCTTTGATTTGGGGGAGCTAGCAGATGGTTAAAATCCCACGGAAAAAATTTCTCTCAACATAAAAGGCATTTATATTAATAATGACTATTCGTACTCTAAGTGATGCACGTAAACTACCCTGCTATGAATGTTTAGATATCCTACGTCGATCCTGACTAGTAGAGATACCTACTGCGCAGCAGTACTCCAGATGAAGAACAATAAACGTAGAATACCTAGTGTCTTTATGTTAGGCCTATTGTATATACTTACAACGGAAGGACCTCAGATACGGCCAATGAATACGATTCATTGTTGACATATCTTATATATGAACAAATATCAAGGACTGTAAGATATTTCGCCTTCCAACTTGTCAGATTCTGAGACTACTGCACTTAAATTTTACGACATTAAATCACTTCAAAACTGACTGTATCGATAGATAATTGTAAATCATTATCGTGTATGTTTTTAAGATCGCGTGGATTCCAGAAAAACAAGAAAAGAAACTTTAACTACTTTCGATTATGCATGCTGTAGCACAGGACGTTCGGCCAGACTATTGGGCTCAGGATGTAATGAATCGCAGACACTTCATCACCAAAAACTGAAAAAAAACATAATTCTATGAGAAATGCTCATATTACAGTTATCTGACGATCAAGTTAATTTAGAATCTATTTAGTGAAAAATCTGGGAGGTGGTGATTTAAAATATCTAACAGTCCTCCATTATTGTCCATACACAAACGACCTGTCAACATTGAAATGAATTTATTTACTGTGTCTGAGGTGTTTCCCTTTTAAGTGTTAAGCCAGTTAAACTAATTCTTCGGATAAGCTTTACAACAACATGTTCTACGTAGTTGTCGAAAGTTAAGTTATTGGTAATTGTATTCACAGCTATTTAGTTCAACTGTCTACCTTTCGATACGTATCATTTATGTAATTACTGTTTCCTGTGTTTGTGTGCTTGAATTCTGTCTTTTTTATTGTACTGGGTGTTTCAGGGGGAATAGTATATATTTTAGGAGGTGGTAGTATAGAGGAATTTCAATAAAAATTCCTTATAACATGCGGCCAATTCTTATAGCGTACATAGATACAGGTGCTAGTATGAAGCTCGAATAAACATAAAACAAAAGCAAATGATGACATTTTCACTGATTCATCCGTCGGTTCTTGGTAGAATATCATCATGTTAATTAAAAGCACAATTTTGTGTTTGTTCTACAAATAATCATAAGGCAATTGTTCACGATGTCAGGAGAATCTAACGTCGTTCGATACCGTGGTCCATTGTATTCCGCTGTTCACCGCGCAATTCTTGGCGCAATGGACGCCTTGCGGACAATTCATTGTCCAACAGACTTCGTCGTGCGGTAGGTGCGGACACTGCTTGTTGCGAAACGGCCAGAATTTGTTTCAATAAGACTCTTGATGTGGCCCAGCAATCGATCGCTGCCACATCCACCATATGGCTTTTATGACGTGTAGTGGTGCAACTAGGTGGCTGCAATCGGTCCCATTGATCCGCAGATCTCTAAAGCGTCCAGGGATTACAGATGCATCGCAATGTTGTTTGGTTACGATCGGCAAGATCACTGATTTCTCTGAAGGATAATCTGCAATCACTAAACGTCTCTATTCATGGAAATCCGACAGGCGCTCGAAACACGCTCACTGTCGCTATGTTGTTGGAGGTGTGCTGAAGCTGCTTACACAAAATAACAGCACGAATGAAAGTGTCAGTATGTGCACACGACCTTCAAATGTTCAAATGTTTGTAAATCTATCGGACCAAACTGCGTGGTAATCAGTCCGTAGCTTACTAACTACTTAAACCTACGTAAACTAACCTAAGGACAAACACACACACTCATGCCCCAGGAAGGACTCGAATCTCCACGGCGAGCAACCGCGCGCTCCGCAGAGAGACGCCTTAGACCGCTCGGCTACTCCACCGCGGCTCACACGACCTTCGGTTCCTCGTTTATAGAGTGCTTGCTGGTGGTGCTACTGACACCCGTGATGTACACACGCGGTGAAATACTAACCAAGTATATCTCTCGTCGCCTTAAACGCATGCTGTAAATTTCGTCTGAATTGGATGCTTCCTTGGTGATGTACTCTGGGTGACCAGTAGTATAATTCGTCGTACAACTTCTTTTATTCTCCTATTATCCGTTAGCTTATATATTGCGCCAACGACATACAACTCGGTACGTTTCTGAGGCCGTTGAAGAGAGCTGGATTTATATAGGGTGATGTGTTGTATCCATAAAATTGGTGTAAAACTGAAGATGTTCAAAAGATCGACGCTTGGTTCACGTATTAGTGGCTAACTCTACCCGTGTGTAATAGTTACGTACTAGTCGTAAGACACTTAGTGATGGGCACATACAGACGCGTTACACAACGGAAATGAGACCAGTAGGTGTCACAAGAATCGATATTCTATGGATCTTTACTGAAATTGGTCTAATGTACCACCTCCTAAAATATTTACTATTCCTCCTGAAACACCCAGTATAACGAAAAAGATAGAATTATTGCACATAAACGCAAGAAACAGTCAAAACGAGTCAAGGAGCATTCTGTTACCATTAGAGGAGAAGCAACACTACAAGTTTTCGGTCATAAGATTTCAGTATCTTCCAACGTAGGCCAGTCATAGAATGTTACCTGAGTAACAAATCCACGGGGACATTTCAAATCTTTTAAAACTGCCCAATCAGTTATGGAAAATGTGGTTGTGAAGTTGAAACGTTGAGGTACAGACACGGCTAAAGTAAGACAATGAAGATATAATGAGCTGACTGACACAGATGGGGTTTAAAAACTCGCAAGACGTCCACGGAAGAAATCACTCGTGAATTCGAATGTACGACCAGTAGTAATGCTAGCACAATGACTGCTTGCAGAGAATTGAGAAAATGGGGTACAACGGTTGAATAGTACTTGTCATACCCACGCCAAAAGCTAACTCTTAATTAATTAATTATTTAATGAAAATGGGAAAAACGAAGTATTAGGAAATAGAAAAGTTCCGTAGCTTGGCAGGAGACGCCACGAGGCAGCTCGCAGGCCACACAGACGCCAGAGGTAATACTGACGGGTTCTTGTTAAGGCAGACGGAACGGTGGTAGACAGACATCGTCTCAGTATAAGACTTGGCAACTTAGTGGAAGATGCCTTATCCAGACAGTTTGCTTGTTGACTTCTTATCTGAATAAACTAGACATTGTTAAACTTTAAAAGGAGGTTTATTGCAGTAGTATCTTAAATCCTGCATAGTCAATCCCAGGGATAATAACATCTTAGCCAAGCAAAGTTGTTGTTGTTGTTTGTGGTTTATAGGGGACTGAACTACATGGATATCAGTCCCCTGTTCCTAGCGAAGACAAGATATCAAAGTAGGAAAAGGTAAAATACAGATTAATACCCGGAAGAGCATACTGTGACTATGATCTGATTCCTGTCTACCTCAGTGTTGAGAGAATCAAGTGTTAAACTAAGCTAAAAGAGCAGGGAACAGTGGCTGGTTGATCACAAACAAATACAAGATGAGCCAGTCACTCTGCCCAGACTAAAAACGGAGGTAAAAACAGGGTAAAAATAAGAAAAACATCATAGTAAAATATGAGTGGTGGGAGCCTGAGATACCAGGCAGAAGCCCACCACTAAATAAAATGATAAAATCCAGCTGCACGTATAAAACCTAAAACTCGGTCAGCCATAGAGGCATTGTCAGATAAAATCAAGGCAGGCGCAGTAGGTAGATTAAAAGACTGCCGCAAGGCGGCTAAAAACGGACAGTCCGACAGGATGTGGACCACTGTCAACAAACTTCCACAACGGCAATTCGGTGGGTCCTCTTGACGTAAAAGGTAGCCATGTGTCAACCACATATGGCCAATACGTAGGCGACACAGGACAACAGAGTCCCTACGGGAAGGCCTGAAAGACGACTTCCAGACGGCCGTAGAGGACTTAATCGCTCTGAGCTTGTTGGGAGTGCTCAGTGTTGCCCATTGCGTGTCCCAAGCCTCAAAAACCCTGTGGCGCAAATCCATTCGGATATCCCGTTCTGGGATACCAATATCCAGGGGAGGTGCGGTGGTGGCGAGCTTAGCCAGCCGATCGACACGCTCGTTCCCTGGGATGCCAATGTGGCCAGGGGTCCAGATAAAGTCCACCGCACATCCAGACTTGCCGAGTAAAGCGATGGCGTTTTGGATGGATTGCACCAACGGATGGGAAGAAAAATAGTTCGAAAGGGCTCGCAGGCTACTAAGGGAGTCGCTGCACACGACATACGACTTCCGGGGGCACGTTTTGAGGTGGTCAAGAGCACGAGAAATGGCGATCAGTTCAGCTGTAAAAATACTACAACCGGGCGGCAGGGACCGTTGTTCTGTGTGGTCGCCATGAATAAAAGCGTAACTGGCTCTGCCATTTACCAGGGAGCCATCAGTGTACAGGACTTCTGCATCACGATGAGCAGCAAGAAGTGCCAGAAACATGCAACGGAGTGTAAGTGGTGAGACTAATGCCTTTGTATCGCAGGACAATTGCAGGTAGAGCTTCAAACGGCTGATGAACCAAGGAGGAAGACGGGACGGGCAGGAAAAAACCTCAGGGAGAGGTAGGGAATTAAGCGAGGAGAGGAGTGTACGAACCCGGACCGCGATTGGAAGACCTGATCTAGGTCGACGTGGTGGAAAAGGAGGGGTAACAGTCGGAAACAAAAGCCTGCGATTTGGATGGTGTGGCGTGGCATGGACTCGAGCAACATAGCTAGCGAGAAGCTGCTGACGGCGGAAGTGTAATGGAGGAATCCCTGCTTCGGCTAGAAGACTTGGCACAGGGCTGGTGCGGAAGGCCCCAGTCGCCAGCCGGATACCACCATGGTGGATGGGGTCAAGGATCCTCAAGGTGAATGGTGCTGCTGAGTCATATACGAGGCATCCGTAATCAAACCTTGATTGTATCAAGGACTTGTACAACTGCAGGAGGGTGGAACGAGCAGCACCCCAAGCAGTATGGCTCAAGCAGCGGAGAATATTAAGATGCCGTGAGCATTTTTGTCGCAGCTGACGCAGATGTGGCACCCAAGTAAGTCTGTTGTCGAATACCATGCCAAGAAACCGATGAGTCTCTGCGACAACGAGCAATTCACCACCCAGACTCGGGATCCATGTGAACTGCCCGACGGCGACAGAAGTGTATGACGCGGGTTTTCTGCGCTGAAAACTGAAATCCATGGGTGGAGGCCCATGATTCAGCTTTTCGGATGGCTCCCTGTAGCCGCCGTTCAGCATCGCTAATACTATCCGAACTGTAATATAAACAAAAGTCATCTGCAAACAAGCTGGAACAGACAGAGGATCCCACAGCCGTGGCAAGCCCTTTCATAGCGATTAAAAACAAAGGCACACTGAGGACGGAGCCCTGTGGGACACCGTTCTCTTGGATGTGTGAGGAACTAAGAGTGGTACCCACCCTAACCCTAAAAGAGCGGTGGGAGAGAAAATTCCTAATAAAGATCGGAAGTGGGCCCCGTAAGCCCCAGTCGTACAATGTAGCCAAGATGTGGTGGCGCCAGGTTGTGTCGTAAGCTTTCCGGAGATCGAAAAACACAGCAACAAGGTGTTCACGTCGGGTAAAAGCAGTACGAATAGCCTACTCCAACGACACAAGTTTGTCAATTGTGGAGCGGCCTTGACGGAATTCCCCTTGTTGTGCTACTAGGAGTCCCCGGTCTTCGAGGATCCACATAAGCCGCCGACTCACCATCCGTTCAACGAGCTTACATAGAACGTTTGTGAGGCTGATCGGACGGTAACTGTCAGCCACCTGTGGGTCAGCGCCAGGTTATATCACTGGGATGATGGTGCTTTCCCGCCATTGGGAGGGAAAAACACCGTCAGCCCAGACACGGTTAAACAAAGCGAGCAGTTGGTTCTGAGCGTCCACAGAAAGATGCCGAAGGTTTTGGCTATGGACACGATCTGGTCCTGGACAAGTATCGGGGCATGCAGAAAGGGCACTTTTAAACTCCCGCTCGCTAAAGGGTACATTGTACGGCTCCTGGCGACGTGTGTGAAATGACAGTGGCTTCTGCTCAACTCGGTCTTTAATGGCGCGAAAGGCTTCAATGTAAGCTTCAGTTGAACTGATACCTTCATAAAACCGTGCCATGTGCTCGGCGACAGCAAGCGGGTCTGAACAGACAGAACCCTGTAAGCGAAGACACGGGATTCCTCCTGGTGGGCGGTACCCAAAAAGACGTCGAACCTGAGTCCACACCCGAGAAGGTGAGGCACGAGATCCAATAGAGGCGACGTACTTCTCCCAACTATCTTGCTTACTTCGCCGTACAAGCCGTCGAGCTCGGGCCCGTAGCCATTTAAAAGCAATCAGGTGATCTGTGGTGGGATGTCGCCGGTAGCGCTGAAGTGCCCTACGCCGATCCCGAATGGCTTCAGCGATTTCTTGTGACCACCAAGGCACAGATTTGCGCCGAGGCGACCCTGAGGTGGTTGGAACAGTGGCCTCAGCAACGGAAACTATGGCGACAGTCACCTGTTGGACTGCCACATCCACATTGGCTGGCAGTTGGGCAAGAATGACAACAGCAGAAGTGTAACGCTGCCAATCAGCCCTATGGAGGGACCATCGAGGCAGTTGTTCCGCCTGTTGAGACTGTGGGAGCGACAAAAAGATAGGAAAATGGTCACTCCCGCAGAGGTCATCGTGGGCCCTCCATGTGAGGTGTGGAAGAAGGATCGGGCTACAGACCGAGAGATCGATAGCTGAGAAAGTGCCATGTGCAACACTGAAGTGCGTCGGGGAACCAGTATTTAGAAGGCAGATGTCTTGTTGTGCAATAAGTGCTTCAACATCCCTACCACGTCGGGTCGTCTCTGTTACGCCCCATAAAGGGTGATGGGCGTTGAAGTCCCCCCAAAGAAGAAACGGTGGGGGCAGCTGTGCTACCAGAGCAGCAAGATCAGTGGGCGAAACATCCCTGTCTGGAGGAAGGTAGATTGAGCAGACAGTCAATTCTTGCATCGCCCGAAGGCGAACAGCAACAGCCTCAATAGGTGTGCGGAGAGGTACAGCAATACTGGGGACAGTGGCAAGGGTGTATATACAGACACCACCAGAGGCTCTGCCACAGTCGGCGCGGTTTTTAAAGTAGCCCCGATAGCCTCGAAGGGCCGGGGTCCGCTGAGCAGGAGACCAAGTTTCCTGCAGAGCCATACACAGCACTGGGAAACGGCACAGCAACTGCTGCAGCTCAGCTAGGTGGTTGAAAAACCCACCGCAGTTCCACTGAAGAATGTGATTCATGGTTTGCTGGAAAACCATGATGGACTGAAGATTATCAGTCCGACGATTTGCGGGCTGCTAGGCGCACATCTACATCATCTAGGAGCATTGGTTCAAGTGTCTTAGTGAGGGCCAGATCCTCGAGAGACGCGAAGATCTGCACCTCATCCTCCGAAGTAGATGATGTAGAAATGGACATTGAAGTCACTGAGGAGACTTTCTTCTTATGTTTCTTCTTCTTTACCTCCCGCTGCCCTTTCGGTCTTAAGGGCAAGGAGGACTTCTCACGAGTGGTTTCTGGGCCCGATGTCGATCGGGAAGCCCGTCGACTGGGGGCAGGTGGATCCTGCAGCCTCTGGCTGGGACCCTCCAAACCACTCGTGGAAGCCTCAGGAGGGGGTGCCACAAGGGACACCTCCTGGGCGAGAGGGGCCAGGGAAGACTGTTGCTTCCCCGGCTGGGGAGTGGGGACTGGAGTCCCCAATGATGGGGTGGAAAATGCTCCCACAGGTGTTGGGTGAGCATGGGATATAGATGGTCTCCCAGCCATCGAGGGGGTAGTAGAAGATTGGCCCATAGGGCCCACCCACAGATGGAGAGGACACTGGTGCCATTGATCGTATCAGAGTCGATGCCACTGTGACTGCGGCAAAAGATGATGTCATCTTAACAGGGTGGAGTCGCTCGTATTTCTTGCACGCTTCAGAGAAAGTAATCCGGTCCAGGGTCTTTATTTCCATGATATTCCTTTCCCGATGAATGACAGTACAGGTCGGCGAGCATGGTGGATTATGTTGCCCACAGTTTACACAAACAGGAGGTGGGGTACATGGGGTGTCCGGGTGCGATGGCCGCCCACATTCCCTGCAGTTCGGGCTGGAAGTGCACCGGGACGACATGTGCCCGAATTTCCAGCACCGGAAACACCGCATAGGGGGAGCGACATATGGCTTTACATCAACGCGGTAGACCATAATCTTGACCTTCTCAGGCAATGTATCGCCCTCGAAGGCCAAGATAAAAGCACCAGTGGCAACCCTGGGTTCCTTAGGTCCCCTGTACACTCGACGGACGAAATGAACACCTCGACGCTGCAGGTTAGCTTGCAACCCTTCATCGGTCTGGGACAGCAGGGCTCTATGGAAGATTATGCCCTGGACCATGTTTAAAGACTTGTGGGGCGTTATACTTACCGGGATCTCACCCAGCTTATCGCATGCAAGTAATGCGTGCGATTGGGCTGGGGACGCCGTCTGTATCAGTACAGCCCCACTTTTCATCTTTGAAAAGGACTCCACTTCGCCAAACTGGTCTTCGAGATGTTCGACAAAGAACTGTGGCTTAGTGGACATGGAAGACTCCATCAGTACGGGCACCCACCAGATATCGTGGTGAGTGTGGTTCGGATCGGCAAATTCCTCTACGTTCCTCCCATGGGGTGCCAAGGGAAGGGAACGTCTTAGCATCGTAAGCAGAGGTATTGAATTCCGTTTTTCCACGCTTAGAAACGCCAGGTTTGCGTGTGGCGACGCTATGAATTGCTCGTTTCATTCTCGTCCCACGAGCAGCTAGGGAACTAAAGGTCCACCCAGGCAGAGCCCCGCTTGCCTGGGTAAGCCTTGTACAACTGAGGTGCGGCAGGTTCCTCAGAGGTTGCTCGCTAGCGGCTGTTCAACCTCAACAGCCATGCATCTCCTCGGCACGTAGCACACCTTGAGATTGAGGTTTTTTTTAGAGAGGTTTGTACCGTCCTCGCGACCCGGGCGATTAAGCCAAGATCCCCCGGGCTCTGAAACGTACAATGTTCCACCGTCGCGCCGAACGATGGTCGTTGAAGCACGCATAGAGCTTACGGTGTAGCGGACTGTTGGCGCGACACAGCCCACAGCTCAGGACCCCGGGTTCGCCAAGCCCGTACTCAGCAAATTAATGCTTAGCCCCTGAGGGGTTAGCCAAGCAAAGTCTCCCTCTCAATTCGGTCAACGGCTAAAATCCATTCTAACGAACCGTGTCGCTCAATCCCTTGCAATAACCAAGTTTTGGACGCGACATACTCTTAATACTCATTTTTTTATGGTTTGTCCTAAGCGCGATTTCAAGTAGGGGAAAGAGCCTTTCCATTAGATAGAGGATGAGTGAAATCGAGTGATTTGCTTTGATGACTCGCGCTATATCTTGCAGCAACACGAGTGGAATGTTTGCATCTGGTAAATGCCAAATGCCAAGAAGTATAGAGGATGTGGTGTTGTGATAGGGTTGAAAACTGTAGTTGTCGTTAATCCATAGTCTCCTAACTGCGCTTAAAAATCGGTAAATGACGAACGATTAAGACATTTTACAGCACTGAGTACTACATACAAATGAAGAACAGATACGAGAAGATTTTTGTATCAGCAGCAAGCACTATGTCGAGAAGTAGTGGCTGTGACGACGTGATTTGTGGACAATAACATTCTTGAAATGGAATGATCTGGCTCGAATTTCGAGCTCAGATGAATGGAATAACTTCGTGATAAACTAAACGTTCAAATGTTTGTATAGCTTATTGGACTTAACTACGGGGTCATCAGTCCCTAAACTTACAAACTACTTATGAAATAACTAATGCTAAGGACGGCACAAATATCCATGCCCGAGGGGGAATTCGAACCCCCGACCGCAGTGGCCGTGCAGACCGTGACTGGAGCGCCTCAGTCCCCTCGGCCACCGCGGCCGGCGTGATAAACTAAATCATTTACATTGCTCCAGTATACGAGAATCCATATTGACTTCCTTCTCTGCTTCCGGCTCATGAGAAAAAGAGGGCCACCAATACTCCAGAAAGAGACAGACCACTTATTGAAAGCGTCTTTAGCAGAGTTCAAACTGTCATAAAAGCGAAGGGACGACACTAGAATAAGACGGCGTATGATTACGAGGTTTAGGTTTTATCCTGTTGCGTGGATAGAGATTGATTATTAAAACATGTAGAAAGCGCAAAGTACCTTGGAAGACGCCTTCGGGGCGATTTCGATTAAAAATAACCCATGATGGTTACTTTAAGGTAGATGCCAGACATATTCCTCGAAAAAGTACACATAACTCTCTCGGCACTTGTTGGTCAGTAGTTATACTAGAATGTCACCTTTACAATGTGTGTGTTATTGAAACAAATTCAGAAGATTTAACGAAGAGGTACGCCGAGTGTGACTTATGGTACTTAACTGCGTGGTCATCAGTCCCTAAACTTACAAACTACCTAGGAACTAATTTATACTAATGACAGCACAAACATCCACGCCAGAGGGACGATTCGAACCTTCGACGCGGGAAGCCGCGCGATCCGCAACGTGGCGCTCCAGACCGCTCGGCTACTCCCGCGCGGCTGAAAGTTTATTCAGTCAGCTTTAAAGCGCGACAGAAATTCTCAACCAACTCCGTTACGTTATATTATTGGATGGACACTGTATATGACGCAATACGTACTGCTGACATTACGTGAGCAGACGTTCAAAAAGAGATCAAGAACATTCGACAAGTGACTAATTCCATGCTGATACAAGATGCACAAGTCAACACAGCGAACGATATCCCATGAGTTTGATGTCAACCCTCGATTAGCTGCCGAGCGAAATGGCGCATTGGTTGGCCTCCGCCTAACCAAGTTAGTTTGAACGTGATTTCCCTAAATATCTCCAGGTAATAGCTGGGACGATTCCTTTCAAAGGAAAAGGCCGATTTCCTACCCCATCCTTAACAAAAACTATCCTTGATTGTGATCTTTCTCTATTGACAACAGTGCTCACGAGACGATAAACCCTAATCTTCCTTTCTTCTTCTTTCTTAATGAGTTGATCTTCTTCACTGACTCTAATGACGTCGTTGCCGGCAAATTACGAAACCAAACATAATTCCCAATTGGCAAACACCTATGCTAAGCTAAAGTTATGGGGCGTATATTTCGCATATGTAAACCAATGGCTAAGACTCCGTAAATGTAAGAGAGGTTAAAATAAGTATCTTGCCGTTGTTTAGCGGCAAATTTAAATCGTCTCGCTAAATGGGATCCTTAGGTTTGGCTTTCATGTATGTTTCGAAGAGGTAAAAATGAATATTGTAATGACGGATAAGTCTTTGAGTAGACTGAAACCATGATATTGCATATGTATTAATAAGTGTATGGTACATAATATCAGTATTTTTGTATACTTTTGTTTCGTTGATTATACCATATACTAGCACACCCGGAAATGCTTCGCGGTTGATAAATGTATATGGTGATTGGATATACCATCTACATTCCTGTCCTTAGTCTCTCTGCACATCACTTCCCCCATCTCTACCTCTTTGTCTACGTAAGTTTCTCACTGTAATAGCTATCTGAAACCCTACGTTGCTCAGGTATTTATTTATTACAATATTTAGTTAGTCCGTGCACTCCCTCCTCTTTCTGCCCAATTTCACCTCCCTACTCTGTCTACCTACTTGTGCCTCTTCCTCCTCCTTCTCCTCCTCCTTCTCCTCCTCTTACACTCCTCTTTCCACCTATCCATCTCTCTACCTCTGTCATTACGTCTACCTTCTCTATCAGTATCCTCCTGTTGTCTTTCTCTATTCATCCCCTCCTTACTCTATATATCAACAATTTCAATACCTACCAACAGTTGATAGGCCAAACGGACTCAAAGCCTGGTGAAAGTCACTATCCGCTATGCAGCATACGAATTGTTATGAAGACCGTGTCGTTTTTCTTGTTTTGAAGCTCAAGGCGCAATATTTCATTTCAGCTGGATTAACGGTATGGCAACGCATAATTCTAAGTGGCGATGATCCCCGTGCAAAATTACTAATTTAAAGTTTTCAGGCCGGCCGCGGTGGCCGAGGGGACATAGGCGCTCCAGTCACGTCTGCACGGCCACTACGGTCGGGGGTTAGAATCCGCCCCTCGGGCATGGATATTTGTGCCGTCTTTAGAATTAGTTAGTTCATGAGTGGTTTCTAAGTTTAGGGACTGATGACCCCGTAGTTAGGTCCCATAAGCTATACAAACAAACATTTTCAAAGTTTACAGGTGTTCCTTTGAGTTTCCCCAAATTTTTAGAAATTTAATATATTTCAAGTTGTCGAAACCATTTCTGAGTTTTAGAGAGACTAACGTACTGAAATTAATTTTATAGTGTAATTATTACACTGGGAAATTAGAATAAAATGAAAACACGAAAAATTGCCTTAAAGTGCTTTACATAAATTTGGAAAACATGTATATTTTGAAGTAAATTTTATCGCCAAGGAAACATAATAAATCGTATATCACAACAATTTCGTGTGGCTCAGTGACCTGTTGCAAGTCATCCGAATGGACGCCACTTCGTCGCGTAGCACGTCCATAACCTACCCCAGTTGTCCGATCGGGAAAAGGGGACCTACAGTTTAACGCCGCGCTGGAGTAGCCGAGCGGTCTAAAGCGTCTCGCTGCGGAGCGCGCGGTTGCTCGCCGTGGGGGTTCGAGTCCTCCCTGGGGCATGGGGGTGTGTGTGTTGTCCTTAGGTTAGTTTACCTAGGTTTAAGTAGTTTGTAAGCTACGGACTGATGACCACACAGTTTGGTCCGATAGATTTACAAACATTTGAACAGTTTAACGTGTAATCCGAAAAGGGTCTCGTTTCTGGCATCTCCTCGCGTGGTTGAGAGGTGAAGGTTACGTTAAAGCCGACCGCGGTGGCCGAGGAGACTAAGGCGCTCCAATCACGGTCTGCACGGCCACTACGGTCGGGGGTTCGAATCCCCCCTCGGGCATGGATATTTGTGCCGTCCTAGTTCGTAAGTAGTTCATAAGTAGTTTTTAAGTTTAGGGACTGATGACCCCGTAGTTAAGTCCCATAGACTATACAAACATTTTTGTTACGTTAAAACTGAAAGTGAAAAATGATCACTACGAGTTAGGAACCCGTGACTTTTCACTCTGTAACCAAGAACTTTTGCGCTAACACATACTTCAAGTCAAAAAAACAGCGAAAATTATTTGATACTTAACGATTCTTCATATTAAAATTTAATTTTCAATAAAATAATATTGAAGTTATTAATCTGGAGTATTTTAAGTTGTAGAAAATCACATACTCTGTGCAATATTTGGTTTAGATCAGTTGAATAGCCGGCCGCGGTGGCCGAGGGGACTGAGGCGCTCCAGTCACGGTCTGCACGGCCACTACGGTCGGGGGTTCGAATCCACCCTCGGGCATGGATATTTGTGCCGTCTTTAGGATAAGCTAGTTGATAAGTAGTTTGTAAGTTAGGGACTGATGACCCCGTAGTTAAGTCCCATAAGCTATACAATCATCTGAACATTTTTTTCATTTCAATAGTTTCAGAGTTCATCGAGGACAAACATCCTGACACGGGATATTTAAATATATTTAAGTTACTTCCGTCTCATCTTTTTTCCTGTCGCTGCAGACGTTATCCACCCAGGGATTACGTTCCTGAAAGTAAGTGTACGACTCTCGGCAGTAACTAATAAAAACAGATCAATACTAACTTTACGAAAAGTAATTTTCATGTAACAATGCCCATAGAACGTATCTCTGCGCTGTCATCACATTATATAAAGGTTTGGCTTAAATTAGTCATCTTATTTTTTCCTTCCCCAAACACGCGATGTGGCGCAGAGACTCCTCACGCGGGTGGTGCTGATTTATGGCTGGGTTCCCGGGCGTTAACCTCCTGACGGCTCAGCTATCGCCAAACTCGAGGCTCGTTTATTAACTCCATCCCAAGTACGAGCTCATTAACTGTGATCTTTAACGCTTCACTACGTTCTAACTTTATATTTTAAGTTCACTCCGCGTTTAGTATGGTTAAATGACTATACGAACATACATTTCATATCAAACCGTATATTGGGAAATGATATGTTTATGTATTAATTTAAAAAAGTATGTAGAGTTAAATGGAATTAGACGATCAGTAATCTATATCTATAAATGTGAATGTCTGTTCGGTGTACGTTTATCACGTCTGAACCACAAGGCATAAAGAGATAAAAATTTCTACTGTTACTAATGTCTACCGGGGGAAGGCTTTAGGCACGGTTTTATGGCTATCGGATTGCTATTTATCTATATATATATATATATATATATATATATATATATATATATATATATATATATATATATATTAATGTGAATGTCAATTCGGTGTACGCTTATCACGTCCCAACGACAAGACGCAGAGACTTAAATATTTGTACAGTTACTAATTTATACCTGAGGAAGGTTTTAGGCACGGTTTTATAGCGATCTGATAGATATTTAGTAATTTGAAGAATATAACGCGAAATGCGGAACTCTCTGAAAATTATATTTACACTTTGAAAATGGTGTTATTGGTTGCATTGTTGCTTGAGGGTTGATAATGAAAAAAGGGTGGAGTATATTGGGATGGAAAGTTATCGGTGTACATAAAATTCTACGTGCGTGTGTGTTAATATTTCGCTCTGCAGCGAAAACTACAGAACACAAACGAATGATCTGTGTGTAATTGTTGTCCGAAGTCTCCCGTTGTACACCATAGCAGTTCCATGCCGACAGCTATAACGGGGTGGAAGATATGGTGGTTGAAAATCGTCAAATTATTAAAAAAATTCGGACTGAAGGCCAGCAATGACGTTTGCGACTCTATAGCAAGGAGGTTACATACAGCGAAACGTGATGCCACAGACCATATCTTAGGTCTATGCGTGCTACATTGTCTTCTGCTCTTTCTCTGTAAGGATAACCATACGAATAAGGAAATATAAGAATAAATAAATAAAACAGTAAAAAAGAAATTTCTTTTAATATATCTCTTTTTAAAATCGATTTTACGTTTCGCGCCTTATCTATCATAATCAACCAACACGCGAGTGGAGCCGCGGGTTTAAGCTAGTAATCAAATATTTATTACAATTACGTATAACTAAAAACGGAGAATGTAGCAGCTTCCATCTTTGCAACACACAGCTGCATCATCGGACATAGATGCATCCAATTAGAGACGAAATTGATTAGCAGCAAAGAAAAAGTACTATATTCAATTGGAAAAATCTTCCCCTGTTCCTTTCTCGTCTACTGTCCCGTTCGCAGTAGCTACGTAACGAGGCTTCAGGTCTTAGTGTTCCAAATTTTTTTATGAGAAACATTCTTCTCTTCCACAAGCACAGATTACGAAGCAAGTCGCGGTAAAAATACGGCGCATCAAATGACGTTTTAATGTTAATTTCATGAGACAAAACTTTTACTATTCTCAGGGAAATCAATATATTCATCATATAATTCTCTGTAATTCCGCTGCAAGGTCTGATAACATCCTGGATTCGGTTAGGAAGTAAGCCCATAAGGTTCATGGTTATCCATACCTCTAAGAAATTAATCTCGCAGTTCCACCAACTGGCGGGATTCAAAAATATTTGAAAATCTAAGGGACTTAACTGCTGCGGTTATCAGTCCCTAGGCTTACAAACTACTTAAACTAGTTTATGCTAAGGACAACACACACACTTATGCCTAAAGGAAGGACTCGAACCTTAGACGGCGAGCAACCGCATGCTCGGCGACAAAGCGTCTTAGAGCCCTCGGCCATTCCACCGTGGCATGGCGGGATTATGAACTCGGCGTTTTACCTGCAGTTGCAACGTTACACATTAATTTCCTACCCGATTCAAGTTAGATGTTTTTGTAGATAAGTCGCAAAGAATTAGCTTGGGGGGGGGGGGACTTTTGAGCAAACCAGTTACATATCTTCCTCTTTGATGATCTCTGATGCCTTGAAAACGAAGAGTAATAATTCAGTAAACATTAAGTAATAGTTTCCGTAGCGACGTTTACCATATTAGATTGGGACGGACCTTCATACACTGCCAGCAGCAATTTATGTCAAATTTTGAGCCTAGTTTGATTCTCAACTCGGAAAGGTGTCTACTCTGTTTCCGTAAGGCTCTCTTCCCGACGACAATGCTGATGACGTTTTTGCTGCCACGCATGTAACACAACAGCTTATAGTGAGGTGAAACTGACTGCTCACAATATTAATCAACTCACCTACTTAGTTACCGTATGTGAATGGGCGTGTGAAACACAACTTTCCACTTCATTCCATTCTGTCTCGTCATCACTACATTTATCCAAGTTTTTACGTACAATATTCGACTTCAATTTTATGTCACAATAGGAAACAGAAATGGCCTCTCTTATAGATCGTTGAAATACGTCAACGTTGATGATTGAAAATGTGTGTCGGACAGGGTACTGATTCCAGATTTCCCACTTTACGCGAGGTGCCTTGCCATTTTTGCCATCCGAACACGTTACCTGTTCGATCCAAATTCCCAACTGACGCACAATACAGATTTAATCTCCTCCCTTCTCCATTATATCATACGCTCATAGCTTAGTTTTGAAATACCGCATGGGTTAGAAGGTTCTTTGTGCATCTCTGTTGAAATTGTCGACCGCTATCCATAAAACAAATTTATGTCTCACCGTCTCTGCCTTATGATCACGCGGCGGCTGCCCACACGTGGCTGAGGACGTGTTCCGATCCGTGGGACATATGCATGGATAGGACTAGACGGATATTTGTAAACGTAAATATTGAACGATAAACAACGCAATATATATGTGCCCAGATTTGTGTATATGACGTGCCTACACCACACGAAAATTGACGCACTTTGTCAGATGACATACGCATTCTCAGGGTAATATATCTACACACATACTCCGCAATCCATCCAAAGGTGCGTGGAGGAGGGTACCCAGTAACTCTACTAGTTAGTTGCTCTTTTATTTCACTCCCATATACAATCAGGGATACACGAATGCTTGTATGCATCTGTACGAGCCCTAATTTCTCTGATATATCCTTATTGCTGTTTGCGCGAAATGTAAGTTCACAGCAGTAGAATATCTGCAGTCCGCTTCAATTTCATGCCCTTTAAACTTATTAAACAGTGTTTCTCGAAAAGAACGTCGCCTTTCAACCAATGACTCCCATTTGAAATCCCGAAACATTTCAGTAGCATTCGCGCACTGATCGAACGTACCAGTAACAAACCTAGCCGCCCGCCTCGGAATTACTTCTATATCTTTCTTGAAACCGATCTGGTGGAGATCCCAAGCACTTGAGCAATACTGAAGACGTGGTCGTACAAGTGTTTTATATGGGTTCTCTTTAACAGACGAATCACATCTTCCCAATATTCTCCCAATAAACCGGTCGACCTTCCGCCTTCTCCCTGACTGTCGTTATAAGCACGTTCCATTTCATATCACTTTGCAGCGTGAGGCCTAGATATTTAATTGACGCGATTCTGTCAAGCAGCACACTACTAATGCTGTATTCGAACATTATGGGATTGTTTCTCCTACTCATCTGCATCACCTAACATTTTTCTACATTTACAGCTGACTGCCATACGTCACACTACCTAGAAATTTGGCCTAAGTGATCCTGCAGTCTACTACAGTCATTCAAACAACCTCAGATAGCAACAAATAATAAAACGTTTGTAAATCAATGGGACTCAACTACTCTGGTCATCTCTCCCTAGGCTTACGAACTACTTATGCTAAGGACAACAATTACACTCATGGCTACTGGAGGACTCGGACCTGCCGCGGTGGAGTAGCCGAGCGGTCTAAAGCGTCCCGCTGCGGAGCGCGCGTTTGCTCGCCGTGGAGGTTCGATTCCTCCCTGGGGCATGGGTGTGTGTGTTTGTCCTTAGGTTACTTTACCTAGGTTTAGTAGTTTGTAAGCTACGGACTGATGAACACGCAGTTTGGTCCGATAGATTTACAAACATTTGAACAAATATTTGATTCGGACCTCCGACGACGAGCAGCAGCACGCTCCGCTGCTAGGCGCTTTGGAAAGCTTGGCCACTACACCGCTGTTGTTGTTCGATTTTGAAAGGGACTAAACTGCAACGGTTATCAGTCCTTTGTTCCAGTCACAGAGTGTGTTAAGCTTACCCAAGTAAATGCGTTAACACGTCAAAACTTAAAAATAACAAGTGAAAACGAAGAAAGGGTGATCACAAAAATATAAGTAGGACATCCAACCACTCTGGTACTCATTAAAAATACCTACCTAAAAGACTTAGGCGGGTGGAGAACAGATCAATAACAGACACTCAAGAAACTTTAAATGCATTGGTACAACCCACACTTACGGGTAAAATTTAAAACAGAATCAACCATGGAGGCATTGTCAGCTAGAACAAGCTTCAAGTCATCAGGGATATTAAAATTCCTTCGCTCTGCGGCTAAATTAGGGCATTCCAGTAAGATGTGGGAGACTGTCAAAGGCGCACCACATCGACACTGAGTAGGGCCCTGGCGACGGAGGAAGTGAGCCAAGTATGGCCAATACGGAGCCGGCAAAGGACAATCGTCTCCTTGTGAGAGGTCCACAGTGAGGTCATCCATACAGCGGTGGAGGGCTTGACAACATGGAGCTCGTTCGCTTTGGTCGAGTCTGCCCATTCAAAACTCCAAACCTCAAGACCTTGCGGTTTGACTGAGATCGTAGGTCCGTTTCTGGGAGGCCAATGTCCAGAGACTTTAAAGTGTGGGCCTGCTTGGCCATCTGATCGACGTGTTCATTACCTGGTATACCTATGAAAGCGACAGAACGACCCAACTTGCCAAAGGCGAAGACGGTTCACCGCACCACATATTGCTTGGGAAGAAACTGGTCAAGGACCAGAATTTTTGGACTAGAGTTCTTTAGGGTTCTCGGCAAGAAATTTTGCTAATCTATGACAATGGGTCTTATTAAATGCTTCGCGCATCGATCTTTTTATAGACGCGTGAATCTCTACTATCTTTTGCCTGATTTGATTTGCTTGACGTTTTTTGAACCGCGAGTGCAACTGCCTTTTTTCTCGGATTTTTTCTAGTTATTATTAAACCACATTTGGTCTTTCCCATAATTAATACCAGCGTTTTATTTACAGTTCACTTCAATTTTGCTCATAATTGCTCTACGACCACCATACCGGAACTGAACGATATCCATTCAGTCCGTAAGTGGGAAGCTAAAAAAACTGCTTATCGCTCTTTCTTGCACAAATAGTCTCTTAACCTAAATGATAATTTTCACTCTACATCAGAGTGTGAGCTGATATGAAACTTTCCTGGTGGATGAAAACTGTGTGCCGGAACCGGAATTAGAACCTGAGACCTTTGCCTTCCGCGGTAGAGCGCACACAGTTTTAATCCGCCAGGAAAGTTTCACTCTCCTTACCTTCTTGACCGCTTTATTAACTATGGTGGCCATTGTCGCTACGTCAATGTCATGATCACTAACCCCTGTCTGTTCAGTGACAAGTTCTGGCCTTTTGTAACTATAAAGTCTAAGATATTTCTACTGTGTGTGGGCTGACGATTTATCTGCTTAAATTAGTAATTGGAAACCATAAACGTCACAGTCTATACTAAAAAAAAATTCAAATAGTTGTGAAGCTTAAGGGACTTAACTGCGAGGTCATGAGTCCCTAAACTTAAAAACTACTTAGGAACTACCTTATTCTAAAGACGACACAATCATCCATGCCTAAGGGGGGAATTGAACCCCCGACGGGGAACGGCCTCACGCATCGGAACATAGCGCCTCAATGCGCTTGGCCACTCCGCCGCGGCCAGTCTATACTTCGCAGGTCGAAGTCTCTCCCCAACTAATAATACATGACCTGTGTACGTTCTGGCTGCTTAGCGTAAACTTTCTTTGAATGGCTCTAGCACTATGACCGTGGAACCTGGAGCCGGAAAAAAAACATTAAAATGATTTTGCCTACACCTGTTTTACGCGTCCAGATGACCTCAAGGTCACTCTCGACTTCCACCTCAGTAGAAACAATCAATTTGTCCACTGCAATGAACATGCCCCTACCGATTGTACCTGACATACCTTTGCGATATACATTTCACTGTTCGTTAAATATTTCGGAGCTTCCGACGTTGAGATTCTGAGGTTTAAATGTTTTTAAAGCTTTGCGACGAAACTTAAGTGGTCATCAGTACTTAGACTTATAAAATACTGAACTAACTTATATTAAGGACGACACATACACCCGTGCCCGATGGAAGACTCAAACCTCCGGCGGGAAGCAGACGCGCACCCCGTAGCAAGGCGCCTTAGAGCGCACGATTACACCCACGCGGCCCGTCGGGGTTCTACCAACTTTCAGTCCTAAGGATTATTTCAACGCGACAAATTCCTGCAATGGAATATTTTCGGGAATTTTGTATCTAATACTCTGAAACTTTACTGCTAATATCTTGACGGTCAAAGAGTTCTTCTGAATGCGGCCTGATTTTACTGTGTATATATCGATTAACGATATACCATTAAAAAAAAAAGTCCTGTGCACTCCGCAAGTACTCTGCTATTCGAGTAGATGCTTCCTTTGTGTAGTGCACACGTGATCTATCAGGGGGATTCTTACAATAACGCAGGTCCAGAAATCTGCTGCCATGACCGTCAAAGATTCGATGAAGTCTTTGGTTTAGACCCAGAACTATTGCATATCTGCCCAGAACTCTGAAAAAAAATTACATTTTTGAAAAAAGGGGTGCCAACTTCACAGCTCTCCCACTATTCAGAATTGCGATATTTCACGAAATTCTGCAGAACTCTTTAAATTTTGTACAGAGAACTCTAGAACTATTGCATATCTGCCTAGAACTCTGAAAAAAGTTTACATTTTTGAAAAAATGGGTGCCAACTTCACACGACTCTGGCGCAATTTTGTGTAGTTTTTCTCCCTATTTACGCAATTAGCTCATGAACTATTATCTGGGCAAAAAAATATCATTAGGATTTTCTGCAGAACTCTTTGAGTGGTATTTAGAGTTGTGATCAGAACTACGTTTACGCTTGTAGGCAAATAATTATTAGGAAAAAACTAAAATTGGTTATAATTTTTTGTAATTTTTTCGCGAATTTGTGCAGAACTATTTAAATTTTGAACAGAGAACTCCAGAACTATTGCATATCTGCCTAGAACTCTGAAAAAAATGCACATTTTTGAGAAAAGGGGTGCCAACTTCACAGTAGCGTGTAAATTGATTCCCCATTATTGCAATTATCTCATGAAGTATAATCTGCACAGAAAAATGTCATTAGGATTTCCTGCAGAACTCTTTGCGAACTATTTAGAACTGTGATCAGAACTATGTTTGTACTAATAGGCAAAAAATTATTTGAAAAAACTAAATTTTGTGGTAATATTTTGTATTTTTTCGGCGAAATTTTGCAGAACTATTTAAATTTTGTACAGAGAACTCCAGAACTATTGAATATCTGTCTAGAACTCTGAAAAAAATTTACATTTTCCAAAAAAGGGGTGCCAACTTCACAGGACTGCATTTTTGGCCGGGAGATCCCGCGTGGGATTGTTCAGTCGCCTAGTGCGAGTCGTTTTAGTTGACGCCATCTCGGCGTTTTGCCTGTAGATGATGATGAAAATGATTATGAGGACAAAACACCCAATTCACTGTCGGGAATCGAACCCGGGGTCCCTGCGTGGTAGACAACGACGCTGCTAAGCTACGGGAGGTGGACAATGAATTATTAATATAGGATGATAATGAAAAAAATTGTTTGATAATTTTTCAGTCTTAAGTGTATATTTATGTACTAGCCTTTGCGAGGCTGCTCGACAGTTACTGGATATTTCCATTACTATCTCAGTTTTTTAATGTTTCTGTCGTCTGACAGCAAGTGATACACTAATCGTATTTTTATTTAACGCTAAGTTCTGTCACTGTGTACAACATAATATTAACCTTGCGATAATACTTGTGAAAGGTAAAACTTAGGCATCGATTTTCGCTAGTTAGTGGTTAGAAAATTCCATGCGGGAAAGAAATAACATATCAATATACCGCCTAAAACGGAAGAAAGCTGATTTATACGTTGAAGAAAAACTCGACTAAAACACAGATTGCCATTTCCGATGCATATGTTGTAGAGGAAGTATATGCGCGTGCTTTGCAAATGAAAATATGGGGCGTTATCATACTGTCATTTCTTAGGGGATAGTACCCCAAACTCTAAAAACGGTACCCTTATTGTAGCACTTAGACAATAAATACGTTTTTCTAATCAAGAAGTAGAATATAAATAAACGGTATCGAAAGAAGCACAGATATATCGGTGCGTTTTTAATGCTGAAAAGGAAATAAGTAAATCCACACCTCCTAGCCAACTAATTTCATTGTTAATTTGTAATCGTAAAGACGAGACTACTTTGTTTAATTTTAATCTGTTGCTGACGTGAGTTAAAGAAACTTACATGGTCATCGATTGTTTGTTTGGTAAACAATGAAATTAACGACATCATCTAGCTGTTATTTGGCAAATACGCCATACTAACAAGCCGTGCAGCCTCCTAAAATCTTAAACTTCGATCTCATCTTTTCCCTGATCCAAATTTGATGAATTAAAACTTTTATGGTGCTCCAAGATACACTTACCTACGAAAACTTCATGCAAATTCGTCACGCAATTTCAGAGATCTGTGTGTTAAATAAATTACGGAGAGGTACCACTGATTTGCTGTTTTATTATAGCAAAGAAATTAAATCAGTCGACATTCCAACTAAAGAGCACTTCCCATTTTCCTCATAAAAACTAACGGGAGAACAAATTTGAAATTTGTCCATTTACCATGAGTTACTAGATATAAAACAGTTTGCCTCCTCAGACACAGCAGTGAACAATTGTGATTAGGTGAAACTTGATTCTGGACCGCGTCTTGAACCATTACCTCTGTCGTTTGCGTTTTTTTTTTTTTTTATGGCTGGCACACCTTCCGGCCAAATTAAAGAGAAAAAGTATGGATAGCTTGCAGTCACACGGTCCGTAAAATGTCGGTGGCTTGGGATCGAGTTCTGAAACGGTACACAATTTTACTTATCAGTAATGGTTACTTCCAAAACAGCAAAAGATGTAAGAACAACGAATCCTGTTTTATGCCATGTAAAAACTACTATATAGCCTTCGAGAATAAATGCCCTTTATATCGTCTACAGATGCTTCTCGGTTGCACAGTGCTACAGTGCCAGACTACAAATCCAAAGGTCGCGGGTTCGATCCCCGCCAGATTCTAGGATTTTTATCTGATACTTTCCATTTCTTTCACCTCTGGCAGTATGGCTCATGTGAAAATACCGAGTAACACCGTGGTTCAGAACCCACGTTAAACTGTAGATCCCCCTGTAACTGGCTGGATAAATCAAAGTCCAACAACACTTTCTAACAGTAAGTACAGAATCGATGTTAAATAGTTTCTCTTGTTCATAATCGCTTTTCTTGTTACTGCTAATCCGTACTATGCATTCATCTATCAGAGGTTATTTTACAACCTAAATTATAAAACTCATCTGCTTATTGTCCCCTTTGTTATTGTAATTACTTCGGTATTTCCTTATTTAATTCCAGTCCAAGAAAATCAGGCGATGCTGAAGGAATTAGATTAGGCGACGACACAATGAAGATGGTGTGTGAGTTTTGTTACTTTTTCACTAAAATAACATAGGACGGTCGCTGTACAGAGGATATAAAATGCAGAATGCAATGGAACGAATAGCGTTCTTGGAAAAGAGAAATTTGCTAACGAATATTAATTTAAATGTAAGGAAGCCTTTTCTTAAGGCATTTGTCTGGAGTGTAGCCTTTATGAGAGTGAAACATGGATGATGAATAGTACAGACAGGAAGAGTATAGCGGGTTTTGAAATGAGGTACTACAGAAGAATGGTGAAGACTAGTTGAGTAGATCGTGTAACTAACGACGAGGTACTGAACAGATTTGGGGAGAGGAGGAATTTTTGGCACACCTTGACTAAAACAAGGACTCGATTGGTAGGACATATTCTGAGACATCAAGGAATCGTGAATTTAGCATTAGAGGGAAGGTTGTGGGGTAAAATTCGTAGAGAGATACCGCGAGACGAATACAGTAAGCACATTCAAATGGATCCGGGTTGCCGTTCATATGGAGAAATGAAAAGGCTTGCATGATATAGAGTGGGGTGGAATGATGCACAGAACCAATCTCCGGACTAAAGACCACATCAACAAACAAGTCAATTACTACCCTTCTAATGTTTACCTATGAAGGCGTCCATTTCATTGAACTACTCCTCGGTGTCCTTGATAGTCTCAAACAGAACTGAAATGTCAGTGAAAAAATTCAAGGTAACATTTCTTCTACCCGATGTATAATTGTTTTTTTCGTAAGTCTCCTTGATTTGTTTCACAAGGTGTTCTTCTGCAGAATGATTAACACGGAACTAAGCTTGCGACCATGTGTCGCTTCCTACCCTACAACGTCAAAGCTTTCGTGCCCCTCGAATCTTATAACTGGCCGGCCGCGGTGGACGAGGGGACTGAGGCGCTCCAGTCACGGTCTGCACGGCCACAACGGTCGAGGGTTCGAATCTCCCCTCGGGCATGGATATCTGTGCCGTCCTTAGTATTAGTTAGTTGATAAGTAGTTTGTAAGTTTAGGGACTGATGACCCCGTAGTTAAGTCCCATAAGCTATACAAACATTTGAAACATAACTGCTGTCTGGCTTTTATGTAAGTTGTCACCAAATTTTTTCCCTCTGGATTCTACTCCTGATACCTACAGAATTTGAAAGATATTTTTCCAGCCGACATCTCCAAATCGATAAACTCTATAAATATGGGTTTGCCTCCATTCAACGTATCATCTAAGGAAAGTCTAATGGTCAGTATTTCCTTGGATGTTCCACCACTTCTTCGGACACCCAACCGATCTTCACCAAGGTCGGGTTCATATGTAAATAATTAGTGTCATTAAGTGGCAGTCACAAAATATTAAGCTGACAGTTTATACTCTTTCCTGTTAGCACCTGATTTCTTTGGAATTGGAAAAAAATGTTCAAATGTTTGTGTAGTCTATGGGACTTAACTGCGGGGTCATCAGTCCCTAAACTTACAAACTACTTATGAACTATTTACGAACTAGGACGGCACAAATATCCATGCCCGAGGGGGGATTCGAACCCCGACCGTAGTGGCCGTGCAGACCGTGACTGGAGCGCCTTAGTCCCCTCGGCCACCGCGGCCGGCTTGGAATTGGAATTATGTATTACATTATTGTTGATATCTGAGTGTATTTCACTTGTCGTATGCATCTTGCACAACACTTACTGGAATATGTTTGCAGTAGCTGGCTGTCCTACGAATATCACTAGTTCTGATGGATTGTCGTCTACTCCAGGGGCCTTGTCTTGGCTTGGGATTTTAGAGTCCTGTCAAATTATCCTTGCAGTATTGTATTTCCAATGCCATCTTCATTTACTTCAGATCCCCTACCTATGGTATAGTCTCTACGCGCCCTTCCGTTCTGTAGTTACACTGTATATACTACTAACACTTTTCACATTTTCCTTTTGTGCTTAGTGCTGGTTTGCCGCCTTAACTTCCAATGTTCATACATCTGCTTTTCGATCGTACAAACATTTCTATATTTTCTATAAGCAGTATTTATCTTTCCACTAGTTATAAAGGTTTTTATATCGGTACAGTTATCTTCTTGCAATTCCTGCTTACTCATTATGCGGTTACTCTCTGACTCGTATTTTAGCCATTTATATTCCCTTTCAGTTTTCTTTATTTGCAGCACTTTTAATTTTATTCTTCAGTAACATGAATATTTGAAAATTTCAACTGGATTTGGGTTTATACCTAATGCTTCTCTGCTGCCTTCTCTACTTCATTTCCTGGATGTACCAATTCCTACACGGTTTTATTCCTTTGCACTAGTGGTATCTTTGAATCTCTTAAATAATTATCATTCTTTCAACTTCGTACCATTTCGTGATTTCAGATTTAATCTATAGTTTATAAGCAATAAATTTCGTTCGCGTCTACATATAATCCTAGAAACATCTTTCAGACCAAGATTGGCCAACATGGAAACAATATTCAGTTAAATTTTCAGATTTGCGGCGAAATGAGATGAGAATCAACAGTGGAGCCAGAGATTATATCGAAGCACCTGAATGCTGCACGCTTCATGTGAATTTCAGCTATGGGCGTGAAAACCTAATTAGTTGCATGATTAAAACTCCAGTAATTACTGGAAAACCGTATATCACTATCACGATTCTATTCTAAAGGCCCAAGCGAGGGGCACGCAACGTTTCCCACGTTAGTGCCATTAGCACATAATTAGTTCTGCTCCAGGAAAGGTCCGTGCCGTGGTGGAGTAGCCGAGCGGTCTACAGCGCCTCGCTGCGGTGCGCGCGGTTGCTCGCCGTGGAGGTTCGAGTCCTCCCAGGGGCATGGGTGTGTGTGTTGTCCTTAGGTTAGTTTACCTAGGTTTAAGTAGTTTGTAAGCTACGGACTGATGACCACGCAGTTTGGTCCGATAGAATTACAAACAAACATTTTTTCAAAGGTTCGTTATATTATCTTTGCCTAGCTAGTCACCGTAAGTATCTGAGAAGCTTAAGAAGCAAACGAAATAATCCTGCCCTATAGGATTACAAATATTTACTGACTGAGCTATCAAGAGAAAATACTATACTACAGTTAACCCGCCGAGAATACTTTTTGATACTACTGCGCATTATATTACAAGCACATCATTAATAATCTTTGTGAATTGCAACGACAGATATACAGGAACGTATGTAACAATGTATGCCAATGACGAGAGTGCAAATTTTTAAACGATTTTCTTTAAACACGTAATGAATAACACAAATTTCTGGGATGAGTTACAAGTTTCATGAAGGGTTTAATATGTTGCCCTTCATTTATCTGAATTCATGTTCGTCTTTAAGCACCCTATATCTATGACAGGTAGCTTTTGTGTTTATTAGCTGGAAGACTAGCAAAGTTTGTGAACGCTACAAATCCAATTTCCCACTGCTACTTAAAACGGGTTTCGCCAAAAATTTACCTCAACATGTGGAGCGTTGAATTAGTACTAGGGCTGTCACAGATTCGTTGATAGCAGGCTTGGACTTTGTGCCCGTTCTTTAGTAGGTATAATAAACGGCAAGTAAAGCTAGTTACAATCTTGTGTTAATAGGTATTGACGATCGGATCGATTATCTTATCAGGTAGAGGAAAGCCAAGGATAATTATTTGTGCCAACACTTCTCTGACTAACAATACCTGTTTATATGGCGTAGATGTTTATCACTGCGCTTTCAGGCATAGTACTGAGTAAGCTGTGATATCCATAGGATGTGACTGCAACACTCTTTTGTTATGTTTCTGACGTCCATTTATAGTAGCGTTACCAGTTGGTAACCTTTCGATGTAACCGTTTATCGAGACTGCTAGTACTACATACAGTACGTTTTTGTGGAAGTACGAAACTCTCCAAACCAGTTGACTCATTTTCGTAATGTTTACATCGCTGTAGCCCCAAAATGGGATATGAAACTTTAATAGCATTCCGTCAGTATTGGCGGATTTGTTTCTTTGTGCCCCCAAACATGGCGTTAAGATGCTACTGTCTCGGTCAATGGCTAAGAATGTATAGACGCTATAATATTGTAAGTTTGGAGGAGTACCGTTAAGAAGTATAAACAGAAACGTATTATTTTTTTCTACATGTTTTGATAGGGAGGTAGTAGGTTTTGTGATTTCTACGTCATTTGGAAAGCACTAATTAAGTTTGTAGGGCGTTGATATAGTTTCTTTGGAAATGTGCCGACTGACAGACTCTCGTATGTCAAATCAGACATATTTCAGGCACAGACTTCGTTTTTAACAAGAGACTGTCACCAATTTCAACAGCGAGTTTGGCGTTAACTCATTTTTTTTCAATATCGAGTATTTGGATGGAATTTCATTTCAGTTACGCAAATAGATGAAGAAAATATGTATGGAGAGATCTCTCGGAATGGGGCACTAGTGAGGATTCGATCTATTGTTTATTTTATATTTATCGTATGGATATACATATGCAATTCACAGAAATTTCTGTAGAATATAAAAGGAATATTTATACATTTCAAAAGGAAAATTCAACAGTTCTGTTCAAAAATGAACTGAAAAGTGACATAGTAACATTGTCTCTATTCCTGTGTTATTGTCATTCCAATCTCCGCTGAAATATATCTTAGTACATTCCTTTACGAAGTGTACCATGGTCTGTTCTGAAGTTTCACATTCACACAGTGGGGAGTCTGAGAGTCCCCATTTGTACAAGTACGACTTCATTCTTCCGTATGCACACCGTATGCAAGGAATGCACCAAGGAGGTGTAGGTGTAGGTGCAGTGGAAAGTAGGATTGAAGGGAAGGAATTCAAGGGACGAGAGAAGGGTACGGACACGGACCGCAATCGGGAAACTCGATCAGGGCCGTCGTTGTGGGGGCGGAGGGCGGCATTCGTAAAGATAAGCCTGCAATTTGGATGGCGGGGTGAAGTGTGAACACGGACAACGTACGAAGCCAACACCAGTTACCGACGGAAACGCAGGGACGGGGGTCGGGGGGATCCCAGCCTCAGCAAGGCGGCTTGTCACTAGGCTTTTGCGAAAAGCCCCTGTTGCTAAATGGATGTCAGTATGAAGAATGCGGTAGAAGTCCCACAATGCAGATGGTGCTGCCGAATCATACACAAGGATCCCATAGTCGAGGCGCGATTGTATGTGGGCCTTGTAGAGCTGCAGGAGTGTTGGACGTGCGGCTCCCCAAACAGTATGACTAAGGCAGCGTAAGATATTGAGGTATCGCCAGTACTTTTGCTTGAGCTGACGGAGGTGTGTCACCCAAGTGAGCCGGTCATCGAAGAGCATGCCAAGAAATCAATGCGTCTTTTCGACACGAATCAGTTCGTCAGCCAAGAAGATCTGTGGGTTCAAGTGAACAGCCCGACGACAAAAGTGCATGACTCGGGTTTCAGATGCAGAGAACTGGAACCCATACGCTGAGGCCCATGAGTTGTGCCTTTTTAATTGCTTTCTGCAGATACCTTTCAGCAACACTGATGCTTGTGGAGCTGTAATATTGGCAAAAGTCACCGGCAAATAGGGAACAAGAGACCAAAGAGCCTTCTGTAGCTAAGAGACCCTTAATTACCACCAAGAAAGAGGGGCGCCACTTAGAACGGAGTCCTATGGGACACCGTTCTCCTGAGTGTGAGTGCAACTCAAACAAGTGCCAACCCTAACAAGAAAGCTGCAAAGGAAAGAAAGCTTCCGACGAAGATCGGAAGAGCAACCTGTAAACCCCATTCGTACAGCGTTGCCAGTATGCAGTGACGCCAGGAAGTGTCGTATTGTGCGCCTTCTGAAGGTCGAAGAAGATGGTGACGAGGTGCTCATGCCGAGCGAAAGCTAGATGAATGGCTGACTCATGTGACACAAGGTTGTCAATAGCGCAGCGACCTTGACGGAAGACCCCTGTTGCTGACCCAAGACTCCCCGATCTTCTAGTATCCACATGAGTTGCTGACTCAACATACGTTCGAGGAGTTGGCAGAGATCATCGTTGAGGCTAATCGGGCGGTAACTAATTACCACCTGCGGATTGGCGCCAGGTATTAACACCCGGAATATGATACTGTCCCGCCATTGCGACTGGAATACATAAACGGCCCAAGACAATTAAACAGGGCGATCAGTTCATGTCGAGAATCCGCTGGTTTCAGCGGTTTCTGGTGTCTACCAAGGCACCGACGTACATCTGAGCACGACACAAGAACTTGGGACTGTGGCCTCGGCGGCAGAAACGATGACCATAGTTACCTGGTGAACTGCCATATCAATATCAGCAGGAAGTGGAGCAGCTACCACAGCATACGAAGTACAGGCCAGCCAGTCTGCTCTATAGAGTGATCATTGGGGCGGGCGGTAAGCAGGTTGGAACTGAGGCAGAGAATGGGAAAGTTGTTGTTACCACATAGATCATCCTGTACCATCCAGCTGAGATGGGAGAGAAGACTTGGGCTCCAAATGGAGAGGTCGACAGCTGAGTATGTGCCATGTGCCATGTTGAAATTCGTGGGTGTACCTGTGTTTAGGAGGCAGACGTCCTGCTGTGCCAGGACAGTCTCAACATTCCTACCGAAGTGGTAGATCTCAGTTCCACCCCACAAAGTTTGGTGGGCATTGAAGTCCCCCAAATGGAGAAATGGTGGGAGAAGTTGAGTGACCAAGCAGCAAGGTCAGCCAGGGAGACAACCTCATCTGACGAGAGGTAGAAAGAACAAATGGTAAGTTCTTGCATTATCCTGATTGTTACTGCCACTGTCTGCAGGGCTGTGTGGGGAGAGGCACAGGGCACTGGGAACAGTGGCAAGGATAGACAAATACAAACACCATCGGAGACTCTGTTGTAAATGGAACGGTTTTATAGCAGTCCCATTAGCCCCAAAAGGCTGTGGTCTGTTGAGCAGGAAACCATGTTTCTTGTAATGCCAAACAAAGCAGGGGGAAGCGGCACAACAACTGCTGCAACTCAGCTAGACGATTGAAAAAACAGCCCTATTCCACTGGAGAATTTTATTTTCTTCATACTGGAAGGCCATGATGTAGGACAGAGAATCATCAGTCCAACGATTTAGCTTCTGTCAAATGTTGCGCATCTAGAACCATTGGTGCGAGGGTGTCAGTGGGGGCAAAATTCACGGGGGACGTAAGGATCTCCACCTCATCTTCTGAGGCAGATTAAGTATGGAATTGTGGCACTGAAGCCGTCGAGGGGTCCTTCTTCTTTTGCTTCTTCTTCTTGTCCTCTCATTGCCCTTTCGGTTTTGAGGGCTGGGAGAGTCTTTCACAAGTGTTTTCAGGGCCCGATGTAGATCATGAAGCCCTCCGACTAGGAGCACAGATGGCACAGAGTCTTAGACCTAGTTGATGCTAATGCCTCCCTAATGTTGCGGGCTGCTTTTGCGTGGAATGCACCTGGATGGAATTTGTTACGTTCAGCTACTTGAACATTTGTAGCGATTCATGAACTTCATGAATCCAAACAATTATTGAAACGAAGATGTAAGAGAACATTAACAGTTGAAAATCAAGATTATCAAAATGTAGTCGAGACTCGCGGTCTGTGTGGGGAGTTATCACAGAGACACTAAAAGTACGAAGCACATCCAGAAATTAAGTTGCCCTATTTTTTAAAACAAAGACAACATAGTTACATGAAGAACTTTATTGGTAACACGTACAGCAATATGTGAGCTATTTTTCGACGAGGCAACTTAAAATAATGGGATTCCTGTCATGGCGTGGCATCAAGCCTTGTACTCCTATGTCGTAGACGTTTGTCGCCTGGAAATGGATCCAGCGAGTGGCAGTCAGTCAACTATGAGGAGTAAAATCAGCAGAGGGAGACCAAGATACGAATACAGTACTCAGGTTCAAATAGACGTAAGGTTCAGAAGTTCATTAGAGAGAAAGAGGCTTGCACAGTATAAATGTAGGTATTCACTGATCACATTAACTCTGTTATGACTTGTAATGCGTTCCTCGAAATGTGTACAGTGTGATAAATCATGCAATTAATTGCCAAAGTTAATTAGTCTTCTTTTCCATTTGCCTTATCCTGCACTGATGCGGAGTCGGCATTGTTAATATATATTTGGCATGTTAATTTAAGGAATGACCCATTATCCCACCCATTTCCCCAAATGTGTGCGTATAATGTTATTCTTGAGAAAGTCTGCGAAAGATTTATGATAGTTTGCGAGTCGTGTTACTGAGGTGAAACTTGGGTACCAACACAGTATTCACATAATGGGATGTGGAAAACCGTCAAAAAACTTGATCCAGGCTCGCCCTCATAGCGACCCATGCCGTGAAGCCCTACCAGAAAGCGGCGCGTCAAACCTCACGGATAACAAGCCGCGTTATAAGCAAAGATAATGATTGAAATAACTGGCGTTAGTGTGTTCATTTCAGTACCTGTATTTGTATGTAACAGAGTACAATAAGATAAAAGACTGAAATTTTACGGTGGAAATTTTATCCGAATAATGAAAGTGTAGTGAATTTTACTGGGTGCATAAGTAATACAGTAGTGATATGGGGAGCAACATAACAAATTCAATTCGGAGAAACCTCAAAAGGCCAAACGCTACCGACCGACTACCGTGTTATTCCCCTCCGACTAGTTGTCATCCGATCTGGAATGGACACCCATGTGATCAGCACTTATCTTTCCTGGTATTCGTCTTTGTTTCCTGAACCTGCTACTGCTCGGTTAAGAAGCTCATGAATAGCATAATGCTAATTAGTGCACCACGGTGAAAAACCAGTGCAAGGTCGCTTCGACGGTCATCCATTATCAAAGGGCCAATGACGTCCACTAGTCTTTGACGATCTGTTATTCGACGTGAATCACTGTCTCCTTCCTCCACTACGTATATTAAGAACCAGAAACACTGGCATAGGAATGCGTACGCAAATACAGAGATATGCAAACGCGGAGACGACGGCGCTGCGGTCGGCAACGCCTATATAAGACAACAGGTGTCTTGTGCAGGCGCTAGATCCACTACTGCTGCTACAACGGAGTGTTAGCATGATCTAAGTGAGTTTGAAGGAGGTTTTATAACAGTCGCACGAGAGATGAAAGACAGCATTTGCGAGGAAGCGATAAGGTGGCGATTCTCGCAAACAATCATAGCACGAGTGTACGGAATATTTCGGGAATCCGGTAAAACATGAAATCTCCAACATTGGTACGGCCGGAGAAAGATTCTGCAAAACGGGACCAACAAAAACCGAAGAGCATCGTTCATCGTAACAGGATTGCAATCCTCGCACAAACTGCCACGGATATCAATGCTGGGTCATCAACAAGTCTCAGCGTGCAAACCATTAATCGAAACATCATCAATATGTGCTTTCGGTGCCGAAATTCCACTCGTGCACCATTGCTGACTGCACGGAACAACGCTATACGCCTCGCCTGGGCCTGGCAACACAGTTGATGACTGGAAACATGTAGCCTTGTTTGACGAGTCTCGTGTCCAATTGTATCGAACGGATGGACGTGTGAGGGTATGAAGTCAACCTAATAAATCCATGGACCCTACACACCAGCAAGGGACTGTTCAAGCTGGTCGAGGCTCTGTAATGCCGTGTACAGTTGGAGTGATAAGGGCCCCTGATACGTCTATCTACGATTCCGACAGCTGACACGTAAGTTCGCATCAGAATCAATTTATGTCCCTTGTGCATTCAGACGGACTTGGGCAATTACAACTGGAATATGCGACACCCCAAACGTGCATAGTAGCTCCTGAAACACGCTTCTGAGTTTAAACACCTCCGCTGGGCACGAAACTCCCGCGACATGAATATTATTGCGCAAATCTGGGATGTCTTGCAACATGCTGTTCAGACGATATCTCCACCTTTTCCTACTGTTACGGATTTATGGACAGTTTTACAGGATGCATGTTGTCAATTACCTCTAGCACTACTTCAGACATCATTCGAGCCAAGCCACGTCGTGTTGTGGATATTAATTGTCTGCTTCCTTTGCACAGTTAACCTCGTTCGAGGATAGCGATTAAACGGAGGCTGTTTTGTGACTGGTTCGACCATGCAGCTGAAATTACTCGAGTACTGAACAGCACGGCCAAGATGTCTAAACTAAATATTGATTTCTGGTTGTCAGGTTACTTTGGAGCATTCAGCCTATTTACGCCAAAATAGGTCCTTCGGATTCTTCTGAAAATGTAGACAATTAATGCATAATTCTGAACATGGGCCGGCCGCAGTGGCCGAGTGGTCTGCGGCTCGCCAGTCACAGTCTGCACGGCCTCTACGGTCGGGGGTTCGAATCCCCCCTCGGGCATGGATGTTTGTGTTGTCTTTAGTATAACGTAGTTTCTAAGTTTAGGGAGTGATGACCCCGCAGTTAAGTCCTTTAAGCTTAAGAAACAACAAATGTGAACATGGTTTAGATGGTAGCTCTAGGGTCCATAGTATTTACATTTATATTTACGAAACGGAATGTAAGATATACTGAGTAAGGTTATTTCTGTTATGCTTCATTGTTCCACATTAAGGAGCATGCAGAGAAACAATATTACAGTGGCAGCTAAGAATTTAATACCATCACTCCAGACGTGGCAGCCAAATATGTCTTCCAGCTTCACCTGCGTCTGCCGCGCTCATTTCTGGTGAAATGAGATTAGGCCGGCGTGGAGATTAGGCCGACGTGGTTGCTTTTTTTTATTTATTACAACAGCAGAGAAACTCATCACCTGGTTCTTTCCGAGTTGTGTTGGAGTTATAATTTAGCATGGCACTAAAAGTAAGTTTCCCTGCAATACCATAATATAAACGCAAAACTTCTTGTTAGGAATAAGTAAACAAAGGCAAATCCAGAATATTTTGACACACACACTGATAATATACGTATAATTAAATGATACAATTTGAGTCTGTTACCGATTGCATTAAAGTTGACAGGAAAATTTGAAATAGTTAAAAGTGCCTTTGGTCCTGTCAACCGAAACACTAAAATCTCCAAGAGACTTTACAGAAATTACTGTATTCGTATCTGTAACAAAAATGCACAATTACAGTGCTAAAACAGATACGTACATACACTGAAATTTGAAATTGTTGTTTTACGCATGTGACATTTATTGACAGATCCTTTAGTTATATTACTATATGTAACATACGCTCTCATTCGTTCATTGATGCCCTAAATTGTAATCTAAAATGGTACATAAATATTAGCACTCTCTCTTTCCATAAGAATATAGGAAGGTCGTGCTTTTGTGGAACTCGTAATGACAATTGCTTTTATCTTCAGAATACACGACCATTCTTTACATTTTGTGTGTTACGTAGTGTTCCTGAATAGTCATGAAAAGTGTAGCGGAATGGTAACAGTTATCGAATGTCGCACTGGACAGCATCAGACAGCAATTGCTGCTTTCATCTCATTCCTGTGGATGTACGCCACTTCTACAAACTTCTAGAATTCTTGCTTCTCCTTTGATTTTCTCCACCTACAGCTGCAAATATCATGTTGTGCCGTACTGCTAAAGATAGTGGCTTGTGAACTACAGGTTGCCACAAATAAATAAGTTTTCTGACGGTCACTAGACAAGGAAAACCAGACAAGCAGACGTTTATTGGTACATGGAGTCAGTAATAGCGTTCTGCAAGAAACGCCACGAAAAGTTGCACGATAAGCAAGCAGAAGTTATGAAAATTGTAATTAACATCAAACATGATCGTAAGGAACGGACAGCTTCCCTCTTCGCAAAATATGAGTAGGATTCTTCATTATGCTGCCTTTTTAGCTGCTTGAATCGAAACACACAGGACGCCAAAAATATGCGGTATTGAATTCCGAAATACACAAAGTACAAATACTACTAACAAAAAGATGTCGGTATCGAATGAGGTTTGCCATAACCATTTTACAATGCGGAATTACGCTCAATTACAATACACTCTTCTGCACAGACACAGAAATTTAGCCGCGGTGGAGTGTCCGAGCGCATTGAGGCGCTATGCTCCGATGAACGAGTCCGTTCCTCGTCGGGGATTCGAACCCTCCCTCGGGCATGGATGTTTGTGTTGTCTTTAGTATAAGTCAGTTCATAAGTAGTTCGTAAGTTTAGTGACTGATGACCCCGCAGTTAAGTCCCATAAGCTTAACAAATATCTGAAGATTTTTTGAACAGAAATTTAGTTCTATGAATTCGTCTTTATTTTGCATTTGGGCAATGACAGTTTGTATGTTGTACCAAGATTGACGTTTTCAGTGATTTCTCTATATCATTCCAAGAAACTGCTTGGTTCCCTTCTGTCCTTTCGTTTCAGGAAAAGTTATGATTTTCCTATTTATCACTACAAATCTGAGCATCATTGGAGATGTTTAATTCAACGAAAGTACATAATTTTATTTTAATGTACTGCTAATAAGAGGTAAACCGATACATACACGAGATACGTTGTAGTTTTTGTAGCAGACAAATCAGTGACAATAACGAGAATTGATTTGTTTAATGAATCTTCCAAAATCAGTTGGATCAGCTAGCCTCGCAGTTCATTGGACTGTGGGAAGGGTAATCTGAACTCCTACTTGCTTGTTGCCTTTCTGGTAGTCTTTCACTCAACAAAAGTAGCCAGTAGCCATGCAATTTCCGTGTCATATTAAAGACGCTTTCCATCTTAATACACAAGTGACAGAAGTACGAAGTACCATTGTTATGAATGGTTCTAGAGCGCCGGCCGCGGTGGCCGAGGGGACTGAGGCGCTCCAGTCACGGTCTGCACGGCCACTACGGTCGGGAGTTCGAATCCCCCTCGGGCATGGATATTTGTGCCCTCCTAGTTCGTAAGTAGTTCATAAGTAGTTTGTAAGTTTAGGGACTGATAACCCCGTAGTTAAGTCCCATAAGCTATACAAACATTTGAACATTTTTTTGAAGCTGGCTCGATATACAAACCGAGCGAGGTGGCACGGTGGTAACACAGTGGACTCGCATTCCACAGGACGGCGGTTAAAATCCACCTCCGGCCATCAAGATTTAGGTTTTCCGTGATTTACTTAAATCACTCGAGGTGAATGTTGGGATGTTTACTTTTAAAGGGCACGGCCAGTTTCCTTCCCCATCCTTACCCAAAAGTCGGAGCGTGATCGCCGTTTCTCATGACCACGCTGTCGACGGAACGTTAAACCTTAAGCTTCCTTCCACCCTCATTTAGAAATACAAGAATAACGGCGCCTCCAGGAAATGAGGCCATATGCTGGCAGAATGCAAGAATCACTTCAGACGTAGGACGTAATAATATTTGCTTTGATTGCACAGAAAACAAACTAACTTTAATCAGATTTTTAATGTTCTTGTGGAGTAAATATAAGGGGGAGTCAAATGAAAACGGGCCAGATGGGAAAAAAAAGGTAAGTAAACTTTTTTAATTTCAAAAGTAATCAACATAACCGTTAATACGTTTATCCCACTGTGAGACAAATAGTCAGCACCCTCTTGGAAAAATCTTTGCAGTTTGTTTAAAGAACCTCGCTCGGTTGTTACCTCGCGTGCACCACTTCATCGGAATCAAATAGACAGTCAAGAATGCTTTTCTCAACGGCTGAAACAATAAAATTGTCGTGAAGTTAAAGGGGATGCGTAAGGGCTTACCAACGAAACTTCTGCAGGATAGTTTAATTCCTCGCTGCGGAGCGCGCGGTTGCTCCCCGTGGACCGGCCGCGGTGTCCGAGGGGACTGAGGCGCTCCAGTCACGGTCTGCACGGCCACTATGGTCGGGGGTTCGAATTCCCCCTCGGGCATGGATATTTGTGCCGTCCTTAGTATAAGGTAGTTGATAAGTACTTTGTAAGTTTAGGGACTGATGACCCCGTAGTTAAGTCCCATAGACTCTACAAACATTTGAACATTTGACAATCGAAACCGCACTACAAACATTTCAACCAGTGACCCTATTTAATCAGTACCGAGGATTTTTCGTATCCCCTTCTGGCTTGCTACCGGATACGAAACTCAAAATGTTTCGATTTTTTATGAGATACATTTCTCAGTTATACGCAAGAGAATGCTGGTGGTGGTGTGACCGACTGAAACTGTTGCCAAAGCTGCATTTCGTCGTCCTATATAAGAGTCTGGCACGTACACGGCTAATGCTACGCCCTCCAGAATGGCTGCTTCGTAGACTGGGCTAGTGGCGCCGACCCAACTAGAACACCGGCGAAAATTGATGCATCGCGCCTTGTTCAAACACTGGCGCTGGCCGCATCACAGGACGTCGACATTTAATAGATGGTTTCTTGTTCTACTAGCAGAAAAGCATTTGTCTCAAATTATTAAATTGTCCGCCAACCTAATTTCAATTGCTTGCCTGTATACACTGTTCCAAAAAGGGCACGTTTTGGTAAATATGAGGGTCTCGTCAAATTTTATTCTCTGCAAAAATGTTATCTGTTACGGCGATTTTTTTTTTGGACTGCAGTAGCATCACGTGGTGGCAGTGTTCCCCGCATCTGTCTCTAACGGTACGAATCGAGCGGTAGATCTACGCCTTGCCACACTGACACAGAATTTTATGAACGTCAGATCAAAAACAACCGGAATCGATTATGAAGAATTATTAAGCCGGTAAAGTCAACGAATAGAAAATAAGGATGTTAGAAATGATGATTGTGTATGTTTCTTTAAATTTATCTGGCACTAAGCATTACTTCGTTTCTATTTCTAAGTTTCCGAAAAGGGAAATGCGTACTGGAAAACTAAAAGGTTCTGACATCTCCAATCTTAACCTGTTATTCCAGTTTCAAACTTCAGTTTTTTTTTTTTTTTTTTTGTTTATTTCATCGAAACACATGTTCAGCAGCAGTGGTGGCAACACGTTGTGTTCAGTCTTCATATAATTCTTTAAAAAAAAATCCGATTTTGCGTTGTTTCTCTGTTCCTTTTTGGCCCTCTTTAGGTTACGGTAGTAACACTAAAAGTGGGCCTTTGCGATCGTCTTTTAAGAGCTAGAAATTTAAATGAAAATAAAGGCATAACCATTCATCTGACACGAAAATTGAATAACCGAATTTGTAGAAAAGAAAATTGTCTACAAATTTGCTCTCATATGGTTGTTTTTTTTTTCATATCTCGTATCGTTTCAAAGATATTTACAAAAATAACGGCGATTTTGGGACGGCTGTCTGTCCGTAACATGTTCCCACGGTTTAGGTCGAACCGTTCAACCAATCGGCACCAAATTTTACAGACATAATTGTTGGCTACCAGAGACCGGAACCTCTCTTTTTCAAATATTTAGGACCAGAAATACGTTAGTAATGCCGAAAAAAGCCATTTGTAATGTAATTTTAATTTCAAGTCAACCGTTCATCTGATGCAAAAATTGAATAACCGGATTTATAGAGGAGAAAATTCTCTACAATTTTGCTCCCTTATGTTTTTTTCATATCTCGTATCGTTTGAGAGATATTTGCAAAAATAACCTAGATTTGACACCCTCCATTGAATTAACGGAAACCAGCCGTTCGGAAATGTCTCATGACATTCCTCGCCCAGAACTCTCTCTGGCATACGCCATCTTGCGTTGCGTATTTGATGATTTTCTTATTGTAACTTACACGATGTCATTTCAAAGCTATGGCGCACTGAAGAATTAACAAAAACACGTCGTTTTTCGTAAAATAAATGATAATCTAGTGTCTAAAAATGCCATATTATCATCAGTTAACAACTGCCATCAATAGTACGAGATTAAAAAACACGACTACTGATAGTTAGCTGTAGCGTAGTGGGTAATGCGGCGGACTTTGACGCTGAAGCGTTTCTAAGCGTTTATTCACTATTTGCGGAATATATTGAAAGTCATTAATTAGAATCAATGCATCTACGCCAAATGTACGCTGTGTTCCATCCAGGCTATAGTCACTCGTCCGAACGTCAAATGTACGCTACGTTCGTTCCAGCCTGTAGCCATTCGTAACCAGTACATGCAAAGAAAATAAACTTAGAACTACCAAGACAAGACAGGTGATAATATTGTAACGAAAAAATATAATGAAAATGTGGGAGAGATATAAAAATGATAGTTCAAAGAGATAAAAGTTCAAAATAGAATATTTTTTGTCAAAGTTAAACTCAAACATCATATAATTTTGATTGTTTGTTAAAATACGGTCAGCAAGAATATTACGTGTTGGATGCATAGATATTACCACAATATTAGAGTCGTAATGTTATCACTACAATTTTTTATTATTTAGATAATTATTTTGGTCCAAAATGTTTACAAAAACTTATGAATCTACAAATCCAAGCCGGCCGCGGTGGCCGAGGGGACTAAGGCGCTCCAGTCACGGTCTTCACGGCCACTACAGTCGGGGGTTCGAATCCCCCCTCGGGCATGGATATTTGTGCCGTCCTAGTTCGTAAGTAGTTCATAAGTAGTTTGTAAGTTAAGTCCCATAGACTATACAAACATTTGAACATTTTACAAATCTAAAGCGGGCCGTAAGACACGTCAGTGCGAATTTTTAGTTCCTCTCCCGAAAGAGAACACTGATTTTTGTATATACGTTTTCTCCATACAAATCCTTTGGTGGCCTTTTATTGAGGGAAATACAAAGTGAAAATACCTTCTCGAATATTTATTATTATTATCATCTGTGTCAATGAATTTCCTGTATTGACGATATTTTACACTGGCCGTCAAAAAGTAGGGACGACTGCTTCAGTGATGTGTTTCCTATCCGCATGCCATGGCCACAAGTAGATGTGCCATAATAATGCTTATCTCACCAGTCTTTCTATATGCCTCTGCGCTCCACGAAATGTCAGCCTACCAAACTGGCTAAACTATCTTCTCCCTCTTCAGCGCCAGAAGTCGCCCTGATACCAAATTTGAATTTTTTTGAAAACTATAGACTGTAAGGCGCTCATTTGTATATTTCTGTCCTATTTTAAAAGGAAATGATGAGTTGATGTTTAATGAATCTCTACATATACTGTATTATAACTGGTATATTGCTTCTATTTGCCAATATAAACATGAAGCTGAAGCTCTACATTTCGCTAGAGTTGGAGACACTGACAATTACGAATTTGGGCACGCGGAGTTCTCTGTTTTTGGGCGGGCAAAACTGTCAAAACAACTGGTACAGAAGCTTCGAATCTGGTCAGCCACGCAGATTCGTACCTAAAAGTCTTCATCCATTTTGTGACACTATGGAAAAATCGCCAGTTTCTATGTGAGATCGTTATTTACCAATGCACCAATGTCAGACATAATAAACGTTCTAGAGAAGCGTTTGGAATTCGACATCTGCGATCTAATGGGATACAGCTTGACTACCGCATATTTAAAGTGGAAAGGAGAATTCTACTAACCAATTTATGGTGTATCTATGAGCTTCCCTATTTCGCCTATTACAGCAGACATTTCCATGGAAGAATTCGAAGTAACAGCTCTCCAGTCTGCAGCATTATGCCTAGAATGCAACGTCCCCTTCGTCATCTGCCCAAATGAGGTAAAAGAGCTACGGAATTTACACCAACATCTCAATCGCTAAGCGGGAGTACCCGTGCGTTTTAAGACACCTTGCTACGTAGTGCGCGTCTGTTTCCAGCCGGAGGTTCGAGTCCTCCTTCAGGCATAGGTGTGTGTGTGTGTGTGTGTGTGTGTGTGTGTGTGTGTGTGTGTGTGTGTGTGTGTGTGATAGCATAAATTTGTCCTAGTAGTTTGTAAGTCTAGAGACTGATGACCATTTCAGTTTCGTCCCATAGCTTACAAACAACATCTCAATCAGAACCACAGGAAAGTTCACTTCGCTGACGAGGTAGAAAATAGAGGGCTGCGTTTCCTCAACGTGGAAGTATACCGAATGCATTATGGTAAACTTCGTCAAAGAGTGTGTAGAAAATTAGGGACAGCTACATCTACGCTTCCTCGGATCATAACTCTATTCAGAAGAATTCCACTTATCAAATTTTAACTAAAAATGTTCAAATGTTTGTCAAGCTTATGGGACTTAACTACGAAGTCATCAGTCCCTAAACTTATAAACTACTTATGAACTACTTACGAACTAGGACGGCACAAATATCCATGCCCGAGGGGGGATTCGAACCCCCAACCGTAGTGGCCGTGCAGACCGTGACTGAAGCGCCTCAGTCCCCTCGCCCACCGCGGCCGGCAAATTTTAACCATAGTTTCAGTGCTATCAAACATCTAAAGACGTAAATATAAAAGCTCAAATCCACCTTTGCGGCCAAGGGATTATGGATGGCGGTTATTGCTGAAACAACCGGTTTTCCGTTATACCGGTTCTTTTCATCTCCAGTTTAACCGCACTGCAAGAATTGCTCAAGCTACGATTTTTTTAAATAACCGGTTTTCGGTTTTTTATAGCTAATATATCCAGTAGAGTTCGACCGAAACATATTTTGCGGCCGAAAGAGAAACCGTAATCATCGGTTCTTCTAGTTTCTGCCGAAACCGAAACTTACGAAATTTAGTTAATATTTAGGTAAATTTACGTTATACGACAAGTCACTAGTCTTTCCATATTTTGCAAGGTCCCCTCCTAATACTACGCCTTCTTGAGTGTGTATAAGCCTAGCCAGGAGTCCGTAGAAGACGATATACGAAGCATACAGATTTACTGGCCTAGTATTTCCATCCGGTAGTTGCGAATATTGAGCAAACCACTCCGTAAGTTGGACTTGTGAGCCAGCGCATACGAATATCTCGTTATATACACAATAGATATAAATTACAGTCAGTAAATAAACTTCAGTCAGTGCTGCAGAAATATTTCGAAAAATAAAATCACAGTTCCGACTAACAGTATGATTGTTGTCAGTGTAAATTTACACAAATTGAACTAGGAAATCTCTGTACCACATGATCAAAGAATGTTCAAATGGGTGTGAGTTCTTATGAGACCTAAATGCTTAGGTCATCGGTCCCTAGCCTTACACTCTACCTTAAACTAACTTACGCTAAGGACAACTTATACACCCATAACCGAGGGAGGAGGGAGGACTCGAACCTCTTACTGGAGCAGCCGCGCAGTCCGTGACATGGAGCCTCAGACCTCACGGCTACCTCGCGGGGCACTACACTATCAATTTTACGTAAACCCATATTGGTTATTAAAAAAGCCCCTCGCTTTCAAGGAATCACATTAAAAAACTTATTAGCATAATACATTAAAAGTTATTATTCCAAGCTTACATAATAGGTATATGAATCGAATTTACCTTGTCTTCCAAGGAACATTTTGGATGCTTTCTCATTAAATGACATAGCATGTTTGGAGTACCTCCACGCGTTTTCAGCTTTTTAAAGAAAATGGAACATTGTGCTGCAGTGCTCCCGTACTTCGAGAAGTACTTCCACACTCGGGATGGTGCCATTTAAAGACACAACCGATGTCTGGTGACGGCAGCAAGGAACTGCCGCATGACCAGACGGAGGCAAGTCTCGTCCACTGCTGGTGCACGCGCGTCGTCTAATAGGCCACGCCACACGACAACAGCCTCAATAGCTGCACCAGTTCTTAAGTTCATATGCCACGTGTTTGTTGCGCGTTTGTGACTGCCGGGATTGTTCTTAAATTATCATTGATCGCTTTCTTTGTAACTGTGAGCACCGAATATTTCACAGCAGTGGAAATTTTTGGAATAGCCCTAAATATTAGGGTCTACTAGTTTTAATTTTTTAAAGTTATTTACAAAAAACACATTTTGAACCTCTACTACAGGAAGTAGTCGTACCGGTTTTTTTACCCGGTTCTTGGCAATAACTAAAAAAACCGGTTACAACCGCCACCAAATAAATACCGAAAAAGCCGGTTACTCAAAACTAAAATACCGGTATCGGTTTTAACCGGTCGGTTTTTCCCATCCCTACAAGGGATATGCGACAACTCTGATATACAAAATCATGTTGATAAACTATGAATGTAATAGAGAAGAACATGGAGACGCCAGATTCATCGTTCTATTACCATATATACTGGGGGGTCATTGAATGTGTTCCAAAATGCCTCATCGGGCAGGAGGCCAGCAAATCTTGCGGAGCAGTAACTAGATGTAATATAACAATTACTCAACATAGGATGCAGTAGACAAACTGAGTGTTGATGGTGTCTACGAAATCGGTTACGAGTGTGGACTGCTACATGTTGAGGAGACCGGACTAGCGATCAGGACAAGACCTTCCGAAGATGAAAGATACATACGGCTTGGACGACACAAGTCAGCGGTAAAACACCAGGATGGGTGCGGAAAACGGTGACGCCGTGGAGTGGTCGAGCGTTCCAAGGCGCCTACCTCTGGTGCGTGCCGCTGCTCGCCATCGGAGCTTCGAGTCCTCCATCGAGAATGGGTGTATTTATTATCCTTAGCCTAAGTTAGTTTAAGTTTTTTGTAGTGTTAGGGACTGATAACCAGAGTGGTTAAGTCCCCAGATTTACAAATATTTGAACGGAAAACGATTATTTATCCGTGAAGCCCGCATGCCGGCGAGGGGTGAGGTTAGAGGCACAGAATTAACCAAGCGACAACCTAACATGATTAAAGAGATGTGAGGTTCGTTTAAGTAGCTGCCAGCAAGCTATTCGCGCATGCGCAGATCTGAAATTAAGTTCAAGCAGCGCCTCCTACCGCTTCTGGCTACTTGCCGAGTGGTTGTTTGCTGTTTAAGCAGTAACCGCAAGCTACCAGATTCTACCCGGAAAAATATTACTCGTGCGTCAAGCTACCAGATACGCGCATGCGCAGAACTTTCAGACTTGTAGTGGGAGGGTGCTCGTCGTGACCAGTGTTTACGTTTCGTGATAGTTTCATTTGTTTGTCTTCGTGTACAACAGTCTGGTCACATGGAACCAAAACGGATTTCTGTGACTGGGAACTGTTAGGTGAATTTATTTACAAAAACGCTGAAGGCCAATAATGATTTGGACACAAGACTCATTATCGAGTGTTCATACAAGAACAAGAATTATTCGAGTTGAAGAACATTAAAGCTATTTTTGTCGGTTTGCTAAAAAAATTGACTTTTATCAATCAATTACAATAAACTGTTCTATGCCACAGAAGCGTCAATTAATTTGAAACAATATTCCAGACTGTTGCCTTGTTGAAACTGTTCGCTGTGTTTAAAGAGCTCACGTTTTATTTTGTAATGCAGATGGTGTTCACAGATTTAATACTCTCCTATTATAAAGAACTAAACATGAGGGTATACTTAAAGGAAATTGCTATTCTGAAAATCACAAAGAAAAGCTTACATGATATCAGGTAAATCTACGTGAATCTGGACAGGTTGATATACTCTTAAAGGCGAATAGTGGTTTGAGTAAGGTTACGAAATTGATACTCTTGGCTTATCCTCGGATGTGTTCTTCGTTTTATGAAATAATGTAGGACCTGGTAATGCTGCACATACGAATATTAGTAAATGTTTACTTGAAGGTTAATAAGTAATTGAAAATAAGATAAATACCTGTATTGACAGCTTAATAAGACAAAAGAAATGTTTGCTTATAGACAGCTACCATCCAGGGAACAATGTTGCATTCTCTAGGCTCCGAATTATATCTTAATTTGTGTTTAAGATTTAAATTTACACACTGACATTCCTTGGAAAGTTACTGGAAAACACTGCCAACATATTATTGTTATTATTAATTATTATTATTGTGGTGTCGCACAAGTCTAAAGTGCGCGCCACGTACTTTCGCCGCGCGCCGCCATGCACGCACGGCTCGGCGTTCTTACGACGTCAGCCACGAGCGCCCTGTGCTGCCACCCCGCTCGTGGCCACCAGTGAACTGCATCGCTCACTTGGGAATCAGATAGGCACCAGTTAACACCTGGGATTAAGACAGGCAATAGGAAAGTCTCTCATCAGTAGGCAGGCCTCTATCTACTTCAACTATGTATCAGCATTCTGCAGTCATGAACTTTGTATAAGTTACGTATTATCTTATTTCTACGAAATATACAACTTGTTCTAATCTAGCTTAGTGTTTCTAGTTTCTGCTGTGCCACTGGCTGGTCACCTCCGTACCTGCACACGCGTGCATCCTTTATTCCTGTATCGGTCTCTCACTACTCGGCCACCAACACCCAGGACAACTGGCGGAAACGAGACACAAAAGTGGCGACGAGGATGGGACACAAAAATTATCTTTCAGTGTTTTATCATTGTACACATTTTCGTTTCTTTGTAAGTGTGATGTATTATGTGAAAAGGTGTAATACATCATGGTCTCACTAAGTCACACTAATAAAATTGAAAAATAAACTATTGTTGTTCTGCTACCTGGGTACACTTCCTCGGCCGCCGCCGCACACTCGGCTACTTGCCCAACCGCCGATGTACCGTTACTCTGTTGATGACGTCATCCAAGTATCGTTATCCCCCCATCCCTCCCCCCTTGCCCACTTGCCTAACCTCCAGCTCCAATTAATTAAATCTAATTTGCGTATCAATTTAATTGTAACAACCTATGTTTCTTTTTTATCAAAATAGGGGTAACTGTCCCCACAAGAAAGCACTTGCATGAGCACAGCCCCCCCGCCACCGCCCCACTACTGTCCCCACCTCCACCCCAACAGTCCTAAGGATTGCCGCCCCTGCTGACCCGGTCCGGGACGGTAAAAATTTTTTTTTACGAAAGTTATTACTTATGGACGTACGCCAACACTGGAAAATAGGAGCCAATTATTGTGTAATTCGGACAGTACAATTACCTGGAATAACATCGAACATGTCCGTCTCCACAAGTGGACACTTGTGCGAGTGCTGCCCACCGCTCCCTATTATTTTTTGCATATAAATTTAATTTATGTATTACAATTAGAACATTATTTATTAAGTCTGCATATCAATTTAACTTCCCACCACCACCTTGCTATCGACAGGTATGCCTCCGATTATTTTGCATGGTAGTCGTACTTAGTATGTATTATTAAGGAAGAATATTTCTCTTGGAAGTAATGTTTAACAATAGTCGTTTATAAACAATTACCAATGACCTATGTTTTCTGACATGACATTTCATAACATACTTAAACGATCATTTCACATAGAGACAAATTATTTAATCAAATATAAACGAGTGCAAGTACAATCGAGGAAACCTACACTCGACGCTAGCGTGGCTAAAACTAAACTGAACAGTTCTCAAGGGTCGAACGCACGTGAGCTCCCTGCTTGGCAGGTGACAGCGTCCACCCTCTTGTCTGCCTACAACCAGAATAAGCAAGGAATGCGACCAACTGCCCTTCACGAAACTCGGCTAGGAACCCAAATCTCCACAAGTACGAATATTTAACCATGACTGAGGCGATCAATATTGCTATTAGCAATAACCCTAATTGTTTTGCTGGAGTGTACCGTTAGTCCCCCCCCCCCCCTCTGCGCATACTTGACGACCGCCCGCCCTTAATTAATTTTATTAGATGCGGTTAATAATAGCGCATATTAGAAAATAAACGGGATGTAAGGGTACCGAAAGCCAGAAACTTATGTACCCATCTTAAGAAATGCTCTTTCGATGTCCAGATTATTTAAAAAACAATTCTAACCAGAGTCAAACATTTGGGACTACCCAAAGAAAAGAAATGTTCCGTTTCAGAACTCGATCGCCACCTTAGATCTATCAGTAAAATAAATGTACTCTTCGTTTAGACTATGTATGCAACAGCTAACAAACGTAATATAACAGTAACGATCGTCGCAAACCTAAGTGTCCAACGCTGTAGGCGTGTAAGAACTTCCTTAACAATTTCTGTCGGAACCGGTACGAATGATCCTCGTTTAAACACCTAACAGTAACGTAGCTCAAACTTCAGTGTGATCGCAAACACAGGCTACATAAAACAAACATATGCTAAATGTTTAAACAAAATATCATAACGGATGAAGCATTCTCTCTCAAAAAACGTCTGAGCTATATATCAACATGATCAAAACTTTCTACGCAAGACCTCTGCAGACAGAGCACTTTGACGAGGATAGCGTGCATACATTTATTTCAACACGCTATGATGGAGCTCAGCCCAACCACATGTATGACAACAGCAGTCAGCATCGGCCTCCCATCCCGAAAGCAAACATGGTTTCCATACAAGTCCCATCTAATGCCAACCTCTCTCTCTCTGGTATAAATCATACCAGTCGCACTTAAAATTATCAAGTTCTGAAATTTAATAGGTATTCCTGTAATCCACCACTATTATGGTTTTATACGCCTTCCGACAATACAGAGAATTTGTGTAGTTTAATTCTACCTCCATCCACCTAAGGAATCGCTCTCACCTGTTACAATGCAAACGATTCTTTACAACAGGTCAAACACTGATAATCGAGCGCCCCTGTAGACATTTCAACCCTATTGTACAACAGAGAGTCACAATAAAAAGATGCATGAAATAATCTGCCGATTTCCGACCGTCTACACTAAAACTTTTGTTTTTCTCAAAAGCAATGATCTAACAATAGCTCTCTTTAAATGGCACCAGGCAATACAGCAACCACGAAACGGAGGTACTACTTTACCTACCCAATGCAACACAGATTTTCAGTTCTGTAGAACATATCGACCCGCCCTTTACCCACAAAAATTCCTACTCAAAGTTCCTTTCTTGCGACTTCTTTTTTCATTCCACTAAACCGAACTTGGATTTTTTTTTCTTTTTTAAAGTAGCTTTCTACCGCAAACTAAGATGCTAACCTACACACCTGATAGTTAAAACGACATGGTGTGCTGACACTTTTTCTTGTTGCAGTACAAATGCATACGTGCAACGTAATGTTCGCAAACACTTATATTGCACGCCAACGCCCGCATACGTCGAATATCATATTTCTACACAGCCGCGGCAGAAAGGCTCAGCACATTGAGGCGTTCAATTATGATGCACGAGGCCGGTCCCCGTCGGAGGTTCGAATCTCCCTTCGGGCATGGATGTTTGTGCTGTCTTTAGTATTGGACGAGGCATCACCCATATGTGGGTTATTTGATCCTCCATCTGGAAATGCCACTCAAAAGCATCATTTGGGGGTCAACTTGGAGTCTTGCTGGCATAAGAAACGCTGGTCGTGGTGTGAATTTTGTGATCAGTGGCTTGATTTATCCTAAAACTCAGTCACGTGATCAGTCTATCTCTATACCACATGTCTTGAAGAATACATCCGGAATCGAAGGATGCATTGTACCTCTCACCCATATGTGGGGTATCAGGTCGTTCGCCTAGAAATATCACTCAAAAGCATAATTGAGAGATCTAGTTGGAGTCATACTAAGACATGATCCGATGTTTGAAATGTGAATTTTTGTGCTCAATAGCATATAAACAACCTTGATGGAGCACTGGTCTAAATTTTACCTTCCGTGCATATAAATTACATATACTAACGTTTCTTGCTGTTTTGCTGTAGAACATAAGACGAATGGCACTGGGTCTGTACAAGGATTGGTGGAACACGTGGTTCTTTGTATAGAATGATCACGCAAAAATCATATTTCGAGTAATATTTGTGAATCTTACTATGTGTGGATCGTTTTGTCCTAAAAAAGGGTTGGATGTGTTGCAGTCCTATGGTTTTGATGTGTAAATCATCGATATGTGGGTCGATATGCCCCAAAAAGGGTTAGAGTTGGATCTAATGTGTTTTAAGCTCTTGTAGTACAGTATCGTTTTCGCGATGTGGGAATAGCGTTAGACGCACTCTAGGTTTCTTCCCTCTGTGGAAGGCGACTTTTACTCTTCCGCAATGTATATAGACCAACCTTAAGAGGTGTTTGCTGTAAATTATAATATCTGTAGGGCGATTAAGTGTGCTGAGGATCGCTTCAATGTCAATGTGATTGCCTAAAATATGTAGTAGTTTGCATCTGCAACAGCTATTTGTTGTTAAGGCTTATTGCTTTTCGTGTAAAACGTTTAGGTTTTACAGGTAAATGGATCTAGGATAAAATACCGGAATATAGGTTACGTGTCAGAAGAGCAGTGCTTTGACTGATTGACTATCTGTTAGTTGGTCAGTTATCGGAGATGTACTTCTGTGCTGTTCTAGTGTACAGCTAAGGAAGCGTTCATTTAAATCGATGTTGTGTTGGTGTATGGACTGGAGTTTGACTTTACATCGCAATTTAGCGCTCATCCAGCTGTTTGTTTTTGTGTGTGTAAAATAGGTTATCGCTAACTATATTTTCATCATGCAAGTTATAACGGATGTTGTAGTCAGCTCCTACGGTAAATGTCTCGTTTGTGGCAACTGCGAGGAAATGATCCATAGAAGTGTTGTAGTATTTGTTGGTAATAAGATTGTGACGGATTTCTCTTTATGCCCTGTAGAGATGAACTTTCTTGTGTCGATGTTGCATTAAGAGCGCTGGTATACCTGTGAAAAATCGTTCGTTTCTTTTATTCTTACGACTGTTGATAGAAGTAATATAATATTCTTTCTTCTTAAAATTAGCTCTCATGTATTCGTAATCTAGGCGTACGATATATCCTGCCTTGTGCGAAATACCTATTTCGATCTGTTTAGTTGTACGGCTCGTTGCAATCTAGAGGTGTTCCATATTTGTGGACTCCATATTGATACACAGTTTTGGGACTGTGGTGTTTACGACTGAACGTATCTCGGTAGCGTGGCGGTAATGCTTGCGGTGGTAAATTATTGTTCTTTGGTCGACAAGCATCGTTTTCAATAAACGCTATGGTTAGGCGATTTAAAGCTGGGTAGTTACCTCCTTTGGGAGGCATGTTTAATCGTTTGTTTAGTCTCTAAAGGATTGTTCTTGGCGTTCGATAAAAAATTTGCTGTTTTTGTATTAGTTCGAAATTGTGTAGACTATTTTTTTCGTTGTTAGTTGTAAGGATGAGATATATATACATATAAGAAAAGAGCTTGGTGTTGATCTGGATCGTTCCTAGTTAGCTGTTCTACGTGTGTCGGTAATTTTTACGATGTAATTTGGTGTGTTACAGATTATTATCGGGAGTATTGATTTGTTAGAAGGGAGAAAACGAGTGCTGCTTGTGCTCGAGTGGTTGTTAAACGTATGATGTATGTGGTGTAGTGACTGATAGAAAACGTTTCAGAAATACTATCTCGTGGAGTATACAATTCAAAAAGATGCACGATCAATCGGTTAGATGTTCGAGAGGGGTCCACTAACGTTGCAGAGCTACCGAGATTGTCGTTTGCTAGTTAGTTTGGAACTTTAGTAGAAAAGAGCTGCTGCAGAAGAATAGCCGTGCGCACTAAGGTGCTCCGCTGCGGTGCGCGCGACCGTTAACTGTTGGGGGTTCGAGTCCTCCCTCGGGCATGGGTGTTTGTGTGTTGCCCTTAATGTAAGTAGTTTGCAAGCGTAGGGCCTAATAACCAATGCAGTTAAGGCTCTTAGATTTATAAAACATTTAAGAAGAGCTGTTTGTTGTAGTTCGGTCGTTGCTTTGGGGATAGTTGTTGTTACATAGAGTTTCGTAGGCTAGCTGCAGTAAATGTTTCCAGTTGTGGATGATGTTGTTAGCTATGGAGCTCTAAAGAAGTTGATATAGGATTATGGTCTTAAAACTTTGCGCTGTGTACGTTACGAAGTATTGCCTGTTTGATCATGTGTTAGTGATGTGTAATTTACGAGTGGTGTGCGATGCTCAATTATTTCTGATCTTTAAACTTATACATGCATAGTAAATTCGATACGTTCGTCATGGAGACAATTCGAAGTAACCATTTCTCCTACCTGGCGGCTGTGTTATGAGAGTACTCGGAATACTGGAGCGAAACTCGGCAAGGAGACACTGGAGAACATCCCTAGGAGCTCAATTGGCTGTACCTTATAATTTGGGGTGAGCCGATGTTAAACTAGGACCTCGCATCTCCATCTTCGTGTATGTGAATTTCATCTCCTGGATTTGGGCATCCCACACGATTTCGCTGGGATGCTTTTTTCTTTAAACAAAGTGGAACCGTGCGAGTTACTAGTATCCACCCATGACTTTCGTTTGGAAGGAGGCTGTATAGGGCAGCTGGAACCGATTGTCGTTGAATACATTTATTTGTCGAATCACGAGTTCTGTTATCGATAAAATTCCTGGTAGTCACCTTATCGATTTTATAAATATTGTTTGCGGGATAATTTTATCTCTACATTTGGCATTACCAGATTGGAGGTTGCAATATACACTTCCGGACTAGATCAGAAACAGGGATAGTCAATATTTACAAAGTGCGGCTGTGTACTGTGTGTCACTCCCATCCATTCCGTAGAGAGCATTTCGTGTGCTGTGTTTTGTGGGGTTAATAAGAACACCGAAAATTAACTGGTGTGTCCATAAATCTAGCGAACTCTCGGACATTTAAGGTCTTAAAGGTTAGTTGATTAGTACATTGCATAGTAATGTGTAGCCATATGATGGTCAAAGTATGCGGGCGTTGGGATGCGATATAAGTGTCTTCAAACATTATGTTGCACATAAACATTTGAACTGAAAAAAAAGAAACATCAGCACACCGTGTTTTTTCAACTATTAGGTGTTGCGGTGTGCATCTTCGTTTGCGGTAGACGGCTACCAAAAAAGAAAAAAAATCTAAGTTCGGTTTAGCGGAATGAAAACAGAAGTCGCAAGAAAGGAACATGCAGTAGGAATTTTTGAGGGTAAATAACGCGTCGATCTTGTTCTATAGAACTGAAAATCTGTGTTGCATTGGTTAAGTAAAGTAGTACGTCGGTTCCGTGGTTGCTGTATTGCCTAGCATCATTTCGAAGAGGGCTGTTTTTAGGTCACTGCTTTCGAGAAAAAAGAAATGTGTAGACGGGCGGAAATCGGTAGATAATTTCACGCATTTTTTTATTGTGACTCTTCGTTGTACAATAGGGTTTAAATGTCTTCTTGGGCGCTCGATTATCGGTATTTGATCTGTTCTAAAGAATCGTTTGCATTGTAACAGGACAGAGCGATTCCTTAGGTGGGTATACACAGGAGGTAGAATTAAACTCCACGAGTTCTCTGTATTGTCGGAAGGCGTATAAAAGCATAAAAGTAGTGGATTACCGGAATACCTATTAAATATCGGAACTTGATAATTTTATGTACGCCTGGTATGATTTATACGAGAGAGAGAGAGAGAGAGAGAGAGAGAGAGAGAGAGAGAGAGTTGTCGTTAGATGGGACTTGTATGTGAAAAAATGTTTGCTTTCCGGAGGGGAGGCCGACACTGACTGCTGTTCTCATACATATACGGCTCGGCCCAGCACCATCGTAGCGTGTTTAAATAAACGCTTAAAACGTTATGATATTTTCTTTAAACATTTAGCATATGTTTATTTTACGTAGCCTGGCGAGAGAACACTGTATTTGTGATTGCACTGAAGATTGAGCTACGTTACTGTTAGTTGTGTAAAGGAGGATCGTTCGTACCATTTCCGAGGGAAATTGTTAAGGAAGTTGTGTTACATGCCTACAGTGTTTGACACTTAGGTTTGGGGTGGTCGTTACCGTTACATTACGTTTGTCGGCTGTGGCATACATAGTAATAACTGAAGAGATCCATTTATTTTGCTTATAGATCTAAGGTGGCGGTCGAGGTCCAATATGGAACATTTCTTTTCTTTGGGTAGTTTCAAATATTTGACTCTGGATAGAATTGTTTTTAAATTATCGCCGAGGGGACAGCGGCGCGTCAGTCACAGTCTCCACGGCCACTACGGTCAGGGTTTCGAATTCCCCCTCGAACATGGATATTTGTGCCGTCCTTAGTATTAACTAGTTCGTAAGTAGTTTGTAAGTTTAGGGACTGATGACCCCGTAGTTAAGTCCCATAAGTTCTACAAACTTTTGAACATTTTAAATTATCTGGACATGGAAAGAGTATTTGTTCAGATGGGTACGTAAGTTTGTGGTGTTCATTACCATTACATCCCGTTTATTATCTAATATGCGCTATTGTTAAACACATCTAATAAAATAAATCGAGGTCGGTCGGTGTTCAAGTACACGCGGAGATTTGGGAGGAGTAACAGTACACTCCAGGAAAAATAATTCGGGTTTTTGCCAATAGCTATTCTGATCGCCTCCTTCATGGTTAAATATTCGTACTTGTGGAGATTTGGGTTCGTAGTCGAGTTTTTTGAAGGGCAATTGGCCGCCTACCTTGCTATTACTGGCTGTAGGCAAAGAAGAGGGTGGACACTTTCACCGTCCAGGCCGGGAGCGTACGCGCGCTTGATCCTGAGGAACTGGGCGGTCTAGATTTAGCCACACTAGCGCGAGGGTGGAGATTTTTTCGATTGTACCTGCACTAGTTTAGATTTGATTAAATAATTTGTTTCTATTTAAAATGATCTTTTAAGTAAGATACGAAATGTCGTGTCAGAAAACATAGGTCCCTGGCATCGTTGGTAATTGTTTACAAACAATTGTTTTTAAACATTACTTCCAAGAGACATATTCTTCCTTAATAAATACATACTAAGTACGACTATTACGCAAAATAATCGGAGGCATACCTGTCGACAGCGGCGGCGGCAGTGGGCGGTTCAACTGATATGCAAATTTAATAGTATGTTATAATTGTTAATACATAAATTAAATTGATATGCAAAAAATAATAGGGAGCAGTGGTGGATGGCCTGGGGGTGGAGGTGGGGGCAGCACTCGCACAAGTGTCCACCTGTGGAGGCAGACATGTTCGATGTTATTCCAGGTAATTGTACTATCTGAAGTACACAATAAGTGGCTCCCATTTTCCAGTGTTGGTGTACGTCTATAAGTAATAACTTTCGAATTTTTTTTTGGGGAGGGGGTCGAATCCCGGAACTGGTCACACAGGGGTGGCAATCTTTAGGTGTGTCAGTGGGGTGGAGGTTAGGATGGTAGTGGGGACGGGGGCGGGGGTGCGGACTATTCTCACCCAAGTTCTTACTTGTGGAGGCGGTTGCTCTTGTTACTGATTAGAAAAACATAGGTTGTTACATTTAAATTGATATGCAAATGTAATTAAATTAATTGAATGCAGAGGTGGAGCAAGTGGATCAGGGTAGACGGGTTGGGGGAATAACGGTACTTGGATGACGTCATCAACAGTGTAACAGTACATCGGCGGTTGGGCAAGTGGCCAAGTGCGCGGCGGCTGGGGAAGGTGTGCCCAGGTAGTGAAATGGTACCCTGGGTTAAAACCCGTATTGCTCTACTCCTCACGCATATTACCGAAGTGGCGTCAGCTATAATTACTTGCACCAGGAAAGCTGAACATGAGCCCCGTTGGGGTCTATCGGTCACAAATCCTCCACGATTATTATCATCATCATCACGTTGTCAGACTGCCTTTGGATTCTCTCCTTTGGCACGTTGGTCCACACTTATAAAGTCAAAGTTTTGTTTGGGTTTCCAATAATCTGAAACTAACACAGAAACAAAATAGTTTCGCCGCGGCAGAGTGGCCGAGCTCATTGAGGCGCTGTGCTACGATGCGCGAGGGCGTTCCACGTCAGGGGTTCGAATCCCTCCTTGGGCATGGATATTTTTGTCGTCTTTAGTATAAGGTAGTTCATAAGTAGTTTGTAATTTTAGGGACTGATGACCCTGCAGTTAAGTCCCTTAAGCTTAACAAAGATTAAACATTTGAAAAAAGTCGCAACAATCTCCTACTTTTTTTCTTACTGATATGATAAATAATTCAAACATCATTGGAAGATATCGATAGAGAGAGAACAGTTTAGTTACAAAGCAGTAAACAGTTCAATCAACACCGACAATTTGCTCGCTGCCTTGTTGCACGAACATCTGTTGTCAGTATGTTACGAAATCCCCCGACTGCTGCCCACTGCTACAGATCAAAACTGGGGAGTTGACATGCTGGTGTAGTTTCCACGCAGTAGTACCTGTAAAGTACAATGTTGTCTTTTTTGTTTTGTTTGTTGTCTGTGTGATCAGTTGTACACTCTACAAAAATGAGTGCTTTGACAATAAAGTGGAAACTTGTGTGTTTGTATTTATAATTAGAGGCAATAAGGCGACTTGCTCTCGAATCTGGTGTCAAACAGATACAGAATGGTACCCAGATTTCTGCTGCAGTCTTGCAAGATAAAGCTTTGTATTTCAGAACCCAGATGCCGGAAGGTCATGATAATTTCGTCGTTAATGTGGGATAAATAGACAAGTAGAAGAAGAGATATGGAGTGCGTCAACTCGATGGTGACGCTCAGGCCGGTTCAAAATTTATCGTCGAGTTTAAAAAGTCTTAAATGAAGAAAATTTGTCTAACTAATAACTACATAAATAACTGTGACGAAACTGGGCTGAAATTTATAATGTTACCAGGGAAAAAACGCACTTCTCGTGAAGAAAGAAGTGCCCCTGGGCACAAAAAAGTAAAGGGTGGCTCACACTTATGGCAGCTTCAAATGCAACTGGAAACCGCAAACTGAAACTGGTTGAGATAGGGAAGTCCGCCAAGGCAAGAGCATTCATAAATTTAACTATCTCACATCTTCCAGTTAGACACACATCAGAGTAATGCCCAGATAAATTAGGAGATCCTCAACAACTGGTTTTCTAACTCATTTGTACCTGACTACAAGAACTATTTAAAAGTAAGGGGACTGCCATGCAAAACCATTTTGCTCATGGATAATGCGTCTTGACATCCAAGTGCAGGAAAGCTGTAGTGCGACGGTATCCGTGCCTTGTTTTTCCCACCACAGGTTACTTGTCTGATAGAGCCCATGTGTAAGGGCGTTCTGGAATGCCTAAAAAAGTATCGACGGCGATTGCTACAGTCAATCCTGCATTCCGAAGACAACGAAAGCATTATAGGAGCTTTGAAGAAAGTGTCTTTCAAGGACGTTATACGAGGCGCGTCCAGAAAGTATGTTCCGTTTTAATTTATCTCCGCTGCAGCACTCTGATTGCAGTTCCGCACATGCGCTGTAGACGATGTGTATCAAGGAGAAGAACGTGCGCCATTTAGAGATCGCTCAGTTACGTACGCTTTGTTGTGCTTGTTTAAAATGTCGGCGTTGATTGAAAATCCCGCCGCCTGTGAAATCAGGTCGGTGATTCGGTTTCCGAATGCGAGGAAAGTGAAACCGAGTGAAATTTATCGACAAATTTGCGATGTTTACGGACCAAATGCGATGAGTGATTCGATGGTGAGAAGATAGGTCCGACAGTTCAATGGCGGGCGTAGTGATGTGCACGATGAAGTGGGCGTCCACCTTTGGTTACAGAAGAACTGGTTCACGTGATTGAAGATAAGATCCAGGAAAACCGTAGGTTTACAATTAGTGCTCTCGCTAAGGACTTCACCAATGACGACGGGCTGAAAGAAACTGTTTCCAACTGGTTGAAGACACAGGCGGCCTTTTTCTATGAAGAAGGTATACAAAACCTGGTGCCACGCTATGACAAATGCCTGCAAAATTTCGGCAGTTATGTGTAAAAGTAATTTAAGAGTTGTATAATTTTGTGCAATAAAAATTTCTTCTGTATCTGTGTACAATTTCATTTTATTACCAAACGGAACTTACTTTCTGGACGCGCCTCGTATATTGGATTAGCGAATCCTGGAGCGAGATAAAGTCAGACACGATTTTTAAGTCACGGAAGAAAGTTCTACAGGAAAATATGCGAGACAGAGAAACCGGAGATTTAGCAATCAACCGTTGTGTAATGCAATCAGAAGATTGCCAGAGTGTGGAGAGGCAGAAGAAGTGAAAGTAGGTGAGTGGATAAATTCGGATGGGCAGTTGGAAGTAACAACCTCTTCTGTAACTGACATGGTTAACAATCCATCGCAGTGATGAGTATGACGAGGCAGAGGCTGCACCGATGATGAGTGACACAGATGGCTACACTGCACTCGATGCCACCGTATGCTACGTGGAACAACAGCCTGAGGCGACACCAACTGACATGCTGCTCCTGAGAAGGTGGCGTGTCATTGCCGCGAGGCAACGTTGCAGCTTCGCCAAACAAAAATCTCTTCACGATTACTTATGTAAATAAATAATTATTGTTATTCTGCCAATGCAAATACATATGTAAATATTTTTCTTTCAATAAAGTTCATATTTTGACCTGTATTTCTTACAATATTATAATATTTCTTTTTCCCATTTAAATTTCGTTTTTCCGAGTTTTCAATAGTTGGAGATTGTTCCGGTCCCGTTCACCTAGAACTATTGAGACTCAACTGTACTAATGTTGAGAAAAGTGCTGGTGAGGAAAAAAAATGTCAGGCGTTGGAATTCCGTGATCGATTTACTACTCGAACGGCTAATTTGCAGTAGTAAAAAAAAAAAAAAAAAAAAAAAAAAAAAAAAAAAAAAAAAAATGTGGAAGAGGACACGAAAAATTGTTGTTGTCACAGATGTTAACAACCTTCTCTTTTCAGAAACGCTTTTGGATCTAACGCTAGTCTGTATTTCACACCATCTCGACATAGGACTTCATTAGTTATCTTACTGCCCACATAGTAGCTCTCATTTAGTACTTATAGTATTCCATTTTGTGATTTAATTCTTTCAGCTTCGCGTAATTTAATTCCGTTACATTCCAGTACCCTTCTTTTACTTTTGCTGCTGTTCATCGTATAATCTATTCTTTTACAAGACACGATGTAGGCTTCGTTCATTACTGTACATTCCACTACGCACCTCTCCTAAATTCTTAGCAAGCTCTCACAGGATTACCATGCTACTGTCAAAATCTCTTGTTTTATTTCTTCACCCAGAATCTTCATTTTCCTTACTAAATATTGTTGGTATCGTTTTACTGTTCCTTCAAAACTATTTAAAGAATAAGAATATTTACTACGTATATTGATTGTAAAACATCGGAGATAGACTACAACCTGTCTCACTCACTTTATTGCTCTCTGACTCTTACATTAGTCATCTGGTTTCTCTACAAGTAACTTATCGCTCCTTGCATTCTGTCCTTGTTACGTCATACAGTGGGGAGGGGCGTGTACAAAAATATGAACGCCATGCAGTATACTATGTCTTGTTGAAAGTTGGCACCACTGCGTATATGTTAACACTGAGACATGACAGCAGTGCAGAATACGCCCGCTTCGCAGGAAGGCGCCTTAAAGCGCACGGCCATTAACCCGCGGCAATGATATACAACATTGTTCTGCGACCGTCAGCACAAAGGACCGATGAAATGCTTGGTTCCTCAGGTCAACACGATGGTACGGAGCTAGGCAGGGCATCTGTGACGAAAACGGCCGCACGGTTTGACTACAGACAGTTTCCTCAGTAATGACAGAGTGCATGAAAATCGCTAAAACATTACAAGCGAAGAGGAATATTGGGCAAAACCTGACGTTGTTTGACAACGATCGACGAGCATTAAGAACGATTGTGGCCGGAAGACATGTAATTACCATGGCTAAAGCCAGCGTAATTAACAGTCATTTGAGCAACACCACTTCGAGAGAAACAGTACGGCTGGTGCTTAACATTCGCTAAGCCCTTAATAACGTAAGTCAACGTAAATCAGTGAACGAAGTGGTGCCCCTGTGGAGAATTCTGGACACATAATTGGCAGTATTTGGAACGGTCCGATGAATCCTCCTTCGAACCTTATTGTTTCCTCCGGTTTGTGGATGATTCAATTGTGGGTTGTCCATACGGACGTGGCACTGTCAACTTTTCTTTAGCATTTACCTTAGCTCTATCCGAAAATAAACGTCTCAATGAAAGTGGAAAATTATAGAACTTTAGCTTTTCTTGACATTTGATACGATGGAAGGTAGATGGATCCATGTGACATAGCAAACGCATACAGATCTATATTTGCAAGCTACAAGTTGCCAACATCCTGCACAAAGTGGTAGTGCATTACTTATGTTGGTTCGTAGAACGCGTGTGGTACCTTATCAAGTGCTCAAATGTTCGTAAACGTGCTGGATAAAACTGCCATGGTCATCAGTCCCTAGACATACAAACTACGTAAACTAAGTTAAGCTAAGGACAACACCCACACACTCCTTCCCGAGTGAGGACTTGAAACTCCGACGAGGAGAATCCGCGCACTTCGCAGCAAAGCACCTTGAAGCGCACGGCCATATTCTGTGAAACAGATACTTAAAGTATTCAGGTCCATCGGAGTTCACTCTATGGAGCAGAATGAAGATACGTAGGCATCCAACACCTTGGCCTTCTTGCCGTACTTTGGTGCCGTTTTATCAATAATCGGTTGAGTAATCGAATGATATAAGTGCGTGTTTGTACCCTCAGGGGTGAACTTGGACTAAGGATATCCGGTGTCGGGCGCCATGTATCGGCCAGACATGTCTCACAGTATACGAACGCTGTGACGAGAATTAGCGTCACACAACCCAACCTTCACCACGGATGTCGGAAATTTGCAGAACACCGTCCGAATACAGGACATGGCATGTTTTAACAGAAAAAGAAAGAATTGAAACTGTACACACCTGTACAACTGCTAGGCTCATCAACAGGAATGCGAGATGTCAACTCAGTACATCCTGAAATCGTGTCTTGGTTACCATTCTATCACGACGAGAAAGCAAATTTATTTTGATAACGGAACCGTCATGATTTAGGTTTAGTTTTAGTAAGTAACGTCTGGACGTACTATTAGTGAACACAGCGTACAGCGCATGCGCAGATAAGCCGCTCCGTGTTTTCCACGCTGAGGGCGCTTCAGTTTGGTGCCATCTAACTGCAGATTACTGCGTCTGCTTATTATTCGCGCATGTGTTTTATGTATAGCGGCGTCGATGTGAAGATATGTTAGTCTGACACTTGCAAGGTTCAATCAGCTGAAGAAGCCGGGCATTGACTCGGAAGACATATTATGGAATTTGAACGTCACCGGAAGCAAATTCTTGAAGACTGTTAACAATCCCCGTTTACCTTGCTTTCTACAAACAACAGGACTTATGTGTCGAAAACCTCAAAATAAAGTTAAATTGCGGCCTGCTACTTCCTACGGACAAGCAGTAGGTAGGTTTCATAACGATTTTGGCAAGTATACCATTTTATTCTACTGTTTCTATCATTATCCTCACCAGCCAGATAACCATAATCGACAGCAAACTGCTTACTTTGATTTACACATTACTAATAAACACTGTCATATTTCAGAATGATAATGCAGCACACACACACACACACACACACACACACACACACACACACACACACACACACAGCACAGATGGTTCAGGTGTGGTTTCTACAGCGTCAGAAAATTATCAACAATTTCTCCTAGACATGTTTCAACATAATTGAACTCTTATGAATAGTTTTAGAGTTTTAGAGGATAGATTGAAGACCAGATTTACGGCTCCAACATCGCTGAAGTAATTGGCGGACATTATGGTACTATGGAAACCCTTTACCAATCTCTTCCTGTAATACACAGCTGTTCTCAAAGCTAATTAAATAAATATTTTGTCTATGTTGGGTGTAAATACTACTTTGCCCCCGTCGCATATAAACCACATTATATGTATCACTAAAATTAAAGGTGTTACATGTACTGCATCTGTACAGAAATTGCCGGCCGCGGTGGCCGAGGTGACTGAGGCGCTCCAGTCACGGTCAGCACGGCTACTACGGTCGGGGGTTCGAATCCCCCCTCGGGCATGGATATTTGTGCCGTACTAGTTCGTAAGTAGTTCATAAGTAGTTTGTAAGTTTAGGTTGTTGTTGTTGGTTTTTTTGAGGGGACTAAACAGCTAGGTCATCAGTCCCCTGTTACTAACTGAGAGTCCACTGTCAATAATAAAAGTAAAACAAAGCTCTAAAAGTGGTCACGCACATAAAGTACAGGTTGAAGATGGACAGACCACTGATAACGTAAAACAAAGACACACAGAATTGTTAAAAGAAAGTCAGGAATAAAACTGGCTAGTGGAGTATCTTGGCTGGCTGATCACAAAGAAAAAACAGGATGAGCCAGCCATACTGCATACACTAAGAACCCCTAAGGGTGTGAAAAGGGAAAAAACTAGATTGGTGGTAGCCTGAGGTGTCAGGCAAGAGCACCCACCGTTAGATCGAGTCATAAAAACCAGCAGCGCGGATGAAACCTAAAACTTTGTTAGCCACAAAGGCGTCGTCTCCTAAAACTAAAGGTAGTGCGTCTGGAAGAGTAAAATAGTGCCGCAGGTCGGCTAAAAGCGGACAGTCCATCAAAAGATGGGCCACCGTCAATACAGTGCCACATCGACACACAGGTGGAGCCTCACGCCGAAGAAGATACCCGTGGGTGAGCCACGTATGTCCAATCCGTAGGCGACAGAGGACAACTGACTCCCGGCGGGTCGGCCGCAGTGAAGATTTCCACAAAGCTGTGGAGAGCTTCACTGCCCGAAGCTTATTCGGTGCAGTCGCCGTAACCCACTCGGTGCTCCAAGCCTCGCGCACCCTCCGGTGCAACACCAGTTTAACATCCTGTTCCGTGACACCAATTGTGAGAGGTGGTCCCATAGTGGCCTGCTTGGCCAATCGATCTACATGCTCATTCCCTGGTATGCCAACATGACCTGGGGTCCACACAAAGACCACAGAACGGCCTGATTGGCAGAGGGAGTGAACAGTGTCCTGGATCGACCGCACTATTGGGTGCCGAGAGAAACACTGGTCGATCGCTCGTAAGCCACTCAGGGAGTCAGTACAGATGACGAATGACCCCCTGGGGCAGGCTTTGAGATGTTGGAGAGCCCTGAGAATAGCGACCAGCTCGGCGGAGAAAATGCTACTCTCACAGGGCAGAGAGTGCTGTTCTACATGGTTGTGATGTAGAAAGGCATACCCAGCACGGCCATCTACTATGGAACCGTCTGTGTAAATGGCGTCCGTGGCACGGAACGGTTCGAGCGCTTGCAGAAACTGGTGACGGAGATGTACGGGAGAAACAGAGGCCTTCGACGCATGGGACAGGTCCAGACGGAGCTGCAAACGAGGAATGGACCAAGGAGGAGTGTGAGAGGAATAGTGGAAAAAGGTAGGAAGTGGGTAGGATGTGAGAGACGAAAGAAGGATACGAACACGGACCGAGATCGGGTATCCCGACCTTGGCCGTCGTGCAGGGATAGGTAGTGCAGCGTCTGGAAATAGGAGCCGGCGGTTCGGGTGGAAGGGCGAGGCCTGAACACGAGCAACATAAGACGTTAACAGGTGTTGCCTACGGAACCGCAGCGGGAGGACTCCAGCTTCGACAAGGAGGCTTGTCACAGGGCTTGTGCGAAAAGCCCCCGTCGCCAAACGGACACCACAGTGCAAAATTGGGTCCAACGCCTGCAGTGCTGACGGCGCAGCCGAATCGTAGACTATGCAGCCATAGTCTAGACGCGACTGAATGAGGGCCTTGTAAAGTTGTAACAGCGTTGGGCGTGAGGCTCCCCAAACCGTGTGGCTAAGACGGCGCAGGATGTCGAGGTGGCGCCAGCACTTTTGTTTTAACTGGCGAAGGTGGTGCACCCAGGTGAGACGGTTGTCGAACAACATGCCTAGAAACGTGTGGGTTTCTACGACATGTAGCAGGTCTCCAGCTAAATAGAGTTCGGGTTCTGGGTGTACTGCCCGACGTCGGCAGAAATGCATGACACGGGTCTTCGACGCAGAGAACTGAAAACCGTGGGCAAATGCCCACGACTGCGCTTTTCGAATGGCCAGTTGCAACCGACGTTCAGCAACACTGATGCTGGTGGAGCTAAAATACATGCAGAAGTCATCGGCATACAAGGAAGTGGATACCGATGACCCCACGGCCGCCGCAAGGCCGTTGATGGCGACTAAAAATAAAGGGACACTGAGAACGGAACCCTGCGGGACTCCGTTCTCTTGACAATGAGGTGAGCTAAAACAAGAACCAACACGAACTCTAAAAGAACGCAACGCCAGGAAATTCTGAATGAATATGGGAAGCGGACCCCGTAAACCCCAGTCGTACAGCGTAGACAGGATATGGTAGCGCCAGGTAGTGTCGTATGCTTTCCGCAGGTCGAAAAATACGGCAACCAGGTGTTCGCGGCGACTAAATGCTGTACGGATGGCCGACTCCAGTGACACGAGATTGTCAACAGCGGAGCGACCTTGACGGAACCCACCCTGTTGTGGCACCAAAAGTCCCCGGTCCTCGAGGATCCACATGAGCCTCCGACTCACCAAGCGCTCGAGAAGCTTGCATGGAACGTTGGTGAGGCTGATCGGGCGGTAACTATCAGCCACCTGCGGATCTGCCCCAGGCTTAATCACCGGAATGATAATGCTTTCCCGCCACGAGGACGGAAAAACACCCTCCAGCCATATCCGATTAAGCAGGGCGAGAAGTTGGCTCTTGGCATCCGCTGATAGGTGTCGGAGGAACTGACTGTGAATGCGATCGGGTCCAGGGGAGGTATCGGGGCATGCAGCAAGGGCACCTTCAAACTCCCACTCAGTGAACGGGACGTTGTATGGTTCCCGACGTCGCGTTCGAAATGAAAGCAGATGTCTCTCTGCTCGCCCTTTAAGGGCGCGAAAGTCTGCACCATAAGCAGCAGTCTCTGAGATGCGACAAAAATGATCCGCCAGGTGCTCAGCGACGGCGACGGGGTCAGTACAGAGCGTACCCTGAACGCTGAGACAGGGAATTCCCGCCGGTGGGCGGTGCCCAAAGAGGCGTCGAACCTGCGACCACACCTTGGAAGGAGAAGCGCGGGAACCAATGGAGGCGACGTACTTCTCCCAGGAAGCCCTCTTACTTTCCTGTATCAGTCGCCGGGCTCGTGCTCAGAGACGCTTGAAGGCCACGAGATGTTCGACACAAGGGTGGCGTCGGTGGCGCTGTAGAGCTCGCCGACGTTCCCGGATGGCCTCAGCGATCTCCGGTGACCACCAGGGCACCGATGTACGACAGAGCGAACCGAACGTGGTGGGGACAGAGCTTTCGGCTGCAGAAACAACGGCCGCTGTGAACTGCTCAACGGCGGCATCAACATCAGCTGGAAAGTTTGAGGATAGAACAGCAGCTGCGGAATAGGCTGGCCAGTCAGCCCTACGGAGGGACCAGCGAGGCAGGCGGTCGGCAGGCAAACGCTGTGGGAGCGACAGGAAGATAGGAAAATGGTCGCTACCACACAGGTCGTCGTGGACCCTCCAGGTGAGATGTGGAAGAAGGCCAGGGCTGCAGACAGACAAGTCTATTGCAGAATAAGTACCATGCGCTGCACTAAAGTGAGTAGGAGCACCGGTGTTTAGGAGGCAAAGATTCTGCTCTGATAGTAAAGACTCAACATCCCTACCCCGAGCCGAGGTCTGTGTGCCACCCCACAGAGTGTGGTGGGCGTTAAAATCCCCCAAGAGAAGAAAGGGTGGGGGAAGTTGGGCGACCAAGGCAGCGAGGTCTACCGGAGAGACGACTTCATCTGGTGGAAGGTAGACAGAGCAGATCGTAAAATCTCGTAATAACCGGAGCCGCACAGCGACTGCCTCTAGAGGTGTTTGCAGAGGCACAGCAGCACTGGGTACTGAAGTGTGAACGTAAACACATACGCCGCCGGAAACTCTGTTGTAGGAGTTTCGATTCTTAAAATAGCCCCGATAGCCTCGAAGGGCTGGGGTCCTCTCGACGGGGAACCATGTTTCCTGCAAGGCGAGGCAGATAGCAGGGAAGTGGCAAAGTAATTGCCGCAGCTCAGCCAGACGGCGGAAAAAACCGCCGCAATTCCACTGCAAGATGTCTTTTGCAGCGTGCTGAATATCCATAAGTTAAGATGTTGAATGGTTATTCAGCAGTGGCACCTGCTGCCAGCTCCGCAGACTCTGCAGGGTCCAGAACCATCGGTTCTGGCGACCCAAGTATGGCGAGATCCTCAGGCGACGCGAGGATCTCCACCTCATCTTCAGAGGCCGAAGATGTGATGGAGCGTTCCTTCCGAATCGCCGAGGAGTCCTCCTTTGGGTCAGTCTTCTTCTTCTTCTTCACTTTCTTTTTGCCCTCTCGCTGGCCCTTTGGTGTTAAGGGCTGGGAGGACTTCACGGGAGTGGCATCAGGGGCCGTCGAAGAGCCAGAAGCCCTTCGACCAGCAGGCTTCGGATCCTTCGGCCAAAGGCTGGGATCCACTGGCGCACCCTGGGACTCCCCAGAAGGGAGCGTCCCGAAGGACCCCTTCCGAGGGAGAGATGCCGGAGGAAGTTGTTGCTTCTCTGGCTGGGGTTTGGGGACTGGTGTCCCCGATGATTGTGGGGAGGTTTCCCCCACAACAGGTGCTGCAGCAGCAGATGGAACATCGCCCCCACCTAACGAGGGGGCAGTGGTAGTTTTGTGGCCCCTAGGGCCCACAGGAGGAAGCGATACCTTGGTAGATGTCGTACCCGTAGTGCGCGGGGACGACGTTACTACAGCATAAGAGGTGGTCATGTTTACCGGATGGAGCCGCTCATATTTCTTTCTCGCCTCATTGTATGACAGACGGTCCAAGGTCTTAATCTCCATTATTTTTCGTTCTTTGTGGAGAACTTTACAGTCTGGAGAGCACGGTGGATGCAGCTGGTTGCAGTTCACACAGACGGGAGGTGGGGTGCAGGGAGCGTCCGGATGAGAGGGACGTCCACAATCCCTGCACACAGGGCTAGAAGTGCACCGGGAGGACATATGCCCGAACTTCCAGCACCTGAAGCACCTCATAGGGGGCGGGACGTACGGTGTAACGTCGCACCGGTAGATCATGACCTTGACCTTCTCAGGCAGTGTATCGCCTTCGAAGGCCAGGATGAATGCACCGGTGGCAACCTTGTTATCTCGTGGTCCCCTATAAACACGTCGAACAAGGTGAACACCTCTGCGCTCCAAGTTAGTACGCAGCTCTTCATCAGACTGTGACAATAGGTCACGATGGTAAATACGACCTTGGACCATGTTGAGGGTCTTGTGGGGCGTGACACTGACAGGTATATCACCCAGCTTGTCACAGGCCAATAATGCCCTGGACTGGGCTGGGGAAGCCGTCTGTATCAAAACAGCCCCACTTCTCATTTTTGAGAATGACTCCACCTCACCGTACTTGTCCTCGAGATGGTCAACGAAGAACTGCGGTTTGGTGGACAAGAAAGAGTCTCCATCAGTCCGGGAAAAGACAAGATATCGCGGCGTGTAGGGATCTGAACTCCGTAAAGTTTTGCGCTCTTCCCATGGCGTAGCCAGGGAAGGGAACGTCTTAGGGTCGTATACTGTCGCATCAAAATCAGACTTTCCTCGCTTAGAAACGGCGTTTTTGCGACCGCCCACGCTAGTTAGTGCTCGTTTCATTTCCGTCCCACGAGCAGCTAGGGAAAAGAGGTCCACCCAGACAGAGCCCCGCTTGCCTGGGTAAGCCTTATACAACTGAGGTGCGGCAGGTTCCTCAGAGGTTGCTCGCTAGCGGCTGTTCAACCTCAACAGCCATGCATCTCCTCGGCACGTAGCACACCTTGAGATTGAGGGGTTTTTTATAGAGGTTTCTACCGTCCTCGCGACCCGGGCGATTAAGCCAAGATCCCCGGGCTCTGAAACGTACAACGTTCCACCGTCGCGCCGAACGATGGTCGTTGAGGCACGCACAGAGCTTACGGTGTAGCGGACTGTTGGCGCGACACAGCCCACAGCTCAGGACCCCGGGTTCGCCAAGCCCGTACTCAGCAAATTAATGCCGAGCCCCTGAGGGGGTAAGTTTAGGGACTGATGACCCCGTAGTTCAAGTACCATAAGCTTAACAAACATGAACATGTACAGAAATTACCAGGACATTTTGAATGGCGCCCCAGTGCCTTGGCAAAGGAAGATTACTACTGGAATAGTAAAAGGGAAAAACCTGCAGACATCAAGTTAACAACATTTACAAATATATGATAGAAGGAAACCATTTTTTCAATCGAACATAGATGAAAATCTGACTATTCATTTCGTATTATAACATCACACACGCTTATCAAACAACAGCATCTATTGATTAAACATAGTTCTGGTCCCTTGACCATATTTTGCTACAAGTCTTAGTTTTTTTTTTTTTTTTTTTTTTTTTTTTTTTTTTTTTTTTTTTTAATTCAGTGACACTTCATTGTACCAGTTTTCTTGCAGGCATCATATCATTATTAAGTACATTTCCTCTACCATTCCTTCTCTTTCAGATACCAGAACTTGCTTATAGTATAATAGTGTACGCCGGATGAGATGTTAAAATCAAACGGCGGCGCCTGTGTTTGTCAGTTCTTGACAGTAGAAATTAAGCTGTGACGCCCTTAGGGGATTTATCAGTAAATCTTGAGAGAAAGCGAAGAAAATTATGAATCCTTTGTTAGCTGATGCAATAAATTATTTCGTGGCAGGTACAGAAGCAACTGGTTGAGTCAGCTGGTGATATTACGGCCTTTCGCAGAAATGCTCTCTACCTTTACGACAAATAAGAGCAAGTAATTAATACTTCTTATGAAAGTAATTAATGGAACAGACCTACTCTCTCTCCTTTCCATATTTTGGAACCTACATTCAAAACAGACTGCTACGCTTTGTGTTACTGACGTACGCGATTAAGTCTAAATGTTTGTTCAGTGCAAGAATAGAAAGGAGGCAACTGTAGTCACATTTGTTGCTCGTGGGCTCCTTTTCACTTTGCGGTACTGAAATAAAAAGATATATTTATTTCGCTTTGGGAGCACAGGAAACTCTAACGGATCTGTCTTCAGTGTATCGGTTCATATATAGTGCTATTACAAAAGAAGGAACATTTGTTGCTTTCAAACTACAAAATAAAGAAATACAATTTCAATGTTCCGGGAAAGATGAAAGATGAAAGTTTTATATATCCAGTATGAGAAACACGTTTTGCACGACAAATATCGAAACGATGATTCATTTGTTTCCCAAAGATGAAACAGTTGGTCTCTCGTTAACGAATTCACTACTCCAACAATTATATATTTCGCAGACTTTCAAGACTGTCAGGGGTAGAGGAGATAAAAACACGGTCTTTTATATAACCTCACAGACAAAAGTCACAAGGTGTGAGCTGTGGAAGCCTGTGAGGCCAACTGACTGCATTCTGTAACAGATTCTCAACATTGAGGAGAATCATTTCTATCTTCTTGTATTTCATTTTATCTACGAGTCTTCTCTGAGACAAACATCCAAAGATTTAGGCTATACTGATGTACGGTGAACAGTAACGATTGTAACGGCAAAAATGTATCTTTATTAGCTGCAGGTTACGCCAAGTAATGTCTATTAAAATTTGTTAATCATACGTATGCTGTGATTGGGTTACAACGTTTGATATCCATAAAATCGAGCATCATTATCAAATTATCCGAGACCATTTTTTTTTTAATTTAGCGTTTTTCAGGTTAAACAGTTGTTTGGGGGAAAGAGGGTCAATGACATGGTTTAACGTAAATGAATACATCCCCTTTGTTTCAAAATTACCAAAGATGTTCATAGTCGGTTGCATGGCTCAATATTCATCAAAATGTTCAAATGTTTGTAGAGCTTATGGGACTTAACTACGGGGTCATCAGTCCCTAAACGTACAAACTAATTATGAACTAGCTACAACTAAGGAAGTCACAAATATCCATGCCCGAGGGGGGATTCGAACCCCCGACCGTAGTGGCCCAATATTCCTCCAGGGGACTTCCAAAGACTTGGTGACTACGTACCACGTCTACTTTCTGCACCTTGCCGCGCAAAAGAACATCCGACATGATATCCTGTGACTTTTGCCACCTCAGTCTATATCTCTCCTTTTATAAAGTTTATTATTTCCGAGCGATGTTTTATTTCTCCATTTCTGACATTCGTTCCAAAATAATGATACCGAAATAGATTTACAAAATTTAATGTTTATTTTTGGATTTTTACTTGTCTGTTCTATTCAGTGGTCTATATACTACTTGAAATGCATGCATTTCTTCATGAGGAATAGATCGTGTAATTTCCCTGTTATTTAAGTAATACAATTGTTAATTTACTTCTAAGTAAATTGTAATATAATGACCTTTTGTTTATTTACTTTAACGTCCTTAACATACGTTTGTGTTTTATTAAAAGTAAAAAAAAGCAATAAAAAATTCAAAAAATTCTGGACTCTAATTTACTCTAATGGCTAAAATATAATTACTTTTATCGACTGTGTAACAGTTATCTTGAGATGCGGGAACAAACAGAATGAAAATGTAGCCTCCGAAAAATTTTCTCTTGAAGTAATTAAGAATGATAAAACTAACTCAGATTTTATGCATGTAGTCTATACCAATAGTCAGAAAATAAACATATCACTATTTACCTAAGGAAGCTGCATAGAAAGTAATTTTTTGTTTGCAAAGTAACATATAATCCCACGATAAATTATCAGTGAAAGCAATTTTCACAGGTATACATTCGTATTAGGCCGTCAGAAACAAAGAAAAATACGGTGTAAAAACATTAATAACATATCCCGTTATAAATCTGTAGAATTAAACAGAAAATGGTATATCAGCTACAAAATATTTCAAAAGCTCAAAATTACTTTGAAAACGAATGGCGAGAGCCGCGGTGGAGTGGCGGAGCGCTTTAAGGCGCCCTGCTACGGAGCGCGGGGTTACTCGCCATCGGAAGTTGGAGTTCTTCCTGGGACATCGGTGTGTGTGTGTGTGTGTGTGTGTGTGTGTGTGTGTGTGTGTGTGTGTGTGTGTGTGTGTCTGTTGTCCTTAGGTTAGTTTAGGTTAATTTAAGTACTTCGTAAGTCTAGGGACTGATGACCATAACGGATTTGTCGAATAGGTTTACAAACATTTAAAAATTTGAAATGGCGAGAGAATTAGTGGGCTTGTGGAGTGAACTATACGACAAACTTAGGACATACAAGTGTACTGTGATATGGCAGTAAAAACATCAAAATTTTCAAACTCTGCGCAGCACTTGTAAAGTCAAGAGACCACTCATGGAGCTGCATCAAAATTTATACCTTTTTACATATTAATCAACCTCGGTCAATTTTTGCCTCATTCGTCAGAAACTTTTACTTTTCATCATACGTACCTTTCTATCTAACCTTTTGATACCTGGTGGTTATATTTAAAATGCAGCTAATCTCAGCATTCCAATGAGAGCTTTAATTATCGTATAGCAGCGAATCTTGTTCAAATGTCTGCAAATCTAAGGGACTTTACCACCTTGATTATCAGTCACCTAGGCTTACAAACTACTTACACTAACCTAAAGTAACTTATGCTAAGGACAACACAAACATCGATGCAGAGGGAGGGCTCGAACCCCCGACGGCGAACGTCCACGCGCACCGCAGCAGGGCGCCTCAGTGCGCATGGCCATTCTGCCGCGGCACTGAAACTCGGAAGATACGCTAATACATTAATGAGGAATTGATTTACGGTACAAAAAATTAGCTTCAATTTTAGCCACCAGTTGTAAATTGGACGGAATACGCTGTCCTAGTCGACGTTTTCTGTGTTCTGGTTGAATAAATTATTTAAGTGGCAGTAATCAAATCTAATTTGGTCATAATTAAAAATAATTTCTTCCAGCGTGTTCGGCTATGCATCAACGTGTCAACACATGTCGCTGTCATACGACAATTATAGTGTACATCGCATTTCTATCAGTAGTTACACATATTTACTGCATTTTATTTCGCTCAGAGGAATGATTCTCACGAATATCGAGGGAACAAAATAACGATTCCTCTTTACACATCAGAACTGGCATAGATAAGCAGCCGAGACGGGCGTGGGAAGATCGGGCATGTTAGCTTCTAGATAAAGTTGTTTTGCTTCTACAAGCTATGTGCGGCCATAAGGCACTTCACAACAACGATACGTGATAAAGTTTCACGATTGCGCCCACACTACATACGTTGATTAAAGCGAAAACGAGTGCTAGTCCTCCGTACAATTCCTATGGTAACAACGCTGACGGAAAGAAACTTCCAACACTCTCGATGACTGTACTCATGAGGACACCTTACGACCTCTCTGTTTTGATTCTACAGGCTGTAACTGTGCTGAATTCGGATATGAACAGCATTTTAACCATTCATTCTAGGATCCACCCATTGTCCACCGACGAGTACACATTCATGTTGTACGATTTCAGCCATTTGTAAGGGGTTCACTGTGGGCTTTCGGTAAGCTGTATGTATGTATGTATGTATCGACGGACTGCTAAATATTTTGGGCGCAGTGTACCTGTGTTGCACTTCAGCTTACAACTGTGGACTGAAAAGAAAATGTTCAAATGTTTGTATAGTCTATGGGAGTTAACTACGGGGTCATCAGTCCATAAACTTACAAACTACTTATGAACTACTTACAAACTAGGACGGCACAAACATCCATGCCCGAGGGGGGATTCGAACCCCCGACCGTAGTGGCCGTGCTGACCGTGACTGGAGCGCCTCAGTCCCCTCGGCCACCGCGGCCGGCACTGTGGACTGTGTAGGGTTGTTATATCCAGGTGCAATTTCGCCAGAACGCTCTGAGACGAACGTGTAGAAACAAAGGAAAAAAATATACAGTAACTTTTTATTTAGCAGACATTCACATCTAACTTTTGCGGAATAAGCAGTTGGTACACAATATTTTTCGGGTGATTTCACCTTTTTCAGCAAGTCTTCCTCTCTTCCGCGGATTGTTTAGACTTCCTTTACCGGCCGCGGTGGCCGAGGAGACTGCGGCGCTCCAGTCACGGTCTGCACAGCCACTACGGTCTGGGGTTCGAATCCCCCCTCGGGCATGGATATTTGTCCCGTCCTTAGTATTAGCTAGTTCGTAAGTAGTTTGTAAGTTTAGGAACAGATGACCCGTAGTCAAGTCCCATAAGCTATACAAACATTTGAACATTTGCGACTTCCTTTCTTCTGAGTCACGGTTAGATTCTAAAAAGCTCTGGTATCATCTCGAATGATGGCGCTAGATCCAGGAGGTGCTTGTATCGTCCTAAATGATGCGCAACATGCAATGAGTATCTGGTGACGATCTTCTCAACATGAAATTGTTGCAGCACCGGATTAGCCGTGCGCACTGAAGCGCCATGCTGCGGTGCGCGCGGCCGTTCCCCGTCGGGGGTTCGAGTCCTTCCTCGGGCATAGGTGTGTGTTTGTGTGTGTTGTTCTTAGATTAGTTTACCTTAGTTTAAGTAGTTTATAAGGTAGGGACTAACAACCAAGCAGTTGAGTCCCATAGATTTACATACATTTGAACTCCTACGCATAAATTCGTTGAAACTCGCTGAAGCTAACAGGTTGCATTTACCTGTTGTGCTAACAGATGGCGTTACTTCAGTAGGTCTATTCAGAAACAGTCTTTTGCAAAATCGGGATAAAATTGGGTCTTTTTTATGTCGGGGCAAGAAGATATCCTATTGGTGATGGCCCCGACATATGTGGATGCATGCCAACTTCCGCATTGTACAAACGCACCTGACGATATACTTAGGATGTATTTTCTGTTTTCTCACAAGATGGCAACTTGGTGAAAGAAATGGAATCAAGGTGTAGCAAAGCTTATGCTGTAAGCGCTCAGCTACGATGTACTCTCTTCTGCAACTAGTAATTCAGTACCAGTACTAAGCAGTGCACCGTTCAATCTATAAAGCAACTTTGTTGATTGGGAATGAAAGCTGGATGCAACTTTGTTGATTGGGAATGAAAGCTGGATGGATGCAGGATACCTTATTAGTACGGTTGAGGTTACAGATCAGAAAGTAGAAAGAATGATTGGAGGTACTAATAGATGGGAACAATAGTACGAGGGGGTCCATAATAAACAATCGAAGAAGAAGTGAGAGTTAACACCATAGATGCAGTAAGAGCAAACGGGCTGAGATGGTGGGGTCATATTAGACGCATGGTAGAAGCAAGATTACTGTGGTGTCGCACAAGTACAAAGTGCGCGCCACCTACTTTCGCCGCGCGCCGCCATGCACGCACGGCGCGGCGTTCTCACGACGACAGCCACGAGCGCCCTCTGCTGCAACCCCGCTCGTGGCCACCACGGAAAGACACCGGTCACTTCGGACTGAGATAGCAACGAGTTAGGACCTTCGTAATCAGATAGGCACCATTGAAGACTTTGTTATCGTACAGGCACTAGGCAGGCCTCTAACAACTATGTATCAACATTCTGCAGTACTATGTAAAAGTTAAGTATTGTTACATTCTGTGCAATATATATCTCTTTCTAATTTACTCGAGTGTTTATAGTTTCTGGCTGCTCCCCTCCGTACCTGCACCAGCGTGTCGGTCTCATTCCACTCGGCCACCGACACCTACGACGAGGCTGGGACACAAAAGCGGCGACGAAGTTGGGACACAAAAGTGGCGACGAGGAGTGATAGACGAACCTTGGACCAGCCCGCTTACAGCAGCCAGACAGCAGCAGTCGGAGCACGCAGAAATTGCTCCCGCCCACGCACCCTTAATATAAGAATTTTGGGGAAAGATATTTTGTTACGTGTTTTGTGGACTTTTTTGTTGCAGAGCGTCCTCTTTCATATTGCATTTGTGTTTTGTTATAATTTACTTGTATACGCGGCGCCTAATCGGTCAGCATGGCCACTACCCCGAACCCAAACTTAATGGAAATTATTCAGTTACAGACGGCGCAAATAACACAACTTCTCCAGGCTGTGGCCCAGCTCACAGCGCAAGCAGCTCACCAACAAAAACAGCCGTCGCATCAGCAGCCCACACCTGCCGCCGCAACGCTTCCGACGTTTCGCCAGTACAACGAACGTGAGGAAGAATGGAGCGACTATTTCGCACAGTTTCAAGAACTCGTCGCGGCTCATCAAATTACAGGTCAGTAAGTGAGGCATCTTTTATTGTCCGTGGTGGGCCCCAAAACCTTCGTATTACTGCAAAAACTGTTCCCGCACGCATCTCCTCGTGATGTAGACTTTGAACAAATTGTAGATGCACTGAATGCTCATTATGAGAGAAAAGTTCTTGTAGCCGCTGCACGATACCGATTTTTCAGACTTAAAAAATTACCGCAGCAGTCACACCAAGAGTGGATTACGGAATTGAAGGGCTTAACCCGCCAATGTAAATTTACTTGCTCTTGTGGACTTTCGTATAGTGACGTGATGTTGAGGGATGCGATTACGCAGAATATTCAGGACCCCAGAATTAGAGCAGCAATTCTGAAACAGTCTGACCCCTCCTTAGACAGTGTACTGCAGCTTATAGAAGCGCATGATACTTTTGACTTAGCTGATGTAGAAATGCAAAGCCATAGTGTAAATTCAGTGCGCCGCAACGGACGCTTTCCTAGCCGTAGTTCTCAGTATAGCACTAGTGATTCTTATTTTTCTACCGGCCGTGCTGAACAGACAGTGAACAGTAGCCAGTGTAAAAGTGCGACGCAAAGGTCGCCCCGTCGTGTTAGACACAGTAATTTGAATAACGGGCACCAACGCTCATTTCAGAAAAATGTACGTAAATCTTGCCCCCAGTGTGTGTCTCGCCACAAGCGTGCTCATTGCCCTAGTCGCAACGCAACCTGTTATCAATGTGGCAAATTGGGACATGTGCAGTCTGTGTGTATGCAAATTAAAAACTCAAAGAACAGTAACGTTAGAAACAGTGCTTCGCTGAGTGCGAGAACAGTTCATTCTGTAAATGTTATACGGGCTGTGGAATTGAACACTGCTTTCCTTGGATCTCAATTGCAAGAAAGTAGTTCTGCGCCTATGGCAAATCTATATAGTGCACCACGTAGCAAGCGCCGACGAGCGCGTAAAACAGTGCAACGGAAAAGGGTTCGGGACAAGCAAAATGACTATGAACAGTGCATTCCTGTAGTGAAAATAGTGCCTTCTGCAACTGCTCCTTGTAATAGTGCCCAGTACTGTGTAGCTAGTGACAGTAGACACCAAGTAGCTACTCAAAAGTGTAGTGCAGTAGTTAGTACATCTGGAGTAGCTTCGCATTGCGCGGACGCCGATCCGGCGGTAGTGTCATCTAGTGACAGTGTGGTTAATCCGCTGTGTGCCGAGTCTGCGCCGCTTCCTTCACTACGCGGCCCGCGCAAGCGCAGTAAACAAACCGTAGCAGACGTTGCCCACATTCGCGCACCTGTCGAGCGCCGAAAGCAAAAACTTTTTGTGAATCTTTCCATTGACAATAAGACTGTGCAATTTCAGCTCGACACTGGTTCCGCTGTCACATTAATAAATAAAGATACTTATGAACTTCTGGGTTCGCCAAAATTGTCGCCGTCACAGCAAGTGTTAACAGCTTATACAGGTCAAAATATTCCCGTGCTAGGAACGTGTAGCCTGCCTGCCTCTTTTCAAGGTGTTACGAAAACAGTTGCTTCTGTTGTTCTTCAGGCCAAATCGACACAGAACATTTTTGGACTAGATGCTTTTGACTTGTTTGGTTTATCAATTCAAAGAGATGTGCTTCAAATTTCGTCAATAGTGCCTCAGGATAAAATCAATGCATTGTGTGACAAATACAGTGACTTGTTTTCGCCGGAACTAGGTTGTGCAAAAGACTTCGTGGCACGTGTAACTTTAAAAGAATCTGCAGTTCCAAAATTTCGTAAAGCTAGACCAGTGCCTATCGCAATGCGTGATACAGTTGCCGAAGAACTTAAACGTTGGCAAGATAGTGGGGTGATTTCTCCTGTTTCTGCGAGTCAGTGGGCCTCGCCTATAGTAATTATACCCAAGCCGTCAGGAAAACTTCGTCTCTGTGCGGACTTCAAATCAACAGTGAACAGTCAAACAATTGTCGACACTTATCCCCTGCCCAGACCTGAGGAACTGATGGACAAATTAGGACAGTCCCGCTTCTTTTCTAAGATTGATTTAGCAGAGGCATACTTACAGATTCCACTTGATGACGAGTCAAAAATGTTTTTCGTCATTAATACTCACATGGGCCTTTTTCAATTTCAACGCCTACCCTTTGGCAGTTCTTCCGCTCCCGCTATTTTTCAGCGTTTTTTGGAACAGCTGACAGTTTCCGTACCGTGTTGTTCGAACTATTTAGATGACATTGTGGTGTCCGGACGTACAGTTGAAGAACATTTAGCAAACCTGGAGTGCCTTTTCAAAGTGTTGACTGCAGCAGGTCTACGTTGTAATAAAGCAAAGTGTTCGTTTTTTCAAACTGAAATAGAGTACCTGGGCCATGTGATTAATGCCCAAGGAATTCATCCCTTACAGTCACATCTTCGAGCAATCAAAGACTTGCCTCCTCCTAAGAATGTGCATGAATTGCAAGCAGTGATGGGAAAGCTTAACTATTATTTCAGGTTTATTCCCAATGCCTCTCAGATTGCAGCTCCACTGCATCACTTACGTAGGAAGAATGTTCCTTTTGTATGGTCTAAAGATTGTCAGGTTGCCTTTGACAAACTGAAGTCTGCACTACTCAGTGATGCATGTTTGATTCCCTTTGACCCACAGAAGCCTGTAGTGTTAGCAGTTGACGCCTCGTCGTATGGTCTGGGCGCTGTAATCTCACATCGTATTGGATGTCACGATCGTCCTATTGCCTTTGCATCCAAGCTACTGACGCCGACGCAACAGAATTACAGTCAGATAGAAAAGGAGGCCTTAGCAATCATTTACGGCGTCACAAAGTTTCATCATTATCTCTATGGCAGAAAATTCTATTTGTTGACTGACCACAAGCCTCTCACGTCGTTGTTCTCACCCACAACGCCGATTCCGCCACGTACGGCACAAAAGCTTCAGAGATGGTCCTTGATATTGTCTAATTATCAGTATGAGATTTTGTACCGACCTACCACTAAACACGCCAACGCGGACACACTTTCCCGACTTCCGGTTGGCCAGGAGGTGTCGTTTGATTCTTCGGAAATGGCATGTTGTCGGATAGACTCCAGAGATGCTACCGCTGTCGCAGATTTCTCTTTGAACTCTCGTCGGGTCGCACAGGAAACAGCTGCGGATGCAGACTTAAGTGTGGTAGCACGTTTTGTTCGCTTTGGTTGGCCTGCCAGAGCCAAAGACATTGATCGGCCTCTGGTTGACGTTATTTTGCACAACGTCATGCATTATCTTTAAGTCAGGGTGTACTGTTGTTGCATACCGACAACGACCAAGCAAGAGTGATTGTTCCTCGTTCCCTGCAACGAGAAGTGTTACGCCTCCTGCATCAAGGACATTGGGGTATTGTTAGGACAAAGCAACTGGCCAGACGTCATTGTACCTGGGTTGGTATGGACGCTCAGATAGAGAACATGACGTCACAGTGTACTGTTTGTGCGGAGCATCAGGCGGCTCCTCCGCAACGTTTCTCAGACTGGCCACGCCCCAAGGGACCATGGCAACGTTTACACATTGACTTTGCCGGTCCTTTCTGGAATACGCGCTGGTTAATCGTTGTAGACGCTTTCAGCAAGCTTCTAGTACAATCAGTGCCTTAACATCAGTGTTTTGCATCGAAGGCTTGCCTGAAACTATCGTCAGTGACAATGGACCTCAGTTTGTTAGTGCGGAATTTCAACAGTTTTGTCGTGTGAATGGCATTCAGCATATCACCACCGCACCTTTTCACCCTCAGTCCAATGGTGAAGCAGAACGTTTCGTTCGAACATTCAAGTCTCACATGGAGAAAATGAAAGGTCAGCACTCCAGGCAGCAAGCTCTTCAAATTTTCCTGTCTACGTATCGGTGCATGCCACGTGACGGCCCGTCTCCTGCCGAGCTGCTACACGGCCGCCGTCACCGCACTCTCCTTCACCTGCTGCAGCCTCCCACGCACCGAGTCGGTTCGTATGGCGCTACGCGTTTTCAGGTTTCTGCGCCGGTGCTGTACAGGGTGTTTGCTGGAAACAAGAAGAAATGGATGTCGGGCATCATTCAGCGCGTGCTCGGGCGCAATATGTTTGTTGTACGTTCTTCCACAGGGTCGGAGCTGCGGCGCCACGCAAACCAATTGCGCCTGCACAGGCCACGCGATCCTGTCTCCGGTTTCTTGATTCCAGACCCAGTTCACCGCCAGGGAGCACAACCACATCGTTCGTCCCCGGACTACGAGATCGTCCCGATGGAGATCGACGCGACGCCGCCGCTGTCGCCGCCGCAGATGACAGCGTCACCTAGAGGGACTCCGGGACCGTGCGTGCCGCCGCCGCCTGGGCCACGCACCTCAGAAGAAGATGACCTGCTCCCTCTGGGCGGGGGAGGGCGCCCTTCCCCAGGTTTCGGCGGGTTCCCTGGAGGATCTCAAGGCGGATGCCGGGGCGCGGACGGCGTCTCGATCCCGGCCTCAGCTACGACGCCCGTCCCACCAGTAACGCCCCCACCCAGGCCCTCCTCCCAGTGCCGTCGCCGTGGTCCTCAGCCCTACGCCACGACGGCGCGGCGGTTTGGGGGGGAGGGGTGTGGTGTCGCACAAGTACAAAGTGCGCGCCACCTACTTTCGCCGCGCGCCGCCATGCACGCACGGCGCGGCGTTCTCACGACGACAGCCACGAGCGCCCTCTGCTGCAACCCCGCTCGTGGCCACCACGGAAAGACACCGGTCACTTCGGACTGAGATAGCAACGAGTTAGGACCTTCGTAATCAGATAGGCACCATTGAAGACTTTGTTATCGTACAGGCACTAGGCAGGCCTCTAACAACTATGTATCAACATTCTGCAGTACTATGTAAAAGTTAAGTATTGTTACATTCTGTGCAATATATATCTCTTTCTAATTTACTCGAGTGTTTATAGTTTCTGGCTGCTCCCCTCCGTACCTGCACCAGCGTGTCGGTCTCATTCCACTCGGCCACCGACACCTACGACGAGGCTGGGACACAAAAGCGGCGACGAAGTTGGGACACAAAAATTACCTAAGAGACTCATGGGTTCGGCAGTGGAGGATAGGAGGAGTCGAGGTAGAACAAAGAGGAGGTACGTGGATTCGGTCGAGAATGATCTTGAAGTAACAGGCTTAACATCAGACGATGCATCAATGTTTGCATTGAACATAAGATCATGGTGAAATTTTGTAAGGGGTACGATGCTCGAAACTGAACGCCGAGTCAGTATTTTCTAATTTGGTCCGTCTCTTATTAAACCTAGCGTGAATGATTTTATGGTCAGTTGTGCTGTGTGTGCCGTGGGACAATAGCAGTGTGCTCTTAGGCGCCTTCCTGTGTAGTGTGCGGGCGTAACCCGTCGTATGTTCCAGTCCTGTCTCGAGCATCAGTTTGTGTGTGTGTTGTTCTTAACATAAGTTAAGAGGGGTAGTTGGGAAATAAGTTTCCTCTGTCGACTGTGGGCAGAGTTGTGCATGAAAGGAAAAAAAAGCTGAATGATACATTAAAGATGAAACATATCTTTATTTTTCTACATAATTTCCAAGTACATTGAGACATTTGTCATATGGCTTTATAAACTTCAAAAACCCTTCCAGGAAAAATCAATGCGTTGCATACGGAAGACGCTGTGAATGGCTTGTTTGACATCAGTGTCATCCAACAGCAGAACGCCAAATCTGAGAAGGCCAGGCCGCTTTTCCGGATCACCTCTTTCAGTTTCGACAGAGTGGCACAGTACTACGCAGCATTGATGGTTGCATCCTCCAAAAAGTCTAGCAACAAAACTCCTTCGGCGTCCCAGAAAACTGTGAGTAGTACTTTGCTTGCAGACGGAGTGCTTTTCAACTTTTTTTTGGATAGGTGATGACGGATGTTTCCACTCTATGGATGCGGCCTTCGATTCGGGCAATGATGATGTCTCAATGTACTTGGAAATTATCTAAAAAAATAAAAACATGTTATCTTTAATATCTCATTCATTTTTTTTCCTTTCATACACAACTCTTCCCACAACCGACAGGGTAAACTTATTTTCCAACTCCCCCTCGTAGTTTAAGTAGTTTGTAAGGATAAGGACCAGTGGTCATTACTGTTAGGTCTCATAGCTTTACAAACATTTGAACATGTGGCATTGTGAATTTGTGTCCACTTTGAAGACAGTTAAGGTTAGACTGTTGAGGTTGTTTACGAATTTTGAAGGGACTGAATTGCGGGGTCATCAGTCCACTGTTACAACTTAAGATATCACAGAAAAAAGCTGAACAAAGTAAAAATCCATCACTCATAAGCTATAGAGAAAAATATAATACAGTAATGAAAATCCGCAGTGCAGTGGTCTAAGGCACCTTGCTGCGAAGCGCGTGGTTGCTCTCCATCAGGGGGGTTTGTGTTGTTTTTAGATTAGTAAGAGCACATGGTCTATCAGACCAATTGTGAGATTGGATTGATGAGTTTCTAGATAACAGAATGCAGCATATCATTCTAACTGGAGAGAAGTCTTCCGAAGTAAGAGTGATGTCAGGGGCGGCACAGGATTGTCGTGGGTCTGTTGTTGTTCACGATATATATAAATGACCTTGCGGATAACATCGGAAGTTCACTGAGGATTTTTGCGGATATGCTGTAGTATATAGAGAGGTTGTAACAATGGAAAATTGTATTGAAGTGCAGAAGGATCTGCATCGAATTGACGCATGATGCAGGGAATGGCATTTGAAACTTAATGTAGACAAGTGTAATGTGCTGCGAATACACAGAAAGAAAGATCCTGTATCAGTTAGCTACAGTATAGCAGGTCAGCAACTGGAAGCAGTTAAACATAAGGAAAGGCATTGAATTAAAATTTGTGCTGTGGGTGAGATTCGAACGCGGGACCTGATATTTCCTACGTAGGTGCTTTAGACCACTCAGCTAACACAACATTGTAAGCAAAGAACCTACACGGATTATCTTAAAGCACGTCTCCCTCCACACCATATACTTTAATTCTGCCTAGTGTTCCCTGTGAAATGCGTATCAAATTGCCAGGGCTCTCCTACATTGTAGTAGCAATTTGATACGCATTTAACAGGGAACATGAGGTAGAATTGAAGTATATGGTGTGGAGGGAGACGTACTTTAAGACAGTCCGTGAGGTTGTTTTGGCTACAATGTTGTGTTAGCTGAGTGGGCACGACAGTCCGCGTCAGGCAGCGCGGCGGTGCGGATGGCGTGTTTACGTCCCGCCGCTATGTCTCGCGCCTGAGGTTGTTTACCTAACTCAGCCGTCTCTGTGCGACTAACTCGATAGAGCAAGCATGGCTCAATCCTGGAGACATTCGACCTTGAAGATCAGTTTTTCGAAAGCATATGCACGACGGAGGGCACTTTACATCGAACAGTTTATTAGAGACGAATGAAAGTTGCCTGTAGCGAAGTTGTAGGTATTCACTTTTCGATAGTGAGAAGTGTGGTGTACTTAAAGCTCATCAACGACGCGGTCTGTGAGAGAATTCTGAACGCGACCAGAAGTGGACTGAAGTTCCGTCACTCGGACGGACATATTGGTGAAATGACAATTGAACACACGGGTCTCTGCCCGATAAGGGTGTTTGAACTTCCCTTTGAGGTGCCAGAAGAAACAGTAATTTCCGCGCTTCGACCTTATGGGCATGTTATCAGTCACGAAGCTGAAAAATGGGCACAGTTTACCACATACCCCGTGCTCAATGGGGTATGGCAAGTACGTATTGAACTGAAAAAAAAACATGTTCTATCTTATCTGACCATCGGTGGATGCCGTGCAATAATAATTTATGACGGCAAGCCGAAGACGTGTTCAGGCTGTGGACAAGAAGGACACCTTCGTTCGCAGTGCATGCAGCGCAGGATTACACAGTTGCCACCTGGGGATGAACAGGCTCCCGTCTGTACCGACGACTCTTCCGGTGACGTATGTTCAGGCTCTCCAGCATCCTGTGCCGACGTACGTTAATGAACCCTCGCTGAACGCAATAGCGCACCAAGGAAACGAGAACAAACAGAAAACTACGTCCACGTCTGAGCGTATACCACTAACGAATAATGAGGTGCCTCAGGTGGAGGAGATGGTCGCCACATCACCGGTAGTGCCTAATGACGTTCTTTCAAAAGACCCAACAGCAGTGCAGCAATCGACAACAGACGACAAGACGACGGCCAACGTACAGTCATCGCTCTTACACCCGGCCGAAAATTCTGAAAGCACCGACCTACCACACCACCAGACTGACACTCTTGAGAAGATGGATGTCGAAACTGAAATAGTACCGACGTCTGCCTTCACCCCTACAGGGACGGCGTCAGATGACTGCCGACCGACCTCCGATACGGAACACGACGTTCGCAAACAACGCTCCCCGCGGAAACGCAAGAAGAGGCGCCATTCGCCTTCTGATGATCAGACGCAAGATAAGGACGAGGAACCGACGTCGGATGAAGCAACTGACTCTGCCTCTCAGATGTCCGGTCTGGCACGTCACGATACAGTAGTGACAAAAACACCTGCTCCTGTCTCAGATTCACCTTCATCTGCTACTGAACACCAACATGAGACTCACGTCGAATCGTCCCCTCCACAACTACGAAGTTTCACGTCTGACGCTTGGGCAGACGATATCGAGGATGAAGCGGAAGACCTTGAGGGAGCCGAGGGTAGAAGTGCTCCCTCGGCTGCATCCAGCACTCCACTATCACAATGACTGAGGCTGCACCAACAGCTTCCATGGCGCCGCCGCATCCGCCTGCCGACGATGTACTGAACAACTCAATAGAAGGACCAGTCGGACAGACATACCGGATCGCTACTGTTAACAGCAATAACATACGTGCACGCCATAAATTGGCCATGCTACAGGATATGCTCAATGCAGCAGACATCGACATTGCCCTCCTTCAAGAGGTGCATGTAGAAGACTTCACAGAACCCTACGGATAGTAGCATCTTCCATGCGTCTGCCACTGGCAGTGGAGTGGCGATCAACCTCCGTGAAGATCTTCTTGCTGAAGATGTCGAGTATCTTCCTGATGCCAGAGGGATGGCTAGCACTGTCCAAGGAGTTCGAATCATTAACGTCTATGCGCCGTCGGGATCGGGACGACGTAGTGGACGATCCACTTTCTTCGCAGAAGCGATCACACCCCTCTTTGTGGGACAACAAGACGCCTTGATAGTAGGTGGGGATTTCAACTGTACTCAAGCTCCGAAGGATCAATTACCTCGTCACTCTCCGTGTATGGAACTCGGAATCTTCGATTGGCTGACTCATGGGAACATGTTCATGGCGATCGGCGTGGCTTTACGCATTATACCAGCCATTCGTCTAGCCGCATTGATATGATTTACATCTCGCGTCCCATTGTCAGGGGGACGAGAGCAGCCGAAGTATGGCCTGTAGCGTTTTCTGACCACGAAGTCTATATTTGAGACTTTACCCTCAGACATCAGAAAGTATGGCACAGCCGTGATCCATGGAAGCTGAATGTGACCCATCTCGCCTCTCCAGAATGTCGGTAGCTCGTAGAGAACACATGGAACAACTGCATACGCCGACGCGGCGCCTACCAGTCTGCCCTTGCTTGGTGGTTATTCTGCGCTAAGCCTGCCCTGCGGAAGACCTTGATAGGCTATGGGAGAGACGTAGCGGCATGGAGGTGACATACGAATGACTTTTACTTCAATATTTTAAGGGAATGTACCACAATGCCATATTCACCTGCGAGGCAGACTATGGTGAATCACGCCAAAGCACAAATCATCGCCAGAATCTTGAAGGAACGATCGTCAGAGCCCGTACACAAGACAGAATAGCTCAGGAGAATCCCTCCATGCACCATATCATCGCAGAACGACGGCATCGACGAAGGGCCTTGATACATGTGCTGACTACAGATAGAGGACAGTACGACACCCAGCGAGATATAGGACAAGTCTTTCACGCTCACTATAAGCAGCTGTACTCAGAGCTCCGTCACCCCCCAGAAGTAATCGAAGTGGTATCCCAGCTCACATACGGCAAAATTCCACAAGCTGCGGCCACCGAACTGACAGCCGATGTAACAGAGGAGGAAGTCACTGAAGCGATACAGATGGGACCCGCCAATAAGTCGCCGGGCCCTGACGGCCTCCCTCTGGAGTTCTACAGGACCTTTCAACAACTGCTAGTACCAGTCTGGACGGATATCTGCCGCGATCTCATGTCCCCCACGGTGCAGATCCCTAGACATTTTGCGAAGGGCTGATCAACCTATACACAAACCGCGAGGTGGGACCAACATCAACGACTACCCCCCTTGACCTTACTGAATAGCGACATGAAGATCTTCACTCGACTGTTGGCAGCACGACTCAAGCACACGGTCCGATACGTTGTTTCACAGGAGCAGGAATCTATAGGTGGCAGTCATAACATTCGCACTGCCCTCTGCCGGTATCGCGATATGATCGCACTTGCCAAGGAACATAAAATGCCTGGAGTTTTTGCCTGCCTCGATTTCAGCCAAGCTTTTGACATAGTCCACCACGCATTTTTAAAGGCGGCAATGCAACAGATGGGTTATTCCGAGACCATCGTAGAGTTATTGGTGCGACATCAAGAGTATTGTACAACGGACGCCTCACACCGCCGATCGGTGCGACAGGGGTGCCCCTATCAACGATATTGTACGCCCTCGGTTTGGAACCGCTGCTCTGTGGCTTTCGCCTGACAGGGATGACACTCGGTGGACACACTTTTTGCTGCGTTTGGTATTTGGTGCGCCAGGTACTGGCTTTCTTCACACGCACAACCCCCGAAATGATAACTACCAAATCGCTTCTCATTTCAGAAGACTCGTATTACCCGAGAGCGAAAACTAATTCTGTTAAATGGATATGTGGCCACGCTGTACACTATTTGTTCCGCGATGGAGAAAGACTGTGCTTGATTTTTGGAACTATATAAACGAGCGACACTGTGCAATAGTTAGGAACCCCAAGTACCGCGAATATTTTTCCAATTTTCTTTGGATTGCGTCCCATAACCCGCCTCTCTGCTGGAATATCGATGAAAGGAGAAGTTGACCCAAGAACGACAGAAGCACTGATTGAACTACAACCGGCAACGAAATAAATCGAGAAGACGTTCATTGATAATCCGCAGCTAGACCTTCCTAGGAACGCAACATGTCGCAATGCGACGACCTCTTTATTTTGTTTTTACGCCGGTTGTGGAACGGCATTATTTTCTACATAAAAATGCAGAACTATATATACTAATAAAGAGTATACATGAAGCAACTATTTCTTTCTCCCTTTTCCCCATTATAAATCTACATATATCTTTACGGGCCGATGCGGAGGAGGATTTTTATTTCATTTTATTTCTTTCTTTCTTTTTATTTACTTATTTAATTTTTTTTCCATCGACCACGACTGGAGCGTTTGCGTAAGTTTTATACTTTAGGTTAGGGTAAAAGTGGCGGTGGCACTTTTTTTTTTTTTTTTGGGATTGTTCATAATTATTAAGGGTGTGATGGGTGTTAGGAGCCAACGCCTGAATTGGCAGAGATAGAGGAGGATTTAAAAAAATGCTCCACATAAGCAAATATTTTTTTCTTCTTTTATTCGGAAAGAGGGGGACTAAAAAAAAGTGGTCTAAAGCACCTACCTAGTGAGTAGGAGGTCCCGGAATCGAATCCCGGCCACAGCATAAATTTTAATTCAATGCCTCTCCTTATGTGTAATACCTTTTGTATAACGACACAATATTGTCTGAAGCAATTGTATTATTAGGAAGCAGTTAATTCCATAAATTATCTGGGCGGAAGTATTAGGAGTGATTTAAAATGGAACGACCATATAAAATCAATCGTCGGTAAAGCAGATGCCAGACTTAGATTCATTGGAAGAATCCTAAGGAAATGTGGTCCGTAAACAAAGGAAGTAGGTTACAGTACACTTGTGGAAGACTCTGCAGGAGAAATGCTCTGTCGCTCGGTACGGGCTATTGTCAAAGTTTCGAGAACATACCTTTACCGAGAAGTCTAGCAGTATATTGCTTGCTCCTACGTATATCTCACGAAGAGATCATGAAGATAAAATCAGAGAGATTAGATCCCACACAGGGGTATACAGACAATCTTTCTTTCCGCGAACAATACGTGACTGGAAAAGGAGGGAGAACCGATAGTGGTACTCAAGGTACATTTGCCACACATCGTCGGGTGGCTTGCGGACTATGGATGTAGCTGTGGATGTAATGACCAAAGCAGTTACGTCTCACAGATTTACACACATTGGACACTTTGAGTAATGAAAAATTACCGCGGACGTATATGTCGAGAAACTAAACACTACTCAATGGAAAAAAAAAAATATATATATATATATATTGCCAGAATGAAACTTTCACTCTGCAGCGGAGTGTGTGCTGATATGAAACTTCCTGGCAAATTAAAATTGTGTGCCGGAACCGGGACTCGAACCTGGGACCTTTGCCTTTCGCCGGCAAGCGCACTACCGACTGTGCTATCCCGACACGACTCACGATGCCGCCTCACAACTCTACTTCCGCCAGTACCTCGCCTCCTATTTTCCAAACTTCCCAGGTTCGAGTCCCGGTTCCGGCACACAATTTTAATCTGCCAGGAAGTTTTAAAAAAATATTGTTCGGGCAGCCAGTAATGCCTCTGGGCATATGTGCGCTGTCCAAGACACTGGCAGACGGGTTAGGCACTCCCGCGGCGCTACAATCTGCGCCTCAACCACAACGCACCCGCCACCGCCACGCAGTCCGGCGCAGGCGCAATTTGCGCGCTCCCATTGGAATCACTTAGCGACCGCTGCGCTGCACTACGCACGCCATACGCATCTCAATTTGCGCCTAGCCTAGTGGCGCCGTGAACTATGTGCACATTACGCAGAATCTGTCAGCAGGTTATTACGGTGGACATGGACATACATCATTTAGGTAAGAGTAAACAGCAATAGTGAAGATTCTGAGTCCCCCCACTGATTTCAGAAACACTTGATTGTGAACTTCTTCACATCACTAGAATTGCAGAAATATGATCATAAATGTAATTCATCATTTTGATTTTCACGTGTTGTAAAATTGATTTCAAAACTGTTTTGCTGGACTCATCAACTTGATTCGAAGTAAAGACCTTTCTATGAGACAGGCTATAGTACAGACATACATACTAACCTTGGCACTGGAGGAAGTAAAAAATTATTAACCTTAAGAATTTGATTTTTTCAGTACTTCATGGTACTTAGTTGCATAAAGTAACGGTGATCAAGGCAATTAATACATCCTTGGCTACTGACGTCATTGAACCACTACACTAAAATAAAGGGTTATTTTAGTTTTCATCATGTTGTATAGCAAGTCGATTCCTGTCATTGCTCTGATATAGTTACACAGTAAGCTGCTAATAGTTCATCACTTGTTGTTGATGTAACGTCAGTAACCACGACAGGGCACAAACATATCCGAAAGTTACCCCACAGTGTGCAGACGAGTTTACAATGCGTACTACCATCACTTGCTCCTTTTCCTATTTCAGTTAATCGAGCGTGGTGGATCAGACATAACACACAGGACTCACATTCGGGATCATGGTAGCTCAAATGCAACTCCGACCACACAAATTTACGTTTTCCGCGATTTCCCTAAATCACTCAAGGCAAATGAAGGGATTTTTCCTTTCAAAAGTATAATGATTTCTATATACAGGCAATTTTTTTTTTAAATTTAGTTGCTGATTTTGTGCGCGAGTCAGCGGCATATACATATTAGTTAGGAACGGCTAGGCAGGTTACCGACAATAGGAACTGTGGTAGTTCCCACGGCCGAAACGCACCACATGGCGTCAGTAGAAGAAGTGTGGTAGCGAAAGCTCCAGTACGCCGCCTCCGTGAAGTGACCTTTGGAACCGCCGCGCCTCCTCGCCGGTCAAGTACGGAGAATATGGCGCGAATCTAACATCTTTAATTTATAAATTATTTTATAATGCTCAGGTGGCATACAGACCTTAGTAACAGACTAGGAATCAACACAAGGAGGTGCTGATCATTTTGTTTCCTTTTAATAATGTTCAAACCGATAAATAAATTAACTACGAGGCCTGTAACGAACATTAACGAAAACTTACGAAGATCCGCGACTCTTTAGTCAGTCGGCGTTAGGACGTAGTTCGAACCACTTTGATAGGATCCGTGCTCTCATTATAGCAGTAAAATCATAATTTTGTTAGCCTGTGAATCTTTAAATAGTCTTGTATTATGGTGTGGCTAGTAAAAAAAGCACCATAATTGGTACAGATGTACTGTTTATATTACATTAAAAGAATAAAGTTAACACAAAAGTTAACAAGACATCTTAAAGAACTTACAAAGGTAAAAAATCGTATGGAAAATCAGTTCGTCTTTCTCTTAGATAGATTTAAAATCACAATGTTGTGACGTGTATAGTTATCTATTAATCTAATGGACTTAGAGAGCGACAAATTTGTCCTACAACAATAATAATCTGTCGAATGTGAAGGCACTGCCATGAACAATTATTCCAGGTGGCTAGAGAACATAACATACCATATGTTCAGTTAGAACACAATGCAAGGCACTGGTATGTTCTGCCCTATTCAGTAAGGTGATATACGAAGTAATACAGCAGTAGCAGTCAGAGAATTAGAATCAATTAACTATATTTTAGAAGGACATTGTAGCTCACTATGACTGTATTGCCAATCGTGTGAATGTATATTCAATGTATATAAAATATGTATAGGTTGAAAATCGATTAATCCGGATATTTGTATCTGTTTAAAAGTCCTTTGATGCCGTTTGGCCAGCTATAACGTCATTTCGGTAATAAAATATGTATTTTAGAGTCTAGTGGCTCTCGGAGTTTAAGTCAGTCATTACATTTCCCAATTTTAATTTTTCTATAGTGCCGGAAATTTTCCGCAAGTTGTATGCCGACAATTGGTTTTATTATCATTTATTTCAGCCTACAGTCATAGCCATACTTAAGCTCTTTAGGCTGCATTACAGAATGCAGTTCCTCCCCACTGCAATTATAGGTGATAACTGCCTGACAGCGCAGTGGCGTACTACACGAAAATAGCCAGCTATATCGCGATGGTTGAATAGTTCAAATCATCTGAGTTTAACATGAGAATTTAAGGTGTGGTGGCATAGAATTCCTTAGAATGAACTGTGAATGGGCGAATCCCTACGATTATTAAATGAATGAAAATAGTTGAGGGATTTTATATGTAATTAGGAAAAGATTTCCAAAACCACTCAAATATTAATAGCAGTGGGCACATCTACGTACGACGCAGAGAAGGAAATTTAATATGACAGGAAATTGTAAATAGTATCTAACATTACGGACGCACCATTAAGAGCTTCTCCCATTGCATAACAAATTGATCTGTGCGTTTAGTTTTGGAGAATGGAATGGATGACAGAATCTAGCACACATTTAATGGAAGATAACGCTAAGAATCACTGATTAACTGAAGATGAATAAGGGGGTGGAACAGTATGAAGCAGGGAGAAACACTGCCGACTAAGGATGCTTCTGTCGCCCTTGAGCATCGCGTGCACATCAACACAGCGGATGATCTGATTATTGCAGATCGCCCGATAAAGGTCGGAAGTGTAGACCATGGTGTAAATCAAATATTGATCGTCACCTGCCGTCAACTACGATGACTTACAATGTTACCCACTACCTCCTGCAGCTTAGAAATAACTTCATAAATGCTTAACGAATTGATATGAGGGACGTAGCTATAGTGCTGAAAACCAAGGATAAAACAACGAAGCGTGAAGTGAACGTATGAATATCTCCACCTAAGAAAAATTCTGATGTGGGAATTTCACCGTTGACATCACGTTAACAAATTTTTATGTGATTTAATTAATTTTACGGAAACTCTTAAACAATACGATATGGGCCATTCTATTCACAAGAAAGGAGGACAGTTCACAGAAATGTCGTATCGGTCACATTTTCTCTGACCTGCACCTCGTGAGTAGGAACGATCTCGAAGGAAAAAATTAAGACTAGGATTAACGTGGCAAGTGCCTGGGACGAGATTATTAGAGATGGAGCAACAGTATGGATGCGATTAGACTAGGGCAGGTAATCCTCCATAGCGTTTCTTTAATTTTTTTTCCCATGTAACTTTAGTCATCTAGGAAAACTAGAAAAAATCCGAAATCAGGATAATAGGAAAACTATTTTTAACTCCATTTTCCTGATGGGAGACCATAGACTGTGATACCTCAGTCTGTAGCGATTATCTAGGAAAACTAGAAAAAATCCGAAATCAGGATAATAGGAAAACTATTTTTAACTCCATTTTCCTGATGGGAGACCATAGACACGACATCTGTGATACCTCAGTCTGTAGCGATTATCTCGCTTTCATCCACAGGCTGCAGTTGGAGGCAACTCTCGTTTCACAAGACATACATAAGCAAATGCGTTTCCTTGCAACGTAACTGTGCTGAAAGTTACGTCTTCCACTTAACTCCCGTGCTGCTGTTTCGAACACTAAATGTTAGTTTTACTTATATTTCGACTGTTAGTATCACAAGAAGAAGTCTAATAACGGAACGAACACAATTGTCAACTCAACAATTTTCAAGACAGATCTATAAATCCTTATTTCCTGAATTAGCACATTAACTATGAAGAATTACATGTGAAATGTTTACCTTAAGAACACGGTTGAGCACTGAGTTAAATATTTTTATTCATGGTATACTATGTTATTGGAAATCTGTCACTGTAGTGTTCATTAGACACTGTGGAATATGTTACGACACTTATACATAAAAATCTGGAAAGATATGAATGTTAAAAACAATCTGTACGACGAAAAATAAATATTTTAGGAGTTGGTGCTACAGACGTTTTGCAATGAAATGCCAAATAACGTGTACTTTTTTTTATTACGTACAGAGATACAGGTGAGTTCACTGCATTTAAATTTCGTGTGTTTTACACCAGTTACTATGGTTTGCTATGGGCATATCAGTCGAATGTCTGCAGTGGGGTGAAGATGTTCAAGTCGTGAAGTCGTGCTTCAGTTTACATTGAAGTTTCCGATGTGATTTTGTGACCAATTCCACTGTACTACAACGTGTAAATAAGCCGTACGTATTTACACACGCGGAGCGTGCTGTATGGTATTTGTGTATGGGTTCTGCAATGGAAACTCTGCTGCTGATTGTAGAGAATACGGTATACCATGTCGTAACTACAGACTACCACATTCAAGAGAGTTAACTCGTGTGTACAATCCAATGTGTGACACCTGTCCAGCATCCTGCATCTGAACGTGTAAATGCACATACTGTGGACGAAGAAGAGTTTTTCGAACGGAGTACTTCAATAAACACACGTAGGATGTCTGCTGGTATCGGTGTTCCCCATACAAGAGTCTTGTGGACAAATCAACAGAGCAAGCTGTGGATTTGTACCTGATATTCGTGAACGCGATGGAGCAAGGCTTCCTCAGTTTTGCATCCAGATATTTTGTGGGAATGGTACCTACCCTTTTCCCCTCATCCCTCTACCACCTCTCTCACAATCGCCTATCATAAGTAGCATTGTATCTGAAATGATATCCTTCCAGAATATGTGTTGATCTACTATCACGGTTCCTGTTTATTCAAAATGTTTAACTTAACAGTGGGGTCATCAGTCTGTAAACTTATAAACTACTTATGAACTACCTTATACTAAAGACAGCACAAACATCCATGCCCGAGGGGGGATTCGAACCCCCGACGGGGAACGGCATCGCGCATCGTAGCATAGTGCCTCAATGCGCTCGGCCGCTCCACCGCGGCTCCTGTTTATTCATTTTCTATTACGTTAACAATGTTTACCGTGATCCTCGGGTGCTCTGTAATAAAATAACATTATTTATTAGTGTCATGATATGTTTTTTATTCCAAAACTTGAATAACATCAGTTTTCATGTCTCCAAAAGTGGCGTCGTTGTTGTCAAATTACACTCATCGAGGACACACTTACAGGTAACCGTAGGAGATAAGGAATATGATGCGAAACATTTACTGACAAGGAGAGGATGCCAACTCGTTATCTAGAATTCGTACAATGTATGGTACGTGTAGCTCTTTGTGAGACATTTTCTCCATTTGCTTTTGAGTGGACCGAGAGGCATTAGTGCTTCCGGCCGCCGTAGTTGTGTAGACTTTTCGCCGCTGTCCCATGTTACAGGGCCCAGAGTACACCATCGGGGAGGTTGTCTACACGTCGTACCCACAAGAACTGCAATTTGGTGGACGACCCCAACAAGAAGATCGAAGGATTTAATCTTCCAAGGAAACTATGGACAACTTTGAACCGATTAAGAACAGGTGTCGGCAGATATAAGCAACTAATAGAGAAATGGAGTCTGTCAGACAGTTCTGAATGTGAATGTGGTGAAAACCAAACAATGGATCATTTACTCGTGTGTGAAGTGTACGGCTATGATGATAATTTGAAAGACATACTCATACTAAGTGACTCGGCTCGTCCTTTAAGTGACTTGTATGTACCATTCCTCCTGACTGTATGTCAGTGACAAAGTATGTACCATTCCTCCTGACTCACCATGTACGACGTTTAAGGTTGGTATTTTGTGGTAGTTTCGGACTCTATTGGTGCACGCCAAGGGCAATCTAAAGGCTCCTAAATATGAGGATAGCATCCCACAAACCATCGTTGTACCGTTTCACCTACATTTCTGGAAAGAAATCTAGTTTAGCCCGAGGCCATCGTGGAGACGTTGTCAGCGACTGTATCAATCGTTTCGGTAATGTACAAGTGAACTGGCCTGCAAGTTAGCCCACTATGAATTCAAGTGAGCATATTTAGTGTGTGAGAAAATGACTTTTTCGGGTACATTCATACGATCTATGTTAGCATGTCCTGGCCAACAACGAAATCTAGTGCAGTTAAGCAGGAAAGCAATTAAATAATGGGATACAATAGACTAAAGGAAGGGAAAATAAATGATACCTTTAGACCAACTGTGGTTAAATGGTCTCATTGCCAGCATGGCACATTGGGTGCAGGCTCCAATTAATGCAAAGTATCATACAACATTTACCGGAAGACGTTTTGACACAATGAGCTTACCTCAAAGAAAGTGGTTTTAGATTCTGGCTGAATACAATCGAAGTGATGTGTTACGTTTTATTCATCAAAGACTCACATAATATATTACTTTATAAACGTTAGTTCACCTTCGTATGTAATTCCAGTTTAGTGGGCGCCGCAAAACATTTTTTGTTGCGTGTAATAGCTTGATTTCTCCTCGTACAGTTTTTTCACTGGCTGTTCCCATTATAGAATGATGTTTTTCACATCATTGTTATTATCACACGATTTTTTCTGCTTTCTATAAATATTACTTATTCTATCGCATTTCGTAACGGATAAACCACTTTCTTAAAAATTTATAAGTAGATTGCCTGATGTATTATTAACATATAGCAAACGCGTCAAGTCACACAGGGGTTTCCTATAGGGTGCTACCGGTTGACAGTGAAATATTGACATATTAAAGCTACGATCAATAAAAATACCTTAACCATAATATACGCAGAGGTTTTACTACTACGTAAAGAAGCCGTGTATCCATCACAAAGTATTTACGCTTCCTGTAAGGACACAACTGTTAGGAAGAACAGTACTGGAAGATTCGACGCTGACACCGAGTGCGGTCATCACACAGCTTAGCAGGGCGAACCAAACAGAGCACGTGATAATCACGCAATCCGAGGCTTGCACGCCAGACGCACACATGTGATGTTTGTGCGAGAATCCCGCTATTTGCACGGCCAGATTGCTTCATATCAATTATGACAATGGTAAGACGTCGCCCGAAGAGCATGCTACCACTGCGGGACCGAGCAACGACAAACACGCTGTGGTAGAGAATCGCTGCCACATAACGGGGAGGAAAACTGGTTTTCATTGTATGAGAGCGTTCAAACTTCCGCGTGCCTCTGTTATCCCCGTGCATCTCAGTTTATACGCACGAAAAAAACTGGAATATGTGGTTTCCCCTGATTTCTCCTTCCGTGTTATTAAAATACAGTTATTTAATTCGTTATTTAACATTTGTCGGGTTACGAAATTTAATAATCTTATATTGAATCAGAAATACTATTTTTCACGATCTATACATGTAAACGTTTACATATTTCGCAGAATTTCAGTAGCTGAGTTCCGTCACCGTTACTCTAATACGCAAAGAGAGTAAAAAGAAGATATGAGGCAGCGAATTAAAACCTCAATTAAAACTTTTTGCTATGATTTTAAAACTGCAGGCCTTTATGTGCCATACTTTCTAGTAAGGTAGAAAAACTCTGATTTCACTATTTAAGTCATATACTCAAACACTAATGCATGTAGTGTGTCTAATAATTCATTAATAACGCTGGATTATCTCATGAATCTAGTTACTGGAGGATAAATAGTTTTGCCAGCCGCGGTGGCCGAGGGGACTGAGGCGCTTCAGTCACGGTCTGCACGGCCACTACGGTCGGGGGTTCGAATCCCCCCTCGGGCATGGATATTTGTGCCGTCCTTAGGATAAGCTAGTTGATAAGTTTAGGGATTGATGACCCCGTAGTTAAGTCCCATAAGCTATACAAACATATAACAAACATATGATAAACAGTTTGTGTTATAGATACTTAAGAGAAGAGACCCTAAATGCATTAATAACGCTGGATTGTCTCGTGAATCTAGTTACTGGAGGATAAATAGTTTGTGTTATGGTTACTTAAGAGAAGGGACGAAATTGTGTACGAAATTGTATGCGAGGAAGAAGGCAGTTAAGCCTCCTTTATTGGAGTTCGCTTTATTTATCATTGATGGAAGAGGAAGTCCTCGATTGGTGTTGATATTCTTCTTCGCTACTGGCTGACAGTGGTAAGTGAGGGGCGGGTGGTGGTTGTGACGTAGTCCTGTTGCCTGGCGCCAGCTAGAGCGTGCTGTTGTCTCCGTATGAATCCGTATGCAACGCAGTGCACGCGTCGTCGCCACGCAGTGCTGCTTATACGGGTAACTCAGTGGTCGGAAGCCTGTATTACCCGTTCACTTTTTGCCGATTTGAGCTGAGGGTGTTGCGAACTGTTGCCGTGTTCTGCTTCGGTTGACTAAACTGCTATGTCATCGGGCTCCTGTTCCTAGCAAAGACGTCACGTCTTAACAGGAAGGAAGGAAGGAAGCTAGGGCTTAACGTCCCGTCGACTACGTGGTCATTAGAGACGGACACGCCGTATCACCAAACCAAACTGGCGCTTAATGCACAGAAGAGAAATCCACAGGATGGACGGAGTGACAATAAACATTTGACTGACAACACAAAGGAGAAAAACCAAATGGATAGATTAAGTGTTTAACCGAACTAAAATCTTAGTACAGAATACCGTGGCTGGCTGACAACTAGCATAATAGAGGATGAGCAGAATACCGATTCAAATGTTCATATGATTGTAATTGTATGGGACCAAACTACTTTGGTCATAAGTCCCTAGACTTACAAACTACTTAAACTAAGTGAAACTAACCTAAGGACAACACACACGTCCATGTCCGAGGGGGGATTCGAACCCCCGACGCGGGAGGCCGCGCGATCCTCAACGTGGCGCTCCAGACCGCTCGCTACTCCCGCGCGGCAGAATACAGTGACTGTGTGGTTACAAGACTGAGTCAGGCAGCCTGCACGCACTAAAAACCTCTAGTCGGTTTACGCATATGTCTGAATGCTAGTTAAAAGTGCTGGGTGATCAGCTGAAAGTACCTACCATTAAATGGAATGATAAAAACCGGATGAGCGCATGAACCGTAAAATACTGCCAGCTATGGAGGCACTGTCACTAAGCATTAAAGAGAGCGCAGGCGGTAGATTAAACGACTGCCGCAAGGGGGTTTATTCCCTGTGTGCTTAAGTTTGCTTACCTTACGACGCCAATTATGAACCTGAGTAAATATTCAAATCGCAGCGACAGCAACGGCTTACGAATAAATAACAGGCACAAAAGCTATAAAGTGTGTAAGCGTATACTTATATGGGCTTAGTAACTGACGTTCAGGTTACATGATGAGTGAAACACAAATATTATTAAGAACATTTTTTTTTTCTAAATTCACTCAGTTCGTCTTTTGTAAGTTGAAATGTTAACATCCAACATTTTAAAATGAAGATTAAGGCCACAAATTCAATGTTCCACGAGTGGGTGTAATTAGGTGCTCATAGAATGCTCAAAAATTGTTCAAATGTTTGTAGAGCTTAAGGGACTTAACTACGGGATCATCAGTCACTAAACTTACAAATTACTTATGAACTAGCTAAGACTAAGGACGGCACAAATATCCATGCCCAAGGGGGGATTCGAACCCCCGACCGTAGTGGCCGTGCAGACCGTGACTGGAGCGCCTCAGTCCCCTCGGCCACGGCGGCCGGGAAAATATTTTTCCTGAAATATCTACAGTCAAGAAAGTATATCATATGCCAGAGAAATTATGCAATCGAAGAAGTTCAAATGTTCAAATGCTTGTAAATCTTATGGGACTTAACTACGGGGTCATCAGTCCCTAAACTTACAAACTACTTATGAACTACCTTATACTAAAGACGGCACAAATATCCATGCCCGAGGGGAGGATTCGAACCCCCGACCGTAGTGGCCGTGCAGACCGTGACTGAAGCGCCTCAGTCCCCTCGGCCACCGCGGCCGGCATCGAAGAAGTAATTTGTTATCAAATTATAGTATTATTATTATTATTATTATTATTATTATTATTATTATTTTATGTCTCGTTTCTTTTCCTTTCAATCGCAGTTCTTGATGCAATTATTACATCAGAATTTCGTATGCATTCGTTAAATCACAGTAGTTAACTATTGTGTAAATGTGAAGCGCTTCACTTTCTAAACCACCAGTAATAGTAAACCTTCCAGAAGTAATTCCACAAAAGAACTGGCGATCGCGCTCTTTACGTTTGCGGTTCCGCTCCAGCCACAGTGGTCAGTGGCACCCGCCTGTCGGCTGCCCACATCACACCACAGCCCCGCTAAAACATGATGGTGGCATCGCACTACGAGTGTATGTACCAAGTGCAGTTTTATCACTCGAAGTTCTAGTACTTATGTGTCAATTTTGTATTCAATTTTGTTTAGTTAAAGTCAGTGTAGCGATTGTTTAAGCATCGTCTAAATTGTTGCAATGGGAATGAAGTATAACATTAAAAACTTACAGCTCACTTCGAGTATAATAGTGTAGTGAAGGCATTGGAAGCAACTCTAAATCTTTTCAGGGTATGTTTACTGCCTGCTTTTAAGGAAAACACGCCAAAAAATTTATTTATTCTTTTACGAAGGATCGTGCTGGCCTCGCGGATTCCCCATGTTCAGGAAGTGTTGAATCTGACATATGTAATGACCTGTGACCTGATAATCATCACACGGCAATCCAGTCAACAGGTTGAAATAATAAGTCTATCATAGGGGACCAGATTAATCCAGGTATAATTACGACAAAAAGTTAAATTAGTGACTAATAGTAAATTTTCAACATTTTACGTTAGATCATTTAATTTTCCTATTTTATATTGTTAATAGTGACAAGTATTGCTGCCATTACATGGATTTCATTATAGAAATTCGTCAATAAACGGTTCCAGAGGTCAGACGAATAAAATGTTTTGCATCGTGCAACCCAGAAAGTGTGTCTTGCATTACGAACACCTCGCCAGATTTGTGTGCATCGCAACTGGTACTTGTTACCAACACCTCAGGCACTGTAAGGCTGCAGTACATTAAACGAGACCACAAACCAATACCACTTATTCTATTCCCTTACAAAACTTTAAATTTTTATTTATTTTTTTTTTTTTTAACATAACCACCAAACAATATATTTCGGAATACATTCCTGTCGCAATTCTGACCAGGTCATCAAATGTTTCCCTTTCCATCACCCAATCCCACAACCATCAATTCTTTCGGACGTAAATACTCTTCAATCTTGATTTTATGACAAATTTAACGCATTACCAGTTGGTTTCTAAAGCCATGGATCGATTTCCTACGTGCGCCATATCAGACTGTTTCACATAACGGAAAAGTATTTGTAATAACTCTACGTCGTTTATTGCAGAGGATTTGTTAAGATTTCTCTACTGATATTCAGTGCGCTTATTTATGGTTCTGACACATAAGAGTTAAAAATTGGTTCCTCAGCGAGACTGGAACCCCAAGTCCAATTGACTTTCGCACGCAAACTTTTTATTTTATTTTATTTTTATTTATTGATTTTGTATCTTGATTCTTTACTGTATCGTTCTGGGATGTTCGTTGTGTTCTTGGCTCGTTTTTTTATTTTTATTTTTTTATTACAGAGTGCGTCTAGCTCTCTGACAAAGCCCGCTCAGCGCCTCACAGCCAGCCAAGAGCTACGGGTTTCTGCCCTTCCTCAGTGCCCCAATACTTGCTATAAAATATCAATATAAACTTTGAAGACGAGAATAATCTCAACTTCGACGTGGAACGTCTTCCCTGTGCTAATATACCTGTAATAACACTTTCTGACCGTATGACAGCACTTTAAATCACTAACGAATCCGGCTTTTGGTGTCCATATTAGACAGCAATGTTCCCAAATGGAATCTTAGGATTTCTGCCGTCAGATTGTACCACCTCGTTGGGTAATAGCAATCGATTATTATGTGTCAAACATCTTTTGTTCGTTTTTGTACGCATGGCGTTCCTGGTTTGGCCTGCAATACAAACTTCGGAGCCGCGGCGGTGTTGCCGAGCGCATTGAGGCGCTATGCTCCGATACGCGAGGCCGTTCCCCCGACATGGATGTTTGTGTTGTCATTAGTGTAAGGTAGTTTATACGTTATTTGTAAGATTAGCGACTGATGACCCCTCAGTTAAGCTTTGGGAAATAATAACGGGTATGTATTATACGAGGATTGGAACTTAAATAATGGCAACACTGCCGTGGAGACACTATGCAATGGAATATACTATTATTGCTGATGACACACGTTTTTGACATACTTACCGTACATCCCAGAAAATGGACTCGCCCGTCCCACGTCTACGGCATGCGCACAATTGATAGAAACACAATCACTTCTGTGCGAGCGGTCTAACTTAACTGTGTCACTATATTTTCAAAATAGGAACAACGGAGTTGGATCAAGTTTGAATGTTTCAGAGGTCGTACAGCATGACAGTTTTATTAAGGTCTTCAAGTGGCGTAGGCGTTGCCGTACAGAACAGTGGCACGTTGGGTAAACGCCTTCAACGAAGGTCGGCAAATCGTGGCAGACATACATCGGGCAAGTCGTCCTAGCGTCTCTGTCGAAGAAGTGCACACTATTGCCGCGTTAGTGGACAGTGATAGACTGTCTACGCAACCCACCCATCATTTTGCATGACAATGCGCAGGAGCATACCGCGCAAACTTCGGTGGATGGCACTGGGAAGTACAGTTCCATCCACCATACTCCCCGAACTTAAGTCCTTGTGACTTTGATTTCATTCACTTCGTGGCATTCGTTTCAAAACTGTTCCAGAGATTCGACAGGCAGTAGACCGCTCCATTCGCACCATCAACAGAACAGGCTCTGCTAACGATATATAACGCCTTCCACATCATTAGCAACTGGTTCTACACAACGTTGCTGACTACTTTGAAGGACGGTGGCAGGTACAAACACGCAACGCTTTTGTATCGGTTATGAATAAATAGTTGCCACTATTTCAGTTAAAAAAAAAAAATGTTCAAATGTTTGTAAAGCTTAGGGGACTTAACTACGGGGTCATCAGTCCCTAAACTTACAAACTACTTATGAACTACTTACGAACTAGAACAGCACAAATATCCATGCCCGATGGGGGATTCGAACCACCGACCGTAGTGGCCGTGCTGACTGGAGCGCCTCAGTCACCTCGGCCACCGCGGCCGGCTATTTCAGTTCCAACACTCGTATATATACGAAGGCTATTATCACTTTCTAGTGTTTACAGAATTAGGGAATAAAGTGCGTATTTTAGAATGTGTTTCCGAAATACGATTTTTTTGTCCTGTAAAAAAGGTATTCCACGTGGAATCAGTAGGTGTTCATCAGGTTCATACGTTAACATATGCTGCTGTTTTTTACTACCGCTCACGTGGATATTTAGTACCTACTAACCACAGTTATCAGTTATAAATATATTAAAAGTAACAAATATGATATAAATTATATATAATCTGAAGACGATACCACCGATGATTAATTTTTCGACATATTAGTTTACGATTTGCATGCTTTCAGTCACGACGTAATAACTACATTTCTATATTTTGTTTGTAGATATGTCGCGGTAACTGAGAGATACAGAAATGGTCGCAATTTTAGAAGATAACGTATGTAATTTTCAAGATGCTGACTTTGAAGATGGGGATTCTACTTCAGAAACTATAGTTCGAGAAAGAGTTTTTGGTGAGGAGTATCTTGCTGACGAAATGGTAAATGTAGACTGTTTAGATATTCCCATTGAAATTCACACACTGAATGACAAAGAAGAGGAAGAATTACATGACACTTTCCTCGCTATACATCTTTAAGCACAATATCCTAGTGAGCTTCCTGTATGTCAGATAAGAAGCAGACGGTGGATACACAAAAATATGGAACCAATAGATGGGAACTATAATTACATATATTCTGATCCTCGAAATGTGGACTATTTTGCAGAAGACATCTTGGATGAAAAATGTAAAATACAGACAACTACTTGATTTAATGAATGATATTGCAGAAGACGTTTTGAAGAGGGGGTATAACAGATCCAAACAAGGGAAAGCATCCAACTACTTCACCAAGTCAAAAAAATGTTCAAAAGTTTGTAAAGCTTATGGGACTTAACTACGGTGTCATCAGTCCCTAAACTTACAAACTACTTATGAACTAGCTAATCCTAAGGACGGCACAACTATCCATGCCCGAGGGGGGATTCGAACCCTCGACCGTAGTGGCCGTGCAGACAGTGACTGAAGCGCCTCAGTCCCCTCGGCCACCGCGGCCGGCCCACCAAGTCAAAACATCAACGAAAAAGAGGGGGACACGAAAAGCACCTCGTCCAGTTGCTGATGTACGCTTTGATGGTATAGGCCTCGGGCCAGAGTACGTCCCTAACAATGCAAGATATAAATCGTGCGTAAAAATAAATTTTAGAATAAAGTGTATTAAATGCAATGGCTCACTTTGTCTGAACAGAGATGTTAATGCAATACGTTGAATGTTGCCATGTATTAATTCAAATGTTTGTATAGTCTATGGGACTTAACTACGGGGTCATCAGTCCCTAAACTTACAAACTATTTATGAACTACTTACGAACTAGGACGGCACAAATATCCATGCCCGAGGGGGGATTCGAACCCCCGACCGTAGCGGCCTTGCAGACCGTGACTGGAGCGCCTCAGTCCCCTCGGCCACCGCGGCCGGCTGGTATTAATTCCAAAACATTTTTTTAGTAACAAAAAATTCAAATTTACATAACTTCAAGTGTGTTTGTAAAATATATACATACTTTTGTTTAAATAAAATGATAATTGTGAAAAGGAATAGCGTTAATTCTTTGCTCTTATTTGTCAAACCAGTGTCCAAATGATTCCATTTGGAAACACTTCAGAAATTGTATAACAAAATATATTTTCGAAAATTATGTTTCAAATTTGTGCTTACTACGACCTAAGGCCAATATAAATTGAAAGAATTTTTTTTATTGGTAGTAAATAATTCAGGTCATAAAGGGCTAATAACCTTATTTTACACCGTAAGTGAAAATCATTCAGATTATTCACTGAAAAAGGCACGAAAAATCAAGTGAAGTTATCAGCATAATTATGTGTCAACCATGATGTAACTCGTCGCTCACAGAGTTGCCAATCATATCTCGCGACGCTGTCCATATTCACTAAATGTTTAAATGTTTGTAGAGCTTATGGGACTTAATACGGGGTCATCAGTCCCTAAACTTACAAACTACTTATGAACTAGCGACAACTAAGGACGGCACAAATATCCATGCCCAAGGGGGGATTCGAACCCCCAACCTTAGTGACCGTGCAGACCGCGACTGAAGCGCCGCAGTCCCCTCGGCCACCGCGGCCGGCCCAGATCCACTCATAGAGTCAGCGGAAAGAGTACGATCTGGCCGGCCGCGGTGGCCGAGGGGACTGAGGCGCTTCAGTCACGGTTTGCACGGCCGCTACGGTCGGGGGTTCGAATCCCCCCTCGGGCATGGATATTTGTGCCGTCCTTAGTTGTAGCTAGTTCATAAGTAGTTTGTAAGTTTAGGGACTGATGACCCCGTAGTTAAGTCCCATAAGGTCTACAAACATTTGAACATTTTTAGTACGATCTGATGTAAGAGGGCTGGAAAGCAATAATATTGACGCTTGTCGCACAAAGACCTGGCTGCTGAGTACCGGAACACCCATAGCATATTCAATGAGCGTTACTCGCATTTCTGTCACTATATTGAAGAAACAGAACACTCAGCGGGCAGTTCGCGTGTGATACGAGGAGCGCCACACTACGCGACAAAAGCGCTGCTGCGGCCGCGTCTGCCGTCAAAAAACCACCTGGACAGCCACACCAGAACCTGCCGCTGTGGCAATCGACGTCTTCCTGCGCTCCCTACGCAATAATAAACGCCATGCCATTCCAATAACGGCCCACACCTGGCTCCAAAGAAATAAAAAATAAGTGAAAAAGAATAATAAAATAAAATTTTAAAAAAATTAAAAAAGACAACTGTCGTCTCCTAACCACCAAGGCAAGGGTGGCACCACAAAAAGGAAGAAGAAATAAGAGACGGTCGCTGCCAGCGGCCCCCAATGAGATAGCAAGGTGGCGCGACCCCCCATCTTGAAGTTCGCAGCGCCACCGCCAACCGACGTTAGCTGACAAGCTATGTGAAGTAAAAACTGAGTTGTGTGGTAGACGTGCCTGGAAGAGTGGACTACAGGAAAGGTTGTCTGTATTAGTATGTGGCCCGCTGCAGACCGTTTTAACTTTTATTGTATATACTCAAGTCACGGAGATCTTGTCTACTATTGAATGTCCAGATAGACATGAACAGGACGTTGTACCAAGTTTGATTTTTGTTACTGTTTTCATGATACAGCAGAGACTGTGAAAAGATAAGTACTTTTATGTTCTTTTGTTTCCACTATGGAAGATTTCTGTGTAAAATAAAAGTGTGTTCTGTTTTGAGTACATCGTGTCTCAGCGAGCGCCCTTGCCAGCCACTTGCACCTTCCTCAAATTGCCAGTAAGCAATCCACGCCAGAACGATAATAGGAACTGACTGACGGCGAGAAAGCACGAATACATTAACAACAGCAGTCTGTTCCCGACTGCAGTCACCGTCGTGCTCTCCTTCTCCAAGCCGAGAAATAGTAACTGTATTTTGGTTATTTGATGATGTTGTGTTACGTTCTTTTCTTCAGTTGGAAAGGATTTCGTGTTCTCTAGCAAACTTGTTCAATACTCACGCCTTTTGTCCTTCGCGGACACAACAGCTACAACTAACAAAATAAAAATAATTTACAGTTTTACCGACCGCTAGCTAACATTATAAAGTAGTAACATGGAATTGTTTGCGTTCTCCTTTCTTAAATGCTCTGAAAAGTGAAAATCTCAATCACCAAATGCAAATCATTTATTGGAGTATCTCGAGTGGTTATACTGTCAATATCAATATCTATAAATGTGAATGTCTGTTCGGTGTACGCTTATCACGTCTGAACCACAAGACATAAAGAGCTAAAAATTTGTACAGTTACTAATTTATACCGGGGGAAGGTTTTAGGCACGGTTTTATACCGATCTGATAAGATATTTAGTTCAAATTTTCAATTGTCTGTAAATCTATCGGATCAAACTGCGTGGTCATCAGTCCGTAGCTTACAAACTACTTAAACTAAGGTAAACTAACCTAAGGACAACACACACGCCCATGCCCCAGGGAGGACTGGAACCTCCGACGGCGAACAACCGTGCACTCCGCAGCGCGGCGCTTTAGACCGCCTTTTTTTTTGTGGAGGGGGGGGGTAGTTCTCTTCGTTGCGGACGCTGATCTTTTTGTTCGTTCTTGTTCCGAGTGTTATTGGCTCAGCTTTTTTATTACACAGGGCGTTGAGCCCTCGGACCGGGCGCGCTGAGCTACGGCGCCCGACACCCATGCCCCAGGGAGGACTCGAACCTCCACGGCAAGCAACCGCGCGCTCCGCAGCGAGAGGCTTTAGACCGCTCGGCTACTCCACCGCGGCCCAAACCGCTCGGCTACTCCACCGCGGAAAAGCAGTTCTATGCCGATAGCTATAATGGGGTGGAAGATATGGTGGTTCGTCAAATTTTTAAAAAAATTCTGACTGAAGGCCAGCGATGACGTTTGCGACTCTTTAGTAAGGAGGTTACATGCAGTGAAACGTGATGCCACAGACCATATCTTTGGTCTATGCGTGCTAAATGTCTTCAGCTCTTTCTCTGTAAGGATAAGCATACGAATAAGGAAATACAATAAATAAATAAAGCAGTAAAAAAGGAATTTCTTTTAATACATCTCTTTAAAAAAAGTCGATTTGACGTTTCGCGCATTATCTATCATAATCAACCAACACGCGAGCGGAGCCGCGGGTTTAAGTTAGTTATGAATAAGCAAAGTTTTCTTTTATATTTACAAACACAGCTATTTTTTTTTCTTGAGACCACTGTCAATAGCACTATCCCCCAAATGGGGAAGTGACAACAATACACCACTGATTTCAAAACTGGAACATTCACGGGAAGGCTTGGTGACTTACAAAGAACATACAGTTCTATATCAAGAGGGCCTATTGTTATCACAACGTAGCATATGATACACAAAATGCTGATTATGATTGCTGTGGCTATTCTCCACAACGCCGGCGGTTACACACGTCACCACGCCACTTGCAGAAAGGAGATAAGTCACTCCACAGGACTTCGACCGGCGAAGGCGCCTGCAGTCTCGTCACCTCTCTACCTACTCCGCGCGCCGGCCAATATGATGAAGGGGGCTCGCCTAAATATGCCACAGCCACGACAGTCACTACAGGATTACGGAGGCGTGCGGTAGTTCAAGTCAGTTCTAGAGTTCATCGTAGAACAGCCAGCCTTCTGTCTATGCACAAGCAGAAACCGTTTTCTATTACGAAGCACAACTATGTAATACTTCGGAAGAGTTGTACCAACGCAGGCACAGTAAAGTTGAGTATTTACGTCATTGTATTAATAAGTGCTTTGTGGACTAATCAGACCTTGTCCACATCCTTGCTAGTCACAGGCAACCTCACATACCTACCGTTCACAGTAAAGCATCCCGACGACACAACAATGTACAGGATGACCAGTCAGTCTAAAACAGTTTCGAAAAATAATTCAAAATTTTATTTCAAAACTTCACCTAAGTTTTACAAGTGCTCTTCCACTGCCACATACGCCTTGACAACGTGACCAAGCCTGTCCACCTTCCAAGACAGAGCCGGCCAGAACCAGTATTGAATGCTGATTCTAAAATCACGCCACCCTTCTGGCGTCCGTGCTGAAACTACTGACGTTTCCATGCTACTGTGGTGCCAATAGCAGACACCCACTTTTGATCACGTGTGCTACTGCTACAGGACGCAGAGGTGCGAGAATCAGTTCCTTCGCACTCTTCAGTTTGAGCTCTCGTACAGAACAGTCGCACTCCAGAGGCTCAGCGTCTGTGCGGGGTGAACGGCCGCATGCCGTCCGCTCCCGCCTAGCGGCTGTTAGGCATCAGCCACCAATTGTGTGAACCATTACCATAACCTTTACCATTACCTTTTCCGTTTTGTAAGCCGCTCACTTAGACTGGCACTCATTCATTGCATCCGTCCCCAGGGCGAGTCCTGATATGTATCCCGTATTTCAGAATATACCAAATATTAACTTGAATTCTATCTTTTATTTGCCAGTCAGCCACCCTTTCCTAGGGCGCCCACAAGCCTTCACCGCTCCGCCTTCCATCCTGACAACGCTTCCAACCCATTTTATTTATACAGCACTGGGATGGGTTGTATAATTTTCCTATCATCCGTAAGATAAAGATCAAGTGCTGTACAACAATAATACCGAGAGAAAGTATCCTTAAACCAAAATGTATCCAGTCTACAAACACCGAAAGGGTTGAAAGTATCAGCTGCTACCCATGATTAAAATATATCCACTGCTGAGAAAAAGCAAACAGCACATATGTTTAAGATACCTTCAATGTGCAGTACGATCAAGATAGGAAGACTCCAAGCGACATTTCACCAAGTTGATTGTGGGCCTCATATTCTATACTGCGACTGCACAGTATTACATTTTTATGCATGACGTTATCTTAATAATAGGCTATCGGTCCTCCAAAAGACTCACGAGATGCAAATGATATAGATGAACAGATGTCATTGCATCCGACTTTTATTCCTGTACCTACATTTATAGACTGGAATGTAATTTCTTATTATGTCTAGATAAACCGAGTGCAAAATAAGCATCAGAAGCTAGTGTGGGGAGGGATTGGGTGTCAGTAAAATTGGCGCACGCTAGTTCAATGACCGCAGTTCCTCACCTTCGTCATTTATCGCGACTTCCTGAAAGGGAAAAATCGTTCAACGAGAACGATCGTTTTAGAAACTATAAAATAGTTTTACCACCCGATACACCCAAAATCACTCGAACATTGCACAATACAAACGTTTCAAGCTTCTTCGACAGCCTTGACCTCTTTGTTAAAATTAACGAGAAGAATATGTTTTCAATAGATTGAACATTTGTTATGTGACTAAAAATACTCCATACTATGATACACATGAATTGAGGACGGGTTGGCGCTATCTCAAAAAATGACAAAAGTAAAGATATTGCTTAAGTCCCTGCACTCAGATACCAAGATAAATGTTTGCTAATAACATGTCTCAAAGAAGATTGTTTATTTATTTATTTATTTTTTTTACAAAAAAGGTGATTTATATACAGTGTCACATAGAAAAGTAGGTGGCAGTGAACATAGTTCCAGGACTGGAGCTGAATGTGCTTATGACGAAATATTCTTAAAAATTCATGCGTGGTAAATGACAGTGAGCGGGAACTTTTAAATTTTCGACTGCAAGTTGATTATATTATGAGTGAATTAAATTTTATCTCGTCGTTTACCTTATAAAAACCTTCTTTATTCTGCGTTATTCTCTTATATAAAAATGCTCGGATTTTGAACTTTCTCGATTCGTCAGTAGCTGTGTGCTGATACAGCAGCAGCAGTAGAATCTAATTCGATTAGGAAACTATATTTGAAGATACATAGTTGTCGGCTCCTCTGGTGCTATTGCTAACGATCGAACGAAATTAAGTGAGAGAATCCTACGAACTTAGAACGGAGTTCGCTGAATTCCCTCAATTGTTAGTATATCAATATAGATTAGCACGTAGATGATTTTCAATCGCTTATTTTCATCAACCTTGAGTATCAGATTGGGAAACGGAAAGCTCGAATATTTGTCTTACAAAATATTAGTATTTACGTAGGTATTCATCTTCTAATAGTGGGAGAACATCTAGTCAGAAAAGCCTGCAACAAAATGCCGTTTAATATCATTATAAATCTACGTTAAGCGTCAAAATTTATGAGACATTACAGTGGGTGTTGGAGTCGGATGGTCGTGAACGATGGTTTGATTGACTGTAACACTAGTTGTTAACTTTCTTAGTGCAAAACAAATTTGGTCGTTTGCAGGAAGATGAAATCTTGTGACATTTTTCTGAGCATAATTAACATGTTATGCGTCCTGTTATGTGTCGGATATTGGGGTGTTCATGCTGTTCACCCACTGCTGAGCAATTCTTTCGCAGACAGAAAAGAAGTCTAAGCTGTAATCCCACAGAATGATAGAATGTTGGTATACATAATCTGGATAGTCGTTGCAAATTCCAGAACCTCTGCTTATCTATATCGTCACATTACAGCTCAGTAATTCTCATATGAGTCTTGTGGTGGAACGATAGTGTATTCTCATTAAAACGTCAGGGACAGAAATGTAATACTTTGTAGTTGCAATTTAGAATTTCAGCACCAAATTCAGCTTGGTGAAGTCTCCTACTTTGGGATCTTTCTGTCTTGATCGTACTGCTCACTACAGATATCTCCACTGAATGTTCAGTTTACTTTTGTCAGCAGCGGATATATTTTAAGCTTGGCCAGCAGCTGAATCCTGTCGTCCCTTTGGTATTTGTAGATTGGATTTTGGCTCAGGATAATTTTTTCTAGTTATTACAGTCACGTTTTGTGTACAATATGTTTCGTTCTGATAACACTAAGACTTATTGATATGGAACTGCATATTATTTGTATGTCACAAACTCCTTCCACAAATGTTCTATTGTTGAAGTCGATGGTGTATTGATGTCACTTTCCCTTTCCGGGATTGTGGCGTTGACAGTTGTCTCAAGAAAAACAGTTATCTAAGTTCATAACTATAAAAGAAAACTGTTGCTTATTCATAATACTGACCGTATAACCACTGGAGATCCTCCAAAAATATGAATTTCTTCTGGTAATTGAGATTTTCACTTTTCAGAATTCTTAAGAAAGGAGACTGCATATAATAATTTTTTATAGCTTTACTTTATGATGGTAGCTAGCAGTCAGTGGCCCTGAGAATGATTTTTTTAAGTAATTGTAGTAACTGTGTTCTATTTCTTAAACGATTAAGACTTATCGACATATACTTTGAGCGTTTCGACAATCAGAAGCTGCGTCTTTCAGAAATAATTTGCTATAGCTATCCTGGAAGGGTCTGATCACCTTTGTCGTTTAGTCCCTTTCAACATCAAACCAACCAACCAGCTATCCTGGCCGCTCTACGATTACACCAGGCGATATTCTTCCTGCTGAATATATAAGTGAATCTTGGAAACCTTGCATTATATGTTTGGCAACTGTGTGAGTGACGAGTTTCTTCCTAGTTGATACAGAATTAAGGTGATAAGTTCACTTGATTTTTAGTGTCATTTTAATCGAATAATTTGAATTATTTTCACTTGCAGTGTGACATAAGTTTATTAATTCATTCTTATGAGCCCAGGAAAGACGTTCCACGTCGAAATTGATACAAAATCTCGTCTTTACCATTGGTATTGTTCTGTTGTAATAAGCATTGGGACTAAAGAAGAGCTGAAACCCGTAGTTCTATGCTGGCTGTGAGGCAGTGGATGATGACAATGTTTAGCATTTAGGACTCTAAATGCCCGCGCTCAAAATATAAACAGTTGAAAGCAAAATGGAACATGTTGTAGGGATGAACAAAATATAAAGTGCAACCAAATAGTAATTATGACTAAAATCAACTCTGAAAAAAAAATGTTCAAAATTTCAAATGTCTGTAAATCTATCGGACCAAACTGTGTGGTCATCAGTTCGTAGCTTACAAACTACTTAAACCTAGGTAAACTAACACACACACCCATGCACCAGGGAGGACTCGAACCTCCACAGCGAGCAACCGCGCGCTCCGCAGGGAGGCGCTTTAGACCGCTCGGCTACTCCACCGCGGCAAAATCAACTCTGAAAATGAGGCGAAACTTATCTATTTAAAAGATAACTACAGACACAGTTAAAATATTGTCACATTGGTTTGGCCCAGAGACTACTTACAAACAAAGAGTGACCAAGGCACTCTGCTACAAATTAAAATCTTACACACAATATTATGGGCAAAAGTTCAGATATTTCACAGAATCGTAAAATACGGTTCACACTTTTCATCATCAGTTAAAATAGAGGGAAGGTCCTGCAGGAGACCCGAATCTCTCCTCGGACCGTCATATGAAACACACTCAACATATTCAAATGTTCAAATGTTTGTTAAGCTTATTGGACTCAACTACGGGGATATCAGTCCCTAAACTTACAAACTACTTATCAACTACCTTATACTAAAGACGGCACAAATATCCATATCCGAGGGGTGATTCGAACCCCCGACCGTAGTGGCCGTGCAGACCTTGACTGGAGCACCTCAGTCTCCTCGGCCACCGCGGCCGGCACAAACATATTCGATAGCGACAGATGTGTTCCACATCTGTCACTCACTGGTGGCTAATCGCGGCGTGAAAGAAAACCATGCGTCAGTGGGCAACGTCATATTGTAAGACCATTAATAACGACTTCATGAACTCGTCGAGGGCAGAAGGAAGTATGCCACGGACGTACGGAAGGCTTTACTTGGTGTAGCTTATTACTCGCCACTTCCAGCCACTGAGGCTCGCAGCAAAACACGGTTTTCCAGGTCACAGATGTTGTTACAGCCTGCAAGGGGACAGAACAGCGTGCGGGATGTATGAGGGAGGAAGCCTCCTTTGCAGACACATCAGCTAGCTCCTTCCCTTCGGATCCCTATGTTCCCTGGAACCCAGAAATAAGTATTTTTATGTCTTGCCTTTACAGTGAAAATAGAGCGTCTTGACTTTGTTACAACATCCGACCTGCTGGGTATATTTGATCAATAACGAGACCGGCGCTTTGGGAATCTGAACATATCAGAAATTTCACGCCGTTATGCCGTTCCGTTTGCTCCAGTATCCTCAGGATAGTAAACAGTTCCGTACAATAAACGGAAAACTACTCCTGTAAACCTATGTGAAAGACAACGTCGGGGAACATGACAAAACACCCAATACTTGAATAAAATCCGAATGGTCATTTAAAATCTCAAAATTTTAGTTTTGTAAAAATGATATGAGGTACAATTGTGAGGTAGCGTGCTCGCGTGTGAAACGAATGCTGTTCCGCGTGGCTCCAGTCTCACTAAGGGACAAATCGTCAACTGTTCTGTCAAAACCATAAACTTCGCCGCGGCGGATTAGCTGTTCGCCGTCGGGGGTTGGAGTCCTCCCTCGGGCATGGGTTTATGTGTTTTCCTTCGGTTAGTTTAAGTATTTTGTAAGCTAGAAACTAATAACCAAGCAGTTGAGTCCAATACATATACCTCCACACATTTGAACATTTTTGAACCATAAATATATTTCTATTATGTGGAACAGTCCGACGATGCTGACGTTGTAAATCTATTCATGGCCTTAGAAACCAACTATTGTCAAGTTCAATTTGAGATACAACCATGTTTGAGAATTTTCGTCCCAGAAGTAATGTCCTTGACCGTTGTTCGATTAGAATATGGAAAGGGAAACATTTAATAACGTGCTCAGAAGTATAAGTGCGATTGGGATGTTTACTGAAACAGATTGCTTGATCGTCCTAATACAGTAAAAATAAAGTACGGTTTTGCAGGTTGCTTTTTACACTGCGACTGAACAGAGTCTCAGTTGATGGCAACAAATACAGGTTGCGATGCATACACCCTGGCGAGGTTTTAGTAATGTACGAAATACTTTCTGAGCAGCATAATGAAAATATTACATTCATCGACCTCTATTCGGTGATCAGTCATGTATTTTTATTTATAATTCTGCCTAAAGGAATCAAAAGTCGTCACTATTAACAATATTTAATATGAATTCTCATTGATGATACTGAAAACATTGGAAAATATGATACTAGTTACCAATTGTTTCAATTACAATTACAGCATACATGTAACCTGTACCTGATGGAATACCAGTTCGTTTCTACAAAGACTATTCTGCGGCATTGGCCCCCTACTTAGCTTGCATTTATAGCGAATCTTTAATTCAGCGCAAAGTTCCTAGTGATTGGAAAAAAGCGCAGGTGACTCCCGTGTATAAGAAAGGAAAGAGAACTGACCCATACAATTACAGGCCAATGTCGTTGACATCGGTTTCATGTAGAATTTTGGAGCATATTCTCAGTTCGAATATAGTAAATTTCCTTGAAACGGAAAAGCTTCTTTCCATGAATCAGCACAGGTTTAGGAAACATCGTTCGTGTGAAACTCAGCTTGCCCTTTTCTCACATGACATCTTGCGAGCCATGGACGAAGGTCAACAAGCGGATTGTGTTTTTCTCGACTTCAAAAAGGTGTTCGACGCGGTGCCACACTGCAGACTGCTAACGAAGATACGAGCTTATGGAATAGGTTCACAGATTTGTGACTGGCTGGAAGACTTCCTAAGTAATAGAACGCAGTACGTTATTATCGACGGCGAGTGTTCATCAGAGACGGGTGTATCGTCAGGCGTGCCCCAGGGGAGTCTGATGGACAGAGTAAGTTGTAATTTGCGGCTGTTTGCTGATGATGCTGTGGTGTATGGGAGGGTGTAGTCTGTAACTGACTGTAATAGCATACAGGATGACTTAGACAAAATTTCTAGTTGGTACGAAGAATGGCAGCTAGCTCTCAATGTAGAAAAATGTAAGGTGATGCGCATGAGTAGAAAAAACAATCCTATAATGTTCGAATACAGCATTAGTAGTGAGCTTCTTGATGCTGTCGCGTCGTTCAAATATCTAGGCGTAACATTGCAGAGCGATATGAAATGGAACGAGCATGTAAGGACAGTTGTGAGTAAGGCAGACAGCCGACTTCGGTTTATTGGGAGAATGTTGGGAAGATGTACTTCACCTGTAAAGGAGACGGCGTATAAAACGCTTGTACGACCGCGTCTTGAGTATTGCTCAAGTATTTTGGACCCGCAGCAGATCGGTTTGAAGGAAGATATAGAGGCGGTTCAGAGGCGAGCAGCTAGATTTGTTACCGGTAGGTTCGACCAATGCGCGAGTGTCACGGAAATGCTCCGGCAACTCAATTGGGGATCGCTGGAAGAAAGACGACGTTCTTTTCGTGAATTTCTGTTAAGTAAATTTAGAGGGCCGGAATTTGAAGCTGAGTGTAGTACGATCTTGCTGCCGCCTACTTACATTTCGCGTAAAGATCACGAAGACAAGATAAGAGAAATTAGAGCTCGTACGGAGGCATATAGGCATTCTTTTTTTCCTCGTTCACTTTGGGAGTGGAATAGGAAAAGAAATGCCTAGTAGTGGTACAGTGTACCCTCCGCCACGCACCTTACGGTGAATTGCGGAGTATGTATGTAGATGTAGAGGTGTAGAGGTCTTTTGAACCTCGCCTATTGAACAAAACTGCCGTATGACGCCTAAAAGATAATAAGTCTTCATCTACATCAATCCAAAGTTCCTGAAAATGGGAAAGTACTAATACCAAAAGGTTCTTCATCGAATATATATATATATATATATATATATATATATATATATATATATATATATATATATATAATGGAAAGTCCAGGTTGGAATTATAATATAGTGAGGACAGTTTACAACTCACCGCAAAGACGTGGCGACGAGCTGCGACAGGCACATACAAAAGACACACACATACAACACATTCAGCTATCGGCCATGGCCTTGTTCACAAACATATATATATTACAAACATATATATATATATATATATATATATATATATATATATATATATATATATATGTTTAAAAAAAACCGTTCAAATGTTTGTAAATCTATCGGACCAAACTGCGTGGTCATCAGTCCGTAGCTTACAAACTACTATAACCTAGGTAAACTAACCTAAGGACAAACACACATACCCATGCCCCAGGGAGGACTCGAACCTCCACGGCGAGCAACCGCGCACTCCGCAGCGAGACGCTTTAGACTGCTCGGATACTCCACCGCGGCAATCAGTTTCCCATTACATGCTTACAGATTTAGATATTCGTCTTTTGCACGCGTAAATATAAGTGAAACTGTAAACTCCGACTTGAATGTGTATGGCGTGTATGGCAAAGACAGGCTGAACAAAGTCGTGTGCACTGGACTTCTTTCTCCACCTGCCCACAGTTTCCCTAAGGAGCTCTGACACCGACCTAACATTGGAGCTTCCAGTTACAAGCAGTCACACCATTTACGCTCGATACGACCTCTCCCGAAGACAGACTACTGTCACAAAACACGTGAAATGCAGTGCTGGGTGAGAGCTACTATCAGCAATGGGTGATACCTCGAAGCTAATACTGAGGCTTTGCGGCCGGTGTCAAGTTTCGCCTTCCATCTGGAGGGTGGCGACACCGTCACTTCCCACCAATGATCGTCGAGCAGCTTCAATGCTCCAAGGGGGCGCTATACACTCATAAGGCGTAATACTTTCGCGTTAGGTGACCGAGTGGGAACTCACTAGCGTAGCAGCCTGAAACCTGTCCATCGTGGCCAGCACAGCTTCCACCAGTTGACGGACAGGGGAAAATTCACTCTGCACCCTTACCTAACAGGCGCGCGCCTCGCGGAATGACCGCGTGGTCTAAGGCGTCATGCTACGTTTTGTGTCCTCGGGATGGTTAGGTTTGAAAGGTAGGCCGTGGCTAGCGAGGATTGCGGATAAGATCTGCAACTGAAAGAAGTGATTAGTTAACACATACTTGTATTGCAGTTAAAGGTAATACTCAATTTTAGGTGAGGTGCTATGGTTCTACACTTCTGCCTATTACATAGTACACAGTTCTGCAATGATCTCTTCCTAGCTACAGTCAATAGTAATGTTCTGGCTTGTCGCTGTAGACGGTAGCACTGCTAGCTTTGCTTCGTACTCTGCTATACTGACTCGTAGACTGAACTCCTGGCTGTGGTGCGCCGGCATATCTATCCGAGCCGAGGCAGAGAGATACCATGGACGACTCATCGCCTCTTCTGGAAGTGGTGTTTACACCGCCGGCGTTGTGGCGAATGGCGACACCTCAACCCTACGGACATAGAGGCCGTTCCTGATGGAGGTTCGAGTCCTCCTTCGAGCATGTGTGTCTGTGTGTGTGTATGTGTGTGTGTGTGTTGACCTTAGTATTAGTTAAAGTAGTTTGGAAGTCCACGGACTGATAATCATGGCATTTGGTCCAATAGGTTCACAAACATTTAAAAATAATATCCAAATTTCTATTGAGATGGCTGGAGACATCTGTAAAATATTTTAGGAAATGCATGTATGAACCTTCGGCTGTTTAGTATACTTATAACGTCGAGTGGTTTCGGTTCTAAATCATCGTCACGGATTGTATGCTAAATAAATTGATTAAGTAGATATATCATCTACCATTCTATCCATGCTTACAGGCAAGTCAACCAATAAAATTCGTAAATGTCATCTGTCATTTAATCTTGATGTCGTTCAAGACTAGATGTAAAGTGACATCTTAAGAAATCTGTTGCTTGGCCTGCGTGTTAGCATGGATAGGATGGTAGGTGATGTATCTACTTAGTCAGTTTGTTACCTTACAGTCCGTAAAGATTGTTTAGAATCGAAACCGCTCGAAGTTATAATAAACTTCTGTTGGTTCATAAGAAGTATTTCCTAGAACACAATAGGCGATGTGATTCTTGAGTTTCTCCCGGCGTATTTGATAATCAAAATATCCACGGGTGTACTGCCGGTCTATAGTGTCCAACGGACACAATATTTCGGCGATCAAACATGTCGCCATCATCAGGTGAACTGACGGACTGAGCTCCTGGAAACGCGTCGGCACAGAGATCCGCACGCTACGGCGGCTCGAAGGGAACTGGGTTCTAGCCCGGTAGCGGGCGATTTAAACACCCTCGGCCCGGGGAGCGACCCCTCCGTGGTCCGCGTGGAACCGATTGCGACGGCGTCTGAGATGACGTCGATGTGAGGGCTCTGTCCGCCGTGGTCGTTACGTTTTCTAGATGTACTCTTAATTAACCCAATCGCTGGTTCCCAAGCTTTGCTAAGATCATAGCCACAGTCACGGTGTATGAGGTCGTCATTTGTGCGAATTTCAATGGGCTCTCTAACGACGTCTGTACCAGAATCCTAGTGCGTTAATACTCCATCGCGTGTTCCTCCGACAAACAATGTTCAGCGACCGCCGACTTGCTCGGATACATCAATCGTGTGTGCCTCTGGTGTTCAACGCATCGATCCTCGATGGTACGCATCGTCTGTCCAATATATGACTTGCCACACTGACACGGAATCTGGTACACGCCGGCCTTCCTCAAACCGCGATCATCTTTGGCGCTCCCCACCAGCGCACGAATTTTATTCGGCGGAAAAAAGACAGTTCCAACCTGGTGTTTCTTCAAAATGCGGGCGACTTTCCCCGAGAGGGCGCCGGTATATGAAATGAACGCAGTGCCTACATCCTCCCTCGTGTTTTCATCCGTTTTCACAGATTGTGCTGTAGTGGTTGGACGGAGAGCCCGCTGAATCTGCCACTCTGAGTACCTATTTTTTCGGAATACAGTTCTCAGGTGCTCCAATTCCGTGGGTAGACACACTGCGTCCGAGATAGTGCGCGCCCTATGTACTAGAGTTTTAAGTACCCCATTCCTCTGTGAAGTGTGGTGACAGCTGTCTGCGTGTAAATACAGATCAGTGTGTGTTGTCTTCCGATACACACCATGACCCAGGGTGCCATCAGCTCTTCTCTTGACCAAGACATCAAGGAACGGCAATTTACCCTCCGTTTCGGTCTCCATAGTGAATTTGATGTTGGGGTGCGCCTTTTATTTCATTTTGTGCTTACTGAGTTTCACACGACCCTGTTAAACCTAAGTGATCTGGTTGCACACGAGAGCCGTTGGTTCCACACGACACTTTCATTTCTAACTAATTCGTTTCGCAAGAACGCCTATGATTCCACACGACACTATTTACTATCAGTTATTGTGGCGCCTCCTGTTTGCTTCCTGACACACGCGGCTTCTTCTGGCCGAAAGTCAAATCTAACTTATTTGATTAACAATTCGTGCTTGGCAGCCTCAGATACCTTATCTTGTTTCTACTTCCTTGTGGAACTTTTGTATGTTGACTGGCTATCGAGCCTAAAAAATGTTCAAATGTTTGTATAGCTTATGGGACTTAACTACGGGGTCATCAGTCCCTAAACTTATGAAGTGACTAATGTTAAGGACGGCACAAATATCCATACCCGAGGGGGGATTCGAATACTCGGCCACCGCGGCCGGCTATCGAGCCTAGCCCTGTTCTCTGGTCATTATTTGAAATTAAAATTTAAAACTCCAAAGTTTTCTTAAGATGACAACAACTAACCTAAGGACAACACACACACGCACACACGCACCCACCCACCCGCCCAACACACACACACACACACACACACACACACACACACACACATACGTACACATGCCTTCGGGAGGACTCGAACTTTCGACGGCAAATAGCCGCGCGCACCGCAGCGAGGCTACAAGAATTTACAGTTGGATACTAGTGACATATTTCTGCACTGACGCCGGCTGACTGTAAACAGCTTTCATTATTCTGCGGATTACAGTGGGGGACCATGTTTTTGCTAGATACTCGAATATAGGACGCGGATTGTCATACACTGACATTTTACATTACACACAACCATGTTACATGCTATCTTCTAATGTCAGAGCGTTTACTAATTTCGTTAGCCAATGGAAGTGCCGCCAATATTGAGGACATAATTCAAATAAGGAGACATGACTATTCAGCACGCCCATATTCCTGTTTAACGTGTGACAAAAGAACTGGGAAGCAGCTCTTACAACTTTTTTAGCGTACAGTGCACCCCAACGGACTTCTAATGTCGCTGTGTGAAGAGCTGCAGTTTTATTCTATCGATTCCTGAAGATTAGGCGTCGAGCCAGGCAACTTATCCTCCATCACTACTGCAGTTCTTTGCGCACGTAACTACTACGCTTAACTGCACCATCCTAAGGCCCAAGTGGTTTACGAGGCCCTTGTTCAGCAAGCAGGGTGACTCTTCGAACAGTTTGTAACTCCTTACACTCAGACATTTATGAAATCATTGAAATATTGGAAACTTAATAACGTAGCGCAAAAATATTCCACATTATTCAACATTCATGCTTTTCTTGCCTGTAAGATCCCTATGAAGTCGACCCTCCTTTCCAAGGGTGTGTCAATTAGCATTTTCAAAATTTTGTAACTCTCGACTCTAGCAGATAGCCGCATGGTTGACGAATGTTTTATTGAGAAATTTTAGAGGGTACGGTTTCTCTCTCCCCAGCCAAGAATTGTCTAGCCGAAAGACCACTCCCGCTGCTTACGATCGATAATTGCCACATTTTACATCTTACAAGGCAAGTATAGTTCACACCGTCCGGGACGGCTGACTAGACTGTAGAACGTCGTCTACAACCCTTGGTGCCGGCCGCGGGGGGCCGAGGGGACTGAGGCGCTCCAGTCACGGTCTGCACGGCCACTACGGTCGGGAGTTCAAATCCCCCCTCGGGCATGGATATTTGTGCCGTCCTAGTTGGTAAGTAGTTCATAAGTAGTTTGTAAGTTTAGGGACTGATAACCCTGTAGTTAAGTCCCATAGACTATACAAACATTTGAATATTTGAAACAACCCTTGGTGAAAAGAAAGTGCGGTCGAGAGGTCAAGTGCGGTCGCAGTACAAAACAGACGGTGTCGTCTCCCAACCCGACGAAACGTATTCTCCTTGAACTCATACGTTACACTACGTCACAAATCTTCGTTGGCCAATCAATCGTGTCGTGTTCCCGTAACTCAGGTGCGTTGTTTCTCATTCCAGGATTGAATTATACTGTGTTTTTACTTAAATCGTTGCCCATTATTCATGAAAAGTAGCCGGCCACGGTGGCCGAGGGGACTGAGGCGCTCCAGTCACGGTCTGCACGGCCACTACGGTCGGGGGTTCGAATCTCCCTTCGGGCATGGATATTTGTGCCGTCCTTAGTGCTAGCTAGTTCATAAGTAGTTTGTAAGCTTAGGAACTGACGAACCCGGAGTTAAGTCTCATAAGCTATACAAACAATTGGACATTTGAACATTAAAAGTACCATCCATGGGTGCTCACTCTTTTTCCTTGGCGTTAGCTCCCGCAGAATTAGGACGGGCAGCGATAAGAGAAATATAGTCATAATTAGCGCTCCATTTCTCTCATTAAGTACGACTAATGCTGTGAGAGGGGAAACAGAGAAGCAGGAGGCGAAGTTTATACCGTCGGAGAAGTTCAGCCGCTCGTCTCACAATTACACCACAGGGAATGTGGAAATAAACAAGAAGGACTTCTATGAAGTTAGAGAGATTCTCAAAATTTAAATACAATTATGCCAGTGACGGATATCATAAATGGAAATGTTTCAAAGTACAACAAGTGTTCTCCTGCGCATTTTACAAAAACCCTCCTAAATTATTTACTAGCGGATGTTAAGATATAAAATTGCCCTCATAATCTCAAGGACTTTCACTTTGCACAAACGCTCTTCTTGTAAGTATAAGAGAATAAAAGTCTTAAAACTGACGAAGTAACATGATAATGAAGTCATGTATGTAGTACTGAAACAACATAAAGAAATTAACAATGACATAACGTTGAAGACAACTTGAAATGATGTGCAACATTCCTCATCACATGTAACTGAATCATTTAGTTACAAGGGTAGCTCGAGGTTCTACATTGTGTGTAGGAATGAATAACATCCTTCATGGGTACCTCTGGGTTTACCTTAAGTACAACGGGTCACGCTAATTGTAGTATAATGAAAATTAAAACGTTAAAAATGAAAATAACATGATATTGAAGTCATGTATATAGTATTGAAACAAAATCATTATAAACTTGACAATGACATAATAATGCGGGCAATTGGTATCATGTGCAACATGCCTCACATCGCATGTAACTTGAACAACTTAGTTACATGGATAGCTGGAGGTCTACACTGACTGTAGGAATGAATGACATGCTATATGGGTAGCTCAAGGTTTACATTGAATACAACAGTTCTCACTAATTGTAGTATAATGAAATTAAAATGTTCAAAAATGACAATAACATGATGCTGAAGTCATGTATATAGTATAAAAACGAAATCAGCAAAAACTGATAATGACATAACAATGAAAGCAACTTGATATCATGTGCAACATGCCTCATATGATATTTAATTGAATAAATTAATTACATGGACAGCTCGAAGTCTGCATTGATTGTAGGGGGCAAACTTACAGGTCGTATGATAGGCGTAATATGTCAGTTAAATTTAAAATTGGTACTTCACTAGTTGCCACTCCTTAAGACATCTCTTATATTTTTGATGGTGCCGGCCACAGTGGCCGAGTGCACTGCGACGCGCCAGTCACAGTCTGCACGGCCGCTACGGTCTGGGGTTCGAATCCCCTCGGGCATGGATGTTTGTGTCGTATTTAGTATAAGCTAGTTCATAAGTAGTTTGTAAGTTTATGGACTGATAATCCCACAGTTAAGTCCATTAAGCTTAAAAAACATTTGAAAAAAACTTTTCTTGATGTTTCCCAGAGGTAATTAAGTCTTATTCGCTGATAGAGACACAAAATATGCAAAACGAAAGTTACCTTCCATGGATCGACGTTGAATCTCATCATAGATCCTAATAAGCTTAATAGCAGCGATCAATAAAAAACCTTCGTCTCTGTAATATTCAAAAATGAATGTATGTTTGCATGTTTCTTCGTATTTTATGTGCTGCTGTACCGGTTATCGAACTGCGATAAAACTTTGTCAATATACTGTTTGTACTTTCTCGGCCGTTATAGGCACAATTATATTATAGTACGGCATATGGTTCAAGAGACATAACGCCATGAACACTGAAATGCGTGAAACATTTTCGTGTTAGGAATGACGTTTTTGTTATTACTTCTTTGCTATTAAATGTGTTCGCGACTATCTTACAAACAGTATCCAATTAAGGTAGTGAGTGTACCTACAATTTGATTTTATTGTACGACATAGGAATTCATTGCAATCTAAATGAAACCGTGCACACTCAACCTTCAAAAAGAGAGGAGCATCACCGTCTACCTGATATTTCAACCGGTGTATGCCGGAGGTTACTTTGCAATAAACATAGACACCACTTTACTGATCAACGTAAAAGTTAACAGAGTTGTATAATTTTTCGGAGATGAACGGGGCAATGGACTGTGGTGATGGAGGAGGAGGTAATTAGCAAAGAAAGGGGAACGTGGAGGTGGGCAGAGACAGGGCTAAGTGGAGAAGAACAGAGATAGGGAAGGTGAGGAGATGAACAGTGATACAGAAGGGGGGAGTGGGGGGGGGGGAGAAGATCAACAGAGTGAGAAGGAAACAGAAGGTGGACAGAGAGAAAGAACGGAAGGAGTGACGGAATAACCTAAGACTGGAAATACGCATCCAGGAGATACCGGGTTTTCAGCTAGTTTTAACTGCCGCAGGAAGAGTAGACATCATTTCCTCGTACTTGGAGGCTCATATATACGTAGAATCTCGTCAAAGGAATGCTCCTTTTACAACCACTTTTTCAGTAGTGTCCAAATGTTTACTGAAACTGGAAGTGTTTCACCTAGAGGCAGAGTCGGATGTCTCTTTCTTGCAGATATACCGTTTTTCAACAATTTTGAGCTCGATCTTATTTTTGCCGATTACAGGGCCATACATCATGACACGAATATATTGTTTTAGAAAAAAATACTAATTTTCTTCACGGAGAATACAAATCGGCAATAAAAAAGGGGTTCCTATTTAAGATTTCAGTCATCTTCCCTCCCTCCCCCAGCGGTGGTGCAGAGGGTCCGAGCTTTATGTTAACGGATGGCTGTCTTCGAGGTGAACAACTTTTGTTAGAACTTTATTTTTGAACCCTTTTGTATGTTTCCAAGTATTACGAAAAACCGTTTTGTATGTATCACACTGTATGTTACTTAGACACACTCCAGAAAATTAGAGAAGAAATGTCTGATGATACAGTCGCGACAGAAATGTCTGTGAAGATGTTGATAGGAATGAAATTTTAAAGCATATCCTGTAATTAGGTTCAATGGTAGAGCAGACCTCTTGCTCGTACAAGATATTATTTGACTGAAAAATTCATACAGAGATAAAATTATTTCATCTATATGTAAAGTCTAAACCGTAGAGCCTACGCAAGTTTCTAAAACTAGGTTTCAGTTTTTGAACATCGGATTCAAGATAATCGTATTATGAGAGAATTTTGAGTGAAAGTGATTTACCTCTGTTGATCTGAAACCAAAATTGTCAGTGCCCTTTTAAAGGAATCATCCCAACATTTGCCTGTAGTGATTTAGGGAAATAACTTGGAGGTAGCAGTAGGGACACAGACTATTGACTGAAAACTGTCTCTCACAATAGCTGATTGTTCATGATCTTAACTCTTACCTTTGGGCTTAGCATAGTTCCAATAGTTAGCTCTGATGTTTTTCATGTAATCCATAGGAGATTCTGAGACAAACTGCGCGCATATCACGTGAGAGTACATCACCTACAAACTGAGCCTTGCCTGCAGCTGAAAATCGTTTATAAGGTGAAGAATGTGCCCTCACCAAATCACTAATGTTCAAATTTTTGATAATCTTAACTCCCATGAGCCACAGACATTGCCGAGGTGGGGTGGCTTGCGTGCCTCAACGATACAGATAGCCGTACCGTAGGTGCAAACACAGCGGAGGGGTATCTGTGGAGAGGCCAGACAAACGTGTGGTTCCTGAAGAGGGGCAGCAGCCTTTTCAGTAGTTACAGGGGCAACAGTCTGGATGATTGACTGAGCTGGCCTTGTAACATCAGCTAATGTGGCTTTGCCACACAGCTACTGCGAACGGCTGAAAGCAAGGGGAAACTACAGCCGTTATTTTTCCCGAGGACATGCAGCTCTACTGTATGAACATATGATGATGGCATCCTCTCGGGTAAAATATTCCGGAGGTAAAAATGTCCCCCATTCGGATCTCCGGGCGAGGACTACTCAGGAGGATGTGATCATCAGGACAGACAATACTGGCATTCTACGGGTCGGAGCGTGGAATGTTAGATCACTTAATCGAATAGGAAAATTAGAAAATTTAAAAAGGGAAATGGATAGGTTGAAGTTAGATATAGTGGGGATTAGTGAAGTTCGATGGCAGGATGAACAGGATTTCTGGTCAGGTGAGTACAGGATTATAAATACAAAATCAGTTGGGGGTATCACAGGAGTAGGATTGATAATGAATAAGAAAATAGGAATGCGGGTAAACTACTAGGATCAGCACAGCGATCGCATTATCATTGTGAAGATAGATACGAAGCCAACACCGACAACAGTAGTACAGGTTTATATGCCAACTAGCTCTGCCGATGATGAGGACATCGAAGAAATATATGAGGAGCTAAAGGAAATTATTCAGACAATTAAGGGAGAGGAAAACTTAATTGTTATGGGAGACTGGAATTCGGTAGTAGGACAAGGAAGAGAAGGGAAGATAGTGGGTGAATATGGTCTGGGCAAAAGGAATGAAAGAGGAAGCCGCCTGGTAGAATTTTGCACGGAACATAATTTAGTTATAACAAACACCTGGTTTAAGAATCACAAAAGAAGGTTGTATACGTGGAAGAGACCAGGAGACACCGGGAAATACCAGATAGATTTTATAATGGTAAAACATAGATTTCGGAACCAGGTTTTGAAGTGTAGGACATACCCAGGGGCAGACATAGACTCTGACCATAACTTGTTGGTTATGAACTGTAGGCTGAAACTGAAGAAACTCCAGAAAGATAGGAAAATAAGGAGATGGGACCTAGATAAATTGAAGGAACTTGAAGTTCTTAAGAATTTCAGAGGGAGCTTCAGGCAACAATTGACAGAAACAGGGGAAAATAAAACAGTTGAGGAGGAATGGGTAAAATTGAGAGATGAAATAGTGAAGCCAGCAGAGGACAAAACAGGTAGGAAGGCAAGACCTACAAAGAGTGCTTGGATATCACAGGAGATACTAAATTTAATTGATGAAAGGAGAAAGTATAAAAATGCTTTAAATGAAACAGGCAAAATGGAGTACAGACGACTAAGAAATTAGATTGACAGGAAGTGCAAAATGGCTAAGCAGGAATGGCTAGAAGGCAAATGCAAGGATGTAGAAGAATGTATAAATAGGGGAAAAATAGATACAGCCTACCGGAAAATAAAAGAAACATTTAGCGATAAGAAAAACAGCTCTATGAATATCAAGGACACTGATGGAAAACCAGTTCTCAGCAAAGAAGGGAAAGCTGAAAGGTGGAAAGAGTATATAGAGGGGTTCTACAAAGGAAATGAACTTCGAGACACTATTGTAGGAAGGGAAGAGGATGTAGATGATGATGAAATAGGAGATACTATACTGAGAGATGAATTTGACAGAGCACTGAAAGATCTAAGTCGAAACAAGGCCCCTGGAGTAGATGATATCCCGTCAGAGCTACTGAAGTCTCTGGGAGAACCAGCCATGACAAAATTGTTTCACATTGTGTGTAAGATGTATGAGACAGGTGAAGTACCCTCAGACTTTAAGAAAAATGTTATAAAGGGATAGATTGGTAGGACACATTCTTAGACATCAAGAAATTGTGAATTTAGCGTTGGAGGAAAGTGTGTGGGGTAAAAATCGCAGAGGGAGACCAAGAGACGCGTATAGTAAGCAGATTCAAGTGGATGTGGGTTGTCGTTCTTACGAGGAGATGAAAAGGCTTGCTCAGGATAGAGTAGGGTGGAGAGCTGAATCAAACCAGTCTCTGGACTGAAGACCACAACAACAACAACGGACTTAACTACTTATGAACTACCTACAACTAAGGACGGCACAAATATCCATGCCCGAGGGGGATTCGAACCCCCTACCGTAGTGGCCGTGCAGACCGTGACTGAAGCGCCTCAGTCCCCTCGGCCACCGCGGCTAGCACCAAATCACTGAACACCAGCAAGCTAAAGCAGCCAAGATAATAAATTACAGACAAATATGTATTGAGCACCATCGTGTTCTACGGTTTAATACGCTAAGTTATCAGGAAGTGTAAAAGTCTACCTGCTGAACAGACGCCTACGATCGTCTACTGCTGATCGCCTAACGGTCGTCTGGTCGTATTCCTGATCTTAATTGTGTGTTCTTAGTAAACATAAAATAGAGTGACATAATAATAAGAATAATAAACCAAAACGCTGCTATTTATTGTTATTTGTGTGAACACGACGGTCCCGTTTCGGCTTAAACTGAAATTTTCAAGTGACCTGCGGTACAAACTGGATGGTATTTCGGTTGAATAAATTATTACGTTATGGTATAGTGTTACAATATAGAGCTTAAGAGTCACTTTCGGTTATGTCTAGATGGGCTGACATACAAAAGAAATCTAAGGCGTCTGTATATTCACTGTCAAAATTGTTTGGTACTTTTAATTCTGATTTGGTATTTTGACAGTTACAGCCAAGCTGTCGTATGTTTACAGAGCATGTAAACGTCATATTTACGTTATTAGAATTTGTATATACTTTGAAAACTTGGGTAAATCGAACAATATTAGAATTTGTATATAATTTGGAAACTTGGGAAAATCGAACATGTTCTTAGCACCTATAAATTCTTAGCACATAAAACACTTTCAAAGATTATAGAAATTCTTACAACGTAAATATAACGTTTACATGCTTTGTAAACATACGACATCGTGGCTGTATCAGTCAAAATACCAAATCAGAATTGAAAGTACCAAACACGTTTGCCAGTCAATATACAGACGCCTTAGATGTCTTACGTATGTAAGGCCATCTACATATAACTGTAAGTGAATGTAAAGCTCTATATTGTAATACTATAACGTAATAATTTATTCAACCCATTTACGACCCATTTCTACACGAAAATGCCAGTTTAAGCCAAAACGGAGACGTCGTGTTCAAATAAATAATATTAAATAACAGCTTTTTGGTTAATTATTATTATTATGTTACTTGCTAACTTTACCACGCTGCGGACCTATGGGATATAAAAATAAAACAGAGAATTTTCTTCTTCAAAATTTTTAGCTACGATATTAGTATGTAGTCGAGAAATCGTAAAATATTCTTCGATCCTGTATCCAGGTAAGAAAACATCAAATTAAAAATGTCTTTCGATGTTGCAATATAACCTGAATATCATTTATACTACATTTAGCGACCATGGAAGAAGGAATAATCATTTTGTTTAAACGTCCCTCCGACAACGTGGTGCTGCAGTGTTCAAACGTTCAAATGTTTGTAGGGCTCAAGGGACTTAACTACGGGGTCACCAGTCCATAAACGTACAAACTACTTATGAAATAGATTATACTAAAGAAAACACAAACATCCATGTCCGAGGGGGGAATCGAACCCCCGATCACAGCGGCCGTGCAGACCGTGACTGGCATGCGTACCGCAGTGGAATAGCCGTGCGCACTGAGGCGCCGTGCTTCGGTCCGCACGACCGTTCATCGTCGGAGGTTCGAGTCCTCTCTCAAAAAAAAAAAAGTTCAAATGTTTGTTAAGCTTATGGGACTTAACTACGGGGTCATCAGTCCCTAAACTTACAAACTACTTATGAACTACTTACAAACTAGGATGGCACAAATATCCATGCCCGAGGGGGGATTCGAACCCCCGACCGCAGTGGCCGTGTTGACCGTGACTGGAGCGCCTCAGTCACCTCGGCCACCGCGGCCGGCAGTCCTCCCTCGTACATGGGTGTGTGTGTGTGTGTGTTATTCTTAGGATACGTTAATTTAAGTAGTTTGTCAGTTTAGGCACCGATGACCACTGTTGTTGGATCCCATAACTCTACAAACATTTGAACAGTTTTTGACAATGTGATGATTAGAGATGGAACGAAATTCGGGACGGGGAAAAAATAAGCGATTCGTGTTACAAAAGTGTAACAACAATTTTCAGAACGATTTTTTATTCCATTATAAGTACTTATCATGAGATTAAACATTTATGGTTCATTGCGCACAAATTATTTTTAGTGACACATATGTAAACGCTACAGCTGAAATTTACTTATACGATAGAGGCGGTCTTTGTACAACTTCTGCCTTTCCAACTGACTCGCGTAATTTAATACAAGCGTGTGCTACATTTCGCTATTAAGCAACCTAGCTACTGGCCGTGCATTCTTAAGAGGATGTCTTCCACCCCGCGCCGTTTTCCATCTGCATGTAAATTACCTCGCAGACCATTTCTTCCACGACGTCCTGAATCTGCCCCGCAACACTTCACATACAGACATTGCACACCCACTGCTTTCTTTTCCATATTGTTTCCTTTAAGTCAACACTCAGGCATATCATATTAATGTCTAGTAGTCTTAGATATTGTACGTCTCACGTCAGGTTTTCCTATCATTATCATATTTTTCTTAAACACCTAGCATGTAAGCTGTCATATTCTTCAGTGAAGTACGTATGGAAATTATATGCTGTGTCAATACTGAATATAACCCTGATCTTCTTTGCTAGAACGAGCCTTGAAATGTTGTGTATTCAGCTTATCATTCTACATTAGTTGATCGGAGTATGAAGTTTCTCCACCTTTATTTCAGTTTGCACTTAAGAGATAAGTAATATTTGGCTTGTATCTTCATGAAAGTGTTTACTAAATAGATTACAATAACTTTAAAATATACTGAAATAAAACCTGTCATGGTATAGCGACATGCACACATAAAGATGACAGTAGTATCCCGTAATCAAGGCATAAACAGGACGCTGTATTGACAGAACACGCCTGTGATTAATATGAAAAGGTTTCGGTAGATATCATGGCCGCACGACACTAATTAACAGAGTTTAGACAGGGAATGATAGTTGGAGCGTGGGACATTCCATTTGAGATAATTCAACATTCAGAGATCCTGACTGTTAAGTGTGTATCAAGAATAGCTTATTTCAGGGATAACCTCTCATTTTTTAACAACGCAATGACCGACGATCTGCACTTAATGACTAAGAGAAACGGGGTTTAGTGCTAACAGCCAACCACCAATCCGTTAAATAACCCCAGAAATAAATCTGAATCGTTCGATGAACGTATCCGTTTGAACAGCGCGTCACTACTTCGCGTTAATGGGCTATGGCAGCAAACGAACGACCGAGTTTCTTGGCATAATGCTGAGAGCTGTGTTCACATGAAATGAACTGGATGCTCTGGTCCAACTGAACTAATTATTGATGGGGAATGGTTATAATTAGCTACTAGGGGGCAACTGACAGTAATTCCTCGACCTTTCTGTAATGACGCCGTAGATAAAATATTTTTGTGCAATATAATTGTGATACATTAGACATTGTGGACGTCAGACTCTGTCGTAATCTGGCTCCTTTGGATATTCTAGAAACAACTTCTAAAATCAGACTTCTTCATTAAAAAATAACGGGAAAATTCGTTACGCACATGATAAGAAATACTCGTTATGTTAGTTACATGAAAAAAACATTTAAAAATGTAAAATAATGCCACCATGAACATGCGTTATTAAATTCCAGTAATTAAACCACATCATTGATATTCAGGTTCGCAGAGCTTTTACATTAATTATAATAACAAAAAACATTATTATCGCTGAAATCACCTGTCCCACATTTCCATGGAGAAAAATGGCAGTTTCAATTATAGCTATTTCAGAAACAATTGTGCCCGTCACGGGAGCTGGAATGTAACTGGCAGTTTCGCGTGACGTCACAGCCCAGCCGGCTGCTTCACTTACACATACACTCACCGCAGCCGAATGCCCTACGCGACAGCAGCTCGCGGCTACAGACAACTGTCAATTACTGGAATATATATTTCGTGTTTGGACGTAGGAGAGTCGAAAAATTTAATGTAAACTGCGACTTTACTGTTGCTGGACTGAAATAAAATATTATAACAATATACTTAATGGCTTTCTAGTTGGAGATGATTAAAAGAAGAAGCTAAAGAATACAGTTATATTTATGGATGCATCTACTCCTAATCTATATCTAAAAATGTGAATGTCTGTTCGGTGTACGTTTATCACGTCTGAACCACAGGACATAAAGAGCTAAAAATTTGTTCAGTTACTAATTTCTACCCCGGGAAGGCTATAGGCACGGTTTTATGGCGATCGGATAGCTATATATATATATATATATATATATATATATATATATATATATATACAAAAATGTGAATGTCTGTTCGGTGTACGCTTTATCACGTCCGAACGTCAAGACGCACAGACTTAAATATATGTACAGTTACTAAGTTATATTTGAGGAAGCTTTTAGACACGGTTTTATAGCGATCGATAGATATTTAGTAATTTGAAGAATATAACACGAAATGCGGAACAATAATTACTCTTTGAAAATGGTTTTATTGTTTGCATTGTTGCTTGAGGGTTGATAATGATGAAAGGGTGGAGTACATTGGGATGGAAAGTTATAGGTGTATATAAAATTCTACGTGTGTGGGTGTTAATATTTCCCTATCCAGCAAAAACTCTAGAACGCAAACGAATGGTTTGTGTGTAATTGTTGTCTGAAATCTTCCGTTGTGCACCATAGCAGTTCCATGCCGATAGCTATAAAGGGGTGTAAGATATGGCGGTTGAAAGTCGTCAAATTATTAAAAAAAATTCGGACTGAAGGCCAGCGATGACGTTTGCGACTATAGCAAGGAGGTTACATACAGCGAAACGTGATGCCACAGACCATATCTTTGATATATGCGTGCTACAATGTCTTCAGCTCTTTCTCTGTAAGGATAAGCATACGAATAAGGAAATAAATAAGGAACATCAGCCGGAAAAGATGTGTGTTTTTTTTTTTTTACCTCGCATTCCTTTAATTCTTTCTGATATGCTGTTTCAGTTCAAAAGACTGCAGTCTCCAGTTCGTCTGTCTTTTGCCATGACAATTAACAAAGCTAGAGGACAATCGTTAAACGTCGCAGGAATCCATTTACAGCTCTAATGTTTTTCACATGGTCAATTCAAATGTTCAATGTTTGTACAACTTATGGGACTTAACTAAGGGGTCATCAGTCCCTAAGCTTACAAACTACTTATGAACTAGCTAAGACCAAAGACGGCACAAATATCCATGCCCGAGGGGGGATTCGAACCCCCGACCGTAGTGGCCGTGCTGACCGTGACTGGAGCGCCTCAGTCACCTCGGCCACCGCGGCCGGCATGGTCAATTATACGTCGCTTGCTCAAGGGTGGGCAACCCAAAAAATCTCTACATTTACGCTCCAAAAAATACTACAAATAACGTAGTTTACCAGAATGCCCTAAAATGAAATTAAAATGAATTTGGACGTTACTCTCACCATACGTGTTGAGATATTGCAACACAGGCTATAAGGAATAATGTATGTATTATTTATTGTAAATCATTAAGCACTTCACATAATTTTACTTTTTTATTGGAATGTGGATTAAAAATGTATGTTTCTAAAGAAGGTATTGTATTTCATTTCATCCTTCAAAAGCAGTCTCATAGCACACTACTGAAAGATAGCTTATCTATCATAATCAATTGGTTCAGGTTTTATGATATTATAAATGTTGATATCCAAGAAAATTGTCGTAGCATGCGTAAAGGTTTCATTTATTACTTCTTTACTCTCTCTCTATTAACAAGAAAGATTCCAGACACTATGAATATCCTCTGGACCAATCTGTAACATCATTGTACGACGAGACATACACACTGAGATGTGTGCATTCGAAACCGCGGGGCTAAATTCACTATCAACCCACATGGTTGCACACCATGGATATGATTATCGTCCTTTCTGGAGTCGTACGGTTTAAAGCAGGAGAAAATGAAACGTACGTTACATACAGCATGCGCACACGAGAAACATCGTATAAGCCCCTGAACTGATTTTAACTATCTTGGTATAAATTGTTTATATATACAGAGGAGAAGGATTGAGGTAGAAGCACAGACAAATATATACAGACGGGAAACCTCCGTAAGGGCCCGGTCCTACGCTCAGGAGTGCGGGGAGGGAGGGTTTCCAGCAGTTCCGTAAGATGTCCCATGATGGCGCTGCGGTCAGAAGCAGTTCTTTAAACTGGCCAGAGCAGGCGGCAGGTAGCAGCTCTCCCCACCACCACCTCCCCTCAAACGCCAGCAAGCCGGACACAGCCGTGGCCTCGTGGCAGGCGGCACGAGCTCTCCCCTCAGTCTCCCCTCCACACTACCCTCTGACGTGCGAGAGGCACCCTAAGCCAGCGATCCACCTGACACCTGCTAGCATCTTATGGAACCACGAGGGGAGCGTAGGACAGTGGTTTAGGGGTGACTGCTCCTCTGTATATGTTACTCTGTGGTAGAAGGCAGAATGAGACGGACATGGACAGGCAATAGGGAGATGAAGAGATGTACAAACAAAAGAGCAAAGAGGAATCGTACAGAGAGAGGAAAGAGGAGGAAGTGGATGACAGAAGAAAGGGACGGAGGAGATTGACAGAGGCGATGGATGGTTACAGAGAGGAGGAGATGATAGAGCAGGAGGATGAGATGAACCGACTGTTGGTAATGGTTACTTTTCTCATTTCTCGCATGGGCAATTACTCGTCGAATGTTCCAGAGACATCAATCTTTATATTAATGCAGAGAAGAGACGAGCAACAAATGCTTACAGTAAACAACGATCGCTGCGGCCTATTAGCCGTGCGCATTGGGGCGTCGTGCTGCGGTGTGCGCGGCTGTTCGCCATCGATAATTCGAGTGCCTCCTCGGGCATGGGTGTTTGTGTTGTACTCAGGTTAGTTTACCTTAGTTTAAGTAGTTTGTATGTTAGGGATTAATAACCACGTAGTTGAGTCCGATAGGTTTACAAACATTGGAATATTTTGAAACAATGATCTTCTGTGACTCAATGTCCTTCTATAATACAGAGTCACATAGAGGAATGGTATTGTATTGATTGATGTTTTTTCTCAGTGAGTCAGTTTTCACACTAATACATTCTTTGCTTTCCCATTCTTTTCATATCGGACTGAGCAAAGATGAAGTGTGGGGTTTCGCTACTTTTCCATATTTTTTTTTACCTGCATTCATCTTCAGACGGAGTGTAGACTTACGCCGCCACCTTTGCGACAGCAGAGTTGACATTTGGCGCCACCGCCGGCTGGAGAAGGAAACGAGAGTCCCTGATTTGCTTTCCGCTGGCGCCAGACCGAGCAGGGACGGGACAGCATCTCGCTGGTGCATCGTCCGTCTTCCATCAAGCTTCTGCTTACCAAGTACGACTCTTCTTTCATATTTTATAACGAGGTTGCTTGTTACCCGACTATTTTTCCAACTATTACGATCAAATACTGAGCGTAGGTTTCAACGTTGATGTATTGTGTATTTCGCTTTTGGCATTAAAACTATAGACACTACACATCTAATAATTTCGTAGTGAAGGAATAACAGTTGTAATTATGTACGCCTCAAAAACAATCTTTAACACTTTGAGTGCCAGCCATATATGCGAACCGACTTCCCCAGTGCCAGCCAATTTTCTTAGTCTCCTTCCCCCAGTGCCGGCCATTTTTACAGTATTTCGTCCTGTTGGTACAGATTCAGGAATAATCATTAATATATTTTTCTAGGTCAGGAATAAACCTTATTATTTCCTCTTCAAATACTTGCACCGTACATTTCCCTGCTTTGTAAACCTTCACCACAACAATCAAAACAAGAAACGCTATTTTCGGGTAGGTAAAAAATTGATTTTTCGTATTATAAACTATTTATTAATAAACATGGCAATGTTTATGTGATTACATGCAAATATCATGAATATTAAACATCAGCAAACGGCTTTTAGTGCAAATAGTGCTTTTTTGAGTGGTATAGCTGGAAGCAGGGCTGGACACAAAACCCCACTTTGCATACTGCACACTGGAATGAAGTATCAAATGTTCAAATGTTTGTATAGTCTATGGGACTCAACTACGGGGTCATCAGTCCCTAAACTTACAAACTACTTATCAACTACTTACGAACTAGGACGGCACAAATATCCATGCCCGAGGGGGGATTCGAACCCCGACCATAGTGGCCGTGCAGACCGTGACTGGAGCGCCTCAGTCCCCGCGGCCACCGCGGCCGGCGAATGAAGTATCCTTCCTTCTGGTGACTCCTGCTTCTTTCTTGTCACTCTCTGAGCACACTCTGCAAGTCTTTTGTGCCTTCTTCTTCCCTGGTGGAACGGGTATTCTTTCCAGGAAATGTGTTCCATCCAGTCGTGAAAGCGCAGCACCACTTGTACCCGGCTGAAAGTCGGCGGCACGTGGTGATGACAAGTCTTTGCATACCGCAATAATAAACTGGCTGGTAGAAATGTTTTTCTTTGTCACCTGAGTGTCTCGGCGTCGTTCAAAGGCCTACTGCTTGACATGTTGCGTCTAACGCTCGCCCTGATGTCTCACAGTCAACTGACACAAACCCTTGTTTCGTAAAGTGAACAGTTTTGTGGCGCCTCCTAGTGGCAGAGATGTCTACTACAAGGGTTTGCCTCCCTTCTGACAACTGCCGTACGGATAATGATGCTAGAATTCGTTTGAGAACAGCCGTCCGTAATATTAAGGGCGCGGTAGTTCTCGCAAAGACACAGAGAACGTAATATTACGGGCATGGCACTCTAGGTGTTAAAGTATTTCACGATTTTTCTTAATAATGGGTGCTTAAAAAGCTGAATTTGCAACGTTGAAAACAAATCTTGTGTGTGATCCTAATCACAAAAGTACAGTGTAGGGTGAGTGACACGAGTAATACATTTTATTCCACTCCATCAAATTTTTCCTTTCTGGTGTTTCTTTACAACAAATTGCGTATGCTGAGAATTATAAGTCAGTGCATTAATATAATAAATTGTGTAACAGCAACTGATCGTATTATCTTACACCCATAATACGAAACAGATACGGATGTAACAACCTATTCCGCAATACAATGCATCGTCAAACTTAAAACAGCCACATCTAACTAGAGATATGCCAACAATCGATTTTATTGTTGCTTTGGTAACAAACGTATCACGACTACTTTTAAGACTCTTCTCCTCTGCATTTACGAGCATAAGTAAAATTTTATACGAATTTGAGATGGCTATGTAGATTCAATACAGATAGTTTTCATGAGTAGCTGGAAATGCGAGCCTGTCAGTTACGAAAGGTATCACATATTATATTAATATGACTTTGATATACGACAATCAAACTTAAGACAAGGTTTGATCTGGTTCACCGAAAGAGAACTTCATCTTTATCAGATTATGATTTTCATTATGGCAGGATATTAGAAAAAGTTTTTGATATTACTTTTATATGCGTTCAGTACACAAATATATCCATAACTATGAGAAGCTTCGTTTCTTCGACATTTCATTTTTCTTTCGAGGACTAAAATATGTTACATGTAAAATTCAATAATTGTGCCTTAGATATGCATTTATTGTGGCTATTAGATGCATTTCGCATTGCATAATAGTTATAGAAATTACTTGTATAACTACAACAGAATAGCCGCATCTGGAAAGCCATCAAATTTGTCTTTCATCAGGAAGTTTCTTTTCGAGAAATCCATCCCTAAACTTACGAACTTAATGAGGAAAACGTAGCTTTAGAGGGTGAAATACCGTTAAAAATAAATTGTCAGGCTCAGATATAAACAGCAACGCACGTTAGGTAAAATTAGGAAATTACTGATGCAGAATGTAACAGTAGTTACAATGTTCGTGGGACTGGACAGAAAATTAATATGAATGGGAGGGAAATCGTTCTTCAATTAACTAAAATAAATGGTGTGAATGATGTATTAAAGCTAGTGAATAAGTGGTGCCATGATAATGGACATCTACTGTACTCTTAGATCTTAACATTAATATATGGGTGGGTAGAAAATAAAAACTTCTGAGAATTCATGAATTATAAAGTTTACTATAAATGACCATCCCAGGGGACACCGCCTAATCGGGGTGGGAGGGGAGCGTGAGGGGTGAGGGATGCGAGCTTCGATGCAGGTAGAATTACAACACTGTTTTGGAAAGGATAGTCAGCACACTGACGTCACAATACGTAGCAGCTGCGGCTGGAGGTGTGTGTCAGAGATAGATTGAGAGAGAGAGAGAGAGAGAGAGAGAGAGAGAGAGAGCGAGAGAGCAAGAGAAATTGACAGTCAGTTTCCGACCAATGCTCTATTAGCGAAAGCTGAAGTATTGTCGAGACGTCTTTTGTGTGGTGTCGCACAAGTCTGAAGTGCGCGCTACGTACTTTCGCCGCGCGCCGCCATGCAAGAACGGCGCGGAGTTCTTACGACGTCAGCTACAATCGCCCTCTGCTGCAACTCCGATCGTGGCCACCACTGAACTGCATCGGTCACTTAGCTATCTGATAGTCACTTGGACTCATCAGTAGGCTGGCCTCTACCTAAACTATGTATCTGCTCTCCACTAGTCTGCTGCCCTCCGAGTTAAGTATTGTACCATTTCTTCGAAATATACATCTTGTTCTAATCTAGCTTATTATTTCTAGTTTCTGCTGTCCCACTGGCTGGTCACCTCAGACTGTACCCGCAAACACGTGCATCCTATTTCCCTGTGTCGGACTCTCTCTACTCGGCCACCGACACCTAGGACAACCGGCGGCAACGAGACACAAAAGTGACGACGAGGATGAGACACAAAATTTTAAGGTTGCCTTTGTGGGATTCATCGTAGCGTCTGTGACGTAAGTATCAATCTGTCATTCTCAAAATATTTATAATGAATGTATCAATATTGCCGCGAGAGACCACGTACACGGACTGCCGGCGTGGCGCAGGGGCTAGCGTCACGGACTGCGGTGCTGAAGGTCGCCGGTTTAATCCCGCCCAACGGCAAAAATTTATTTCTTTGTAATTAACAATTCCAGAATGTTCTACATGTTTCTTATTTTGTGTCCCAACTTCGTCGCCGCTTTAGTGTCCCAGCCTCGTCGTAGGTGTCGGTGGCCGAGTGGAATGAGCCCGACACAGGAACAAAAATAGCACGCTGGTGCAGGTACGGAGGGGAGCAGCCAGAAACTATAAACACTAGAGTAAATTAGAAAGAGATATATATTGCACAGAATGTAACAATACTTAACTTTTACATAGTACTGCAGAATGTTGATACATAGTTGTTAGAGGCCTGCCTAGTGCCTATACAATAGCAAAGTCTTCACTGGTGCCTATCTGATTACGAAGATCCTAACTGGTTGCTATCTCAGTCCGAAGTGCCAGTCCTTCAGTGGTGGCCACGAGCGGAGTTGTCGCAGAGGGCGCTCGTGGCTGTCGTCGTGAGAACGCCGCGCCGTGCGTGCATGGCGGCGCGCGGCGAAAGTAGGTGGCGCGCACTTTGTACTTGTGCGACACCACATCTTATGTTCACTCGTAAGTTCTACTTGTTTCTTATGTTAACTTTTCTAATTTCTGGTAAATTCTGTGTTTGTATAAATATCAGAGCACTCTGCTCGAGAGGCAGTTAGTGCTGCGTGTATGTTGAGTTCGTAATAAACCAGCTATCAGTTTAAGTGATGTGTTCAGTTACCTTCGAAGTCAAGCCTGCTTCCATTTCAACGCGACATTGTTTGGTGGAGGCTCCGGGTATCCTGTACAACAGCTGCATCGCCGTGGCTCCGATTAGGCAACGTAAAAGCCGTCGCTTACACGGACTAGAACCGGAATACAAGGGATATACCGAGTACAACCTTTCGAAAGTACGTATCATCAGAAGAACAATGGACATGAAACCATCGGTAAGCCAGCTGCACATGAGACACCAGTCGGTGTTCTCTGCAGACGCTGGACAAGACCCTAACAAATGGCTTAATGGCAACATTAATGGCAATATTAGACATCTTTCGATCTGTAATATTGGCTTACATAATGGCCCGGCAACTGTGTGGCATCTCCCATGAAAATACTTCAGTCAAATAAGATTTTACTTTATGTAAACAAAGTTTTTCAGAGGCTTTTATGCAATAGTTAATGGCAGGTCTGGAAAGTTAGTGCTGCCTGGTCTGTTATATGCTACGCTCGCTGACTCTTGATCTTTGATACTGCGAAGGTCGACATTAATCAGATGTAATCCTCCCAGAAATGTCAAATTCGAAAGTTTCAAATACGCTTGACCACAAGTGAACATTGAAATATTTATGACCATCATTGTACTTAATATACTTAGATTCTAACTTTTGTTTGTGGTAATAGTACAGGCTATACATATAAGAAATAAGTTCGTAAAGAACCAATGTTTGTTAATAAAATAAGATTTAATTTTCACTGATGTATGTATCTTTATTTCTATTTAATTTTAATTTTTGTGTTCCAAGAATAATTTTTTTCCTTGAATTTTACCGATTGAACCGTTGACTAATTCGCTTGTCAGTTACAAAAATAAACGACTTCGGCTGACAATAGATCGTAAACTACGTATAATGTTAAGACAGTAGGTAATTTGGCAGTATAGCTAGTTATGGTATGTACTCTCGGTCACTGAGAATGCAGACTTGTGGCTTTATCTCCAAAGAAGTAACAGGGGGTCGAAAGTTCTGCGAGTGACTTACAAAAAAGGATGTTCCGGCTGTGCAGTCGAATTGGCTGTGGACTGCTGTGCCCACGGACAATGCAGCCAGCTGTGGACCAGGCCGGGGGATTTTCCATGTCTTTGACTCAACGGTGTGTTGGTTTCTACGGCGCTGGAAGCAATGCATTGGTACATCAAAGATGGCAACTGTTAGATTTAAATACGCGCAAATTGAGCCGCCACCTCTACCACATCGACTCTGAGTACCATGTGTGTCAAATGTGGCCTTGGTGCCTTGCGACATATGAGCCGTTCTCAGAGTCTCTACAGCAGCCGGCCGCGGTGGCCGAGGTGACTGAGACGCTCCAGTCACGGTCAGCACGGCCACTACGGTCGGGGGTTCGAATCCCCCCTCGGGCATGGATATTTGTGCCGTCCTTAGAATTAGCTAGTTCATAAGTAGTTTGTAAGTTTAGGGACTGATGACCCCGTAGTTAAGTCCCATAAGCTTAACAAACATTTGAACATTTTTTTCTCTACAGCAACAGCCGACTGGAGGGCAGTGGATCATATCCAGGACTATGCTATTCTCCGCGCTCCGTCAGCCTGCTAAGCCTACCTGCATCCACTATCGTCGTCGGGTGAGGGAAGCTCTTCTTCCATGTCCTGATGCCTCCACTAGAATTTCGATAGTAGTATGCAGCATTAACAACATGCAGACCCTTGGTGCGAACAACGCCGAGTATTGCTGAGCGGGTGAATCAAGTGCCTTAAATGGTGGTCATGGATGTCACAGTCATTTCTCCTTTAGTTGGTGAGTGGAAGAGGCGGCAGCCACGCAGCATGACAGCGCCTGAATGTTGCTGCAAGTTGAAGGCCACAGTGTTTCATTCCGGCTACGTTCTGCTAGCCACCGTCTCCTTCACCAAACCGCACTTCAGCCTTTCGCGGTAGTAGCCTGCCAACCTTTGTCGCTACAAAACTAAAAAAGAATACAACCAACTAAAGTATTACGTAGCGCAACAGTGAGAAGAAATTATTAAATACTCAGCTCAAACCCACTCCGATACTGAGAAGAGAATATAAATTGATACAATTTTGGTATATCAAATACAGGTAAAGATCGCACTGCTGTCCAATAGGAACAGTGTGTAGCAATAGTTCTGATTTACAGAGTTTCATTATTGTGGCCCTTTCACGGCGTAACGAGTCTCAGAAACTGTGAATACAATACGGTATAATGAGGAATTTATACTTACGTGAACAATTTATACGCTTTCCCCATCGATGTTTTCGACTGGCTTAAGTGGTTTTGCAGGCACATGGTGGTACTTTCATACTAACAGTGGATAAAAATATTTGTAAACCTAAGGGACCAAACTGCTAAATTCATCGGAAACCTAGACTGAGAAACAATTTAAGCTGAACCAACTTACGTTAAAAGCGGGAGGACTCGAACCTCTGGCAGTAGCGTAGTGCTCCCAGTAGCTACGACCGATGTTATGTTATCCACTGACCATTGGAAAGTAATGTAATTTTCACGAAGTGACGAAATTCTTTGGGTAGCGTTATGCACAGTTACAAACGGCAGTAGTATGACCTACGCAGGGTAGAAAAAGGTCACTAACTGGCACAGTTGTCAGTTTTGCTTCGGTGATTCATGTGAAAGGGATTCTGACGTGATTATGCCGCACCAGGGGAATTAACAGACTTTGAACCCGGCGTGGAACTTAAAAGATGGGACATTCCAGGGAATTTAATATTTCTAGCTCCAAAATATCAAGAAATTTGTGAGAATACCAGATTTCAGGTAATACCTTTAAAAATGTTTAAATGTTGGTAGAGCTTATGGGACTTAACTACGGGGTCATCAGTCCCTAACCTTACAAACTACTTATGAACTAGCTTATACTAAAGACGGCACAAACATCCATGCCCGAGGGGGGGATTCGAACCACCGACCGCAGCGGCCGTGCAGACCGTGGCTGGCACGCCGCAGACCGCTGGGACACTGCGGCCGGCTATTACCCTTCACCAAGGGAAAGAATATGGCTGATGGCCTGCACGTAATGACGCAAAGGAGTGGCGCTTGCGGAAAGTTATCAGTGCACACAGACTTGTTGTTGTTTGTTGTTTGTATAACTAATGGGACTTAACTACGGGGTCATCAGTCCCTAAAATTACAAACTACTTATTAACTACCTTATACTAAAGACGGCACAAATATCCATGCCCGAGGGGGGATTCGAACCCCAGACCGTAGTGGCCGTGCAGACCGTGACTGGAGCGCCTTAGTCCCCTCGGCCACCGCGGCCGGCGGCAACAGACTAGCAACACTGCGTAAAATAGACGCATATTTCAGTGCAGGGCGTAAAATACACGAAACTCTTTCGCAATCTGGCTTTAATGGGCTATGATCACAGACGACCGACTCGAGTACCGTTTGTTAATATCACAAAATTGCTTGTATTGCCTCTCTAGACGTCATGATCCAATCGGTTTGACCCTAGACGACGAGAAAACCATGGCTTAGCCAGATGAGTCCCAAATTCAGATGGTAACAGCTGATGGCAGGGTTTAAAAGTGGCGTACCCACCAAGACGCCACAGACCAAAATTTTCGTCAAGGCTCTGAACAAGCTGGTGGTGGCTCCAAAACTGGGTGGGCTGTTTTTGCTTGGAATATATAGATTCTCTGAGACCATTCACAGACCTCATGTTTCCAAAAAGGGACGGAATTCTTTTTTGTTGTGGTCTTCAGTCCAAAGACCGATTTGTTTTAGTTCTACGCGCTACCCTACCCTGTGCAAACCTCTTCATCTCTGAATAAGGAGAGCAACGTATATTCTTTCGAATATGCTTACTGTATTCGTATCTCGGTCTCCCTCTGTGATTTTCACCAAACACACTTCATCCCCTGCTAAGTTGACGATTCCTAGATGTCGAAGACTGTCCTAGCTATTGATAACTTCTCTAGCCAGAAAATATTCTGTTCTGTACCTCCCCATTAGTTTAGCGATCTATCTAATTTTCAGCATTTGTTTGTAGCACCACATTTCAAAAGCGACTGTGGTCTTTTGGTCTGAACTTCTTGTCGTCCATGTTTCCCTCCGGTACAATGCTAGAGTCTAGACGGAATCGTAGTAAAGTAATAGAATTCAGACCGAAAACGTACTTTTAGGTATTCCGTTTCCCCAGGCGCAATTAGAGAACGCAACGGTAGAAAAATATACTGAAAGCGGTTCGATAAACTCTCTTCCAGACTATTAAACGTGATTTGAAAAGTAAATAAGTAGTTGTAGATGTAGAGATGGTTCAATATTAACGCACGGGACTTAAAAAAATGTTCAAATGGTTGTATAGCTTATGGGACTTAACTACGGGGACATCAGTCCCTAAACTTACGAACTACTTATGAACTAGGTAACTAAGGACGGCACAAATATCCATGCCCGAGGGGAATTCGAACCCCCGACCGTAGTGGCGGTGCAGAATGTGACTGGCGCGCCGCAGTTCCCTCGGCACGGAACTTCAAACGAGCTGGTTTCATGCGATGTAAATTTGCGATATTAGAAGTTACCTGATGACTTTTATCTCCTTTTCTTTAAAACGTTATGTGTATTAGTTACTTCATACTTCTTCTTGCTCTTTAGATCTGTAACTGCGTACGCATCAAATCAATAGAAAAGCGGTCGCAGCATTTGAGTATCTAGGCGTCGTTAGTTTTGTAGTCACTACAGGTTGAAAGATGAAGCTTTTACAGTCGTGAAAACACGATATACTGTATATTAAAAGTTTTGTTTGTAGCTACGGACCTATATTACATTCCACAGGCACTGCAATTTATCTGACGCTCAAAGGTGATACGAAACCTTTCATAAAGATACTTGCAACACTCCTCAGTACGTGAAACAATTCATTTTCTTTGCAAACGTATTAGCTTGCGAAATAATGGAAATATCTGAATGAACGTAATGAGTAAGGCTTCAGGTTACTTTTTTACATTTTATTAATGTCTGTCGTAAGGCTACCTTATCTATATATTCAACTTCTTCACCATCTAAGTAGGAATGTTGAGTAATTCGATATGATGTATAGCAGCTACGACGGAAATAGTAGATGAAAATAAAGTAGTTAAGAGGAAAAGTGAAAACATTAGTTCAGAAAAACTTACGTTCAAGTCGAGTGAGAGGTATTAATTCCACTACATTTCTCTACCATTCTATTCTCTAATAGCGCGGGAGGTATGGAACATATAAATCTAACCGTTTTCGTTCTGATGTCACTTATTTTATTATGATAATGTTGTCTTCCTTTGTAGGTGGGTGTTACGAAAATATGGTCACACTCGGAGGAGAGAGTTGGTAACAGAAATTTCGCTAATATATCTCGCCACTCGGAATAACGCCTTTCTGTTAATATCTTACACCACAACTCGTGCGTCATTTCTGTGGCACTCTCTTCCCTGTATCACGTTAATATGAAACGAGCTGCTCTTCTCTGAACCTTTTCTATGTCCTTCCAAGTGGTGGGGATCCCACAATGTTCAGCAATACTCTAAAACAGGACGGCGATGTGTAGCATAGGCAGTTTCTGCAGTGGAAGTATATCTAAGTGTTCGATCAATGAAACGTAGTCTTTGGTTCCCCTGCCTAACGATATTTTCTGAATGTTCTATTGTTCGTCATTGTAATTCCCAAGTATTTAGTTGAATTCACAGTCTGGAACTGATGAACTCCGATGACTTCACGTGAATCGTTCTGTTCTATTTTGGACTTGGAGACAGTTTATAGAGACTGAAACCGTACAGTGAACACCAGGGCAGGGTCGACCACGTGTGAGGACCGTTATTTAGCTGTAAGGACACGTCCGTACCGCCGCAGTATGGCGCGGGAACCGAATCTGATAGAATAGTATCCAGTGTAAGGGTTTTATCGAGGGAAAGCGTGTAAAAACGACTTCAGCAGAGACCTGATTTATGCGTACACTTGACAAGTGTCTTCAGTTGTGTACGTCTCAAGTGGAGTCGCCGACATACCAGCAGGATGGGATGGGATTTTTGGGCCCACGACAGGTAGGTATTTAGTGCCATTACAAATGCAATAGGCGGCGGTGTGAACAAAGCAGAGAGGAAATGAATAAACAGCAACAAGAAACAAGTAGCCAAACTTAAAACATCGTTGGATATCGATAATATTAAGTTTGCCTAGTAATTAGTAGAAGTACTTAAAATACAATACCATCCCATCAGGACGGCTGAATAATGGGCCGATGATGTATTCACAGATGAATTTGTATGCGATATGGAGAGTGATTCTCGACGAATTCGTATCTGGAGGGGATCGTAGAACACGATTTCGAGATGCAAACCTTCTGGAAAGAGACCGATATCGAGGGATACCCCAATGATGTGAGCAGGGATTATACTGACCCATCGATTCCCATCTGGAGGTGATGGAAGACGATTTAGAGACCCAAAAATTTTTGAAAGGACCGATATAGAGGAACATCTCTAATGGTGTAGGCAGGTATTGTTTTGACCTCTCGAATATTTCTTCCGCAAATTGTACGGATGAATCGGCAAGGTTTAACCGCTGCCAGCTATCATAACGAGATCTTGTAACCTGTGGGCCTAGATTCCGTATTGATGGACGATAATGTTCGAGGGTCACTGGTGTTTCATTAGAAATGGCAGATATAGCAGGCATCTTTTAACGAGCTCACTCTTCCAATTTGAATCTCATAGGACTTGGTCTATCATGCCCTAGGGAGACAGATGTCATCCACGGACCCCTCCCAAAGAGTTACGAGGAGCTCTGCATGGGATTCATGATTTTTGCGTCCCAGCCTCGTCGCCGCTTTTGTGTCTCGTTTCCGTTGTAGGTGTCGGTGGCCGAGTAGAAAGAGTCCGACACAGGAATAAAGGATGCACGCTTGTGCAGGTACGGAGGTGAGCAGCCAGTGGAAACTAGAAACACTAGAGTACATTAGAACGAGATATATATTGCACAGAATTTATACAATACTTAACTTTTACATAGCTCAATACTGCAGAATGCTGATACATAGTTGAGCTAGAGGCCTGCCTAGTGCCTATCCGATAGCCAAGTCTTCACTGGTGCCTATCTCATTCCGAAGTCTTAACTGGTTCCTATCTCAGTCCCAAGAGAACGATGTCGTCCAGTCGTGGCCACGAGCGGAGTTCTAGCAGAGGGCGCTCGTGGCTGACGTCGTAAGAACGCCGCGCCGTGCGTGCATGGCGGCGCGCGGCGAAAGTAGGAGGCGCGCACTTTATACTTGTGCGACACCACAATGATGATGATGATGATTGGCGTTTTGGGGCGCTCAACAGCGAGGTCATCAGCGCCCGATGGGATTCATGACATCATTAGTAGTAAACATATAGCCCGTCGTATCAGGCCTATATTGCTGCCAGGGAAGATTACACCCGACAATGAGCACGGTAATCAGTTGTTGTAATGTGCTGTGCAAATCAGTTACGCAGGAAAGGACTAAGAAAACATTGTTGACTATCGCAATGCATGTCGCAGTGCTTACTGTTGTGTATTTTTCACATTATTTCTACTTTACTATCAGCTGCTTATAGTGTTTTGTAGCAAAAGAAAGGCAATATCTAAAGATTCCCGTTTGTTGTTTTAATTTAGGACATCGCGCAATTGCTTTATTAGGCATAAATTGACTGAGGAGAAATAACCTTCATATTTGATACTTAACCCAGAAATAGAATACTACTTCATTACATTAACTTGAAAATCATTGTGAATTTTTTCTTTCGATGTTTATGATAAGCTACATACCTGATAACGCAAAGTGTTATAGAGATATTAGCGCGGCGACATCTGGACACAGACTATTAAGTGACTATAATTCAAAGTTAGAACAGGTGGTCAGTTTCAAGTACTTATAATGTATTTTCTCACTGGATGGCAACATAGTGAAAGAACTTGAATCAAGGTCTAGCAAAGCTAATGCAGTAAGTGCTCACCTAAGATCTACTCTAGCCTACAAAGAGGAAGTCAGTACCAACATTAGGTTAGTAGTGCACCGCTCTATATTTCGATCAACTTTGTTGTATGGAAGTGAAAAGGTAGGTGTATACTGGCTGCCTTATTAATAAGGTTTAAGTTACAGATATGAAAGCAGCATGGATGAATGCTGGTACTAATACTTGGGAACAATGGCAGGAGGGTGTCCATAATGAGTCATTCTGGGAATGAACAGCATAGATGAAGTAGTTAAGAGCCAACAGGCTAAGATGGTGGGGTCATTGTTCAGGCATGGGAGAATAAAGGACACTTAAAGGACTCATGGGTTCAGAAGTACAGGGTAAGAGGAGTCGAGGTAGGCCAAGGAGAAAGTACAAGGATTCAGTCAAGAATGATTTTGTGGTAATAGCCTTAAAATCAGACGAGGCACCAATGTTAACATTGAATAGGGGGTCATGGAGGAATTTTATTAGGGGGATTATTCTCCAGACTGAACATTGAAAGGCATAATCAGTTTCTAATGATAATGATATGAGTGATGAGCGTTCTAATGGTGTACCAATTTCCAGAAACTTCACAATGGCCGTAATTAGTTGGCCGCATTTACTTTGTCTTCTTGATGTGAATACTTAACAAGCACATTAACCGAAAACCAATGTTAACAATAATGGTTTTCTTCTCTCCATAGGAGTTTTTTTTAAAGAAGTTGTTGATAATAATTTAATATAATCGTGTTCCCGCACGAGCTGCTATGTGCAGTTATATACCGAACTATCCTTCATGCTGCACCAAAGAGTATTTCCTCTACGGCCTACTGGTTTCAGCGTAACATACTACTGACAGCTTTGTATTTATTAAGTAATCTTGTTCTGTAAAGCAGGTAAACTCATGATCAGGTCTCTACGGAGTCACGTCCATGTATAATGACTCCTCGACTCTTGGAAAAAAACATTGTTTATGACTTACAAAAGTGTTCAAACGTTTGTAAATCTATCGGACCAAACTGCGTGGTCATCAGTCCGTAGCTTACAAACTACTTAAACGAAGGTAAACTAACCGAAGGACAACACACACACCCCTGTTCCAGGGAGCACTCGAACCTCCGACGGCGAGCAACCGCGCTCTCCGCAGCGAGGCGCCTTAGACCGCTCGGCTACTCCACCGTGGCTGACCCACACGGGCACTATATTTTCTTGTAAGGATGCCTGAAGACGGGACACTGTTTACCCAGCGGGCAACGGATAATTCGTCCATACAAATAGTGCATAAATGTGGAATAGTAGCATGTTGTTCGTAATGATGATTAAGTTAAGATGCCATTTCTTTTCCATTGGCCCCAGTATATGGTCAGATTGCTCTCGTATTTAGTCTAATCGATAAATGTTCAAAAGATGTAACGAGTTCTTTACTGCCACTTACGGTAGTTGTAGCAACTAGCTCAAATAAGAAATTACAGTCACGGTGGGCAATTTACCACTGTTATCTACTTGCAGATACATCTCTTCTGTGATACAAGTATTTCATTGGTCTACAGGTACAAGTTGACTTTCTCATGCAGCTTCAACAATAAAAACTCAAGGATATGTTCGAAAATCGAACGAACGGGAAATTTATTATAATGGGGTAAGGCGTAATGAAGGTATATCCATCAAACAGTTCTATGTCTTTTAAAATGACGCAATCAATATTTTGCAGATGCAAAGTGTAATATGAAGAAAACACATGTATTCATAGAGAATATAAATTAACATTGGAAGTGGTTCATTCAGGACACGCTCCTTTTTTATTCATGTTCACATTGTCATCGAGCGGGGTGGGTATGTGGTAGGAGCCAGGACTCAAATTCGGAATAACGGTGGTTCAAATTCCCCGCAGGGCTTCCGCCTTTAGCTTTTCTGTAGTTTCCTTAAATGTCCTCAGTTAAATGCCTTTTAAAACTTCCGCGATTCCCTTTCCTCTGATTATGAACCCCGAGATTTTACTCGGTGACTAATGAATTCTTCATCAAAAAAACTTCAGATAAATACATCACGTTTCTACCTAAATCATAAGGCCAATAACCAGCCAAGTTATGCGTAAATATGGAAGGATACACAGAGTTGGCTGTAGGGATATTTTTATTCCGAAACACGAGGTAGGTTGCAATACATCAAATGAGAAGTGCTAACGAAGTAACTGATGTAGGTATAATAATGAAAAAAAAATTGAACGATGAAATCGTTAAATATTTCTGGACGGATAGAACATTCAGTGTAGCCAGAAACTACTGGACGTTTATCCTCAGGATAAGTATAGATAGGAACCAAACCTTAAGTAATGAACTTTCATTACATTACAAAATAAAAATCATAATAATAATAAATAAACAATTGAAAAAAGATTACCTAAATTGTACGCCCTGCGATGACATGAAGAAACGAGATAATTATTCGCTACCGCAAAACGTTACTGTTTATGAATTCAAAATCCTTATTTCTAGTAGTTGGCTAAGGCATCGGTTCAACTGAGCATTCATATCAGTTTTCTGGTGACTGGTAACATTTAAATTTCTTGTGTGCTCTTGATTTTGTCCCCTGCAAGGAGACTGGTATGTTTTGCTGAAGCGGACATAGCTACTATTCAATACCAATACTTCTTAAATGAAGACCAAAATTTACTTTAAAGAGAACAACTGTTTCTTGTATTAACAAAATGAGACTGTCCAGTGAGAAACGTTTTCAGATGATGCTATCACATTATGTTATGATTAATCAGGATCTTACAAACTACAGAAAGGAGCAGCATACCGAACTCCGTACCAGAGGAATGTCATATTATAAATCATGAAATACAAACCTCTTCTTGATGTTGACGCATTATGTTATCAAAATTAATCTTTAAGAATACGCAAATGTAATTTGGTAGTGAGGATACAAAAAGTACTAATGTCATAAGTTGAAATAAAAACTGGTACATCCTCTTAGAGGGGCAATGCATGTGCTGAGGTCTGGCATCCATTAGATAATACAGATGGTGAATACATTCTTTGAATCAATTATGTCACACCTGTTCAGGTAGGAGCTGCAGGTTGAGGAACTGCATGCGTCAGTTGTCATGCCATCACACCCGACACGTGCTCAAATGGAGACAAGTCCGGAGCTACGCTGGCCGGGGACATTGCCGCACGACTTTCAGATAACACGGAGTAGCACGTGGGCCAGCATTATCCTGCTGGAACAACAGATCACCTTCCTGTTGCAAGAATGGTAGAAGAACGTGTTTTGCCGGCCGCGGTGGCCAAGGGGACTGAGGCGCTCCAGTCACGGTCTGCACGACCACTACGGTCGGGGGTTCGAATCCCCCCTCGGGCATAGATATTTGTGCCGTCCTTCGTGTTAGCTAGTTCGTAAGTAGTTTGTAAGTTTAGGGACTGATGACCCCGTAGTTAAGTCCCGTAAGTTATACAAACATTTAAACATTTGAAGAATGTGTTTTACAACACAGTGCACGACCGAGCGGAGGTCACTGTTCCCTCTGCCCCGTACCATAAGGCCTGGGTTAGGGCCAGTGTGCCTTGGACGGAAGCACTATACGAGACACTGTTCCCCATGTATACGTCGTAAGCGCGCACGGTCATCACCTCCGTGCAGGCGGTGTTTGCTTTGAACGCTGAAGGCCACGGCCCGGCATTCCATCCTGCAAGTGTCCTCTGACGTGCATGTAGACGCTGTAGTGTGAGTAGAAGTCGGGCAATAGGTGTGCTTGCTCGTAGTCCCACTGCCAGTAACAATGGTGAGACCTTTATGCTCACAAATTCTCTTATATGTACTGTGGTACTTCTAAGATCTGCCACTTCTCCCCTTACAAAACGACAATCTAGGCGGACGTCTGTGCTGCGTGTAAGTGCAGAACCTGGTGTATGCGTGTGAGACGTCAAAATTGCGACTAGCAACTTTACAACTAACACAGCACGTACAACGTGTGTGTTAATTCTGCGAAAGGGCGATATCCCCAGTCGGCAGGTAACAATTTGACCCCTTTCAAACCCGCTCATTTGTCTGTAGGAAGCACGAGTGCGTCTGCGTGGTATGCCGCCTGCTAGATATCGCAATGAGTGTTAAGGCAGTAAACATTTGCCATTAAAGAGTACACAAATTGCACAAAAGCGTGTAATCAGAATAATTGCTGGAGCCCACCCAAGATCATCCTACAGATATTTATTTAAGGATCTAGTGACCTTCACTGTAGCTTCACAGTATGTGTATTCAATAATGATATTTGTTATTAACAATCCGACCCATTTCAAAAGTAATAACAGAGTGCATAGCTACAGCACTAGGAAAAAGGGTGATATTTACTATTCAAGGTTAAATCTAACTTTGGCAGAGAAAGGGGTGAATTATGCTACCAAAAACGTCTTCAGTCACTTACCAAGTAGCATCAAAAGTGACAGGTAACCAACTGGTATTTAAAAGAAATTAAAGGAATTTCTCAATGGCAACTCCTTCTACACTTCAGATGAATTTTTAGATAAAACTGAAAAAATAAAAATCATTAAAAAATTAAAATTAAAAATCCTTAAAATATTGTCATGTATCGACACCATTTACTAAACTGAATCGTTTAACATCATTACGAAATATCGCATATATGATCTATAGAATAAGTATTAACCTAAAAAATATAAAAACAGCTGGCACAAAGTTTAATATGTTTTTACACTATCTATTCGCGGACGACATTGAAAGGGTTATCAGTACATCTTCTATCCCGCAGGTTGCATCTGCGATCGTCGGATCACAATCGACGTCGCCTATCAAGGTGAACGTTTTTATCCGGTAGCGTACTTCTTTTGCCTTATATTAGGAATAACGTTACAAACGAAACAATTATTAATTATTGAGAAAATACTCTATCAATAGTCAGAAATAGCTCTTGCACCTATACCGAAACTAGTTACTTGAAACAGTATTTAGGTTAATAAAAAACATAATAATAAAATATTACTGACTTCGGACCATATAAATATGAACTGCAGTGTTAGTCTGTACTTTTCTTTTGTGTGGATGTTAAGGGGAAAATGTGTTTGTGCCACCTCAACTAGTAGATTTACCAGAACTATGAGCTAGCACCAATTATAAATGTACAACAATGTATGTGGACATACTTTGTCGGATGTGAGATGAACTTGACTATTTGACGAGTTAGCTTCAGTAACACGGAGGAACACTACACTGAGCACAGGTAGTAAAACTGTTACTGTTTTATTAGCATGTTAGAAGAAACGGCGTAGTTACAAGAAAACGGGGGGGGGGGGGTGTCGTCTAAGAATTGTTCCCCAAACAAATGAGCAGTGATTAGTCAGTGAGAAAACGAGGAAAACATTGCACAAGGAGTAAGGTTTAACATTCTCACAGCATACATATTAAGAATTTTCCAGTTATTTTTAAGTTTGCGACTGAATTACCTTCTGACAATGTCAGCCAAGCTCGGTATGCAATTTTTTGTTATGAAGGTTTGACATTTTTGAGAATATTAGCGTTTTCAGGAAGGCCATGTAACCAACTCGCGACAGAAATTAACATTCTGTCTGCTTTCACAAGTCAGAAAGGATATTTTATTTCCCTGTCATTAGGGTGAATTAGTGTTCGCAATATTATCTTAATTGCTCTTCCAGTCCCCACTGGTGCTCAAATCGAATCTCACCGAGGAAACACGTATTTTGCGTGATTTCCTGTAGGCCGAGTTGGTACCTTTGTGGTGGTCGCAGCAGGAAGTGCGCCTCCTGGAGCGAGCTCCATTTTCTGCCGTGAAATGCCATAAAGAATTCGGGGAAGAGCAATCAATATGGGGCAGTGGGCAGCGGCGACGGCGGCGTCTAATCCGACCTGGCCACTCCTGCGCGCTGTCAGCACTCAGGGGTGTCCGCCAAGCCTTTCACCACCGGGACGCCTTTGTCAAATTTCTGCCTGCCTCTTTACCGCTCTTCATTTGATACACTAAATTAAACCAAACGAAGGCGAACTCTCGATATTTTTCGAAGGTCGGAGGAAGGCAACGGCATACCACCTCCAAACAGGACCATGCCTAGTAAAGCACTGTGGTGTTCAAACCAATCTTCGGATTGTTGACTGCTTTACCTTAAGGCGAAAAATATCCGGCACAAGTATGACAGACGGTGATTTTCAACATTAGTCACGAGTTCGGGAAGACACCTCATCAAATCCACCTGTAACCATCCGTAATAAGATTTTCCGTGATCCCGTAAATCGTTTCAGGCAAATACCGGGGTGTTTCCTCACCAAAACAATCAGAGCTTGTGCTCCGTCCCTGAACACCGCGCTGCAGACAAAACTAAGCACTAATTCTCTTTTTTACCTACTTTTCTGTGATTTTTCAGGCAAAATACATTTACTATATCAAAGTTTTGTTTAAATTTCGTACACTTATTCCAAGAATTTAAGCGAGCTATTTACATATTTGAAGTATGTTCAAATGTTTGTAAATCTATCGGACCAAACTGCGTGGTCATCAGTCCGTAGCTTACAAACTACTTACAGTAAGGTAAACTAACCTAAGGGCAACACACACACACACACACACACACACACACACACACACACACAACACAAACACTTGTGCCCAAGAGAGGACTCGAACCCCCGACGCCGGCCGCGGTGGCCGAGGGGACTGAGGCGCTCCAGTCACGGTCTGCAAGGCCACTACGGTCGGGGGTTCAAAAAAAATGTTCAAATGTTTGTAAAGTCTATGGGACTTAACTACGGGGTCATCAGTCTCTAAACTTACAAACTACTTATGAACTACTTACGAACTAGGACGGCACAAATATCCATGCCCGAGGGGGGAATCGAACCCCCGACCGTAGTGGCCGTGACTGGAGCGCCTTAGTCTCCTCGGCCACCGCTGCCGGCGTCGGGGGTTCGAATCCCCCCTCGGGCATGGATATTCGTGCCGTCCTAGTTCGTAAGTAGTTCATAAGTAGTTTGTAAGTTTAGGGTCTGATGATCCCGTAGTTAAGTCCCATCAGCTATACAAGCATTTGAACATTTTTGAACCCCCGACGGCGAGCAACCGCGCAACCGCAGCGAGGCACCTTAGACCGCTCGGCTACTCCAACGCGGTAGTTTGAAGTATGATTCACGCAGATCTGCCTAGGAAGTATGTAAAGCCTCTACAAACACTTCATTTGACTGGAAACACTTTCTACGTTTTAATTTATTTTGATTTATGTACGTATGACAGTAAGATGGTGACAATTACGTGGAAGAGAAATCCCCCATTTCCTATGCATACTGTCGTCTATTTTTCTCGTCATATCTGGAAATTTATCATCCAGTTAGTCCCAAAAAGTAAAAGACGGCTGTCTGCCGTCTTCCCTAGGTTTTTCACTTTGTAAATTTAAGTTCATTAGGAGGGCTTTTTTGCTTAACGAGAACCCCTTTCGTTCAGAGGCATGAGGAATAGCATTTCATTTCATGTTTTTAAATCTTACTTTCTTTAATATTGCTGGGATTTTATTATACTAATAATTTATCATTGTGTCTATGAATGTGGCAAGATGAACGGTTTCTCCGTGACGCCACTGTCCCTGTGAGAATGTGTACTTGCTTTATTCTGTATGTGCATGTATGAGAATCTTCTAGAATGGGGTTCTGAGTGTATGTATGCGAATTTTCGTCGTCGGCTGCTGGCTGCTCGGTACTAGTGTTTCTCTGGCTTCGTATCGATAGGTAGTCGTTACCAACCTCTGCTTTTGATGCTACCGAAGAGTTTCGTCCACCCTTTTGTTACAAGTTAGGTTGGCAATGCCCAGTTAGCGAGCCTCGGCAAGACGCGCGAATTATATCTCCCCCACCACCGCGGTTTTTCCAGGGGTTTCTACCGATTTCCGGTGGTGGAGGGGACTGGGTGGCCGATAGGACATTCTGTGGCTGCGCTTTGACCTGGTAAGACGTTCTGACTTTCTATCCTCCCTTTAGATGGTACGATTCGTTGTCTGGTTTGTTAGACTTCAGATCTTAGGTCCATTTTTCGGGATAAGTTTCTCCGATCATGTACGGAAATGTATTCAGTTTCATTTCAGTGATTTTGCATAGGTAAACGTGGTTAATCTGCAACTAATTTGGTTTGATAACGGCTGGTAAACTGTAACCTGTGTGAGACTAGCTGGTGGTGTATGAACTCTGTTTAATTTGTTTCTAGCCTTGTGGAACGCGACTAATATGCGGGAATACTTTATTCTGTATAGTGCATGTGAATATTCTTTTCCGTTTTCTCCTTCTGTGAGTGATATGTACTTCACGTGGTGTGTTCTTATAACAAAGCCTTCAGCTACCCCTGTCTCTGTTTCTGAGCCATTCAGGTAAGAAATCATGTAATCCTCATTACATCGCGATTTCCTTTCCGTCTATTTTAAATTGTTGTTGTTTTGTTTCTAAACTCGTACTTTGCATTCAGACTCCCGCAGTAAATTCTCTTCTAGCCTTGTACAACCCAGTTGATTAGCTTGCTTATGAAATACTACCTATTTATAGGTGCTGCATGCCGTATTTCTTAGTTGATTTACCCCGACTGAATTTATTCCACTTTTCTGGTTTTTGAAGACTGGACTTCGTCCATCCGTGTAAAACCTTCCCAATCCCGTCTGACTGTATTTCTTTAGCTTCTTCATTATTTCCTACGCATATCTAAGGGTTGCACGCCGTAGCTGGTTTTCTTTATTTTTCGGAAATTGAATTTTTGTTTTTTTACTGGTTTTTGGAACCACGTGGCTCCGAACTCTGACTTCAAGGGTATATAGCTAAGTCACTTGAGTGCTCGCCATTGCTCACAGACCAGTGCCTTTCTATTGTGTATTCTTGCTTCGTAATCTGTGATTCCATTGGTTTTTGTTGAAATGAATGCGATCTTTAAGCACTTCGCCTTCAGTGGGGTGCGAATATATAATGTAGCAGACACGTGCCGTTTGTCTCAATAATTCTGCATGCACACGGTTTGATTGAATGGAATTTAATCTCGCTATTTCTAGTAAAGAAGGACAGACCAGAGCGACCTATTAAGTTTATTTTTTTCTGATGTGTGGTATATCCTGGTTCGCTGAATTTCGCCTAAGATTGTGGCGCCTGCTTCTGCTTTGTATCAGCAGGCTGAGTTGGGTGAGTTTCGCTTTGCTTCGCGCGTGTGAGTGACTGAATGCTTGTTGACTGTAAATCCCTCCGCCCACGATGTTCAGTTTAGATTAATTTAATTTAGTAGTTCAATGAGAGGCATTTTTATTGTTTAACAAAATTGGTTCCCCCATTTGCTCATATTTAAAGTGAATAAATAATTTGACAGTGAATAAATCCTTCTTATAAATATTAGTTTATGAATAACCTCAATTAATTTAATGTTGTTTTTTCACCAGTGCTGAGAACAAATTCAGATTCAAATTATCATGTTTTTAATTCCGTTGCGCCATAAATGTTCGCACAGCCCATTCATGAAAGGGTTTATTTCGGAGTGGCTTTTATATTAATGATTGTGTGTAATTCTCGTGATCTACGACGTATGTTGGCCACCGTCTCTTTGTCTTCCTGCTGTTAAAGTAAAGTTCGAGTCAGTTCTAAATTCTGGGCCAGAGAAAAAGATTATGTTGCAGAAAATAGTAGTTCACGCGAATCCTTTAGTTGGTTTTACGGCCAGAGTTATATGTTTAAAGTAAGGTTTTAACTTTTTTCCCTTCAGCCAGAATTAATTTTACAATGAACGGTGGGCTTTTAAGTGTTGGTGATGTAGTACATGAATTCTAGTTTTACCTTTTCGTAAGTAATTATAATTATTCACCTGAGCTCAGTACCATCCATTGTATGACCAAAATGACGAAAATAAAGTTTGAACAAGCATTGGAAAAATATTCTTCATCAGGTACGATAGAAGATGGAGCAGAGAGGGTATAGAAGGGAAAATGGCTATGTTTACTCACACGCTATGACCTGAAGGCCGTGGCGGATTAGCCGCGCGTTCTGGAGCGCCGTGTTGCGGTGCGCGCGACCGTCCGCCGTCGGGGGTTCGAATCCCCCCTAGGGAATGGCTGTTTGTGTCGTCTTTAGTATAAGGTAGTACATAAGTAGTTCGTAAGTTTAGGGACTGATGACCCCGCAGTTAAGTCCCTTAAGCTTTACAAACATTTTAGCATTTTTTAGGATGTAAGAAATGATGAAGTAATTTAAGAAAATCACGGAAATTAATAACCTGGTTCACATTTCACTTCATCTCTCTACCTCACAGTCTAACTTGTAACCCAAAACAACTTATCCTTCAAACCCTTCTTCCTTCCTCCTGTTTCCGGCGTGAAGAAGGAAATTTATCTAAAAATTATTTCAATGTTCGTTTTCATCTTTTTGAAGTTACTAACTGTGGCACTGATCTGACGCAACTACTGGCCAGCCACTCTGTCTCCTTTGAATAACAATTTTTTCCTATTCCTGTGTTTATTTTCCCTCAAATTGAGCAGTAATATTCTTCTTTTTCTGTTCAAAAAAGATATTAAACACTTTTATTTATACTTGAAACATTCAATTTTTGGTAGAGAATGCAGGGAACAGAATTTATGTATTACGAATTCAGAAGTAAATTTCAAACAGCTATTATTACTGTTAGTATTTACTGATGGTCGTTTCCTGCAAAACTATGTTTGCTATCAACTGATCTGTAAGTCAGTGTACAGAGAATTACAAAAACGCTACAACATAAATAGTAAAACACACAGTCTTACAAAATTCTTACAAGCAATGACATACATCTGGCTTATACATCTCAATAATGATCTATAATTAGTATGTAACTTGGTGCTAAGTCTCAACAAGACAATGAACGAATTTGTAATACATGACACAACAGTTTGCCCAATATGTTTTTAGAAAATGAGATTTACCGTACTTCATATACTTGTTACATTATAACACATTTTATACACATGATGGGTTTTTAGTGACATATATAGGGAGTCTCATTTTAATCTATACCGGCCGAGATCTCTGGAACGGCAGAGTTCTGCAAGGAAAAAGTCTGTAGTAAGAGTCATAAGGTTTGAAGGGATCATTGAATGACTGGGGCGAAATTATCTTGAACCCTTTTGTCAAGGACAATTCCAGATCAGTTTAATTTCTTCAAATGATACCTCTTATTTTTTATTGCGTATTCATATTGTACGTGATAAAATACCCAACTTTTGTATACAACTTGTTTCTCGAAATAAACAATGCATTGTCGCCAGGTGCACTACCTTGTAAGTTTCCTAAGTTATCAGTATCTCGGAAAACAAAGCGAGATAAAAAAAATTTAAAAAATTATAAAATAAAATCAACTAAAACCTTTCAGGGGAAATCTTGTATGATTTCTGAACTGCCCAATGGTGACATTTTCATACATTTGAAATGGCCTTGAAATTTTTTTCCAGATTTTGCTTCGTTATCGAGATACTGGTAACCTCGGAAACTTACAATGAAGTACCACCTAGTACCAAAACAGTGGTTTTTCAAAACTGTTTCCTACAGAAAATGTGCATTTTTACACGTAGAATATGGAAATGGAATAAAAATAGGGGCTATCATTTGAAAAAAATTAACTTTACCTTGAAAACAGCGTTCAACGTAACCACTCAATGACCCCCTTCAAACCGATGCAGAGATATCGGGCCGTATACATTAAAACCGGATAGCATTTAACCTCTGCAGTCTAAAAGTGCACAGATGTGAACCTGGGATTTTATGTGCTGGGACCGCGAGTGTACAGTCGTGTAGCTTTGTGCTTACAAATGACGCTACTTGGATAACTCTTGCAGCAGTATTTCTTGAACTACACGAATCAAAAATTCATTGTTCATGAAGGTGTCAGCTCGGCAGCGTCGTTATGACAGTAAATAAGTAATACACAGAGCTATATGTGTTTATCTTCGTTGTACTGACAGAAAAGTGAAGTTGATAAACTGAATAATTTTTTGAAATTTATCAGAAGTGTATTATTTTAATTTTACTATGCAGTAAATGCCGATGTTTTCATAGTGCACGTCGGTGTACCTTGGTTTTTATCGTGTACTTTTAGGATAGCTCTATTCGTTAATCGTACAGTATTTTCTTAGCTAACGTGCTACGTGATGAAAAGATATCTCGTCTACTTGATGGAAGAGGTGCAGAATGTAAAAATTCTGAATATGAGGCTAACTTATTTGCTAAAATGAATCAACAGCCTACGAGCTATGACTCGGTGTTTATTGCTAATGACGAAATTCAGTCTCAAAACATTAAAGACTACATGAATGGTGGTGTTAAAAAATCCATAAGAGGTTTGAGGTAGAGAGCAAGTTCGTTATTATTGCTGCATTTTGAAGAATGCTATTTTTGTTTGTTTCTTCATTTTTAACAAAAAACAATTGGTTTGGTTCGAACCCATGGTTGTTTCGTTTCCATTTCAGCATGCCTGAGACGGGCTCATCTGTAGAGAACAAACTAAACAGTGATTCCAGGGAACCTAGAGGAGTATTGATATCCTTCATTGAATACTTTCCACTTGAATTTTGTGGCTTGTGGCACATCAGACAAACCTGAAATCTTGTCATACTAGTTCAATTATGAATAGCAGTGGTTGTCCGTCTTTGCAACTACAATAAAAATGCGATTTTTTCTCACCAGACGCGTTTCGTTTTAATGACTGTAAAACATCTTCAGTAGTCAGTGGCAAAATAATATATATATATATATATATATATATATATATATATATATATATATATATATATATATATATATAGCGGATTGGAATTTTATATATATATATATATATATATATATATATATATATATATATATATATATATATATATTATAATTTGCCACTATTCCAACACTCCAATAACACACTGTGCAGAATCAGTAAAAACAAAAACAAACACTTCTGATCTGTGGAAAACAACTATGAACAGTGAAAAAGTGACAGTGAAAGTATTGAGAAAACGACACAACATGAAGAACCGGCATTCCATGATGTGAAGCGAAAAGGAGACAAAATTTCCGTAAGTAACAAACATTAGGCCTACTTTTCATGGTCCGTTTAAGAACTGTTTTCGATCTAAATACAAAACAAACTGTAGATTTCTATTATTACAGATCACTGATGTTTTACAGTCATTAAAACGAAACGCGTCTGGTGAGAAAAAATCGCATTTTTATTGTAGTTGCAAAGACGGACAACCACTGCTATTCATAATTATGAAAGCAAGTACGGACATTATGGCAACACAAACGAAGTAAAGTTATATTCGTTTAAAAACAACAGCATCGCAATTTTTTATTTATGTTGGGATCGAAGTTATCATGGGGACTCATACAAAACCATCTGGAGGAATAAATACTTGTTAAACATGTATTGTAAAATTTCTTATTTTAATAAAATACATAAATTGTACAAATACAACATGCTATGGTTAATTTTTACTTGGAATATAACAATTTCGCATAAGAAAATTTAATAAATATGTCTAGGACTGAAACCCGAGATACACAAAGGAGTGCCATCAATTTTCAAAGCATGGATGTTTTCTCAGTTGCAAAACACTAAAATCTGTTGGCTATGCAACCCAATAACAAAAAAAAGGACATAGACATTTTAAATTTCAAATTAACCTTGGCAATAGGACTGAAGAGGGTATAAGGTATGATGCTATTCACATTCAGATATCAATTTTCCTTATTTGGTGAAGCACACTACCTCACATATGCTGTATTGATGATTTTTAGTTCATGAAATAGTGTACCAGCAAGTTAATCGTATTAACAAACTGTCTCACAAAACTCATTTCAACTTTTTAAAACGTTCAAAAATGTGCTGAGAATTTTGTATTTTCATCTCCTTTGGTAAGCATTCAACAACACATATAACCCTCATTTCTTTGAGATTATTAAGAATAGTAGTTATTCAACTGGTATGGGCGTTCCAAATGTCTTTCACCTCTTGAGGTCTTAATCATGTTCTGAACTTTATTGTTTCTCCTTCATTGGTTGTAGTTTTAAGAATCCATGAAGAGGATCATGTTTTAAGTATTTCGTCTATAATTGAATTCGTTTGACGAATTCTGAAGTGCTCAAGTGAAAGGGCAGACACATTTGAAACAATAACGAACTCTAGATTGATGCCTGTTAATAAATTATAAAATTTTATTATAGTTCCAGGGCCTCATGTGGAAATATAACAGGGTTAATTTTTAATATTCAGACATAATATTAATTTCCGGCATATTTTTCTGCTCATTTGCGGACAAGAAAACGGATAGAGACTAATGTATGAAGATATAGGTCAGGTATACTTCGTCCATCACGAGAGCTACAACTGTTGACAATATAAATAAAACTGTTGTTGGTTCAGTCACTTATTTGTTTATGCTTTCACGTGGCTCACGTCATCAGCTTCAGATAGATAACTGTCTAGGTGTGCCGGCCGCGGTGGCCGAGCGTTCTGCGGCGCGCCAGGCCCAGTCTGCATGACCACTACGGTCGGAGGTACGAATCCGCCCTCGGGCATGGATATTTGTGTGGTCCTTAGTATTAGTTAGTTCATAAGTAGTAGTTTGTAAGTTTAGGAACTGATGACCCCGTAGTTAAGTCCCATGAGCTCTACAAACATTTGAACATTTTGTAGGTGTACGGTGGAGCACACATGTAGAAAATAGCAATATGCAGACCTTTTTCGACTGCACATAAACTCAAAAGACAACGAAACCTACACTGTCCTTAATATGCTACTGTGCGCATGTGTCGGTACTCTTCAAAAGTCGCCTATATATCGAACCATTCTTCACCAGAAGATAGTGGTGATAGTGGTGTCTGCACGTGGAAAAAGATAATAAACAACTGGTCGAGTTAGAAGTTTACGTTTTGTAATGTAATTTACTTTTATTTTATTTTAAACCTACGGCAGATGTAACTTTTATGTTTTGTATGGACAAAGCTATTCAATTGTTATCTTCATATGGGGTGAAGAAGGCATCTGTAAGTGTCGTCAGGGGCGTAGAAACATGTTACAATTCACCCACATTGATAGCGAATCGTTTATTTGAAAATGTCTGTACGATTTAGCTTTTATGAACAGTGCATTAGAGATTTAATAGAATGTTCTTCGTGAAGGGTGTACAACTAAATTTCGAAGTGGGTGACATTCATATTTTTTATCACTGTGGCGGCCCAAATAAAAAAAAGGTTGTAAATGAACTAACCTAAGGGAAATAAAAAAAATTAAACAGGAAATATGTATTTATATTAGAATACTGCGAATTTAAAGTGAAACATAAAATTAATGAAAACAGTTTGAATCGCGATCAGAATGAGTCTTTTTATTGCATGGTTCATAGATACGAGGGTGAGTCAAATGAAAACCTTAAATATTTTTGCTGTATCACTTTCAACATAATATCACACACGCTCAATGCATAAATTCCCTTAGAAAAAAATTCTTTTGGCAGTCCACACAACCACTCATGCACTGTGTGGCGTGAACCCAGGTTTCGTCCCCAGTAACGATTCTTGCAAGGAAGCTATCACCTTCTACTTCAAAGCGCCGAAGAAGTTCTTCACAAGCATCAACACGTCGTTGTCTCATTTCAGAAGTCAGTTGCCGTGGCACACATCTTGCAGACACTTTGTGAAACTGGAGTACATCATGCGCATTCTGGTGTGCTGACCCATGACTAATCTGTAAACATGCTGCAATGTCATTCAGTGTCACTCGGCAGTTTCCTTCACTATGGCCTCTACTGCCGCAGTATTCTGTGGAGACACAAAATATTGTGCCTGACCTGGACGAGGAGCTTCCTCCACTGAAGTAACACCATTTGCGAACTTCCTACTCCATTAGCAGACTTGCTGCTGTGACAAACATGCATCACCGTACGGAACCTTTTGTGTCCCAGCCTCGTCGCCACTTTTGTATCTCGCTTCCGTCATAGGTGTCGGTGGCCGAGTAGAAAGAGATCGACATAGGAATAAAGGATGCACGCTTGTGCCGTATGGAGGTGACGAGCCAGTGGGACAGCAGAATCTAGAAACACTAGAGTAAATTAGAACGAGATATATATTTCATAGAGACTTAGTAATACTTAACTTTTACATAGTTCTTGACTGCAGACTGCTGATACATAGATTATCTAGAGGCCTGCCTACTGATGATTCGTAGTGCCTATCCGATAGCTAAGTCTTAACTGGTGTCTATATGATTCGCAAGTGTTAACTGGTTCCTATCTCAGTCCCAAGTGAACGATGCAGTCCAGTGGTGCCCACTAGCGGAGTTGCAGCAGAGGGCGCTCGTGGCTGACGTCGTAAGAACGCCGCGCCGTGCGTTCATGGCGGCGCGCGGCGTAAGTACGTGGCGCGCACTTCATACTTGTGCGATACCACGGAACCTTCATTCATCGCTAAATTTCAATAGGTTTCACACCTTTACTACGCAAAAACAGAATAACAAAACGCGGTTCTTTCCTGGTGCATGAGACAAGTGGTGCGGCCATCTGTATTCTGATACTGCGACGGTATGTGTGCATCTGCATCTACAGGCCATTCTGCACACTGTTTGTAGCACGCTTACCAACTGACAGGATAACGGCGCGAAATTTCTATTTGTTATTACAAATTGAAGGTTTTCATTTGAGTCGCCCTCGTATCTGTAGATATATTGGACATATAAAATGTGACAAAAACACTCAGATGACTACCTGTTAGCGAAGATCGCGTAAAAATTTAAAGTTTTCTATTTGTAGTTATAACATCGCGTCTTAAGTGTTAACCTGAAAAGAATTTTCGAACACTATCATGCGAGTCTATTAATTTATTTTATTTTATTATATTATTTTTTTATTCTGTGAGTCTTTCCTAAAACCCATTCCCTATTTTTCGCAGCAACGATACATACTTGCCGAAGAAATGTCACTCTATATGTCGTAGAGTGTCTCCCAATGATCGAACCTTCTTTCCCCTATATCTTTCTCGAACATGATAATCTGTATAAATGCTTAAATATATACATCTATTTGTACATATAATTGATACTTACCTTCAACATTTTTACATTTAGATCGGCGAGATACTCATTAGTTACGTCAACTAAATATCCTGATCATTCAACTGTTGTTGATACTGGTAATATATAGTTTCCTATCTTCCAGCAGAGAATGAAAGCGCGTGAGCGTTGCTGATCTGCTCTGCCAGCTAACACGGCCATAGTATAGGCGCTGTCAAAGAAGAATGCTGATTTTTAAGCGGTTGCTCTCAATTACAATTCACGCGGGCCGTATCTTGGACAGCCCTGTGTTAACATATTTTACAACATGCCGGCGATTCGTAAGCTTACAACAGAGAAGGTGGTCAGACGCCACTGGTAACTGCGGTGGCTGATATTTTAGAATCTAGAAACTCAGTATGCATTGTTGCTAGTAAATGACATAAGTAACATGTCGCTGTACATGTTTTGCCTAGCACACAACATCAGACATTATTTGGGTCAGTCTGTGAGTTGTCCATATAATGTGGCTGTATACATTTTTGGAACGGGAAAGTCCATTATCAGTTCTTCGTCGAAAAGCATCTAGTCGTGTTCAAATGATCAAATCAATCAGGAAAATGTTAAATTTTTATTAAAAATACTTGAGAAGTATTAGATGACAGCAAGTTTCAACTAGACAACGTGCATTATGTAGGCGAGGCCAGTGCCCATTACGTGCAGACAAGAATTGTATTGACAGGTATGGGCAGGAGGAAAGGTGGGTAGTTACTTCCACAGTACGTTGAATTAATAAATATTATGACAGATTGCACAACAGCGAAATCGGCAGGAAGGTTTATTCCTCCATTGCTTCATGTAAAATGAAAATTCTTTCTGCAGTATTTTCTGCGACATGGTGCTGCAAGATGTACTGGAGCTGCCAGGATGAGTGCAGGGGCCTGAATTTTGAATGTTTTTGAAGTATTTCGCAAAATGTGTAGAATCTTTGCCAGAGCAAAAAGTATTATTTATTACTCCTCGTCGTCAGCCACGAGAACCATAGTTATCTACCGACCCCTGAGTTCTGTAGAACTCCAGGAATCCCTACGTAACCTTCAGCAACTTGATGCTAGGGATTATGGATTAATCAAACAACGCGATTTCTGCACTGCAATCATGGATGAAGTGTCTCCCGTGAAGAAGAATTGCAAAATAGGATAATTTAAAAATCCTTGCCATTTCTCTTCCTTAAGAAAGGAATATTTCCCTAGGGTTCTCTGTAAAACTCACGTGTTTATTGAATAAGGGCATTTTTGAAGCACTGAATTTTTCACCATGAACGTTATCGGCAAACGGTATACAAAACCAGACATAAGTGGTCCCTGCGATAGACCAAACAGCATCACTTGAACGAATTGTGATTTTAGATATTCTACCTGAGGTTCTATGCCAGTCTTCTATACAATTGTCTCCTATATGTGTTATAACTGAGCAACACCTGCCGGCAAATTTAACTCGTCACAGACTAAAGAACAAAACTGAATACTGTATAAACTAGAATGCATGTATTAATATTGAATACATACTGATAACTTCAAAGTGATTATGATTTAGTTCTATAGTTCACATATTTTTTTGAACTGTAAGTGGATTTTATATTTGAAAGCGCAGAATTTTATTACAACACGGCGTAGACTATCCTGTCCATGTGAATAAATTAATGAATACTTAATTATTTTAAAAAGCTCGATAAGCAAAGTTACTCCGCAATGAAAGTCTGAAATTTGGAAATGTTACTTTTCCACGCGTAGCAACATGTCGAACACAAAATTTCATTCATCATCAGTCAAGGGCCTATTCCATTTTACGGATATCAATTGTATTTCGCTTATAGATTTTTCACTATGGCCAAGTTACCTACTGATGTTTTCATTTTTGTTTATCACGAATAAATCTATAAAAAATATTCTATTCGCTTCGTCTTCGTGTCTGTTAATCTGAGGTATTTTACAGGGACCGAAGAATGACCCGACTTATGCCTGTTTAGCCTAGGAATTCAGAATTTTAACAGATGAAAGAAACAAATTAATACACAACAGATATTTTCTGTAACAAAGTAATCAGTCCAGATTTTTTTAGGAAATTTTTTTTCTGTAATGACACAATCGTTCTACATTTTTATTTTTCATGTGGACGTATTTATGTCTCAATACAATAAACTTGGTGACGAACATATTTCTCCCAGCGAGAGACCAGTTTGTTGATTTCGTTGCTGTAGAAATGTTTTACTTTGTTAAAGTAGCATATCTGCCTTCACCGATTCATCATTATCGAAAAGAAGTTTCTAAAGACGTTCTATAAGTTTTGGAAACCGGATGGAGCCACGTTGAGTCTGTATAGATAATTTTAGATGAGACTGAACTAGAGGCCCTGGTCTTGCATTATCATGCTGGACAAAAGGGTGCTCCCTGTGTTAACCAAGTCTTGGGATTTATTTCCCGCAGTTTTCATGCTGTTACTCAACTACTTTCATAGTTACGCATTGATGTTTAAAATCTATTACATTCTCTAATCGTAAAAGAAGCAAAAAATAGAAACTGAAAGTGTTTAATAGTTAAAATTTTAAATGCACATATGTATTTTGTATGTGAAGTAGTTGGGAATGGCCGTGCGATCTGGGATGCTCAGTTACGGATAGTGTCCGCTCGCGTCGGAGATTCGAGTCCTCCGGGCGTATGTGTTGTCTTTAAAGTACCGTAATTTGTAAGTCTAGGGACCGATGACCTCAGAAGTTTGGTCCCATATGCTTACAAGAATTTGAAGATTTAATAACAAATATGGTGACGTGGAATGGGAATGTTTTATTGATAACTCTAACAGTCATTTACTTAATTGTTTACTACTGCATGATTAAAGAGGAGGCCACACGACATTCAGATATTTCAATTTCTATATATTTATGACAAGTTTATAAATTATATTTCCCGCAGACCATTTTTATTGGACTTAGGTTTATAAACATTTGAACATTTGCTTTTGAAATATTTGATTGTATCTTTTGAGGATTGGTGTGTGTCTGTGCGTGTCTGAATCGCGATTGTTACCACATATAATTAGGACAGGCAGACGTCAAGTACGACTGTTACGTCAAAAAAATTTCTTCCTGAAAATGTTTCCAACTGAGTTTTACTAAAAGTACAAGATATATCCAATCTGGAGACCTTCAGTTACTTCGTATGTTTGTTCTTAGAACTAACCACGTACTTTGTCACGTGGATTATTTATTTGACATACGAGTAACCACTGACTACTGTACTACTGATTAGTTTATAGGTTAGATGCGAACAAAACTCTTTTAATCCTGCATAAAAATGAAGACGACGAACAATGAAAGCACTAGAAAGGTGTTCGAATGCAATAACATCGGTTGTTACCGTGATGGCCTAGAAAAACATTTCATTTTATACGTACGTTTTTCGGATCAGTAGATGTCACTTTCAGATGGGAAATTATTTCAAAAATTTCAGTTCAATAAACTACCCGTGTCTCTGCCATGGACGTAGGTGTGATCGTTCGTGCGTTAGCGAATGGCTCTTTTTGCGAAGCGCTCTCATTTATCCGTGCTCTTTTTAATTGCTGCATTTATCAGCGGTATAACTGCTTGCTTTCCTGCCTTTAATTAGGTATTACAAACAACCCTGGCCGGCCGCGGTGGCCGAGAGGACTGAGGCCCTCCAGTGACGCTCTGTACGGCCACTACGGTCGGGGGTTCGAATCCCCCCTCGGGCATGGATATTTGTGCCGTCCTTAGTCTTAGCTAGTTGATAAGTAGTTTGTAAGCTTAGGGACTGATGACCCCGTAGTTAAGTCCCATAAGTTCTACAAACATTCTCTAAAAAGAGAGAGAGAGATAGAGAGAGAGAGAGAGAGAGAGAGAGAGAGAGAGAGAGAGAGAGAGAGAGAGAGAGAGAGAGAGAAACAACCCGTGCAGCCTTCCAGCTGTTTTAATTCAGGCAAGACTGAAAAATGTACAGAACGTCTATAGCAGAATTCCCGATATCAACAAATTATTAGGATTGATCTTGTCGCTCATAATTGGTGCGTCAGTAACAAGTGCATAATTTCAAATGCAATAATTAAGTTTAACACATATCGTCTTCTACCTATTTCACAAGTCATTTACAGGAATTTAAAATTACACATCCTTCATCATTCCAGTTTCGCTAGTACGGTACCACTTCTGTGACTTCATGGCAAAGAAATAATGAGGGATTAACAACGGAAAAATTAAGCTAATACTCACCCTCTAAGTTCCTCATAGGTGATATGAATCCAATGCTGAATTCGCACTGCAATTAACTATTTGACGACGTGAACATCTAAGGCTTAAAAACTGATTCTGCTAGGTAAAAAGGGTGAAAAACTTTATTTAAATTGAAAGTGGTAGTTACTGATAATTTTCCAATAACCAAATAATAAAATTCTCTAAGACGGAAATTTTATCTTCCATGACGAATTACTATCCAAGGTTGTATAGAGCAGCGATTGAAATTTATAAACAATGATAATTTCAATCGAAAAGAAGAGGAAAGCAGAAGACGTTTTGATCTCTACGAGGCAACTTTCAAGTTCCGAGATTTACGACAAATTTCACTACTACAGTAATTACCAACTGTACTTCATGTATCGTAAGAATAAACTAAATGTAAACAAACACACACTCAAGCATACGTACATTGGTGATTCTCCTTGTTCGCAAGTAGTTCCTACTAATGTATTGCACATAATATGACCTTGTTATTGTAAAGATATTCAAATGCACTGACAATTACTACTACAGCTCAAATAATGTAGTTCTTATTTTTGAAATATGGCACAGTCGTAGACTCTGCAAACGGTCGTCATGCTCTCACTACTGAGCTGTTAAAGCGTAATATCTTGTGAAATAGTCTGACGCTGTTCCGCACTGAACAACACGCGTGAAGACCGTTACAATGAGGTGAGAAACAGTTTGTTCTCAATGTTTCTCACAAATTTAGGAAATAAATTTTCAATAAAATTCCATGGTACTTTAGTACAAAAAGTAAAAGTAATTGTTTGAAATCGATAGCGTTGGAAATTACAATCCGAATTCCAGTAGGTCGCAGGTTTAAATCTCCATGTAACAATGTTTTAGAATTGTTTTCTTCAATTCAAATGAGTAAGTGATTAGAATATTAAATTCAAGGAATACCTGATACTTAATATATAACTAATTAACACGTCACCTGTTATAATTACAATTCGCAATATTCCAGATTTCGTTATTAATATAAATGAGGAATGACCGATATTTCATAAAAGATTGTTCTACTTAAGATAACATTACAATTTGAATATTTGAGACAAAAATTTAAATTCACACGCTGCTCATTTAGAGCATGTCCATTATTTGAAATCATAAATATGGTTTCTCACGTGCTAGAGTTATAAGGATCGTAGAAGTGCAGAAAAAATAATTTTCACAGCATCTAGAACAGCGTAAAAATGCTGCATTTTAACAATTGCCAGAATATCAATGCAAATTGAACCTATTAGAACTCATCGGACGCAGAGGTAAGGGATTTTTCACGATCAATAACATTCTGGCTGACAGGCGCACAGATACAAATGCACAAACCTACGTTAGATGTAGCTACCGAATGCTAGTAGGATAGACAATAGGACATCCTGAAAGAGGACGATAAAATGTGATTTGTAATGGTCCTGGATTCTATTATTGATTTCCTCGTTATCAATGCAGCAGGTTACATTCCCAATACGAAAATATATTCCTCCAATCCGGATGTGAAAGAAGATCAGTGGCTTCAATATTTAACTACATGGTGAATCCCTGCAATACGCTTTTAAGATACACAAACCTCACACACGTATAAAAAAGTACCGTGTGTTGGTGTTAAGAACTTTTATCTCCCTTCTTTTTAAATATAGGAATCTGTTCAACAGGAACGAGAGCATTCTATATTTTTCGTCTGGTCACCTAAGTAACGTATTGATGAATTTTTTGTTGTACATGATTTCATTTTGTTTAAATACTAAATGACATTCTACAGTATATTGTTGAACAGTTCGCCCCTTTTTAAGTCTTAACAGAAATTGTTCACATCACTGCAGGTTAGTTACACCACCTTTCTGAACAGTGCGAGGGATGTTGAATGCGCCGATAAAGCTGATGTCTTGGATCATCGCCGAGTAGCTGTGCGAGTAAATTCACAAAATAAGAAGTATGTGCAATGATGCACATGACTGTAATAGAGACAATCGCGCTTCAGCTTCACACGGAAAGAAATCCAGTGACATTCTAGCAACGCTAGTGAATACGTAGCTTAATGATTTCATCTGATTAATTCTTACGATAATACTGTCGACGTGAAGTCGGACCCAACACTTAAAATTTTAATTAATTACTAACAAAAGAAGCCACTTATGAGCAGTACACTGACCTAACGGACTAACCACTTTGAGAACATTCCTTTGTTAGAGGTACGCAGCCTCAGCAAACCCATGGGGCTTCATAGGTTTTAGCTTAAGAAGTATCTCACATCATATCGGCCTCGCACGTTATGACGAACCTAGTTATGACACTATTACTGAATGATACCCATTACTAACAGTACCGCACCATTTCACGATCTGTCGCAGATGGCCAGCAAACCGTTTCGTGCCTTTACGTCCCGCTCCTGACGGTCACAGAGGGTTTTCTTCCTTTACCTCTTGCCTTTGTTCTTTCTTTCCTCTTCCCTTACTGAACTTCCGCTTACCTTTCAGTCACTTCTGTCTACAGATTCGCCCGTATTAATGTCTCTTCGTGCCCACGACATAGCGATTACAACATCCCATGATCCACCCAATCAAAAACTAACATATACGGATATGATAGTAGATCTCTAGAGTGGATCAGCCGGCCACGGTGGCCGAGGGGACTAGGCGCTCCAGTCACGGACTGCACGGCCACTACGGTCGGGGGTTTGAATCCCCCCTCGGGCATGGATATTTGTGCCGTCCTTAGTATTAGGTAGTTCATAAGTAGTTTGTAAGTTTAGGGACTGATGAACCCCGTAGTTAAGTCCCATAAGCTATACAAACATGTGAATTTTTGAGAGTGGATCAACACGTTGATATGGGCATGTATGGACATCGTGCTTTCTTTAAACTACATTCTATACTGATTTGATCATCTTCTTCCGAAATTTACATGATTCAAAATACAACCCGATGTGATCTTTATGCAACATGTTAAATTTCAAATAAATTTAGCGCAATTTCTTCAGTCTTTCTTGGTTTTGTGGGATGTCAAACTGTGTATGGTAACCTAATATACTGTAGACTCTACTTATGATCTGTTTGTAGCCCACCGACGTAGATAATTAATGAAATAAATATTTTGAAACTTCGTGCTACAACATCGCTTGTTAAGAATTCATTGTTGATGGTCCTTGTCCTGTCTTCAATATAAATGGCAAAGCCGATCGAGGAAACACCACTATTTACCTTCGTCCCCAAGAAAATAGTTCGTTGCACAGAGGGAGAAAAAAAATTAGTAACTAAAATGACAGTAAATGCGCGATTTTAAGAAGTATTAACTACGTGAATGCTTAGACGGGAAGAATTTGTAATTTTAAGCACCTTTATAAACGAGTATCTTGCCGATTGCTTACTGAATTGATTGTTAAAGTTTAAGTGCTAAAATATTCCCAACGTCTTTGATTAACTTAATACTTTCAAATGAAATTAACCTACTTTTCTAGATTTAGTGAATTCATTTGTATTGTGAGGATAATATAATCCCCATCTAAAGTAAACTTGGACAGACACTACAGTGCCATCAGATTTTTAAATAGATGCTTCAGAAAAATTATTCTCCAGTTGCATACGTGAAAACTAGGACGAAACTTCTACATAATACTCGGTGACACGTTTGAGGTATTTAGTGAAACAATGGCAAACAGAAACCACTGCGGCGCACACGGACGTGCGCTTAATCTAGGCTGCTATTCAGAGATGATATTTCGCTATGAATACCTTACACTAGAGAACTGATTCTCTCAGATTAATTATGTTTCCGTATTGAGTTTTGGAACTGAGTTGATGTGTTCAACAACAGGTAACCTGATCATGTTATCGTATATATGCGAGATGCGGGCTGGACAAAGCGTGGGCTCTGAATGCGATATATCATCACGCTGCCTCTGTCCGCTCCATTAGCGAGAGCTATTCTGGTAGGCCAGGCCGCCGTGTTACACACGCGTGACTATTCGCCAACAGCCCGCTGCATACTGTGTTTGCGACAGGATTTGATTTCTAACGTATGCTGTACCACTGATGATGCAAAACTAAACAGACATACTATCTTCGATCTGAGAGTTATAAAGAAGGAATATTAGTATATACCTTCCCATCAACGTATAGCTTCATAGAGACAGAGAACGAAATGAGAATGAACAATGATTTGAAATGAAATTGCTGGAAACTTCTTGAAGGAATCTATCGACATACGCCGTAACCGGATTATGCAAATCTAAGTGAAAAAGGGCCATAAACAGGTTATTATTTAAAAATTATTTTGAATATAAGCGATGTAGTCTTATTACTCTAACAAAGATCCAGTTATTAAGAACTTAGCAGTATAAAATCTCGCCAGAGGCCACTCAAGTGATCTTCCTAGTAGACTTTTATTTTAATTTTTTTTTTAAAGAAGGGTAGTGCGGTTTAATCTCATTCTCTTCCACATACTACGCAACTGTCAAATTTTTAATTGAGGAAAGGTTAAGAAAATGACTGACATTATGCTTAAAGTTTATTGAAAGCCCCACTAATCATTCCATTTATGAAACACTGGATGATTATGAGATGACTAATTTGTGTACCTTGTTAAGCAAAATCACATGTTTAAAGTATGTGAAAATATTTTGTTAGCACCCACCTACTTAGGGAGACATGACCATCCCAATAAAATAAGAGAAATCAGATCGAAAACGGACGATTTAGGTGTTCTTTCTTCCCGCGCGCTATTAGAGAATGGAACGGTAGAGAAAAGTTATGAAAGTGGTTAATGAACCCTCTGCCAGGCACTTAAATGTGATTTGCAGAGTATCTATGTAGATGTAGATGATGTATCTCAGTAACTATGGTGTCATATGTCCTGAACTATTTTCTGTATAGGATTATAATTTTGCAGGTGGATTCACTGATATGTGTAAGTACATCACATACAAAATATGTTGTGGATATCATTAGTAATAATGAAATAAAACGGCTACACGCGATACTGATTTTTATTGCACAAGAGTGAATGAGAAGTTAGGTTTTGGAGAAGCTAAGTGTTTGTTCGTCTGAACAGTGTGCCGTACACTTATCTAACTTTGTAGGTGTATTCAGTGATAGGGACTATAAGTGCATGCTTTTTTGCAAAGTGCTTTCCGAGTAGAGTTAGTACTTATTAATTAATAGCCGCGGTGGAGTGGCCGAGCGGATTGAGGCGCTATGCTGCGATGAGCGAGGCCATTCCCCGTCGGGGGTTCGAATCCCCTCTCGGTGTGGATATTTGTGCTGTCTTTAGTATAAGCTAGTTTATAAGTAGTTTATAAGTGTAGGGAGTGATGACCCCGCAGTTAAGTCCCATACGCTTCACAAACATTCGAACATTGGAATAAATTAATAAATTTGATGGAGATGGCGATTACTAAGGCCTGGCCGTATTAACAGCGAAAATATAGTGAGTGATTTACCTTTTCCCATTCATCAGATTTGGGGGTCGTCAGCGAAAGAAACTATCGCAAGCTTCTAACTATATATGAAGTTTCTTGGAAGTCATAATGTGTCATGTTCGTATAATGGATGGACAAAACTCGAATATTTTATTGCCGTCTGTTTCTAGTGATAAAACGTGCCTTACCGAGTTAAACTTAACGGAAGAATGTAGCTTTAATTAGTAGATTATAACAGCGTTTTAAATTAAAAAATTGCTGAATAACTACTCGAAATTTTAACATGAAATACTCGTTGCCCCTGCAAGCTGTCAGACAGACCACCTGCAACAAAAAGACCAGGACTACGAAAATTAGATTTTACATTGCAGGATGTCTCATACCTATTCTTTCATCATAATACTAGCTGCTAAACCCGGTATTGCCAGAGTATATATGCATTTTCGAGTCTAATATTAAAAACGAAATTAAAAATTCGGAAAAGATTTCATTTTCATGTATTAATGAAAACAGGTTAGAAATTATGATACAGTAAAACAAAGAAATATGTATAATGGAAAAAAATTATAAGTGCAGTATCCAAAGAAAGAAATTCTTTGGTGAGTCGACCCTTGAGCAGGCAGCACAGAATTGTCCATGTCGACATTTACCATGGTATCGATGGACTTGTATCTCTAAGGTTAATATATTCTTTGACTGTTACTTTACGTTCATAGAATTATAGACGTATGTACATACACTGTGTTACATCCTGTCAAGAGTCTGTGTGATTCCTGTAGTAGCCCTGATAGCCACGCATGGTCCCACTTGTAGGAAACCAAATTTCCGGGTTGAGCAATGCAAGAAGCAGATGAAGTACCGAGAAGCTGCCGCCGCTCAGCCACGCGGCGAAAGCAACCGCAACGCCACTGCAGGATTTAATTTTCAGTCAACCAGGAAGCCATGTGTAGACTGGGAAGGCAGTATATTTTGCGCAATTACCCAACAGAACCAGAAAATTTATGGAACATTGGTTCCGGGGATTCGGCGACGGCTAGGCCCTCAGGGGAGGCGGAGATATCCTCAGAAGTTGTAGGGAGCAGTGGCGTTGGAGTCACCAAAAATTCTATTTTAATCTGTTTCTTCTGGTTTTATATATACTCTCGCTGAGGTTTAGAGGACGTAAAGGCTTCTATAGTGGTGAAACCCTAATAGGGGACCGAAACATTTCGCACCTCAAGGTGTAGACTACTTTTAGTACTCGCCTATTATAAAGAACAGGAATACCTCGTGCCTATTCTAGTATCCCTAGCAGCAGGGGGAGCTCTCATTTACTAGATGGAGTGTTGTATGTCTCAGCATGGCGTGCATTAAAGTACAGGTGTTTATATTCCATATATATATATATATATGGAAGGCGGGTTGGTCATTGTCAGATGCAAAGGCGCGACCGTAGTATTCAGCTGGGTCTGTACGGAGAGCTCCATTTGTGGATATTACAGGTATATCTGCTGCGATCTGGTATCCAAAGAGGCGTCTAACCTATTCTCATATTTGCGAATGCGACATACGTGACCCAATAGTTCAGACGGATCCCTCTAAACACTCCTCTTCTCGCCATTCTATGAGTTGGAAAACCGGGTCTCGAGGCCGTTTAAAAGTTATGAGCTGCTCCGGAGATGGGTGCTGCTTATGTATCTGTAGAGCTTGTCTACGGTACTATCTTTCGTCGGCGGCACTATGAGAAACGAGGGATTGTGTTCTATGCAGCCCAAAGAGTGGTTCTAGTGACACCCTCGACCACCACATCGTTGTTGTCGCGTAGCAGCGATCCAATGGTGGCTGCAGAGGTGTTTGCCTCCCAGATCACCTTGTTGAAACCCATTTGGGCCGGCGTCCATGCGATTGACGCTGGGGTAGTGAGGAAAAAAATGAAAACGTAGTCACTACCACATATGTCGTCTTCGGTTCTCCACTGGACAGATAGTAGAAAGCTAGGGCTGCAAATTGAAATGTTGAAACTTGTATGTGTGTAATTTTATTTAAAAAACACTTGAAACCTTCTGTGCATTCAAACAAGACTGTGTCAGTAGTTGTGTGTGGCGTGTCTGTTACTGATAAGATTTACCAAAAAAGTAATGTGCTGAGCCTGTCTATAAAATAAATTGATTTCAGTATGAACTTCAATGTTGTTCTGTCCCTGAAATCTATTAAATGAATCTGACTTTAAACCTAGTAAAATTACGTGTGATTATTTAAAGCGCTACGGATAACACAGTAAATAAAAGCAAACTGAGAATGATACAATTGTAATTAAAATCGTAATCCGATTGGATTGTAATCTCGTGTATTTGAAAACTATTGTCAGCTAAGGTTATTTCAAGATTATTTTTAGCGTACACTGTATACTAGTCACCAGGCTATACCCAACAATTCAGCTGACAGACCCAAGACAAATAATTGTCTATCTGATTACTGGAATATTTTGTCAACTTTGTATGAAATATACTCTAATCAGAATATTCCAAAATTCAATTAGTCATAAATGTCACACAACAATCACTATACTGTGTCAGTTGCATTTACGTAATTTTCAAATTGATTATCTTTAGAAGAACACAGCTGAATGCAAATACTTTCTTTCTTGCAAGACAACTTTTTCTGAAACTATTAAGCCTATTAATTAACCTAACAATGTACTCTTTCACTAACATTTTTATCAAATAGTAAGTCAATGACTTGCTTTGTTAGAGGGTGATAACACAAAACAAAATTAATCTTCAGAATGATGAAAGAAATGGGAATTGGTAAGTGACTTCAGGTTAAATGAAAACTAGCAACTTTTATTAACTAACTTCAGTAATAAGAAACATTGAGCACCTACTAGAACAATAATCATACAACACTACAATTACAATAATGAGAATAGAAAATTTACCTTTTTCTTTCAAAGAGTAAATGCGTAATTTCAGCTAGTAATACAATGGTCTCCACCACAGGGCAGACTTTCGTCCTTCCAAAACTAAATGAGTAGAAATATCAATCCAATGCGGCTGCCTACGGTACCAAACTAACTGGCAGACTGCGTCTGCTTCACACAAGCTCCACTCTCCGCGTCTAGCCACAGACTGCTCGCCACTTGCAGTCTGCCTTGCTCGCTACGACTCAGGTTAAAGATAATTCGTACTCTCTGGCTTAAGACACAGATTACCAACTTGTCCATATTAACAAGTACATTCAAAATGAAATCAGAATATCACATAGAAATGGAACATGTGAACGTACAAGTCAAATACGAATAAAAATATGCCCAAGGCAAAATAACAGTTAAAATTCTAATAAAAATATGTTCATGGCAGAATATCTGTACTCCTTTAAATGTTAACGAGCTATTAGGTGCCACGAGCCACAATTAAATGCCTGGGAGAACCAGTACTGAAAAGGCAGAGGTCAAGTGGAGATAGTAAAACCTAGACACTTCTACCACGGCCTATAATCAATGGTGCCACCCCACATGGGATTGTGGGTGTTAAAATCAGACAATATAGGAAAGGCTTGGGGAATTGAGAAGTCAGTGCAGCCAGCAAATGTTGTAGAACTACGCCATGCAGAGAAAGATATTACAAAAGGAATCCACTGTAGTCCTTACTCTGACAGACACAGCTTCTCAAGGTGTTCGAAGGGGCACCGGCCCGTTGTATGAGAGGTAAGGAAATAAGCGATCTCTAACTGTAACACAAGACTAGAAAGAACAGGGAAATCAGAAGTAAAAGGAAACCAAAACTTCTATAGCAGGAAAAATCTCATTCCCCGTAAAATATGTAGCCAGTTTCTTTTCAGAAAAGGTATTCAATGTTGTCTTGATAATAACTTTATACTGTGTTTGAAGGTAAGGGATGAAAGTATCACGAATCTCTGGCTTATGAATATGTATAAAGTTATTTCTGTGTTGAGTACAAACCTTTGCCCGAGTAAATGTTTATGTTATCCACACATGCCGCTTCTGTGTACCTTCTCAGCTTGAGCTTCCGTTAGAGGTAAAAATGTATTTTTTGACCTTACTTAATAGGCAGGAATTGGAATAATACATTTCCATTAAATGGTTAAATTAAAATAAAAGGTTCAACAAATATCTACTCATTTCCTTAACAGCATGCTCTTGCCAGATATTTCTTTATTTTTTACGAAAGTGCGTGTTTCTGTATAGCATATATAGGTGATTTTTGAAAAACTTAATACAAACACATAACGAGCAATCAGGAATGCGTGCGATATGTCGATATGTTACATTGTTATTTTCAAACCAAGGTACTGGAAACAACTGGAGCCTCTAAATTAACGCCGACGTATTTCTACAAGAGTGGTGGAAAATTTATGTATAATATCTGAGCTTAATTGCGCAAAAGACTTGAAGTGTCATTCTAGAAATTGCGTTTGAATGTGCCATGATATTACTTGTTCCAGATTTATTCAGTTCAGTAAATTAATTCGTCAATGTGGAGAAAATGGTTACAAAATGTACTCAGATAGAAGGCTACGAAAATGAGTATCGTTTCCAAATAACAATTTATGACACGAAATTCATCAATGTCAATTGTCTATCTCTTCACACGTACACAGCGGGAGTAAAAGAAAATGGAATGTGAGTGACAACGTGGAAAATGAGAATTTCTCTCATGTCTGAGAGCAGGTGGCGTCCTAAAACTTAATTAAGTTTCTATACTGCGCATACAGAGATAGAAAGGACGTCATATACCTTAATCAATCAAACTGCTTTCTCTGGACCAACTATGGCGCAAGCTGAATCGAACAGGTTATGTACCTAACTAAATTCCATTTTTATTGAAGCTTTCTAAAATCAGCACCAATATGAATATGATTGATATTACACATCCCGTTTTCAATTAGAGCAACGAATTTCTACAAAAAACGAATGTTCTCCAGCTGTTAATTCTCGTTGTTTTGTATTGGTTGTCATCACGATCACATTTCTCCAGCGTGGAATAGGCTGTTGTTGTTGTTGTTGTTGTTGGGGTTTGGAAGGGACTAAACAACGATGGTTATCAGTTCCTTGTTCCATTCAAAGAGATAAAACATTTTGTTAAGCGATCCGAAGTGAATGCAATAACAAGTCAAAGTCTAAAACTTACAGACTAATAGAAAGGATACGAGTAAAAACGAAGAAGGGATAAAACAGCTGAAACAGCACAAGAGTGTGTTTGCTGGGTGGTCACAAGGATATAAGGAACACACCCAGCCACTCTGGAACACGTTAAAACCACCTACCTAACAGGCTTAGGCAGGCGGAGGACAGAGAAATGACAAACACAAACTTTAAAGTGACTTGTAAAGTCCACACTCACGCATAAAATTTAAAACAGAGTCAACCGTGGAGGTATTGTCAGCTAATGCTAGCTGCAAAGTGTCAGGAAGATTAAAATAGCGTCGTGCTGCGGCTAAATGGAGACATTCAATTAAGATGTGGGCGACCGTCAAAGGCGCACCACATCGACACTGAGGAGGGTTCTCGTGACGCAGGAGGTGACCGTGCGTAAGCCAAGTATGGCCTATACGGAGTCGGCAAAGGACGACCGACTCCCTGCGAGAAGCCCTCAGGGACGTCTTCCATGCAGCGGTAGACGGCTTGACAGCACGGAGCTTATTTGGTTCAGTGGAATCTGCCCATTCAGAATTCCAAACCCCTAAGACCTTGCGGGTCAACTGGGTTTGGAGGTCGGAATCTGGGAGGCCAATATCCAGGGACCGCATAGTGGTGGCCTGCTTGGCCAGCTGATCAACACGTTCATTGCCCGGTATACCTATGTGCCCTGGCGTCCAGACAGAAACGACAGAACGGCCTGAATCGCCAAGGGCGAAGACAGCATCTTGAATGGCTCGCGCCACTGTGTGTTTCGGTAGAAACTGGTCGAGGGCCTGTAAGCCACTCAGGGAGTCGCTGCAGATGACGAACGACCCCCTGGGGCGAGCTCTGAGGTGTTCAAGAGCTCTCAAAATACCGACCAGTTCTGCGGTGAAGATGCTGCTTCCACAAGGCAATGACCGCTGTTCGATGCGGTCACCATAGAGAAAGACATATCCAGTATGGCCATCGACCAAAGAACCGTCCGTGTAGATGATGGGTGCTCCGTGAAACGTATCAAGCATTGCATGGAACCGGCGACGGAGAAGCAGTGGTGTAATCGAGGCTTTCGTATCCCGGGACAAGTCCAGCCGAAGCTCCAGGCGAGGAATTTTCCAGGGGGGGATACGGTGGGAGTAATGGTAAGGTGGAGGAAGGGGTAAGGAATCAAGTGAGGAGAGAAGGGAACGGACACGGACCGCAATCGGGAGACCCGACCTGGGCCGACGTCGTGGGGAAGGGAGTGCAGAAAGTGGGAAGAGAAGCCTGTGGTTCGGATGGCGGGTTGAAGCATGAACCCGGGCAACGTAATTCACCAACAACCGTTGCCGGCGATACCGCAGAGGGGGAACACCAGCTTCAGCTAGAAGACTCGTTACGGGACTGGTGCGAAAAGCCCCTGTTGCGAGACGCACACCTGTGTGGTGAACAGGATCTAGGACCCGCAAGGCAGTAGGGGCTGCTGAGTCGTACACCAAGCTCCCGTAATCAAGCCGCGACAGAATGAGAGACTTGTAGAGCATAAGAAGGGTTGAACGTGCTGCTCCCCAACTAGTATGGCTGAGGCATCGAAGAACATTTAAATGCCGAAAACACTTCTGTCGCAGCTGACGTAGGTGTGGCACCCAAGTCAGCCGGGCATCGAAGACCATGCCCAGGAAGCGATGTGTTTCCTCGACCTGAAGTAGTTCACCACCCAAGTAGAGCTCTGGGTCAGGGTGAACTACCCGACGGCGACAGAAGTGCATCACGCGGGTTTTCCGGGCGGAGAACCGAAAGCCGTGAGTAGAGGCCCATGAGTGGGCCTTTCGTATGGCACCCTGCAGCCGCCGTTCAGCTACGCCGATGCTAACGGAGCTGAAATACAGGCAGAAGTCATCGGCGAACAGGGAGCAACTGACCGACGACCCCACAGCCGCAGCAAGACCGTTAATTGCCACTAAAAACAACGGGATACTGAGGACGGAGCCCTGTGGGACACCGTTCTCTTGAATACGGGGGGAGCTAAATGATGCCCCAACCCTCACCCGAAACGATCGGTGGGAGAGGAAATTGCGAATAAAAATAGGAAGGGCGCCACGTAAGCCCCAGTCATGCAGATTCATCAAAATATGGTGGCACCAGGTGGTGTCATACGCCTTTCGAAGGTCGAAAAATACAGCAACCAAATGCTAACGCCTAGCAAACGCAATGCGAATAGCCGACTCCAATGACACGAGGTTGTCAATGGTAGAACGGCCCTGGCGAAAGCCCCCTTTTTGTGGAGCAAGGAGTCCACGCTCTTCAAGGATCCACATAAGTCGCCGACTCACCATACGTTCGAAGAGCTTGCAGAGAACATTGGTGAGGCTGATCGGACGGTAATTGTCAGCCACCAGGGGATCTGCACCAGGTTTCAGCACCGGGATGATAGTGCTTTCCCGCCACTGCGACGGGAAAGTGCCCTCTGCCCATAGATAGTTAAACAGGGCGAGAATGCGGTGTTGAAACTCTGGTGAAAGGTGTCGGAGGAATTGGGCGTGAATCCTATCAGGTCCTGGAGTTGTATCAGGACACGCAGCAAGGGCAGTTCGGAACTCCCACTCGGTAAACGGGTCGTTGTATACTTCCCGACGACGGGTGCGGAAAGATAACTGTTTCCGCTCGGCCCGCTCTTTGAGGGAGCGGAAGTCAGCACTGTACATGGCAGTCGCAGAGCATTGTGCGTAGTGGTCTGCCATGTGCTCGGCGATAGCTGTCGGGAGCGTGCAGAGCACACCCTGGATGGTGAGGGATGGGATTCCTGTCGGCGGGCGGTATCCAAAGACGCGTCGGACTTGCGTCCATACCTGAGTCAGGGAGGTGCGGGAGCCGATACTGGCTACATACCGCTCCCAGAAATCCTGCTTACTCTGCCGTACGAGTCGTCGAGCACGCGCACGGAGGCGTTTAAAGGCCACCAAATTCTCCACGGAAGGGTGGCGTCGATGGCGCTGGAGCGCTCGCCGACGTTCCCGGATGGCCTCAGCAATCTCCGGTGTCCACCAAGGCACGGACCTACGCCTAGTGTAACCGGTGGTTTGTGGAACTGCCGCCTCAGCGGCCATGACAATACTATTAGTCACCTGCTGGACTGCGTTGTCAATGTCATCTGGCAGTGGTGTAGCAATGACAGCGGTTGAAGCATACACAGTCCAATCAGCCCTACGGAGGCACCAACGGGGTAATCTGTCTTCAGCTTGGTACCGTAGGAGCAACACAAAGATTGGAAAGTGGTCGGTACCACACAGGTCCTCATGCACACGCCAACCGAGGTGTGGTCGAAGGCTGGGGCTGCAGACGGAGAGGTCGATCGCTGAATACGTGCCCTGTGCCACGCTAAAATGCGTGGGGGCACCTGTATTCAGGAGGCAAAGGTCTTGGTGCGTCAGTAATGTCTCAACATCCCTACCGCGGCCTGTGGTCTGGAGTCCACCCCACAAAGCGTTGTGGGCGTTGAAGTCCCCCAAAAGGAGGAACGGTGGGGGAAGTTGGGAGACCAGAGCGGTAAGGGTGTTGAGAGACACGGCCTCATCCGGAGGAAGGTACAAGCTGCAGACAGTGAATTCCTGAGTTTCCCGGATTCTAACAGCCACTGCCTCAAGAGTGGTGTTGAGCGGCACCGGGGCACTGGGTACAGTGTCCAGGACGTACAGACAGACGCCACCAGACACCCTATCGTATATGGGCCTGTTACGGTAATAGCCCTGATACCCACGAAGTGCAGGGGTCCGTTGTGCTGGAAACCATGTTTCCTGTAGGGCGATACAAAGTGCAGGGGAGCGGTACAGTAATTGTCGCAGCTCAGCCAGGTGGTTAAAGAAGCCGCTGCAGTTCCACTGGAGAATAATTCGTTCTCCACGCACTAAGGCCATAAAAGGAAAGAAAAGAAGAAGATCAGTCCACAGGAGCGTCTGCTGCCTGATGCTCAGGCTCAACAGAATCTATGACCATAGAATCAGGTGATTCTGGTTGTGCAGATCTCCTATGGTCGGGTGAATCAAGAAGTGCGAGATCCTCAGCGGAAGCGAGGATCTCGACCTCATCCTCTGAGGCAGAGGATGCGGGTGTGGGTGGCTTGGAAGCCACCAAAGTATCCCTTTTCTTCATGTCTCTTTTCTTGCCCTCTCGCTGGCCCTTCGGTGTTGAGGGCCGTGGGGGCTTCTCAGAATGGGTGGCAGTAGCTGACGAAGAGCAGGAGGCCCTTCGATCAGCAGCCGGTGGATCCTTCAGCCATTTGCTGGGATCCACTTTCCCACGAAGAGAAGCCTCGGAAGGGAGAGTCCCGTGGGACGCCTTCCGGGCGAGAGGAGCCGGAGAGGGCTGTTGTTTCTCCGGCTGTGGGGTGGGGACCGACGTCCCCTGTGATGGTTTATCTGTTGCTCCCAACGTGAAACGTGTGGGAGCAACTGAAGGAGTGGTGCCCCCAACTGCCAAGGGGGCAGGTGCAGTGGTTCGGGCCTGGGGGCCCGCTGGCATTAGCGGTACAGGTGGTCTGGATATCGATGGGGAAGATACAGTGGCGTATGAGGTGGTCATGGTTACAGGATGGAGCTTTGTATACTTACGTCTGGCCTCCGCGTATGTCAGCCGGTCCAGGGTCTTGTACTCCATGATCTTACGCTCCTTGTGGAGTACAGAGCAGTTGGGAGAACACGGAGGATGCTGCTGGTTGCAATTGACGCAAACTGGAGGCGGGGTACAGGGGGCGTCCGGGTGGGATGCACGCCCGCACTCCCGACATATTGGGTTGGCATCATATCGGGAGGACATGTGCCCAAACCTCCAGCACTTGAAGCAGCGCATAGGGGGAGGAACATAGGGCTTTACGTCGACCCGGTAGACCATCACCTTGACCGTCTCAGGCAATGAATCGCCCTCGAAAGTCAAGATGAAGGCACTGGTGGCAACCCTCTTGTCCTTCGGACCCCTATAGATACGGCGGATGAAATGCACACCACGCCGCTCCAAGTTAGCTCGCAATTCGTCATCCGATTGCAGCAGGAGATCCCTGTGGAAAATGATACCCTGGACCATGTTTAAGGTCTTGTGTGCCGTAATAGAAACGGAAACATCACCCAGCTTGTCGCAGGCTAGCAAAGCCCGTGACTGCGCTGGGGATGACGTCGTTATCAGAACCGATCCAGATCTCATCTTTGACAGACTCTCCACCTCTCCATACTTATCCTCTAAATGTTCGACGAAGAACATCGGCTTCGTCGTCATAAAAGATTCCCCATCATTTCTAGTGCAGACCAGATATTTCGGGGCATATGCCTCACCCTGAATTTTCGCCCGACGTTCCTCCCATGGTGTGGACAAGGAAGGAAACGTTTGGGGATCATAGCTTGCAGCGTTGTAATCGCCTCGACCACGCTTAGAGGCGGCGGTTGTACGTCCGCCAACGTTTCGTGTTCGTTTCATGGTATTCCCACGAGCAGCTAGGGAAATAAGCGTCCACCCAGACAGAGCCCCGCTTGCCTGGGTAAGCCTTATACAACTGAGGTGCGGCAGGTTCCTCAGAGGTTGCTCGCTAGCGGCTGTTCAACCTCAACAGCCATGCATCTCCTCGGCACGTAGCACACCTTGAGATTGAGGTTTTTTTTAGAGAGGTTTGTACCGTCCTCGCGACCCGGGAGATTAAGCCAAGATCCCCGGGCTCTGAAACGTACAACGTTCCACCGTCGCACCGAACGATGGTCGTTGAAGCACGCACAGAGCTTACGGTGTAGCGGCCTGTTGGCGCGACACAGCCCACAGCTCAGGACCCCGGGTTCGCCAAGCCCGTACTCAGCAAATTAATGCTGAGCCCTGAGGGGGTGGAATAGGCGATAGTATTAGAATTCGATGCCGATTACACTTCTGAAACACAGATTGACTCACATGTCACCGAAAATTATTTCATTATTTTCCAGTTAGACATACGTTCAACAGGCAACAAAACTGGTGTAAATTTGAACATGCATAGTTTAATCTTTACAACTTTTATTTGAATAATAAAATTTTAATCCAAATTTTAATCATCTGCACTGTATAAACCAAATAATGATACTGGTTGTATTATTATCTTTGGGGAACAGACTCAAGCTAAACTTTTTAAAACACGTTCCTGTTCCCCACTGACTCTAAAAATTATTTATTTACACGATTGCAAATTAAGCGATGGGGAGCATATTCCAAAATATTGTGCTTCAGTATGTAATTATAAGAGTTTAAAAATGCTTCGACAGATACATACGTCAACGTCGTATCTGTGTCTTTTAACAATGTTAACATAATTAACAAAATCTCAATAACACATCGTTCTCGTACACAATCCGTACGTAAATTTTTAAAATTTGACATGTGCTAAAACATAGCCTTTTGTAGTATTCCATTTAATAATGGCCTTCAGCGAAAGCTGCAGTAGCCAAGATTAATTATTGACCCACCACTGGCTAATACAGTATCCTTTAAAAAGCAATTTTACCCCTGTTTCTAAATTTAGATACATTTCATTACTAGCGTAAATAGTATAATTTTCAGTAAAGGGTGAGTGAAACTACATATTTATTATCACACTAGGCGTGGCGTTATTTAGCAATCTTGAACCCGCAGGAGTGTAGCAATACATGCAAACAAATGTTCAAAGGTTTTTAAATCTATTGGAGTTAACTTCTGGGGTGTTAGTCCATAGCTTACAAACTAGTTAAACTAAGTTCAACTAACCTACGGACGAATAAACACATCCATGCCCGAGGGAGGATTCGAACCTCCGACGCGGGAGGCCGCGCGATCCGTAACGCGGCACTCTAGAACGCTCGGCTACTCCCGCGCGGCGCAAACAAAGGATGTGTAAATTTTTGTACGCTATTACATACACAATACAATATGGTAGCGTATTTTATTAATAAATTGTTTACAACTGAATTTGTGTGTGATACAGTACGATATTTTGCTGTCTAAATTACGTCATTGAAATGTTCAAATGTGTATGAGATCTTATGCGACCCAACTTCGTGGTTATCCGTCGCTAGACTTACACATTAATTACTTGACTAACAAACTAACTTACTCTAAGGACAACACAAACACCCATGCCCGAGGGAGGATTCGATCCTCCGACAGTAGCGTCCGTGCAGACCGTGACTGGCGCGCCGCAGACCGCTCGGCCACTGCGGCCGGCTACGTAATTGGGATCTACATGGCGTTTATTTAGAGCGAAGCACCATGGGCCTACCACAATAGCGAAAAAGTCATTCTCGTTGCCCTCTAATATGGCGTGTGAAACCCTCGAACGGCCTGTACAATTGCACACGTGCGTAACATGTCCAGTATGAGGTTAGTAATGAGCTCTTGAGGGATAATTGGCAATTCTTCCCTGAGTTCAATATCCAGCTCTGCAACCGTTGTGGGCGATGCCTTGCCTGGCTGCAATGCGTCTACTAAGTGCGTCACAGACATGCCCAATCCGGTGAAGAAGCTGGCATTCCCGTTCGTTCAATTTCCTCAACATCAAGCATGTTGTTCATCGAGAAACTTTGTGGGGACGAGCGTTATCGTCCACCAGAAGGAAGCCATATCGTATGGCACCAGCGTAGGGCACAACAAAAGGTCGAAATAACTCGTCTCTATACCTCTGAACAGTCAAAGCGCCATTGTTGTTGTTGTTGGGTATTTAAAGGGGACTAAACTGCTGGGTTATCAGTCCCCTGTTCTCAGCGAAGAGTTCAGACCCATAAAACTGAGTCACTTATAATGTAGCACTCTACATTGAGTACACACTATGGAAAGAGTGTCAGTCGATAGTAAAATGACAATTTAAAACGGAAGACACATTAATTGTTGACGAAATAAGCAACAAAACTAAAATATTACAGCAGAAGTGTGTGACTGGCTGATCGCGAAGTTAATACTGGATGAACTCTGCACACACTTCAAACCTCCAGTTAAGAACCAGACGTACACTAAATAAAAGGCAACTGATTAAAAGTTCTTCAAGGGTAGGGGGGCCCAAGGAACTAGGCAAAGGAACCCATCACTAAATAGACGGCAAAAGCCATCTGTGCGGAAAAAACCTAAAACACGGTCAGCCATCGAGGCATCGTCAGCTGAAATTGATGGAAGCGCAGTTGGAAGATTAAAGGAATGCCCCAAAGCAGCTAAAAGCGGACAGTCCATTATAATGTGGACCACTGTCAGCAAAGTACCACAACGGCACTTTGGTGGGTCCTCTCGGCGAAGGAGGTGGCCATGGGCTAACCATATATGGCCAATACACAGTCGACAAAGAGCAACAGTTTCCTGATGAGAGGCCTTCAGGGAGGACTTCCATGCACCTGTGGAGGGTTTAACTGTGCAGAGCTTATTTGGTACACTCAAGTCAGCCCATTCAGCGTTCCAAAGCCCCAGGACCTTGCTGTTCAACTCCCGTTGGAGATCCCTGTCCTGGAAGCCAATCTGCAGAGGCCGAGATGTGATGGCCCACGTGGCCAACTGATCAACACGTTCATTCCCTCTTATGCCAATTTGGCCAGGGGTCCAAACGAAGGCCACAGAACGGCCTGACTTGACCAGAGTGGATGCATAGTCGTGGAGAGCTTGTACCAATGGGTGTTTAGGAAAACACTGGTCAAGTGCCTGCAAGCCACTCAGGTAGTCGCTACAGATGACAAACGACTCCCCATGGCAGGATCGGAGATGATCCAAAGCTCTAGAGATAGCGACCAGCTCTGCAGTGAAAACACTACTCCCACTTGGCAAGGACCGCTGTTCCAAAAAGGTCACCATGGAGATGGGCGTACCCAGCGTGGTCATCTACCAGGAAACCGTCAGTGTAGATTACTTCTGCGCCATGGGACGAGTCAATGAGTTCCTGGAACTGGTGATGAAGAATCGATGGTGAAATGGAGGCTTTCGAATCCCAGGACAAGTCCAATCTTAGCTGCAGACGAGGAATACACCAAGGACGTGTATGGGAAGTGTAGTGGAAAGTGGGAGCGAAGGGAAGGGATTCAAGGGAGGAGAGAAGGGAATGGATATGGACTGCAATCGGGAGACCCAAAAGAGGCCGTCTTTGAGGGGACGGGAGTGCAGCAGTTGGAAAGAGGAGCCTGCAATTCTGATGATGGTCCGAGGTGTGGACACGGGCAACATGCTAGGCCAACAGCTGTTTACAATTCTTAAGAACTTAGATATCTCAACTGTTTGCCTAATTGTTTTGACTAGTGTAGAACATAGGATTAACGTTTAACTCTATGCCAGTTATTAATTCAAATGAAGTTTGCGACAGAAAGGAAGATAATGGTTTTCGCCGGTCAGCGTCGATGTTTTTGCCCATTAAGCCCAAACACTGATGGTGTAAAGGGTGAAGATAGAAATCGAGTGCTTCTTTTACAGCGTACCCCCTTGACATTTTTCTTGATTACCTTAGGGACACTACAGGAGACTTATATTTGAGTGGCCAAACTAGTCATCTGAGTGCCATCCGATGTACGCAGATGAAGATATTAAGTAGATAAAGCGTATTGTCTATCTGACGTCACTGCCACGACCTATACAAGACTGAAAATGTAAAGCTTCTTTATGTTTGAAAATCTGTTGGACCAAATTGCTATGATCATGTTCCTAGACTTCCTAACTACATAAATTCAGTTAAACTAAGGACAACACTCACACCTATGTCCGAGGAAGGGCTCGTACCTTCGGGAAAACGGCTGCCCATTCATGACGCCATAGACATTGCGGCCATGTCACACGGTACATAAAACGTGTTCTATCAACAGCGAGAATCTTTTGAGCAAACAATACGCCGCTCCAATGAATACTGACCAATAGCAGATGGCCACTGCCAAAGACAAAACCGTTTATGCAGTTATTTGTGCTGTAGATAACCTATGGTTCCATTACTTCAAGGCACAAAATAAACAACAAATGACCGCACAGGATCTTATAAAATGGACATTAAAATCACCGTACCTGAATTCTTTGGAACATAGCTCTGATACACTGAGAAAATGTGTTTCAGTTTATCGCAAACCGTCTCATAAAGATGAGGCAATGTATATCAGGCATATTGGGGAAATCATACAACACATATGGTAAAAAGTTTCATTTGTTACATCTTTTGTTGATTGTTTTGCTCCTGAACTTTTTTAATGCATTTGTTGGATCTAGTTCTTACCAAATTGCTTGATATTAGGTTATCAGTTGTATTGAAAGTTATCACTTGTATTGTATTTTGACTCACGAAATATGCTCTTACGTCCATAACGGAAACGCATCATTCACACTGCAAGGCCGCGGCGGAGTGGCCAAGCGCATTGAGGCGCTATGCTCCGATGCGTTAGGCCGCTCCCCGTTTGAGAATATTTCGTTGGCCATATATCCATAAGTAATGTAAAACAGGCATTACGCAGACCAAAAGCTAACCTCCACACATTTCTGACCAAAAATATTTTCTGTGCAATATCATATAATCAGCGTACCTCGGCGAGAACTGATACACAGGGGAGTATTATTCAGCATGCGTAAACAAACAAACTGACAACTTCGCCGAACATAAAGAGGTGCAGGCCATTTTGCACATTGCTTCTTTTTCCTTAGATCTGCTCAGTAACTCTATGTTTCGAGACGAGTCATTATGTTACAATATTTGCGTCTGAAGGTATTTTGTGGAACAGCAATTAGCTCATGAACCCTCTAGAAAAGTAAAACTTAGTGGAAACATACTTGACCTTCTAGCAACAAATAATCCTGAGCTAAAAAAGGACATAAAGAAGACAGTGGGATTAGAGAACACAGATGTAGTAGCCAGACTGAATATCGAATTCCCCAAATCCACCAAAATTAAAGGCAAAATATGGTTATTCAGATAAAAATTCGATTAACGCTTTCCTGACTATGATCTCCAATATTTCTAAACTAATAATGAGAGTGTAGATCAGATGTGGCTTACATTCAGAGATATAATATTGACAGCTATTGAGAGAATTGTAACAAACAAATTAACAAAAGAGGCGCTGAGCCACCCTAGTATACAAAACATGTTAGATCACTCTTGAAAAAGAAAAGAAAAAGCATGCCGAATTTAAACAGATACAAAATCCCCAAGACTGGCAATCTTTTACAGAAACTCAAAATTTAGCACGAACTTCAATGCGGAAAGATTATAATAGCATCCATAATGAAACACTGACACGGGATTTGGTACAAAATCCCAAGAAATGGTCGTACGTATAGTATACTAGAGGCCAAATAACCAATACCTTCACTATGCGATAGCAATGGTGATGATATTGATGACAGTTCTATTAAAGCAGAATTGCTAAACACAGCTTTCCGAAATTCCTTCAACAAAGGAGACGAAGTAAATATTCCATAATTCAAATCACGAACAGCTGCCAGCATGCGAAATAGGCAGAGAGTGAAAGGAGGTATAGATGGTCATCGAGAGGAAGGAATAGGAGACGGACGGGGCCGCGGCGGAGCAGCCGAACGCATTGAGGCGCTATGCTGCGATGTTTGTGCTGCCTTTAGTATAACGTAGTTCATAAGTAGTTTGTAAGTTTAGGGACTGATAATCCCGCAATTAAGTCCAATTAGGTTCACAAACATTTGAACATTTTGAGACGGAGGGTATAAGGAAGGGGAAAAAATCATGAAGTCCTGTAAAACCTGAGGAACGGAACTAATGAGGTGATCGGTTCCTAAACTTACACATTTCTTAAACTAACTTATGCTAAGGACAGACCACACACACATCCGAGGGAGGACTCAATCTTCCGGCGAGAGCAGCCGCAGTAGGGATGAAAGCAGAAGATGGACATTGTGGTTGGAGGGGGGGGGGGGGGGGGCGGAGGCGTAAGGAGGAAGAATGAATGGGCAGACTGGACAGACAGAGGGAAAGGGGAATACATGTACAAAATATAGAAAACCATTGCTTTTCTAAATGGACATTTTGCGGTGTGTTGTCCAGAGTCGGTAAACGATCTCAAACTTATGTATACGATGAAAGGCAAACAATAAATTTTGCAAATCTAGTGGCTTTACAATAAATGATTTTCTGAGAAGTCGTCTATTTTCCTGATTTTCTTCCCGTCCACGTAGCCACAGAAACGCAAAACGGAACGTATTTTATTGCTGTGTTCTCTCGTTGCGTCCATGTTTGAAGAATTATTTCGCTTAATTTTATATTCATTATATAAAAATTGACTCACGGCTAAGCGAGGCTGTGTTAAACTACTGAATATTTTTGTATAAAGACGTCGGAACAGGTACAAAGGCTGATCTCCTATGCGGTTGCCCATCGAGTCTCGCAGAGGACAGTGAAATTAACTAAACCTAAGCTAGCAGTCTTCTTATAGTGTCCATTTCTGCAGTGTTGAGATTTACTCAGTTTTAAAATTATTGCTTGAGAATAACAAGAACCTGTATGCTATCCAATCAGAAATAGTGTATATAATTTTCACGTATCATTAACACAACGTGTGAATCCTAAGAGCAGGCTTAGTAATGAACAGCAGGTAATGATAAAGAGTCCATTCTGCGAACCTTGAGCCGCGGTGAAATGGCCGAGCGCTCTAAGACGTCTTGCTGCGGAGCGAGCGGTTGCTCCCCTGTGGAGGTATGAGTCATCCCTCGGGCTTGGAAGTGTATGTGTTGTTCTCACGTTAGTTTAAGTAGTTCATAAGCCTAGAGACTGATAACCACAGTAGTTAAAACATTTGTAAATCTTTCAGGCTTAACATTTGCACAAACCTAGATTAGAGATGAAAAATAAATGTATACAAAGGAAAGTCGCCTAGCATCAAAATCTTGTAAGATCGGTAAGATCGGCATCTGGTTGTCGATTTCCCATATATCTAGAATGCTTGTGGATCGTGAAGCGATGCCAACAGTAACGTAGGTGGAGGCTATGCGCCGGCCGCGGTGGCCGAGGGGACTAAGGCGCTCCAGTCACGGTCTGCACGGCCACTACGGTCGGGGGTTCGAATCCCCCCTCGGGCATGGATATTTGTGCCGTCCTAGTTCGTAAGTAGTTCATAAGTAGTTTGTAAGTTTAGGGACTGATGAACTCGTAATTAAGTCCCATAGACTATACAAACATTTGAACGTTTGATTGTGTCATGTTATAACGCGAAGACACACGAAGCAACGGGTTTGTCGCCCTACGAAGTAGTTTATGGCACGAAGATGCCATCGCCTTTCGATGTGTTAAGGCAAAACGGAGGCAGACTCGGTGAAACAGTAGAGGACTTCTCGAAGATAATGAAGAAGGTGTGGTTCAGTGTGCAAAAAGCAAACACGAAGGCACTGGAGCAGCAGAAAAGGCTAGCGAATAGAGGGACAAACCAAGCGGACTGTACCGTCTGACAATGGGTCGTGTTATCCAACCCTTAAAGTGAATGTTGCAAAAAAAAAAAAAAAAAAAAAAAAAGAAAAAAAAAAAAAGAAAAAAAAAAGAGAGAGAGAGAAAAAGAAATGCAAGAAGTGATTTCATAGACGAATAGTTTGATATTTAGTAAATCAACACACACATTCTACAGTGGTACACAATCATGCAAGTGTAGGATCAATATTTACGACAAGCAGTAGGAATATGCAATTATGATCTCGCAATTCTTGAATAATTTTAACCTCTTTCAAACTTTCGAGGAGGGTAACGACTCTGCATTTACGTCATGACAAGGTGAAGAAATATTGTACGATACCAAATGTTCAAATGTTTGTTAAGCTTAAGAGATTTAACTACGGGGCTATCAGTCCCTAAACTTACAAACTACTTATGAACTACCTACAACTAAGGACGGCACAAATATCCATACCCGAGGGGGGATTCGAACCCCCGACCGTAGTGGCCGTGCAGACCGTGACTGAAGCGCCTCAGTCCCCTCGGCCACCGCGGCCGGCGTACGATACCATAATCAGATTCCAGTCAGCGACGAATGAGTAACCAATAACTGTCCAGTTCATTGCGTGCAAGTAATCGGAATCTACAGTGGTTGTAAACTATCAGTTTCATTTTAATCTCATCCTAGAATCTGAGCTTCACCATGGGAAGTTACCTAAAGTCGTTTTACCCACTTCTTCATTTGTTGTCCCGTGCACAACTTCAGGGACACCAACTAAACAACAGTAGTCTTATCTGCGCTACAGCCTCTCCTACAGGATCCGAAACAGCATGTAACGTAAGGTAATAGCGAAGGGTAAAAGAGATACACGTGCATCCAACCGTGAACGCAGAGATGCCAACTTAGCCATTTTATGGCTAGATCTGGCAATTTTGAAGTGGCATCCAGCCACTGTTTTTGAAAAAAAGCTACTGCTGGCATTCCTAGCCATTTTGGCGATATTATATAGCCATTTCTAGCCATTTTTATTATTCGATAAATTTTACAACAAAAATGCAAAACTCTGAATTTTTTATTATGAACAGAAATGTATTTATTGATTTATTATTTTTAACGTTCCTCCAAAGTACGACAAATGAAACACCACTGTATCAAAACAGTGATACCTGGAAGTTTCGAGACAATGAAACAGTTCCGAATATCGATTCATTGTTCTGAAACATACAAACAATGGCCAACACTATGTAATTGCACTTGCTTGGAAACGCTGTACAAGTTACAACAGTGTAGTGTGAAGTGTCTCTTTTTTAACGTGTTAACATTGAGTATTAGAAGAATACCGTATGCTGTAGCAGTGTTTTGTGACTGTGATAGTTAATTATCTTTACGTGACGGATGTGTCAGTTTCTCAAAAAAGCTGGTTCATGAGCTTCAGAATAGGCTTCCAGATAACTCTGAAGCACTCCAACAAATATCGCTTTTAAGTGTGAAAGAAACATTGAAAACAGTGAAACAGCCTATTACTGGTTTGGTATTAGCAATGGGTTTTGAGCAAAATGCCGACAAAATTGAAAACCAGTGGCGAAATATTAATTACATAAAATGGACGAATCAAACATCGACTTCTACATTCTGGCAAGAGGTTTGTCAGTACAGTGATGCAGGAGGAGAAAATCATTTTGCGACGTTAGTCTCACTCGCATTTTCGGTTTTAAATTTACGATACTCCAATTCGAAAGTCGAGATAATTTTTAGAAACAGACTTAAACGAATACACTCTCTACTATTCTGAGTGTAAGGTATGGACTGAGACGCGAACATAAGTGTTGTTTTTCATATGAAATCCCAGAAGAAATACTGAAGCTTGTTGGTACGAATGCTACATATATTAGGGAGACCAGTGATATCTGCAGCAGCAATAGCAAAGAAAATGAGGATGAGGACGATGATACTTATTTTTGCTAGGTGAGTGTTTTTCACATTTTAATTTTTATGCATAAAAATATAAATTATAATTTAGCCATTTCTGGCAATTTATGTTGGACTGTACTGCCATTTTCTCTGACTGATAGTTGGCAACACTGCGTGAACGATTCCCGTCGATGGATCGCAAATGCTTAAAATTGTGTCAATGACACGGTAAAGTGCTTCAGTGCTTGTGTTCATTGATGGGAACAAGATTGAAAACTGTACGCAGCTTTCGATAAGGAAGTGTGGTTGGAAGCCCGGCATTGGCAGGAAGTGTCGGCTGGCATGAGCGGCGCGCATCCGCGTGTTTGCCACCCCCACCTTAATTGCCTGCCAGCGACGCCCACCACCCACGACCAAGCGCCCTCAGAAGCTCGTTATTATCGCAGAAAGACGTTGTAATGAGTTCCGTTCTATTTTAATAAAATAGATTGTAATCTAAGATTAAAGCACCTCACAACCTCACGTTATCCCCCCCCTGCGCTATTCGGAGTGCCCCATTTATCTTCAGCACCTCAAATAATTTTTTCTTCTGAAGATAAAATGTAAAAAAGACGCTTGAAACAAATACTGCTTACGAGTTAGTCAGGAAGAGGAACATCAATCACTGCGATTGTTCTTTTGCAACTTGATTCGATTCGAGGATATGACCAGCAGTAACAACGTGTTTTTTCACGTGTTTTATTTGGTACTACACTTCCATTCCTCACTGTTCCCGTAAACATAATGCTATAACAACATATACTAGCACTCACACAAACCTTCAACAAAGACGTTTGAATAATTTGTGTCCACTTTCCTTCTGGTTCTGTTTATTTATTTTTAGCTTATGGGACTTAACTGCGGGGGTGCCTGTATTGTGTGCCAATACAGAACATCCAGAGTCAACATTCCTTTAATCGTTTTTTTTTATAACGTCATAATTACCCAAAAGGTACGCAGTGATGCTGTTATAGAAAGATTTTTGTTGTGGAAGCGGAGAAGGCAAAACGAAAAGAAAAGATTCTGTACATCATCTTTTCGTAAAAAAAGTACGAGAAAGTCGATTATAAAGTCCTCATCGTTGCGTAAAATCATTTACTTGGCACTTTCTTCATCAGAGGCCGAACTGATGTCATCGGTTCGTAGACATACACATTCTTACACTAACGTTTGCTTAGGACAAAAAACATATTCACACCCAGAAAGGAAAATAATGTCCGGCGGGAGCGGCCGCGCATTCCGTGACATGGCGCATCCGACCGCGTGGTCATCGTCTCGCGGATAATACACTCTTATTATCATTCTGAGCCAAAAGTCATTTGGGGTAGTCAAGGGAAAACAGAAAACTTGTATTTGGTATTGTTATTGTCAAAATTTTGAGAGGACTGAACTACAAGGTCATGAGCCCCCTGTTCCAACAGAAGACTACGAAGGTCATCTACAGATTAGACTATCACCCGACACCTACAGGTGTAACTCACTAGTTACAGAGAACGACAACGACTGATACACTGATAAAACAAAAGAGAAACACAATGGTAGAAAATACAAAAGTTAATGGCCTATAGAGGAACTGAAATAACACATTAGAGCAGAGAACCGTGGCTGAATGACACGAGCATAATAAAGACTGAGCCAGCGACTCAGCACATACCAAAACCTCTAGTCAAAAACAGGACAAATAAAACATAAGTAACAACAGATTAAAAATGTTGCAGTGGTGGGTGCCTGAGAGATCGGCCCCTGGTACTCACTATTAAATCGAATGATAAAAACCAACTCCGCGAATAAAACGTAAAACAAGGTCAGCCTCGAGAATTAAATGGAGCGCAGCATGCAGACGGAAGGACTGTAGCAGAGCGGTTAAAAGGGGGCAGTCCAACGGCATATGGTTTGCTGTCAGGAGAGCGCCACAGCGGCACTTGGGTGGATCATCACGACGGAGAGGATGGCCATGCCTTAGCAACCCCAATCGGATATCCATTTCCGGGATACCGATATCCAGGGGCTGCGAGGTGGTGGCCAGCTTCGCCAGCCGATCTACGTGCTCGTTTTCCGGGATGTCAATGTGGCCCTGCGTCTAAATACAGTCTATCGAACACCTAGACTTACCGCGTGCAAATGAGTTGTGAATTGATGCACCAAGGGATGAGGAGAAAAACACTGGGCGAGGGCTTATAGACCGTTCAGGGAGTCGCTACAGATGAAAAACGACTTCCTGGGGCATGCCCGGAGGTGGTCAAGAGCACGAGATATTGCGATCATTCTGTGGTGAAAACGCCACAGCGAGACGGTATCGAGTGTTGTTAAATGTGGTCGCCCTGAAGATAGGCATATCCAACTCGGCCATCTACGACGGAGCCATCAGTATATATCACCTCTGCACCAGGGAATCGTCAGGAACCAGCGACGGAGTCTTAATGGTGGAAGTGACGCCTTTGAATCGCAGAACAATTCCACGTGGATCAACACGCGGCGGTTGGTCCAAGGAAGGGAACGGAGTTGGCAGAGGAAAGTGGGAGGGAGAGGTAGGAACTCAAGTGAGGAAATGAGGTTACCATTGCGGACCTCGATCGAAAAACCAGACCTGCGACGACATATTAGGGAGTTAAGGACAGCAGCTGGAAGCATAATCCTACGATTTGGTTGTTGATGCGTGGCATGAACACAGGCAACATACAAAGCCAAAACCTGTTGTTGGCGAAACTGCAATGAAGTGATGCCAGCTTCGGCAAGGAGGCATGACACAAGGCTCTCGTAATCAAGACGTGATTGCATCAGACCTTAACAAAGCTGCAAGAGGGTGGAAAGGGCAGCTCCTCAGCCAGTGTGCCTTGGGCAGCAGTGTATATTCAGATGTCACCAGCATTTGTGTTTCATCTGACAGAGGTGTGGCATCCAAGTGAGCTGGGCATCGAAGAACATATTTAAAAAGCGTTGTGTCTCGTCGACGTGAAGCAGTTTGTCACCTAGGTATATCTCTGGGTGCAGGTGATCTACCCGACGGAGACAAGTCCATTACGCAGAAGTTCTGAGCTGAAAACTGGAAACAATTTCCAGATGCCCAAGATTTTGGATGGCTCCCTGCAACCACCGTTCAGCGACACCAATACTGTTGTTGTTATGGTCTTCAGTCCGGAGACTGGTTTGATGCAACTCTCCAACCTACTCTATCCTGAGCAAGCCTTTTCATTTCCTCATAATTACGGCAACCCACATCCACTTGAATCTGCTTACTATACGCGTCTCTTGGTCTCCCTCTGCGATTTTTACCCCACACACTTCCCTCCAATGCTAAATTTACATCCCTTCTTTTAGTCAGGGTATGCCAAAAATTCCTTTTATTCTTTTTCCATACAGTAGAGCTGCATGTCCTCGGGAAAAGTAACGGCTGTAGTTTCCCCTTGCTTTCAGCCGTTCGCAGTAGCTGTGTGGCAAAGCCACATTAGCTGATGTTACAAGGCCAGCTCAGTCAATCATTCAGACTGTTGCCCCTGTAACTACTGAAAAGGCTGCTGCCCCTCTTCAGGAACCACACGTTTGTCTGGCCTCTCCACAGATACCCCTCCGCTGTGGTTGCACCTACGGTACGGCTATCTGCATCGTTGAGGCACGCAAGCCACCCCACTTCGGCAATGTCTGTGGTTCATGGGGGTGGACACCAATACTAACTGAGGTAAAATAGAGACAAAATTCATTGGCAAACAAGAAAGAAGAAATCGATGACCTCACAAAGACCGTTAATTGCGACTAATACAGGTACACTAAGGACAGATACCTGTGGGACACCATTTCCCTGAACATGAGATGAGCTGAGAGCAATACCGATTCTGACCCGAAAAGAGCAGAGTGGGAGTAAGTATTTATATGAAGATCGTAAATTGACCCTATAAGCAACATTCGTAAAGTTGTGATAGAATTTGATGGCGCCAGGTTGTGTGATACACTTTCCGGAGACAGCAACAAGATGTTCACGACGAGTAAAAGCTGTATCAGTAACCGAATCCAGTGGCACATGATTGTCAATAGCGGAGCGGTCCTGACGGAAGGCCCCTTGTTGTTGGGCGAAGAGTCCCCAATCTTCAAGGATCCACATGAGCCACTGGCTTGCACAGAACGGTGGTGAAGCTAATTGGACGGTAACTATCAGCCACCTAAAGATCGGCGCCAGGTTTCATCATCGGGTTATCATGCTATCCCGCCATTGGATGAGATAAAACCTTCTGACCAGAGACAGGGAGAGGAGTTGTTGTTGAAAGTCCGCTGAGAAGTGGCGAAGGAACTGGCTGTGAATGCTGGATGGCCCTTGTGAGTTATCGGGGCATGCAGCATGGGCACTCCGGAACTCCTTCTCACTAAATGGGGCGTTGTATAATTTGACATTGATTTTTTTTTAAATACGAAGTGTCTAGCAAAAAAGCCGAATCACGTGTCTCTCAATCTGATAGAAATCTGTGACCCACATGTCAGACCCTATCACTGTAAATACATGACACAGCGGTAATGTTTCCTCACCCAAATGGACCGTACTTGTAAAAATTTAGAATATAGGGTGGTCAGTATCACATAGAGGACCGTATCTATATGACCGAAATGTTGGAAGACTCCTTTTAGTCACCTCTTACGATAGACGGGAATACCACGGGACTATTCTTACCCCCCAACACGGAAGAGGAGCAAGAGGGCTACCGTCTGTCACGAAACTGCTGTAATTTTCTGTTTCCTCTACTCCATTTGATATATTACCCATACATACTAAAGAACGTTATGGTTTGGCAGACTATTAGTTTAGTGCTGTCAACAAACTAGTTGCACAGGTGGAATGTAAATATGTGTTTGAAAAAACACATCTTCCCTGGCACGGTGAAATATTCTTCTCTGTGTCATTGCTAAAACTACACTGTAGGATATCACTCATATTACTCTGTCACGTAAATGTCACCCCCCCCCATAATACAAAATTTCTCAGTTATCATCAGATAATGGCACCGTGGTTTCTGTATTGGCGAGTGTCATTTCGAAGAATGATGCTGTTAGGTCTCTGCTTTAGAGAAAAAAAGAAAGTTTTAGTGTAGACTGTCGGATATCGGAAAAATTATTTCACAATTCTTTTGTTTAAGCTGGTACTTAACCGATTCCCAGAAGGCAGTGAATATTCTTAATAGTTTTTCATTATGAAAAATGTAAAATTTCACTAGATACGGCAAGCTTTGGTACATTAAAAGATACTGTTATACTGTAATTTGCGTGTATATTCTTAGAGAAAAAAAGGTTGATCGCCGACTAACCCCTGCAGAGGCTAACTCGAGCCGATCATTTAAGGTGGGCAACAAAGTTGATCACCCCTCAGAATTCTGGCGATATGCACCAACAGGAAGATTGTAGGATGCGTTAAGTGTCTGGAGGTAGTGTTATCCCCTTGTCGAGAAACTGACGACCTGTGTGAGCTTATGGTCTTGTGGTAAACCTGGAACGGATTGCCTGTAAGGTCTCCATTTCTGATCCCCTCCCCCCTTTTTTTAACAGCGTTTCGCTGACTGCTTATGTTATCAATTTGAGAAAACCTCAAGTAATGCCTAACCTACCAGTAATAGTGTAAATTTCCAGAAATAATTCCATAAAGAGCTTGTGACTTTGTCAAGATCAGAAATGTTGAGGGTCGGGCAGCGGCCAGCGGCTACTGTGTATTGACACACGGCAACGGCCGCCACACGTAAACTGACTACCGACAGCCGCTGTGAGTCTATTGACCAACTCTGTTTCCTTCACTGAACTTCTAGTATTGATGTTCCAGTAATGTTTGCCATGTTGGATCTCGAAACCTTTGTATTGTGTTGGTTGACTGCTTCTGGGCAAAACACGTAGGAAAGTGATTCTATTGTTTCATGATAGATCGATTATGCATGAAAGATTTACCCCATTCAAGAAGTATCCATAAGAGACACACTTGATAAACTGTCTTATGGCATTTTTATTAATTACTCAGTTCCAGAAGTCGGTGTACTTGCATACTAAAACTAAAAACACAAGAAATTGAAGTGGTTACTAAGTTATTCTCACGACGTTAGCATAAAGAGTTCATAACTCGTCACTAATAACAATGGTGCATAGAAATGCTCAATGAGCGAAATGATGACGTTCTAGGTAAATGCAATAATGGTGTCTGAACACTAATAAAATTCTAAAAGAACAAGTGCATCATCTTGCGTATGCTGACTAATACTATTCACTTCGAAAGCAGCGCAAGGGGTGTGTCCATCGCCGTTGGTATTTGTAGCACAAAAGTGAGATATTGTTCAGTCGCACTGTGGGATTAACGACCTGCAATATTGCATCACTTGTTACTATTACACGATAACCCTTTCTACTGATTTTACAAACATAAAATCCAATATTCCGTTTTATAAATCACCCCTCTCGCACTTATTCTTCCGATATCGTGCCCCAATTCCCAGAGGGAGCACCTATTAGAACAACCGTCAAGAAAATTTGTTTCCTCGCGAATATGACTTTCGAATACAGTTTGACAACATATTTCAATCAGCATTAGTTGGTTTCTACAGACATGGAATTGGTAAACTGAGCATTGTCAGTCTGTTTCAGACAATGTGATAATATACTTGTAAAAATTAGAAGACTTTAGATGCATAAGTATTCTTAAGTATCTCCTAAATCTAAATATTAATACTTGTATCTGCTATCACAGAAACAGCTAAAAATTTGAACTCCAGCGGAACCGGAAACGTGGACAAACGCCATTTCTACTTCACAAGCGACGACGTAACGGCAGAGCAAGGGGAAAGCTGTGGAGCACCTCTCTACCTTACTGTACCTCAGTTTACTGGAACAGACACATCGCTACGTAAGAGACCAGATTAGTTGCAATTTACACTTATAACGAGACCCCAAAAATGAGTTATCAGTCTTATTTCACTCCATGAGTGAAAAACTAGTGAGATTATTCAATAGAAACGATACGAAAAATCAAATGAATTTATAAGCATAAAACATGCTAGGAAGTGACTATGGACCCCGCGGCTGCCCAGTGCCAAGAGGTGGAACACCTGAAGTATTTGGCAATAAATGTCACTCACATTTTAGGAACTAGCTGTAAGCAACAGAGTGTTGACACGAATAACAATACACAGATACAGCGACCGCTAACATCATACATCAATAACTATGGTAATTACTAGCGTACTGAAAACAAAAACTCATTCACCAAAAGCAATTCACATCTTTTCCAGATCTCCAGTGGTTATACTGTAAACATTAGGAGTAAGCAACGGTTTTCTTAATAATAATAGACTTGGAAGATATCCATCTTGGTATGGCTGTGAAGGGCACAACCCCCAAAGAGAAGCACACAAATAAAGAGACAACTACATATCACTGATTTCAAAATTTAAACATCCATGAGAAAACTTCCTAAGCTACAAACATCATAAAGTTTTAAAAGCATAAGGGCTTCTGTTATCAGAACATAGAATAAGAGACACTACGCAGACAGTTAGGTATTGAGTAATTCATATTTAACCAAACTGTCACCCAGTCTACAGAATTTGAAAGAAAAAACAAGATATCACATATTGTTTTCAATTACAATAAATCCGCTAACTATGCACCGCCAATAAAAACAAACAGCGTATATTATTAAAACATTTTGAATGTACAGAATGCTAGAAACTGAAATAACTACCCCTCCCTGCTCCGTCCCTCCAAAATAAGAAAATAAAAATAGAAACCGATATTGAGTTCAGAAAACAGTGTTATTCTGACATTTTATGCAGCGATTGCATACACTGCTCATATGAATACAAACTCTGGGCTTCCACAATATTTACATGAATTTTCGAATTGTAATGTACGACGCTGGTGATCAGATGATTTTAATATTTGCATAGAACACCTATACGCTGCTGATGGATTACAACGTCGGATTTTAGCACAAGTTATGTACTAATATTCAGTTGGATGAACATCCGAGGAGTACATTTTCAGTTCCACAGTCCAAAAAATGTATGTTATGATAATCGCTTATTTTAGACAATAACGTGATGTGCGAAAATTTGCCTTGCTGTATGATAAAAGGATCTTAACGGCAGCTTTTCCTTAACCGATGCTTTGTGATAGCCTTGTCCTATGTGGTGTCCCTGGTGGGAATCAGGGCGCAGAGTTTATTTATACAAATATCATTCAAACAGTATAAAATTTTTCTAAACATATTCATCGCTATTAGTGTAACTGAGGTACGAAAGCAGTGGAGGTCGCTCTAAGCGTGTTTATTTTGAGATTATTTGGGTAAATCACGTCATAAAAGGATTTTCAAATTTTAAGAAAGGTCGTTCTGCTCTGGATAAGTGACTTATGTAATTAACTGTACGACAGTGCGACAGTTTCTACATCTACATCTACATGCGATACTCTGCAAATCATATTTAAGTGCCTGGCAGACGGTTCGTCGAACTACCGTAATACTATTTATCTCCCATTCCATTATCGAATAGCCGGCCGCGGTGGCCGAGGAGACTGAAGTGCTCCAGTCACGGTCTGCACGGCCACTACGGTCGGGGGTTCGAATCCCTCCTCGGGCATGGATATTTGTGCCGTCCTTAGTCTTAGTTAGTCCATAAGTAGTTTGTAAGTTTAGGGACTGATGACCCCGTAGTTAAGTCCCATAGACTTTACAAACATTTGAACATTATCGAATAGCGCGCGGGAAGAAAGAACACCTGATCTCTCCGTTCAAGCTCTTATTTCTCGTATTTTGTTCTGATGATCATTTCTTCCTATGTAAATGGGAGTTAACAATATATTTTCGCATTCGGAGGAGAATGTTGTCGATTGGAGTTTCGTAAGTAGCCCACGCCGCAGCGATAAGCGCCGTTATAATTATTCCCATCCCAGATCCAGTATCATCCCCATAACGCTGTCTCCCCTGTATCGTGACAATGCAAAACGAGCTGCTCTTCTTTGGACTCTTCCGATGTCCTTCGTCAAACCCACCTGATAAGGATCCCACACTGGGCAGCAATACTCCAAAAAAGGACGGACAATCGTAGTGTATGCAGTTTCTTTAGTAATTCTGTTGCATCGTTTAAGGGCTCTGCCAATAAAAGGCAGTGTCTGGATCGCCTTTCACACATTATCTACGTGTACTTTCCAGTTTAAGTCTAAAGTAATAGTAATTCGTAGGTATTTAGTGGAGTTGACGGCCTTCACTTTTGATTGATTTCTCTTGTAAACAAAGTTTAACGGATTTATTTTCGTACTCATGTGGACGACTTCACACTTTCATTATTGACAGTAAATTGCCAATTTTTACACCATAGTGATATCTTATTCAGATCGTTCTGCAGTTGGTTTTGATCTTCAGATGATTTTAATAGACGGTAAATGACGGCGTCATCTGCGAACAACCTAAGAGAGCCACTTAGATTTTCCCCTAAATCGTTTATGTAAAACAGTAGAGGACCAATAACACTACCCCGTGGAACGTCCGATATCACCTCTGTTTTAGTCGTGCCTAACCATCGTTTTTTAGAACTGTGCCCTCTCTGACAGGAAATCCCCTATCCAATCGCAAATTTCGGGCGATATACCATAACCACGCAATTTGATTAAAAGCCGTTTGTGAGGTACAATGTCAAAAGCCTTCTGGAAGTCAAGAAATACGGAATCGACTTGCGAACCCTTGCCGATAATACCCATCACTTCGTTCGAGTAAAGAGCTAGTTGTGTTTCGCATGAACGAATTTTCTAAATCCGAGTTGGCCTGTTCGAGATAATTCATAATATTTGAATACCGGATATGTTCCAAAACCCTGCTGCAAAAGGACTCAATGAAATAGGCCTGTAGTTTAGTGGGTTACGGCTACTGCCTTTCTGGAATATAGGTGTGACCTGTACAACTTCCGAATCTTTTGGTACAGATTCTTCTTTGAGAGAGCGGTTGTAGAAATGTAATGGACATACAGTCCGGACTAGAAGACTTGTTCTTAAGTGATTTTAGTTGCTTCACTACATCGATGATATCTACATCTACGTTACTCATTACGGCCTCTGTTCGTAATTCGAAATCTGGAATATTGGTTTCGTCTTCTTTGGTGAATGAATTTCTAAATGCTGTGTTTGGAAACTCTGCTTTAGTAGCGCTGTCATCGGCAGGATTGCAATTACTATCACGCAGTGAGGGTATTGTTTGTGGTTTGTGTGGTGTCGCACAAGTAAAAATTGCGCGCCACCTACTTTCGCCGCGCGCCGCCATGCACGCACGGCGCGGCGTTCTCACGACGACAGCCACGAGCGCCCTCTGCTGCAACTCCGCTCGTGGCTCCCACTGAACGACATCGTTCACTTGGGACTGAGATAGCAACCAGTTAGGACCTTCGGAATCAGATAGGCACCAGCGAAGACTTTGCTATCGTACAGGCACTAGGCAGGCCTCTAACAACTATGTATCAGCATTCTGCAGTACTATGTAAAAGTTAAGTATTGTATAAATTCTGTGCAATATATATCTCGTTCTAATTTACTCTAGTGTTTCTAGTTTCTGGCTGCTCCTCTCCGTACCTGCACCAGCGTGCTATCTTTATTCCTGTGTCGGTCTCATTCCACTCGGCCACCGACACCTACGACGGAAACGAGACACAAAATTGGCGACGAGGATGGGACACAAAAGTTTGCCCCCAGTATATTTAACATATGACCAAAATCTCTTAGGGTTTTCAGTCAAATTTCGAGAAAGACTACGACAGCTCTGTGTTCACTAATACCTGCATCCGTTTTGATGCTCGTTATGAGCTCAGGATTATATGTTTGTTAAGAGATCAAGTTTCTTTTGACATCCATTTACAATTCTAGTTGGCTCATTAACTAATTGTTCGAAGTAATTCTCAGATAATGCGTTAAGTACAATTTCACATGATGTTTAATGCGTACCTCCTGATTTGAAAATATAATTTCGTCAACAGATTGAGGGTAAATTGCCGGCCGCGGTGGCCGAAGTGACTGAGGCGCTCCAGTCACGGTCTGCACGGCCACTACGATCGGGGGTTCGAATCCCCCCTCGGGCAAGGATATTTGTGCCGTCTTTAGTCTTAGCTAGTTCATAAGTAGTTTGTAAGCTTAGGGACTGATGACCCCGTAGTTAAGTCTAAGTTCTACAAACATTTTGAGGGTAAATTAAAATCACCGCCTAATATTATCGTGTGAGTCGGGTACATTTTTGTAATTGGACTCAGGTTTTCTTTGAACCTTTTCTGCTATTGTATCGTCAGAATCGGTATGCCGGTAAAAGGGACCAGTTATTAACTTCTTTCGATTTTCAGGTACAATCTCTGCTTAAATTAAACCCTATGGTAAAACATTGACTAAAAAGGAAAAAAGACCCGTAATATTTTTAAAAAAATCTTCAACATCTGGTCAGTTACGTTCCTTCTGGCTGACGGGTGATTTCTTCTGATAAATGAATAAAACCACTTTTTACCCGCCATTTCATTTCTCTGTTTTAACAATGAGACAGTTCACATTTCTTTGCTATGTCGAATACAAGTTTACGAATGACTTTGATTGTCTTCAAATGAAAGAAGGTGATCTGCAACAATGTTTACCATCTCAGTCGTAAAGAAGGCGTTTCTACCATCAACATGCCTCTTTATTGTAGCTTTTGGTAGTCTATATATACGAGCACCCTCGTTAAGTCCATGGTCACAATTTCTGTATGCTACCACAGCGACCTTCGGTTCATCTGTCATTTCCGTACATTCCCTTTTTGCCATCTTGCTAACCTAGAAATATTTCCATAGTTCATTACTTATTTTTTTATTGTTTTGCCGTCTTAAGCACTGTCGGGCTAGACTAGTAGCCGGATGGGTAACCGTCCACTAGGTAACAGGACACACTCTGAGATAAGCTAACTGGAAAGCTAAATACTTTTCAGAACACCCGTGAATATGAACTTTCTGTCTCCCCTCTTCCAAGGTGTTCTGTTTCTCTGAACATGGGTATGCAAAATACGCAAGAAAATAATATTATACAGAGTCAACGGCATAAACCACACATTTTTGTAGTGACTGCTAAGTGCCGCTACACATGATGAAATAGTGACAGCACTGGACAGTTGGTAACTGGGAAAGTAAGATGAAGTTTTCAGTCACGCAATACCCTTGACAATTCGATGGAAGGGATGAGCTTTCGCGTATGTATGGAGAACGTTACCTGACACCATGAGTAGTGTCGACAATGACGTTCAGTGGAGGAATACCTACAGTATGGGTCTGTACGTGAATTTATGTCTTTCCATCGTATACAGCTGATGAAAAGTTCTCGAGTTTCCTGCCCGGTGTTGGGGGGGGGGGGGGGACAGTGTTTTAAAACTGTGACGTCTCGCCGAGTGACATATCTATCATCTCCTGGCGAAGTAGCGAGATCTTGCAGATGGCGATCTATTTATAACTGTGCGGGCTCCTCCCCCACCAGCCGGCGGGCGGGATGACGCAGTGGTGGGGAAGGGAGTGCGCTGCTCACTTCCTGCCAGAGCACTGACACCCCGCCTCGCGGACACCACGGCTTCTGACGCTCTCTCCATGTATTGCGCCCTTTGCTGGATCCCATACTACACCCTCAGTTGGTATCCATCACTGTTTACAAGACTCTCGTGAATCCACCTTTCCCGTCGCTGCAGCCTTTCCCCACCCGCTGCGGCCCGATAGTCCACAGGTATAAATATTTCGCCATCCACAAAATCTCTGCACTTCGCCAGAAGACGATGAATCTGTTACTCGTCGAAACGTCGTGGTTTGAAAATACTGCCACCTGGCTAGAAACCGGAGAATTTGATCGGATTGGAACTGCTTATCGTGGCTAGGTTGTGGTTTAATTATTGTGTTCAAGAGAACGTTGAATAAGGATGGATATGAACTTATTTTACATTAGTGTACCGTGTTCTGTAGAGGAACACTTCGGAGACAATACTTAAATGAACATGACAATGCACCCTGCCTTTAAGCTGTACCTGCCCAGAGGCACTGCCTTAATACAACGTACAACCTTCGGGCTGAGTTAGGTTGTAAATTCACCCCGTATCAAAAATGTTCAAATGTTTGTACAGCTTATGGGACTTAACTACGGGGTCATCAGTCCCTAAACTTACAAACTACTTATGAACTACTTACGAACTAGGACGGCACAAATATCCATGCCCGAGGGGGGATTCGAACCCCCGACCGTAGTGGCCGTGCAGACCGTGACTGGAGCGCCTCAGTCTCCTCGTCCACCGCGGCCGGCTCGCCCCGTATCCCTGTGTACAACAACGTTATTATCTCTGGTTACTGCTTTTAAGAAAGAATGGACTTCTATTAATCTACAAACATCTGGACACTTTACCGAAAGCGTTCAAATGTTCAGATGTTTGTATAGCTTATGGGACTTAACTGCAGGGTCATCAGTCCCTAAACTTACAAACTACTTATGAACTAGCTAATCCTAAGGACGGCACAAATATTCATGCCCGAGGGAGGATTCGAACCCCCAATCCTAGTGGCCGTGCAGACCATGACTGGAGCGCCTCAGTCCCCTCGGCCACCGCGGCCGGCACCGAAAGCGTCCGAAGCATAGTTAAAGCCGTGATGTTTATGGACAGTGTATTTACGATACTACCACCTAAATCCGTGAAAAAAAACCAGTCAGATCAAAACGTGCTGTAAGTCTGATAGTCACTGTGCAGTGGTGTCACTACAAAATGTGAACAGACAATCGAAACTGTGTATGTGACCAGCTGTAGTTGTTCGTTCACAGTAAATGTAAAACAGGATGGCTTCTTCTGTATGCCTAGCGCTGTAACTCTTTCCGTTCCGAACTGAAACTCTGTGTTGCTGGCGCGAGGACTGCGGGGTGTCCTTGTGGATCTTTATTGAACCAGGGCGTCCCGCTGACATCAAATTGAGCTGGCTCCAACCGCGTCATATCAGCTGTGCTGCGAATATGAGTCTGCTCATCAAACCGTAAAGTTCCTTACTTTATTTTCAGAAACGTGTTTTACATTTGAGTCCAACATTTTGTAGATTACTGGAAAGAGACCCGTTGGAACAGATAATTTTACATCTGGATCTCATCGCACTGATTCATTATTCTGGCGAAGGGGGCATTGGTTATATTAATAAGTGAACACTAATTCTGAAGATTCGCATTAAATATTAACTATACAAGGAATACAACAAAATTTATATAATGTACAGCCGCGGCGGAGTGGCCTAGCGCATTGAGGCGCTATGCTACGATGCGCGAGGCCATTCCCCGTCGGGGATTCGAATCCCCCCTCGTGCATGGATGTTTGTGCTGTCTTTAGTGTAATCTAGTTTATAAGTAGTTTGTAAGTTTAGGGACTGATAACCCCGCAGTTAAATCCCGTAAGCTTAACAAACATTTGTTTTGTAATGTAAAACGTACTTTGCCTGATATGGCCGAAACAATTATCGTATTTACGCAGCAGTTACGAGTAGTAAACGATGTTTTATGAGGATTCCTTTCGTATGAAGCATTAAAATTACAAACTGTCGTAGTAAGTGAACATGGAAAAGTCAAGTGATATGCAGAAAATGACACACGAAAGTGATAACGATTCATGCAATCGTTTCCTATGGCTTTAATATTTGAATGGTTCATTTTCAAAAAACCACGCATATCCTGAAGAGCCACAGTGCCCGGACAGCCACACAGCTGTAACTGCTGGATCGATGCAGTTATCAGATAAGTTTTCATTTGACGTTAGGATGAGTGTGGCCCCGTATTTATTCCCGCCAAGAACGGAGCCTTCGCAGTACCACGAATCGAACCCGCGTCTCTCGCATTAGGGCCTGTCCCAATGACTAGCCATCAACTGAGGCCGACCAAGACCGAAGACATGGACACTTTTACATGAAATTTTAGTTACAATTTTACTCTCAGATTGAGACGGTGGTGCTTCGATGAGAGATTAAAATTCACACATTATATGCGACCTGTGTCGGAAATCTTGGTTGTCACAATTATCTAGACCCCATAAATTTAATTATATTGAATGATGTTTTATATTATAAGATGACATCGCATAAAATACTTCTCTGTCTGGTAGTGTGACAAATGCCATTCTTCGCCCTGTAGTTTCCATACTCTAGTAACATTCAAAAAAGAAAAAAAAAGTTTGTGAATCTGTGGGACTTAACTACTGCCGTCATCAATTCCTAGGCTTAAAACTACTTAAACTAACCGAATGACAACGAAAACACTCATAACCGATACAGGACTCAATTCTTCGACTGGGAGCAATCGCGCGCCCCACAGCAACGAGCCTTAGAGCGCTCGACCATTCTACTGCGGCGTAATATTCATACACTGACTAATAACAGAGACCAGCCTGCCAGAGGAGCGTCCTATTCACTGTAATCTCACCAAATTACATGGCACAGTGGTAAAACATTGTACTCACATCCGCGGGAACGACAACCAAAATCCCTACACTTCAACTACGATTTGGGTTTTTCGTGTTCCCAAAACAATCTATGGCAAATTCAGGGCAGGTTCCTTTGAAATGGCAAAATCGATTATTTTGTCAATCCCTACCTAATAGAATAAATCAGGCTTTTGCTGTGGCTCTAATGACCCCATTTATAACAGTACATTTTTAAATTTATTTTAAAGGTCAGATGTTTCATGGATTGTGATCTACCTGCCTCGTAGTCCAAATTCTCTGCACATTATCTCTCCACGATATTTCACTATACGTTTAGAAAACTTATACACTTTTATATAGGGTGTCCCAGCTATCATGTCCACCCAAAGTATCTCTGGAACAATAACAGATATTGGAAAACGACTTTCACCGGTATCAATGTACGGCTGGGGCCCATGAATGTACAAATTTGGAAACATTCTAAAACGAAAGAAAATGTGTTTTTTAACACAAACTTATGTTTTTTTTAAATGGACAGCCTATATTTTTTCTTCAGCAATCCATAGCATGACAAATCACATAAACAATGGCATTGATTACATCGCAATATTCCAATTACATCCCGAGATATTGCGACGAGTAGTTGACGCTTGAAAAACCCGAAATACGGTGCTAGCGCACGTCCTGAGGTTCAGGCGTGAACCCCATGCTGCCCGTAATCGCGATGTGATTGATATGCGTAATCGCACTTCCACACTTATCAAGAGGTCCGAAACGAATAATACGGTCTGCTGCCATCAACTCTCATAAGCACATAACGGTTTCCCTCTACGACAGCGTAGCTGACTGGCTGGTGGTCATGAGACAGTGGGCCGTGCCCCAGGGGATATCCACTCGGCCAGCTAGCTACGCTATCGCAGCCTCCGTCCCCGGAACTTTGAAGGTTGTAGCTCCCAAATTAACAGTGGTAGGAATGTAGTTTAAATTGATTTGGACGCAGCTGGTTTAAACGAATCCAATATACGATAGAAAAAACTATTGTTCCATTTAAAAAATTATATCTTTGTGGTGTAACTCTTTGGAAAATGATACAATAAACTATGTTCATAGCTCCGCAGAAAGTGTAACATTTCTTGTGTTGACTACCGCATTAAAATTTCCCGTCACCTATTATTTTATAAGTTACTGAGGCAAACACACTTAGTGAATATGTTCATTGTTTTTATAATAAGTCTTTTTTTAGGATGCAGGAATGTACTTCACTTGTGCGCTGTGGCAGAAGAGTGTGGGCGCACGACAGCCAGAACAAATGTTAGCCGGCCGCGGTGGCCGAGGTGACTGAGGCGCTCCAGTCACGGTCAGCAAGGCCACTACGGTCGGGGGTTCGAATCCCCCCTCGGGCATGGATATTTGTGCCGTTCTAGTTTGTAAGTAGTTCATAAGTAGTTTGTAAGTTTAGGGACTGATGACCCCGTAGTTAAGTCCCATAAGCTTAACAAACATTTGAACATTTTTGAACAAATGTTAGAAGTGAGGAGTGTGTTTGAAAAATGGAGTAAAAACCAGCAACGAAAACAAAAGATGAGCAATCTAGCAAATAATGTGTGCATATGAGATCAAACACAAAAAAATCAAATATTGTGGTTGAAGAATAGAATATTCCCCAACGGGTAAATGTTGAGAGGTAGTTAAATCAGCTAAGAAAATAACCACGGCTGGATAGCAACAGCGATAAAAAAAGGATGAGCCCTCCACTCTGCAATGTTTTAAGAACCGCAGCCGAAAAGCCTAAGCCAAAGTCGAGACAAATCACCAAATTTATAAAATCTGGTCACACTCGCCTCTAAATCACCTAATACAGAGGGCAGATCACCACAAAGATTTCCTTCTGCGTGGAATAAATGAGACCAAAATAAAATATGGCGTACTGTAATCTGCATGACAAAGGAATTTCATATCGAGGACTCCTGTCGTCGGAATAAGAAGTCATGAGTAAACAGACAATGCCCGACTCAGAGGCAAGTGATGGCTACTTCATGCCGCCTGAGATGCCGAAAAGAGGATCGCCACGGAAGGATAGTGGGCTTCACAAACCGAATCTCATTATTCGCCACTCAGAGCCACTCCTCCTCCCACAACTTCAAGGATCAGAGCCGCAGCAATGAAGTGGAAAGCATTACAGTGTTTGCAAGTACACATTGGTGCCAACTTGCAACAAGTTGGTCGTCACATTAATTTCTTCAACCTTGTACATATCGGTTTTACACAACGCCCCACGTTACCGAACGTGGTTTACTGTTAACACCGAAACACCATTATGGTGGTAAACTACGTGTCATTTGTTATTTCACGTCTTCCTTTGTTTTGTACCACAAACATGAATTAGGATTGTACCTGCGAGACAGGAATTTAATACGATAACACTCATAAAATCGTCGCTTCGTTACGACTTTTTTCCGAACCACAGTCCGCCTCCGTAGCTCAGCGGTAGCGTCGATGACTACCACGCAGGAGGCCCGGGTTCGATTCCCGGCAGGGGACTGGGCGTTGTGTGTTGTCCTAATCATCATCATCTCATCATCACTGGCACGTAAGTCGCCCACGCTGCGTCAAATAAAAGGACTTACACTAAGGCGGCAGAACAATCCCGCAAGGGATCTCCCGGCCAAGAAAGCCATACGCTCATTTCCATTTTTCCGAACCACAAGAGTATTACGATAACAGCTTTCTACATCTAAATGCAGCTTACATTAGAAAGAGCAGGAACTGTACCATTCATGTGTTTAGTAGGCCAGCTACTGAGGTGTTATGTATTCAGCAGCACCTTTCGATTCTCATGTGCACGATGACTATCAAAAGCTGATGGTAGGTACTCGTAAAATAAAGAATGTAAAGTCAGCGAGTCATATGTCCATTCTGGAAATGTAAATGCAATGAATTGGAGTCGATAAAGGAAACATCTAAATAAATCCACCAATCTCTTAAAAGGTTAATGTTATTTTGTCAAAATTGACATTTTCAGTTCGTGGTTAAATGTGGTTGGTTGCTGTTTTCTTAATTGTTGTTCAAATGTTCGTTAAGCTTATGGGACTTAACTGCGAGGTCATCAGTCCATAAACTTCCAAACTACTTATGACTCAGCTTATACTAAAGACAGTACACACATCTCTGCCCAGCGGTGCAACAGACGCTTTCGAGTCATGCGACAAGTCCAGCCGAAGCTGCATACGTGGAAGGGATCAAGGGGCAGTATGGGAAGGGTAGTGAAAAGTAGGAGGGATGGGAAGGGACTCTAGCGAGGACAGGAGGGAACGAACACAAACCGCAATCTGGAGGTCCAACCTCGATCGTCGACGTGGGGACGGGAGTGCCGCAGCTGGGAAAAGAAGCCTGCGATTCGGATGGTGAGGTGAAGCATGAACGTGGGCAGCACAGGAAGATAATGACTGCTGCCGGCGAAATCTCAGGGGAAGGACTCCAGCTTCAGCAAGGAGGCTTGCCACTGGACTTGACCGATAGGCCCCTGTCGCTAAACGGACGCCACTATGGATGATAGGGTCCAAGACTCACAACACAGATCGGGCTGTTGAATCGTACACAAGGCTCCCATAACCGAGTCGTGATTTAATGGGAGCCTTATAGATCTGCAAACGACTTGGACGGGCGGCGCCCCAACCAAGTGTGGCTGAGGCATCGTAGAATATTTAAGTACCGCCAGTACTTATGCTTGAGCTTATGAATGTGTGGAAACCAAGTAATCCGGCTGTCGAAGAGCATGCCGAGAAATCAGCGAGTCTCTTCGACAAGAAGCAGTTAGTCGTATAAATAAATCTCTGGGTCCAAATGGACAGCTCGTCGGCGGCAGAAGTTCATAAACTGGGCTTTCGATGGAGAGAATGGTGGGGGTAGTTTTGCAATCACTGCAGCGACGACCATTATAGAGACAACCGCATCTGGGTGAAGATAGATGAAACAGATGTTGAATTCCTGTCCCGCCCGGATGCGATCAGCGAGTGCCTCTAGGATCGTTTGGAGAGGCACAGCAGCACTTGGGACAGTTGCGAGGATAAAAACAGCAACATCACCTGAAGCTCTATCGCATGTAGCCCGGTTTCGGTAGTATACCCGATAGCCTCGAAGGGCTGGGGTACTCTGAACAGGAAATTAGGTTTCCTTCAGTGCCAGACAAAACACTGGGATGCAGAACAACAACTGCTGCATCTCAGCTATGCGGTTGAAGAAACTGCCGCAGTTCCATTGGAGAATGACTTTGACTTCTAGCTGAAAATCCATAAAAAAAGCTGAGGAGCAGATTATTCCGTTGGGTCGTCGTCTGCATTTTGCTCAGAACCTATAGAATCGTGATCCGTAGGGTCTAGCCGTTCAGTAAGTGCGAGATCCTCGGGGGATGTGAGGATGTCGACTTTATCCTTTGAACCAGAGGATATGGGTATCTGTGGCGTTGAGGCCACCAGGGTTTCCTTCTTCTTTTTTGTCTTTTTTCTTGCCTCTCGCTAGCCCTTAGGTTTTAAGGGCTGCGAGGGCTTCCCAGTCGTGGCTTCAGGAGGTGACGAGGAGCAGGTGGCCCCTCGATCAGCAGCTGGGGTATCCTGCACCAATTTGCTGGGATCCTCTCTGCCATGGGGAGAAGCCTTGGAAGGAAGTGTCCCTAGGAACCCCTCCCGGGCGATAGGAGCCGAAGAAGGCTGTTGTTTCTCCGACTGTGGGGTAGGGAAGGATGTCCTTGTTGGTTGGGGTGTTTTCGCTCCCAAAGCAGAGGCTTTGGGGGCGACAAAATTTGATGTGTCTCCAACGTTCAATGGGGCAGATATTGATGGTTCGGCTTTGGGGCCCACCAGGACCAACTGTACAAGTGGAACGAATAAAGATTGTGATGCAGCTGCAGCAAAGGATGTCTTCATGCTGACTGGATGTAGTTTGTCATACTTTCTCTTAGCCTCCGAGAAGAACAGTCGAGCCAGGGTTTTATATTCCATTATCTCCCTTTCTTTATGCAGAACGGAGCAGGTGGGCGAGCAACAGGAATGGTGCTGTCCACAATTCACAAAGAATGGAGGAGGTGCACAAGGAACGTCGGTGTGTGATGCACATCTACACTCTCGACAGGTGGGGTTGGCAGCACACCTGGAGGACATGTTCCCAAACCTCCAGCATTTGAAACAGCGCATAGGGACAGGAAAGTAGAATTTAACATCACAATGGTAAATCATCAACTTGACCTTCTCAGGTAATGAATCGCCCTTGAAGGCCAAGATGAATGCACTGGTAGTGACCCTATTCTCCTCCGGACCCGTATGGACTCACGATATAAAGTGGACTCCTCTCCGCTCCAAGTTCTTATGTAGCTCATCATCAGTCTGCAACAGAAGATCTTTATGGAATATAATACCCCGTACCACGTTGGAGGCCCTTGCAGGGGGTGATCGTTACGGGAACATCACCCTACTAGTCACAGGCAAGCAATGTTCGTGACAGTGCTGGGAATGATATCGTAATGAGAACTTAGCCGGACAGCATCTTTGACATGCCCTCCACCTCGAAAAATCTATCCTCAATGGTTTCAACAAAAAACAGGGGTTTTGTGGTGGTAAAAGATTCACCGTCAGTTCGGGAACATACCAAGTATGGAGGGGGATACCCCTCCCTACGAATTCTTGCCCTATGTTCCTCCCATTGCGTTGTCAAGGAAGGGAACGAATGGGGATCATATTTCTCAGCATTAAACTCAACTTTAGCACGCTTAGAGACACTGGTTGTACGTCCGGCAACGCTGTTATTGGCTCGTTTCATTCTTGTGGTGTCGCACAAGTATAAAGTGCGCGCCACCCACTTTCGCCACGCGCCGCCATGCACGCACGGTGCGGCGTTCTTACGACGACAGCCACGAGCGCCCTCTGCTGCAACTCCGCTCGTGGCCACCACTGGACGACATAGTTCACTTGGGACTGAAATAGGAACCAGTCAACACTTCGGAATCAGACAGGCACCAGTGAAGACTTGGCTATCGCGCAGGCACTAGGCTCAACTATGTATCAGCATTCTGCAGTACTGAGCTATGTAAAAGTAAAGTATTGTATAAATTCTGTGCAATATATATCTCGTTCTAATTTACTCTAGTGTTTCTAGTTTATGCTGTCCCACTGGCTGCTCACCTCCATACCTGCACAAGCGTGCATCCTTATTCTTGTGTCGGTCTATTTCTACTCGGCCACCGACACCTACGACGGGAACGAGACACAAAAGCGGCGACGAGGCTGGGACACAAAAATTCTCGTCCCACGAGTTGCTAGGGAACTAAAGGTCCACCCAGGCAGAGCCCTGCTTGGTTGGGTAGGCCTTATACAACTGAGGTGCGGCAGGTTCCTCAGAGGTTGCTCGTTGGCGACTGTTCAACCACAACAACCATGCATCTCCTCGGCACGTAGCACACCTTGAGATTGAGGTTTTTTATAGGGGATTTTACCGTCCTCACGACCTGGATGGTTAAGCCAAGATCCCCAGGCTCTGAAACGTACAACATTCCACTGTTGCGCCGAACGATGGTTGTTGAAGCATGCACAGAGCTTACAGTGTAGCGGACTGTTGGCGCGACACAGCCCACAGATCAGGACCCCGGGTTCGCCAAGCTCGTTCTCAGCAAATTAATGCTGAGCCCCTGCGGGGCATACATAAAAGATGTTTACAATTCACCCCAGACCATCATTGTAGGATGGTTAAGTGCATTCTGAAGTCTGCTTAACAATCAGTGACTACGTGGAAAATCCTCGAAATGGCGATATTGTTCAAATGTTTGTATATCTATCGGACTCAACTGCTGGGTTATTTGTCAGTAGGTTACAAACTACTTAAACTAAGGTAAACTAACTTAAGGGAAACACACACACACACACACCCATGCCCGAGGGAGGACTCGAACCCCCGACGGCGAACGGCCGCGCGCACCGCAGCATGACGCCCCAATGCTCACGGCTGAACCGCTGCGGTGATGGAGATACTGTCTTTCTGCTTCTCTCTCTCTCTCTCTCTCTCTCTCTCTCTCTCTCTCTCTCTCTGTATCTCTCACGCTCACTCTCTCCCTCCCACCGTATATTTCTCATTTAACGGAACAGTGTACCACAAACCGAAAGGCCTTGTAATGAGTAAGTCTATCACGCACCATAGCTGAAATTTTTATTAACAAGTTATAAACAGACTTCATCGACAAATATCCCGAACTTTTGAAGATGTTCTCAGTTATAAGAGATATGTGGATGACATCTTCATTCAGATAAAAGGTAACGAGGGAGTAATTAATTATGTTGCTAAGAAATTGAATACCATGCACCCAAACATAAAATTCACTGTGTAACATGAAGACAATGAAACATTAAATTTTCTATATCTATCGCTAAGCAGAATCCTCATTCATTTGGAATCCTCAGAAAACCAACTTATACAGACACCATAATAACGGCAGACTCAGATAAAGCAAAAGAGCTGAATACATTGGAATACATTGTATCCTCTAACGGTTATAACAGAAAATAAGTAAGGCATTTATATAATAAGCTTTCTCAGAACACCACCATTAAAAGCCAATAGAACAGCAGAAGGTAAAAACTGAGTTTAATATACAAAGGGTCATTAATTAACTGATTCCGTCGTAAATAGGTTCAAAAAATACAAAGTAGGTTTAGTGATGAAAACTACTGGCAAACTGGGCGATAGGTTACGACACACAGCGGTACCCACACGAGATACGTTTGATGGCATGGGTGTCTACAAAATAAAATGTACAGATTGCGAAAAGCTTTACGTAGGAGAAACAGGCAGGTCATTCTGGCAACGATTCAGGAAACACATGCAAGGTAGCAACGACACGTTACGCAAAATAACCACAGATTAGGAGAAATACAACAAAGTCTTAAAATTCTACACAACGCACGAAAAGGCTTACTACTTAACGCCCTTGAGGAATTAGAGATATTGATTTTACGTAAAACTGCTTCTTCAGTCTTTTCACCGATCGTTTGTAGACTCTTTCATGTAAATGATAATTGCTGATAGATGATGTTCCAATCTGTTCACCAAACGTCATTAGGCACTTCCATAGTAACAACAGACGCCAATCGATGGCGACGGAATGCATTTCGATATAGTACAGTATTCACTAAGATTTTCCTAAAATCCTAGTAAATGTTCTGAACAAATCACGTCCTTCCACGATTAGCCTTGTCTGTTATGCCACACGGTCCCAACACAACTCGTACTATAATATATTCATTAAAGACCATGTGATTCCAGTAATAATAAGGTGTATCTACTACAAAATATATAAAGATACAAATGTGTTCTTGGCTTCATAAAAATACCTCGTTACACCTGCTTAAAGAGCATAAGCAGCTGCAATACTGACGTGATGCTACAATCATATAACTATATACACTTTATGTGTTGTTATAGCAAATGGATGGTTTTTCCATGGAGCTGCATAACTGGATTACTATTACTACATAAAACAGTAAGACTACACCAAATTTCATTTTACGACCTGTGTTACTTCCATTAACTACCTCCCCTTAACTTTCCACACATACCCACAAAATTAGTGTGCATGTTACTTTTTGAACACCACAATATTTCAATCAAGACAGGTAATGTATTTTAATGTAAATAGATAGGTGTGAACCACTGGGTAAAATTGTTTCATGGAAATCATTATCTACAGTTTTATACGCTGTTAGACGTAACACCACTATCAGCACTTCTGGGCTACTATATCTTCAATAATACTGAAAACGTATCACGGTGTTTCTGCAGATTTATAATTAAGTTGATACACTGTAATTTTCTGCACTAGACGTGCCTGTACCAAACATTTTGTACCTTAATCGTATTAATTGTTTCCCACCAATAAATCCCTTCATGATCTATCCTCCTGCATCTAATTATCACACCTATCCTTTGACAATCATGCCTTACCTCTGACGATGGAAACAGTAATGAGAAATCCTGCATTTGTGGTGTGCAGTCTCTGTATGACTAATTGAAAACACAATGCAAGTTTATGTATCATACTGTAGACACTACCCAATTAGTGACATATGTATATTACTGGTTTTTAATTAAAATATTGTTTTATTTTAAGAGCCCTAAGTAATGGTTCTGATTAGTGTCTTTCTTAACACTGTTTAATCTGATGTTTTATAACAGTGAGCTAACATGTGCTATGCACTTATGGAAGCTGAATTAGAGGATTTTAACTAATTTCAGATTTTATATCATGGAAATCTTCAAAACATCAGTATTCCTTAAACTGTAATATTACAAATAGTACGTCCTGACTCAGATCCTCTTCCAAATAGTAATCCATTTTATATTAATTTGAAACTACTTTGATACACTGTACTGCTCCTGAGGCAGACTGGAACACCTCAGAATTGTATTCCGAGGAAACGAGTGCTCAGAATGGCAGATTCGACTCGCTCTCCACCCCACGACTCCAGCAAAGTCTGTGGAGAAGGAAAACGTAACGAAGGAAGAGGTAGCCACGACCTTTATACCGTACAGTGGCTCACTATCGGTGAAAATAGGACGCATATTAAAGATCTCGGTTTGCCGAAGGCCAGCATATACCAGATTCCGTGACAGTGTGGAACGTCTCATATCGGACAACCAGTGGGCACCATCTAGGACCGTTGCAGTGAACATCAGAGGCACACTCAACTTACGTATCCTCACCAGTTGGCGGTTGCAGAGCACTGTTTGTCCGAAAATCATTAGATGGATTATGAACGTACCAGGATCTGGCACTGACTTCCAGATACTGGCACAGCGTTGTTAGAGAGGTTATCGAGATCAGCAACAGGGAAAGGCTCATCAATCTAGACTGCGGCTACCATCTGAGCAATGCTTCGGAACCAGCACTGAGACTAATTAAGACGAGGACATTAAGCGATATGGCGACCTGAGGTGGCGGAAGTACATCAGACGACTCGGCCACAGACGTCGACACCAGCATCTCGACGAACGCCAAAGCGTGACCGCGGGCGCGGACCGCGAAGTGAACGCTTCGCGGGGGGCGGGATGTAAGACGCAGGAGACCACCCTGTCATTTTTAAGGCGAAACTGCAGTAAAAAAGCAATGTGCAACGATCTTTAAAACCTCGGTTTTCAATGAGTAATCAGGAAAGACAACACACACCGAGCAAGCAAGCACACACCGCCGACACGACCAAAGATGAAACCGGTCAGAAAATCGATAATAAACATCAGTTCTCGACAGATGAGGTCGGATTAGTTTTCTCCCTCTGTTTTTTGACAAGCGAGAGAGCAGGATCCCAAGCGGAATGTAAGCAGAAGCTTCCGTCCCTATTCATAAGGTTGTCACCTAGTTTTATTTCTATCGCTTCCTTGATAACACAGTCCCAGTAGTTGGAAGTGCATTCCAGAATTTCCGTTTTGTCATATTCCACAGGGTGACCTGTGGAAACACAGTGTTCGCCCACAGCAGATTTGTTTGGCTGTTGTAAACGTGTGTGACGTTTATGCTCAATACAGCGGTCCTCAACAGTTCTAATAGTTTGGCCAACATATCATTTGCCACAGCTACATGGGATACGATAGACACCCGCCTTACGCAAACCTAGATCATCGTTAACGGATCCCAACAGTGCCTTACTTTTTGAAGGTGGACGAAACACATGTTTTACATTATTTTTACGCAAAATGCGACCAATCTTATTGGACGTGCTGCCAACGTATGGCAGAAAGGCCACTGACGTGGGTTCCGACTCAGTGTTATCACTAGCCCATTGCACATGTGGTCGATAGCGCAACGCTCTTTAACCTGGCCTTCACCATAACCATTCTGTCGAAAAGTTACCTCCAGACGAGACAGCTCAGCGGTCAAACTTTCTGGGTCAGAAATGACATGAGCCCTATGCACTAAAGTTCGAAGAACCCCTTCACGTTGAGCTGGGTGGTGACAACTATCAGCTTGCAAATACAAATCAGTATGCGTTGGCTTCCTGTAAACAGCATGCCCCAACGTACCATCTGCCTTTCTCCTGACCGACAAATGAAGGAAGGGAAGGCAACCATTCTCTTCCACTTCCATTGTAAAACGGATGTTGGGGTGGATTGAATTTAAATGTTCAAAAAAATGATTCAAGTTCGCACTACCATGAGGCCAAACAACAAACGTGTCGTCTACATATCTGAAAAAACAAGCAGGTGTCAACTCCGCGGACTCCAGTGCTTGATCTTCGAAGTCCGCCATGAATAAATTAGCAATGATGGGTGACAAAGGGCTTCCCATCGCAACTCAATCTGTCTGCTCGAAGTACTCGTCATTAAATAAAAAATAGGTTGAAGTCAAAGCATATCGAAATAAATTCGTTAAATCAGTACCAAACTTAGTCTCAGTTAGTTCCAACGAATCAGACAGAGGAATGCGAGTGAAAAGAGAAACCACATCAAAACTAACTACAATATCCGAGTCGGTCAAGTGCAAACCCTCCAATCAACGTAGGAAATCCCCCTAGTTCTTAATGTGGTGTTCACAACGGCCTACCAGTGGGCTCAACAAATCAGCAAGATGTTTTGCAACACGATATGTGGGGGCACCAATGTTTGACACGATAGGCCTAAGAGGGCACCCATCTTTATGGACCTTAGGGAGGCCATATAATCTAGGAGGTACAGCACAATACGAATTAAGACTCTTGATAGTTTCCTGTGACAAAGAACTTTTCTTAAGGAGGTTATTGGTCTTCCTCTCAACACTTTTTGTAGGGTAAGCAGAAATCCTGCGATATGCTGAATCAGAAAGTAAACACTGCATTTTTTGATAATAATCCTGCTTGTTTAAAAGAACAGTAGCATTTCCCTTGTCCGCAAGTAAAATAACAATATCAGGATCCATCCTAAGTGAACGTAGGGCAGTTGCCTCAGCTGCTGTTATATTACTGACAGGTGGACGTGCCCTAGTCAACACACGATAAGCTTCCCTCCTAACCTCCACTTGAATGTCAGAAGGTAGTTTAAAAACAGCCTGTTCTACAGAACTAATGAACTTAACAACAGGTAAACGCTTAGGCGTCGGTGCAAAATTTAAACCTATCCCCAGAACTAATAGGGCTGCGTCGTCAAAGGTTTTCTCTGTGAGATTAATCACAGAACGTCGAGTTGTAAAAGCAGACCCTGAACTACGAAACCGTTCAAATTTTGCCGAATGCCGAGCCGTTATAGTTTGAAACTCCCAGTCGGATTGTGACCAAGAAAATTCAGAAATTTCAGAGGCAATGTACAAATGAAGCCAAAATAATTCCCTGGACACAAAATTCTCGGCGGGTATAATGAATCCTCTCGCGGACAAGAGTTAAGCCTGCAAGTTGTTTATTGCGACCAGCGGCAGGAGAATTGATATGATGCACAATTTTGGCAAAAGTTGGAGCAACACTATTATCACATTTCCACAAAAACGACAATGCACGTTGCAATTTGCCCCTGATGCTACGAAGCTTAATTAACTTCCGCAAACAAAGTTACATTTCCTCCGTGTAGAGATAAACGATGTGATTCCTTAATTTTTCCTGGCGAATAACAACTTCAAAAAACTTAAGGGGATGCTGCCAGGTACCAAAAACGACGACGGCCGATATTTCGGAAGGAGACCACCCTGCCATTTTCAAGGCGAAACTGCAGTAAGAAAGCAATGTGTAATGATCTTTAAAACCTCGGTTTTCAATGAGTACACAGGAAAGACAACACACACCGATCAAGCAAGCACACAGCGCCGACACGACCAAAGATGAAACCGGACAGAAAATTGATAATAAACATTAGTTTTCTCCCTCTGTTTTTTGACAAGTGAGAGAGCAGGATCACAAGCGGAATTTAAGCAGAAGCCTTCATACCTATTCATAAGGTTGTCACCTAGTTTTATTTCTATCGCTTCCTTGATAACACAATCCCAGTAGTTGGAAGTGCATGCCAGAATTTCCGTTTTGTCATATTCCATAGGGTGACCTGTGTCAAGACAGTGTTCGCCCACAGCAGATTTGTTTGGCTGTTGTAAACGTGTGTGACGTTTATGCTCAATACAACGGTCCTCAACAGCTCTAATAGTTTGGCCAACATATGATTTGCCACAGCTACATGGGATACGGTAGACACCCGCCATACGCAAACCTAGATCATCCATAACGGATCCCAAGAGTGCCTTAATTTTTGAAGGTGGACGAAACATACGTTTTACATTATTTTTACACGAAATGCGATCAATCTTATTGGAAGAGCTGCCAACATATGGCAGAAAGGCCACTGACGCGGGGTCGACTCAGTGCTATCACTAGCCCGTTGTACAGTCGGTGACAGAATTCGCGAGACCCCTCGCCTAATCGCTATACACAACCGCTAAGTTCTGCTGCTTGGTGGGAAGTATATACAGCTAGGCAACACATTCGTACATACTGTCGATTAGACATATGACACGAAATCTGAGAGGAAAAAAAATATCTTCCAGTATCGCAGCCAGTTGTAACAACAGGCGTGCTTTCTATGCGACGTGAAGGCGACTTCGAAAACTGATTCTAGAAACTGATTTGCGTATTAGCCATGCGTTTTAAGCTATTCGCGACCGACAAATTCCTTTCCACATTTCTTTTCTTATTGTTTCAATGAACAAATACAGCAATTAGAACTGAGATGCTGCAGTCTGTGAATATTTTCGGACGTTACTGACACATTCAAATGGAAAAATTGCATGCATATCAAAGAATTAATTAAACTACACGACTGGAAGCAAATTATCGACATTAACCTCTACTTAAGGTAAGCATCACACAAGTGCAAGTCGACAAATGTCTAGTGGGTGCTACAGCGGCACACTGGCTGGATACACGCCACAACACTTATTCGTAGAGGGAGCAGACAAAACAAATCCTGTTCTAGACACTTTGTTATGAAGCTAAGGGTTACATCATGGTGCATCATGTTCCGAGTATCGCTGACGGTTTCCGCCCACCGCCTCGGTTGCGCTATAAAGACGACAACCGTTTGGCGCGGCAGATCATTGATGGTATTTCCGAGAGTGAAGGTATCGTGTCATATCTACTGGTTCTCTTTTGGTTGATGTTGCAACTAAGATATCAGCACAAATTTAACAAATATAAGCCAGCTGTGTCACCAAAAATTACAGTTCTCCTCAGATGTATGGTACTTTTCTATAATCCATGTCTTATTGAAATGCCTAATATTAAGCATTCGACAACATATTGGGCTATTATAATACCAGATACGATTATGTCAAATGAATGTGCAGAGAAGCAAACAAATGATAAAGATATAGCTTATTTTTCTCGCCAAATGGCCAACTACTGATCAACGAGCGACAGTTCGATTACTGACTCTTTCACAGTTTTCTTCTACTTTGAAATATGGCTCATTATGTTTCTCACGTAACAATAACAAACACACATGATAATTGAGTAAAAATCTGTATCGCAAACATTGTGAGGAAATTATTATTCCGTAACCATGAAAATATATTGATAATACAACATGAAACATGCGCAACAGAGAATTGTGTTTGATCAAATGAATTTCTTTAAACTATCGTATCCAACACATAATTATATTTGTATTCCGTTTCTTTCAATAACGACGAAAGAGCTACGTTTTTCGTGTAAGCAACATTAGGAATATTAAATCGCTGTGACATTCAAATCCGTAGTCGTTTAATCTAATCCTGTTTCAATCCAAACAGTAGTACAACAACAAGAATTCCGAATACTGGCGAGCTCGGTGTTCGCCACTTGGCTTCCCCAGAGGTTAAAGAGATCTTCTGGTGTTAGTTTGTCAATGGCGAGTATCGAAGACGATATGTTTCGCATACTAATAAAAAATATCAACTCGCCAAACAACCCGCACTTAGGAATACATCATGCAGGAAGTGGACGTCTGAACAATCACCTTAGAATGAAGTCAGTCATCTATTCAAAGAAGCAGGCATTAATTTGATAATGCAAACAGCAAAAACAAGTAGATAGAATAATTTGTGAAATCTTGAACCTAAGAGTCGACTTTTCGTGATTCTCCATCGTAGCAATTAGAGGAGTGAAAGATTCTAAAGATAATCCCTTGGTTTTAGAAGCCGCAGCCGTTTATTCTGTAGTAGGACAGCATTACACACCGGTGGGTTTCAGTTACTGTGCAGAATACAAAACCACGGTTTTTCGTCAAAAGCGTGAGTAGTTTCCTGCCACTTATGAATAAATAGTAGGCCTATGTTTCTGCAGAGATTCGATAAACGGCTATACCATAGTAAGTGTGGGTGGCGCCGGCATAAATGCGCAGATGCGTAACACGAGGTCCTAGGATCGAGGTGACATCCGCAGCACTTTTATTTTTAATTATTCACTCATTTTCACGAGTTTCAATCCGTATTTTTCACATACGTAAGTTTTCTGCTATTTAACAACTTTGGTAGAGAATATAGTATCAACAAGTTTTAACTCTTCATTCAGCCAGTTCATATGATAACAAAGAGAAGATTTGGATGAATGAACGAAATAAACAGTTTATTTGCGTCAGATGTTCTGAGCAGATTGACACTGCCACCAAAAAAATGCAACAGATCGTATGATTCAAAGCGTAAGTTTTTCCACTGGCAGATAATAAACGTAGATTTCAGGGCACATATCGTATGGATTTATAAATATCAAACATTATAGTAGTCACAATTTATTAGCTGAAATAAGTGCATACTGGAAAACGTTGCCTTTATGTGGGTTCAAACCTTGACACGCACATACCAAGAGTGTAATAGCTACAACGACAATCTCCGAATGCGATTGTCTTGACAAAGGCTAATAATATCCCCTTATGCGTTTGAGTGTTTTTTTTTTTTTTTTTTTTTGGATCGCTGGATGGGTCTCACCTAATTGGCCCGATCTGTGCGAGACGAAACACGAATATGAACCTTTTAAATTCCTACAATATCTCCCCTGTGTAGGCCATAGGAAAAGAGAAAACGCACGCCAAATGTTCCAACTACAGATATGTGCAAGATCAGATAATATTAAGGCTCACCACTGCTGATGACGGTGTTTTCGGTGTTGAGAAGTGGCTAAACGATTAGATTTTGAATGAAAAAGCACGGGTTTGAATCCCGTCCCTTCCAAAAACTTTTATTATATTAACCCTTTTAGTTGTAATTATCAATTATAAATATTTCAATGCATAATTAATATATTTGGTTTCGTTATAACTAATTTAATTAATTAATGTATCTTATTTCATCATTTAATTTTCATACTTCGATGAAGTATTAAATGAAAATAATATTTTAAAAACTGTAGCACGTATTTATATGTCGAAGTTATATTACATTCCTTAGGGTGTTCATCGTCAAGGAAAAACTCCACACTATGCAGACTTTATCAAAGTATTTTAAGCGAGAAAATTTATCCGAAATATGCTTCGGTGCAAAGCATACATTATTCAGGTTTTTAAGTAAATAACTTTTCACTGTTGATTTTTGTGCATACCAAGTGTATGGATGGGAATTGTGGCACTGAACTGATGCTGTAGGATTGAATGTGTTTTAATTGAGACACCTCTTGACATCAACGTTCGTGGCACACTAAAACGTTTAAGTAAATTTAAATTTCATAAATAAAAGGTTTACATTGCGAGGGGTAATATGAAATGAACTAAAATGTAAAGAGTACCGGGGAATCGAACCTTGGCCTCAAAATTTGCACTCCAAGCTCTTGTCCACTACGCTACTCACACTCCGCGAAGACTGGGAGTTAATAAGCAGCTAATAAAATGTTCAAATGTTTGTATAGTTTATGGGACTTAACTACGGGGTCATCAGTCCCTAAACTTACAAACTACTTATGAACTACTTACGAACTAGGACGGCACACATATCCATGCCCGAGGGGGGATTCGAACCCCCGACCGTAGTGGCCGTGCAGACCGTGACTGGAGCGCCTCAGTCCCCTCTGCCACCGTGGCCGGCATGCAGGTTATATAACACCTATTTGTCTGTGAGAAATTTTCGCCACCTATTCGCTTTCCCTTTGGCCAACTCGGATGGGATATTTTGGGAATTTGAAAGGTTTGTCAACTTCCTTCTCGCAGGGTTTGAACAAAATCGGTGAAAACCATCCCGCAATCTACTCTGTCAGTCATAAACATTCTACAGTATAAACTGAAAGAATCTTTGAGGAAATGTCTGCCCCCCCTCCCTAATCCTTATGAGTTAAAATTCCAGGAGTGGGAACATCGTTATCCATGATCCACGGACTGAGACGCAATATTTTTGTGAAATTCAGTGTCCTTTTACAGCGAAAGTCGTAAAAATTGTGGTAATAAAGTTTATGAAGTAGTTTCTGTTAATATTTATGAAGAAACTTTACACTGCAGCTACGAATGCCTGATCTATGAAACAGCAACGAATCTAAATCATTAATACGAACGTGTTTCTGACGGCAATTTGACTCGTGAGTGTTCTATAGTTCATAGGCACATGCGGTAACTTGAGAGTAATTTTGCGAAAAATTTGTAACAAAATGTGAGGGAGACCACGCTACTAAACAACCACATGCAAGGTCTTGGTATTGTGGGATGTTCATTCTACTATCAATCGCTGTTTTATTTCCTCTGACTTTATTGAAAGCAGTACGGTTTTTTAATAAATGAAGCATGTCAAGTTGCCAAAAAAATGTGGTCTTATTTTTGTCACCCTGATTTCTTTAATGAACAGTTTCATATGAACAACATACCTAACGCAAGAATCATTTATGAAACGTCTGAGACCAACTGAATGACAGTTGGTAAGATTAAGCTGTAGTAGATTGTCGTGTAAAGAAGTTTGTTTACACGCGCTAGCCGTGCTGTGAAGTGCCCCGTTTACTTCCGTTCAAACCTCTGGCCGGCCACAAGCACTGACTGGAGGACGAGACATTCACTGCGATTGAGCAGAGGCATGCCTCGCCTCTTCTCGACTGCCCACTGATGTGTCTGAAACTGTCTTCTCTTAAACGGACTGTTTGCCTTATGAGGCCTGGTTATCCTGATACCGATCTCCTAATGGATTCTCGTCCTTGGTTATATTATTGTGCATTGAATTAAAAAGTTTATTATTGGGTGGTTTCAGATAGCCCGCCTGTTAGTTGCCATATTTAGCGGCAATTCTTACATTATTAAACAATAAGTCTATAACAACTTCTTTATATTTGAACATTAACATGTCGTGACGCTGTAAAGAAAGGTGTGTATGGTCTATTAAAATTGTATTCTGTTGAATATGTAACACATTAAACTCGAAGCAACTGTCAAATTTTATCTTAATAATGACATGGCCGAGACCACTAAAAGAAATCCGCTGGACTTCAATTACGCGATAAATCAGTCAAACCTTAAGGTCGTAAATTCTACCAAATACCTAGGAGTTACACATTAAACTCGAAGCAACTGTCAAATTTTATCTTAATAATGACATGGCCGAGACCACTAAAAGAAATCCGCTGAACTTCAATTACGCGATAAATCAGTCAAACCTTAAGGTCGTAAATTCTACCAAATACCTAGGAGTTACACATTAAACTCGAAGCAACTGTCAAATTTTATCTTAATAATGACATGGCCGAGACCACTAAAAGAAATCCGCTGAGCTTCAATTACGCGATAAATCAGTCAAACCTTAAGGTCGTAAATTCTACCAAATACCTAGGAGTTACAATTACGAACAACTTTGACTGGAGAGGACACATAGAAAATATTGTGGGGAAGGCGAACCAAAGATTACGTTTCATTGGCAGAACGCTTAGAAGATGCACCAGCTCCACCAAAGAGACTGCCTACATCACACTTGTGCGTCCTCTCGTGGAGTACTGTTGCCCCTTGTGGGACCCTCACCAGGTGGGACTGACGGAAGATATTGAGAAGGTTCAGAGAAGGGCAGCTCGTTTTGTTTTATCACGTTACGGGGGGAAAGCGTCACGGAAATCTTGCACGAATTGGGGTGGAAATCATTAAAAGAAAGACGTTATTCACTGCGGCGTGATCTGTTTGCGAAGTTTCAATCACCGACTTTTAGTTCTGAATGTGAAAATATTTTGCTAGCACCACCTACTTAGGGAGACATGACCATCCCAATAAAATAAGAGAAATCAGATCGAAAACGGAACGATTTAGGTGTTCTTTCTTCCCGCGCGCTATTGGAGAATGGAACGGTAGAGAAAAGTTATGAAAGTGGTTAATGAACCCTCTGCCAGGCACTTAAATGTGATTTGCAGAGTATCTATGTAGATGTAGATGTAGCGCATTGAGGCGCTACGCTATGATGTGCGAGGCCGTTCTCCCTCGGGGATTCGAATCCCCCCTTGGGCATGGATGTTTGTATCGTCTGCAGTATAAAGTTGTTCATAAGAAGTTTCTAAGTTTAGTAAAGTTTTCTAAGTTTAATCCCATAAGCTTAACAAAAATTTAAACTTTTTTTATGACCTGGCAGTTACGTATTGATTTGAACATCTAGTCTGTTTTGTTGGTTTTGAGGATTTAAAAAAAATTCTTAATGCCATTTCGATAGCCTTAGCTGCAAGCAAAGAACTAATCTGCCGGAAATCTAATGGTGAAACAAAGTACGCTGTTGTATAAACAAAAAATACAAAAGTTTCGAACCTTTGTTATAGTCTCTGTATCTGTCAGCTGGTTCAGAAGTGAGTTTTATACACAGCTTGAAGACGAATTTGAAAGTAATGTCGTATAAAATCCATTACACCACGACCCAAATTATTGGCGCTTACCTTGTATATTATCGATATACCCGGAATATTACTACTATATGTCGTACAAAGAGCTTTGCAACCTACATCGAGAAAAAAAAGAAAAAAAAAAACCTCTGCAAACCTCTGATCTGAAAAAAAGACATATCGTTTATGGCTGCTTACCATCAACAATAGTTATGATAAAGGGTTGCATTGTGTTGTATTTTTTATTTGGCCTTCATCGCCCTTCCAGACGAACCTGCTCCTTCCACAACGCTTTTTTATACTTGCTTCGTCTTCTGAACTATAATTGTTCACAGTATGTTATTTATTCCCTAAATTAATGTTTAGAAGTAATACTGTTCTCCTTCACTGAAAAATATACACAATATTAAAATGAAATCATAGATTAGTACGTTAAAACATACTACATCCGCTTCAAAAGAAATATACTAAAAATGATTTCATTTCGTAGGTGAATTTTTTTCTAATCTATTGAACCTCGGTGTTTCTCAAACTGTTTGACTCGTTTGTTTTATTTTATTTATTTATTTATTTATTTATTTATTTATTTTTTTTTTTTTTTTTGCCAATGGCAGCCAAACAGTGGGTCCTATGAGTAGCACTTTTATACTGTTACATACTAAGCCATTATAAATAAATGAACGTCTTATGCTAATACTGCTTCCGCAACGATTCGAAGCCTATTGGGTATTCTCGTTTCTTATTGGTGTGGTGTGTTATTTCGGACATATCCGAAGTAACAGACACCATACGAATATAATTAATTACGAGTCGCGAAGACGGCGTTTCTTCAATCACTTCAACGCATATGCGGTCATACGTTCGACCTCTCACGATATGGGCGCTACGACCATAGCGTGCAACTAGTGAAAGTTTGACACGGACGCGGGGCGAGCACCAGTAGCCACGTGGTTAAGTTCACCGCTGGCCCGAAGCGGAAGACACGGGTTCGATTCCCGTCCCGCTTCATAGTTTCACTTATCGCCATTGTTTAATTTCAATGCCCTAATTCAGCACTATCATTCCTTTCCTTCCTAGTTCTTATTCCTTCACCTCCTTCATAAATATTTGCCAGTTCTTGTTTCTTTTTCTTTGGGCCTCCTTACCTGCTCTTCAAGGCTGAACTGAACGTCTCTCAAAAATTACGCCTTCATCGGCGATCTTGTACTCTAAACTTTTTGCAGATGTTTAGATGTTTTAAATACAGTTCTGCACATCCATGTTTTATTATTATTATTATTGAATCTAGAAACTGAATAGTTCTTCTCACGGAAAAATAAAAATTATTATTACGAATTCTGATGAAAATTAGTTTTATACGTACAGTTTAAAATTACAACTGTCCCTTAAAATAAAAGTACAACTCATCTTTATAAGAAATAAATTCTTTGACTGCTTAAAAAAACGAAGCAAACAAAACAACAAATCAAATCAAAATGTTCAAATGTTTGTAGAGCTTATGGGACTTACACGTACAGGGTCATCAGTCCCTTAACTTACAACCTATTTATGAACTAACTTATACTAAGGACGGCACAAATATCCATGCCCAAGGGGGAATTCGATCCCCCGACCATAATGGCAGTGCAGACCGTGACTGGCATGCCGCAGACCGCTCGGCCACTGCGGCCGGCCAAGAAACTCTACTAATACTGTTCAACATCCCGTATATCCTCCTTCAGCCTCAAAGACTGCTCGAAGTCCGTCGGGCAGTGAACCCGCAACTCTAATCACGTAACGTGGACATTCAATTACCTGCTTCCAAGAGAATTGCCGCGCCAAAACCGCTTCCACATGGCACGGTTTCACCTGCCCTCCACCCCCAGTACATTTTTAAAAATTATGACTAACGCAACAGCGATCAAGTTTTGTACATTTTAACGAGGACGTGAAGTTAAGCTTTCAATTGTTTTAAGTTTAACGTGAACGCTGGGGAAGGCTAAATGGCAGATATGTTTTTCTAAGGAATTTTAGCACTTGATGATGCGTCTACAGGACGCGAAACCGGTAGTGCTTTTTTAAATAAAGTTAATTGCAGTCGAAGCTTGGGACGAGTTACTTGAATGTCCACGTTACGTGGCTACACTTGTGGGTTCAATGCCCAACATACTTTTTTTTTTTTATTTTTATTTTTTTTTTTTTATAATTCTTTATTATGGCTTTTGGTGACAGTGACCATACAGCCAGCGGTTATTACATTGATAACATTACAATAGAAGTGAAATTCTAACAATGTACAGCACAATATTAATAAGTATGTTACATCATATAGCCTTAGAATAAAAGCGGAAAAATAACATGTAAAGACATTAAACAATACATATTTAACAGTACGACAGATATTTGTAATACAATAAAAGTGCAGGAAGCATAGGACCAAATGAGAGGTGCAAAGACAAATAAAAGTCAAAATATAATATAAAATCACTTATGCAGTTTCCCGCTGTGCATGTTCAAGGTAAACACACTAGCTCTAAAATTAGAGCTGTATGCCAGTGACTTTGAGGTAGTCCTTCAGTAAAGTGTACTTAAGCTTGTCGAATCCATGAAGGAGGACAGTGACACTTGTGGGGAGAGGGTAACCCCTCGCGACCAGCGTTCGGTAGAATACACTTTGTACGGCCGTGTACTTGGTGCATGCCAGTATGATGTGGTTGAGATCCGCCACTGCCGTTACATCTTTGTCGCAATGCCGAGAAGCGATGATTTTCAAACGGTGTAGGTGGGCAGGGTAACATCCATGCCCCAGTCTCATCCGAATGATAGACGTTGTATGACGTCTACTAAGCGTCATCGATGAAAACCACGGTCGTGAGGAGACATTTGGTTGTATAGCTGCCAGGTGTCCTCCCTTAAACGCTTGAGAGAGGCGCCATTCGTGGTCCCAAGTGCGATAGGCAGCTTTCCGAATCGTCGTTCGTAAGTCTGTATATGGAATCGGCGTGGGGCGTTGTTGTCCTTCCGTAATACTTCTCTTGGCAAGGCGGTCTACTGTTTCGTTATGGGGTATACCTTGATGTCCTTTAATCCAGAGTAAGTGGATGTCTATGCCCACTGTCTGTGCATTTGTTATGGCCTCCAAGACGTCCAATATATATCTATTCGTTCGTTTGTCAAACGTCGGATGTTGCAATTTTTTCAGCACGCTTTGAGAGTCCGTGAGGATCAATATAGAGTTAAATGTTCGTGTGCCGTAATAAATGGCCTCCCTGATGGCTAGTAACTCTGCCGTGTAAATAGATGACGCAGGCGGAAGCGCAAACATTTGGTAGGTGCCGTTAGAGGGGCAAAAGAAGGCGTATCCCACCCCTGCTTCAGTTTTAGAGCCGTCAGTATAGATGTGAGCATGCTGTGGCCAGTTGCGGAGAAGAAACTGTTCCACGTCGAGAGTGATGTTGGTCCCCGTTGTGTAGTCTGATGGCAAATGTGTCACCGGGACTGGGTTGAAAAACAGATGATAAGAATAACGGAAACAAGGAAGTTTGGTGTCCTGTATGATGAGTGAGAAGATATGTCTCCATTTCTCGTAGCTGCGAACCAGTAAAGGAACTCGAGTCATGCCTCTTCTGTGATGCATTTCTGTTATGTTCCAAAATTGGTGTACCGTTTTGAGAGAGGCACTATCACATATTGACGCTCGGCTGAGGAGGAAAATATCGGACAGCATCTGTCGACGTATAGTTAACGGCATTTCAGACGCTTCCACGAGCAAGGCGTTGGTGGGTGTTGACTTCATAGCTCCGAGAACAAGACGAAGCATTCTGTACTGGAGGACATCAAGTTTGCGCAGGGTCGATTGCGCTGCAGTAGCGTAGACGATACTGCCATAATCCAAAACGGAGCGGATCAAGACCTTATAAAGAGTAAGGAGTACCATCGGATCGGCTCCCCACCAAACTCTGGCAAGCGTACGCAGGATATTTGCAGTAGTGTCCACTTTGTCCAAGAGATATTCAACATGGCGCGTCCACGTCAGTTTGCTGTCGAAGTAAACACCAAGGAACTTAGCATATGACCGAACAGGCAGTTTGTATGGACCGAGCTGAAGGTCTGGAGAGAAATAATTCTGTCGTTTCCTCGTGAATATCACCACAGTAGATTTTTCAGGCGATAGCGTGAGTCCGTGTTCTAACTCCCATTCAGCCAGTTTTTCACATGCAGTAGTAAGCCACATGTTAGTCACCCAAAAGCACGACGAGTGGGCGTATATACAAACGTCGTCCGCGTACTGTAGAACTTTGACAGTAGGATGAAAGATAGAGTCTAAGTCGGCAACATACAAGGCGTATAGCAAGGGGCTTAATATCGCACCTTGCGGGAGGCCACGGGAAACGATTCGTGGGCCATGTAACACATTGTCCTGGTCACGGATATAAACAGTGCGGCAACAAAGTAATCTGTATATAATTCTTAACACCTTTAGCGGGAGATGCAAAAGTTGTAATTTATTTATAAGTTTATGTATCAAAACATTGTCATAAGCCCTCGAAAAATCAAGAAAAAGAGCCGTCAAATACCCATTTGTCAGGAATGTTTTTTCGATGCCCATAGCAAGAGATGTTATATTATCGTAAGTGCTCTTCCCCTTGCGAAAACCGTATTGTGTCCGTGGGAACAGATCGTGATGCTCTAACCACCATTCTAACCGGACCTTGAGGAGACGTTCAAAGGTCTTGCACACACATGACGACAATGCAATGGGGCGATACGACGTTGCCTGACCAGGGTCTTTTCCAGGTTTCAATATAGGAACCAATACCTGAGTGGTCCAGTCGGTTGGAACAGACCCCTCTCTCAAGATGTCATTAAAGATATTCAAAAGAATAAGTTTTGCATCATCAGACAAATTGCGTATCATGGAGTAATGTATCTGGTCATGCCCGGGCGACGTATCGGTCGAGGGCGGCAGCGCACTGTTGAGTTCAGCGAGGGAGAACGGTGAGGTGAGATCATCTTGAAGATCTTCAACGGCGATATTTGTGGTGGGATCAATGGGTTCTGGCATGGCCGTAAGAGGTGCTACAATGTTGGCAAACTCGTCTATCCAGGTCTGTAACCGCTTGGGAGGCATTGGTTTTCGTTTGAGTGAGTTAACTTTCGACCAAATCCTTCCGACAGGAGTATGCAGGGATAACTGTTCACAAAATCTCTTCCAATGTTCTTTTTTACAAGTCTTGAGAAAGCGTTTGGTAGTCGCATCTATACGTTTGTAGGCGAGGTAGTTTTCCCATGTGGTTTCCCGTTTAAAACGGCTACATGCCAGTCTCCTTTGCGCCACTCGACGCGAGCACTCTTGGTTCCACCAGGCAACCGGCAGACGTCTACTGCCAGTTACCACCCTCGTCTGTGGGATTGACTGCGATGCTGCTAGGTTGATGCAATTCCTATAATGAGCGTACCTTGTTTGCGGTGACAACTCGGTGGGGAACGACGAAAGTTGTGTATCCATGATGGCACTATACCGAGACCAATCTGCCCTCCTGACATTCCATTTGCGAGACGGCCGACAGACCGTGTTCGGTGATGAGGTTGGTGAAGAGAGCAGAATAGCATAATGGTTGGAACCCATAGGATATGAAAGTACAGACCATGTAAAGAATGAAGAAACAGACGCTGAACACAAAGTCAAATCGACTGCTGATGGTCTCTGTCCGGGTAATGGAAGTAACGTAGGGGATCCATCATTGAGGATGATAAGATTGAACTCGTCGATAATATCAAGAATGCCATCACCCAGCCTATCGTTATATGCACACCCCCACAATCTGTTGTGTGCATTAAAATCCCCGCAGAACAGAAATGGAGGTTCCAACTGTTGTACCAGAGCGTACCACTCTTCAATGGTAATGTATGACCGTGGTCGGCTGTAGAGGGCCACAATAGTTATTCGACCAATTGGAGATGAGAAGTTTACTGCTACCGCTTGAAAGCTTTCAATATCGTCATGAGAAATCAGAACAGGGGTGTGATGCAGCATATTATTGATAAAGAGGGCGACTCCTCCTCGACCATCATCTCTGTCTTGGCGGTAAACGTGGTATCCTTGGAAGCGTACGATGGTATCTGGTTGAAACCATGTCTCAGAGATGGCGGCCACTGCTATCTTCCGCATCCAAAGTTCACGTTGAAGTACACCCTTGTTGGCAATCGCAGATCGCGCATTCCACTGCAGTATTTTAAATTCCGCCATTGTTGTTAGAAGTAAGGAGAGTCGTTAATAGTTGGCGAATAGGCTGTATCTGTAAAGTTCCAGGTGGCATTGTTTTCGCGTCTTCTATGAGGTGAAGGATAAACCAGATAATTTTCTCTACGATGTATTCACTATTGTTACGTGGTGGCACTGCTTGTTGTCCGTACTGAGGAGGATACGGGTTGGGTGGTAAAGGGGCCTGTGGTAGATGTTGCGAGATAGAATATTCGTGACTAACGTCTGAAAATCCCTGACGCCAGACGGGTCTGGAAGTTTGTTTTTTCCCCGTGCCGCTCATGACGGAGCTGACACCCGCTCTGTCTGCTATGGGAACATCATTCCGTTGATAGCTTTCGTCCTTAGGGGGTGAACGCAGCTGGGGCGCCAATGGCGGCATTTGTGGCCCCGTAGAACGCTCTTGTACAGCGACTTGCGGTTGCTGTAAATGCCTTGGAGGTAGGGGCGGGAAGTCCGCAGAACTCTGAGGGCTAGGAGGCTTCCGTACGGCTGCGGAATATGTGGGGTGCGGCCCACTGAGTGCCCTTCCTGACGTGGCGTACGCCCTTGCACGTTGTAGCTCTTGCTGGTGGAGAAAAATGGGGCATGACCTCTCAGTGACAGGGTGATGTCCAGAGCAATTTAAACAGGTCGGAATCGTCGCAGGGCACGAATCAGCTTGGTGCTGACCGCCGCATCTGCTGCAACGAGTATGGCTTCGACACTGGTTTGCCCGATGATGAAAACGCCAGCAATTTGTGCACTGAATGACTGGGGCAACGTACGGTACCACTGGGCAGCGTGCCCCCAGAATAGCAACATGAGAGGGTAATGTCTGAGAGCGAAACACCACCATGCAGACTGGAATGGGTACTGTGAGCTCAGGATTGGAAGGATGTTTCTTCGTGTATCGTTTTATACTTGTTACAGGATAAACACTTTCCATGGCATCTATTATCTCTTTGTCCGTTAGGCTGGTCTCTACGTCATGGATAATGCCATACGTATGGAGTAAAAAGTTAGGGATGTAAACATCGAACTTATGATCTCTGAAAGCAGGGACATTTAGTAAGTTATTAGCAGCTGCAGCAGTTTTCAGTTCTATCTTAACTCTGTTCTTGCCTGAGGAACTAATGTCAACAATATCGTGCTTGAGGTGAGAGCTGTATGAATACAATAACTTGCCCACTGACATGGGATGGAGTTTGCCAACGTTTTTATCTAAGCTCTCCACGAAGACAATGTATGGGCCTGCATCTGTCCGACTGTATCGGTTATTGATACTCGGTCGAGTAACGGTGGCAGGAGAAGCAGATGTCTGTACCGGCGTGCGTTCTGTGTTTGCCTGTCCGGTGCCGTCGGTAGAAGACGCGTGGGAAACCGGCACCTGGCTCATTTCACAGTCCGTGACTGAAGGAGAATCGACACACAGTCGTTTACTATGGGGACCACTTTCTTGCTGCTGTTGTGCAGCTGTATCGCCACTAGGTGATATGCTGGAGGGGTCGCAGGAATAGCTGAGGTGCTGACTAACCTGTTGTAACTCATGTTGTTGATGTTGTTGCTGGAGGAATTGCTGGTGTTGACGTTGTTGCAGCTGCAGTAGCTGAAGCTGTTGCTGCTGGGCCAGTTGCTGCTGGAATTGTAGGTGTTGGTGGTGTAGAAGCTGCGGTTCTTGTTGCTGCTGTGGCCCTTGTTGTTGTGCATATTGTAGGTCCTGTGTTGGTAGTTGACTCTGCTGTACGTCAGCAGGGTTGTCGGACATCACCGGCAGCGGGAGAGCCGTCGCTGCAGGTTGATTACATATTTCCATGGCGGACTGGATGACCTGACCCGTATTAGGTGGGTCGGCCATTTCGAAGATACACTGAGTAGTACTGCTACCACGAACGTGTGGTTGAGACAACACACACAATTCCGGCGCGCACTACTCTGCACGTGAACGTTTCTCCCCGAAAAGGCAGATACGAGTATACAAACGCACGGAAGAATAAGTACGTAGCACCACACTCGTCCGCGAAACGTAAACAAAGCGCGACCGCACAGAGCGCAGCAGTAAACGCGTCCGGACTCCGCGGGAGGCGGAAGTAGACTGCAACAGACTTCGAGCCGTCGTTGAGGCTGAAGGCGGCTATACGCGATACTTAGCAGTATTAGTAGAGATTTGTTGTTTTGTTTTCTTCATTTTTTTAGCAGTCAGAGAATTTATTTTGTGTAAAGAAGTGTTATTTACTTTTTTTTTAAAGTAAACTGTAAGTTTAAACTGGACGCACAGACTAATTTTCATCAGGAATCGTAATATTTATTTTTACGAGAGAAGAAGTACTCATTTCATAAATTTAACCAATCTCTAAAACAAATATGGTTGTGCAGAATTGTATTTAAAACATATGCGAAGAATTTAAATACAGAAGATCGCCGATGCAGGCGTAATTTGTGAGGGAAGTTTAACCCAGAAGGGGAGATAGAGAGGCCCAAAGAAAAAGAAACAAGAATTTGCAAATAGTTATGAAGGAATATCAATGTAAATGCAAATACATGAACCTGAGATGGTTTTTCGTCTCAAACATGTCAAACAAATTAAAGATAAAGGTGAAGCACTGAATAAAAATTTGTGATGTGGTCGGGGATCGAACACAGACCTCCATTCTTACTAGTCTATTTCGCTGCGTAGAGAGCCTTGGCAGTAGTTCCAACATTCTTTGGAACACAGAAGCTGGAGTAAAGTTTGTGACGTGGAGGCGCCTTAATCGCTAGTGGTGTTATGGTCTAGTGGAGAGTAGTCTGCCTAGTAAGCAATTATGAAGGAGGTGATGGAATAAGGATTACGAATAAAAGGATCGACAGTGCTGCATTAGGGCATTGAAATTAAGCAATGGCAACAAGAGAAAATGTGAAGCAGGCCGGTAATCGAACCTGGGTCTCCAGCTTCGGGCCAGCGGTGAACTTAACCACGTGGATCCCGGTGTTCGCCCCGCGTCTATCTCGAACTTCCACAAGTTGCACGCTATGGCTGTAGCGCCCCTATCGTGCGAGGTCGAACGTATGACCGCATATGCTGTGAAGTGGTTGAAGAAACGCCGTCTTCGCATCTGGTAATTAATTATGTTGGTATGGTGTCTGTTACTTCGGATATTCCCGAAATAACAGACACCACACCAATATAATAAGAAACGAGACTATCCAATAGGCTTCGAATCGTTGCGGAAGCAGAAGGCGGCTATACGTGATTCAGAGCAACATTAGCAGAAGAAGTTTATATATTTAGAATGGTTAAGTATGTAACGGTGGAAGAGTGCTACTCATAAGATCCACCTTTTGTATACCATAGGCAAAAAAGCAAAGGTTTCAAACAGTTTGAGAAACACTGAGGTTCACTAGAACAGAATCAATTTTTCACCAACGAAATGAAACGATTTTTAGTTTATTTCTCTAAAGCACATGCAGTATGTTTTAACGTTGTAATTTATGATTTCATTTTATTATTGCGTATTTTGCAATAAGAAAGAATAGTATAACGTATCAAGATTCATTTAAGGAATAAATAAATTGTGAGCAATTATAGTACAGGAGACGAAACAAGTATAAAAAAGCATTGTGGACGAAGCACGTTGGTCAGGAAGGGCGATGGAGGCAAAATTAAAAAAAAATAAAACAAAAGTTAAACTCTTCATCACAACTATTGTTGATGGTAAGGAGCCATAAACGATATTTCAATTTTTTTTCTTTCAGGTCGGAGGTTTTCCGAGTGTTTTTTTCTCGAAGTTGGTTGCAAAGCTCTTTGTACGATATATAGTGGTAATATTCTCGGTACATCGATAGTATACAAGGTAATCGTCACCTACTTTGGTCGTCATGTAATGGAACTTACACGAGATTGCTTTTAAATTCTTCTTGAAGCCGTGTCCAATACGCACTTCTGAACCACCTGACCGACTATGACAAGAGTTTTTAAACTTATTGTATTTCTTGTCACACAAACAGTAAACTTTGTTACACCATCAGATTTCTGGCAGGTTAGTTCTTTGCTTGCAGCAAAACCTATCGAAATTATTAAAATAAAATCTTACAACCAACAAACAACCTCAATGTTCAAATCAGTCTGTAACTGCCCTGTCATCATTCAGATATAATTTGAAAGCTACTTCGAGCTTAATGTGTTACACATTCAACAGAATACAATTTTAGTAGAACACACACTGCTTTCTTAAAGCATCATAACTTGTTACTGTTCCAAGTTAAAACAAAGTTATTATGGACTTGTTTAGCAATGTAAGAATTACCGCTAAATATAGTAACTAACAGGACGTCTATCCGAAACCAACCAATAATACAATTTTTAATTCAGTGCACAATCATATAGACTAGGACGACAATCCCTTAGTAGATCGGTATCAGGAAAACCAGGCCTCATAAGGCACTGTCCGTACAAGAAAAGACAGGTCCGATCACATGCGGGCCGGCCGCGGTGGCCGAGTAGACTGAGGCGCTTCAGTCACTGTCTGCACGTCCACTACGGTCGGGGGTTCGAATCCCCCCTCGGGCATGGATATTTGTGCCGTCTTTAGTGTAAGGTAGTTCATAAGTAGTTTGTAAGTTTAGGGACTGATGACCCCGTAGTTAAGTCCCATAAGCTTAACAAACATTTGAACATTTTTGATCACATGCGTGAGCAGTCGAGGAAAGGCGAGGCATTCCTCTGCTCAATCGCAGCGAATGTCTCGTGCTTGGGGCCGCAAGAGGTTTACGCGGAAGTAAATGGGGCACCCACAGCACGGCGAGCGCGTATAAACAAAGTTTCTTACTCGACAACCTACTCCAGCTAAACCTTCCCAATGGTATTCAGTTTGCCTCAGACGTTTCAAAAATGATTCTTGTATTAGGTGTGCCGGTAATTCGAAACTGCTAAATAACAACTCAGGGTGTCATAACATCTGGCCACCTTTTTGTGGTAACTTGACACGCTTCATTTATTAAGAAGCCTGAGTGGTCAACATACGTATCCAACACATTTTGTCCTAAATTTTTCACAAAATTGCTCTCCTGTTACCGCATGTGCCTTTCAACTGCAGAACACTCACGACTCAAAATACCGACAGAAACACGTTTGAATTAATGATTTAGATTCGTTGCTGTTTCGCAGATCTGGCATTCGTTGCTACAGCGGAAAACTTCTTTATAAAGAGACAAACGATTCCATTCACTTTATTCACACAATTTTTATGACTGTAGCTGTAAGAGGACCCTGCATTTCGCATTCATAATGCATCTCCGTCTGTGGATCAATGGCGAGGATGTTCTCAGTCCTGGAATTTCATTGACAAGGAGGGGTGCGAACTTTCCCTCAAGGACTCCAACGTCATTAAGTTTATATTGCATAATGTTTATGAATGACCAGAGTAGATCGCGGGATGGGTTTCACCGATTTGGTTCAAAGTCTGCGAGAAGAAGGAAGCAGACGAAACATTTCAAATTCCCAAAAATATCTCGTGCGATTTCGGCAAAGGGAAAGCGAATACTGTCGCAAAAGTTTCCCCACATAGAAATAGGTGTTATCTAAGCTACTTATACCGTGGTTCGGAACCCACGTTAAACTGTAGGTCCCCCTATAACTGGCTGGGTAAGTCAGTTCCAAGGTCGGAGGAAGGCAACGGCATACCACCTCCAAACAGGACCATGCCTAGTAAAGCACTGTGGTGTTCAAACCAATCTTCGGATTGTTGACTGCTTTACCTTTAAGCTACATATTGAGTCTCAGTCTACGGCAAATGTGAGTAGCGTGGTGGGCAAGGGCTTGTATGACAAAATTAGCCGGCCAATTTCGATTCTCGGTACTTCGTAGAATCGTGTTCATTCTGTATTACCCCTCGCAATGTTAACCTTTTATTTATGAAATTTAAATTTACATAAACATTTCAGTGTTCCACAAAAGTTGACGTCAAAAGGAGACTCAAATAAAACACATTCAATCGCATGGCATCAGTTCAGTGCCCCTGTTTCTACCGCAATGATTCGATACATTTGGTATGCACCAAAAGCAATAATGGAAAGTCATTTACTTTAAACCTTGAATCAAGTGTGTTTTGGGCCGAAGCATATTTCGGATAAAATTACTTCCTTAAAACACTGCCGGCCGCGGTGCCCGAGGGGACTAAGGCGCTTCAGTCACGGTCTGCACGGCCACTACGGTGGGGGGTTCGAATCCCCCCTCGGGCATGGATATTTGTGCCGTCCTTAATTGTAGGTAGTTCACAAGTAGTTTGTAAATTTAGGGACTGATGATCCCGTAGTTAAGTCCCTTAAGATTAACAAACATTTCACATTTCATTTCCTTAAAACACTTTGATAAAGTTTGCATAGTGTGAAGTTTATGTTTCTTTGCCGATGAACATCCTAAGGAATGTAATATAACTTCGATATATAAACACCTGCTACAACATTTGGAAATATTAAATTCATCTGCAACTTCATAGAATTATGAAAATTAAGTGATTAAATAAGGTGTATTAATTAATTTAATTAGTTGTAATGAAACCATATATATTAATTATGCACTGAAAATTCATAATTAATAGTTAAAACTGCAAAGGCCAATATAAGAAAAATATTTTGGAAGGGGAGGGTTTCGAACCCGTGCTGTTTCATCCAAAAGCTAAACGCTTAGCCACTACGCGCCGATGTTGATCTTCAAGATTAGCTGATAATGCGTCTATCTGTAGTTGGAAAATTCAAGCGTTTTCTCTTTTCCTATGGCATACAAAGGGGAGATATTGTAGGAATTTAAAAGGTATGTATTCGTGTTTCTTCTCACACAGTTTGGGCTAAGTAAGTGAGACCCATCCAGCGATCTCCAGTGTTGAGACATTCAACACGCAAAAGCATGAGGGGCAATTATCAGCCTCTGTCGAGACAATCGCATTTGGAGATTGTCGTTGTAGCTATTACACTCTTGGTATGTGCTTGTCAAGTTTTGAACCCACATAAAGGCAGCGTTTTTCAGTATCCACTTATTGTAGCTACTAAATTGTGGCTACCATAATGTTTGATATTTATAAATGCATACGATATGCGCCCGATACCTACGTTTAAGGAAATTATTTATGTAGAAACATTATAAAAAAAATTATCGCCGCGGTGGAGTAGCCGAGCGTCTAAAGTGTCTTGCTGCGGAGCGCGCGGTTGCTTGCCGTGGAGGTTCGAGTCCTCCATGGGGCATGGGTGTGTGTGTGTGTGTATTGTCCTTAGCTCAGTTTACCTAGGTTTTGTAGTTTGTAAGCTACGGACTGATGACCACGCAGTTTGGTCCGATAGATTTACAAACATGTGAACATATTTTGAAAAAAATATATATCTGTGGAACAAATTTACGCTGTGACTCATAGTATTTCTGTTGCATTTTCAGTGGCAGTAATAATCTGCTCAGAACATCTGCACGCAAATAGACTGTCTGTTTCGTTCATTCATCCAAAACTTCTCTTTGTTATCATATGAACTGGCTGAATGAAGAGTTAAAACTTTTTAATACTATATTCGCTACCAAAGTTGTTACAGAGCAGAAAAGTTACGTATGTGAAATATACGGCTTGCAGCTTCTCTCGTGCACTCTTACAAATGAGTGGATATTAAAAAAGCAAACCTGCTGCGAGTATCGGCTCGATTCTAGGACCTCGTCTTACGCATCTGCGCATTTACGCCGGCGCCACCAACACATACTGTAGCATAGCCGTTTTTCGAACTTATGCGGAAAAAAATGGCCTACTACCTATTCAGAAGCGGCAGACCTTATCTGGAAACCACACACCCTTTTGACGAAAAACCGTGGTTTTGTATTCTGCGTAGTAACTGAAACCCATCGGTGTCTAATGCTGTCCTACTACAACAGCGTTCGTATCATTCTATTAATACGCTAACACGAAACTGAGGGTACAGATTTTTAATATTTATCATACCAGACGGCCAACGAAACATACATAATTCGAAAGGTGGTTTCTCATACATTTTGCGAATATAAAAATTATGTGTGTCCGTAGCCATTAAGAGTGGTAAAAAGAAATTTTAGGATGATATTCCAAATTCTCCATTAGTTTTGCCACTCTATTGTAACCCGTTGCTGGCCGCGGTGGCCGAGGGGACTGAGGCGCTCCAGTCGCGGTCTGCACGGTCACTACGTTCGGGGGTTCGAATCCCCCCTCGGGCATGGATATTTATGCCGTCCTTAGTATTAGCTAGTTCATAAGTAGTTTGTAAGGTTAGGGACTGATGACCCCGTAGTTAAGTCCTATAAGTTCTACAAACATTTGAACATTTTGTAACCCGTTGTTGGTGGCGTATTCATACAGGTGAAGTTAGCTCAGTCAGTTTGCACTTGGAAGTCTACTCTTAGGGTCCCTGGTTCGATTCTCCTAGCCCCCATTTTTTAAAAATTCTTCGCAATATTCAATTCTTAACATTTAAATATAGTTTTTAAATATAATTAAACAAATCCGTATATGAATGTAGTATTTTAATAAGTCACAAGGACAAACATTTGAATACGTCGGGATTCTATTAAGAAATCCACCTTTCACACATGGTCAGCTATATGTTGCAGCAAGTAGAGTTCGATCCTTCGATGGTTTGAAATTTTATTTTTGTGAACATAGAGGAAAACGACAACAGAAAATGTTTTACAATGCTAAATTGTGAAATAAATCAATTAATTCCCTCATTTGTTTCTTTAATTCTCTCATGTTTTCTCTTTGCCCTTTCTTTCACCTATTCTCATAGCATTCCCATAAAACCTATAAATTTGCAGCGCTCAATAATTTCCAATTACATTTTATTTTTATTTTCATTTTCATGACTTTGCAAACACAACTGGTCGAATTTCGACCACAGGCAGTACTAGTCAGAATAAAAGGCGTCGACTTCTAAATCCGAGAGATAAGCGTTCGAATCTGTATTTTTTATTTGTCTCCTTATTTTTACACAGTAAGGCTCTTGATACGATCAAGAAACACCAAACGTCGACTCTTAGGCTCGAGATTTTACAAGTTACTATACCTCCTCGGGTTCGCAGTATCAAATTAATCTTGAAAAGTAATAGTGTTCTCCTCATTGAAAAAAATCACAATAATAAATGAAATCATAGATTATAACGTTAAAACATACTGCGTACGCTTTAAAAGAAATATACTAAAAGTTTTCTTCATATAGTTGGTGAAATCTTGTTTCTATTATACTGAACCTCGGTGTTTCTCAAACTGTGCCTCGTTTCCTTTTTTGCCAAATAGTGGGTGCTATGGGTAATATTCTTATGCTGTCACATACTAAACCAGTGTAAATAAATTAACATCTTCTGCTAATGTTGCTCAGAATCACGTATAGCCGCTTTTTGCTTCCGCAACGATTTTGTTTCTAATTATATTGGTGTTGTGTCTTATTTCGGACATGTCAGAAATATCAGACACCACACCATTTTAATACTCATTTACACGCGAAGAGGGCGTTTGCTTGCATCACTTCACTACAGATGCGGTCATACGATCTACCTCGCACGGGAATCCGTACCGGTGAGAGTAAGAGGGCAAGGAAGATAGGGTAGCTACAGCCATAGCGTGCGATTTATGAAAGTTTAATACAGACGCTGCGGTAGCAAGGGTAGGCAAGTGGTTAAGGCGAATTCTGCCCTGAAGCCGGGTACATGGGTTCGGTTCCCGGCCCGGCGCACAATTTCACTTGTCGCCATTGTTTAATTTCAGTGCCCTAATGCAGTCACTGTCAATCCTTTACTTCGTAATACTCCTTCTTTCAACTCCAACATAAATGTTTGTGAATTCTGTTAATTTTTTCTGTGGGCCTGCGATCTCCCCTTCTAGCCTGAACTTCGCTCTCAAATTACGCCTTTATCGGCGCGCTTCTACTTTGTATTTAAACTTTTTGCAGATTTTTCAAAAACCAATTTTGCACAACCATGTGTTTTTAGATATTGATTGAATTTAGAAAATGAGTACTGCATCTCTCAGTAAAATAAATATTACGAATCCTGATAAAAATTAGTTTCTGCATCCTGATAAACTTACACCGCCGGCCGCGGTGGCCGAGGGGATTGAGGCGCTTCAGTCACGGTCTGCACGGCCACTACGGTCGGGGGTTCGAATCCCTCCTCGGGCATGGATATTTGTGCCGTCCTTAGTCTTAGCCAGTTCATAAGTAGTTTGTAAGTTTAGGGCACTGATGACCCCGTAGTTAAGTCCCATAAGCTTAACAAATATTTGAACATTTTTGAAACTTACAACTTCTCCTTAAAATAAAAGTAAATAACTCTTCTTTACAAGAAATATTTATGAAGGTGGTGAAGGAAGAAGTATTAGGAAGGAAAGAATTGGCAGTGGCTGCATTAGGGCGTTGAAACTAAACAATGTGTGCCGGGCCGGAATCGAATGCGTGTCTCCTCCTCCTTCGAGCAGACGTCTCCATATACACTTTCCTACACGAGGTCGCCTCCCCCCCTCCCCCGTCCGTGTCAAACTTCCATAAGTCGCACGCTATGGTTGTAGCGCCCATATCGCCCATGCTCTCTTACACGCGCCAGTACGGATTTCAGTGTGAGGTCGAACGTGTGACCGCATCTGCGGTGAAGTGAATGAAGCAAACGCATCTTTGCGTCTAAATACGTATTATATTCGTGTGGTGTCCTATATTTCGTACATGTCCGAAATAACAGACACCACACCAATACAACAAGAAACAAGAATTTGCGATAGGCTACGAATCGTTGCGGAAGCATTACGCAGCTTTACCTAATTCTGAGCAAAATCAGCAGAAGACGTTCATTCATTTATTATGGTTTTAGTAGGGTTATGGTGTAAGAGTGCTACTCTTGAGATCCACCGTTTGTTTACCATAGGAAAAGAAGCAAAAGTGTCAGTTTGAGTAAAACAGAGGTTCAGTAGAATAGAAACACGATTTCTCCAACGAAATGGAATGATTTCTACTTTATTTTAACGTTCTAATCTATGATTTCATTTTATTATTGTGATTTTTTTCATTGAGAGAGAACAGCATTACGTTTCAAGATTAATTTAGTGAATAAATAAGTTAATATATTGTGAAAAATTAAAGTACAGAAGACGAAGTATTAAAAAGCATTGTGGTTCAAGCTATTTCTTCTTGAAGGGTGATGAAGATCAAATAAAAAATAAAATGAAACCCTTTATCATAACTATTGTTGATGGTAAGCAGCCATAAATGATGTGATATTTTTTCTTTCAAGTCAGAGATATGAGTATTGTTCTTTTTTTTTTTTTTTTTTTTTTTTTTTTTTTTTTTTTTTTTTTTTTTTTGTTACTCGAAGTAGGTTGCAATAATCCCCGTATATCGATAGTACACAGGGTAATCGCCACCATCTTTGGTCGTGGTGTAATGGAATTTATACGACATTATTTTCGAATTCCGTTTGAAGTCGTGTCCAATACGCACTTCTGCACCAGATGATAAATACAGAGACAATGACAAAATGTTCGAAACTTTTATATTTTTTGTTCATATAACAGAATACTTTCTTTCACGATCAGATTTCCTGCAAGTTAGTTCTGTGCTTGCAACTACAAACTATTGAAATTATATAAAAAAAACTTAAAACCAACAAACAATCTCGTTGTTCAACTCAGTATGTAACTGTAATGTCCTCATCAAGATAGAATTTGAAACCTACTTCGAGTTTAATGTGTTACACATTCAACAGAATACAATTTTAACAGATCATACACACCTTTTTAAAGCATCAGGGCATGTTAATGTTCTAAAGTAAAGAAGGTATTATACATTTGTTCAAATGTTTGTAATTCTATCGGACCAAACTGCGTGGTGTTCAAATGTTTGTATAGGTTATGGGACTTAACTACGGGGTCATCAGTCCCTAAACTTACAAACTACTTATGAACTAGCTAATTCTAAGGACGGCACAAATATCCATGCCCGAGGGGGATTCGAACCCCCGACCGTAGTGGCCGTGCAGACCGTGACTGGAGCGCCTCAGTCCCCTCGGCCACCGCGGCCGGCTAGGTGTGCTAGTAATATGAAACTGTTCATTAATAGATCAGAGTGACAGAAACATTACTCCCTTTTCGTGGTAACTTGACACGCTTCATTTTTTTTATTTTTTTTTATTTTTTTTTTTATTTTTTTTTTATTTTTTTTTTTATTTATTTATTTTTTTTTTTTTTTTTTTGGAAAAAAGCTGTTCTGGTTTCAATACAGTCAGAGAAAATAAAACAGTGATTGATAGTAGAATGAACACCTTCAATATACTATGTCTTTGCATGTAGGTGTTTAGAATCCTGAGTGGTCTACATACTTCTCCCTCACTTTTTGTCGTCCATCAACATTATTCCCCTAATTTTTACAACTGTCGCCATAAGAGGACCCTGAATTTCAGCATACATAACGCGTCTCAGTCCGTAGACCATGGGTGAGGATGTTCCCACGCTTAGAATTTTCACTCTCAAGGATGGTTGCGAACTTTCCCTCAACGGTTCCACCTCATTCAGTTACACTGTATGTTTATGACCAGAGAAGATCGCGAGATAGATGGGTTTCACCGATTTTTTATTATCAAACCCTGCGACAAGAAGGAAGTAGATGAACCTTTGAAATTCCCAAAATATTTCGCCGAGTTGGCCAAAGCGAAAGGGAATACGGCCCCGAAAGTTTCTGACATAGAAATAGGTGCTACATATGCTGCTTACTGTGTCGCGACCTTCGACGAGTGTGAGTAGCGTAGTGGACAAGCGCTTGGATTGCCAATTTAGAGGCCCAGGTTTGATTCCCGGTACTCCTTCGATTGTTGTTCATTTTACATTACCCCTCGCAATGTTAACCTTTAATTATGAAATATAAATTTACATAAACATTTCAATGTTTCACGAAAGTTGATGTCAAGGGAGGACTCAAAACACATTAAATCGTACAGCATCAGTTTAGTGCACCAATTTCCACCCCAATGATTCGATACACTTGGTACGCACCAAAATCAACAATAAAAAGTAGAATGAAGTATGCATATTTCGGATAAAATATGTGGCTTAAAATACTTTCATAAAGTATGCATAGTGTTGAGTTTGTTTCTTTGACGATTATCACCCTTAGGAATATAACGTAACATCGGTATATAAATACGTTCTATAATTTTTGGAAATTAAATTAAATACTTCATCGAATTATGAAAACTAAATGATTGAACAAGGTATATTAATTTTAAAAAATTAGTTATATCGAAACCAACCATATTAATTGTGCACTGAAATTTAATAACTGATAATTAAAATTTCAAATAATAATATAAAAAAATATTTTGGAAGGGACGGGATCCGAACCCGTGCTGTTTCATTCAAAAGTTAATCGCTAAGCCCCTGCACAACACCGCCATCAGCAATAGTGAGCCTCAGGTGATATTGCACCTATCTGTAGTTGAAAATTTTGGCGAGCGTTTTCTCTGTTCCTAAGGCCTAGATAGGGGAGATATTGTTGGAATTTAAAAGGTCCATATTCGTGTTTCTTCTCTTACAGTTTGGGCCAAGTATGTGGACCCATCCAGCGATCCCTACTGTTGAGACTTTCAACACGCAAACACACAAGGGGCAAATATCAGCCTTTGTATTCGAAGACTGTCGTTGTAGCTATTACACACTCGGTATGTGCTTGTCAAGTTTTGAAACCACACAAAGGCAACGTTTTCCAGTACGCACTTAGTTCAGCTAATAAATTGTGGCTACAATAATGTTTGATATTTATAAATGCATACGATATGTGCCCTGGAACCTACGTTTAATAAATTATGTAGCAACAAGATCAAAAATTAGGTCTGTAGAACAAATTTACGCTTTGACTCATAGCATCTCTGTTGCATTTTTCCGGTGGCAGTGAAGTGGCAGAAAAGTTAAGTATGTGAAATATACGGATTGAAACTCGTTCAAATGAGTGCATATTAAAAAACAAAAATGCTGCGGATATCAGCTCGATCATAGGACCTCGTCTTACGCATCTGCGCATTTACGCCGGCGCCACCAACACATACTTTAGTATAGCCGTTTTTCGAACCTCTGCAGGAACATATTCCTACTACCTATTCACAGGTGGTAGACCTTATCTTGAAAATATGCACTCTTTTGACAAAAAAAAGGGGTTTTGTATTCTACACAGTAACTGTAACCCACCGGTGTGTAATGCTGTCCTATTAAGAGTAAACGGCTGCGGCTTCTAAATCCAAGAAATCCGCGGTCGAATCTTTTACTCCCCTAACATTGCTACCATGAAGAAACGCCAGAAGTCGATTCTTAGACTCGAGATTTTACAGATTACTCTACCTCCTTAGTTTCTCTGTTGGCATTATCAAATTAATGCCTTTTTCTTGGAAAAGATGACCGACTTCATTCTACGGTGATTGTTCATATGATTACTTCCTGCAAGATGTATTCGTAGGTTCGGGTGGTTTGGCGGGTTGATATTTTTAATTAATGTGCGAAACGTCTCGTGTTCGATATTCGCCAGTGACAAACTCACACCAAAAGATTTTCTAAACCTCTGGGGATACCAAGTGGCGAACATCGAGCTCTCCGTTATTGGGAATTCGTACTACGGTCTGGAGTGAAAATCATTTCTAATTATCAATACATTTTCATGGTTACGGAATAAGACTGTGACTAACCACAGTAATTACCTCATAAAGTTTGTGATACAGATTATTACTCAATTATTATGTGCGTTTGGTTTTGTTACGTGAGAGCCGGGCACAGTGACCTAGAGCTCTGCAGCGCGCCAGTCACGGTCTGCTCGGCCGCTACGGCCGGGGGTTCGAATCCTCCCTCGGGCATAGGCTTTTGTGTTGTCCTTAGAGTAAGTTAGATTAAGTTAGTCAAGTAATTAGTGAGTAAGTCTACCGCCTCTTAACCACGCAGTTTGGTCGCATAAAAGCTCACACACATTTGAACATTTTTTGTTACTTGAGAAACATAATGAGCCATATTTCAAAATAGAAGTAAAATGTGAAAAACGCAGTAATCGAACTGTCATTCACTGATTAATAGTTTACCATCAGGCGAGATTAGCTTATCTTTAGCTTAAAAATGTTCAAATGTTTGTTAAGCTTAAGGGACTTAACTGCAGAGTCTTCAGTCCCTAAACTTTCAAACTACTTATGAACTACGTTATACACAAACATCTCTCCCTGAGGGGGGATTCGAACTCCCCGAGGGGGAATGGCCTCGTGCATCGGAGCATAGCGCGTCAATGCGCTTGGCCACTCTGCCGCGGCTATCTTTAGCATAGTTTGGTTCTCTGCACATTCATTTGACTTAATCGTATATGGTATTATAACAGCCCAAAATGTGGTCGAATGCTTAGCATTAGGTATTTTAATAAGACATGGACTATGGGATCAGTTAGATGCACCTACGGATGTTCACAATCACTTGTCCACATTGGTAGTTTTGATGACCCCGTAGTTAAGTCCCATAAGCTTAACAAACATTTGAACATTTGTAATTTTGATGACGTTTGCTGTTCTTACTGGAGCAACTGTAATATTCGTTTCTGTATTACATGTGCAGTTTATAAAATTCATGACCACTATATCCTGCAACTCTAGTGTTTCTTTTCTTTGGGAACCGTTAGAACTTTTGTTCCAAGGTCGATCTACTATGTCTGTTGACTTATTACAGCAGTACCAAAAAACTGAGGGGAACTGTAATTTGTGGTAACACAGGTGGCTTATGATTGTTAAACTTATGCTGATATCTTAAAAGGAAGGAAGGAAGAAAGCTTAGGGTTTAACGTCCCGTCGACAGCATGGTCATTCCTGATATCTTAGTTGTAACGTCAACCGAAAGAGAAGCAGTGGAAATGACATATAGTACGATATCTTCACTCTCGAAAATACCATCAGTGATCTGCTGCGACAAACGGTTGTTGTCTATATAGCGCAACTGAGGCGGTGGATGGAAACCGTGACGTAATAGCTCCGAACATCATTGTGCACTGTAACTCTTAGCTTCGTAAAAAAGTGTTTAGAACTGGATCTTTTTTGTCTCCTCGCTCAACGAATAAGTGTTGTAGCGTGATTACAGCAAGTGTGCCGCAGAAACACCATTAGATATTTGTCTACTTGCACTTGTGTGATGAAGGTTACTTTAAGTAGTGGCTAATGTCGATAATTTGCTTCCTGTCTTGTAATTCCATTACTTCTATGTTACGCATGCACATTTTCCATTTGAATGTGTCAGTAACGTCAGACAGTATACACGGACTGCAGCATCTCAATTCTAATTGCTGTCATCGTTTACTGAAACTATAAGAAAACCGGAATATGTTGGTCGCGAATAGCTTAAAACACAATGGCTAAAACGCAAAGCAGCTTGTAAGATCTGTTTGCGAAGTCGCCTTCACGTCGCATAGAAAGCACGCGTGTTGCCACCGTCTGCGCTACTGAAAGATACCTGTTTTCCTCTCAGATTTCGTCTCAGGTACCCGTGTAATCGACAGTATGTACGATCGTGTCCGCTAGCTGTTTATATTCCCCACCAAGCAGCCAAACTTTGCGATTGGGTATAGCGATTACGCGAGGGGTCTCGCGAATTCTGTCACCGACTGTACATGTGGTCGATAGCGCAACGCTCTTTTAACCTGCCCTTCACCATAGCCATTCTGTCGAAAAGTTGCCTCCAGATGAGACAGCTCAGCGGTCAAACTTTCTGGGTCAGAAATGACATGAGCCCTATGCACTAAGGTTCGAAGAACCCCTTCACGTTGAGCTGGCTGGTGACCACTATCAGCTTGCAAATACAAATCAGTATGCGTTGGCTTCTTGTAAACAGCATGCCCCAACGTACCATCTGCTTTTCTCCTGACCAACACATCAAGGAAGGGAAGGCAACCATTCTTTTCCACTTCCATTGTAAAAAGGTTGTTGGGGTGGATTGAATTAAAATGTTCCAAAAATGATTCAAGTTATCACTACCATGAGGCCAAACAACAAGGACAAGATATATATTTCGTAGAAATAATACAATAATTAACCCTCAGCCGTACGCCAAGACGGCACGGCGGTTTGGGGGGGAAGGGGGGTGGTGTCGCACAAGTCTGAAGTGCGCGCCACGTACTTTCGGCGCGCGCCGCCAAGCAAACACGGCGTGGCGATCCCACGACGGCACCCACGAGCGCCCTGTTTGCTGCAACTCCGCTCGTGGCCACCACTGAAGTGCACCGGCCACTTGGGATTAGGAGAGGCACTGGGACTCATCAGTAGGCAGGCCACTATCTAAAACTATGTATCTGCATTCCACTAGTCTTCAGTTAACAAAGTTAAGTATTGTATTATTGTTGTTGTTGTTGTATGGATATTTAAGGGGGACAAAACTACAATGGTCATCAGTCCCCCATTCCATCTATAAGTGCCAAAAGTGATGTGTAAGAAATCCGCCCAGACATTACGCTTGCAATGTGGGAGGGGACTCCCACTGTGTCCAGGAAACATCAAAAACAACAAGAAACAAAACGAAAAGAGACGATCACGCAAAGACAGCGTACAACAAAGAAGCCGATGGCTGTGGTTGACCGACCATAAAACTAAAATAGGAAAAGTCAACCACTCGGCAGCACAATGAAATCTACAGTTAGAGAAACCATAAAACCCCCTGTTCGAATAAAACGTAAAACGGAATCTGCCATTGCAGCATCGTCACCTAAAACTTCCGATAAAACACCAGGGAGGTTAAAACTCTGCCACAAGATTGTGGACTGTTGTCAGACGGGAGCCACACCAACATTGGAGCGGGTCCTCACCACGAAGGAGCCACGTATGCCGAATGCGGAGGCGACACAAAACCACTGAGTCCCATCGAGAACCACGCATGGAGGAATGCCATGCGGCCGTAGTCTCCTTGACAACCCGGAGCTTGTTGGGCGTGCTCACTCTACGCCACTTAGAATTCCAAAGCCGATGTACCCGTTGGCGCAACAATGAACGGATATCAGAAGCCGGGAGGCCGATCTCTAGACTGGATGCACCGACAGCCTGCTTGGCAAGCCAGTCAACACGTCCATTGGCTGGTATACCAACATGACCCGGAGACAAGATTAACACCACCGATCGCCGGACTGTGTAACGACATAATGTGTCTCCTGTATGGCCAACACCAGGGCAGACCGTGGGTAACACTGGTCCAGAGCTCTAAGGCTGCTCAGGGAGTCGCTGCAAATAAGAAAAGACTCGCCTGAGCAGGATCAGATATGCACGAGAGCTCTGTGAATGGCCACCAGCTCTGCACTGTAAACACTGCAGCCATTTGGAAGAGAGTGCTGTTCCACACGGTCACCATGAGTATAGGCAAATCCCACGCAGCCATCAACCAGAGAACCATCGGTGTAGATCAGGTCATAACCAGGGAACTCCGCTATGACAGCCGAGAACTGACGGCGGACATGAGTCTTTGGGCCCATGGGCCAAGTCCAGCCGAGTAGACGGGCTCGGCAAGCATCACGGAGGTGTACGCGCATGACCCACTATGGAGATGGAAGGGGCAAGGCTCAAGCACCAGGATGAGGGACCAAACTCTATAGGCAATCGTATGGCCTGATCTCGGGCGTCACTGATGGCGGGGGACGATCACATCCGAAAAGGAAAGACGACGGTTTGGGTGGCCTGGGGAGCAATATACGTTGGCTGCATAAGCCGCGAGCAAGTCTTGGCGGCGGATCCCCAAAGGTGGGATCCCAGCCTCCACTAGTAAGCTGTTCACTGGGCTGGTGCGGAGAGCTCCCGTTGCGATGCGAACCATACAGTTGTGAATGGGGTCCATTAGATGCAGTGCCGAAGGTGCCACAGACCCATAGGCAATGCACCCAAAATCAAGACAGGACTGGATCAGCGCCATGTAAAGCCGCAAAAGCGTCGAGCGGTCAGCACCCCAGGTCAGAGAAGGTTAAGATGGCGCCAGCACTCCCGTTTCAGCTGACGAATGTGGGGAGGCCACATCAGTTGGGCGTCAAAGACCAGTCCTAAAAACCGATGGATGTCTACTACTGTCAGGAGTTCGTCGTTAAGATAAAGTTCAGGGTGAGGGTGAACTGTCCGACGCCGACAGAAGTGCATCACACTGGCCTTGGTGGCAGAAACCTGAAAGCCATGAGTAAGCGCTCAGGTCTGCGCCTTCCGAATAGCACCTTGCATCCTACACTCGGCAACTTGGGTGCTGCAGGAACTAAAAGAGATACAAAAGTCGTCAGTGTAAAGAGACAGGGAGAACGACGATTCAACCGCTGTCGCTAGACCATTGATGGCAACTAAAACTAATGGAACGCTTAAAACCGAGCCCTGAGGAACCCCATTTTCCTGGATATGTGAGGTGCTCAGAGGGGCACCAATTTGGACACGAAAGATACGGACAGCTAAAAAATTCTGGATAAAAATCGGTAGGGAGCCATCGAGGCCCCAGTCATGTATTGTTGAGGATGTGTCGTCGCCAGGTTATATCATATGCTTTGTGCATATCAAAGAAGACGGCAACAAGATGGTGGCGCCGAGAAAAGGCTGTGCGGATTGCAGACTCAAGGTACACCAGATTGTCGGTGGTAGATCGACCCTGGCGAAAACCGCCCTGGCATGGAGCCAATAATCCCTGAGTCTCAAGAATCCAACACAACCGCCGACTGACCATCTGCTCCAACAGTTTGCGTGGAACGTTAGTCAGGTTAATGAGCCGATAGCTATCCAAGGAAAGGGGATGTTTGTCAGGTTTTAGCACTGGGGTGATGATTCTGTCCCGCCACTGTGATGGGAAAACACCATGACACCAAATGCGGTTATAGACTGCAAGTACTTTACGCCGACTATCTGCTGAGAGATGCTTCAGCATTTGGATATGGATGCTATCAGGCCTAGGCACTGTGTCAGAACATTGTTGAAGAGCACTGAGGAGCTCCCACTCCGTAAAAGGAGTGTTGTAAGATTCAGAGCGGCGGGTAGTAAAGGAGAGAGACTGGCGTTCTACCCTCTCCTTCACTGTATGGAAGGCCGGTGGATAATTTGCAGAGGCAAAGGCACGAGCATAATGCTCGGCAAACATCTCAGCAGGTGTGGCCGGGTCCGTACATATAACTCCATTTGTGGAGATACCAGGGATTCCCGCTGGCGTCAGTAATCCCTGTAGCCGCCTGATTTTACTCCAGACCTGCGAGGCTGAGGTACCCGTCCCAATAGTGGAAAAGTACGTCTCCCAGCAGTCCTGTTACCGTTTTCTTATTAGCTGGCGAGCCGTTTAAAATTGATGAGGTGGTCCTGAAAGGGGTGCCGCATGTATTGCTGTAATGCCCGCCTGCGGTATTTTATGTCCTTAGCGACCTCCGGCGACCACCATGGCACTGTCTAACGCTGTGAGCACCCTGATGTACGCGGAACGGTAGCGTCTGCAGCAGAAATAGTAGAACGTGTGGCGCTCTCGACCACCACATCGATGTTCTCAAGTGGGGGAGGGCCATAGATGGCAGCAGAAGCATAGTCTTCCCAGTTAGCCTTGTGCAGAACCCACCTGGGTGGGCGTTGGGGACTCGCGTTGTGGGAGTGAAAAAAAAAAAAAAAAAAAAAAAACAAAAAAAAAAAAAAAAAACGGGGAAATGGTCACAGTCGACAGATAGATAGATCAATGGCCGAAAATGTGCCATGTGCCAGACTAAAATGTTTGGGGGCACCTGTATTTAAGAGGCAGAGGTCGAGTTGAGTTATTAAATCCTCGACAACCCTGCCATGACCAGAGATCGTAGAACCACCCCACAAGGGACTGTGGGAATTAAAGTCGCCCAACAGTAAGAAAGGTGGGGGTAGTTGAGCTATGAGTGCAGCAAAAACGTTCAGAGATACATCACCATCTGGCGGCAAGTAGATACTGCAGACAGTTATCTCCTGTGTGGTCCTCACCCTGACAGGCACTGCTTCTAATGGTGTTCGAAGGGGCACGGGTTCACTATACACAGAGGTGGGAATATACACACACACTCCACCTGAGACCCTGTTATATATGCTACGATTGCAGTAAAATACCCTGTAGCCACGAAGGGCAGGGGTCCGCATTGCTGGAAACCAGGTTTCCTGGAGAGCAATGGAGAAAGCAGGTACCATGCTCAGAAGCTGCCATAGCTCAGCAAGGTGGGGGAATAAACCGCCACAGTTCCACTGGAGGATGGCATTGGTTGAGTGCTGGGAAGACATGAATCAGACAAGTCGGTGGGCTATAGCTCAGCATTACTTGCATCCACCGGTCTAAGTTTGTCATTTGGATTGTCCGTTTTGTCAAGGGCGTCCCCAAGAGCGAGTTCCTCTGGTGATGCAAGAATCTCCACCTCATCCTCAGAAGTAGAGGTGCAGGCAGAGGAGAGTGGTGGCACGGAAGCCACCGTGGTATCCTGTGTTGTGACCTTCTTTGGCATTGGTTTACCCCTCCGTTCCCTCGGGGGCTTCGCCAGTGGTAGGTGCTTCTCAGACTCAGCCAATGGGACTGAGGAGGAGCGCGAAGCCCTGCGACCAGCAGTCTGCGAACGCGCCTGCTGCTGGTTAGTGTCGATATCGACTCTGGCGGAAGGGAGTGTCCCAAGGGAACCCTTCTGTGTAAGGGAAGTCGGAGAAGGTTGATCTTTCTCCGGCGGAGAGGTGGTAGCTGACCACCATGGGGGCAGACTTAGGTTGACGCCTCTGGGGGCCCACAGAAACAAGAAGTTGGAAATACCGCCGCCACCAAGGTGAGTAGCGACGACGTTACTGCTGCGAACGAATTGTTCATAGTAACAGGGTGCAGACGGTCAAATTTTTTCTTCGCCTCATTATACGTTATACGTTCCAGGGTTTTATACTCTGTAATTTTCCGCTCCCGTTGAAGTGCTGGACATTGCGACGAGCAGAGAGGATGGTCCTGAACACAGTTGACGCAGATGGGAGGCGGTGTACATGGGGCGCCCAGATGTGCTGGAAGGCTGCAGTCCCTACATGTGGCACTGGATGTGCAATGGGAAGAAATGTGGCCAAACGTCCAGCATTGAAAGCACGTCATAGGAGGAGGAATATAAGACCACACGTCACAATGGTAGATCATCACCTTGACCTTTTCAGGCAATGTATCGCCCTCAAAGGCCAAGATGAAGGCACCAGTTGCGACCCTATTATCCTTTGGGCTCGAATGGACGCGCCGGATAAAATAAACTCCTCGTCGTTCAAGGTTCGCCCATAGCTCGTAGTCCATCTGGAGCAACAAATACCTATGGAAAATTACACCCTGGACCATATTCAGGGACTTGTGGGGAGTAATGGTCACCGTAACGTCACCCAGCTTGTCACAAGCGAGTAGCGCCCGTGATTGGGCAGGGGATTCCGTGTAGATGAGAACAGAACCGTTGCGCATTTTAAATAGTGAGTCCACTTCCCCAAACCTGTCCTCCAGATGGTCCACACAGAACTGAGGCTTGGTTGCTGAAAATGAGTCCCCATCAGTCCTGCTGCAAACGAGATACCTCGGAGGATTTTCTTCAGTCTGTTTTGCGGCCCGACTTCCCTCCCAAGTTGCTGTCAGGGAGGGGAAAGTTTGGGGGTCGTACATAGAGGCATTGAACTTTCCTCGCTTAGAGACGGCGGTTGTACGTCCGCCAACGTCACCCGATTTTTGTCTCTTCATTGCGGGTGATACGCCCCGATGCCACCTACTCCGATCAGGAGGTCTCCTCATGGGCGCCACCCAGCCACAGCAACGTCACCTGGTGGGATGACCGTTGCCGGGAGTCCTGATGCCCCACAGAGACAAGCATCGACTCCTTGGCTTGCATGAGGAGTATGCAGCTCTGGCACCGGTAGAGCGATCCCTGTGTTGTCAGGGGGCTACAGCCAAGAGGGTACATGACGACCCCACCACAACGGACTGGCTACCGTGTTGGCTTTCTGGCGCTATGTGAACCATCATAAAGGAGAGTGCTGAGATTAGTGCACAATGGACGCGACTTGCACGGAAAAAAGAAATGACGTGCCCAGTGGCAGAATAGAAGCCGCAGTCGCAAGTCCATTCCATGATGGGTGCATAAGATGGCATGGCACGAGAATTACATGTTGCACCACGTAAGGTGTCCTTCCCCAAATGGTTCGCTCTTCTAAAAAATTTTGAAAAATGGAAGTTCAAACCCACATAGGGGACCACAGATGTAAAGCCGATACATATGAGGACTCCTTTTAGTCGCCTCTTACGACAGGCAGGGATACCGCGGGCCTATTCTTACCCCCGAACCCGCAGGGGGGATTGTATTATTTCTACGAAATATATATCTTGTTCTAATCGAGCTTAGTGTTTCTAGTTTCTGCTGTCCCACTGGCTGGTCACCTCAGACTCCGTACCTGCACGCGCGTGTATCCTATTTCCCTGCGTCGGTCTCTCTCTACTCGGCCACCGACACCCAAGACAACCGGCGGAAACAAGACACAAAATATTTATCTACATCCCATGTAACTATTGTACGCCGTATGTTGTGCTTAGTCGCCGGGTGTAAGAAAGAACAAAATTCAATGTTACATGTATGAATGTTTGAAGGAAATTCGCACTGATTACATCGTTAAACATGGACACAGCACGTCGTATTTAAAGCCAAAGAATGGCTGAACATCTCTACCTGTGCGGGAATCAGGTATTTGACTGTTTACGTGAAATCGTGTTAAATGGTTAATAATGCTTGCTTTCTCCGACAATTTCAGTATTTAAAACAAAATATAGCAAATGAAACTCAAAACGCTACATTTCACTCATGAGATGCCTCAGACATTTACCTACATAGCGCAGCTCATTCTGTCGTAAGATTTAATAATGATGGTACATTGTTTACAAATTGACGTTTCGTAAAATGGTCTCAATATACTGCGAAATACCGTACTTTACAAATAAAAATAAAATTCCAGAAAAAAGAAAATGTGCATAAAATGCGGTTGAAACTCAATTGTAGAAAACCAAATGAGGCAGCGAGCAGAACGTGAGTTAACTCCTGTGAGGATCATTTTGATATAATTAAACACTCCGTATGAAATTAAAAAATTATTACTACATGATTACGATCATGAACTGCAACTGCAAATGTGTAAAATATTGCTGTGTACAGAATAGTGAACTGATGTTTTCATTGAAGGAACAGCTGTCACGATTTTAAAGGCCAGCGATTTATATTTAAATTCGTTTTCTAATATAGCTGGTGCAAGTGTAAATTACATGCTGATTATATATATATATATATGGTGTCTCCGAGTGGCCAGGCGTATTTTCTCTGGTGTCTGAGCAGATGTTTGGAATTTAGTTTTTGCGATGTGTAGCTGGACTTAGGCCAATCAAATTCTGCTGATCACGCCATTTCTTCACCACCCAGTATAGATGTAAAGCGTCGGTTTGTTTCCCGTCACGTACGGAATGATTTTTAAAGCGAGTTTTTGTGCTCAATCGATACAGCAGTCCCAAATTAGTTTACTGTGAAATTCGGTTTGTTGTTGTTGTGGTCTTCAGTCCGGAGACTGGTTTGATGCAGCTCTCCACAATACCCTATCCTGAGCAAGCCTCTTCATATCCACATAAGAACGGCAACCTACATCTGTCTGAATCTGCTTACTGTATCCATCTCTTGGTCTTCCTCTGCGAGTTTTACCCCACACACTTCCCTCTAATGCTAAATTCACAATTCCTTGATGTCTAAGAATGTGTCCCACCAATCTATCCCTTCTTTTGGTCATGGTATGCCAGAAATTTCTTTTCTCCCCAATTCTGTTCAGTACCTCCTTATTAGTTACGCGATCCACCCACCTAATCTTCAGCATTCTTCTGTAGCACCATATTTCAAAAGCCTCAATCCTCTTCTTGTCCGCACTGTTTATCGTCCATGTCTCACTCCCATACAAGGCAACACTCCACACGAATGCCTTCAGAAATGACTTCCTTAGGCTTAAATCAATATTCGATGTTAACAAATTTCTCTTTTTCAAAAATGCTTTTCTACCCATTGCCATTCTGCATTTTATATCCTCTGTACTGCGACCATCATTTGTTATTTTACTGCCCAAGTAACAAAACTCATCTACCTCCTTTATTGCTTCGTTTCCCAATCTAATTCCTTCAGCATCACCTGATTTTCTTAAGCTGCACTCCATTACACTAGTTTTGCTCTTGTTAATGTTCATCTTATATGCACCTTTCAGCACACTGTCCATTCCGTTCAATTGCTCTTCCAGGTCCTTTGCTGTATCTGACAGGATTACTATGTCGTCGGCAAAACGCAATGTTTTTAATTCTTCCCCCTGAACTTTTATTCCTTCACCAAATTTCTCCTTGCTTTCCTTCACAGCCTGTTCAATGTACAAATTGAATAACAATGGAGAAAGACTACAACCCTGTCTTACTCCCTTTCCAACCACTGCATCCCTTCCATGCCCTTCAACTCTGATAACCGCTGTCTGGTTTTTGTACAAGTTATAAATAACCTTACGTTCCCTATATTTTACTCCTGCTTGCTTCAGAACTTGAAAGAGTTTATTCCAATCAACATTGTCAAAAGCCTTCTCCAAATCTACAAAAGCTAGAAATGTGGGTTTGCCTTTTCTTAATCTATCTTCTAGGATAAGCCGTAAAGTGAGTATTGTCTCCCGAGTTCCTACATTTCTCCTGAACCCAAACTGATCTTCCCCGAGATCGGCTTCTACCAGTTTTTCCATCCTTCTGTATATAATTCGTGTTAATATTTTGCAACCATGACTTATTAAACTGATGGTTCTGTAGTTTTCACACCTGTCTGCACCTGCTTTCTTTGGAATGGGGATTATAATATTTTTCTTAAAGTCTGAGGGTACTTCACCTGTCTCATACATCTTACACACCAGGTGAAACAGGTTTGTCATGGCTGGTTCTCCCAGAGACTTCAGTAGCTCTGAGGGAATATCATCTACTCTAGGGGCCTTGTTTCGACTTAGGTCTTTCAGGGCTCTGTCAAATTCGTCTCTCAGTACAGTATCTCCTATTGCATCTTCATCTACATCCTCTTCCCTTCCTACAATATTGTCTCGAAGTTAATTTCCTTTGTAGAGCCCCTCTACATACTCTTTCCACCTTTCAGCTTTCCCTTCTTTGCTGAGAACTGGTTTTCCATCAGTGTCCTTGATATTCACAGAGCTGTTTTTCTAATCGCCAAATGTTTCTTTTATTTTCCTGTAGGCTGTATTTATTTTTCCCCTATTTATACATTCTTCAACATCCTTGCATTTGCCTTCTAGCCACTCCTGCTTAGCCATTTTGCACTTCCTGTCAATCTCATTTCTTAGTCGTCTGTACTCCATCTGGCCTGTTTCATTTACTGCATTTTTATATTTTCTCCTTTCATCGATTAAATTTAGTATCTCCTGTGATATCCAAGGATTTTTTGTAGGTCTTGTCTTCCTACCTATTTTGTCCTCTGCTACTTTCACTATTTCATCTCTCAATTTTACCCATTCCTCCTCTACTGTTTTATTTTCCCTTATTTCTGTCAATTGTTGCCTAAAGCCCCCTCTGAAATTCTTAAGAACCTCAGGTTCCTTCAATTTATCCAGGTCCCATCTCCTTACTTTCCTACCTTTTTGTAGTTTCTTCAGTTTCAGCCTACAGTTCATAACCAACAAGTTATGGTCAGAGTCTATATCTGCCCCTGGGTATGTCTTACACTGTAAAACCTGGTTCCGAAATCTATGTCTTACCATTATAAAATCTATCTGGTATCTCCCAGTGTCTCCTGGTCTCTTCCATGTATACAACCTTCTTTTGTGATTCTTGAACCAGGTGTTTGTTATAACTAAATTATGTTCTGTGCAAAATTCTACCAGGCGGCTTCCTCTTTCATTCCTTTTGCCCAGACCATATTCACCTACTATCTTCCCTTCCCTTCCTTGTCCTACTACCGAATTCCAGTCTCCCATCACAATTAAGTTTTCCTCTCCCTTAATTGTCTGAATAATTTCCTTTAGCTCCTCATATATTTCTTCGATTTCCTCATCATCGGCAGAGCTAGTTGGCATATAAACCTGTACTACTGTTGTCGGTGTTGGCTTCGTATCAATCTTGACAATGATAATGCGATCACTGTGCTGGTCATAGTAGTTTACCCGCATTCCTATTTTCTTATTCATTATCAATCCTACTCCTGTGATACCCCCAACTGATTTTGTATTTATAATCCTGTACTCACCTAACCAGAAATCCTGTTCATCCTGCCACCGAACTTCACTAATCCCCACTATATCTAACTTCAACCTACCCATTTCCCTTTTTAAATTTTCTAATTTTCCTACTCTATTAAGGGATCTAACATTCCACGCTCCGACCCGTAGAATGCCAGTATTGTCTTTCCTGATGATCACATCCTCCTGAGTAGTCCCCGCCCGGAGATCCGAATGGGGGACTATTTTACCCCCGGAATATTTTACCCGAGAGGATGCCATCATCATATGTTCATACAGTAGAGTTGCATGTCCTCGGGAAAGGTAACGGCTGTAGTTTCCCCTTGCTTTCAGCCGTTCGCAGTAGCTGTGTGGCAAAGCCACATTAGCTGATGTTACAAGGCCAGCTCAGTCAATCATCCAGACTGTTGCCCCTGTAACTACTGAAAAGGCTGCTGCCCCTCTTCAGGAACCACACGTTTGTCTGGCCTCTCCACAGATACCCCTCCGCTGTGGTTGCACCTACGGTACGGCTATCTGTATCGTTGAGGCACGCAAGCCACCCCACCTCGGCAATGTCTGTGGTTCATGGGAGTGGAAATTCGGTTTATCGAAATGTATTAACAGAGACAGTAAAATACAATTAACCAATTCTCCGGAAGCGGCTGTTTAGCGCTTCCATAGGGCAGTAGCAGACGCTGTTCGTCGAGGCGGTACAAATGAGATGGGGACCGTCGGGCGAGGACGAAGCACATGTGTTTCAATACGTCGGTGTCTGTCGTGGTTATCAACTGCGATGGACACCAGCTGAGAGCAATGGTAGTAGCCACAGTAGTTATGAAACACATTACAGTATCATATTCAAGACGATTTCACACAAGACCACGCGTTTTAGCTTCTGTATACCATAATATTTATCGAATTATACGGAGGCCTGAGATTAATAAAACACAGAACAAAGTAGATAAATCTGATTCAATTTAGCTTATTTACTGCACTTATTAGTGGCAACATTATACTGCATATTTACAAAGCATTTTTTGAGCCAAATGTTCAAATGTTTGTTAAGCTTATGGGACTTAACTGCGGGGTCATCAGTCCCTAAACTTACAAACCACTTATGACCTACCTTATACTAAAGACGGCACAAACATCCATGCCCGATGGGGGATTCGAACCCCCGACGGGGAACGGCCTCACGCATCGTAACATAGCGCCTCAATGCGCTCGGCCGCTCGACCGCGGCCATTTCCTGAGCAACTGAACAGTTAATACATTACTTAGTAGCTATCAAAGCAATTTCCTATAACGTATTTGCATTCCATAATTAAAATAAAGCCTAATGATTCTTTACTGTGGATACGTAATCCATTAACAGTCCACATACAATAAATAAAATGATAAAACCGGTTCAAAGTAAAGTAGCCTTCAAATGCTTAGAGCACAACAAAGGGAAATAGAGAAGAAGAAAATAAAACTTTATCAGCATTTCATTGGGGATGTACCGTACTGCAGGTGTTCCAACTAACCACCGTCTTGTTCTCTACACCGTTTCAGTCTAGAACAAATGCTGGCTGTAGCGCGTAGTAGAACATATGACTCATCAAGTACGGTATATTGAAGGCCTGCCTAACACGATTTTTCATCTAGTCACGGTTTTCACACTCTTCTGGATAAACAATATCTTTTATTGTACCCCAGAAGTAGAAGTCGAGGACAGGCAGATCGGGCGACCTAGCTGGCCACTGTATCCACATTTCTGTCTATTGTCTTATTGGGAAAAAGATCCCGTGCAGCTTGGCGCGCAGAATCAGTGCAGTGGCTTGGTGCACCAGCCTGTTGTAGCCACATTTGCCTCGTTCTTAAATCAATATCGTCGAGCAGAACAGGCAGTTCATTCTAAAGGAAATTGGTGTACATTGCCCCGTTCAGCCTGCCTTCAAACAAATGGGTCCAACACGCTTACCGATGATACCACTCCAGCAATTGACGTCCATCGGTGTTGATGATCTGACTCGCGGAACCAACGGGGATTCACGGAGACCCAAAAATGATAAGCAGTCCGATTTTGCACGCCTGTGCTGTAAAATGTTGACTCGTCGGTCAATAGAATCTTTTTTAAAAAAACGCAGGTGGTTGGTTTAATGGGCATTCATAAAACATTAGCCTGTTGGCCTTGTCATCCACTGAAAGCCTTTGGGTCACTTGCTGGCGGTATGGGTGCACTTTTTCGTGTTTCAAAATGCGATGCACCGTACAATGTGAGATTGTAAGTCTCTAGCGAGCGTTCTTGTACTGCTGTGTAGATTTGCATGTACCATATCCAACGTTATTGCATTGTACATCCGAACTGTCTCCCTGGCGACTTCATTAAACATCCCTACAATTCGTAGTACGGAAACTCGTCAGAAATATACTTTATATTAGAGTAACAAGAATTAAACAGGATGCTTGTACAAGATAACACTAGTATCACTTACCCATTACCAAAATCATGCCTGTTAGTTCTGAAGGTGTGTACATGTAGTAATGCACAGTGCGGTGTGGCCTAAAGAAAATTGCGTTGCGTCCGCTGCCAGCTACACTGTCGCACAGCACTTATCGTGTAGGTAAACGTGCTCGCACCGTCTTCCTTACCCGACTTGCCCCGTCGCGTGTGCCGCCACGCCTCGCGGCGCCTGCTACTGCCTTATGGAAGCGCTATACAGCCGCTTCCGGAGAACTGGTTAATTGTCGTGTTATAATGTCTCTGTTAATACATTTAGATAAACCAAATATCACACAAGACTAATTTGGGACTGCTCTATCGATTAAGCACAAAAAATTTCGCTTTAAAAGATCTTTTTGATCGTGACGGAAAAGAAACCGACGCTTTACATCTACACCGGGCGTCGATGAAATGACGTGAGTAGCAGAATGTGTTTGGCCTGAGTTCAGTTACAAATTGCAAAAAAGAAATTGAAAATATCTGCTCAGACACCATAGAAAATGCGCCTGACGGCTCTTGTGTGAGACACCCTGCATATATATATATATATATATATATATATATATATATATATATATATATATATATATATATATATATGATTTGTGTCTGGAAACGCATTTTTAGAGCATCTAGTGACTGGAAATACTTTTTATTAAATGTGAAGTACATACCCACTATGTCAATAATGCCAATCGAATCTATTTCACATTATCACATTCTTCCGCGACAATAAAAGAGAGAAGAAAATAATATAGAGTTGGACTTCTTAGCTAACACGTTGAAAGTTTCACTACAGAGTACCTTTAGTGTAAATTGCTCCAGTTGTTAAAGCTACTTCTAAACCCCTTGGAAAATATTTGCTGTTGGCACCTAAGACAAGATAGTTGTACTCTTTTTTTACACCTATTTAGTCTCCCAAGATTCGAAAGAAAATGGAAAGTTTCCATCCAACCAATCAGCACGATATGTGGAAAGTGATTAGTACGCACGATTAATTCGCCAATTACTCTGAATCCGAATTTCAACTAAATTGGTGGGCACTTGATTTGTATAGTGGTCATTAACCGTTTCGCGGCTGAAGGGGCGAGCGCCCTGGCTGCGGCGCGAGACCAGCTGTGGGCTGACCGGCAGCAGCTCACCGGGCCCCACGGCCGCTGTGGGCTACGGCCGCTGCACCCCAGTCGCGCGATGCGGTGACCACACGACTGTTCCCAATAACACTGTTTATAAAATCAGTGTCTCACTGCTCTGCCACGGCGGATGCAGTTTGTGACACGAAACAGCCTTTCAAATCTAATCGACACTGTTATAAGATTATCCTCGGCTGAGAACGAAAACATTTAAGTAAATTAGAATAACTTTTGTTATTTGTCATTGAAAAAAACTATAACTTGCGAAGTACGTAAACAAAATAAGTTACTACAATGTATTAAAATTTAATTAACATCGGCCGAGTATGTTTCGCAACATTTAGTTTTAAAGTGACTTGTTCGTAGGGAAGACCTGCAAAACTCCGACAGTTCTAGTTATAATCGTAAATAAAAAATATTTATTGAAATTTATGTTGTGCCATGTAGCATAATGGAGAATTAAACAAGAAAAATAATGATGTTATAATGAAACGCAAGTGGGTTTCACTGTATTTTCTCCCGTTTTAGGATTCTTTTTTTCTCTCCGAACAAACTCTGGTCCATTTACAGTGGAAGGCGTCCAGACGTATTTACTGTCCATCCCAGACTTCAGTTGTATTTCTTCAGTTTATCAGGTATAGGTGGTAAATCTTTCTTGTTTTTACGTACTGTGCCAATAGTATTACTGCACTTCGCATGGTGCCATAACAAAAATTCAGGACTCTAATACCAGTTGTCTATATAAATGCTATGATCTTTGTTGAGGTACGGTAACCAACTGACAACGACCTCACCTGATTTTCCCCAGTCAGCATTTCTACTTCAGTAGCGGCACCAGTGTAGACAATATAATTCAGAAAATAACTGTTTGAACCGTAGCCTTCGTCTGAAAAGTATGAACTTTCGTCATTTACTAGGTTCTCAAATGGGACTTCAGCCTCTCGGAATCTCTTTTTGACGTGTTCCACAGTCATGCGTATTTTCACAAGAATATCTTGCGATGCGGACGAATTGTCACTCAAGCGTAATAAACACAGTATCGAGTGGCTGAGCGCGATGAGGCCCTACGCTTCGATGCGTGAGGCCGTTCGCTGTCGGGGGTTCGAATCGTCCCTGTGGCATGGATGTTTGTGCTGTCTTTAGTATAACTTAGTTTATAAGTAATTTGTAAGTATAGGGACTGATGATCCCGCAGTTAAGTCCCATAAGCTTAACAAACATTTTAACAAACGCAGTATCACCTTGTACTTATCTCTGGCCATTATGTCAGAAAATACTGGTGTTTTCAGCAAGGAATCTTTTGACCAATATTCATTCACTCCTAACTATTTGGACCTTGGAGTAAGGAGGGAACAAGCCAAAAAGCAATAAAATTCTGGAGGGTCTATAGGTTTCCATCTTGTTAATCTGCTGGGCTCTGTAGTTATTTTTTCGGTAACAAATGTATACTTGTTCATATCTACAAATAGCTGAAGTACCAAAAAAGGATCTACATGGGTTGCTGATTCATCGAAATCTACCTTTAAACTAATAAAAGTGTTCGCGAAATTGTGACGATTCGTCGCAGGACGATTATCTGTCGAGTCATACAATCTTTTTTGTGTCGAAATTTTACGTAACACATCATCTTCTTTATCCTCTTAAGAAGAGGAATCTTCTGCGGAAGTTCTTCGTTGTGTTGAATGAATACCATTAGTTCCATACACATCCAGCTCTGTAGTAGCACTATCGTCATCGTCACTACTGTTCATCATGATGTCCACTACTTCCTTGTTTGATAAACTACGTTCCGGCAGTACAGTGAAACGCTGTTCTCTTGCCAAACAAAAAATACAGGACGGGCCCGATGGAGAGCTTGTGAGCAGGAAGGCCCAGACGTGAAATCTGTAGTGCTTACCGACATAACAAAGAAGACCTGTTAATGGCAGTGCCACCAGGAATGTTGAGCTGCGGGTAAAACAGAGTCGCCGCCGCTCCATTGTGTGCCCGGGCCCTGGGCATACATGAATGCCCTTAGCCTTCAGGCCGCACTACCTGCTGGGCGTATATGAATGTCGGTAGCCGTCTGGGCCTCCTGCATGCCGGGCGTACATGTATGCCCGTAGCCGCGAAAGGGTTAATTACCGTCTTCATTTAAAAGTGAACTACGTACGTTTATGTTGTATAGTTCCTACCGTTCCTATCGTTGGTGTCAGTCCTGACAAAGGCAAGTAACAGTTTTCAATGTAAGACTATTTTACTTCATATGCAGTTTTCGTTTTTTCTAATTAACGGCATGTAAAGATCTAGCTTGTTTCTGAAAAACGATAGTACCATAAAACATCAACGTTCAGAAGGTACTAATATCACCCTTCACAAAATTCTTTTCCATTCTTAGCGTTTCCGATCACGTAACGTAATATTGAACTTTAATGAATTTCATGCTTACTTACATAAAAGTAACACATGATTCCTAAGAATAATGACGGTAAATGCTATTTTAATGTTATACAGGGTGGCGCAGGGGAACGGGAAATTTTGAACGTTACAGTTGGCAGCGCTGTAGCGCCGGCAGATGTTCGAAACTTTGCACAATTGATGTGAACGCTTTTCCATTTAGTAATCATGGAGAATTTGACTGGTGCGGAACGTGCAGTAGCCTTGAGTTCGTTTTACAAAAATGCTGATATTGCGATTGCCGCGCAGAGAACATTCCGACATCATTACCAGCTTGGACGTCATGGACGTGTCCCATCTGCGCATGCGATTACAACGTGGGTGCGTAATTTTGATGAAACAGGATCTGCTTTGAAAAAGAAACCTCCAGGTGGCATTCCAACGGTACGTACCCCAGAGAACATTGCAGCTGCTAGAGCTGCAATCGAGAGAAGTCCTCGCCGCTCCGTTCGACAGCATGCATCTTCGCTAGGGATTAAGTGACGAAGCTTACAAAGAATACTGCACGAATTAAACTTCCATCCCTATAAGTTACAGATTGTGCAACACTTACATGAACGAGACCCAGCGTCACGTATGGAGTTTAGTAGCCAGATATTGGCTAAAATCAACGAGGACGCGAATTTCCTTGGTAACTTATACATATCAGACGAAGCCCATTTCTACCTGATCGGATTCGTGAACAAACAGAATTTTCGTTATTGGGCACAGGACAATCCTTTTGAGTTGCACCAGCGACCACTACATAGCGCCAAGGTCACAATATGGTATACTGTATCATGTCATGGTGTTATCATCCCTTATTTTTTTGAACGTGAGGATCGTAGTGCAGTGACAGTAACATCCCCTCGATATCTTGAAATGCTTCAAACATTCTTTACACCGAGACTGTACGAGCTTAATATTAACGTCGAAAACATGTTGTTTCAGCAGGACGGAGCCACGTCACACACTGCCAGCAGTTCGTCAATTGTTTGGAAGACGCATTGTTTCGCGTAACGGTGACATTGCATGGCCTGCGAGATCCCCTAATCTTAGTGTGTGCGACTTCTTCCTGTGGGGATATCTTAAAGGCAAGGTGTACCTTACACGTCCTGCTACAATCTATGAACTGAAGGAGAACATTGAAAACGAAATCACTGCCATTCCCCAATATTTGCTACACCGCGCATTCCACAGTTTTCATAACAGGCTGTTAGAGTGTGAACGCCGAATGGGAGCACATCTTTTCGATGTCATCTTTAAAAAGTAAAGAGACACTTTTTGACATTTTGATTGTAATGGCATACTGAATACATTCACTTTCGTTAAAAATTACTAGTTTTATGAATTTATTCATGGAAATTACGTTATTTCGAAACTTTCCGTTTCCTGCGCCACGCTGTATTACTTCAGAATAACAAGAAGTCGAGCCATGTTTTTCAACGTAGGAAAATAGTTTATTGTATAATGCAATGTATTAGCACTCGAGGATAGCAGACATTGTGAGACACAGAGAAGTGTGGATTGGTCGGGGAGACGTGCATGGAAAACATTATATCTAAGGCGACCGCTCAAGAAAAGCGGAAAATCCAAGTTCGCATCCTGGTTCGGCACAAACTTCTGTACGTTTCCAATAAATTATGCAACCGCGAATATATTAACATTTGAGTTGAAATCGCCGTAGTGTATTTACATTGAATGCACCTTACGATTTTTAACGTAGCTTGTCCATAGAAGCAACCATTGCAGTATCAAATTCATATCTTCCTAAAACTATTGGATCAAACGGCTATCCATCTATCCCCACACTTACGAACTACGTAAACAAATATTAAGGACAACACACACACACACACACACACACACACACACAGAGAAACGAAGGAAGACTCGAAACTCCGGCGGGAACGGAGGCGTAACAATTTAATCTACTGCAGCCCCACAAGTTGTATGCGAAATAAATACACTTTATCCATATTTCAACACCCTCTGAGGGCGTCTTCAACAGAAGAATAAAATTCTGACAAGAGACGTTAAAAATTAAATCATATTATCCTCATGTCGTATGTATGTTCATTAGGTTTGTCCATAAAATACATGGTAGGTGAATACTAGCCGGTTTAATGTATTTTAAATTGAACTGCCTGTTCGCAATGGGCTGCCGCAGAATTTGCAGTCAGAAGCGGCATCAGAGTCTGATGAAATTTAAAGTCAACTGGCTGGCCGCTATGGCCCGCCGCAGATTTTGCAGTCACGACTTCAAATACTGCGGCAGCTCAAAGCGGCCACCCACTGTACTTTAAATTCCTTTACTCCCCAGGGGGCCCACAGCTCTTTTGTGGGTACGGGTGTGGCGCGCTCAGGTCCCCGCGCCATTGCGGTCTTCCTTCTCACTCTCCCAGGCCGCATTACCCCCCCCCCACCCACCCCCACCCCCCCACAGTTGCTCCTCCATGCCATTCCTCCTGACACCCCTCTCCACCCCGTCCCTAGGTGTTTTCGTGTTGATGGCCCGGCGATTTCCACAATACGGATGGTCCTGAAATTTTGTTGCCGTTTCCACCAGTTTCGACCCAGTTTGATCCCCCTCGGGGTGTGACCTGCATTCAAATTTCCGTTTTAGTCTATGGCGCAGATTCCCATCATTTCCTTACCAATTCCTTCCTCGCCGTAGCACCGTCCTCCTCCCCCCGTTGCATCACCAGTATATGTAGCCAGTCCCTGTGATGGTGCTGTTATGTACCCTCATGGTTGAGCCCCCTGAAATGCACAGGGATCACACTGCCGTTGCCTGATCTGCAACCTCCTCCTTAATACCAAGGAGTAGATGATTGCTTGGTGGGGCATAAGGACTCCCAACAACGGTCATCCTGTCAGGTGACGTTGCTGTGGCTGGGTGGCGTCCATGAGGAGAGCCCCTATTCGGAGTGGGCGGCATTAGGGCGGATTTCTGGCAATGAAAAGGAATAAAACTTCGCAAAACATTGTCGGTAACTCAGGTGTCTCTAAGCGTGACGAGTTTCAATTTAATGCTGCAAGGCATGATCCCAAATCGTTTCCTTCCCTAACTCCATCAAGCGGGGAATGTGGGCCCATGAAGGAGACTGAGCCATGCTCACCATGATGTCTAGTCTGTACAAGAATGGATGGGGAATCTTTCCAGGTAACTAAGCCTTCATTATTGGCGACCACCTTGAGGACAAGTTTTGAAAAGTTGCTGGCATGTACAAAATGCGTGATGGTTTGCTCCTGATACAGGTGGAGTCCATTGCTCAGTCACGGAACCTGCTAGCCTGTGACCACTAAGGCGACATTCCTGTTTCCACAATGCCTCACAAATCCTTGAATATAATGCAGCAGGGTCATGTATCACAAAGATCTTTGGCTGCAGATTGGTGAGGAGTTGCGTCAGAATTTACAATGACGTGGCGTCCACTTTGTCCGCCGCACCTTCTGGGGACAGATAGATAATAGGGTGGCCACCGGCACTTTCATCTTGGTCCTTGAGGGTGACAGTTTACCCGAAATAGTCAAGGTGATGATGTATCGCTGTTGTAAAGTTCCACCATACATCCCCCCCCCCAATGCGCTATTTCAACTGTTGGCGTTTTGGGCACATGTCCACTCATTGCGCTTCTGCAACCTGTCGCGACTGTGGCAGTCCCTTAAATCCAGATGCTGCCTGTGCCCCTCCCTCTTATTGCATAAACTGCAGCGGTCACCACTCCCCATGCTCACAGGACTGTCCTGTTCTACGTAAAGAGCTAAAGATAGTTGAATATAGGACTCTGGACCGCCTAACATACTCTGAGTCTCATAGAAAATTTGAGACACTACATCTAGTCTCTCTGCTAACATCATAGGCTGCAGCTATGTTGATAACGCCACCACTGGTGGCTATTTCCACACCTACCCTAGCAATCCCCTGTGGGCCCTTTGCGCAGCCAGTCGACGTATCTGGGGGCACCCCATCTTCTGCGGGTTCTCCTTCTCTGGCTCCTTCTTTTGGGAATGGGACCTGTGTACCCGTTCCACCAGTCTCACCCAAGAAATCAGACACCAGCCAGCAGCTGAAGGATCCTCGGTCAGAAAGCCTTCTGGCTCCTCATTCTTCCCATGCTCCTAAAGCCCCTCCGGAGAATTCCCCTTTCCCCATGAGGCCCAAGGAACGGTGGGAGGACAAGAAAGAAAAGACCGAAAACCGCAAGGAGACAATGGAGGCCCTGGTGTCACCGGCCCTTGCGCCTGATGCACCTGAGAACGAGGTTATTCTTCTAGCGACACCCAAGCACTTGGCCATCGACACCTGATGCAGATGTGGTACCTGCCGACCTATCAGCCCCGATCGCTTATCTCTCTTCACCCTTTATTATTTTGGGAGATTTTAACGCTCATCACACTCTGTGGGGAGGGGGGGGGGAGGGACCAGACTTCAGGATGTGGTCGAGACATCGAGCTGGTTTTTACCTAGCTTGACCTTTGCGTCCTTGATACTGTGGCCCCGCCCATTTTAGTGTGGCCCACGGCACGTTTTCAGCCGTAGATTTTACCGTGTGTAATCCAGGCTTATGTCCGCTGCTTAACTGGTGGGTACATAACGACCTTTGTAGAAGCGATCACTTTCCCATCTTCCTTTCACTTCCCCACCATCAATGCCATCAATGCCATGCACGCCTACATTGCTGGTCCTTCCACAAAGCCGACAGGGCAACATACACTTCAGCTGAAATTTTTGATACTCCTCTCCCTGCTGACGCAACAATGGCAGCTCACAGCTCACAACTGCAACTGTGAAGTCATTTACACTGACTGTTCTTTGGATGACGGCCGCACTGGATACGGCTATATGCATATCGATTATGTTGAGCAACGCTCTTTATCACCTGGCAGCAGCGTCTTTACCGCTTAACTGGTAGCCAAATATTGCGCCCTCAAACACATCCCCACCTGCCCTGGGATCACTTTCCTTACAGGCAGTGACTCACTGAGTAGCTTGCAGCCCCTTGATCAGCGTTACCCCCGTCATCCAATGGTCAGGGCGATCCAGGACTCGCTTTTGGCTCTTGATGACTCTGGTCGCTCAGTGACGTTCATTTCGACCCCTGCCATGTCGGGTTTCCGGGTAACGAGAGCGTTGACCAGCTAACCAAACAGGCTACCACTCGCCGCCCTCTAGCGTTTGGCATCCTAGAACCCGACTTTCGCCCGCTGCTGCGCCGTTGCACAACTGTGCAACGCCAAATGGTTTGCTGTGGACGTAACCAATAAGCTGCAAACCATCAAGGAGACAACATCTGGCTGGAAGGGACTCTGTGGCCATCTGCCGTCTCCCCATTCGTCACACCCGGCTGACGTATGGCGGCGCTCCATTGACAGTGGTCCATCTTATGCTTGACTGTCGTGTTTTAGCTCGCCTGTGGCGTTGTTTCAACCTCCCAAACAGGCTCCCTTTGGTGCTGGGTGACAATGCCTCTGTGACCGATTCCGTTTTACGATTTCTTCGTGCAGGAGGATTTTGCCAGTTGCTATGAGTTTTATGGTTGGTCTTTTAGTTCATCATCTGTGTTCCTATTGTCGTGTCTTTCAACTAGACTTTTCTTGTGTAAGCCATATAGTTGGATTTCCTCTTTTATCCCCACAGTCGGTCAACGACAGTCATAGGCTCTGTTGTTTTATCCATTTTTCTCTGATATTTGTTACCATGTGATCGGCTTCTCTTGACAATGGCTTCCTTTTATTCCACACTATTTTAAATTCATTTTAGGCACTTTTATCACTGATTCTGCTTTTCTACGTGTCGCCTAGTGATGCAATGGGTGATTGATGGCCATAGTATTTTAGTCCCCCTAAAACCGCCAAACCAACCAACCAACCTTAAATTCCCTTAAACCCGATAGTATTAACCTAGCATGTATTATTATGAACAAACGTAACGTCATTTCACACGGAATGAGCATAATATGCTCTATGTTTTAACGTCTCAAATCATACTTTTGTTCTTCTGACGAAGACCCCCTTAGATGGTGTTGAAATATTGATAATGTGTGTTTATTTAAAATCAACTTGTGGGGCTGCGTGTTTCCTTTTACAGTAAATTGACTGCACTGTTGAACAATGACACTGCACGTTGTGGGACTGAAAATTAACACGTAATCTGACAAAAATGTGTACGTTTAATTGCATACTTTTATTAACGAATGAGTATAATAAGGTCTGATGACGTTATACAATTTATCACCAATTATCCTCAATAGAAATCGGCATCCTCTTGCGCCAATATGACTGACTTCGGTTACAGTATTCCATCTATTAGTAATAGTGTTATTTTACTTAATGTTGCTCTTAACAATAACAATGGTACAACTGAAATCGCACATTTTACATTTATTCCCAGCCTCGTCACAGTCTATTGTAGGCTTATATTAGTAACCTCGTACATTTGGAAAAGAATCGAAACGTATTTATTACCTTAATATGCATAAAACGTAGTTTTCAACCCCTTGGGTAGGCTATAACGAGGGAAAGAAATGTAATAACGATCCAAGGTGGAGTGGCCCAGCACTCTAATGTGCCTTGCTTCGTTGCGAGCGGTTGCTCGCAGACGGAGGTTCGAGTCCTCCCTGGGACATGGGTGTCTGTGTGTTTCCCTTAGGTTAGTCCAATACGTTTCCAGACATCTGGATGTTTTTCTTAGTAACGAATATCTGTAGGAAATTATGTAAATTAGGTAAACGGTCAATAACTTTCCTGGAATGCGAGGTTTTCAATATAAGACGACATAATATTGTTCTTTCTCTATCGGTAAAACGTCGCTTTTCGTTTAATTCAAAATACATCTCCTTTCTGTTTACAAAGTGAGTCACAGTTAATAGTACCTCACAATTTGTCTTCCATTTCGAAAACAATTTCTTTGCAGCACACACAAATTCCCATGAATTGTAGCAAAGATTTATTTCTCCGTTTTTGTTCTAGTTGTAAGATTTCCCTGAAAATATCTAACTGTGGAATAGAACTGAATAACCATCAACAATAGTAAAAGAAAAAACAGAAACATATTAATTACATCCCCTGCGAGTAAAGCAGGAACGACAGCATCTGTAACTTGCGATGGATTCCCTGATGCTCTGCACATTTTGCGTCACCACTCCTTCATTAGGTGGGTCCCTGTAGTCGCCTGGCAAAAAGCGACCTTACCGATCGATCGATACCGAAGGCTTCGTATCGTATCAACTAAATTTCACAAATCTTGAGAGAAAAAATTGCTTCTTGTGCTTAAGAAAGTAAATATCAGCAAAAGTGCATTGGAGTATTTCGATTTATTACAAATGGATTATATGGGTAAGACTTAAAAGCCTCCTTGACACAGGAAATAAGAAGTAATCATCGTCACGATAGAAGGGGAAAAGGAAGATTAAAGTTTAATGTCTGTTCGACAGCAGTGTCATTAGCGTCGAAGCTCACGGTAGGACGTTTGGGCAAGGAGGGTGAAGGAAATCGGCCGTGCGCTTTTAAACCTACTGTCGCTGCATTCGCCTGGAGTCATGTTGGGGAATGACGGGAAACCTAAATCAGATTGGCTGTAGGAGGATTTGAACCGCCGCCCTACTGACAGATTAACATTGTGGTGGACTGAAATTGACAGCCAGTGGGACGTGTATTGAGCCGTCCACTCTTCTCCTCATAAAGCTCAATATGGCAGTTACTTATTAGATAGTTAATGAATATATTATTTTGAATGGTATTAAGATTAGAGGACACATAATTGTGTGAATTTTATTTGTCTTTGTTTCATATATTACGACGGTGCTGCACTGAACACGAAGACACTGCCTGCTGTTGCGGACCGCGACTGACAATGTTTTTTAACAACAATCATTATTAATGAAATGTAATAGAAATATATTTAAAATGTTTAGTCTGTTTTTGTAAGGACTATTGACAAGATGTCAGATTGCAACTGTGAGGTTTCTTTTTTTTTCTTGTGACACTAATTACGTCACCTCTAAATGAATAAAAAGTTTATGAATGAATTTACTGATGAAAATATCAAATCAAGATATACAAATATTTTTTCTAAAGTGATGAACTATGTTGATGTGAATTCTGAGTGTGATCAGCTCGACTTATGAAAAAAGTGTGTGTCACTAAAGTTGCACGAAAGTTCACATTGTTTTATTGATGGAATATATACGAGTGCGGTGAAACAGAAAACTCTCGTAGAGCCCTCAACAACAATTTTACTCAAGATTTGCGAACTTATAGAATCTGATAGTAGAAAGCAACCCTGAAATATTTTAAATAGTCAAGTCAAGAAATTTAATATGAATACTTTGGAAACTAATATTATCGTCAATGATAATTATTGTAAGTTGGTGCTAGTTATATTCGGGTTCGAAGTCACGGTCATTTATAGAGGTGTTTCTTAATGAAATCAGAGTTCATTCAAACTAGTACCACCACAAGGGCTGGGACTTTGTCTAGGAAATTTGACACTGACGGAGTATGAAATGAAAATTTTATGACCCGTTCCGGAACAGTTTTCGCCTGCCCAGACGTCGTCTCACAAACAGTACCTCTCAAGCCGCAATGCAATATTTAGTCTCTCGTATGATGAAAATATCTTTATCGTGTATTAATTGCGTTAAGCATTTACAGCATTTACAGCATTTCTCTATAATATTAAAATGATGCACTACTCGGGAAAATTATTAACAACACAGCGTGCATTTCTCGCAGATAAGTGACTTATCTCCAACTTCGACACTTATGGAGTTGTAAAATTATGCACAAATATTGCAGATTGTTATCAAGAACTTTTCTGTTTATTTCTGTAAAAGTATACAACGGAATAAGAATTAAATAACGTTTTCAGCGTACAAAATAACGCCCGCAAATCGTCATATAACACGTTATATCGTCACGCGGGCTAACGATCCTCTGCTCTTAAACTTTAAAGGGAGCTGAGGATACAGAGTCTCCTTTCCAAAATCAAATATAAATAATCGGAATTCATCAAGACCATAAAATATAATTAAATATTTGGTGCGATTTAAGTAAAATACTGCGACTTTGTACATTTTTTCGCAGCCTCCTTACAATCTACTTTATTGTCTGCTTATATTGGAAACGTGGTATCTTATGAGAAGAATCACAAACATTTTTATTACTTTAATACGAATAAAACATAGTTTTCAACCTCTAGGGTGCGCTGTAACGAGGGAAAAATGCAATAACGACTATATCTAGGCAATTATTTGAATTAGGAAAATAATGATCAACTTTCCTAAAACACGAGGCTTTGCATATATGCCGCCATTATTTTCATCGGTACAACAGCGTTTTCGTTTCCTTTCAATCCTTCATTATTCATGGATGATACAGCTTTCGTTTACAGTTTGAGTTACTGTTTAGGTAAAGTTTAGAAGAAATAGTTTCTCGTTCATATTTGAATATCATCATTCAAAGTCTTCTAAAGATTCTAAACGATATACTAATATACGTACAAAGATCACAAAAACTTGAATAACACCACCTGGATTAAATTCGAGCCCGAAAACTCCCGTTTTAGCTACCAGTCTCTTCCTCTGCCTCAGTCACAGGTAGGATTAAGGCCTGTACTGAGAAATCTGAAATTTAAAGTAGATCGATTAGCCAGTGTAACGGGCGAGACCTTGACTGACCGGATGCCTTCACAAAGGCTTCCGTGGTGTTTCATGCTACACCGTGTGGACCCTTTCTCTAAAGTAAAAACACCGTATTAGGGCATTCTATAAATATCAGCAAACTACCTAACAGAGAACTAAAACCGAACTCTAGGAAAATGGTGTTCCTATCTCTGCAATATATTTGTTGTTATGAAGAATTTCAAGTTGAGGGAACAAAGGGCAGTACGGTGGGCAGGGGTCTATGGGCTACATCTAATCCGCATATAAATCTACATGCCATCGTATAGCGCATGTCGAATGGTATCTCGACCGCCAATAACTATTTACTTTCCTATTATACTCCAAATATAGCATTGCCAAAATGACTATGTGCGTCCCTAAGGGGCCTAATTTCTGTTATCTTTGTGGTCCTTTCTTTAAATATGAGTTAGCGGTAGTAGAATGATTGTGCAGTTATCTTCATATGCCAGTCTTCTAGTTTTCCTTAACAATGTTCCTCAGGAATAACGTCGCCTTCTATGAACGGAGCACCATTTGTGTTCCCGAAACACATCCGTAATACTCAAATGTTAATCGTACCTACTTTTGTGTCCCGACTTCGTCGCCGCTTTTGTGTCCCAGCCTCGTCGTAGGTGTCCGTGGCCGAGTGGAATGAGACCGACACGCTGGTGCAGGTACGGAGGGGAGCAGCCAGAAACTATAAACACTAGAGTAAATTAGAAAGAGATATATATTGCACAGAATGTAACAATACTTAACTTTTACATAGTACTGCAGAATGTTGATACATAGTTGTTAGAGGCCTGCCTAGTGCCTGTACGATAGCAAAGTCTTCAATGGTGCCTATCTGATTACGAAGGTCCTAACTCGTTGCTATCTCAGTCCGAAGTGACCGATGTCCTTCAGTGGTGGCCACGAGCGGCGTTGTCGCAGAGGTCGCTCGTGGCTGTCGTCGTGAGAACGCCGCGCCGTGCGTGCATGGCGGCGCGCGGCGAAAGTAGGTGGCGCGCACTTTGTACTTGTGCGACACCACACCTACCAGTAACAATTAAAAAAAGCAGCCCGCCTTTGAATAGCCTCTATGAGTTCCTGATGTGTATATCAATCACATCAGCAGTGTTCGAGAATAAGTCATACATCATGTTCTACACGCTATCTCCTTACTGACGCAGTACGTCTTCCCAAAATCTGCCAGGAAACCATAGTAGCGTATTCAGCTTCCCTACAACTGGTGTTACGTGCTCGTTACATTTAATATCGCACTACAATGTTTTAGGCCTAGTTATTTAATCAACGCAACTGTGTCAGGCAACACTTTAATAATGCTCTATTCGAATATTACGGGACTGTATTTACTACTCGTTGGTATTAATTTACACTCTTTCACTTTCCAACAATTTATCTAACCTGCAATTTTGATAGCTCCGTATTTGTTTGCTGACTGGGATTGCGGGTGGTCAGTTATCAGAGGGCAGCTTCCAACATCAGTAATAACATATTTTATTTAATTAGGTAACTTTTTCCTGTGCCCCACTGACACCATCATCAGTGCCCCAGTCACGAACTGAAGTAACAAGCCGATCAGTTATGATTAATTAATGTGAGCCGATGTGGAATTTGATACTTGTAGATCTCTTAGAGTATATGTGGCTCCTTCAAACGTCAATCAACAACTAAACCTCCAAGTCATCTGGAATTTTAACTTAATAAGAATATAAAGATGGGCATTTTCGCCAAATTCGGCAGCTAATAACTTCCACCTAATTCCACAGCTAAAGAAACGTATTACTAATAATCATTTTGACGTACTCGGAGAGGCTGTGACGTAGTTGGGTTGTATTGGAGTAGTCAATGTACAACTTTGGTTGATCGGTAGTTCAGATTAGACCCACATTTCGTGTCAATTTATCCATACTAAAGAGATCGCGTAGGATGCAGAATATGTGAGAAGAAGATCACACGATAAATGCTTAGGCAACAGAATGAAAACATATTTGCTAATGTTACTGCGATATATCTGAAGTTTGATGCCCTTGTGGATGTGAAATTGGTCAACGAAATAAGAATCTTAAAAATTTTAGGACATTATATGTTCAATACAATTTGTTGCATATGATAATTCTTAGGCTGTTGTAACCACAGATGATAAAAAAGTAAAATGAGAAACATGTAAAATTATTTATTTGAAATAATAGTGTTATTGTAAATTTTTTACACAATATTCACATTATGTGATACTGTTCGTAACAAACACACATCAATCATTTCTGCTAAGGTTAACGTATGTTTAATCTAAAGCTGATCTTTATTTCGGGACAGTATGTGCATTTTTTACTCAGTAAAGCAGTTTTTCTTTGCTAAAGCATATTCGCGCGCGCGCACAGTTGCTAGTGTGTGTGTGTGGGGGGGGGGGGGGGGGGGGGTGGATTCGCGTGTGCCTGTACGCGCGCGGCCCGCCATGCCATGTATTATGGCTTTCATCTACAGCCATTAATGTTACTTCTGTATGCCACCGAACGAAATTGCGCCGTGTATAGCACAATGGACTCGGAAATACGGCGGTTCATATCTTGGCCTCTGGCCATTCTGCTTAAGGCTGCCCGCGATTTTCGAAAATCAAAGAGCGCAGCTGCTTTCCTTCCCCATCCTTAACAATCAATAAATAAATAAAAACAATCCGTGCATGTGCTGAGTCTCTAATCAACACGATGCCGACGGGACGCTAAACGCTCACTCTCTTTTCCTTTTCGTCCTTCCTTAAAGTCCTCTGACGTCATCTACCCATACTTTACTGCATCATATGGAACTTTTTTAATATTTTGAATCCATCGATGAACATGCGTCATGTGTAATTCAGTCACATGTGTACATTTATTAGCAACTAGTGTACCATTTTACACTTCACTAACTTCACACATTAACTTGTTATTCTGCCTCATCTAGTAAATATCAAAATCCATCTCTCTATTATTTACTAAGCCATTTGAACGGTTTTTCCTCAAAAATTTTAGATTCACTGGTATACGAAAGCTGGCAATAAACAATGTTTGTAAGCTATCCGTATCGAACTGCATAATCTAAGTTCTGAAAACCCTCCTTCAAACTGTACTGGCAGTAATTGTAATGATTCACTCTGGAACTGTTATATACTTAGGAAGAATTTGTACCATCACAACTGCTTGTTAGTCACGACCCACCTCCAGAACTTACAGCATAGCAGAGACACAACACATATAATTAGGAACAATACCGTGGGTAAAATTATTACCGAGAGGTAAGTTAATATATTCATGACATCGTGGCAACTGTATGTGTACAGTAATCTCAGAGTTCTACCCACGACCGCTATTTTTTTTTTTTCACTACTAATTTCAAGGATTACATTTCTTGTCCAACAAATGTTCAAATGTTTGTAGAACTTATGGGACTTAACTACGGGGTCATCAGCTTACAAAGTACTTATGAACTACCTAAGACTAAGGACGGCACAAATATCCATGCCCGAGGGGGGATTCGAACCCTCGACCGTAGCGGCCGTGCAGACCGTGACTGGAGCGCCTCAGTCCCCTCGGCCACCGCGGCCGGCTTCTTGTCCATTCTTAGGAGTACATACAGTTAACTTCAGAAAGAGAAAGGAAAATCGGATTCAGCACAGAGAATCTCACAATAAGACTGAAGATTTTTTCGTTGCGGTTTTAATAGGTACAATATGTTGCCATTATAATTAAGTTTCAAAAGATAATTTTGGCATGACGTACAGCAGTTACAACTTCTTATTCGTTTCCCTTGTCTTTTTTACCGCACTGACTACGGGTCGGCATGTTTACTATGGTTAAGGCGTGGTTAATTTCAGAGGTGACCAGTTGCTCTTTCATGCTACCTATAATTCTGTACAAATGAAAGAATGTGCACGCATTCTACATGTTTGCGAATCGTTAAACTGAATCGGGTCTTCGGTACCACCCCAGTATTCGTCCAGTGGGAAGAGGAAAACTGGCTTAATAATCTCATCCTGGCTGGCTGGCACACCGAACCTCGTCGTTAATCTCCCGAACGGAATCGAACCTGCACCTGTGCAACTCCCCGTCCCGGAATCGAGCGCTTTAATACGCTCACTACCCAGGCTGATACTACCACCAGAAAAAAAAAAAAAAAAATTAAAAAAAAAAAATAAAAAAATAAAGAAATAAGGAAATACATTGTGCAATAATATTGTCCACGTAAATAAACAAGTTTCAACGGACTAAGACGGCGCAATTCTTGTTCAAATGTTTGTATAGCTTATGGGACTTAACTACGGGGTCATCAGTCCCTACACTTACAAACTACTTATGAACTAGCTAATCCTAAGGACAGCACAAATATCCATACCCGAGGGGGAATTCGAACCCCCGACCGTAGTGGCCGTGCAGGCCGTGACTGTAGCGCCTCAGTACCCTCGGCCACTGCGGCCGGCCGCAATTCTTGACCCACTGGCTAGGCAAAATTCAATTCGCCATCCGCTCAGCCATAATAAGGTTGTCTGTACTTTTCCAAAGCGTCTAAATCTCGGTGTAGCAACTGTGTCAAATTTTCAGACTTGTTCTCCACTCGGCGCTTGGGCTTCGACTATGACCATAACCATTAATAGGAAATTAAAACACAATACTTTCTTTTTTATGGTATTTCAATTATGTCACTTCCAGTTAGAAGCCTAAAATCTGAAATGCGTCGTAGAAAGAGCACAGTATACCCGAGCTTACTTTAAATAAGCGTTTATAGTGTTACTCTCCTAAAGATTTTACCGATGTCTTGTGGTAGCTTGCATTCAGAAGAAAGGAAATTTACATTTTAACTGTTGTGCTGGTAATGCATCAAACACATTTTCTACGCTTCCGCAAACGCGGGAGCCTGTGTACAGCCAAGCGGGTAGCTGGGTCGTCTGCATCGGCCGCCCGCCCCCGCAATGGCACTGAAAGGCCCAGGGGCCCTCAGCAGGCAGCGTTCACGTGACAATAAGCCCTTCGCCGATTGGCCTGTGGATAAGCCTGTCAGCGCCAGGAGGCAGTCAGCACGAGTTCTGCGTCGGATGCTAAGATAACGGCTGTATACCGGCAGAGCTTACCCGGCGCGATCTGAGCGGAGACGATGAATGGCTCACGGGTGTGGAAACGCGCTGTCACGCGCTCGTGGCCTCATGTGGGCGCACCGCTGCCAGCCATGTGCACACTACCCGCTGCATTGTCGCTCCTTAATGCAGTATAATGAGAATTCATACACAAAAGAGTGAAAGATATAAGATATAGCACTGAAACACGTCAATGACGGAACTTGAAAACGTGTGTGCCATCGGGATTCTAATTCGTGTCTCCTGCAAACTGGGCAGTTGCACTGTGTACTACGCAGCAACAACACTTCGCTCATGGACTACCATAGTACGATTGTTGTCAGAACTAAATTTTCAACTTCAGCACACACTGCTGACGTAGTGTCCATTCATATGAACCTCATAAATTCCTGATTTTCACCGAATCTCGTAGGTATTATAAAAGGTTATCCATCTGCACTGGCTGTATTTTCCTTAATTAAATACAGGATTGCAATAAAGTTCCGGATTGCTGCTTATGTTTTATTTAATAGTGCTACAGCTGTTTCGACAGTTTGTCATTCTCAAGTGTGTCTACGATGTTTTGACGTTAAATGTTGACATCTGGCGTAACTGATGCATAAATTACATGGAAATATACACGTATTTAGTTGTTGTATACGGTTTTTAGCTGTCAGCTATTATGCAGCTTTTTACGGTAAAACTTTAAATTAAAGAAAACTTTTTTTTCGTAATTAACAACAGCTTTGCCAAAGATGTTTACATATATAGTAATCAACTTAGTTGAATACGTGTATATTTCCATGTAATTTATGCAACAGTTACGCCAGATGTCAACATTTAACGTCAAAACATCGTAGACACACTTGAGAATGACAAACTGTCGAAACAGCTGTAGCACTATTAAATAAAACATAAGCAGCAATCCGGAACCTTATTGCAATATCTTTCTACGACATATATGATGCTGCAGGCTCGACAATTAGGAAATTAAATATAGGATGCTTAACAATATTCATGTTACATATTTCCATCCGTTGCACAGTGGACGAATAAGATCATGTTTTACACAGGAATCGATGTCTGGAAATGTCATTCAAAGACAAGAAATGGTGCCACTCACTAAAAATTCACTAAAAGTTACAGACGTTGTGTATGCAAACACAACAATTGTAAACAATTGCGATATAGCTTCCACAAATGTGGATAACGTATTATTACTGCAAAATAGCATTTAGATAGTTGAACCTTTCCAGATAGCAGAAGTTCAATGCAGAAAGTCAATCGCTACCTATATCGCTGTGAAGGAAACTAAGCAAACTTATTTTCATATAAGTTTAGCTGGCATGATTTACATTGCCAGATTGAATTTTACTCAACCATTTCTGGTACTCTGATAGACATAAACTAATTTCTAGTGCCAAAAGCCTCGTACATATTCATCTACACACTGCGGCTCTTCGTAACGAAACTCCTATATGCAATTGACAACGGAAACTTAGTTTAAACACAGTCTCTATCATAGCGGATTTAAAACTGCGCTCTAAATATAAATATTCTCATAAATTCCAAACAAGAGGTACACACAGATTCTTAAGAAGTATCCAACAAATTGACGATATTAATTTATCGTGGCCTGTACCTTAACCACTATCAACTAACTATATTTCAATGAAAATAGTTTTGATTCATGCCCTAAAGACTAGATTTGTTACCGCCCGTTGGTTATACATGCTACATTCCATTCAAAAACCTCTCTGGCTATCACTTCCCACATATCACTGTGTATTTGTTACCTTTCTATTAGTCCTCTTGCGCCTCTCTCTGTATTACCTAGCTGAAAAGCCCGACTTTCACACATATTAATTTCTTCCAATATTCTGTTATTCGCTGTGCCTCGTGCTCCTCCGTTTGTCCACCCCGTCCTTCCCATAATCAACCCCTGCCGACCGCGGTGGCCGAGGGGACTGAGGCGCTCCAGTCACGGTCTGCACGGCCACTACGGTGGACATGGATATTTGTGCCGTCCTTAGTATTAGTTAGTTTGTAAGTTTAGGGACTGATGACCCCGTAGTTAAGTCACATAAGCTCTACAAACATTTGAACATTTTGAACATCACTCCCTAATATTACAAAATACCTATGAACTAACTTATACTAAAGACAACATAAACATCCATGCCCGATGGAGGATTCGAACCTCCGACACGGGACGCTTCGCGATCCGCAAAGTGGCGCTTTACTCTCTATCTCCCCAACATCTCTCCTGTAGATGGAAAATTACATATATCTGGCAAATTTCATGGTCATCAGTCAAACGGAAAGGAAGAAAGCTTAGGGTTTAAAGTCCTGTCGACATTTAGGTAGGAATGGGGCAGGAAATCTGTTGTGCCCTTTCAAAGGAACCATCCCGGCATCTGCCACGAGTGATTTAGAGAAATTACGGAAAACCTAAATCTGGATTGCAGGAGGTGGATTTGAACCATTATCCTCCTGAATGCAAATTCAGTGAGTTACCACTGCGCCACTTCGTTCGGTCCATCAGTCAAACGGTGTCGAAGTGTAGAGAAAAGTATCATCCCAGATGTACTATACAAAATATTATGTAGAGACATTGAAATTGGTAATTGGTAAGGTAGGCATCGCCACTTAGATTTGTACTTTATGCGTTGCCCCTTGCCTATCCCAGTTATCCAGCCGGGAAAGCGGACCTAGAGTTTTACGTGGATTCAGAAACACTTGTGGTCTCTGACGACTCCTCATATCGTTGAGAGGTGAAGGCTAGGTTCGAATGCATGGCCTATCACTCTCCCACCGAGCACTTTACCACTAGCTAGCACTTCAAGCTGAAGAACAGTGACAATTACTGGATACCTACATGAGAGCATTTAATTAAACAACGCTTTTGAGTACGACCTTTTTACACACACTGACAAAAACCCTTTAAGATCAGTCGAGTGGTTTCAGCGGTCACCTTGGCACGGGATTTATATAATATTTCGTTGCTCCACCCTTTACCTTCCACCCTCTGCAGCATAAGATGCTATGATAATCAAACTGAATACAATAAGCAATCGCAAAAGTATCGTTAATTAGAATATAGCGATAATACCATCAAAGGAAATCGACGAAATGTTTCCGTTTTACCGCATTTCTGCAACGTATATTCACTGCAGTGCAACTACAATGTGGATATATAAGCACTGACATGTAAGCAAGCGATTGCTGTGGCATTCTTGTCTTTCCAATGGGCAAAGTAGTGCTGTTGCAGATGTCGTAACTCTGATGAAGATACACCGACTCAAGTGGAAGACACCTAGCACCCACCGTAGAGTCCAAATCTCTCCCCGTGTGATAATGACGGCTCCATTCCTTTATATATATATATATAAAAAAAAAAAAAAAAAAAAAAAATTAAAAAAAAATTAAAAAAATAAATAAACAAACGAATAAATAATAAAAAAATTGACTTGAAGTTTGGACAATCAGGATATGCAGCAGGCGACTTCTTCATGCAGCAGGACACGATATTTTAACAAATGGGTATTTTAAACCCTATCCACTGTTAGATCAGTGTCTCAATGTGAACAGCGGTTTTGCCTGGCGGGTACATTGAAACTTTTTAATCGCCGCTTTTAAGTCACTGAAACCAGGTACTCCTGTTAAGAATTTATAATTTAACTTAGACACTTAAATATAGGTAACGTTTGTATCAAAAGTGAATGCCATTCTGGTGCCGACCGACCGCCGTGACATTCCAACTGGAAGGCGTCAACGAATGCGATGTTAAGGGAGAGTTATCAGCACTCCAGGGCGTTATCTTTTTTTTTTCCTTGACCGCAGCCGAGTCTTCTCTATCACATAGTTACTCAATTGAACGCTCAATGACTGGGTGCACATCACTTGCCAACAGCTTAAATGTTCAAATGTTTGTTAAGCTTAAGGGACTTAACTGTGGGGTCATCAGTTCCTAAACTTACAAACTACTTATGAACTACCTTATACTAAAGATGACACAAACATCCATGCCCAAGGGGGGATTCGAACCCCCGACCGTAGCGGCCGTGCAGACTGTGACTGGCGTCCCGCGGACCACTCGGCCACTGCGGCCGGCCTTGCCAACAGCGCTCGGGCAGACCCGGACAGTGAACCATCTAAGTGCTAGACAAGTCCGACAATACAAGTTTTCCTATTCCTACACGACCACGATGAGGATCTCTTACGATGCTTCAATCTAATCCTTTACGACTGCAGTATCTTCTTCCCAAGTAGAAAATACTTCCCACAAGTATTTTAAAGTAAGTCCTGATGCGGTGCACGAAAGTTTAACGCAGATACTGATAGTTTGTCGCATTCATTGTGTTCTGTATTGTTTGCTGTTGTAGGGAAGTAAATTCATTTAATCTGCAGTTGCTATCAAATCACCTTTTGATGCGGTATAATACAAGTATTATTCACAAAGTGAATGGCAAAGTATAGTCACATGATGATCATAGCGCAGTTACGGGTTGGGCGGCCGCTACTGACAAAATAGTTAGAGGACTGATAACCCAGCAGTTGAGTCCCCTTTAAACACACAACAACAACAACAACAACAAAATAGTTTACTCCCTCTGGCCCGGGGGTGTTGTTGTTTGGACGTTCTAGGGGTACAAAACTGCTGAGTTCATCAATCCCCCATTCCATCACTGGGTGTCACAAGAAGAGGCATGAATGTGGAAAAGCCGCGGTGGAGTAACCGAGCGGACTAAAGCGCCTCACTGTGGAGCGCGCGGTTGTTCGCCGTGGAGATTCGAGTCCTCCATAGGGCATGGGTGTGTGTGTGTGTGTGTAGTCCTTAGGTTAGTTTACCTTAGTTTAAGTAGTTTGTAAGCTACAGACTGATGACCAAGCAGTTTGGTCCGATAGATTTACAAACATTTGAATGTGGAAAAAGAGCCCAGAGACTAAAATAGCAAAGGGGAGGAACATCCACCTGAGTCAGTAAAAGGACATCAGAGTCGACAAAAGACAACACAAAATGAGACAACCACACAAAAACACCGAAAAACGACAAGAAATGGAATGTAAAAGTCGATATCTCTGGCAGACTAAAAATAGAAAAAGTCGTCCATGCAGCAACTCATAGAAACCTCCAATCAGAGGACATGAGACAAGAGACACACAGACAGTGTACTGAAGCAAAGCTATTAGAGAGAATGGTAAAAACCACTGTCCCAAATAAAACTTAAAACCGAATCGGCCATGTTGGCATCGTCGCTTGAACCATCGGATAAAAGTGCAGTAAAATTAAAACTCTGTCATAGGGCAACAAAAATTGGGCAGTGCAGCAAGATGTGAGCCACTGTCAAGCGAGAGCCACTGCAACGCAGGGTTGGGTCCTCACTTTGGAGGATATGACTATGGATTAGCCAAGTGTGGCCAATAAAGAGCCAGCACAGGACTACAGAGGCTCGGCAGGAAGCCCTGAGTTTGTTGGGTGTGATCAGGCATACATTCAGTTGTCCAAAGCTCACGAATTGTAACTCACAGCACTGTCCAGAGATCAGAATATGGGAGGCCAATCTCTAAAATGGACGCATCGACAGCCTGTTTGACAAGTGTATCAGCACGTTCGGTGCCCGGGATACTGACATGACCCGGAAACCAGAGGAACACCACTGATCGACCGGACCAGTCAAGGGCAGATAATGCTCCCTGTATTCCTAACACGAGAGGAGAAGGTGTGGTGCCACAGGTCAAGTCCAAGCAAATATGTGGTGGCCTTGGAAGGCACCATGGAGGTGTACGTGTGTGGGCCCAATATGGAGATGGTGGAGGGAAAGTCTCGAGCTACAGCAGAATGGACCGAACTCTAAAGGCAACAGTAACTGACTTGGGTCGTTGTCGTCGGTCATGGACGACCACGTGAGAGAAAAGGACACGATGGTTTGAGTAGCCTGGCGAGCGATGCACATGTACCGCATAGGCAGCAAACAGTTGATGGCGGCGGATCTGCAAAGGTAGTACCCCAGCATCTACAAGTAGGCTGTTCACAGGGCTGGTACGAAAGGCACCCTTCATGATTTGAAACCTAGAGTTGTGAACGGGGTCCAGCAAGTGCAACACCAAGGGTGATGCAGAACCATAGGAGACACATCCAATGTCAAGGTGGAACTGCACCATAGCTTCATGGAGCCACGATAGGGTGGAGAGATCAGCAACCCAGACAGTATTGACCAGATAGCGTAGAACATTTAGATGGCGCTAGCACTCCTGCTTCAGCTGACAGATGTTGTGGAGCCACGTCAGCCAGGAGTCAAAGGTGAGCCCTAACAATCAATGAGTATCTACTACCTCTAAGAGGTGGTTGCTGAGATGCAGTTCAGACTGAGTGTGAACCATCCGACGCCGACAGAAGAGTATAACACTTGTCTTTGCAGGAGAAAATTGGAAGTCATGGGCAAGAGCCCAGGACTGCACCTTCTGAATGGCTCCCTAGAATCTGTGTTCGGCAACTTAGGTGCCGGAGGAGCTAAAAGAGGTACAGAAGTCGTCAGCATAGAGAGAAGCTAATATTGACAACCCTACTGCTGTCGCTAAGACGTTTGTGGACACTAAAAATAAGAAGCCCTGAGGACCCCATTTTCCTTCACATGAGGTGCTATGGGAGGCACCAATTTGAACGCAAAATGTACGGACAGCTAACAAGTTTTTAATAAAATTCGGGAGCGAGTTCTGAAGAACCCAATCGTCTAATTTGGAAAGTATGTGACGTCGCCTGGTCGTGTAATAAGCTTTCTGTATCTCAAGAAGGACGGTGATCAGATGGTGGCGCCAGGAAAAGGCTGTGCAGATTGTGGACCAGATTATCTGTGGTAGATCGACCCTGGTGGAAACCGCCTTGGCATGTAGCAAGTAATCTTTGAGTCTAAGGAATCCAACACAACCACTGACCATACGCTCCATCAGTTTCAACATGACGATAGTCAGGTTGATGGGTCGATAGCTATCCACATGAACAGGGCTTGTGTCAGGTTTGATCACCGGGATGATTATACTCTCCTGCCACTTCCACAGAAAAACCCCTCGCACCAGGTACGGTTGAAAAGAGCGAGGATATTAGCCTGGATTTTTGCTGAGAGGTGCCTCAGCATTTGGGCATGCCCAGGGGCCGTGTTGGGACATTAAGCAAGGGCACCAAGGAACTCCCACTTACGGAATGGGGCGTTATGTGCCTTAGAGCGGTGGGTGCTAAAGGAGAGGCACTGACATTTTACCCGCTCCTTTAATCTGAAGAAGGCTGGTGGGTAGTTCACAGAGGCAGAGGCGCGGCATAATGCTCGGGAAACAACTATGCAAGAGTGGCCAGGTCTGTACATTTTAACGCCATTCGTGGAGATTACAGGGATGCCTGCTGGCGTCTGGTATCCCTTCAGTCGCCCTATTTTCCTACAGACCTGTTCGGCTGAGAGACCCTACCCAATAGTGGAGACATACCTCTTCCTACACACCAGCTTCTGTCTTTTGATAAGGCAGCCGGCTCGAGCGTCGGGCTCCGTAAAGGCGATCAGGTGTTCCATAGACAGGTGCCACTTGTAGCGTTGTAATGTCCGCCTGCGGTCTTTAATAGCCTCACGGACTTTGGCGACCCCCATGCTACTGTCCTTCACTGTGGACACCAAGAGGAATGAGGAATGGTAGCTTCAGCAGCTGTAACGATTGATTATGTGGTGCTCACAGCCACCACATCTATGTTGTCGAGTGGGGTAGAGCCAATGATGGCATCTGAGGTGTAGTTTTCCCAGACATCCCAGTGTAGAACCCGCTTGGTGGGCGTACTGGGGACTGACGTTGTGGAAGTGACAAAAAGATTGGAAAATGATCATTGACACACAAGTCGTCGTGAGCTGTTCAATGGATGGATGGCGGTTGGCTGTGGCTACAGATCGACATATCAATGGCCGAGAACGTGCCATGCGTTACACTAAATTGGGTGGTGGCACCAGTATTTGAAAGGCAGAGGTCGAGTTGAGAGAGTAAGTCCTCGACAACTCTACCGCGGCCAGAGATTGCTGAACCACCCCAAAAGCGATTGTGGGCATTAAAGACCCTCAATAGCAAAAAGGTGAGGGGAGTTGCGATATAAGTGCAGCAAAATCATTCAAAGAGACGTCGACATCTGGAGGGACGTAGAGACTGCAGATAGTGATCTCCTATGTTGTCCTTACCCTGACAGCCACTGCTTCTAACGATGTCCGAAGGGCACAGGTTCACTATACACAGAGGTAAGAACATATACACACACTCCATCTCAGACCCTGTTATACACGCTACGATTGCAAAAGTAGCCCCTATAGTCCCAAAGGGAAGAGGTCCGCATTGCCGGGAACCAAGTTTCCCGGGGAAAGGGGGGGGGGGAATGCAGAGAGCAGGTGTTAGGCTCAGAAGTTGTCGTAGCTCAGCCAGGTGGGTGAAAAAACCGCCGCAGTCCGTTTTCCGATAGCTGGGAAGACATGAATAAGAAGATGTTGCTCAATACACCTCAGTGTCGCTCGCATTCACCAGTAGCGAAGTGTCTGCTTCGATGTACATCATTTCTGGTGCATGCCCGAGAGTGAGGTCCTCGCTAGATGCAAGAATCTCCACCTCGTCCTCAGAGGCAGAGGTGGAGGGGGCTGGGCACGGTGGCCACTGAGTTTTCCATAGGCATGTCCTTTTTCTTTCGAGCCCTCCTATTCCTCGGGGTATTCGCCAGAGCGATTGGGGCTTTGCAGACTCAGCCTCAGTCTCAGGGACTGAGAAGGTGCGCAATGCCCTGCAACCAGCAGCCTGTGACTTCGCTTGCTGCTGGCTAGTGTCGATGTCGACACTGGTGCAACCCTGTGAAGGGAGTGTTCCTAGGGACCCCTTCCGAATGAGGGCAGCCGGAGAAGGTTGTTACTTCTTTGATGGAGGGGTGGGGGCTGCTCCCAAAGCAATAGCCTTGGGAGCAGGAGGAGGAATGGAGCCCCTGACCAGCATGGGGGCAGGCGTCAGTTTGCGGTCCTGAGGGCCTACAGAAAGAGATACACTATGGACTGCTGCAGTCGCCAGAAAGTTGCAAAGGAGGCGGTTATTGTGACAGGAGTAGTCAGTGATATTTCTTTCTGGCCTCAGAGGGATAGCAGGACGAAGGTCTTAAATTTCATTATTTTCCGTTACTGACGAAGAACGGTGCAGTCCGACGAAAAAGGAGGATTATTCAGGCCACAGTTCACACATATGGGAGGCGGTGTACATGGAGCGTCCGGATGTCCTGGACGTCCACACTCCCTACATGTAGCGTTGGAATTACATCGAGAGGACATGTGGCCGAATTTCCAGCATTTAAAGCACATCATTAGAGGAGGATTACAAGGCTTTATGTCGCATCAGTAAATCATAACCTTGACCATCTCAGGAAAGGTATCGCCTTTGAAAGCCAGGATGAAAGCACCACTGGCAACCTTTTGATCTTTTGGTCGCCTATCGACACGCCGGACGAAGTGGACTCCTCTTCGCGCGCAACTCGTCGTCGGACTGTAACAACAGATCTTTGTGAAAAATTATGCTTCGTATCATATTAAACCACTTATGTGATGTGATGCTCATAGGGGCATCGCCCAGCTTGTCGCAGGCAAGTCACGCCCGCGATTGGGATGCTGCTTCTATGAGCACTGCACTGCTTTGCATCTTCGACATACTTCAAACTTCCCTGTACTTGTCCTCAAGATGTTCAAAGAAGAAAAGAGATGTGAATGACTCACCATCCTTAGGGCTCATCTTTATTTCAAATCCTACATTCCTCCAGTTGCGTGCCCTGGTTAGGGAATGACTGGGGCTTATACTGTGCAGCATTGTACTCACTTCTTCTACGCTTTGAGACGGCGTTTTTGCTTTCACCGACACTGTTAATTGATCGTTTCATTTCCCTCCCACGAGCAGGTAGGGAACTATACGTCCACCTAGGCAGAGCCCCGCTTGCCTGGGTAAGCCTTATACAATTGAGGTGCGGAAGGTTTCTCAGAGGTTGCTCGCTAGCGACTGTTCAATCTGAACATCCATGCATCTCCTCGGCACGTAACACACCTTGAGATTGTGAGATTTCTTATAGAGGTTTTGACCGTCCTCGCGACCTCGGCGATTAAGCCAAGAGATCTGGGCACTAAAAAAGTACAACGTTGGACTGTAGCGACGAACGATGGTCGTTCAAGAGTTTACGGTATGGCGGACTGTTTGCTCGACATAGTCCACAGCTCAGGACCTTGGGTTTGCCAGGTCCGTACTCAGCAAATTAATGCTGAGCCCCTGAGCGGGCACGGTGTGCGTGTAGTCCTTAGTATAATTTCGTTTAAGTACAGTGATGCCCCAAGAAATACCGTCCCTTAGTTACTGAAACTTTGATCTTTGGTAAAATATCAAATGTAACCGACTGAAAACGGAGTTAATTTATAAGACAGGAACAAAATGAATACAGGTTTACATATGAGTGAGGAAGATGATAGTTAATTTATATAATTAAGATAAAGAAACAGTAGAAATTTTGGGTTACTACTTCGCTGTCTGTGTATGTGACCAGATTTTTTACGTTAAGTAGCTTACTGTTGAAATAATAATTGCCCGCGTATCAATGGAGAAACATTATAATTCCTCTTAATTGTCTTTCTCGTGCTGTCCACAATTTTAATGATGGAAGCCCAGTGGAGGAAGAAAGTAGAGCATTATAATAAGTAAATTCTTCACAAAGGCGGAGAAAAAGGGAGAGGCGAGAGACACAGAGGGAGGGAGGGTGGGAAGGAAGAGAGAGAGAGAGAGAGAGCGAGGGAGGGAGGGGAGAGAGAGAGAGAGAGCTGTATTTCCTGTTGCCTCTATGATAGAAAGTGCGAGTTGGCAGGGAAACGTCTCCTAACGTAGTCTCATACGAACGGTAATATTTACGTTCGACGCTGCCCCACTACAGGTCGATGCTATTTTTAGCAGCGTGTTCTCCAGTTACGGGCTACGGCTGTTGTATGTCATATTACAATGATTCTCATAAAGTGTTCTGGGTTGCAAAGGGACAGTTCATATTGTAGTACTATTTCTCCAGGTCTTCATAGGAATGACGTAATGAACCGTATAAGACTGAATAGTATTGAAAGAATTTAAGTCGTAATAGCAAACTTTCACAAGACATCATAGCATTAGCAAAAACAAATATTTATGTCATTATTACAAAGGGTGTTTAATCTATCTTAATGATACATATTTAGACATCGAATCAAGAATCCACTACGGTCGGGGGTTCGAATCCCCCCTCGGGCATGGATATTTGTGCCGTCCTTAGGATTAGCTAGTTCATAAGTAGTTTGTAAGCTTAGGGACTGATGACCCCGTAGTTAAGTCCCATAAGTTCTACAAACATTTGATTTTTGAATCAAGAATATTTGAATTGAAATAATTCGCGGGTAAACTGCCGGGTTTCAATGTCCAACGGGCACAATATTTCGGCAAACGACCACGTTGCCATCATCAGGTGCGCTGATGAACTGAGTGATAGGGGGTCCTCGGCGCGCTTTTATCGCCATCCGCTCTATCGGAGGTCCGCGCCCAGCATCCCTGCCCTCGCTTCTCCCGCCGATCGAGTGTTCAACCCGCCCAGGTCCGCGCCCAGGTGCGCGTGCTGGCGGCTCTTCTGCTGTTCCTCCACCTATCCCCGAAGTCAGTTCTTTGTCAGATATCTTTTTCTTCTTCATCATCAATCTAATAGCGGGATCCCATTCCTTGCTAATTATGTACCCACTGTCACGATTTATCCACCGTCACGATTTATTTGTGGTTCCCTTCCACGTATCTCGATATATTCCCTGATGACACAGTCCCAGAAGTTGGACACTTGTGTCAGAACCGTGGTGCGATCGTAATCCATTCCGTGTATTTGCATCAGACAATGTTCTGCGATTGCAGACTTGTTAGGTTGCTGTAATCTTGTGTGCCGCTGGTGTTCTCGGCACCTATCCTCGCCAGTACGCGCTGTCTGACCTATATATGTTGCACTACATTGGCAGGGGATCTGATACACACCGGACTTCCGCAGTCCCAGGTCGTCTTTCACATTTCCAAGCAGTGCTCGAGTCTTAGGTGGTGGGTGGAAAACTGTCTTCACTATGTGCTTCCTGAGAATTAGTCCTATTTTCCCCGATAACGCGCCACAGAAAGGAATAAATGCCATGGCTACGTCCTCCTGAGCGTTGTCTTCTGGTTCCGCCGGCTGTGAAGGGCGTGTAGGACGTAAGGCTCTTCGAATTTGCCACTCATTGTAGCCATTCCTCCGGAAAACAATTTTCAAATATTCCATTTCTTCCTTGATACTACCATCATGAGATAAAGTACGAGCCCTATGTACCAACGTTTTGGGCACGCCGTTCCTCTGAGCTGGGTGGTGGCAGCTGTCCGCCTGCAAATAAATGTCGGTGTGCGTCTTTTTCCGGTATACGCTGCCCAAAGTGCCGTCCTCCTTTCTTTTAACCAGGACATCCAGAAAGGGCAGCGCTCCATAGAAACTTGATGTTCTGGTGTATGGAGTTGAGGTGCATAAGGAAGTCATTGAGCTTGTCTCGTCCATGTGGCCACATCACGAAAGTGTCGTCTACATACCGAAAGAAACAGGTAGGTTTCCACTGAGTTGATTCCAGAGCTTCTTCATCGAAGTGTTCCATATACATTTTGGCAATAACTGGTGAAAGGGGACTCCCCATTGCTACCCCTTCTGTCTGCTCATAGTAGCTACCGTCGAAGAGAAAGTATGTCGACGTCAATACATGCTTAAAAGGTTAGCTGTCTTTTCGTCAAACTTCTGTCCAATAAACTCTAGGGATCCTTTTACAGGCACTCTGGTAAAAAGAGACACAACATCGAAGCTAACAAGGATGTCGGTATCGTTGAGCTTGAAATTGTTGAGACGCTTCACAAAATCCACAGAGTTGCGGATGTGATGGGAGCATTTCCCGACGTAAGGGCTAAGCAGCTTTTCAAGGTAATTAGCAAGTGAGTATTTTGGAGCACCAATATTACTGACGATGGGGCGTAAAGGGACCCCATCCTTGTGGACCTTAGGTAGTCCGTAAAGTCTTGGTGGAACTAATGCTCTCTGCCTTAGCTTCTTAATAACATTGTCTGGCAAACTGGATTCTTTTAGAAGCGCCGTGGTCTTCCTCTCCACCTTCTTGGGAGGGTCAGTGTCTATCTTCTGGTATGCATTATCCTCTAGCAGGCTCCGCATTTTCTCAATGTAATTCACATGAGATAGGACCACAGTTGCGTTGCCCTTGTCGGCTGGTAACTGTGGTGTCGCACAAGTCTAAAGTGCGCGCCACCTACTTTCGCAGCGCGCCGCCATGAACGCACGGCGCGGCGTTCTTACGACGTCAGCCATGAGCGCCCTCTGCTACAACTCCGCTCGTGGCCACCACTGAACGACATCGTTCACTTGGGACTGAGATAGGAACCAGTTAACACTTCGGACTCAGATAGGCACCAGTGAAGACTTGGCTATCGGACAGACACTAGGCAGGCCTCTAGCTCAACTATGTATCAGCATTCTGCAGTACTGATCTATGTAAAAGTTAAGTATTGTATAAATTCTGTGCAATATATATCTCGTTCTAATTTACTCTAGTGTTTCTAGTTTCTGCTGTCCCACTGGCTGCTCACCTCCGTACCTGCACAAGCGTGCTATCTTTATTCCTGTGTCGGTCTTCCTACTCGGCCACCGACACCTACGACGGAAACGAGACACAAAAGCGACGACGAGGCTGGGACACAAAAGTGGCGACGAGGAGCGATATACGAACCTTGGACCAGCCAGACAGCAGCAGTCGGAGCACGCAGAAATTGCTCCCGCCCACCCACCCTTATTATAAGATTTTTGGGGGACAATATTGTTACGTGTTTTGTGGACTCTTTTTGTTGCTGAGCGTCCTCTTTCCTATTGCATTTGTGTTTTGTTATAATTTACTTGTATGAGCGGCGCTTAATAGGTCAGCATGGCCACTATCCCGAACCCTAACTTAATGGAAATTATTCATTTACAGACGGCGCAAATGACGCAACTTCTGCAAGCATTGTTCCAGCTAACAGCGCAAGCAGCTAACCAACAACAGCCGCCGCTTCAGCAGCCCACACCTGCCGCCGCAACGCTTCCTACGTTTCGCCAGTACAACGAACGTGAGGAAGAATGGAGTGACTATTTCGCCCTTAGTGTGTATCTCGCCACAAACGTGCACAGTGCCCTAGTCGCAACGCAACCTGTTATCAATGTGGCAAAACAGGTCATGTACGTACAGTGTGTATGCAAAACAAAAATTCTAAGAACGGTGCCGTTAAGTACAGTGCTTCGCAAAATGCTAAAACAGTTCATACAGTCAATGTCATTGACGCTGTGGAGTTGAACGGTGCTTTGCTTGGTTCTCAATTGCAAAACAGTTCTTCTGCGCCTATTGCAAAACTATGTAGTGAGCCACGCCGCAAGCGCCGACGAGCGCGTAAATCTGTGCAACGGAAACGGGTTCGGGATAAGCTAAATGACTATGTACAGTGCAATCCTGTAGTGAAACTAGTGCCTTCTGCAACTTCGCCTTCTAAAAGTGCCCAGTACTGTGTAGTTAGTGACAGTAGACTTGGTGTAGCTACTCAAAGTAATTTTAGTGCAGTAGACTCGCATTGCGCTGACGCCGATCCGGCGGTAGTGCCATCTAGTGACAGTGTTGTTAATCCGCTGCGTGCCGAGTACGCGCCACTTACTTCACTACGCGGCCTGCGCATGCGCAGCAAACAAGCTGTATTAGACGTTGCCCACATTCGCGCAACTGTCGAGCGCCGCAAGCAAAAACTTTTTGTGACTCTTTACATAGACAATAAGACTGTGCAATTTCAGCTTGATACTGGTTCCACTGTCACACTAATGAATAAAGATACTTATGAACTTCTTCGTTCGCCAAAATTGTCGCCGTGTCAACAAGTGTTAACAGCTTATACAGGTCAAAATATTCCCGTGCTAGGAACGTGTAGCCTGCCCGCCTCTTTTCAAGGTGTTACAAAAACAGCTGCTTTTGTTGTTCTTCAGGCCAAATCTACATAGAACATTTTTGGACTAGATGCTTTTGACTTGTTTGGTTTATCTATTCAAAGAGATGTGCTTCAAATTTCGTCAACAGTGCCTCAGGACAAACTCAATGCATTGTGTGAAAAATATAGTGACTTGTTTTCGCCGGAACTAGGTTGTGCAAAAGACTTTGTGGCACATGTAACTTTAAAAGAATCTGCAGTTCCAAAATTTCGTAAAGCTAGACCAGTGCCTATCGCAATTCGTGACAATGTTGCTGCAGAACTTAAATGTTGGCAAGATAGTGGGGTGATTTCTCCTGTTTCTGCGAGTCAGTGGGCCTCACCTATAGTAATTATACCCAAGCCGTCAGGAAAACTTCGTCTCTGTGCGGACTTCAAATCAACAGTGAACGGTCAAACAATTGTTGACACTTACCCCCTGCCCAGACCTGAGGAACTTATGCACAAATTAGGACAGTCTCGCTTCTTTTGTAAGATTGATTTAGCAGAGGCATACCTACAGATTCCGCTGAATGACGAGTGAAAAAAGTTTTTCGTCATTAATACTCACGTGGGCCTTTTTCAATTTCAACGCCTACCCTTTGGCAGTTCTTCCGCCCACGCTATTTTTCAGCGTTTTTTGGAACAGCTGACAGTTTCGGTACCTTGTTGCTCGAACTATTTAGATGATATTGTGGTATCCGGACGTACAGTTGAAGAACATTTAGCAAACCTGGAGTGCCTTTTCAAAGTGTTGACTGCAGCAGGTCTACGTTGTAACAAAGCAAAGTGTTCGTTTTTTCAAACCTAGGCCATGTGATTAATGCCCAAGAAAGTCATCCCTTACAGTCACATCTTCGAGCAATCAACGACTTGCCTCCTCCTAAGAATGTGCACGAATTGCAAGCAGTAATGGGAAAGCTGAACTATTATTTCAGGTTTATTCCCAATGCCTCTCAGATTGCAGCTCCACTGCATCACTTACGTAGGAAGAATGTTCCTTTTGTATGGTCCAAAGATTGCCAGGTTGCCTTTGACAAATTAAAGTCTGCACTACTCAGTGATGCATGTTTGATTCCCTTTGACCCACAGAAGCCTGTAGCGCTAGCAGTTGATGCCTCGTCGTACGGTCTGGGTGCAGTATTGTCGCATCATATTGGATCTCACGATCGTCCTATTGCCTTTGCATCCAAGCTACTGACGCCAACACAACAGAATTATAGTCAGATAGAAAAGGAGGCCTTAGCAATAATTTACGGCGTCACAAAGTTTCACCATTATCTCTATGGCAGAAAATTCTATTTGTTGACAGACCACAAGCCTCTCACCTCGTTGTTCTCACCCACAAAGCGAATTCCGCCACGAACGGCACAAAAGCTTCAGAGATGGTCCTTGATATTGTCAAATTATCAGTATGAGATTTTGTACCGACCTACCACTAAACACGCCAACGCGGACACACTTTCCCGACTTCCGGTTGGCCAGGATGAGTCGTTTGATTCTTCAGATATGGCATGTTGTCAGACAGACTCCAGAGATGCTTCCGCTGTCGCAGACTTCCCTTTGAACTCTCGTCGGGTTGCACAGGAAACAGCTGCGGATGTAGACATAAGTGTGATAGCACGTTTTGTTCGCTCTGGATGGCCTTCCAGAGCCAAAGACATTAAACGGCCTCTGGTTCGACGTTATTTTGCACAACGTCATGCATTATCTTTAAGTCAGGGTGTTCTGTTGTTACATACGGTCAACGACCAAACAAGAGTGATTGTTCCTCGTTCCCTGCAACGAGAAGTGTTACGCCTCCTGCATCAAGGACATTAGGGTATTGTTAGGACAAAGCAACTGGCCAGACGTAATTGTACCTGGGTTGGTATGGACGCTCAGATAGAGGGCATGACGTCACAGTGTACAGTTTGTGCGGAGCATCAGGCGGCTCCTCCGCAACGTTTCTCAGACTGGCCACGCCCCAAGGGGCCATGGCAACGTTTACACATTGACTTTGCCGGAACTTTCTGGAATACGCGCTGGTTAATCGTTGTAGATGCTTTCAGCAAGTTTCCTTTTGTGATTGCCATGAACTCAACGACAGCTTCTAGTACAATCAGTGCCTTAACATCAGTGTTTTGCATCGAGGGTTTGCCTGAAACTATAGTCAGTGACAATGGACCTCAGTTTGTTAATGTGGAATTTCAACAGTTTTGTCACGTGAATGGCATTCAGCATATCACCACGGCACCTTTTCACCCTCAGTCCAATGGTGAAGCAGAACGTTTCGTTCGAACATTCAAGTCTCACATGGAAAAGATGAAAGGTCAGCACTCCAGGCAGCAAGCTCTTCAAATTTTCCTGTCTACGTATCGGTGCATGCCACGTGACGGTCCGTCTACTGCCGAGCTGCTACACGGCCGCCGTCACCGCACTCTCCTTCACCTGCTGCAGCCTCCCACGCACCGAGTCGGTTCGTATGGCGCTACGCGTTTTCATGTTTCTATGGCGGTGCTGTACAGGGTGTTTGCTGGCAACAAGACACGATGGATGCCTGGCACCATTCAGCGTGTGCTCGGTCGAAATATGTATGTTGTACGTTCTTCCACAGGGTCGGAGCTGCGGCGCCACGCAAACAAATTGCGCCTGCACAGGCAGCGCGATCCTGTCTCGGGTTTCTTGATTCCAGACCTAGTTCACCGCCAGGGAGCACAGCCACATCGCTCGCCGCCGGGCCCACCGTCCCCGGACTACGAGATCGTACCCATGAAGGTAGACGCGCCTCCTACGCAGTCCGCCTCTCCGCTTCCGTCACCGCCGCAGCTGACAGCGTCACCAAGAAGGACTCCGGGACCGTGCGTGCCCCCGCCGTCTGGGCCACGCACCTCAGAAGAAGATGACCTGCTCCCGCTGGGCGGAGGGGTGCGCCCTTCCCCTCGTTTTGGCGGGTTTTCCGGGGTATCGCAAGGTGGATACCGGGGCGCGGACGTCGTCTCGATCCGAGCCTATGCTACGACGCTCGTCCCACCAGTAACGCCTCCGCCCAGGCCCTCCTCCCAGTGCCGTCGCCGTGGCCCTCAGCCCTACGCCACGACGGCGCGGCGGTTTGGGGGGGGAGGGGTGTGGTGTCGCACAAGTACAAAGTGCGCGCCACCTACTTCACGACACAAAAGTAACACCACAATTTCAGGATCTTCTCTTAGTTTCCTTATAGCTGCTCAAATGTTCAAATGTTTGTATAGTTTATGAGACTTAACTACGGGGTCATCAGTCCCTAAACTTACAAACTACTTATGAACTAGCTAATCCTAAGGACGGCACAAATATCCATGCCCGAGGGGGGATTCGAACCCCCGACTGTAGTGGCCGTGCGGACCGTGACTGGAGCGCCTCAGTCCCCTCGGCCACTGCGGCCGGCCTTATGGCTGCCCTCTCTCTTTTAGAGATGTTAGGTTTCATAGTCTTCGTCTGCGTGAGAGCACGACAGGCTTCACGACGTATTTCTTCAGCTGCATCAGGTGAGAGTCGGGCAGCTACCTGTTCCTCTGAGCTGATGATGTCTGTGATAGGTGTTGATTTAGGAGTGGGTGCAAAATTTAGTCCTTTCTTAAGAACTGACACCGCATCTTCATCCAGTTGCTTGGCTGTGAGATTGATGATAGTCTTGCAGGAAGTGTCAGAAGTTGTCCTTTCTGATAGACGCTCGAATTTTGATGTTTGACATCCAATGGCCTTTCTTTGTGCAGAGTCTGCTGCGGCCCATGCGACACCATCAATCCATTCCCAGATCCAAGAATTGAAAGTGTTGGCAAGTTGTAGATGTAATTGAAGAAGTTCTCTGTTGATAGAGTCCAGACGCCAGCGGGTAAAGCGGACTCTTTCACGTACCAAGGATAGGCTGGCACGTCACTTGATTCTTTTGGCTGCCGCTGAGTCGATATGGTGTGTAACTTTGGCGAAGTTTGGTATCAAACGTTCTTCACAGCATCTCAAAAGAAATGAGAAATTTGAAGAATCACAATAATATGTGAAATTAACATTTGATCGCCTAATAGTGGACATACAATTCGTTGGAACTCGATCTCCCACCCGCGACCTCCTAGAGGGCAGGAGTTAAAGCTTTTAACCCTTTCAGACCTGAGTTTTTCCTCTATCAAGGAAATTCTTTTTAATGATGTAATACTCTTAAGTTAAATATTCAATGATTTTAGAAGCACGATTTATGCAATTATATGCACCCATTTCCATACTACAACACTGCTTATATTGAAAAACAATTTTTCAAGGACTAAATTAGTTAATTTTGTAGTGCCAACTGTTGTAATAAATAAACTGATCGTTCAAAAACTGCATCGCAAAATAACAACTACTAGTTTCAGTTATACTGTGGAATACAAGTAACCCACAATTTACGTGTTCTTTGAAGTTCGCAAACTAATGCGCGGTACAACACTCGCTTCTTAATATTTTTATAGTGATCTTCCGCAAGTGGCAGTAACTGTGCATGATAAAATGATTGAACAATCAGGTATCGTATACATGTTCTTTGAATTGAGAAAAAATGCTTCTTAACCATCTTAGACACCGTAGAAGTTATGTACACATTTGTAACCAGTGGATCCGAAAGGGGTAAATAGGAACCCTAATCATTAGCGCTGATACGCATTCTATAGGAAAAAATTCCAACATACTACCCGAAACATTTTTTTTGTATTCGTGATAGATAGCGTTGTAATCAACAATAATCTGAAAGGTTAACAAATATTTGCAGGGCGAATGTTCGAAGATATACTAATCAAATTGAAGTAATAAATATACATGATATTTGGACCCCACTCGCCACCATTCTTACCCATCCCACTAACAAGCAAAGTAAACACTACTCAAATAAATGGGATTATAAGATACTCCTCCACCTTTAAATCTGTAACAAAAGTGAGTTCTTTTCGCACTGCACTGCCTTTATAAAGGCAGACATAGTTCAGCAGAGGGCCACAATGAAGCTACAAGCAGTCCACTCTGTCATTTTGGTGGATTACAATCTTGATAATGGGGATTCCCCTTAAAAACAATGAAGTTATTACATTTTCCACCCTCGCTGCGCCGAGTTGGAAGCTTATTTCAAAATATCACATGGCTTTACTTTTAATTCTCTGGTCGAATGAGCATTTAGAGAGACATTACAACTTTACAACAATATTTTACCCATTTTGATTCGTGACGATCACAGCAACATCTATCTCGAATATTTATATATTTGAGATAAATATTTCTTATTTTTACCTGTAGAATACAAATCGACACTAAAAATTGAGGGTTCTATTTAATATTATATCTCTCACCCCCAAACTACACAGGTTGTCTCACGTACGAGTCTTCAGGCGCATTTTATCCGGTGTTTGAGTAGATATTTGGAATTTAGTTTTTGCGATGTGTAGCTAGACTGAGGCCAGACAAATTCTGCTGATCAATCCATTCCTTCAGCTCTCGGTGTAAATGTAAAGCGTCGCTATGTTTCCCGTCACGAAAACAAAAGGATTTTTAAAGCGAAATTTTTTGTGCTCAAATTAGTCTAGTGTGGTATTCGGTTTATCGAAATGTATTAATAGAAACAGCTAGGATATTAGTCCCTTGTTTCTAGCTCAGACGTCACTGCAAACCTCTGAACAAAGTAAAAAAATATGGCTCAACTCTCAGAAGGATAACTACATGAGGTACAGAGCGACAGTTAACGCTACAGTGACAGTGACAGCACAAAAGAAGGAAGACACAGAAGGAGTAGAGTAGGTGGTTAATTTAACTAGAAAATACAGGAGGAGGCTATTGTTGGCTGATCACAGGACAATAAAGGATGAGCCAGCCATTCAGCACATATTAGAAACCTTTTAATCGTAAGTAGGAGGGAGAACACGGATATGGGGTAAAGTATTAAATTTGCTGTAGGCGCAAGATCATCAGAAATCAGGCTAAAGTACCTAACACTATCGAGGATAATAAAAACGCCACGTGAGAGTAGCCGAGCGGTATGGAGCTCCACGTTTCGGATCACGAGGCGTCCCGCGTCGGAGGTTCGAATTCTCCCTCGGGCAAAGATGTGTCTGCTGTCCTTAGGTTAGTTTAACTTAGTTTAACTAGTTTGTAAGACTAGGGACTGATGACCAAAGTAGTTTGGTCACATAAGAATTACAAACATCTGAACATTAATGATGATAAAAATCACTTTTGCGAATAGAACGTAAAGCACAGTCAGCCATCGTCACTAAAAATTAAAGGACGTACCACGGGTAGATTGAAAGAATGCCGCAAAGTGGCTAAAAGGGGACAGCCCACCAGGATTTGGACCACGGTCAAGTGAGCGCCACAGCAATTCTTGGGAGGATCCTGTCGACGAAGAAAATGACGTTTGTTAGCCAGGTATGAACAACACATAGGCGAAAGTGGACAACCGTGTTCCTGCGATAGGCCTTCAATGAGGCCTTTCGTGCTATCGTAGAGAGCTTCACCATCTGGAGCTTGTTCGGTTCGTTCGAGTCAGGAAATTCTGAACTCCAGGGACCAATGGCCTTGCGTTTAAACTCCATTTGAAGATACCTTTACGAGAGACCAATCTCCAGAGGCAATGAGGCGGTTACTTGCTTGACCAGTCGACTGACATCGTCGTTGCCTGGGATTACAACGTGGCATGGGGTCCAAGCAAGAGACACTGAACGGCCAGACTTGCCAACGGTGAAGACCACATCAGAGGGTCTCCGGGTAAACACGGGTCGAGAGCTTGCAAGACACTTAGGAAATCACCACAGATAAAAAAGCCAGTTCCTAGGGTAGTCTCAGAGATGTTCGAGAGTACGAGAAATAGCGACCACCTCTGTGGTAAAAACACTACAACCATGAGACAAGGAACGCTATTTTACGTGGTCACGATAGATCAGGCATACCCAACGTAGCCATCTACGACAGATACAATTTCTGCAGCACAGAACGAATCAAAAATTGTAAGAAACTGGCGACGATGATGTGTTGCTGAAGCTGAGGCTTTTGAGTTAGTTGGTTGTTTGGGATAGGGGGACCCAACTGCTACGGTTATCGGTCTCCAGGTGGGGAGGGGAAGGAGTGACGATATGAAAGGATGGGAAGGGAAAAGCAATGCAGTACAGGGAGGAACGAAGGAAGAAAGGCTGAATTAGCTCGGAGCCCCGTACTCGCCACGCACGTACTTACGAAAGAACCGTGAGCCCCCTGGTGGGCAGGGCTATTGAGTCGTGAGACAAACCCATACAAAGCTGAATGCGAGGAATGGACCAAAGAGGGCTATGGGTAGAATGGTTGAAAGTGTGGAGGATGGTAAATAACTTTAGCGATGAACGGAGGAAATGATCCTCCCCCCCCCCCCCCCCAGCGATCAGCAGACCTGCCTCGACCGACGAATAAGGGAGGGGAGAGCAAATGTGGGAGGTACCAAAGAGACATTTTGGAAGAATAGTGGAAGGAGGGAGGGAGAGAAAGGGACTCGACCGAAGAAGGGAGAAAGTGAACTCGAGTCGCAATCGGGAGACCCGACTTGGGCCACTGTCATGAGGAGGGGAGTGAAGAAGACGGAAAGAGGAGTCTGCGGTTTGGGCGATTGGGCGAAGCATAAACGTGGGCGACGTGTGATGCTAACAGCTGTTGCTGGCGGAACCGCTGAGGAGGGACCCCCGCGTCAACAAGGAGGCCTGTCACCGGATTCGTGCCGAAAACCACTACAATCAATGTACACCGCTGTGGAGAATAGGGTTGAGCGTCCACAATGCAAATGGCGCTCTGTAATCGTGTACCAATCTGCAGTTGTCAAGGCGCGATTAGATGAGGGGGTTATAAAGCTGCAGGAGAGTTGAATAGGTGGCTTCCCTGTCACTGTGGTTGAGGCAGCGAAGAATATTCATATATCGACAGAATTTAAGATTCAGCTGACGAGGGTTTGACACCCAAGTGACCGGAATATTCAAATGTTCAAATGTTTGTAAATCTATCGGACCAAACTGCGTGGTCAGCATTCTGCGTGGTCAGCAAGCTTACGAACTACTTAAACCTAGGGAGGACTCGAACCTCCACGGCGAGCAACCACGCGCTCCGCAGCGAGACGCTTTAGACCGCTCAGTTACTCCACCGCGGCGAGAGCCGGAATAGCTATGGATGGATCCAGTGAACTATCCGACGGCGACAGAAGTTCATAGTTCTGGATAAGGATGCTGAGACCTGGAAACCATTGGAAAAGGTCCGAAATTGGGGTTTTCGGTATGTTCCCTGCAGCTGGCGTTGCGATACACCGGTGATAGTAGAACTGAAATACACACAGAAGTCATCGGCAAAGACCGTTAATTGCTACCAAAAGTAGGGGAATTCTAAGAACAGAGCCCTATGCGCATCATTATCCTAAGAATGAAGAGAGCTTAGAGGCACCAAACCTCGCCCCAAAAGAGACGAAGAGAGACGTAAAAAAACTGACGTGTTGTTTTAGTAGATCTCTATTCCATTATTTTCCATATTTCAGAGTCATAAACTCCTAGAATCGTGGTATTGCATCATATTTTCAGATACGTATAAGGACAGTGTTGAGACACTGACCAGAAAAATGAACCTTTAAGGGACAGTGGTGGAGAGTTACAGATAAACTCGAAGTGAGAACAATATTTTTTACAGATGAAGTTCTCTCTGTTTATTATTGTACATCTAAGTTTAGGATTTCTATTTTGGATCTTGTCTTTTCGTCTAATGTATAACATTTTCCAATGTGTTTGAACACGACCATATTAGATTGTGATACGGGATGGTAGTCATTTACCAGGCTGCGCTTCAGTTATATACTGTTGGCATATCTTAAGGCTAAGAGTGCTAATTTAATAATGATAACTGGAATGAACTTGAATATGAAGTTTGTTGATCAATAATAAATAAAGAGTGGAGGTGTTCCAGCTAAATGAATGCGGATTATGTTGTAATGGTTTAACAAAATTGTTTTTACGCCATTGCTGTTAGCTTTAGTTATCCGAAAAGAGTGAATTCTAGAATAATTATTCACGGCTCTCCGTCTTGACCACCGAATTAATAAAATAATGTCATGTCGAAATTGATGATGTTGTCTCCGGGTCCCTACTAGGGATTTTGGTCATGGTACCTCAGAAACGAACGGATCATTGGCGACGGACTTTGATGGGAGTGCTGCTGGTGAAGTCCTTTAGCGGGCGACGAGTGGGCTGCGGGAATCGGCAGCGTTCCCCAGGTAGCGCGGTGCGTCTTGTGGCCACTCACTCTGATTGCCATCGCGCTCAGAAACAGCCCACAGGCGTCTGCCCAAGGTTAACGTTGACGTCTCTACCCTCACGTCCAACAGTGAAGTCTCTCGCTGTGACATTCTCTCTGCTAGCGTGCTTCCAAATTTTTCATGCGGAATTCACGCTGCTCTTCTCACTGTTCTTAATATTTTACACCTAATATTAGTGTATTACTCCTTCTGTATTTTCTGTTGGAAAGACCACACTGCACTCGCGAAGAGAACATATTCTTCTCTATAAGCATTTCCTTATTAAGCCAAGATTAAAGACTGGAGATGAAGTTCATAATGACAGGATAGGTTAATTAGTGTGTTGGGAAGAAATGTTTAGCATATGTCCTGTTGCCCGGTAGGCACAAGGTCCGTCATGGGTCCAGATAACGTGTTCCATGGTGGCTGTCATTGGGTAACAGCGCTGAAATGTATCCCACACATTTTAGACTGGCAACAAGTCAAGCGATCTGGAAGGCCATTCTGTGACACCAAGGAGGCAAGAGTTCGTTTAACATTTGGTCGTCCATTGTATTGCTGAAAACTGTCGTCTCTGTTGTCGTGCAGATATGGCATGATTACGGACCGGAACGAAGCATTTCCTTGACCTAGCTCAGGTTGAGCACAGTTCCCTTCTCCCATACGTTTGCGATGCATCATACACATCTGCCTTTGGTTTATAGCAACAACGAGAGCTGTAGGCACAGCATACCGGTAGGTGGTGATCGCTGCGATATAGATAATGACCTTGAACCTGAGGGGCCCGTATGGTAGAAATGCTAATCATTTCAACAGAACCTATTACCGTACTTTGAGTATGAATATAGAATTTCTAGTTTCTCAAAGCGTTTTTTTTTTCTGTACTTAAGTATAGTTTCTCCACTTACGGATGGTGCTGCTTCCACAACTGTGATTTGGTTAATGAAAATCCGCTCCTTTTACATATTTTCGCCTGTGTTAATCCCACACGACTTATTTCGGCATTATTATTAAGTGCCGCGGCGGAGTTGACGAGTGCTCTAAGGTGCCTCACTACTGAGTGCGCGGTTACTCGCCGTCGGAGGTTCGAGTCAAATCAAATTCGAATGTTTGTATAGCTTATGGAACTTAACTACGGGGTCATCAGCCCCTAAACTTACAAACTACTTATGAACTAACTAAGACTAAGGACGGCACAAATATCCATGCCCGAAGGGGGATTCGAAGCACCGACCGTAGTGGCCGTGCAAACCGTCACTGGAGCGCCTCAGTCCCCTCGGCCACCGCGGCCGGCGAGGTTAGAGTCCTACCTGTTAGATGAGTGTGTGTGTTGTCCTTAAGTTAGTTTTAGGACCATAGCAGTATGCTTCAATTGGTTTAAAAACATTAGAACTTTTTTTATGTTAGGCTATTGTCACGTGCGACAGAATCAACATATCGTTGTTTGGAAACATTGTATTGCTAGCTATCGACGATACGGCGGAGCTAATGTACACGTCCTTTTGACATCGACTTTGACGCCTCATTCATTGCAACTAACCTTTATTTATATCCAAACGAAGAACACTACTTTTATCATCTTGTACGTAATAAATGCAGTCGTCGTCAAGAACACGTAGGCATGTTGCCTGCTTTAACCAAAATCATCTAAACATTTTTCATATATCTGATTTTGATTCTGACTCGAAAATATTTGTCATGGACGTCACAGATTTCCTCTTAGGTCATCATAGTTTTAATATTTGTTCCGCTAACGATGCCATTAATTAATTTTAGCATTTTAGGTCGAAAGCATGTCACTAAATATCAAAAGACATCACTACATAGTCTGTTAACAGAATGCTGTAACGGAATGTTTTCCGTGTGAAACGCCCACTAATTCTCATATAGTCACTGGGCAATAGGTTTTTCAATCTACTTGACGTTTTATTGTTTCCACCCTTTGACGTTTCTGTTCTAGAACATAACTCAAGATTTCTGAATTTAAACTGTACAATGCGGGGCAAAAAGATTGCCCGGCCCGAATGAGGTCCAAGCACAGAGCATTGCATATTCCATAGCTCATAAGCGCGAGTGTTGCCAACTCCAGCGATCTGTACAGCTTTATCTTGATGTTTACATTGTCAGATAGAAGCAGTGCAATTGTTAAGATATAGTATAGGTCGAGATTTATTGCACTTTAACTTACGTATCATTTACTTTGGAAAACATTATTAGAGAACATAGAAACGGTTGAGATATAAGAATACCCCGTAGGTAGAAATCCCATACCGGGTGCCGTTGCACATCGCGCTCGGCCAGAGCACCGCCCTTTGTAATAAAAACCCTTAGTAAAAAACAAATTGCAGTTGTAGGCTTATATAGGCTTTTAAAAGATTCTACTTTATAATAATCTATTGTCTAATGAGACAGACACCTGTTCACAGTAATACATTCAAAATGGATGTATTTTGGGAGGTTAGATAAAAAAAAAACTCTCCAAGGACATTTACTTTTTGTTATGGGTGTTTAAAAAATATTACAAAGGAAGATTATTTTTAGATAGCAAATTGACAAACCGTAATTAGTTATTTACTAAAGAGAACAAAGAGAAGAAAGTCAGACCAATATAATTTAGCAACAAAAAGTAACTAGATCTAGAAACTATTGCACCGCGATAAAAAAAAAGTAAAGGCTTCGGTGGCATCCGATCCCAAGCACACCACTTAAACCGGAAAGCGAACACACTATCGATGAGCTACCCGTCCTTTCTCGTTAGCGTAACGATCGAAGAAGTTGAAGAACGAATATTAAACTGGAATCAACAGATGGAAGGCACAAACACTCACTCGCGTAAACAGCGCGGAAGGACTTAGAAAATTATGTTTATATGCTGATACATTTATTTTGGCTTAACACTATAGATTCACCATGTGGCAGTACAAGTAATTACAAATACCTGCATCCATTGTCATTTTTACTATATCTATCATTTGTCTCGTTTAAAGATTAGGGAATTACAAAATGGAATATGTTTAAGAATGTTGAATCTAGAAAAGCCTGTTATTGCACAATGCTCCGAAGACCGCTAGAGTTGGCAACACTCGTACTTCGGAACTAAAGCGTGCTCACTGCTCTGTTCTTGGACTTTTAATTATTCGGGCTGGGTAATATTTTTGTCAGCCATTGAACATAAGCGGCCATATTCATTCTTTTACCATGTAAAATCGTTGTAAGCTAATGACGCTACGTATTAATGACCAGCTTCAATCGCACTAGAAAATGGCCGAATATACAGGCCAAACACGGAAGTGTGAGTTAATAAAGTGTAAATTAAAGCAGCTGGAACAGATTTTTATCAAGTCGCTTTTTTCGTTCAGTGCCAGTGGCCAGAGGGTGAAATTCCTTTATTAAGCTCTACTTACGAAATTGTTTTAATACAATGCTAATTTCAGGGTGCCCGTTATCAGAATACAACTTGTAGAGGTTCCCAAATGTTGTTTATTGGCGAACAATCAGATCTGGAAGCCACCCAATGCTTGGTGTCTTCCACTACTCGATTAACAGCAGCAAACGCTCAATGCAAACTTCAGTGTTAACTATATATCACCAAAAATTCTTCTGTACTGAACACTGAGTAAATATTTGTACACATTTTTAAACTTCGAATGATATGAGGAATTGTCTTTTTCTGGGCCTGCAGCCGTTACTAATCAAACAAAGTATTTGGTGTCTTATCGATACTCGATCATGACAAAGATGGGTATAGCTCACCAGCTATTAAAAGTATGAAATGTAAGAGCTTCCTCCACAAGTTACAGTTCGCAAAACTGGACTTAATTTTTTTTCTGAATCAGGAACACAATATAAGCCTTAATGTCCCTAGTAACAAGTAACAAAGTGTCCTAACGGAAAGTCCTGTGCGGCGAACGCAGTACCAAACTGGACTATAACTAAGTAAAGTCATATATTAGTAGTCGAATTTCTTCACCATCAGTAGGATTTTTGAACCTATAATACAGATATAATTATCTTATGTACGAACATAAACAATCTTTTTCTTTCCCGTCGTCCTTAGTCGCTTAGAAGTTTCGTGGAGGTGCATTTACGTCTACTTCAATCAAATAAATGACATTTTTTCTGCCATTCAAGGTACTCTTCTTTAATTGTGAAATCTCTTCAGTGGCCCGTAAAACATGACTTTTGTGTATGATGTTTCATTGCATAACAGGTATACATATTTTGCTATGTTTTACTGTATAACAGTTATAAATCTTTACTCTGTTACAATTTATAACCGACTAGATCAGATAAAACTTCTGTAGCAGAAGTTTTTGCAAAGTTAATGTAATTAATTGGTGTTACTTACGGTTATTTGGTGTTGCTCCATATGTGTCTTCGTGAGGGTGTATGTATATGCTCCAGATGTATAGAATTTTGTAATTATTGAGGAACACATATATTTCGTCATTTCACTGCGTACTGATTTTGGTAGGGTTTGTTGACAGTGTGAAGTGTTGGCAACTGTCACTTTTCATCTGACTTTTGTTAATGCTTCTAGCATTTCTGAGTGCATCAAGTGTTTTTCTTTTTTTTTTTGTTATTGTTTGTGTTGTTCTCTTGGTATGTGTGTCTGTCTGCGTGATTGTGTGACTATTTGCGTCATTTTTTGTGAGTGTGAGAGTGGGGGGAGGGATGAATAAGAGCGAAAGAATGTAGGAGGGAGGACTTTAATTTTCCATCATTGTTTTCCACTATTTTTGTCGTCCGGTTGATCTTGGAAGTGTGCTTATATTGATCTGATCGTTAATCACTTTTTTATTCATTGACAGGGCCATGTATATGTGAAAGTTTTCCTGGTGTGTTAGGTGGATTCTCTTTTGATTATTCACTGTGAAATATTTTTCGTGTCTTGTTCCATGTTGGATGGTTCATGTCCGTGTTCTATCAGGTGTTCTGCAAAGGTGGAATGGTTGTTTTCTTACTTCCAGGCTCATGTATGTTCTTTATATCTGGTTTGAAAGTTGAAGCTCAAATTTTAACAGGACTGGCGATGCGTGGGTGTCTGCTAGGATACAACAGCACCTATCGTTTTTATTAATAATGCATGACGAGATATTAAAAATACTTTTCATTAATAGTTCAATGTGCTCTATCTAGGGCTTCAAATGAAATTATCAGTACATTTGTGATGGACTAGGTTTCGTATCCTTATATGTGTTTCCCACTGAGGCATAGAGGAGTCTAAGGCAATTGAATGGTCCATCTATACAGTTCTGAGAGGGCCTTATACCGCAAAAGGTAAGATCCAAATTGGAATTCCAGTACAGCACCATAATTTTCAACGTCTCATTTTCAGATATAAAGTGAGCCTTGTGACGTTAAACGACCATTGGTTAATAAAATAAAATTAAGTTTTGTAGCGTAAGAAGAGCTTTCTGGCGACAGAGTTATTAATTGCCGTGTGATCTGTCTTTTACTGCCAACCATATTTCCCCTCGGTTCCACATGATGACTAATGATTTTTGTTTATTATGGATTTTAAACTAGGGTGCAACTTGACGATCTTTATTTGGCGTTACCAGAGGTGAAGTACATATGAAGTACATATCGAATCCATATATTGCTGTTATTAAACTAGAAGCGAGCCACCCGACCAGTACGGCGACGTCATGGTGGTATAACGTAAGATGAGCTAGCATACATATTAGAGGGCGTGAAGACAATGTGGCACTCAATGAAATGATCCTCTATAAGCAAGGTTCTGATAAAGAAATTGTACTAGTCTCTTATCTACATACTGCTGGTGGTGAGCTACGTTGAACAGCATTTAAGGCTTCTTACTCACTTGCAGAACAGTTGTCCAACGGTCAATAAAATTTATTTCTGTACTAAAATGCACTTCAACATGGCTTGGCGACAGTTTTAACTCGAAACCATTTGGTTTCTACAGGCATGTAATTGGTAAACGACCTGAGCATTGTCAGTCACTTACAGATAATACGAGATAATGTAGTCCTGGAAGTAATTAAACATTTTTGATGGAATACTTTTTTAAGAATTCTCTATTGATTTTCAGTGCAGTCGAGCAACCGCGCACTCCGCAGCCAGGGGCGGTAGAACGCTCGACCACTCCCCCGCGGCACAAATGTGTAACATTTCACCACCAGATTATAATAGTAATACTGACAGTTGTTGTTGTTGTTGTGGTCTTCAGTCCGGAGACTGGTTTGATGCAGCTCTCCACCCTACTCTATCCTGAGCAAGCCTCTTCATCTCCTCATAAGAACAACAACCTACATCCTTTTGAAACTGCTTACTATATTCATCTCTTGGTCTCCCTCTGCGGTTTTTACTCCACACACGTCCCTCCAACGCTAAATTCACAATTTATTGATGTCTAAGAATGTGTCCTACCACTCGATCCCTTCTTTTGGTTAAGGTGTGCCAGAAATTTCTTTTCTCCCCAATTGTGATCAGTACCTCCTCATTAGTGACGCGATCTACCCATGTAATCTTCAGCATTCTTCTGTTGCACCACATTTCAAAAGCTTCAATCCGCTTCTTGTCTGCACTGTTTATTGTCCATGTTTCACTCCCATGCAAGGCAACATTCCACACAAATTCCTTCAAAAAGGACTTCCTTAGGCTTAAATTAATATTCGATGTTAACAAATTTCTCTTTTTCAAAAATGATTTTCTTCCCATTGCCATTCTGCATTTTATGTCCTCTTATCGCGAAAATCATATGTTATTTTATTGTCTAAGTAAAAAATTTCATCTACCACCTTTATTGATTCGTTATCTAATCTAATTCCTTCAGCATCGCCTGATTTTCTGAGACTGCAATTCAGTTACTCTTGTTTTGGCCTTGATAATGTTCATCCTATATGCTCCTTTCATCACACTGTCCATTCCGTTAAATTGCTCCTCCAGGTCCTTTGCTGTCTCTTCCAGAATTACAATGTCATCAGCAAAACGCAAGGTTTTTATTTCTTCCCAGTAATAATTTAATTATCTTGTAAATTCAAACTTGGTCGTGGTGTTTTCAAACCTAAGTAATTTGTTGAAATAGTGGAAATATGATGTCTTCGCATCGGGATACAATGGCTAGAATCGTCTATACATCCTGCTGACATTAGCTTAGTATAATTTTTCTCAGAAGCTTTGTTATATTTGATCATTCCATTGAGCTCCACATTGTCGTCATTGTCTCTAGTAAATGTGCTAGGCGCATCTTACGTTACAACACACGCTACCAGTTTAATAACTGGTATGTGTTCGATACCCATTTCAGGCATTTAATTTAACAGGCACCATCCTATCTACTTCACCTCTAGTAACGCCAAGTGAGAAACGTTAAATTGCACCGTAGTTCAAAATAAGTATTAAAAAAAATCAATTCGCTGTCTACTGCGAGAGATCCGATTTAGGGTTTGCAGTAACAGGCATAATACACGGCAATCAGTAACTCTGTCGCCAGAAAGGTTTTCTTACATTAAAAAACATAAACGACAATTAGTTTATAAAATAAATTTAAGGTCTCATAGATCTTATTATGTTTGAACTTGAGACGTTGAAAATTATGATGCTGGAGTTGAATTACAATTCCGATGACAGAACTATATAGTTGGATCATTTCGTTGCTTTCTTCGAGACGGAAGACTCATCTACATCTCCATGAAAGACACGTACATCGATTCTAATCTTGGTCCATCACAAAAATATTCATAATAAAACAAAAAATAGTTCAAAAGTTTATAAATCTGTTGTACTTAACTACTGTTGGTGTCAGTCCGTAGGCTTACAAACAACTAACTTCAGGACAAAACACACACCTATTCCGGACGGAGGACTCGAACCTCTAACAGGGATTAGAGCGCTCGGCCATTCCACCGCGGCTTCATAATTTCGTATGAAGCTCTAGTCATAGGACACTGGACTAGGATAAGTGCCGTTGTTTCTAGTCAGACAAGCATCCTCATTCCTGTTAACATTGGAGACTTAACGTCTGTTCGAGCATAGCAAGGACTTAGTAGTTTCGGATATCGATTCCCAGTCATTCATAACGTAATTAAGTCTTTATTACAGATTCTTACATCCCAAATCTACTCCCATGAACCACAGACATTGTCGAGGTGGGGTGGCTAGCGTGCCTCAACGATACAGATAGCCGTACCGTAGGTGCAACCACAGCGGAGGGGTATCTGTGGAGAGGCCAGACAAACGTGTGGTTCATGAAGAGGGGCAGCAGCCTTTTCAGTAGTTACAGGGGCAACAGTCTGGATGATTGACTGAGCTGGCCTTGTAACATCAGCTAATGTGGCTTTGCCACACAGCTACTGCGAACGGCTGAAAGCAAGGGGAAACTACAGCCGTTATTTTTCCCGAGGATATGCAGCTCTACTGTATGAACATATGATGATGGCATCCTCTCGGGTAAAATATTCCGGAGGTAAAATAGTCCCCAATTCGGATCTCCGGGCGGGGACTACTCAGGAGGATGTGATCATCAGGAAAGACAATACTGACATTCTACGGGTCGGAGCGTGGAATGTTAGATCCCTTAATAGAGTAGGAAAATTAGAAAATTTAAAAAGGGAAATGGATAGGTTGAAGTTAGATATAGTGGAGATTAGTGAAGTTCGGTGGCAGGATGAACAGGATTTCTGCTCAGGTGAGTACAGAATTATAAATAAAAAATCAATTGGGGGTATCACAGGAGTAGGATTGATAATGAATAAGAAAATAGGAATTCGGGTAAACTACTATGAACAGCACAGTGATCGCATTATCATTGTCAAGATAGATACGAAGCCAACACCGACCACAGTAGTACAGGTTTATATGCCAACTAGCTCTGCCGATGATGAGGAAATCGAAGAAATATATGAGGAGCTAAAGGAAATTATTCAGACAATTAAGGGAGAGGAAAACTTAATTGTTATGGGAGACTGGAATTCAGTAGTAGGACAAGGAAGGGAAGGGAAGATAGTAGGTGAATATGGTCTGGGCAAAAGGAATGAAAGAGGAAGCCGCCTGGTAGAATTTTGCACAGAACATAATTTAGTTATAACTAACACCTGGTTCAAGAATCACAAAAGACGGTTGTATACGTGGAAGAGACCAGGAGACACCGGGAGATACCAGATAGATTTTATAATGGTAAGACATAGATTTCGGAACCAGGTTTTGAAGTGTAGGACATACCCAGGGGCAGACATAGACTCTGACCATAACTTGTTGGTTATGAACTGTAGGCTGAAACTGAAGAAACTACAAAAAGGTAGGAAAATAAGGAGATGGGACCTGGATAAATTGAAGGAACCTGAGGTTCTTAAGAATTTCAGAGGGAGCTTTAGGCAACAATTGTCAGAAACAGGAGAAAATAAAACAGTAGAGGAGGAATGGGTAAAATTGAGAGATGAAATAGTGAAGATAGCAGAGGACAAAATAGGTAGGAAGGCGAGAGCTACAAAAAATTCTTGGATATCACAAGAGATACTAAATTTAATCGATGAAAGGAGAAAATATAAAAATGCAGTAAATGAAACTGGCAAAATGGAGTACAGACGACTAAGAAATGAGATTGACAGGAAGTGCAAAATGGCTAAGCAGGAGTGGCTAGAAGGCAAATGCAAGGATGTAGAAGAATGTATAAATAGGGGAAAAATAGATACAAGCTACAGGAAAATAAAAGAAACATTTGGAGATAAGAAAAGCAGCTCTATGAATATCAAGGACACAGATGGAAAACCAGTTCTCAGCAAAGAAGGGAAAGCTGAAAGGTGGAAAGAGTATATAGAGGGTCTCTGCAAAGGAAATGAACTTCGAGACAATATTGTAGGAAGGGAAGAGGACGTAGATGAAAATGAAATAGGAGATACTGTACTGAGAGAAGAATTTGACAGAGCCCTGAAAGACCTAAGTCGAAACAAGGCCCCTGGAGTAGATGATATTCCCTCAGAGCTACTGAAGTCTCTGGGAGAACCAGCCATGACAAACCTGTTTCACCTGGTGTTTAAGATGTATGAGACAAGCGAAGTACCCTCAGACTTTAAGAAAAATGTTATAATCCCCATTCCAAAGAAAGCAGGTGCAGACAGGTGTGAAAACTACAGAACCATCAGTTTAATAAGTCATGGTTGCAAAATATTAACACGAATTATATACGGAAGGATGGAAAAACTGGTAGAAGCCGACCTCGGGGAAGATCAGTTTGGGTTCAGGAGAAATGTAGGAACTCGGGAGGCAATACTCACTTTACGGCTTATCCTAGAAGATAGATTAAGGAAAGGCAAACCTACATTTCTAGCTTTTGTAGATTTGGAGAAGGCTTTTGACAATGTTGATTGGAATAAACTCTTTCAAGTTCTGAAGCAAGCAGGGGTAAAATATAGGGAGCGTAAGGTTATTTACAACTTGTACAAAAACCAGACAGTGGTTGTCAGAGTTGAAGGGCATGAAATGGATGCAGTGGTTGGAAAGGGAGTAAGACAGGGTTGTAGTCTTTCTCCATTGTTATTCAATTTGTACATTGAGCAAGCTATAAAGGAAAGCAAGGAGAAATTTGAAGAAGGAATTAAAGTTCAGGGTGAAGAATTAAAAACATTGCGTTTTGCCGACGACATAGTAATTCTGGCAGAGACAGCAAAGGACCTGGAAGAGCAATTGAACGAAATGGACACTGTGCTGAAAGGTGCATATAAGATGAACATTAACAAGAGCAAAACTAGGGTAATGGAGTGCAGCGTAAGAAAGGAATTAGACTGGGAAACGAAGCAATAAAGGAGGTAGATGAGTTTTGTTACTTGGGCAGTAAAATAACAAACGATGGTCGCAGTACAGAAGATATAAAACGCAGAATGGCAATGGGTAGAAATGCGTTTTTGAAAAAGAGAAATTTGTTAACATAGAACATTGATTTAAGCCTAAGGAAGTCCTTTCTGAAGGCATTTGTATGGAGTGTTGCCTTGTATGGGAGTGAGACATGGACGATAAACAGTGCGGACAGGAAGAGGATTGAGGCTTTTGAAATATGCTTTGCTCGGTTAGCAATGGCTGCAAGTAATAGGTTTGATTCCAGAATAAGAACACTCGTAGTTCGTCGTATCTTTCCAAGTTTAGATATGCTTATGTATAAATATTTAGTGATGGGTACAAAGACTGACAATTGGGGTTTGGACTCTATCACTTCCAAAGGTCCGAGGCATTTTGTTCTGATTGTTGGCAGCATCAGATTGAGGTTCCTGGGAAGCAGGTGGCTACACTTATTTCCCCATGGTCCCATAGGGTGTTACTACTAACGATTGAGGGACTAACCGGTGGATTTGGTAGTTTTTGCCGTCTTACCACAAAGGTGGCCATAACTCAAAATTTGTCCTAGATGCCCAACCTAATTCCAAAGTAACTGGTAACCCGACTGTCAGGACGACTTACTTGGCTACTCATACGTTGCCTGTGGTTCATGAATTACAATACACTACAGGTACCCACATCATGAACCACAAGTATATAACAATGAACTCAGAATAGTACTAGTTAATTTAGTGTAGTTATTTACAGTCTTTGGAAGAGGAATGGACAAGGTACGGGGACACTTTACTAGAAGTGGGCAGAGAACTTCATGTAACAGTAGTGTCTAAAGAAAGATGTAACATGAAACTTGGGTCACAAGGAGAGTGGAATGACCAGGGAAAATAAAAGCGCCTTGTATTTAGGTCAAGACTAAAACATAAGTTTATTATCTAAAAAACAATAAACAAGACCGAGAAATTCGTGTGACAGGATACTTAAAATTAAACAATCACTGAGGTAAGAGAGTGACAACGAATTTCTTAAACAAGATCGCAGTCAACCTCTTACGTTTGGAGAAATTAGCCAAACAACATTGTACAGCATAAAATGAAGCAATATTGGCCTTACGAAGGGGAAATCAAATTCTTAAACTTCGCAGCCAACTCTTAAATCTTCAGAAGTATTACAAGGCTACATAACAAAATATACAATGGGTGTTTTAATAAAATGGGCAAAAAATTATTTCAACTTCGGAATAAGCATTTACATGGACAGTAATAATACAAAGTTGCAGAACATATGTTAGGGCTACAGTGTATATCTTTTAAGATATTACACCTATAATACAACAGAGTGTCTGAGCCCAACCGATGGAGAAAGGGCATAACACATATTCACGTTGCTTAATTAAAACAGCAGACACTTGGAGATGGCTGGCCCGCAGAACGAGCGAGCGGACTGGAATGCAGTCTGAAGACCAGTTAACAAGGCGCGTGGCACGTAAGCGTGTGCCCCCAACGCAACCAGATGCAAGCCTTAAGGAAGCTTGAACGAGGCTCCTAACACACAGCCGAGAGACAATACCTTGGCCGAAACGCAGACAAGAAAACCAAATAAATAACAACATTGGACAAGTTGTGAGCCAACGTCGCACCACAGCAAAAGAGGGAACCCCTTATCAGGCACCAAGAGGATAAATAACACTTCCAAAACTTTATCTTGAATGTCCCATAGACGTTACTGCGGAGGCTGCGGAAGCTAGGTGATCAAATTCCTTGAACGCTCTGGTTCACACACCGGTAGCAAGGTAGCAAGTTTTCTCTTCATCCAACAAGGGGATTTACAGCTTAGGCGGGGCTCACGGCTCCAGATTGCAACCCTCTCGTATCATCAGCGATCGTCGTTGCTCGCCGATAACAAGAGAGGTTCCTGTCTGGCATTTCCTCGGCCCTACGGCTCCCATCGTTCCGGAGACCCGCTAAGCTGTCATAACACAAACAAGGCCTCACTCCTTGCCGACCCAGTACGAAGCTTCGTCTACTTCCTTCCTCCTACACGAACGAACCGCGACTCGTAAAAACCGTCTAAAGTGTCTCGGGAAGGTCCAGCGCTCCACCACTCGACAGAAGTAGTCAACCAGAGGGCAACGAAATACAAAGCGCCATCGGCGGCGATACAGTGAAACAGAATCGAGGCATACGAGCCACGAAACTTACAGCAGGAACATGCAAGCGCTAAACGAGTCATTACGACTCAACCCTACTTTAATAACTCCGTCACATAGCTTAAGTCAATAATTTGACACCAATTTTCAATCTCGCTATCAACTACCGCGCCAAAAGGCAAGAAAATAAGGGAGAAAGGCGCTCTCTACAGATGAAAAGCGAGCAGACACGGCTGAGAACGCAGAAAGAGACAGATTGGTGGAATGACGCAGCCAAGGTAGGCTGTAAAAGGAAAGAGAAGGCGTATCAGAAATAGTTCTATACTAGAACCCAGGCAGACATAAAATGTTATGTTGAAACAAGGAATAAGGCCAAACAGATAATTACGGACTCCAAGCATATCTTGGGAAGAATTTGGAAATAATTTAGAAACTCCGGGTGAAGCCGCAGGAAAACCATTCTGGAGCCTAATTAGCAGTCTTCGAAAAGGAGGGAAGAAGGAATTAACGAGTGTTTTGGACAGGTAATGAAAGTTTATAATAAATGTTGCGGTTGCCTTGGGCATATTGCGAGAATATTTTGAAAAGTTGTTCAATTTAGGAAAAAAGTTCTATGGTATGTCACATATATAGATACAATGGGCTAGGAATACTGATGGAAATATATTCAAATTTGAGGAAGTGGAGAGATGGTCAATAGATTGCAGTGTAATAAAGCGGCTGGGGCAGATGAAATTAAATCGGAACTCATCAAATACAGTGGAACATCAGGTCTTAAAAGGTTACAGAGGGTAACTGAAATTGTGTGGAATTCGGGACGAGTACCATCTGACTGTACGAAAGCAGTAATCACTTCAAATTTCAGTCATGGAAACATCTCCAGAAGTATCTATTTAATTAGCGTAGTGGGCAAAATATTTTGAGGTGTTGTTGAAGAGAGAGTGAGAGTATTAGTTCAATTTGGATGAAATTCAGTATCGGTTAAGGCCTCTTAGATACTGTCAGGACTAGATCTTTACCTTGCTATGAGTGGAACAGGAATTTATGTTTTATTGGTCTAGAAGTGGCTTATTACCGTGTTCCTAGGAGGAAGCTATTTTCAGTTCTACGAAATTATGCAGTATAAGGCAACCTTCTGATGGCAATTAAAGCTCTTCATGTAGATTGTCAGGCAGCAGTTAGAGTTGACGGTAAATTGAGTTCATGGTTCACGGTAATTCCAGGGGTAAGAAAAGTTGTAACCTGTCACCACTGTGGCTTATACTGTTTATGGATCTTAAGTCGAAAACATTATACTGGCAGGGTGGGATTAGAATAAGTGAAATCAAAATGAGCAGTCTCACATATGGGGTCGACTTAGTAGTGATGGCAGGTTAGATTGAAAGGTTGCGATGTATGATTACAGTTCTTCATTAGAGATGTGTTACGGTGTGGAGATCAGCATCTCCAGGGCGAAATAACTTATGTGGGAAAGATAGTTAAACAGATTGAGTGCCAAACAGGAAGAACAGTGTTAGAACAGGTGAACAGATTCAAGTACTTAAGTTTTATTTTATCACAGGATGGCAACAGAGTGAAAGAACTGGAATCAAGGTGCAGCAAAGGTAATGCAGTGAGTGCTCAGCTACGTTCAACTCTCTTATTCAAGAAAGAAGTCAGTACCAGGACTAAGTTAGCGGTACACCGCCCTATCTTTTGACCAACTTTGTTGTATGGAATTGAAAGCTAAGTGGATAGAGGATTAATAAGATTGACGTTACAGATATGAAAGTAACAAGGATGACTGCAGGCACTAACAGACGGGAACACTGGCAGTAGGGTATCAGTAATGAGGAAATCAAACAACAACTGGGATTGAACTGCATACATGAAGCAGTTACAGCCAACAGCCTGAGATGGTGGAGTCATGTTACACGGACGGGAGAAGCAAAGTCACCTAAGAGACTCACGTGTTCAGCAGTAGAGGGTAAGTGGAATCAACGTAGACCAAGGAAGTAACAGGCTGAACATCAGACGAGGCATTAATATTAGCACTAAATGGGAAATCATGGTGGATTTTCATTACGGGGACTATGCTCCAGACCGAACTCTGTAACGCATAATCAGTCTCTAATGATGATGATGAGTGCAAGGAAACTTCGGGCAACCCGCAGCTAATAGTCAAGTGTAAAAAGAGCGTTTGCTGCTTTTAATCAAGTTTTTATTATATTTCGTTTAAAAATAGGTTAATACAAAATCGCACATAAGAAATACAGTTTTGTTGTCGTGAAAAATCATTTCAGAGAGCAAAAGTTCTTCGAATTGCTACAGAACTTTAGGAATGCCACCACTGTCGTAAAATGTTATATTCGTAGCCATATTAAATGTTGACTAAGTATTACTGAATGTTTTATGTGACAAAGTCTTTCTATATAAGACGCTAATGAATGTGGTAATACCATTGTTCTGTCAGTTTTTGTAATAAAGTTGAGTTTAGCACGTATTAACCTAATGACGTATTTTCTTTAATTAGTAGTATCGTGGTGTTAATTTACATCTGAAATGACTGCCGTAAAGAGCATTTTTTAAAGTGGTCTGTTGTGCAGCCACTTTGAATAGCCGAACGACGATATCGCGAAGTGATCAGTGGACACGCAGACCAGGTTGTTATTTGGGATGCATGCATATCAGGGGGAACTCAAATTTCGTTCGTAGGAATTTTTTGGGCATGATAGTAGATGTATGTCTGAAAGACATTGTTTGTTAATTCGCAACAAAAGGACGCTGTACCCTGTAAATCTTGATGGTCTGACTAGAAGTTGTTTGGTTGGTTGTTTGGGACAGGGGGACCAAACTGCCTAGGTCGTCATTGTCCTAGTGAGCAGGGGAGGGAGTGGATGGATGGTTTGATTTTGAAAGGGACTAAACGACAAAGGTTATCAGTACATTGTTCCAAGTGTAAAGAGTACAGGGATGATCGCTAAAAAGGCGTATAAAACTATGTGATGAAAAGCACCATGCAAAGGCGTTAACACATCAAGTAAACAAAGCAGCATGGAAAGAACACCGAGAAACGAGAGGTAGAACAAAAAACGATACCTGAAGATCTTTATTAGGTGATCACAGTAATAAAAGCAGAACATCCAGCCACTCTCTGACAGAGTAAAACCACCTACCTAAACGTGCTAGGTAAGCGGAGGATAGACATATACTGAAAAAATTCAGATGGAATTATGTACTCCACTCGCACGGATAAATTTTAAAACTCTATCAACCATAGAGGTATCGTCTGCTAAGACCGAGCTCAGGGCGTCAGGGAGGTTAAAACCCCGCTCTGGGCGGTGAGGTGAGTGCATTCCAATAAAATTTGAGCAACTGATAAATCGGTGCCGCAGCGGCACTGAGGTGGGTCCTCACGACGGAGAATGTGTCCATGTGTCAGCCAAGTATGGCGTTACGGAGCCGACATAGGACGACAGCGAGGGGCTCGTAGAGAGAACCTCCAGACGTTCGTTGTCTCCTTTATAACCTGTAACTTATTGGGAATCTGGAGGATACGCCATTCTGTATCCCACAAACCTCAGGCTCGACTTCGCAGCATTGAACTCAGGTCACGAGAGGGTATACCGACCGCCAGAGGAGGTTTAGTGGTGGCCTCTTTGGCTAACCTGTCTGCCAGTTCATTTCCCGCAATCGCGATGTGCACCGGAATCCAGACAAATACTACTGACCGCCCACGTTGTTCGACGGCATGGAGGGACTATTGGATGGCTGTGACCAAGAGATGGGGAAAAGCATTGATCAAGAGCTCTAAGTCCACTGAGGGAGTCGCTACAGATGACGTAGGACTCCCCAGCAGTGAAGGTATGACGGATGTTGTCAAATGCACGGCAGATGGCTACTAACTCCGCACTGAAGACACTGCAGCCAGCCGGCATGCGTGTGAGCGTAGCCAACACGACCATCCACCATCGAGCCATCAGTGTAAATCACTTCTGAGTCCCATGACACGTCAAGGAGATACAGGAATTGGCGACGAATGATTTCTGGTAAACTGAGAGTTTTAGGGACTGTGACAGTTCAAGGCGAAGGTGCGGAGTACGAGATTGGAACTGGAAGAACGGCTGGAGTGGAAAAGATTCCAGTTCACGGAGGAGTAATTGGGCACAAACATCGACTGTCATACCCGATCTCGGTCGCCGTTGTGGGATAGGAAGTGGCCTGATTGGAAAAAAAGAGACGATGGTTGGGGTGATGAGGCAAGCCATGAACATGAGCATTATAGTTACACAGCAGCATCTGGCGCCTGGCTTGTAGTGGTGAAATTCCAGCTTCCGCAGGGAGACTATTGACAGGACTAGTTCTGAAAGCTACTGTCGCCAGCCGAACTCCACAATGGTGTATTGGGTCCAGCATCTGGAGGGCTGAAGGCGATGCTGAACCATATACAATGCTCCCGTAGTCCAATCATGACAAAACGAGAGCCTTGTAAGAATTTAGCAGAGTCCGACGGTCTGCTCCCGAAGTAGTATAAGACAGTGGAGAGGATTCAAGTGCTGCCAGCACTTCTGTTTACGCTGACTAATATGAGGGAGCCACGTTAGCCGGTCGTCAAACACTAGGCCAACCCCACATGTTGGGAGTGTGGACGTGCATCACACCCAGATGTCCCTTGTGTCCCTCATCCGGTCTGTGTTAACTGTGGCCAGCACCAGATTATACAGTCCTCCATAAAGAACGAAAAATCATGGAGTATAAAACACTGGACAGACTCACCTATTCAGAGGCACGGCGCAAATACAGGGTGTTTCACTAAGTGTGTTTGCCTCTGTAACTTATAAAATAATAGGTGACGGGAAATTTTAATGTGGTAGGTCAACACAAGAAATGATACACTTTCTGCGAAGCTCTGAACATTGTTTATTGTATCATTTTCCAAAGGGTTACAGCACAAAGATATAATTTTTAAATGGAACAATAGTTTTTTCTATCGTGCATTGGATTCGTTGAAACCATCTGCGTCCAAATCAATTTAAACTACATTCCTATCACTGTTAGTTTGGGAGCTACAACCCTTCAAAGTTTCAGGGGCAGATACCACAAACGCTGCGCGTAATGCAATGCTCCTTTTAAATGTGGTTCGGCCGAGTTGTAACGTCGCCTGTGTCATGGAGCGAGAAGCTTCCTCGATGCGCTGTTAGACTGCCGACTGTCGCCACACACGGCCGTATACCCGACAGTTGGAGCCACACAAACAACCGGGGCTCAATATATCACAGTTACTGACATCGGATGACGATGGCATACACGAACAACGAGTACGTTGACATGTTGCTGATGTTCGGCGAGTGCCGACATGATGCCACTGAAGCAGCCATGGCATATGCCGCGAGATATCCTAGGCGAAGATCCCCGGCAGCCATTACTTTCTTATGTGCCGAACAACGACTATGGGAAACAGGCAGCTTGGTAATGCGCCGCAGTAACAGACGAAGACCTGCAAGAAGTGAGGAGACGGAGGTGTTTGTTTTAGCTGCACTACACCACGATCCTCATGTCAGCTTAAGAGCCGTTGCTGCAGTCGCTGGTGTCAGTCTCACATCTGCATGGCGTATAGTACACGGCCACAGGTTTCACCCGTACCGTCTGTCACTGACCCAGGAGCTGCATAAGAACGATTTCCGTGCAAGAGTAAGATTCTGTGAGTGGTCCATGCGTAATTTCACGCTGGAGTCTTTACAAAGTATTATGTTCTCTGATGAGTCCACGTTCACAAATTATGGTGCAGTGTATCGACATAACATGCACTACTGGGCCGCAGACAATCCTCGGTGGGTACGACCTGTCGACCGTCAACGTAGATGGTCTATTAACGTGTGGTGTGGAATCCTTGGGGATGAAATAATCGGTCCACACTACTTCCCATGTACACTGACAGGTGAGTTATATCGCGCTTTTGTAGCAGACAGTTTGGGTGGTCTCCTTGAACATGTGTGTCTACACACGAGAGTCCATATGTGGATGCAGCATGATGGTCACCCAGCCCATTCTGCGAGTGCTGTTGCGGAAGAACTAAACAACAGGTTTGCAGGAAGATGGTTGGGGCGCCATGGTCCTCATTCATGGCCCACAAGGTCGCCCGATTTAACACCAGTAGATTTCTTTTTGTGGGGATATCTAAAGGACCGTGTTTATGTCACTGACCCCACATCACCAGATAATCTAAAACAGCGCATCGAGGACGCATGTCGCTCTGTCACAACGGCGATGTTACATCTCGTGCGCAGATCCTTTTGACAGCGTATTGCATTATGCATTGAGGAACATGGACACACATTTGAACATCTCATGTAGATCAACTTCCCACCATTATAACATCCATCACCCACCACTCAGCCATGTATTATGTACAGCGTGTGGTATCCGCCCCTGAAATTTTGAAGGGTTGTAGCTCCCAAACTAACAGTGATAGGAATGTAGTTTCAATTGATTTGGATGCAGCTGGTTTCAACGAATCCAATGCACGATAGAAAAAAAAACTATTGTTCCATTTAAAAAATTATATCTTCGTGCTGTAACTCTTTGGAAAATGATACAATAAACTATGTTCATAGCTCTGCAGAAAGTGTAACATTTCTTGTGTTGACCTACCACATTAAAATTTCCCGTCACCTATTATTTTATAAGTTACAAAGGCACACACAGTGAAACATCCTGTATTTGCGCCGTGTCTCTGAATAGGTGAGTCTGTCCAGTGTTTTATACTCCATGATTTTTCGTTCTTTATGGAGGACTGTATAATCTGGTGCTGGCCACAGTTAACACAGAACGGATGAGGGACACAAGGAACATCTGGGTGTGATGCACGTCCACACTCCCAACATGTAGGGTTGGTCTCACACTGGGAGGACATGTTTCCAAACCTCCAGCACTTAAAGCAGTGCATACGGGGAGGGACGTACGGTCTTACGTCACACGGGTATATCATCACCTTGACTTTTTCAGGTAACGTGTCTCCCAAAAAAGCGAGATGAAGGCACCGGTGGTGACCCTGTTGTCCTTCAGACCACTATAGATGCGCCGAATGAAATGCACACCTCGCCACTCTAGGTCCGACCGTAGCTCATCATCGGATTGCAACAACAGATCTCTATGGAAGATTACACCCTTGACCAGGTTAAGGCTCTTATGAGGAGTTACTGAAATGGGAACATCACCCATCTTCTCAAAGGCGAGCAAAGCCTATGACTGTGCTGTGGATGACGTCGTTATCAAGACTGATCCGGATCGCATCTTGGACATACCCTCCACCTCTCCATACTTGTCTTCCAGATGGTCAACAAAAAACAGTAGCTTAGTTGTCGCAAAGGATTCCCCATCATTGCATGAGGAAACTAAGTATCGGAGGGGGGGGGGGCATACGCCTCATTTTGACTTCTCGCCCTACGTTCCTCCCATGGCGTGGCTAGGGAAGGAAACGAACGGAGGTCATATCCAGCAGCATTAAAGTCTCCCCTCTCTCGCTTAGAGACGCCAGTTGTACGTCCGGCAACGTTTCTTGACCGCTTCATTATGGTCCCACGAGCAGCTAGGGATCTAAAGGTCCACCCAGGCAGAGCCCCGCTTGCCTGGGTAAGCCTTATACAACTGAGGTGTGGCAGGTTCCTCAGAGGTTGCTCGCTAGCGACTGTTCAACCTCAACAGCCATGTATCTCCTCAGCACATAGCACACCTTGAGATTGAGTTTTTTTTAGAGAGATTTGTACCGTCCTCGTGACTCGGGCGATTACGCCAAGATCCCCAGGCTCTGAAACGTACAACGCTCCACCGTCGGGCCGAACGATGGTCGTTGAAGCACTCACAGAGCTTATGGTGTAGCAGACTGTTGGCGCGACACAGCACATGGCTCAGGACCCCTGGTTCGGCAAGCCCATACTCAGCAAATTAATGCTGAGCCCTTGAGGGGGGGGGGGGGAATGGCGTGGAAGGAGGGGGAGGGGAGGGGAGGGAGTGAGACTAGAAAAGGGGGGAAGGGAAACGAAATGCAGTCCATGAAGGAAAGAAGGAAGAAAGACTGCACTGACTCGGAGCCCCGCGCTCGCCAAGCATCTACTAGAGAACTGTGAGCCCGAAGGCGAATTCATGGTTTTATAATTGCGCCACCTTGCTTGGTAACACCACGGAATTCAGTACTAACAAATTTACTTCCCTTTTTGGGTTGTAAGAGTCACGAATATCTGCAACCTTGATTATCCCCTTTGGTATAACGGCAATCCTTTGTAAAATATACAAGTGTGAAACTGTTAGATGAATCATATATATACGTCTTCATACATACTCCGCAAACAAACGTATCTTGCGTGGTAGAGGGTACTTTATACCAATGCCAGTCAATTCCTTTTTCTGTTCCACACCCATATTAAGAAAGGAAATACGATTGTCTATATACCTCAGCACGAGCGGTAATTCTCATATTTTATCCTAGTGATCCTCAGTGAAAATAGAATAATTATTTAGCTTCAAGCCGAAATTCTCTAAATCTTGTGAATAATGTTACTCGAAAAGGAATCGTCATTTTGCTTTCATGGATTTTCATTTGGGTTCCTAAAATATTTCCTTAGTACTCGCTTGTTGATCGAACCTACTGGTAAAAAGATCTAGCAGTGTGTTCCTTTTAGCTAGCTTGACATATAAAAAAAGTTTAGCTTATTTAAAAACATTTCATTGTCAAACATATACTAAGTCTAATAAAATTTCACCACTGGCAGATTTAGAAAATTCTTGATAATATACTAAATAAAAAGTTCAAATGTTCAAATGTCCCTTTCTTAGGGACTTAGCTGTTGTGGTTATCAATCCCTAGGCTTACAGACTACGTCAACTAACGTAACCTATCTTATGCTTAGGGGAACACACACGCCCACGCACGAGAGAGGACTCGAACCTCCAACGGCGAGCAACCGCGCGCTCCGCAGCAGGGCGCCATGAAGCGCTCGGCCACTGCACCGCGTCTTTAGTTGTTTTTACGTATTGTGGTGTGTGTGTGAATGTGAAATAACTGCTCTTGTTATACTTAGGCAGTAATCTAATCTCGTCCTTACTGTAGATAGAGTGAGAAATGAAGAGATTTTTGTATAGCTGGAGGAGCGAAGAAGTTTTCAGGGAGTAGATATTTGCAGATCGATAATGTCTTCTCAGCGTCACACTGACCTATCCACGTACATCTGAAACTTTGTGAATCTATCCAGAATTAGCTAGAGGTACAGATTTTTTCATGTAGTCTGACCTAGTAAATGCTGTCTACGCGTGGGTTTAATTTGCATTCAATAACAATCGCAGACGTTCAGAAACTTGGTTAACGTATACTTCGTTCAAATGAATGACTTTGACAAAATCTTCGCTTTATAATACAAGTGAATGTCCCACCACGAACAAAACACACGCATCCTCTATCCAAATAAACACTACGTGATCAAAAGTATCCGGACACCTGGCTGAAAATGTCTTACACGTTAGTGGCGCTCTCCATCGGTAATTCACCAACTCTTAGCCTTGATGACAGATTCCACTCTCGCAGGAATACGTTCTATAATATGCTGGAAGGTTTCTTGGGGAATGGCAGTTCATCCTTCACAGAATGCTGGACTCGGGAGAGATATCGATGTAGGTCGTTGAGGCGTGGCACGACGTCGGCGTTACAATGAATCCCAAACATGCTCTATAGGATTGAAGTCAGGACTCTGTGCAGGCCAGTGCATTATAGGAATGTTATTGTCGTGTAACCTCTCAGCCCCAGGCCGTGCATTATCAACAAATCATCGATCGTGTTGAATGATACAATCACCATCCCAGAATTGATCTTCAAAAGTGGGAAGCAAGAAGATGGTTAAAACATCTATGTAGGCCTATGTTGTGATAGTGCTACGGAAAACAACGAGGGATAGAAGCCCCTCCGATGAAAAACACGAGCAAAGCATAACACCACCGCCCCCGAATTTTAATGTCGGCACTACTCACGCTGGCAGATGACGTTTACCAGGCATTCGCCATACCCACACACCCTGCCTTCGCATCGCCACATTGTGTAACGTGATTAGACACTCCATACAATGTTATTCCACTGTTCATTCGTCCAATGCTTACGCGCCTTACACTACGCGAGGCGTCGTTTGGCATTGAACTGCGCGACGTGTGGCTTATGGGCAGACACTCGACCATACAATCCAAGTTTTCTCACTTCCCACCTAACTGTCATAGTGCTTGGAGTGGATCATGAGGCATCCTGATACAGTTTGGGGCCGCCGTGGAGTAGCCGAGCTGTCTAAAGCGTCTCGCTGCGGACCGCGCGGTTGCTCGCCGTGGAGGTTCGAGTCCTCCCTGGGGCATGGGTGTGTGTGTTTGTCCTTAGGTTAGTTTACTAGGTTTAGGTAGTTTGTAAGCTACGCACTGATGACCACGCAGTTTGGTCCGATAGATTTACAAACATTTGATGCAGTTTGGAATTGATGTGTAATGTGGATAAATGCCTGTATATTACACTGTACGAACCTCTTCAACTGTCGGCGGTCTCTTTTAGTTAACAGACGAGATGGGCGTGTACGCTTTCATGCTGTACGGGTCCCTTTACGTTTCCACGTCACTATCACATCAGAAACAGTGTACCTAGGGAAGTTAAGGAGTGTGGAAATCTCGCGTACAGACTTCTCGCACAAGTGACACCCAATTACCTGACACCGTCAAGAGATCCGCAGAGCACCTCATTCTGCTCTCTCGCCATGTCTAATGACTACTTGGGGCGCTGATATAGAGCACCTGATAGTAGGTGGCAGCACAGTGCACATAATATGAAAAACCTATATTTATGGCGGTGTCCGGATAGTATTGATAAAATATTGAATAATTATTCCGTATTGAGAAACAGATGACTCAGCGATAATATTTTACCATTGTCCTAGCCAACAGCGCCCCTATTAAATTATATCTCTGATTTGCACAGTTAATAAATACGATATTTTTGTTTAATGGATACACACAATGATATACTACAGGTGTAGCGGACGGATTAAATTCGAAAAGTCTTCATTCAAAGTGCTAAATTAAAAAAGGTTTACTTGATCTTGGATGTAATAACAAGGGGAACCCAATCTTTTGTCTTGAGACTATTAGATTGACATAATATGCTTCTTCCTGTAATCTTTTCAACCGTTATGACCGTTTCTCCGCGAGATGTAAAACTTGGCTATCTATACTATCAATCGTCTCTTCCATTAACAAAACAGTTTGTCTTTTCTTCTTAGGAAGTAGATTCACGGAAGATGTCAATGAAATATCTTATTTGGTCTGAGACGCGAGTGATTACGTTTCAACTCTTGTCGGAACTCGAGATATATGCAACGCGATCAATCTGCAAACTTTTACAATGTTCAGCGCAAGCTCAGTCCATATGACAAGCACAGGGGCACATATGTAGGGCCAAACTCTTTGTTACAACGTACATCATAAATCATCCTGAAAACTTCATAAACAGGCTACCAAACACGAAAGCAGCGTAATTAAAGACTGCAGGGCTTCTTTTGTAATAAAATGCCGGTTCTCGGAGCGCGGTCTGGATTTCCGGTGCGGATGCAGAAGGGACAATCCGCGTAGAGCCAGAGGCCAAAGGAAGAAGCTGGTCGATACTTACGTGGGTAAGGCTGGTGAAGTGGAAACGCGAAAGGACGGCACACAACACTGAGCAGCTCTTGACGCACTTCTCCACACAAAAGAAGCGGGTCGCGGTGACGGAAGAGCTGCACTGAGGACGAAATCATAAGAGCGAAATCAAGCGAACCGTGCCGCCCAGCGGATAGTCGTCAGCCGACTGCTAGAAACGCTGCTAAAGCGTTTAAGCATTCAAAATATCTTGATGTTATTTGCCAATATCAGTTACAGCGTATAAGCAATCACAAATTTCAGTGCAGATGCACAAAGAGCCCGCCAAAGCATGCGGTAACACAGATATAAGTTGCGAGAAATTGGTACAACACAGGGGGAACGATATTCAGTAGTGTGACAGCAGACAATCAGGGTTGGATGGGAAGCGCGTAGCCGGCCGCGGTGGCCGAGGGGACTGAGGCGCTCCAGTCACGGTCTGCACGGCCACTACGGTCGTGGGTTCGAATCCCCCCTCGGGCATGGATATTTGTGCCGTCCTTAGTGTTAGCTAGTTCATACGTAGTTTGTAAGCTTAGGGACTGATGACCCCGTAATTAAGTCCCATAAGTGCTACAAACATTTGAACATTTGGAAGCGCGTACGAATGGTCGAAACGGCAAGGCACTGATCACGTGGAGCGAAAAGTACTTCTTCATCTACATCTACACAGATACTCTACGAGAGGGATTGATGAGCTAGATGTTTTGTCCCCTCAAAACAACAACAACAAAAACTATGCGAGGTACATTGAAGTGCATGGCAGAGGATGCATCGAACCAATTTTATGATATATCTTTGCAGTTTCATTCTATAATAGCTCGCGGGAAAAATAACACCTAAATTTTTATGTTATCCATCTCATTTTTGTTATTATATCACGATGATCATGTTTCCCTTTGCAGGTGAGTGCTAACTAAATATGTTCGCATTCGGAAGAATAACTTGATGAAAGAAATTCCGCAATTCGATTTCGTTGCAACGAATAGCACCTTTCCTTTAATGATTGACACCCCAACTCGTGCATCATTTCCGTGACACATTATCCCCTACATCGCGATAATAAAAAACAAGCTTCCCTTCTCTGAATTTTCTGTATATCATACGTCATTCCCACCTGGTGAAGATCCCACAATGAGCAGCAATACTCCAAAATAGGACGCAAAAGTTTAATGTAGGCAGTTTCTGTATAGAAATGTATCTTCTAAGTGTTCTGCCAATGAAACGAAGCCTCTGGTTCCCTTTCCTACAATATTTTCTATACCGAGTTCCGGTTCGGCACATATTTTCAATTCTTGACCTCGATGTATTTCAATACGCTGTGGCAGATACGCAGGATATTTCGGTTTCCTTCTATGTTATTTACATTTACGACGTATTTTGAAAATAATACATTTTTCAGAAAATTGGTTTTCCACCAAAGTTCACTAATAATGATAAATGATGAAATAGGCGTAGTGCTTGTAATTTTACTCACGTGCGAGAGTAAAACTACCTCGGTGGAATGGCTGAGCGCTCTGAGACTCCTTGCTGCTGAGTGCGCTGATGCTCCCTTTAGGAGGTTCGAGTCCTCCCTTGCCGGCCGCGGTGGCCGAGAGGACTAAGGCGCTCCAGTCACGGTCTGCACGGCCACTACGGTCGGGGGTTCGAAACCCCCCTCGGGCATGGATATTTATGCCGTCCTAGTTCGTAAGTAGTTCATAAGTAGTTTGTAAGTTTAGGGACTGATGACCCCGTAGTTAAGTCCCATAAGCTTTACAAACAAACAAACAATCCTCCCTTGGGCATGGCTGTGTGTGTTGCCCTTAGATTAGTTAAAGTAGTTTGTAAGCCTAGGGACTGAAACCGCTTATAGTTAAGTCTTATAGATTTACAAATATATAAACATTTCTTTAGAGTAAATCTGCACGTAAGTCTGTCCTACAGGTCTCGGAAGGCCCAAGGGGTACCGACCTGCCGCCGTGTCAACCTCCGCTGGACGGCGTCAACAGAATCAGAGCCGGAATGAGTGAAATGTGAAAAGCGCTCCAAACTCCGGGCTGTTGTGTCTACTTCTCAGTGAAGGAACTGTTCAGAAGGCCTCGCAAGGGCTGAGTGCCTCTCGCTGGACAACATCGCGTGGCATACACGGACGGTCAGCAATCCATGTGCTAGCCAAGAACCACAGTACTTTTGTGATCTGGCGGGAACAGCTGTATACCCAAATCACCACTTTTAGGTTTTTCATTCTTCGTGTAAATCGTTTCTTTGCGGTCGTTTGATCGTGTTCGTTATGGGTTGTTCGTTGAGTATTTAGATCAGTTTTTTTTATTACAAAGGGCGTTCAGCTTTCTGACCGAGCACGCTGAATCACAGCGCCAAGCTGCCTAATTCGTTTATACTATCATCTCACAAGAGAAACGTGACTAGTTGAATGCGGATACACCGGCCGAATACCAATGTGATGAATGGGGAAAAAGGCTCATTCTAGTTTAATGCCCACACGACAAGAAGTACAATACCAGTCCGGAATTGATAGGGACAGAAATTGCCAATTTTCGCTTAGAAGGCTCATTCCGCATTTCGTCCAAGTACTTAGGAAGACGTCTGGACACCTAAGACTGAATGAACGAATGTGGATTTGAATTATAATACTTCAGAACTAAGTTTTGTAAGGAACAAAATCTGTTAAAACTATTTTGCTGCATGCTGGTAATGATCGAAGACCGAACTGAAGCAGCAGATATCAACAACACTCTTACATGCGTTTCTGTTTCGGGTATTGGAAGCTTCATACCGCGCGAACTTCAAACAGCGCGCCGCTACCATGCGCCTTACGAAGAACATTACGCCACCGACGGCGGACTACGGCGCTGTGAAGACCATGTGAGGAAGCAGCCTGCGACAACCAAGCGTTCTCCACATGTGCAACAGCCATGAACACATTATAAGAAATACCAGTCAACTAATATGCCTCATACGTACCAGTTAAATTAATATATATACATCGTGCTTAGTGACTACCTCGTTGTGCTAGAACTTAAATCTTTCCTACCTATAAATTTGTTGCGGCCACTGAATAACGTTATTCGTACGTATTTTTGGAAACATTTTCGTTTCACTATCCTTAGGTCAACAGCACTCTTATTTAAATTTATGAATAAAGAACAGTCTAGAATGCAATAATTTATTTCATTCAACTAGTTTCAGGCTTATTTAGACCATCTTCAGGAATTTAGACTCTGAAACATATTACAGTTACATTTAGAGAAGTTTGGAGCAATATACATTACTTTCAAATCTAACCTAAGTTGTGTTGTTGTTGTGGTCTTCAGTCCGGAGACTGGTTTGATGCAGCTCTTCACAACACCCTATCCTGAACAAGCTTCTTCATCTCCACATAAGAGCAGCAACCTACATCTGTCTGAATCTGCTTACTGTATCCATCTCTAGGTCTTCCTCTGCGGTTTTTACCCCACATACTTCCCTCCAACGCTAAATTCACAATTCCTTGATGTCTAAGAATGTGTCCTATCAATCTATCCCTTCTTTTAGTCAAGGTATGAAACTTCTTCTCTCCCCAATTCTGTTCAGTACCTCCTCATTAGTTACGCGATCTACCCACGTAATCTTCAGCATTCTTCTGTAGCACCACATTTCAAAAGCCTAAATCCTCTTCCTGCCGCACTGTTTATCGCTCATGTTTCACTCCCATACAAGGCAACACTCCATACAAATGCCTTCAGAAAGGACTTCCTTAGGCTTAAATCAATATTCGATGTTAACAAATTTCTCTTTTTCAAGAACGCTTTTCTACCCATTGCCATTCTGCATTTTATATCCTCTATACTGCGACCATCATTTGTTATTTTACTGCCCAAGTAACAAAATTCATCTACCTCCTTTGTTGTTTCGTTACCTACTCTAATTCCTTCAGCATCACCTGATTTTCATAAAGTGCACTCCATTACCCTAGTTTTGCTCTTGTTAATGTTCATCTTATATGCACATTTCAGCACACTGTCAATTCCATTCAATTGCTCTTCCAGGTCCTTTGCTGTATCTGACAGAATTACTATGTCGTCGGCAAAACGCAATGTGTTTAATTCTTCCCTCTGAACATTAATTCCTTCAAATTTCTCGCCGGCCGCGGTGGCCGAGGGGACTGAGGCGCTCCAGTCACGGTCCGCACGGCCACTACGGTCGGGGGTTCGAATCCCCCCTCGGGCATGGATATTTGTGCCGTCCTTAGTTGTAAGTAGTTCATAAGTAGTTTGTAAGTTTAGGGACTGATGACCCCGTAGTTAAGTCCCATAGACTCTACAAACATTTGAACATTTGAACAAATTTCTCCTTGCTTTCCTTTATAACTTGCTCAATGTACAAATTGTACCCTGTCTTACTCCCTTCCCACCCACTGCATCCCTTTCATGCCCTTCAACTCTGACAACCAAGTTAATAAAAGAAATAGAACAAAATAAAATAAACGATGTTATAGCCATCGACGTTGTGGAGCTGGCAGGTAACTGGGAGCCTTCCAGTGCGTCACTGCTGGCTGGTTTGCTGCTCTTAAATAGCTGAGGCTCCTCCTCGTTGCCAGCTCCATCCATCTTTGATAGCCAATAAAAAGATTGCATAGATGAATTTAGCCAAAAAATATAGAATTATAACTAGCCACACATTTCTTAGTCAATGTCTAAGATAAAATAATTATTGTCGTCTTACTGGTATTTAAAATAAAGATTAAAACATTAAAATACTGACATGATTTGCATCACAATCTTTTCAATATTTTCAAAGATATTCTATAAGAGGTTCTACAGTATCTAAAGTGTTGTATGTAAGTTTACTGGTATTAAAAATTTGAACTGTAAAATTTATTTAAAATATATAGAAAAACAATTCAGGATACGACACCTTGCAAAAACTGTATGGTTCGTTTGTCATTGAAATTTATGTAAAGTTATTGTTTTTCTTGTAATGTATAAAGATGGGTTGATCTTACTTAATTAAAATGTTGTTATAATAAAATTAAGGCGCAGGGTATGTCTTTTGTATATACATGATAAGTCCTTGATTTATTGTGTGATACTTTAGGTTGTCATTAAAAATTAAAAAAAAAAATATAGTGTGCTGTAACGTTGTAAAATATTAGGCATGAAATGTCAAAACCAGAACGGATGCAATTCAAATGGCGTCATGGAGCAAACCACATAACTTTTTCTTAATAGTAAAAATGAAATAAAATGAAGATATTTACTCAAGTTGAGGGTGATCAGAATGATCTTAAATTTGTTTATATATTGCCTTAGGTGGTCACTTTAGTGTAAAAAATATGTATAACAACATAAGACTGATATGTCAAAAGCATAGAAAGTTACCATTCAAATGGCATCTGTCAATGATAATACAGTTGTCAGTTAACAGTTAAAATGATAAAGTTAGGGCGTAAAATGTGTCTAAGAATAAAATTTAAATTATAGTACATTACATTTGTGCAAGATGTACATGGCTGTCAACCGTAAGGATCGTAAAACAGTATAAAGTGGGTATAACATCACAATAGGAATATATATATATATATATATATATATATATATATATATATATATATATATATATATATATATATATATATATATATATATATATATACATTTCATTGATTAAAAACAGACTTCAGAGGAGTAAGCTATTAAAGAATCTCTTCGAATAGGTCGAAGGAATTTTTTTCCCTGAAATCAATTTGTTCATTTAAGAGTTGAACAGGATTCTTTTTGTGTTGCTGATACATTTCTATTTGCTCTAGTATGTTGAGGCGTAATCCTTTTGGGGCTGCATGCAAAATCTTTAAGTTGTTTTCAATTGTGCCATGGCAATGCCTATTTTCAATTATATGCTGCCCAAAAACCGACTTACTACTTGCAATACCTACGGTATCGTGTTTGGAAACTATGTCCCATTTGTCCAATACAATATTTTCCACATGTGCTACATATTACTTTATAAACACCAAATTCTGAACATTTATTATCACATCTCTTAATTGTATGTTTGAGCCTATGTTGTAGGGTGTTGTCCACTGAAAAGGCAAGAGTGAGATCAGTATTATTAGGCTATATATTTTTTCAGAGATATTCCCTCTGTATGTCATACAGGCATATCATCTGTCTCCCTTAACTTCTTTTTGATCTATTGTAACAGTTTCTGTACTTTATTAAATACTGAATCTACAATGTGCACGTTGAAATTACTGGATTTAATCTTTATAATGTTATAATAAATGCAGACTCCTGTCATCCATACAAATACAAAAGAGCTTTCTTCCTAGCAATGATCCATAGAATTTTCAAACTCCAATTGCATAACGACGAAGTACAGAAGGAACTTCAAATACTGAGGCAAATAGCAAAATCCAAGGAGCACGCAGCAAGGGCAGTTTGGTACTCCCATTCCCTAAAGGGAACAGTGTAGAAATCCCAGCGGCGGGTGCGGAATGAGAACTTGTGCCATTCAGCCCACTCATTAGGGGTCACGGAGGTCGTCACTATATGTGGCAGTCGTGGAGTAATGTGCGTAGTGCTCTGCCATGTGTTCGCCATTAGCTGTTGGGATTGTGCAGAACATACCCTGGATGGTTAGGGATGGGATTCCTGTAGGTGGACGGTGTCCAAAGATGCGCCGTACTTGCGTCCATATCCGAGTCGGGGAGATGTGGGGGCCGATAGTGGCTACATACCGCTCACAGGAGTCCTCCTTACTCTGCTGTATCAGTCGTCGAGCACGCGCACGGAGCCGCTTAAAGGCTACCAGGTCCTCCATGGAAGGGTGGCGTCGGTGGCCCTGGAGCACTCGCAGACGTTCACGGATAGCCTGAGCGATCTCCGGTGTCCACCAAGGCATGGACTTGTGCCTAGGAAACCGGGTGGTTTGCAGAACAGCAGCATCAGAGGCTGAAATAATAGTATCAGTCACCTGTTGGACTGCATTATCGACGTCAGCTGGTAGTGGCGCATCGATGACAGTAGCCGGGGCATAAACTAGCCATTCAGTCCTACGGAGGAAATATCAGGGCAGGTGGTCTGCAGGTTGGTACTGCAGGAATAACACAAAGATGAAAAAGTGGTCACTGCCACAAAGTTGGTCGTGCACCTGCCAAGTGAGGTATGGCCGAAGGCTTGGGGTGCAGACAGAGAGCGTCTGAACATCCATACCGACGCATGTGGTCTGCTTTCCACCTCACAAAGGGCTGTGGGCATTAAAGCCCACCAAAAGGAGGAATGGTTGAGGAAGTTGGGAGGCCACTGCAGTAAGGTTGGTGAGACATACGACCTCATCTGGGGAAAGATATATGCTGCAGATGGTTAATTCCTGTGTTGCCCAGATTCTGATTGCCGCTGCCTCCAGAGTGGTGTGGAGAGGCACCGGGGGACTGGAGACAGTGTCGAGGATGTACAGACAGACACCACCAGAAACCATGTCAGATATGGACCGGTTGTGGTAGTATCCCCGATAACCATGGGGAGTAGGGGTCCACGGTGCAGGAAACCATGTTTCCTATAGAAAATGAAGGGTAACGGCACAATAATTGTCGCAGCTGAGCTTGGTTAAAAAGCCGCTGCAAATCCACTGGATAATGACTTTTTCTCCATGCTGTAAGGCCACAGAAGTAAGTAAAAGAAGCAGATCATTTCATAGGAACATCAGCTGCTACCTTCTGAATCTAAAACCATATGTTTTGGTGATTCCTCAAGTGCAAGATCCTCAGGGGATGCAAGGGTTTCGAATTCATCTTCTGAAACACAGAATGTGGATAGTTGTGGCTTTGGAGCCCCAAATAATCTTTTTTCTTCCTATTCTTTTGCTTGCACTCTTGCTGGCCCTTCTGTGTTAGGGGGTCTTCTCAGAAGGGGCTTCAGGGGTTGACAAAGAGCAGGAGGCCCTTCGATCAGCAACTGGGGAATCCTTCAGCAATCTCCAGAGATGCTCTTTGCCACGGTGAGAAGCCTTAGAAGTTAGTGCACGAGGAACCCCTTCCGAGAGAGAGGAGCAAGAGAAGATTGTTATTTCTCCAGCTGTGGGGTGGAGACCGATGTCACCTGTGATTGGAGGGTCGTTGCTCCCAACGTGAGGAGTGTGGGAGCAACCGTACAGTGGCATATGGTGTCGTCATGCTCACTGGATGGAACATATTTCCGCCTAACCTCTGGGTATGTCAGCCGCTCCAGGGTCTTGTAGTCCATTATCTTTCTTTCTTTGTGGGGAACAGAGCAGTTGGTTAAACAAGGAGGATGCTGCTGGTTTCCAGGGTACAAGGGGCGTTCGGATGGGAGGCATGCCCGCACTCCCGATATGTTGGGTTGGCATCACATCGGGAGGACATACGTCCAAACCTCCAGCACTTGAAGCAGCGCATAGTGGAAAAAAACGTAGGGTTTAATGTCACACAGGTGTATCTATCACATTGGCCTTCTCACGCAATGAATCGCCCTCGAAGGCCAAGATGAAGGCAGCGGTGGCAACTCTTTTCTCCTTCGGACTGCTATAAATGCGCCAGATGAAATGCACACCTCGCCACTCCAAGTTAGCTCGTAATTCGTCATCTGATTGCATCAGAAAATCTTTGAGGAAAATGATACCCTGGATCATATGTAGGCTTTTATGTGGCGTAATGGAAACAAAAGTCACCCAGTTTGTCACAGGCTAACAATGCTCGAGACTGCACTGGGAATTACCAATCCAGATGTCATTTCGACGTGTCCTCCACCTCTCCAGAGACGTATCCTCCAAATGTTCCACAATAAACAATGGATTTTTCGATATGAATGATTCCCCAGTTGTACGTGTGCAGACCAAATACTTAGGGCCATATGCCTCACCTTGAATTTTAGTCCTACGTTCCTCCCACTGTGTGGACAGGGAAAGGAATGTTTGCGAGTCGTATTGCGTAGCATTGAAATCGCCTCTACAGCGCATAGAGACGGCGGCTATACGTCCACCAACGATTCTTGCTCTTTTCTTGGTGTTCCCATGAACAGCTAGTCCCACCTTCCTGGGTAAGCCTTATATAACTGAGATGCGGCAGGTTCCCCAGAGATTGCTTACTAGCGACAGTTTAACGTCAACAGCCATGTATCTTTTCGGCACGTAGCAAACCTTGAGACTGAGGTTTATTTTTTATTTTTCTATTGTTTTCTTTATATATAGAGAGAGAGCTTTGTACCTTTCTCGCGAGCGAGCGATTAAGCCAAGATCCCTGGGCTCTGAAACGTACAACCTTTCATCTTCGCACCGAACGATGGACGCTGAAGCGGACGTTGGTTGACTGTTGGCACGACACAGTGCACAGCTCAGGATCCCAGGTTCGCCAAGGCCGTACTCAGCAAATTAATGCTGAGCCCCTGAGGGGTTTTTTCAAATGTCACATGTGTAGTAACTAGGATAATCTCTATCTACATAAAAGCGAAAGGACACTTCATTCATACACTCACTCACTCACTAACTAAACAGGAAACCTCAAAAACTACTTCACGTATGAAGCTCAAATTTGGCAGGGATTTTGTTTATAAGTAGTAGTCGTCAGCTAAGAAACGATTTTGCGATAGGAACGATAGTTCAGGAGAGATGACGTCATAAAGAATGAAAAGCTCCCAGTCTTGCGGCACGTGCTACTGTGACTTTATCAGTGCACTATTTGAGAAGGAGAGAACTTAGTGACTTGCAGCAAACTTTGTACATAATTTCAAACCTTTAGGAAAATTTTTCTCGCCAATAACCTCAGCAAAATGATGAAAGGAAAAAAGTTTATCGCTTACTACTTTTTCGCTGTTCACAGAGTACAGCCAGCATTCGGTATAACGTTGAAATTTACAACATTTAGATTACGTATTGTACCTGCAGAAAATTTTACAAACAGTATGCACACATATAGTTGAATTTACCTTCTAAACAGTATCACAGTACGACACGTAGTTCATGAGATACGAGCACATAAATAGTAACGTTCATTACAAACCGCCCCATCACGTACCAAGTTTTAATCTATTACTTCTTTTCTACTTATTACATTCGCAACAGATTTTTCAGACATACAGCACTTATACAAATGAATATATACCTGAAAATTATACAAATGTACAACGTGTAACTCAGTAAATATGAGATCATATATACTACGATGTGCAAAAACTTTTCACATCAGGCATCATGTTTTATTACATCTCTTATTTACTGCTAAGATACTTCTGTATTCCAGTGATCTTAAGGAAATTCCTGATAGATGACAGTGTTGTTGAAAACTTTGAAGCATCTTTGAACTGTGAAGCGCATACCGCTGTACGAAGAAGCAATAGATATCTATAGAGCTACAAGGAAAGGAAGTGAATGAAACAGAGTACATCCGACGAATACCCATTATTTCTGACAGATTTGGTTTCTAACTTTAAGAGACTGCAGTTTGCACTGGGACTTGCATTTTCTATTTTGATTAATAGTATTATGATTCCAGAATGAAACTTTCACTCTGCAGAGGAGTGTGCGCTGATATGAAACTTCCTGGCAGATTAAAATTGTGTGCCGGAACCGGGACTCGAACCTGGGACCTTTGCCTTTCGCGGGCAAGCGCTCTACCGACTGAGCTACCCCGACACGACTCACGATGCCGCCTCACAACTTTACTTCATTCTGGAAACATCCCTTAGGCTGTGGCTAAGCCATGTCTCCACCATATCCTTGAGTGCTAGTCTTGCGTGTTTGCAAGAGAGCTTCTGTGAAGTTTGGAAAGTAGGAGGCGAGGTACTGGCGGAAGTAAAGTTGTGAGGCGGCATCCTGAGTCGTGTCGGGGTAGCTCAGTCGATAGAGCGCTTGCCCGCGAAAGGCAAAGGTCCCAGGTTCGAGTCCCGGTTCCGGCCCACAATTTTAATCTGCCAGGAAGTTTCAGTATTATGATTAATAAATCACAGTGCAATCTACTCAATACTGTGGAGTGTATTTGAAATATCCCAGTATCTCACACGCACAGCTTTATATTGCTTGCTCAGGCATGGGCTCTCCACACAAAATATTAATATTATATCCTGGACAATAAACAAGAAATATTGTTTATAGTCAGGAAGGAAGGGATATTAGCGTTTAACACCCCGTCGCCAACGTGGCCATTACAGGCGGAAATTACGCTGGGATTGTTTGGGTAAGGATGGGAAAGGAAATCGTAATTATAAGTTTTTGTGTATACTATGCTTATAAGTATGGTGTAGTACAGTAAATCTCCAAGAGTACTACACGAAATTTCATGAGGTTTCATAGGTCAACAGAGAGTATCTTGGGGCAACATATAAGATTCATTTCATCAAAATCGGATCAGTGGGAGAAAAAAATATCGTAATTTGTAGTTTCTGGTGTATGCTACGCTTGAATTGCAGCGTAGTATAGCAAAGATCCGATAGAGGCGCTGTTACATAGTACACCAAAGCTATACTAATAATAAATCTGTAAATGTAGGCCTGTCGCTGCTCACTTTAGTCTTCAAAACTACGGGACGAATCTTCATGCGGTTTTCACAGGTGACATGAGAAAAGTTTGGATTAACATATAGGCACAATTTTATCAAAATCGTATCACGGAAAAAAATATATCGTAATTTGAAGTGTTTTCAGTAACCATAGTGTCTGCTTGTTCACTACTCTACAAAACTAGTATACGAATTTGCATTCGGTTATCACAGGTAAGTCTGGACAACGTATAGACTTCGTTTCGTAAAACTGGGATCATTGAAACAAATAATGTCGTAATTTGAATTTTTTTTATCTACGACCGTATGTTTGTCTGTCTCTTTCGACACATTCATCTCCAAAACTACTTGACAAATGTTCATGCCGTTTCCACACGTAACTTGAGCATATTTTGCGTTTACATAAGGGCTTCAATAATTAAAATTGGATCACAGAAAATAAAGATATCATAATTTAATCATTTATTTAACACTTTCGCTGCAGCTGACGCTATCCTACATTGAGCGCGGACGATTATAAGCGTCAGCCGCAGCGGAAGTGTTAAAAGCCATCGTGTATGTCTATTTGTTGAGGATAATCTCCAAAAGTACTGCACGAAATTTCATGTGTTTCCACAGGTAAATCGAGAGTAGTTTGGATAGTAACGTAGGCTTCATTTCATCAGATTCGGACCAGAGGAAGGAAAGATCTCGTAACTTGAAGTTTTAAGTGTCTACTATGCTTCTAAGAATGGTGTTGTACAGCAAATCCTCAAGGCTACTATACGAACTTCCCTGGGGTTTCATAGGTCCTTTGAGAGTACCTTGGGAAATATATATGCTTCATTTCATCAAAATCGTGTCAGGGGTAGAAAAGATATCGTAATTTGTAGTTTCTGGTGTATGTTATGCTGGAATTGCAGCGTAGTATAGCGAAGATCCTATAGAGGCCGTGTTACATGGTATACCACATAACAAATGGCGATGCTACGAGTTTTATTCACACAACTATGATGTAATACACTAAAAAAAGGGCTACGTTATTCCTTACGGCAGCGGTGTAGTGAATTGACGTTGGCAACGACCGTTGAATCCTTTTTGAAAAATCAATGTCCGCCTCCGTGGCTCAGCTGTAGCGTCGCTGACTACCACGCAGGAGGCCCGTATTCGATTCCCGGCAAGCGACTGGGCGTTGTGTGTTGTCCTAATCATCATCATCTCATCATCATTGGCACGTACGTCGCCCACGTGGCGTCAAATAAAAAGACTTACACTAAGGCGGCCGAACAAACCCGCTAGGGTTCTCCCGGCCAAGAAAGCCATACGCTCATTTCCATTTGAAAAAAAAAAAAAAACAGTCCCGTACAATGAGGGCAATCATTATTTGTGTTGATAATGAAATAAAGAATTAAGATGTTCCGATCAGTATATTTATGAACACCAACGAACCCCTAAAGGTGCTGTTAGTTTTGTAGTGCTGCAAAGAAACAATACGTGATCGTGTTGTGCGTATTCCTTCAGTAACAGAAGTATTCTGAATTAAAAGTCGCAATTTTAGTTTTGCAAATACAAACTAACATTGAACAGCGAATTGATGGTTACACTTTGTATATTTACAGCTTAACGACATTTCTTTGATGCTTTTGACAGGGAACATTTGACTTTAAAACATAACTACATTCCTTTGGGTCTATGGATGCTCTAATTTACATAAGAATTCTTTGCAATGAAAATCTAATTTATGTAGTTACCTTTCTGATTTCGGTGTATCCTCTTTACATTTTGAGTGCGTGTGAGTCTTTTTCATTCTCATACTACGGTGTAATACACTACAAGAAGGGGTGAAATTTTACTTACGGCGGTGACGTTGTGTGCTGATGTTGGCAATGGCCGTTGAATGCTTTTTTAAAAATCAGTCACGTAGAATGAAGGGAATAATTCTTTATGTTCACGATGAAATAAATAATTTATGCTGTTATGGTCATAAAGTTAATCTTCTTCCTAAACCGAATAGTTCGTTGCCGACGATAGCAAATTAAACAGCTGCCACTGCAAGTAAAATTTAACCCAGTTAGGACACAATTTTTTTTCTTCCCAGCTGTATCCCATATACTTTGCAACGTCATGGTAGGAAAAGAAGTGCATCTTTCGACGGGTATAACAACTAAATTGTACATAGAGCAGAAATAACTATGTAGTGATCATTGGCTTCTGTGCATCTTCTCAGTATTAAGCTGGAATTATCACGTGATTTTGAGACAAATCCACTCTTTCCAAACATTTATTTGCTCTTACGATTGCTTTGTACCGGTTTGGCTGCAAAGAAGCCCCACTTCCTTTTCGCAGAGCATCCACATAACACGAAGTAATATCTAAATAAATGTGTCACAAAAGCAACAAGAAAGTTGAGGTAGCGTCGCTAAAAGGGCCATTTACACATAGCCATCCGCCTTAACCGAACAAAAAAAAAAAAAAAAAAAAAAAAAAAAAAAAAAAAAAAAAAAAAAAAAAAAAAAGACAATAAAGTCAGCGATTAATAGATTTTTCCAATATCACGTGACTTTTCCACCTTAATGTGGAGGGAACACAATCTGATCTGCACACCTGAATGCTCACTCCAGAGATATTTCTGCTCTCTGCCTACCACTAGAGATAATATACACACGCGAGCGACAAACTCATCAGAAATCTCTCTGCTTTCATAATTGTTCGATACAATATTGTGATTAAAATTTGTAATTACTTACTTTTGGAGCGGAATACATTAAGATAGAGAATTACGTCTTCTTTTGCAGAGATAATTGTACTTAGAGTTTTAATCCGACTTCTGAATATATAGTTTTATTACTCAAGGTCGATTTCAACTTCGTGCTTTACGAAGTAATCTCTGCAGAACGTGGGGACATGTATTAGCTGAAAGAGTGGCCGATTCTGCTAACACACTCAAGACAATTGATTGGAAATACTATATTTAATTGACAGTTCTATACAGACGATCAGCTGACGCCATTCCTTCAACGATTACCTAGACTTACTTCATCGCACCTAACATTGAATTTACATTGTTCCGGAATACGGTCTTAAATTAATTTCAATTTTTGTACGAAAATTGATCGTTTCGTCTATGACTTCTACTTAAATTTGACATCTCGGCTAGGAGAACTGAATTTATTGACAGAGCGATCCAACAAGGAGTCTGTTTTTGGTGACCTAGGTCAGGAACCCGAAAAAACCATGATATACACACGTCCCTATTTAACAACCGTTGCGAAGCACGGGCATATAAGCTAGTCATAGTATACTTAAGTAATTATATATTCTATATATATATAATGCATTGTTATTAATCTTTTAAGGACGCCGTTCTATATAACCTGACAATCCTCCTACTCCAATGAAACACAGCCTGCGTTTCTGGATATCAAACCTGTCTAACTTCACTGCACTAAATTGTTTCTAAATAGTGTCAGGGCGACGAGTCATTGAAAGAGAACAGTTTCGCTAGATACGATCCTCACAGTAGCAGGTGGGCGTCAAGAGCACCCTTGTATCAGGTACTTTCAGTGGAACTCCATATTGTACCGACACAGAAATTTATTATTAAAATGCAACTGTTTTCACTACTTGTCTAGAATTAGAACTCAAAATACAAAGTATATAAAAATATAAACTACAGAACATACAATCAAATAGTAGGAAATGATTTTAAAAGGTGGAATGCAATCTTGTTAGGAAGCATCGCTACTTTTATTAGGGTGCAGTATCACAGAAAAGACAAATAGAAAGGTTCTAAAGAAGGATATGTTTTAGATCTCATAGAAACTCAACGAAGCAAATAAAAATAAAAACAATCACATACAAATAATGTTCAAGTATTTATAATTCTACGGTAACAAACTAATTTGGTCGTAAGTCCCTAGACTTACAAATTACTTAAACTAAGTTAAGCTAACCTAAGGACCACACACACACACATCCATGGCCGAGAGAGGATTTGAACCCACGACGCGGGATACCACGCGATCCGTAAGTGGCGCTCCAGACCGATCGGCTACCCCCGCGCGACAATCTCATACACTAAGTACACGAAAATAATTTTTGTAATTATTAAAGACTTATCTGTCTTTTTTCGTGTCACAGAAATAACACAGTTTTCTGGATTGTGATATGGCTGAAGCAAGACCGTCCTTTTCGTTTTCATGTATTCGCAGCAGTGAACCGGCATGTGTAGTTTGAATAAAAACAAAGCGGAAGCATCACGTCAATTATCGACAGGACTTCACTGCCGCTGCAGCGGTACTGGAAGATAGATTGGCTGCAGGGTAATGGCTTTCTTGTTTTCCGAAAATGTTCAAATGTTTATGAATGTATGGGACCTTACTACTACGGTTATCAGTCCCTAGTCTTACAAACTACTTGAACCAACTTATACTAACCTAACGAAAACACACACACACACACACACACACACACACACACACACACACCACGGAGGATTAGAACCTCCGTCCGGGAGCAACCGCGCGCTCCGCAGCAAGGTGCCTTAGAGAGCTCGGCCATTCCACCGCGGCCCTGTTTTCCCCTAATGAACTTGGGCAGAGTCAATGGCTCATACGCTCATACAGACCACACCTGGTGTTAAGAGTGTACTGAAACCTGAAATGATACCGGCGCCTTTAGCCCCGCGACCGAAGGAGACAAAAGATAGTGGACTCTGAGCATAGCTCTCGACCACGAACTGTGGGCGCGTGGTGGTCAGTGTCAAGACATCACACGGGAAAGAGATTGGCCGGCCTTGCAAATAACTTGCGACGTCACGCTAGTTGCGTCATCTCACAATTATCGCGAAAACCTCGTCCTCTTACTGGGCGCCGGCCGCGGTGGCCGAGGAGACAGAGGCGCTTCAGTCACGGTCTGCACGGCCACTACGGTCGGGCGTTCGAATCCCCCCTCGGGCATGGATATTTGTGCCGTCCTAGTTCGTAAGTAGTTCATAAGTAGTTTGTAAGTTTAGGGACTGATGACCCCGTAGTTAAGTCCCATAAGCTTTACAAACATTTGAACATTTTCTTACTGGGCCCAAAGGAAATAAGTGCACCAGTGAGAACGTACGCAGTAAAGATCTTAATTTGTCACGCCTTATCGAGAGTCTGACTATATGTAAAAGCGGAACTGGTAGTTATTGAACTGGTATGTAATAGTAACTCGCTCTCCGAAACCTCATACGACGTTTCGTGTCACGCGCTGCTTCACGCCACAGGGCTCCTTGTGTCTCATCGACCAAACCTTCATTAATATTCTCCATTTTTAGCACGGCTGTTGAGGGGTTTTCGAGTACGCAACGTCACGCACAGTGCAATATATTTTGGGAGTTAACCGGCCAGTCTCCTCCAATTAGTGATACCAACAGTCCGCTAAGAATTGTGGGTTTACGAACCCCGGGCGTCAAGAGAGAAATCTCAAGGGAATACCATCACCTATGTATTGAATTACACTAATGTCGCCAAAGTCCTGGGATAGTGATATACACACAAAGTTGGCGGCAGTATCGCGTACACAAGGTAAAAAAGGGCGGTGTTTTGGCAGAGCTGTTATTTGTATTACGAGTATTCATACGAGAAAGGTTACGGCATGATTATGGCCAAAGACAAAAATTAAAGGACTTTGAACACAGACAGATAGTTGAAGCTAGACATATTCGACATTCCGCTTCCGAAAGTTTGGAGCAGTTCAATATTCCGATATCCGCAGTGTCAAGATAGTGTCGAGATTACCAAATTTTAGGCATTACCTCTCTGGATATTACATAGGTTCAAGAGGAAAAGTAAAAATAAGCAGTCTTACAGTTGTCTTAGACAACCGATGAGTTGTTTTAGCTCCGTGATGTGACGTGCACCAGCTCTTTTGTTTGTAAGGAACCTGTGCAGTCTTCATGTATCGACCTCACCAACGACCACGATATATGCGGAGGTTGGCAACACAAGCCATGTGATTCGACTCCTGCCGCCGACCTGCAGCGCCGCAGCCGGAACGTTACACGGACAGCCGATGTGCAGAGTGGTGTGGGATTTCGAGCATCCAACTTGCTTCCCTGGGTGACTTGGAAATATCATTATTGTGTTTCCCATTACTTACGTGACTAGTGTACTTTGCTCTAGTGAGAACTATTTGTGAACTGTGTCAGTCTACTTTCAGAACGAAAGAAAGTTGAATATTCTGACTAGACGCTACAAAAAAATCAAATGTTCAAATGTTTGTACAGCTTATGGGACTCAACTACGGGGTCATCAGTCCCTAAACTTACAAACTACTTATGAACTACTTACGAACTAGGATGGCACAAATATCCATGCCCGAGGGGGGATTCGAACCCCCGACCGTAGTGGCCGTGCAGACCGTGACTGAAGCGCCTCAGTCCCCTCGGCCACCGCGGCCGGCCTAGACGCTACAGTGTTGGTCGTCTCATCGTTATGATTGTTTTAGTACCACCTCCATCGGCTACCCAGACCCCTGAGACGCGACGAGGTGTTGCCCTAAATTCGGCAACGAAGAATATTCGCGGATTTGCTGTCGCTCCTCGCTTTCTCAAACTGCTTGCATTGTTTCGCTATTTTGGTCGTGTGCACTCATATTTTTACTTCCACTGCTGCGGTTGTTCCATCTGTTTGTTCTAAGGGCCTGTTTCTTTTCGTTAAAAGTGTGTTTTGTTCGTATCTAAGGTGGTACGTTGTGTTCGTGTCTAACGATGGTTACCACGTCGTAAAACCAAGCGCAAGAACCCACTTTAACGAAAGTTATTCAATTTCAGTTCCAGCAAATGCAACAGTTAATGGAAGTGATGACACAGATCCTGTATAGCCAAGCACAAACAGCAGCTGCGCCTCCGACATCACAAACTAAAGCCCAGTTACATGTTGCATACGTCGTGCCACTCAAATGTTCAAATGTTTGTAAATCTATCGGATCAAACTGCGTGGTCATCAGTCCGTAGCTTACAAACTACTTAAACCTAAGTAAACTAACCCACGGAGAAACACACACACCCATGCCCCAGGGAGGACTCGAACCTCCACGGCGAGCAACCGCGCGCTCCGCGGTGAGACGTTTTAGACCGCTCGGCTACTCCACCGCGGCGTCGTGCCACTATTTCGACAGTTTGACAGAGCCGTGGAAGAATGGTCTGAGTATCGCGCCCAACTGGATGCGCATTTTGCAGGGACGTCAAATCTTTCTTCTTTTCTGGCCAGGGGCGGTATTTCTACATGCTACGAAACTGTCCCCCGCCGTGCACCTGGAACTGTTGCTTACGACGATTTGTTAGTGGCACTAGACACGTATAAGAGTTGCAAATTAAAGTGGCTGCGGCTAAATGTAATTCTTTTGCCTTCGGCGACAACATAATCGAACTTACAAACAATGGGTAGCTGAACTGCAAGGCTTAACCCAACACTGTAAATTCAAATGCGAATGTGGTCGTTACTATAGCGAAGAAATGTTTAGAGACGCTATTACGCAAAGTGTGTCAGACTCGCGCATTAGCGATCAGATTTTGAAGTACCCCAAGTCCTCCCTCGCCGCGGTGGAGTAGCCGAGCGGTCTAAAGCATCTCGCTGCGGTTGCTCGCCGTGGAGGTTCGAGTCCTCCCTGGGGCATGGGTGTGTGTGTTTGTCCGTAGGTTAGTTTACCTAGGTTTAAGTAGTTTGTAAGCTACGGACTGATGACCACGCAGTTTGGTCCAATAGATTTACAGACATGAGAACATTAAAACAAGCCCTCCCTCGGCTACCCAGACTGTTGAAGACATAACAGAACCACTTTCCACAAATGATTTTAAGAGGGAAAAATAGCCATAGGGTAACCAGTGGTGACATTTCTAAATATCTGACAAGTCTTCGTTATGTAGCTACCATTACCATTAGTAGATAAACTTTACTTACCCTTAGTGAATTTCCAAGTGCTTATAGTGCACAAAAACAGTTAATTACACATCTGGAAGCGATAAAAGACAAAATGTTGATTAATTACCAAACGCTAGTCTTGCTGAACAGAGTGATACTTTCAGTGAAAACGTCATAAATTATTTGTCCTCTCACAAAATGAATCTATAGATGGTGAATTCAATATGTAGAAGTCATGTTAGCCAGGCATCAAACAACAGTCCCAGGGTTTAGGAACATACGCACTTCAATATAATCTAAGTGAAACTAAACCTACAGAATTCTCTTTCACCTAACGATCTCTCAATGAAATATACTATGGAAGTGTAGAACTTGATAAAAACTGTCAGTCCTTATTTACCGATACTGGCTTCTCATACTTCAGAAATATGAATCCGATACCATCCAGATTGTATCGAGTATCTATACTCAACAAACAAGTTCTATAGTGTCTTCTATTTCCCATAAATTAGTCAATAAGTTACATTAAATTATTAAACAAGAGGCGGTTTCAAATGTAAAGGTAAGAAATGCCTTAACAACGGAACCGGTTGAAACTTGAATAGGCGGCTTTGGGGTAACGTAGTTCGACATCTAGAGACGCAAATGTAGTGTCCGGCCAGGTTGTGTGCACGTGAGAACGCCGGAACATGGCTTAGGAGAGAAGCAGGCAGTTGTGTGTTCCGTACAATTGACGCGGCAGTGCGTGAGAGGACATCGTGGCGTTAGCATTGCAAATTTCAACGATTAAAATGTAGCGAGGTGTTATTAATTTTCCGAATGCGAAAGATATTAAATAGGCCGATATTTATCGCCGTTTAGTGGCCGTATACGGGGGAGACGGTGTGTTCCACAAGTCAGTGAGAAAGTGGAGTGCCCGTTTACGTGAGGGCCGGGAGTGTTTGAGTGATGACCCGAAACCACGTTAGGCAAGAACGCTTATCACGCCGAACTGACTGACCACGTGAACGACCTGCTGTGAAGCGATCAGTGTGTCGCAATGTGAATGTCGCAGTGATGATGGAAGCGAGCATTGCAACAGGTGGACAATTGTGAACGACGTGTTGGTTTACCGGGAGGTCTGTGCGCATTGGGTTCCGTAGAAGATTAGCAAACTGCAAAGGGAGATGGGTATGGGTGTAGCAATGCAACACTTGTTCCCATATCAAAAAGACACTACTTTCCTGGAGGGGATTGTCACCGGAGACGAGAGCTGGTGCCATCATATCGAGACAGAGGGAAAGCGGGACATTATGCAATGGAAGCATGTTTCGTCACCTCCCCCTTACCGTCGGCAATGGCGAAATGTTACGCGATACCACGTACTTACACGTTTGTGACAATTATAGCGCCATCTATCACAAAGCGAAAAAAGTGTTCCAAATTAAACTTTCATATTTATTTACGTACTAGACGAATCTATATCTATAAATATGGATGTCTGTTTGGTGTACGTTTATCACGTGTGAACCACAAGACGTACAGAGCAAAAAATTTGTACAGTTACTAATGTCTACTCGGGGAAGGCTTTAGCACGGTTTTATGGCGATCGGATAGCTATTTATCTATATATATTAATGTGAATGTCTGTTCGGTATGCACTTATCACGTCCGAACGACAAGACACAGAGACTTAAATATTTGTAAAGTTACTAATTTGTACTTGAGGAAGCTTTTGGGCACGTTTTTATAGCGATCTTATAGATATTTAGTAATTTGAAGAATATAACGCGAAATGCAGAACAATAATTACTCTTAGAAAACGGTTTTATTGGTTGCATTGTTACTTGAGGGTTGATAATGATAAAAGGGTGGGGTATATTGGGATGGAAAGTTATCGGTTTGTATAAAATTCTACGTGTGTATGTGTGTGTGTGCGCGCGCGCGCGTGTGTGTGTGTGTGTGTGTGTGTCAATATTTCTCTCTGCAGCGAAAACTACAGAACGAAAACGAATGGTCTGTGTGTAATTGTTCTCCGAAGACTCCCGCTGTACATTACAGCAGATCCAGGCCGATGGCTATAAGGGGGTGGAAGATATGGTGCATGGAAGTCGTCAAATTATACAAAAATCGAACGGAAGGCCAGCGATGACGTTTGCGACTATATAGCAAGGAGGTTATATACAGCGAAACGTGATGCCACAGACCGTTTCTTTGGCCTATGCATGCTACAATGTCTTCAGCTTTTTCTTTGTAAGGATAAGATTACGAATAAAGAAATATGAGAATAAATAAATAAAGCAGTAAAAACCATCAAGAAAAGAGGCTCTGCTAACGGTATACTACGCCTTCCACATCGCATCAACGGGTTCTACACAAATCTATAGTTTTGTTCCGATATTCATGAAATTCTGCACACTCTACCTCAAAAACAGGAGGAATGTTACCGTCTGTATAAAATTTCGTTTGGTGCATGGTGGAGGGTACTTACCTTCGGAATCTTACCAAATGCATAGTTTTGCTCCAATCTTAATGAATTTTTGCACACATGGCCTTAGAACCAAGAGGAAGATCACTGGGTACATAAATGTTTGTATGTTACATGACAGAGGGTATCTTGCAGAAAACTTTGCCGAGAGAGGGAAAGGTGGAAACGAACAGAGAGATGGGAGAGAAAGAGGTGGATACAGAAAGAGGGCGGAAGGGGATGTGGACTACGAGAGCGTAGGATAAATAAACACCCGGGCAACGCCGGTTTTAGAGCTAGTATGTAATAAAAATGGGGTATCTATTTAAAAACTGCAGTTGATATCCTTTTGAGCTATGGCAGCGCCATATAGCGAGCCAACCATAGCGCCATCTGTTTTTCCCCTTCAAGCTAGAAAAGTTTTGTTCTTTGCGGTTTTTTCGTTTGATGCTTATTTCGTGAGATATTTGGCCGGGTCATTATCAATGGACCACACTGTATATTGTATCGGTCACCAGATAATGGGCTAAGCCCGAAACATGTTATGTTTTGACAATAAATAATCTAGTAACAACACATAAGTTATTAGTCAAGCAACCTCTAAGTAATCTTAGAATCAATTAAATAAATCTTTAAACAGTGGGATAGTTGTGCACAAGCCTCTGGTGATTACTTTTCAATTATACTCATATAGTATGTTTTCATACATTCCTTGCACAGAGAAATATATATTCCAACCAAATTGTGGAATATGGAACTCACTTACATTAGTGAAAACCTGAAAGATTCCTTCTTAAAATTAATTGATTTTTCCGTCGGTACTTGACAGAACATGATAATAATATAAAAAGGAACATCAGGAAGTTGTTCCTTTTTGATATGATTCGTTCTTAGTTCGTCTCATTTAGTGTGAATAGGCCTATTCTTCAATATTCCAGTTTGGGACGGTATGGAAATTTCTATAGGCCTACAATGTTTCTACAGAACAACAAACAAACAGAGTTGAGGCAGACGATATGAAACTGGCAACAGCTTACAGCAACATTATGTTCAGTTCCAACATACTTTGTATAATCAGTCAGTTGAATTAGCAATGGGGTCCTCTCTGAGCCCTTTCTAGAGGACATATTCATAAGTTCGAACAGACGTTTGAAGAAACCTTCAGTTCTATAATTCATTAGTGGACTAAGTAAGTAGATGATGCGTTGTGTTTGCGGAGAGGTACCACCGGTTAGAAACTTTTTTCCATGATCCAAATTCATTACAAAGCGAATTCATGTTTACAATAGGCTTGGAAGGTAACATTATACAGTTTTTCGATCTTATTGTTAACATTAGTAAGCAAAAACATTTGTTATAATGTACAGGAAAGCAAGTAATACAGATTCAGTGATACCTGGCAGGTCCCAGCTTCCTACAGCATACAAACATGCATCCTTCAACGCCATGCAGAACTGCATACTATCTACACAACAAACAAAATGTACCTTTGAAAACGAACTGAAAACTATAAATTATATAGCATACATCAGTGGTTGTAGCACAACCCTAACATACTTAACAGAAAATGTGGCAAGCGATAACAACGGTCTTTCATCCTCCCCAGAAAGCACTAAAAACCTCAGATGTTGGGCTACCATTCTATACATAGATAAGACTTAACATTTACTTTCCAACAAACTGAAATCCAAAGGCATACTCTACCACTTTATACTAGAAATACTGTTTCCCACGTTTTGTTAAACAGTATACACAAAATTCCACCTGTACAGCGAAATGGTGTTTACAAAATTATTTTCAGTTTGTGCAGCAAACTTTATCTAGGTCTGTTAGGCATGGCTACGCCCTACCAACGAAGGCAAGAAATTCCTGTTTCTTCCCTAAATACATAGCTGCTGAAACGCTCAATTATTTCTTAATAAAAGAAGTGTCTATTAATAAAAGATGTGCGTTAATTCACAATTCACTAGTTACACACTAATGTTGGCTCTGCGAGCATTTCAAAATTAGTCTTACATACAACTCTGACATAACGACAGCTTAGAGTATGCGTATTTTGAGGCATCTCCCTCTTACGAATAAGAAAAAAGCAACATGAATTACCAATTTGTGATTAAAAGATGATACCTTTTTAAACTAGCCGAAAACTTAAAAATACATCATAATATAATCTGTAAAATAAATAAATTCCTGAGAATTAAAGAACAAACACCCCTATGCAAATATTTATGTACTAAATCTAGGAAGGCTGAAGATATGAAGGGGTAATTTATTCTCTCCTCAATAAGAGTCATAGGATCTTAAAGGAGGAGGTTCTTGTCAACGTCTACCCACATCGAACGAATCTTAGAAACCTATATTTCAATGGCGACAATTCGAAAAAAGGAAAGCGAAACAGAGAAAAGCCAAAATTAGCTAATAGGACTTTCGATATTTAAAATACTGGTTCTGGAAACGTAAGAGTGTAAACACTTGAGTGAAAGGTGGGAGCGCAGATATTTCATGGAAACATCTGGCTGAGGATCCTGCGATAATTGATTCTGTCTGCACTACTTATTCAGTCAAGCATCAGACAATGTATAAAGATAATGTGAAAACTGACGATATGAACTTTCTAAAAATTTCCTCTAGATGTAATATAAGAAATAAAATGTAACAATGGTTCTTTTCTGAACTCAGGGTCTAGTAGTGGGATGTAAATTCATTGTAGACAATGAAGCTGGATGGCTTCGCCCAGTCATATCATAACCATAGTTAATGTATTTCAATTACCGAGTGCTACTTCGATCACAGCTAATAAGTCAGATATTTCCGAGGAAATACTATCTCGCATAACCAATTTCATAGTTTCAAAAAATATGAAGCAACCCGTCTATATAAATTATACTAACGAAACAGTTAATAAAAATACGATATATTACCCGCAAGGCAACGAAAATTCTGTGTGGTACTTAACACCTTGATTAGAAAAGTTACTTTCTCACTCTGTAATACATAATATGCTAGATTTGAAGAATACATGGTGTGAAGTCACAAGTATGTATAAAGGTGTTCAATATAAATGCATACAGTATTAGATTGTACGGAATGATGATGCTGTTGACATTCCACCTGATACCAGTACATTCTACTTACCCAGATAATTCAGCTCTTCCTGAAACAAGAAATAAAATAGTTTCAGAAACAACAACAATCACTACACCAGCATTACAAAGAATAACCTTTATCAATTCAGGACTTTTTTTACGATTCCTCTCTTGATAAGGCTTTATATTTGCCCACTTGCAAAGTAATTGTTTATCTATTTATAATTTACGGTACTGGTAATTCATGAAATTTACTGAATGTAGTTGATATAATTTAGAAAAACATTCAAGGACAAAAAAAAACAATTTTCATTTCAAAATATAATTAGTTATAAAAAGACAGCAAGATTAGCTGTACGTATCTATTTCTGTCACCAACAAAACAGTGACAGTGGACAGTGTTTTCAGGGAATAAATTAAATAATTTTTATTTGCAGACTTATACCGTGTTTTAAGTTTTTAACTTTTCAGTATTGATTGTTAAAAAGTACACTATTCCATGATAGTTTTCTTCCTCTTTCTATTTTATTACAGAACTCACAATACAATTTTGTTAGGTAGCAAAATAAAAGTATGTCATGTTTGTCACCCATTTCACACTATCATTTCAAAACACATTAGTCAGTTCCCTTAAAATTCGCCTGAGTGCAATTCAGCAGAATAATTGTATATATAGTTGGCCATTTAAATAACATAACCATAATCACGACATGCAGCAAACATCTAAACGAAATTAAGAGCACTACATAATTGGATATATCAGTTATCATTTGAATAGAATTGCGTAAACGAAGTTGGAGGAACGCCGTCTGCGTTTCATATATATAGTGACAGGAGTAGAGCAAGGTGTTCACCGACCCACAATATATGCAATTAGTGCCGTATTGTCCTCACAAGGGAACAGACGCTGCTCATAATTGCTAGAGCACTTGTGTAGTCTAAGATATGTTGGCACAACAGTCCCCACTCCATTGCTGAGAAAACCCTCCTGAATTTCATGTGAAGTAGCCAATTCGAAGTTGGGGGTTTTTCATAGTTAACTGAATATTTACCTTTCTTTGGCATAGTATATGAGGTTTAAAAACCACAACTGTTTCTAGGATTCTAAGATCAAAGTTTTTTGATTGGCACTTACGTACTTATAATGTAAACGATAAACAATCAAGATCCATTCCATACTGGATCACCGTGCTTAGCCACTGTAACAATAAGGGAATGATGAGCAGCAGTCAGTCGTAAAATCTTTATATAACATTGCCTATCTACATTTCGGTCTTTTTGTGACAATTATCGATGCAAAACAACAGACAGAGTTACAACCAGTTTACATACTTGTCTTATCAAGCATTATTTGTACATATTCAGTTCTTTTATAAAATACATACTGTGGTGTCGCACAAGTACAAAGTGCGTGCCACCAACTTTCGCTGCGCGCCGCCATGCACACACGGCGCGGCGTTCTTACGACGTCAGCCACGAGCGCCCTCTGCTACAATTCCGCTCGTGGCCACCACTGAACGACATCGTTCACTTGGGACTGAGATAGGAACCAGTTAAGACCTTCGGAATCAGATAGGCACCAGTGAAGACTTGGCTATCATATAGGCACTAGGCAGACCTTTAGCTCAACTATGTATCAGCATTCTGCCGTACTGAACTATGTAAAAGTTAAGTAATGTATAAATTCTGTGCAATATATATCTCGTTCTAATTTACTCTATGTTTCTAGTTTCTGCTGTCCCACTGGCTGCTCACCTCCGTACCTGCACAAGCGTGCTACCTTTATTCCTCTGTCGGTCTTCCTACTCGGCCACCGACACCTACGACGGAAACGAGACACAAAAGCGGCGACGAGGCTGGGACACAAAAGTGGCGACGAGGAGTGATAGAACCGTGGACCAGCCCGCTTGCAGCAGCCAGACAGCAGCAGTCGGAGCACGCAGAAATTGCTCCTGCCCACCCACTCTTATTATACGAATTTTGGGGGAACATATTCTGTTACGTGTTTTGTGGACTTTTTGGTTGCAGAGCGTCCTCTTTCTTACTGCATTTGTGTTTTGTTATAAGTTACTTGTATGCGCGGCGCCTAATCGGTCAGCATGGCCACTACCCCGAACCCAAACTTAATGGAAATTATTCAGTTACAGACGGCGCAAATCACACAACTCCTGCAAGCGGTGTCCCAGATAACAGCGCAAGCAGCTAACCAACAACAGCCGCCGCTTCAGCAGCCCACACCTGCCGCCGCAACGCTTCCTACGTTTTGCCAGAACAACGAACGTGAGGAAGAATGGAGCGACTACTTCGCACAGTTTCAAGATCTCGTCGCGGCTCATCAAATTACAGGTCAGAGAGTGAAGAACCTTTTCTTATCGACTGTAGGAACTCCAACTTTCGTGTTACTGAAGAAACTTTTCCCCCCACGCATCACCTCATGATCTAGAATTCGATCAAATTGTAGATGCACTGAATGCTCATTATGAGAGAAAAGTTCTCGTAGCTGCGGCGCGGTACCAATTTTTCAGACTAAAAAAATTACCTGACCAGTCACAGCAGGAATGGATCACTGAGTTGCAGGGCTTAACCCGCAAATGTAAATTTACTTGCTCTTGTGGACTCTCTTATAGTAACATTATGTTGAGAGATGCAATTATGCAGAACATTCAGGATCCCAGAATTAGGGCAGTGATTCTAAAACAGTCTGACCCCTCATTAGACAGTGTACTGCAGCTTATTGAAGCATATGATACTTTTGACTTAGCAGATGTAGAAATGCAAAGCCACAGTGTTAATTCAGTGCACCGCAACGGACGCTTTCCTAGCCGTAGTTCTCATGTTAGCCCTAGTGAATCTTTAAATTCTACCGGCCGTGCTGAACAGTCAGTGGACAGTAGCCAGTGTAAAAGTGCGACACAAAGGTCGCGCCGTCGTGTTAGACAAAGTAATTTGAATAACGGGCGCCTACGTTCATTTCAGAAGAATGTTCGTAAGTCTTGCCCCCAGTGTTTATCTCGCCACAAATGTGTGCAATGCCCTAGTCGCAACGCCATTTGTTATCAATGTGGCAAATCAGGACATGTGCAGTCTGTGTGTACGCGAATTAAAAACTCAAAGAATGGTATCGTTAGAAACAGTGCTTTGCCGAGTGCACGAACAGTTCATGCTGTCAATGTCATATAGTCATAGACGCTGTGGAATTGATCAGCGCTTTGCTTGGTTTTCAATTGCCAGAAAGTTCTTCTGCGCCTACTGCAAAACTATGTTGTGCGCCACGTCGCGAGCGCCGACGAGCGCGTAAAACTGTGCAACGGAAACGGGTTCCGAACAAGCAAAATGACTATGTACAGTGTACTCCTGTAGTGAAACTAGTACCTTCTGCAACTTCTCCTTGTAATAGTGCCCAGTACTGTGTAGATAGTGACAGTAGACTTGTTGTAGATACTCAAAGTAATTTTAGTGCAGTAGCCTCGCATTGCACGGACGCCTATCCGGCGGTAGTGCCATCTAGTGACAGTGTTGTTAATCCGCTGTGCGCTGAGTCTGTGTCGCTTCCTTCACTACGCAGCCCGCGCATGCGCAAGCGTAGTAAACAAGTTCAAACAGACGTTGCCCACATTCGCGCACCTGTCGAGCACCACAAGCAAAAACTTTTTGTGACTCTTTCGATTGAAAATAATACTGTACAATTTCAGCTTGATACTGGTTCCGCTGTTACATTAATTAATAAAGACACTTATGAACTGTTGGGTTCGCCGAAATGGTCGCCGTGTCAAAATATTCCCGTGCTAGGAACGTGTAGCCTGCCTGCCTCTTTTCAGGGTGTAACAAAAACAGTTTCTCTTGTAGTTCTTCAGTTCAAATCTACACAGAACATTTTTGGACTAGATGCATTTGAATTGTTTGGTTTAAGATTCAAAGAGATGTGCTTCAAATTTCGTCAGTAGTGCCTCAGGACAGAATCAATGCATTGTGTGAAAAATATAGTGACTTGTTTTCGCCGGAATTAGGCTGTGCAAAAGACTTCGTGGCACATATAACTTTAAAAGAATCTGCAGTTCCAAAATTTCGTAAAGCTAGACCAGTGCCTATCGCAATGCGTGATACAGTTGCCGAAGAACTTAAACGTTGGCAAGATAGTGGGGTGATTTCTCCTGTTTCTGCGAGTCAGTGGGCCTCGCCTTTAGTAATTATACCCAAGCCGTCAGGAAAACTTCGACTCTGTGCGGACTTTAAATCAACAGTGAACAGTCAAACAATTGTAGACACTTATCCCCTTCCCAGACCTGACGAACTAATGGACAAATTAGGACAGTCTCGCTTCTTTTCCAAGATTGATTTAGTAGAGGCATACTTACAGATTCCACTTGATGACGAGTCAAAAAAGTTTTTCGTCATTAATACTCACATGGGCCTTTTTCAATTTCAACGCCTACCCTTTGGCAGTTCTTCCGCCCCCGCTATTTTTCAGCGCTTTTTGGAACAGTTGACAGTTTCTGTACCGCGTTGTTCGAACTATTTAGATGACATTGTGGTATCCGGACGTACAGTTGAAGAACATTTAGCAAACCTGGAGTGCCTTTTCAAAGTGTTGACTGCAGCAGGTCTACGTTGTAATAAAGCAAAGTGTTCGTTTTTTCAGACTGAAGTAGACTACATAGGCCATGTGATTAATGCCCAAGGAATCCATCCCTTACAGTCACATCTTCAAGCAATCAAAGACTTGCCTCCTCGTAAGAATGTGCATGAATTGCAAGCAGGAATGGGGAAGCTTAACTATTATTTCAGATTTATTCCCAATGCCTCTCAGATTGCAGCTCCACTGCATCGCTTACGTAGGAAGAATGTTCCTTTTGTATGGTCCAAAAATTGCCAGGTTGCCTTTGACAAATTAAAGTCTGCACTATTTAGTGATTCATGTTTGATTCCCTTTGACCCTCAGAAGCCTGTAGTGCTAGCAGTGGATGCCTCGTCATACGGTCTGGGTGCAATATTGTCGCATCGTATTGGCTGTCACGATCGTCCTATTGCCTTTGCGTCCAAGCTACTGACGCCAACGCAACAGAATTACAGTCAGATAGAAAAGGAGGCCTTAGCAATAATTTACGGCGTCACAAAGTTTAATCATTATGTCTATGGCAGAAAATTCTATTTGTTGACAGACCACAAGCCTCTCACGTCCTTGTTCTCACCCACAAAGTGAATTCCGCCACGAACGGCACAAAAGCTTCAGAGATGGTCCTTGATATTGTCAAATTATCAGTATGAGATTTTGTACCGACCTACCACTAAACACGCCAACGCGGACACACTTTCCCGACTTCCGGTTGGCCAGGATGTGTCGTTTGACTCTTCGGAAATGGCATGCTGTCAGATAGACTCCAGAGATGCTTCCGCTGTCGCAGATTTCCCTTTGAGCTCTTATCGGGTTGCACAGGAAACAGCTGCGGATACAGACTTGAGTGTGGTAGCACGTTTTGTTCGCTCAGGGTGGCCTGCCAGAGCCAAAGACATTGAGCGGCCTCTGGTTGGACGTTAGTTTGCACAACGCCATGCATTATCTTTAAGTCAGGGTGTTCTGTTGTTACATACGGACAACGGCCAATCAAGAGTGATTGTTCCTCGTTCCCTGCAACGAGAAGTGTTACGCCTCCTGCATCAAGGACATTGGGGTATTGTTAGGACAAAGCAATTGGCCAGACGTCATTGTACCTGAGTTGGTATGGACGCCCAGATAGAGAGCATGACGTCACAGTGTACAGTTTGTGCGGAGCATCAGGCGGCTGCTCCGCAACGTTTCTTAGACTGGCCACGCCCCAAGGGACCATGGCAACGTTTACACATTGATTTTGCCGGACCTTTCTGGAATACGAGCTGGTTAATCGTTGTCGACGCTTTCAGCAAGTTTCCTTTTGTGATTGCCATGAACTCAACGACAGCGTCTAGTACAATCAATGACTTAACATCAATGTTTTGCATCGAAGGTTTGCCTGAAACTATCGTCAGTGACAATGGACCTTAGTTTGTTAGTGCGGAATTTCAGCAGTTTTGTCGTGTGAATGGCATTCAGCATATCACCACCGCACCTTTTCACCCTCAGTCCAATGGTGAAGCAGAACGTTTCGTTCGAACATTCAAGTCTCACATGGAAAAGATGAAAGGTCAGCACTCCAGACAGAAAACCCCTTCAAATTTTCCTGTCTACGTATCGGTGCATGCCACGTGACGGCCCGTCTCCTGCCGAGCTGCTACACGGCCGCCGTCACCGCACTCTCCTTCACCTGCTGCAGCCTCCCACGCACCGAGTCGGTTCGTATGGCGCTACGCGTTTTCAGGTTTCCACGCCGGTGCTGTACAGGGTGTTTGCTGCAAACAAGAAGAAACTATGGATGCCGGGCACCATTCAGCGCGTGCTCGGTCGCAATATGTATGTTGTACGTTCTTCCACAGGGTCGGAGCTGCGGCGCCACGCAAAACAATTTCGCTTGCACAGGCCGCGCGATCCCGTCTCCGGTTTCTTGATTCCAGACCCAGTTCACCGCCAGGGAGCACAGCCACATCGCTCGCCGCTGGGCCCAGCTTCCCCGGGCTACGAGATCCCGATGGATGTCGACGCGCCTTCTACGCAGTCGGCCCCTCCGCCTCCGTCGCCGCCTCAGCTGACAGCGTCACCGAGAGGGACTCCGGGACCGTGCGGGCCCCCCAGCTTGGGCTACGCACCTGAGAAGAAGATTACCTGCTCAATCTGGGCGGAAGCGAGCGCCCTTCAACTGATTTTGGCGGGTTTCCCGGGGGATCGCAAGGTGTATACCGGGGCGCGGACGGCGTCTCGATCCCAGCCTCGGCTACGACGCCCGTCCCACCAGTGACGCCCCCGCCCAGGCCCTCCTCCCAGTGCCGTCTCCGTGGCCCTCAGCCCTACGCCACGAGAGCGCGGCGGTTTGGGGGGGAGGGGTGTGGTGTCGCACAAGTACAAAGTGCGCGCCACCTACTTTCGCCGCGCGCCGCCATGCACGCACGGCGCGGCGTTCTTACGACGTCAGCCACGAGCGCCCTCTGCTACAACTCCGCTCGTGGCCACCTCAGAACGACATCGATCACTTGGGATTGAGATAGGAACCAGTTAAGACCTTCGGAATCAGATAGGCACCAGTGAAGACTTGGCTATCATATAGGCACTAGGCAGACCTTTAGCTCAGCTATGTATCAGCATTCTGCTGTACTGAACTATGTAAAAGTTAAGTATTGTATAAATTCTGTGCAATATATATCTCGTTATAATTTACTCTAGTGTTTCTAGTTTCTGCTGTCCCACTGGCTGCTCACCTCCGTACCTGCACAAGCGTGCTACCTTTATTCCTGTGTCTGTCTTCCTACTCGGCCACCGACACCTACGACGGAAACGAGACACAAAAGCGGCGACGAGGCTGGGACACAAAACATACCTTGATTACTGATGATCAAAATTTGTCGGTCTTCATGTTGAAGATTACGTTAACAGTGAGGCAGCTGTTACAGTTTTTACACAACTCCTTCGGTGTACTCTAAGGTGTACCTTAAAGCAATTACAAATTAAACATTTTGGTGTGAACTTTCACATAATAGATGTATAAATACATAATTTAATAATTTAAATAACATTATTTTCAAAATGAAATTATAATATGAATATAAAACAAATAAGAAAACTGTAACGAGCCAAATGCAAAAGTAAAGAAAGAAAGTTAAGTGGAAGCTAGCTTCGCCAATGACGTGCACTAAAGGTAGTTGTGTAAAAACTGTAACAGCTACCTCGGTGTGAAAGTAATTTTGAACATGAAGACCGAAAGATTTTATATACTTTAAAAAGTATGTATTTTATGATCGAGCGAAACACGTACATCTGATGTATAATACGACATACATGTTAACTGTCCCCCTGCGCATTCAGGGGTTAGAATAGGCTTGACGAATTCCTGCCTGTTGGAAGAGGCGACTAAAATGAGTTCACGTTTTCTGCCATATAGATACGGTCTCGTTCACGGGCCTGCCCACCCCATTTCCAATTTTTTCAGAAGTGGAGGGCATTGTGGGAAGGATACCTTACGTAGTGCGCCATGTATTTATCGTGCACTAAGATCTTAGGCACCCGTTATGGAATGGACGTGTATCTGCAGCCTATATTCAGCGATTAGGCAAGGACGTTTCCCGTGGTACACCACTTCCGTCAAATGTGCTTTGTCACCTGTTGCACCCACTATCGTAATGGTCTGTTACGTGCCCGATATTTAACACAGTATCCAGTCCATTGTGGGGGTAGGTAGCCCTCTAACAACATAGTGATCGCATTGCTGATGCCTGCGCTACGATCTCATTATGCATGCTAAGGAGCAGATGTCCATCTCCCTGGGGCATCAGTACTCAAGGCAATAGTCGCTCCGCACGATGACCTTTGCTGGCGCTCCTGGTCGGAGTGTGTGGTATCGGGGTGCATGACCTGAAATGAGGCAGTTTGGTAATGCTGGACGTTGAATGGCTACTAATGTCCTCTAAGCATGGCAGAACTGAGTTCAGTACAACGACTTACGATTCTAAATTGTTCTATTGCGTGGATACACCATAGGAGAAACATAAGGCCCTCAGCCGATCTGGGACAAAATACCTTGGCGAGGATGTTCTGATGGGGAATCTTCCTTGTCAACAAAGCCACAAGTATTTGTAGAAAACCTCGAAGATAAGTTTGGCGAAGGAACGTCATTCCCCAAGATGAGAAGAGGGTTTGTCTTGAAGGGACGTCATCCCCTGCCCAGTCACGAGTGCTACTTGCCTAATACGAGGTGGTTGAAGAATCAGACTACACAAGTCACTGAATATGGTACAGGGTATAATCTTCCATCGTAATCTGCTTTTATAGTGTCACGAAGTGTTGCAAGCGAACATAAAATAGCCAGGGGTACACTTCGTGCCGCGTGTCTACAGCGGAGACCTAAAGATCGTAGGGTTGTCACTGGTACGTCCACCTTGGCCTTGAGGGCGACACATTGACCAAGAATGTCAACGTTATTATTTACCTGTGAGACATAATGTCGTATGTTCCTCCCCGTAAATGATGTTTTAAATCCTGGATATTTGATCACATGCCTCCTAATGCAATTCCAGCCTCACATACAGGGAATGCAGACGGAGAAAACATCCACACTACGTGTGCCCTCCCCCCTTCTCCTGTCCCTCCATCCCGCATCTGCTCGCCAGACTTCAAACCACTGGACAGACTTACGTTAACTAAGGCAAGAAGGAAAACTGAGCGGTTTCATTCTGTGTGCGTCATAAAAGCATTTTCTGTTGTCCCATCGTCTCCTTTCTCTTTGACAGTGATAGCATCTGAATTATAGTCTCCCACTGTGGGCCCTACGGGCCATCAAACAAACTGCGAAGTGAATGGGCAGGTGCACCCGTTCTACCGTTGTTTCCCCAATACGTCCTGTGGGAGGAGCCTGCCCCCTATCATCAGGGATATCGGTCTTCCAGTAACGAAACAGCCTTCTCCGTCCCCTCTCGAAAGGACGATCCCTTCCGAGATTTCATCTTCTGAAAAGGAGGATCCCAGCCGGAGGCTGAAGGAATAGGAAGCTGCTGATCGAAGGGGAGAGAAAGGGGTGGAGATCCTAGTGTCCCCTGAGTACACAGAATCCTCAGAATTGAACTATATATTTGGCCAAGTCATGGCATCTCAGAACACAAATGCATAATCCTACCATTGAACTGCGATGGTTATTTCTACCACCTGGCTGAGTGGAAACAGTTATTGTGCCACGTCCCTGCACTCTGTTTAGCCCTACAGGAAACCTGGTTTCGTGTGCAACAGACCCTGCCTTACTTGGGGACTGGGGCTGTTATATAAACCTTATAGCCTATGACAGGATATCTGGTTGTGTCTGCCTCTACATCCTCGGCACTGAGCTCAGTACCCCAGTACAACTATGAAGGTAATAGCAGTCAGGCTCCGGCAATGCAGGATATCACCATCTCTTATGTTGACCTCTCCCCAGATGGGATGGTGTCTCCCACTTCCATCACTGCCATGGTCACCCAACATCCCCTGCCATTTCTCCTTTTGGGGTAATTCAATGCCCACCACCCTTTGCGGGGTGGAACCCAGACTTCCAGCCACGGTAGGGACATAAAGACTCTCATGACACAGGCAGACATTTTGCACCTCAACACCGGTGCTGTTACGCATATTTGCATGGCATATGGCACATACCATGCCACTGACCTGATTCTTTGCAGCCTGAACTTATTTCCACTATTCAGTTGGAAGGTTTACAACGACCTTTGTGGTAGCGATCAATTTCCAATTCTTCTCTCTCTCCTTTAGTTTCAACCTGCAGACCGCCTACTATGGCGGTCTCTCTGCAGAGCAGATATGGCGGTCTTTTACGTTTCCCACTGCGGTTGCTGCTGTGTCCTTAGTGTTCCACTCTTTCTCATTGCGATTAATGGTCTTGCTGCGGTAGTGGTGGCATCAGTTTCATCCTCTTTGTTTGCCGATTACTTTTGCAAATATTTTAGTACCTCTAGCATCTAAATCTCTGAACACTTCAGGGAGCCGTTAGAAAGTTGCAGTCTTCAGCTTTTGTCAATGCTTTCCAATTCTCTGCACCGAAAATCCCAGTATGCACTTCTGTCGCGATCTGTTGGTTCACCCGGACCTAGATCTTCTTGTTGTTGGAATTTTGAGGGGAGTAAACTACGAATTCAACAGTGCCCCGTTCCGAGCGAAGACGGTACAACGCAACATGTAGAAAGATAAAACCATCACCCAACACGCACACATGAAACCCACTACGTGCATATAGCGACAGTTACCACACCAATTATAACACAAAAGAGAAACACAAAGGAAGAAATTATAAAGGAGCCAGACCTAGTATGTAACTGAAATAAAACATAACAGCCGAATACTGTGTCTGGCTGATCACGAGAGTAATAAAGAATGATTCAGCCACGTTGGATACACTAAAACCTCCAGTCAAAAGCAGCACTTACAACAGATTAGAATTGTTGAAGGGATGGGTGCCTGACGTATCAGGCTGTTACCCACCATTATCTCGAATGATAAAAACCAGCGGCGCGAATAAAACTTAAAACAGTCATCAAAAACTAAATGTAGTGCACCTTGTAGGAAGCAGTTGTGCCTTGGAATCATTGTGATTCTTATCGCTGACTAATGCTGTTCCGCTACCTAGCTCCACTTGCCTGGGTAAGCCTTATAGAACTGAGGTGAGGCAGGTTCCTCAGAGGTTGCTCGTTAGCGACTGTTCAACCTCAACAACCATGCATCTCCTCGGCACGTAGCACACGATGTTTGAGATTGAGTTTTTTTTTATAGAGGTTTGTACCGTCCTCGCGACCCGTGCGATTAAGCCAAGATCCCCGGGCTCTGTAACGTACAACGTTTCTCCGTCGCGCCGAACGATGGTCGTTGAAGAACGCACAGAGCTTACGGTGTAGCGGACTGTTGGCGCGACACAGCCCGCGGCTCAGGACCCCGGGTTCGCCAAGCCCGTACTCAGCAAATTAATGCTGAGCCCCTGAGGGGCATCGATGCCCGATGGAGGATTCGAACCTCCGACGCGTGAGGCCGCGCGATCCGCAACGTGGCGCTCCAGACCGCTCGGCTACTCCAGCGCGGCGATTCGCAAATTCTGAACTATCTTTGAGTTATTTATTCGTGCCGTGTTTGGTTTAGTACGTTATTATTAATATTATTATTTAGGGTCGTGATTCATTTAGATCAATAAATAACAGGTTGTTTGAATACCATTCTACCACATAGTTATTGCGGACATTACTGTAAATTGGTACAACTGTTTCCAGAATGAAACTTTCATTCTGCAGCGGAGTGTGCGTTGATATGAAACTTCCAGGCAGATTAAGAGTGTGTGCCGGAATCGGGACTCGAACCTGGGACCTTTGCCTTCCGCGGGCAAGCGCACTACCGACTGTGCTATCCTGATGCGACTCACGATGCCGCCCCACAACTTTACTATACTTCCGCCAGTACCTCGCCTCCTACTTTCCAAACTTCACAGAAGCTCTCCTGCGAACCATGCAAGACTAGCACTCCTGAAAGAAAGGATATGGTGGAGACATGGCTTAGCCACAGCCTAAGGGATGTTTCCAGAATGAAACTTTCACTCTGCAGCAGAGTGTGCGCTGATATGAAACTTCCTGCCAGATTAAAATTGTGTGCCGGAACCGGGACTCGAACCTGGGACCTTTGCCTTTCGCAGGCAAGCGCACTACCGACTGTGCTATCCCGACACGACTCACGATACCGCCCCACAACTTTACTTCCGCCAGTACCTCGCCTCCGACTTTCCAAACTTCACAGAAGCTCTCCTGCGAACCATGCAAGACTAGCACTCCTGGAAGAAAGGATATGGTGGAGACATGGCTTAGCCACAGCCTAAGGGATGTTTCCAGAATGAAACTTTCACTCTGCAGCGGAGTGTGCGCTGATATGAAACTTCCTGTCAGATTAAAATTGTGTGCCAGTACCGGGACTCAACTGTTAATTATTTTAACTGACAGAGAAAAGATTATCCACCCTGTAGCAAACAAGAGGCATCAGCTATATGTTACCTGTGTACACCTGGTGACGTGAAACGATAGTATTGGAACCTTACTTAAAGAAGTTTGATTTAGGTCAACTGTTTTTCGGAAAACCTTGCACTGTGCACTCATAAAAATTCAATAAAGGATGTAGTTAGTTGAAATTAGCGTGTATTTAAGTTATTCGTTCGTTGAATGCGGTCAAATGAGAATAAAAAGTCAAGTCGACAGATCGTTTTCCTCTATCGTACAAAAGTTTTACCTGCTTCAACAGTGACGCGCGATATTTGTTTCCTCGGTTCCACCGCTTTTCCGTTTGGCAGACCTTTTGTTTCGTAGAGCGGCGAGCAAACGTTTGTCAATTGAACGAGCTGCAGAGGACGGGCCGTTCAAGAGACATCAAAGCGCTCATATCAGCGGGCAAGTTCCATCTGAGATAGAGCGCGGCCTCAGGTGAGGGCACCGCCAGCATGCCCGCACACAGATAGCATCCACCTGCGGCACGCGCCGCTGGTCGCCGGCCTCTGACGCAAACCTGCCGGCCGCCGGCAAGTTCTGCCCAGGCCTCGGTCAAACTCTGCCAGCATCGCAATACTTCAAAAGTTCTTCTGTAAAATAAGCAAAAAGAAATTGCTATTCCAACAGCGCATGGCACCGTTACTGCGAAACACCGCCTCTAGCCTCTGATATGACCTCGATCCATCGATGATGATGATGATTTGTGTTTATGGAGCTAAACAGATTTGTCATCAGCGACCTCGCCGAAAACAAAACAAACCAAGGGAAAGTGCATTCTTTATGGACAGAGGTGGGCAATGAGCGAGCCGCGCTCTCTGAGCGAGCCGCGCTCTCTGAGCCGCCTGCCTGAGTGGGAGCAGAGCCGCGAGCAGCTGGCGTCCATCACGTAGTTCCTGCTGAAAACACTAGATGGCGTTATGCGCAGCCAACGCGCTAACGTAGCCGCAGAAATGCACCTGGCCGAGTGCGTTATAAAATAACTTATAAAGATAATTAAAAAAAAGTTTAAATGTTTGTAAATCTATCGGACCAAACTGCGTGGTCATCAGTCCGTAGCTTACAAACTACTTAAACCTAGGTAAACTAAACTAAGGACAGCACACACCCCCTTGCCCCAGGGAGGACTCGAACCTCCCCGGCGAGCAACCGCGCGCTCCACAGCGAGACGCTTTAAACCGCTCGGCTACTACACTGCGGCAAAGATAATAGTGCAAACTCTTTAGTATCCAACTCGAATGAACAGATTCCACTGCTAAGGATATCTCCTGAAAAATGCTTTTATGTTTATAAGTAACTTATAAACATAATACTGGAAACTCTTCTCTAAAACGTCCAGCGCGTGCAGTCGAGCCGGCAAATATAAAGAGCGATTTTTTGTTTTGTTTCAGAAGACACCGCTAACAGTACCATATGTTAGTTCGAATTTTGTACTTCAGGGTTTTCGTTATAATCTATGATATTACGTTATGGTACAGTACGCTGTGGAGTTGAAATGGCTAGTCAAATCGGCGCGGTAAAGCGGCGTTCTATTTTCCAGTTCAACTCTAGTTGGGGGTGTGATTACTTGTTCACTGAAAGCGAAGGAGGAGCAAAATGTTTGGTATGTGGTAAAATACTAGGCATAAAAAGTACAATTTAGAACGCCACTATAGAACACATCACTTCAACCAGTATGGAAGTGTAGAAGGTGAAATGCGACTTAATCTTCTTAATAATCTACGCGAGGAAGGAAGTAAAGTAGAGGTATGTATTATAATGCTGTACCTACTTAAGAGATAACTTAGTCACAGTGTTTTGTTTTATACCGGACTCTCACGGAACTACGTGCGCCAGCAAGCATGCAGTCCTCTAGCGGCAACTAGGATAACTACCGGCCGAGCGCGATCGCTGCTCTTTTCCGGCCTGAGCCGGAGCGCAGCTCATTGAGCCGATTTGTGCCCACCTCTGTTTTAGGAGAACACACGGAAATTAAATTGGTACAACTTAATGTTGTAATGATACTACAAACAATTATAAAAAAACACTGATCAAAATAATTAGGGGATCATTTAAGATATCTAACAAGGAACGGTCCAATAAGACATGTCGAAACCTACCGTGAAACTTTTTATACGGGTAGAAGACAACGAAAGAAATTCACTGTCAAAATTTCATTTGCTAAGAGGCACTGCAAGTGTTTTTAAAAAATAACTGAAAATTGCCAAGTTCGTAGCGCGCCAGGTGGCGGTAGAAATGTACACCCCTACTGGCGCTGTAGCAACAGCGCATGCGCAACTAGGCGCCTGTTAACAGAAAACACGACACAACCCGATCGTAATTTGTAAAGGACGTATCAGGTTATCGTTCGTCTGTTAACTATTATCAGTTGAATTTTGCAGTATTGGTAAGTATTGAAAATAAAGGTAAAGCTGAATTAATATTTATTGTGCTTTCGTCAGGCATGCCTGCTTATAGTATCTTTTTTTCTTCTTCTTCAAGTTTCACAGTAATGTGGAATCCAATTAACATTCTCAATTTAGCAAAGATGAAATACGAAGAACGTGGTCTCCAGCCCAAATCACCTACTTCTCCTCAGGACGTACACATGAGTCATTTGTTGATTGATTTCTTTGACATTCATTCGACATTCAGTCATTTCAGAAATTGTGGAAACGTTCGAAGAAATAGGAAATAACTGTGACGATTCCACGAACTGTGACTCGGACGTCAGTTGTGCCAGTAACAGTTCTGAAGAAGAATACCTTCCAAGCCTTAAAAAAATAAATAAAAAACACCACGTACTACATCAGCTCTCAGCGACAAAGAAAAGGCAGTGAAATATCGGTTAAACGAAGGAGGGGAAAAACGCTTGAAGTTAAGCTGTGTGCAAAGGCGTTTTCGTTTCGTAAAATCTGAGCGTGAACTTTCTAAATGGTAGAAAGAATTACATGAAGTAAGAAATATGCGCCAAACGGAAACTCGAAAACATCTGAAATAAAAACTGTTCGAAAGATATAGAACTGCTCGTGACAGGTGTGGTGTCGCACAAGTACAAAGTGCGCGCCACGTACTTTCGCCGCGCGCCGCCATGCACGCACGGCGCGGCGTTCTTACGACGTCAGCCACGAGCGCCCTCTGCTGCAACTCCGCTCGTGACCACCACTGAACTGCATCGTCACTTCGGAATCAGATAGGACCAGAAAAGACTTGGCTATCGGATAGGCACTAGAAATCATCAGTAGGCAGGCCTCTCTACATAAACTATGTATCAGCATTCTGCAGTCATGAACTATGTAAAAGTTAAGTATTACTAAGTCTCTATGAAATATATATCTCGTTCTGATTTACTCTAGTGTTTCCAGTTTCTGCTGTCTCACTGGCTGGTCACCTCCGTACCTGCACACGCGTGCATCCTTTATTCCTGTGTCGGTCACTTTCTACTCGGCCACCGACACCTACGATAACCGGCGGACGAGACACAAAAACAGGCAATGCACCGTTACCGATGGAGATCTACGAGACTGGGCCCTCCGAATTGCATATGCCACGAACATTGCTAATTTCCAGGCTTCGTCGACCTGGCTACAAAGGTTCAAGAAAAGAAGTCGCAAAATTACCAACTTTACGTCCCGTAAACGTGTAGAGCAGCTACTAGTGATAGACAATACCATAGAGAAGTTCATACGTGACATAAGGACGAAACTTGATGCTATCCCTGCAACAGCTGTTTGTAACGCTGACCAGTCAGGTTTCGTGAAAAAACTACGTGCTCACCACACTTTATCATTTCGGGGTGAAAAAAAGACGGAGTCGATTGCCCAATCAATGAATGCAATGACACAGTCATATACGATGATGCCAGTGACAATTATGAGTGGCTTACTGTTTCTGCAGCTGTATGTCTGTCTTCAAGTACCAAAAGGCAAATTAGGACCATATATAAATAATGACTGTTTAATTGCAAAAATCTTGTAATCGACGTATCAAAATCTGGAAAAATGGGAAAGAATAATTTTCAACATTTCGTTCGAAACGTATTCCTACCAGTTGAAGAAACTAATTCATTACTTTTGTTGGATCCATGGTCTGGACATAATGACGCCTCTTTTTTTTTCTTTTTGGAGGCGGCCAAAAATCTATGGATGTAATGTGGATTCCGCCTGGAACTACTAGTGCGGTTCAACCTCTCGATAAAGAATTTTTTCGGCAGTGGAAAGCATTTTTAGGGAATTATCAGACAACATAATTTGCGATACCTCTCTCTCATTTTAGGTTTATCAGCGGAACAGTATTCTTAAGTCAACAGAGGATCAAAAGCAACTGCAAAGCGATTTAGACAAAATTTCTACTTGGTGCGAAAATTGGCAATTGACACTAAATAAAGAAAAGTGTGAAGTAATACACATGACCACTAAAAGAAATCCACTGAACTTCAATTACGCGATAAATCAATCAAACCTTAAGGTCGTAAATTCTACCAAATACCTAGGAGTTACAATTACGAACAACTTTGACTGGAGAGAACACATAGAAAATATTGTGGGGAAGGCGAACCAAAGGTTACGTTTCATTGGCAGAACGCTTAGACGATGCACCAGCTCCACCAAAGAGACTGCCTACATCACACTTGTGCGTCCTCTCTTGGAGTACTGTTGCCCCTTGTGGGACCCTCACCAGGTGGGACTGACGGAAGATATTGAGAAGGTTCAGAGAAGGGCAGCTCGTTTTGTTTTATCACGTTACGGGGGGGAAAGTGTCACGGAAATGTTGCACGAATTGGGGTGGAAATCATTAAAAGAAAGACGTTATTCATTGCGGCGTGATCTGTTTGCGAAGTTTCAATCACCGACTTTTAGTTCTGAATGTGAAAATATTTTGCTAGCACCCACCTACTTAGGGAGACATGACCATCCCAATAAAATAAGAGAAATCAGATCGAAAACGGAACGATTTAGGTGTTCTTTCTTCCCGCGCGCTATTAGAGAATGGAACGGTAGAGAAAAGTTATGAAGGTGGTTAATGAACCCTCTGCCAGGCACTTAAATGTGATTTGCAGATTATCGATGTAGATGTAGATGTAGATAGAATCTCCAGTCATTTGTGCATTACCAGTTTTCTTCGCCACGCTTTACGAATTTGATTAAGTATGCCTGGTATGCAGCACAATATGCAGAACAACGGCCGAGACCATTTCTGACTCCCTCCCAGTGCTGTCTAAATAAAACTAGAGGTTACTGCGAAGTGCCTGAATGCATCAATTTTTCCTTTGTCCAGTGTGCTTGGTGCACGAAAAATATCTGTTTTGACGACTACAAGGAATAAACAAAATACTATTTCACTGATAGTTAAATGCACAAAATTCTAAAATTGTGCCGGCCGCGGTGGCCGAGAGGACAGAGGCGCTCCAGTTACGGTCTGCATGGCCACTACGGTCGGGGGTTCGAATCCCCCCTCGGGCATGGATATTTGTGCCGTCCTTAGGATAAGCTAGTTGATAAGTAGTTTGTAAGTTTATGGACTGATGACCCCGTAGTCAAGTCCCATAAGCTATACAAACATTTCAACATTTGATCTAAAATTGTTTTAAGGAATGGCCGACAGGAACTGTTATAAAATGTGGTACTGCTACACACATTTCATTTCAACAAATTACAAGTCCACATTGACGGAAGTCTATGACATCAAACACTGTCATGAATTTATTTTCTCTCCTAACCACTTTTATCAGAATTTCATGTGCAAGAGGTGAACTGTCGGTATCAAGTTATTCAAAAACTGTTTGTATCGTTAAAGCCAAGTGTTCACCAGAGCAAACAAACTAACAAGGATGAGCAAAAGAAAAATCTACCTGGTGTACCCAGTAGGCCTCTTGCAGATCTTTCAACTGGATGCCACTGCAGCTGCTTAGGTGTCCCTAACCTTTCCCAGTTACCTAATCGGGAAATAGATACATGCAGTTTAACATGTAATCCGAACTACATCTCTTTCGCAGCCATTCTACCATCTTTGAGCAGTGAATGCTGGGTTAAAAATCGTAGTGAAAAAATTTGTTGTCTGAACGGGATTTGATCCGCCGCTCTCTGGTTCACTAAGCGCGTACTTTGCCACTTTTTTTTTTGTTAAATTAAAATAACTCTGGTAATGTCCAGACCAGTGTAGACAACACAAAACGGATCTTCTGGCGAGGCAGGCGCAGTGCGGCCAGAGCGGCCGCTGCAGGCCGGTGGCGCGGCACCCCACGCCCCTGCCGCCCACCGTTACTAGATACAAATAAAAACTCCCATGAAATGAACACAATTTAAACCAAACAAACGAAGTATTAACAGCACATGCTATTAAAAAATAATTACTTTTCCTCTTAAACTGAGTCTGCAGTTTTCTACACAATTTCTTCTTGTTTTTCGGTCCGTCGCATATTACCCTATTCCCTGTTTTTCGAATGCTATGTCTAGCATGTTAGCAAATTTTTTCTTAATATTTCCGAATTGCTTCATTCTCCAGTATTCGGTTTGCATGTATCCTTGGAAATCTATGATTTTGTTACTTCCTTTGTTATGAATGATGTAGTTCACATACTTTCCCAATATCCACATCACGGTGTTATTCTTGGTGGTCGGGTAGTATTCCTCTTGCGGCCACAGCAAACATTCCGTGCTAATAGTAGCTTCTGAACTTCGTGTCAGAAATTCTATTTTCTTTTTCACCATTTCCAAAGATTAAGATTTCTGCTACATGTAAATCGATGTATCAACGTGTCTATTAATCCACACTTAATGCATCTGTCCGTATCGCTCTGCCCAATCTTATTCAGTTTTTCATTCGTTGCGATGATATTGTTCGTTACTCTATACCACGTGGATGAAACCTCTGAGGAATGTATCGAGAGATTTATGTTTTTCCATACTACTTCCCACCTGATATTTGGAAATTTTATTTCAATACTGTTGGGACTGACTGTCCCCTTTAACTTTTCTAACAATGCAGCTGTTGTTACATGCCGTCTTGTGAGTACAACGTCTCCTATATAACTGGTATCTAGATAAAATTCCCTCACATGTTTAAGTTTAAAATTTATTTTACTTATATTGATGGGAGACTGCAAGGTTGACGGACGGAGAATTTTGGATAGGTGTGCTGTGACACTTCCGGGGCTATCATTGAGTATCTGTATCGTTCTTTTGATGTATAACGAGGTGGCTTTCTTGCTGATGTCGGTTAATTCGATTCCGCCTACCGCTTTAGATTTGGTGACTGAACCTGACTTTACCCTGAAGATGTCGCCTTTCCATAAGTAGCTGTTGGACAGTTGCATTATCATTTTTGCTTGTATTTTCGGAAGCGGGAAAACCTGTGCCACGTTATATGCCTTAGAAAATACGCAGGTGTTTATTATACTTATTTTCTGGAGAATGTTGACTGAACGCCATCTATTTTCCATAATGGCTCCTTACACGTTCTTTGTTGTTGCCTTCCAATTTTTGGCCGCCATTTTTAAGGGGCACTTATCTATTAGGATCCCCAGCGTCTTATGATTTTCTACGACTGTTGCCCATGGGATATGCCTCTCTTCAAACCCTGCGATGTTAACAAATTCACACTTTGTGACATTTATCACTGCTCCTGATGCCTGACAGTATCTATCGATCACTGTCTTTAGCAACTCTAATTCTCCGTGGTGCTGCATATGCTCTGACTGTGGCGTTTATCCCTGATACCGTAAAGTCCAGATAATTTGGAGCTGATCATCCTGATAAGCAGTTCCAAGGTTAACACATATAAGAGCATAGAGAGAGGACTCCCTTGTGGTACTCCCCTCCCCACGCTGATCGGCTTCGTCATTTGGTCGTTAACACTAATCTTTGCTCCTAAGCCAGTGGCCAAGTTACGTATGAATTTGACAACTTTGTCATCCAGTCCTATCTTCGACAGTACTTTTTCCATGTACTGGTAGCTGACACGGTCGAAAGCTTTGGAAAAATCTACAAAAAGTAAACCACAACAGATATTTGTAACTGAAGCAACCGCTATGATGTCCCGATATTCAGAGACAGTGGTCATGATGGACCTCCCTGGCATACACGATTGGTGTGTTTTAACTGTTTTCTTAAGAAGGGGGGCTAGAGTGCACTTGATTGCTCTTGCTACAGTTTTATAATCAAAGTTCGAAAGAGTTATAGGGCGGAAGTTATCGAGTGTCTTTTTACTTCTACTCTTAGGTACTAGGACAATTTTTCTTACCTTTAATTCTGCTGGCACTTCCGTCCCTTTAATGATTTCATTAATCACGTCTGTAAAATGTGGTCCAATGATGTTCCAAAACTTGTGGTAAAACTCTTTTGGGAGACCATCCAGCCCGGGCGACTTGTTAGCTGGTGATTGAGATATCAAGTCTAAAACTTCGTCTACAGTAAAACCTGTTAAAAGTTCACTGTTCTCCTCGGTATTAATATCGGTAGTAAGAACTTATATCATCTCATCTATTGCATTTTCATCGGTTTCGACTGGTGAATAGAGCTGCTGGAATTTATTTTGAATTTCTTTGACAATGTCACTTTGTTGAGAGAGTAGTCGTCCGTCTTCAGTTTCTAGTTCACCTATAAAGGTGCGCCTCCGGTTTCAATGGTGTTTGATCAGCTCGTAGAGGGAAGTTGACTCCTCTTCTGCAAAATATTTAGCTTTAAATTTCAATTTGAGCCCTTCTAGTTGTATACGTTTCATATTAATTAGTTTCGCCTTAACTTTCCGAATTTCTTGCAAGCGCGTGTTGTTGACAATGCATCCTTCGTATGGCCCTCGCAGAACCGTGTAATAAAATTCCGTTATGAGCCTTTCGTCTCTCGTCTTTTGTCTCCCGTAGTTGACTAAACATTGCCTGAGTTTCTTTATAGCGAACTCGGTCCACCATTTTACTCTGTTTTGGTATTTTCCGATCGAGCGGAGGCAGAAAGACCACGTCTCTCTTACAATTTCATGAAGATCTTCGTCTTGTAAGTGGGTTACATTCAACATCCACTGATTCCTATAAACTTTGGTAGATTGCGGGGGTAGATTAAGAGTTATAACTAAGACACAATGGTTGGTGAAACTAGCTGGGACAACATCTGCATCCAGCACTCGGCTACATATATTTTCGGACGTGTATATCCTTTCTAACCGACTACACGATGTATTGGTAAAAATGTAAACTTTACTTGAGTTGGATATTTTAATTCCAACGCGTCATTGAGCCTTAAATTTTTAACTGTTTCATGTAGCTCGTAACTGCAATTAAAATTTGGAACTTGATCCATTTTACTTAAAACAGAATTAAAATCCCCGCCCATGAGCAACTGCTGCGGGTTCTTTCGAAGCAGATAAACGAGGCTCTCTTTAAAAAATTTGTTTCTTTCCGCTTTGTGTGCTGTCCCAGAAGGTGCGTATACATTTACGATGGGTGTATCGCAAATAATACATCCCATGGCTCGCCCGCTGTCCAGTAACTCAATGTTACTGACAGGTATTCCTTCACGAATAAGGATGGCCGTCCCTGTACTGTTTTCCACGGCTACGTTTATTATTGACTTAAAGCCAGTTACTGCTAAATTACTAGTGAGAACTTCCTGTAACAACATAATATGAGCTTCAGACTCGTAAATAAACTGCCGCAGTGAAGCAAGTTTTAAATCTGACTGAATCCTGTTAATATTTAAGGTAACAGCTTTGTATGCTTGAAGCATGTACTGGATTCTCTGTTACTGTTTCTTTCTGTTTGACTGGATCTTATCCTGACTCTTGTCCACCGTGGACCAATCCAGGTTGTGGGGGCCAGACTAGCTGATTCAAAAAAATGTTCAAATGTTTGTGTAGCTTATGGGATTTAAGTACGGGGTCATCAGTCCCTAAACTTACAAACTACTTATGAACTAGCTAACACTAAGGACGGCACAAATATCCATGCCCGAGGGGGGATTCGAACCCCCGACCGTAGTGGCCGTGCAGACCGTGACTGGATCGCCTCAGTCCCCTCGGCCACCACGGCCGACCTAGCTGATTCGTCACCTTCCCTATCTCGGACCTTCCCGTCCTCAATCTGGTTCTTTTTACGTACCGCATTTACGTTGGGCTTTGGATTACTTCTGCGCCGCCCACTGGTAACGAATGTCGCGGCCGCAGGCGGGGTGGGCGGGTTCATCGTCACTTCGGGATCTGATAATTCAGCTGACAAGATCCGTGTCTGCAAGGGAGAAACTCTCTCATCAGCTGTGTTTGTTTGCACGTCGGTATGTTCATGTTCGGATTCCGTTTGCCTAATATCACTAGTATCTTTCACATGAATCTCGTGTTCCTGTAATTGCTGCAGGTCTACGTTTGTATGTTTACTAGTTTCCCCGTACTGTTTGTTTTGCTGCCGGCGACTAAACAACTCGGCTTGTTGACAAGCCGCGCTGTTGTGACTCTGAGCGTGTTTGGTATATGCACAGCTTCCTGCTGAGGGACGGCGGGTGACGTCACCTCTGCGTCTGTTACGGCACTAGCATCGGCTGCCTCATAATTGCTAGCTGTCTCAGTAGCTAAGTCCATAGTGTTATCCACTATTTCCGAAACCACTACATGAGTCTCATTACTCGTGCGTAAAAGCTTTTGCGTGTCTCCAATGTCGTCATCCGGACTGATCTCATCACGGCGTCTCTTATTTGCAAGGACATTACTCGAAACAGGAAACTGTTCGACATTTATTTTTGGGACAAGTGGCGGGAACTCCTCCCACTGAGGCTGCCTAGTCTCTTGAACTGCTTGAAGTGCCGCCTGACCCCCACCCTACAGCACCTTATTGCCACCTAACATGTCTGCAAACGTTAGTTTTTTACGTTGCTGCAAGTTGGATTTCAACACGAACACGCGTCTAGGGCAATTTTGCCTAAGGGGACCGCTTTCGTTAAATGTATGACAAGTTAACGTTTGACCATTGTATATAACGCGTGCTTCGTAACCAAATACCAATACGTGAGAAGGGATACTTTCTTTTACATGCATTTCTACTGATCTGATGCCATTATAGCATTGTAAACGGTGTTGTTGAGAACATCGTCCATTCCTAATATTTTTTACGTCACCATATCGTGTTAGTACTTCTTGAAGGAAAGAATTTTCTACTTCGGGGGGGGGGGGGGGAGTTAAACACATGGACATTTTTATATTCTACGTCAGCGTTAGTAACATGTATGGTACTTACTAGAGGACTGCAAATCGCCGGTTTCACTCGCTCGTACTCGGTCGAGTGCGCAACGCTCGGCGGTGGCGCGCCGAGTGTGAACGCTCGCAGCGACATTCGAACGAGGCTGCGTGGGCGGGGCGGGCACAGGCCGCACAGCGTAGTGCTGCCGCTGCACTCACAAGGCCAAATTCAAATGTTTGTAAAGCTTATGGGACTTAACTACGGGGTCATCAGTCCCTAAACTTACAAACTACTTATGAACTACTTACGAACTAGGACGGCACAAATATCCATGGCCGTGGGGGGATTCGAACCCCCGACCGTAGTGGCCGTGCAGACCGTGGCTGAAGCGCCTTAGTCCCCTCGGCCACCGTGGCCGGCCACTCACAAGGAAACCTACACAAGTCACTCTTCGATTTTTATGAAATTTGCGTATTTTATAATATATGAAAACTATGGGACACGTAATTTTTTTAGCGGCGGGCAAACATATTTAAGAGGTGAAACTGTCCCTTCAAAATTGGGCTAAAATAGAAAAATGGCGATAACTTTAGAGATTAGTGAAGCGATTTTAATGATTTTTGGTGTGAAAGTATATTTGATAAAAGACAAATTTCATAGATTCAACTTCAATTAAATTAAAAAATTTTGAGCACAAATAAATTGGTCACTTTAGGGGTAGTTGCCCCCCTAATTGTCAATCCCCCTGCGTTGTACCTAGGCCGATGTCTTATCAAAAGATACTTTCATACCAAAAAAAATCATTCAAATCGCTTAATTAATATCTAAGTTATCACTTTTTTTCTCTATTTTAGCCCCAATTTTGGAGGGACCTTTTCACCCCTTAAATATGTTTTTCCACCGCTTAAAATAAAAATAAAAATACGGGTCTTACAGTTTTTCATGTATCATAACAAATCCAAATCTCATAAAAATCGGAGAGTGACACTTGGATAGGTTTCCTTGCCAGTCGCTACGGCAGCGGCTCTGTGGCTCTGCGGTGTGGGCTGCTATTGCGTCTGACGCATCTCCACTAACTAAAGGAACTAAAATCAGTTATGCTGTAGACGCGTGTTCATGCATAGTAGCATGTAACAGCAATATCATTATACCGCAAACGAGACAAAAAGGTTGTTTTCACTAACTACAACATTTGAAAAGTAATGTAAAGGATCTAAAGAGAAACTACGGAACGAACAACGTTTTTTATTGCAATGTACAAAAATGTACAACAAAGTATACATCGAAAAGTAACATTATCGCCAAACTATTCGTTAGTGGCATTTTAATTGCAATGTATTGTTAAAATATCGTTACGTTGTAGATCGAGTCGAGTTCTTCTATCAGAGAACAGGTTCCCTGCCTCACTGAAAGTGCGTTCACTAGGTGCATTTGACGCTGGCGCACAAAATACTGTTTGCCAATACAGCTAGCTTAGGAAAGAGAGTACTGTTGCGTTTCTATCATTCAAGCAGATCGTTGTGATCACCATCAATTCGTGCTAACTAAAGGTACACTTCATTGGTGGATTGCGCCTCGCCCATTTCACAGTCCAGCCATTCCAAAAACATGCTCTTCATTCTTTTGGCTGGTGCACCCGGGTGACATTCTTCTGACGGCCCTAAATAAATATAACACAGATATCACTGAAACTGCAGAAGCACCATAAATTCGTACAGCTGTGTAAAGTAAACAGTTGTAATAAGAGGATTTCAAACAGGTACAGGATATATGAGCATTAGACCGGCATTTGACCCTGACGACGAAAAAAAGCGTGGATCCTATATACTGCACAAAAGCTTTCATGTGTTCTTTATTATGTAGATAAGAAAGAGGACAGTGGCAGTGGGGAATATATGAATGTTGCAATTGGAAAAATTCCCGTTAAGGACACACTCGGAAAAGGTAGAGGCGCAGCAACCACGCACAGTGCCAAAATGCTACGGGAATATATATTAACGGGGTGCAACAGAGACAGAGAGAGAGATGCACAAAACTAACCTAACGGGTGTACATCAATAACGTGTATTTAATATCAATATAAAAGACGGACAAAGTATTCCAGGACTTAAGAGTGATAAGAGGAATGGATATAAAATACAATTATTTACTCGTTAAGATGGCAAGTAACACCTACCACTAAACAAGAATTAACAGTCCACATAATAGGAACAAGAAAGTAAGAAAGATCATAGAAAACACATTTAGTAAATGATCTTAGCACAGAATCTTTACGTTAATCGCGTATAACAACTTGTATTGTAAAGTACAAAACTGCGAAAATGAATAGCTAGTTCAAGTGGATCGAGAGAACAATTTTCGAAGAACCCGTGAAAGGAAACAATTCCAAATTTCGCAGTCAGGATGTATTCTGTAGCGTCTAGTTTGCTCCCGACACTCGCCTTGGACTCGAGTGGCGTGGCAGTGGTCGACTGAGTGGCGAGCGGGCAGTGTGGACGGTCGGGCCGGTCGAGCGTGCCCCGCTCGAACGAGCGCGGAGGAAGTCGAGCGCAGCCACGCGCCTTGTCGTAACCTGCAGTACCGACACCTGTCGGACTGTCATAGAACGACGTGTATCAAGCGATTAGAGCGAGAACCGAGCGACGTGCAGAACTCTAGTACTTACCGAGCCGTCGCGATGGCGAAACTCCGCTTTCACTCCAGTTGTAGCCAGTATTCTTTCCAGTTGTTCAGGGTTATACAATTTAACAAAGAAGCAGTACTCATCAGTGTCATAGTAGGCAGTGTGGATTTGTTCTGAGGTGATACCAATTACATCAACAATCCAGTCGTGTACTTCTAATGAGCTTGGTTGCACGTTTCTTGAAGCTTTGTCAAACTCTAAGCGCAGGGTACATTTCCTTGTCATTTTCCTTGACATGTCGGCCGCTATTTAGCGGCCGAAGCCACTAACAACGATACGAAAACGAAACACGCACCACACGAGACATAAAACACAAGAAATACAAGAACGAACGAAACGAACACTCAGAACCAAACACAAGTCGCGACTTGTAAACACGAGCTATGCGGAGCGACGAGCACTTCCTTTCAGCGCGGTGTCTCAAGCGGAACTGCCACTAGACCAGTAGACCTGACACACGTAGTGTAAGCGCCAGCCGTGTAACCTCCTTACATGATGCTCGACGCCGGTAATTAATGTTCTCTTTATAATAATCTGCTCAATGCTAATGATAAGCCAGAGAAAAATTGCAGCCGACAAAAAAGGAAAATTTTGCACCAGTGCTAAGGGGAGATAGAGATGAATTCCGTCTAAAGTTCACGATCTCAATGCGTATCTCGCTTCCATACAAATTGAGACACATAAATTCTTCCTTCCCTTCGCCATTTTGCATACTCCGTCAAAAATAGTGCGCTCGCCATGCACAATAATCCTCACTGAATAGCAAAGTTTCGCGCTGTGGCTCTAACAGGGTATAGTTGTATGCTGTAAGCCGAATATTACTTTCAAAAACTAATGACCAAACAGTTCGCAGGCAATGTTTACTACCTCGTGTTCTCTTCCGTTCCATCTAGTATAAACGATTCAACCCATACACAAGCCAATGGTAGTGAATTTTCTGCAAATGTTCAAATGTTTGTTAAGCTTATGGGACTTAACTACGGGGTCATCAGTCCCTAAACTTACAAAGTACTTACGAACTACCTTATACTAAGGCCGGCACAAATATCCATGTCCGAGGGGGTATTCGAACCCCCGACCGTAGTGGCCGTGCAGACCGTGATTGGAGCGCCTCAGTCCCCGCGGCCACCGCGGCCGGCTTTCTGCAAATGCTAATTCGTTCGTGTTCCCTTCCATTCACTACATTGTAAACCAGACGTTAGGTGCTTAATATTGGTGACTGCGAACTCTGCATAATTCCGCTACGTGGCGCTGCGTGAGTGATTCGCCGAGTTGCGCGCTAAGCGTGCAGGGCTGTACAGACCGCTGTTATAAGCTGTTCTTCGCGCTGCAAAAATGCGTAACTTCAATTTTTTTTTAAATACTTGCAGTGCCTCTTAGCAGCTAAAATTTTGGGAGTGCATTTCTTTCGTTGTCTACTTTCTGTGCAAAACATTTCAGGGTACGTTTCGACATGTCTTATTGGACCGTACCTTTTTTTATTTCTGGAGTGTTGTCATCGGTGCAATGAACTAAAATCATAGGAAGTCTTTCTGTCAGATCTATGAAGTGTAGACAATAACATTACGGCAAGCGAGATAGTGGTAATAATAGAAAGTTGCTGAAAAGGGGTTGGTGTTGATTTGTGTTTATTCTACCAAATGAATTATATAAGTAGTTGGATTCAGATAGTGAAGCAGGTGGTGCAATGCAACAACAACGTGGCTTACTCGAAATTATGGCATGGAGAGCCATAGGAAGAGTGGAAGCGAGGCAGACACAGAGGTAGATGGCTGCAAGAGATGACCCTTATCTCAGGTTAACAGCCCCTCTAGACAGGAGGCTGAATACAACTATACTGCAACGCATAAAAAGTCAGAAATTGCAATCGATAATGTGGCCTCCACGTAGGGAGGCCTATGGTGTCTGTCCGATTAAAACCACGCAGAAACTGGAAGGAAAAACATAAGGATTGGAGTCGTAATGAATGACGCTGGGTTCTCTTCACAGATGATTCAAGACTTTGTTTTCAGCCAGACCGTTGACGTTTCCTCATCTGGAGAGAATGTGGAACTCTGAACAATTCTGCTTGTTAGCAGGATATACTATATCATTATGGTGGACGAATGGTATGGCAGGAGTCAGTATTTTCGGACGTACGGAACTCTACGTCGTTCAGAGACGAGATTGAAGGAATGAAACCAAAAATACCAGGAGCAAAATGATGATTTCGGCAATGGAGTGCTATCCACTGTACAACATAAAATATCTGTTATAAAGAAAGCTCATACTGAAACCTCTTTTTCGGCGAAAAATATTCTTACATTACGTGCCTGATTAAATTGTATTCATTTTCGTAAATTACAATTTTGTCTCTTGCATCTTCAATATAACTGATTAAAAATGGTTTTCGTCTTTTGCTCTGACTTCGGTAGTAATCGCACATGTTGGAGATTAAAATGCCATATTAGAGTAAGTACGAGATGTGTTCAAACGAAAAGGTACGAAAAAACGACACTGTGCGTATAATTGGTCTTCCGCGGAGGGTTGGCCAAGCGCATTGAGGCGCTATGATCCGAAGCGCGAGACCGCTCCCCGTCTTGGGGTTCGAATCCCCCCTCGGGCATGGGTGTTTGTACTGTCTTTAGTATAAGTTAGTTTATAAGTAGTTTGTAAGTTTAGTGACTGATGACCCCGCAGTTAAGTCTCACGAGGTTAACAAACATTTGAATATTTGGTAATTGATATCCGTTCAAAAGTAATCAGCAGAGGCCTCAGCACAACTATACCACTGTTTACTGTTTAACGAGCTGAAGGATTCCTAGTACGCACAATTCCTATGGCTGTGAAAGGTTCCTCTACTATGTGGCATTCCTTTTTTTTTTTTTTTTTTTTTTTTTTTTTTTTTTTTCGGGAAACAACAAATGGAAGTCACAGGGTGATGTTCAAAATGTTCAAATGTTTGTACAGTCTATGGGACTTAACTACGGGGTCATCAGTCCCTAAACTTACAAACTACTTATGAACTACTTACAAACTAGGACGGCACAAATATCCATGCTCGAGGGGGGATTCGAACCCCCGACCGTAGTGGCCGTGCAGACCGTGACTGGAGCGCCTCAGTCTCCTCGGCCACCGCTGCCGGCCAGGGTGATGTGACAAGTCCGGGTTGTAGGGCGGATGATCGAGCTGCTACCACTTGTACTTGACCAGTACATTTTTTGTGTCCCTGAAGACGTGTGGACGCGCTTTATCATGGAGAAGAATCACTTTCTCTGAGAGCAGCCCAGGCCGTTTGCTGTTGATGCACTTGCGCAGGCTACGGAGTCCCTCACAGTGCACTACACTACAGTGTTAAGGGAATTCGATGAGTATCGGACCTCGGACGAAAAACACGATGAACATCACTTTGCCTTGTGGTAATTCTTTCAGCAATCAGTCGTAAAAATATATATTTTTATTTGTTAGCAAATCTAGATTTCGACCACTGTGTGGTCATTATCAATGCTTAAAACCAATTAAAATACTTAAAACATCTCGACCTCCATGTTGGAGGTTGCGTTCGTACTGACCAACGCTGTCAGTACGAACGCAACCTCCAACATAGAGGTCGAGATGTTTTAAGTATTTTAATTGGTTTTAAGCATTGATAATGAGCACACAGTGGTCGAAATCTAGATTTGCAAACAAATAAGAAAATATATTTTTTTACGACTGATTGCTGAAAGAATTACCACAAAGCAAATGCAGTCGTAGAGCACCAATTCCAACGTGGAATCAAACCTGATCACTTTGGCGGCTGAGGCCACATCCTTGATTATTTAAAGGGGAGCTGACGACGCATGCTTCGCGCCCCTATATGACGCACTACGTTTTCCCATAGCGGCATATTAAAAATTTCAACCGGTTTCGTTGTTGAGACGTTTCGTATCTTTCCATTTGAATACCCCTGGTAAGAAAGGCTTTAAAAGTAGTAAGAAAAGTAGATTATGAATACAAAAATGTTTTTAGAAAAGCAAGAAAATGAGTATCTAACAATTACCTAAAGTCACCTCACATTCGTCGAGAACTGAAATGTATGTCCATGTTACTGTTCTATATAATATAAATATTTACTTGATGTTTAAAATAACCCTTTTCTACATCCGAATAAATTTCATTGAATTCCTTAAGTCGAGTTTTTCACTTTTTGCGTCTTTATTTGTGTCGTTTCCTTAGCCGGAGAGCGATTTGTGAAACAATTCTGGAAGTATATTATAGTTCGACGGACTAGTGGACGTTGGAAGATGGAAGATAGAGAGAGGCCGAAGCCACAGGAAGATTCGGGACAGGAGTCTGCAGGGAGGAGCAGAGAGGTCGCCAGAGCTAAGTGGGGCCGGCATCTCTGGGCGTAGATCTGCCGACCGTACAAAGCTGCTCTGCGGCCAACCCGCAAGCCGCCTGCGGCTAAGCCTCGCGCTCCGCTCCACTCTCCTATTTAGAAGAACGCGAGCCAGCCTACAGAGGGAAGCTGACTGTACTGATGGAAATGGTCGGCACAAATGTAAGATCGTCTACAATATTACTCCTTAAAACAACCTTTAACACTTTAAGACAAAATCGGTCAGAAGGTATCACTTTCAATTATTGTAAAAATACCAACCACAGTTAACATCTCACTTCAGCGTGCTCGGTTATTTGAAAATCCCCACTCATGATTAACACGTTTTATGTTAATATGTCGCAAAAAAGTCATTCCGTTATCAGAAAGAGGTAAATATACGAATTCAGGCTGGTAATTCACAAAATTAAGGTACATACACGACAAATTAATTGAAACAGTTATATGAGCTGACAACAGTTTCTAAGCTCAATTTTCCCGAACAGAAAGCTAGAGACGAATTCCGCCTGTTGCAAGAAAACTTTCAGAAGTTTTTTTTTTTTTTCTCACAATGGGCACTCATGTGATTATTTTCAGTGGGTTTAAAGATTAAATTCTGAAAAAGTTTTGTAACATGTTACAGTTTTAAGTGAAGGATATACACTAACAGTCAAACGTTTTCGTAAAAACTAAATAGACCAACAAAAAACATTTTCTCTCTCTATCATTAAGTACAATACAATTTATATTCTAGCCTCGTCAAAGTATCCACCCTTTGCCCTCCGAACAGCTGCAAAAACTCTTAGTATTCTGGGAATTAAGATTTTGTAGTGTTTGTGCACATATTGCAGACAAACAGCTTTGTAAATTATTCCATAGCTCTTCAACATTAGTCGATCTCAGTTTTCGGATCTCCCTGCCAAGTTCACCCGATAACAGTCCAATGGGGTTTACGTATGGTGACTGACTTGGCCAAATAATGTTTTTCAGTTCCCCACATTTCTCTTTTCTATTTACATACCCTCTACACAATTTATAAGAATCTTTGGGGTCATTGTCCTGCTGCCTTAGTAACCCACGACCAAGAAGCCTCTTGCCAGATGGAACTGCATTGTTGATCAGTATCCTGTGATATCCTTCCTTCTATACTGACCCATTAATTAGCACGGCACCACCAACTTTATCACCCGCAAAACATCCCCACACCTTAACCGACCCTCCACCATGCTTCACCGTAGGTGTCAAAAAACTGTTTGTTAAGCTTATGGGACTTAACAGCGGGGTCATCTGTCCGTAAACTTCCAAATTACGTATGAACTAACTTATACTAAAGATAACACAAACGTCCATGCCCGAGGGAGGATTCGAACCCCCGACGGGGTATGGCCTCGCGCATCGGAGCATAGCGCCTCAATGCGCTCGGCCACTCCGCCGCGGCTTCACCGTACGTGTCACACACTGACTCTACATACGTTCTCCACGAAGTCGACTAACAAACATTCGATGATGGCTCCCAAATATTTCAAACTTCGATTCATCCATGAATAACACCTTGGACCATTGCTTCACTCTCCAATTTTAATGTTGCTGTTCCCATTGCAACTTTTTCACCTTATTTTGTGTCCGTAATAAAGATTTTTTTTGCCGTTATGCACCCCTTTCAATCTCGTTCACGAAGACCTCGTTGTACTGTTGAGACAGAGATTAGAGCCGCTCGCATATTATTGACTTCCTTGCGAATTTCAGGTGCCGTACAAGTCCTCAGACGTATAATCTGTACACATATGAAGTGATCTTTCCTGTATGTTGTTAGACGGTGTCTTCCAGATCGCGAAAACCCTTGCATTGACACTGGTTTGCTTGGACCGCTGCAATGTATACACCAGTGTAGATTGGGCTACGCCAACTTTTGTTGCTATTATCCTATTAGGACAGCCTTCGTGATGCAGAGTTACAAATACAGCACGTTTTTTCAATTCCATTATCTTGTTTCTGTCCAATTTGGAGGTAATATGGTATGCACTTGATCAGGTACACAAACACACTGCTAGCTACACACAGTTTACTGAAAACTAATCTGAAGGAATGAGTCCTATTCTAGTGGACACTACTTGGTTAAAGACACGTCAGTGTTGTTATGGTTACTCATCAGCGCCCCACCATACGGAGAACCGGCCAAAAACACAACAGAGTCGTTCCGTGTTTACATGTTTATGCTGGTTTTAGTATGAGAACAAGGATATGATCGATTACTTAAAACTACATCTCATTTGCAACACAAATCCATAGTTGTGATAGGTGATCGAAAACTTTTGACCGATAGTGTATATACACTTCGCTTAAACATTTACATAAAGTACTGGAGTAGCGAGTGTACTTTTCACATTAGTTTTCGTACGGTAACAGAGCTTTCGCCTATATCGTTAACCTCTTCATTCACGATAGGTCTATAGGATATTATTTCTGTAGAGAATTTTGTGTCCCAGCCTCGTCGCCGCTTTTGTGTCTCGTTTCCGTCGTAGGTGTCGGTGGCCGAGTAGAAAGACCGACACAGGAATAAAGGATGCACGCTTGTTCAGGTAGGAGGTGACCAGCCAGTGGGACAGCAGAAACTAGAAACACTAGAGTAAATAAGAACGAGATATATATATTTCTTAGAGACTTGGTAATACTTAACTTTTACATAACTCAGTAGTGCAGAATGCTGATACATGGTTGAGCTAGAGGCCTGCCTTGTGCCTATCCGATAGCCAAGTCTTCACTGGTGCCTATCTGATTCCGAAGTGTTAACTGGTTCCTATCTCAGTCCCAAGTGTACGATGTCGTTCAGTGGTGACCACGAGCGGAGTTGTAGCAGAGGGCGCTCGTGGCTGACGTCGTAAGAACGCCGCGCCCTGCGTGCATGGCGGCGCGCGGCGAAAGTAGGTGGCGCGCACTTTAGACTTGTGCGACACCACAGAGAATATGTTCAAAATGTTCAAATATTTGTTAAGCTTATGGGACTTAACTGCGAGGACATTTGTCCCTAACTTACAAACTACTTATAAACTAACGTATACTAAAGACAACACAAATATCCATGCCCAAGGGAGGATTCGAACCTCCGAAGCGGAAGGCCGTGAGTTCCGCAACGTGTCGCTCCAGACCGCTGGCTACACCCGCGCGACTAGAGAATATGTTTTGGAAATAACATCCGTTACATGAAGTTATTGGCGGTGTTTATTAGTGGAATTAATTTAACATCATATTACTCAAATTGTTACATAGATCTACATAAATACTCTGTAATTATAAGGCAGACGGTTCAGTGAGCCGCTTTCATAATATTTTTCTACCGTTCGATTCTCTAAAAGCGCGCGAGAAAAAGGAACACCTACATCTTTCGTTTTTTCGATCTCATTTCTCTTATTTTATTGCTATGATCATATCTTCCTATGTAGGTGGGTACTAACAAAATATGTTCTTATTCTGAAGAGAAAGTTGGTAAAATCAATTTCGCAAATAGATCTCGCCGCAACGAATATCAAAAATGTTCAAATGTTTGTTAAGCATATGGGACTTAACTACGGGGTCATCAGTCCCTAAGCTTACAAACTACTTATGAACTAGCTAAGACTAAAGACGGCACAAATATCCATGCCCGAGGGGGGATTCGAACCCCCGACCGTAGTGGCCGTGCAGACCGTGACTGTAGCGCCTCAGTCCCCTCGGCCACCGCGGCCGGCGCAACGAATAACACATTTCTTTTAATGATTTACGGCCCAAATTATACATAATTTCCGTGACACAGTGACATTTACATCGCGATAATACAAGACTAGCTGCCATTCTCTGAACTTCCTCAAAATCGTCTGTCAGTCCCAACTGTTTGGATCCCAGAATGCGCTGCAATGCTCCAAAATAGGACGCACAAGTGTAGTGCAGGCAGTGTCTTTACTAGAACTTTTGCGTCTACTAGTGTTCTGCCAATTAAACATGGCCTTTGGTTCGCCTTCCCTAAAATAATATCTATGTGTTCTTTCTAATTTTCGTGGTTCGTATTTGTTATTCCTAGGTATTTAGTTGAATTTACGACCTGTCGATTTGACTACTTCATGTGTATATGAAGTACAGCGGATTTCCGTTAATGCTCACACGGATGATTTCACACTTTTAACACCATGCAGATATCTAAATAATTTTGCGGTTGCTTTTGATCTTCTGGTGAATTTACTAACGGATAAATGACGGTATCATGCGCGAACAGTGCAAGAGACCTACTCAGATTGTCTCCCAAATTGTTTATACAGATAAGGAACGGTAGGTGCCCTATAACACTTCCATGGGGAACTCCAGATATCACTTATCTTCTACTCGATGAGTGTCCTTTCTGACATGAAATCACCAAGCCAATCGCACAACTGTGGTGATATTACATAACAACGCTGTTTGATTAGAAGAAGCTTGTGGGATATCAGTGTCAAAAGCCTTCTGAAATTCTACAAATTTGGATTCGATTTGAGATCCCTTGTTGATAGCACTCAACACTTAATGTGAGTAAAGAACTAGCTGTTTTTCAGAAGGACGATACTTTCTGAATCTGTGTTGACTATCAGTAGATCGTTCTCTTCGAGGTAGCTGATAATGTTTGAGGAAAGTATATGTTCCAAAATCCTGCCAGAAACCGACGTCAATGATATAGGCCTATAATTTTGCATATCACTTCTATTGACTCTCTTAAATATTGGCGTCACCTGTGCAACATTGCAGTCTTTGGGTAAGGAACGTTCGCTGAGCGAGTGGTTGTATATGATAAATAGGTATGGGGCTATTGCATACTCTGAGGGGAATCTAATAGATAAACAATCTGGACCGAGCGACTTGCTTTTGTTCAGTGATTTAAGGTGTTTTAATACTCTAGGGATGTCTACTTCTAAATGACCTGGTTAACAGCTGTTCTTGTTACGAATTCTGGATTATTTGCTTCGTCCTCTTTGGCGAAAGAATTTCTGGAGCTATATTTAGCAATTCTGCTTTAGTACAATTGTCATCAGTAGCATTATCGTTGCTATCGCTTATGAGGGTATTGATTGTGTTTTGCCGCTAGTATACTTCATATACGACCAGAAATTCTTCGGTTTTTCCAGGAATGTAGGTGAGAAGATTCTTTAGTTTCTCCCGGCGGGCACCGTTGGACACTATAGACCGGCAGTATACCCGTGGATATTTTGATTAGGTGAGAAGGTTTCGTTGTGGAAACTATTATAAGCCTCTCTCATTGCAGTTAGAGCTAAATTTCGAGTTTCTGTAAAAGACTGCATCTTTGGGATTTCGTGTCTGTTTAAATTTCTCAAGCTAGTTTCATTGCTTTTGCAAGAGTGATAACCTGATTTGCGTACCACGCAAGTCGGCCCCCTCTTTTGTTAATTTATTTGATATAAATCTCTTAACAGCTGTTGATAATATTTCTTTGAATTTACGCCACATCTGACCTCCACTCACATTGTTAGTTCCGAAAGACTAGAGATTCTCACTGAGGATAGCGTTTATCGAATTTTTATCAGCTTTTTTAAATAAGTATATTTTTAGTTTATTTTTGGTAGATTTGGGTAATTCGATATTCAGTCTCAGTACGAATACTTTGTGTTCACTAATCCCTGTGTCTTTTGGGTGCTCTTTCTTACTCCGAATTATTTGTAGCTAGGAAATCAAGTATGTTTTTTTCACAAACATTTGCTATTCTAGTGGGTTCATGAACTAATTGCTCGAAGTAATTTTCGTAGTATGCATTAACTACAGTTTCGGACGAAGTTGTATCCTTGCCTCCAGCCTTGCACCTGTAATTTCGCCACCATATCTAGGGTAAGTTAAAGTCGTCACCAATTAAATTTCTACGCTTTGGGTACGTTTCTCAAATTTGATTCAAGCTTCCTTTGAACATTTCTGCAATCGATCCGTCTGAGCCAGGGGTTGGTAAAAAAAAAAAAAAAAAAAAAAAAAAAAAAAAAAAAAAAAAAAAAAAAGTATTTATTCATTCAGGTACTCAATTTCATCCGCGGCGGAGCGACCGAGAGCATTGAGGCGCTATGCTACGATGCGCGAGGCCGTTCCCGTTCCCCGTCGGGGGTTCGAATCCCCTCTCGGGCAGGGATGTTTGTGCTGTCTTTAGTGTAAAGTAGTTCATAATCAGTATGTAAGTTTGAGGACTGATGACCCCACAGTAAAATCTCATAAGTTTAATAAGCATTTGAACATTTGATTTTCAGTTTCGCTACTAGATAAATCGTTTGTGGCAACAATAAATACACCACCAACTATTTTATTCAATGTATCCTTTATGAGCACCGTTTGACCCATTGTAAAATTTCAGCTGAACTTATATCCGTCTTTAGCCAGCTTTCGCCAACCATGATGATTTGAGCTTCAGTGCTAATAATAAATAAAAGTCAAATTATGTCAACGATATTAACTGCTATGAGCACTTCATTATCTTTTATAATGTGAGATGAAAATCTTTAGTTTCCATTTTTCTAAAAGAGTTAGTACGACCTAAAAGTATGTGCTGTGACATGCATGTATTATAAGCTACTGACACTTGTTCAGTAGAAGAATGTAGCTCACATTATGGCAGATGACAAGTGCCCCTTGCTCTTAACACTTAGAAGCAATGTTTACTAAAACATTTTTCCTCGAATCACTGTTCCTGTCGTGAGAATTCCTCATTGGGTGGTCTGTATGGTGATGCGAAACTGCGGTTAACTGAAATTTCGCGATCTTTGTATCGTTGAATCATGAAATGGTGGAATCTATGGCTAAGGAAAGCCTGTTAATTATGAGTGATGATACAGCCTGTAATTAGGAACAACTGTTACAAGCTGATAACACAAAGACATAGAAGAATTATTTATTTTGAGGCAATTTAGAATTAAATGGATGCTTTCAAACGAATGTACAAAACAGTTTCGGATAAATGTAGATTTAATACCTCTATATGATTATTTTTTATTCTCTTTGATAAATATTTTAACTGCTACTGAATTAACATGCGATTGACTTTATTAGCTTAAACGAATAAACTGTCATGCTGTATTAAAGGCTATGAAATTTTATATCGAATTGTCTGACTAAGTGAGCTCATAATAGAGGTGATGTCAAACAAGTTAAACATATGGAAAAGATGTATCTTATAATCCTGATCATCTAAAATGCAAAATCAAGTAGGACTGGAAATATCCACTCCAGATTTATTAGGGGGATAATAGAATGTACAATGATCACATGATTGTTAATACAGCTTCATGTGAGGTGTAAGGTAAATAAAGGTAAAGCAGTCAACAATCCGAAGATTGTTTTGAACACCACAGTGCTTTCAGTGCTTTACTGGGCATGGTCCTGTTTGGAGGTGGTATGCCGTTGCCTTCCTCCGACTTTCGAACTGACTTATCCAGCAAGTTATAGGGGGACCTACACTTTAACGTGGGTTCCGAACCACGGTACTACTCGGTATTTTTCACATGAGCAATACTGCCAGAGGTGAAAGAAGTGGAAAGTGACAGATAAAAATCCCAGGACCTGGCGGGGATCGAACCCTTGACCTTTGCATTTGTAGGCTGGCACTTTGACACTAAGCAACCGAGGCGCACCACGTGAGGTGTAGAAATTGGTAAAATCAGTACTGAGTGTTGCCAACATTAGTGGCTATATACGCGGATAATGTCTCACTATTGAGGCTACGCTGCTCCTACACTGCCAAAGTTGATCGAGTGTAGCAGCGGATGTCGAATTCCATGCCAGGCGTTTTGCGATCATCGACTAGACGTTTTCGATAGGCGAGAGATCGGGAGAACATGGTGGGGAAGGGGGGGGGGGTCAAGGCATTAGTGAAGTTCAAAGGCGACGAAGTAGTCTTCAACATTGCGTGCCACATGAGTTCGCACATTATTCTCTTGTAATGTGGCCATCGGCAAGCTCCGAACGTATGGGAGGCAAGACGCTCAAACAATGGAGGCGAGTAGTGCTACCTGGTCGGTGTAGCATCAATTCGGACCGTAGTGGCTGGGTGAGGGGATGTGGCTCCTGCGTGGAATTTGATACCACTCTTGTACCGACGACAAGTATGATGTTTCGTGAGGCAACAGTATGTCAACACAGTGTCTCCAATCACTGTGATTGTTGAGGCAGTATCAGGATTTTTCGGTAAAAACATTGTCGTTGCAATAAAGTTGCGCTTGGTGCCATGAATGTGAATCTAAATTCTGTAATAGGCATTATTTTGCGTGTATCGTTGCTGTGCCAGGTAGAATAAAAGAAACTCTTTCCCGACTGTGTGATTACAGCGAAGGGTGAACAAAGGCAAAACACAGCACTCAACACCCAGAGAGGCGAGACACTACGTGCTTTGTGTTTCAATGTGTTGTTACTTTTGTGTTGTTTGTCCTGCTTTTAAGTGAAGATTATAAGTATGTGCAGAGTGGCTTGCTCATGCTTTACTGCCCTTGCGATCAGCCAGCCAAGGTATTGTGCTGCAATGTTGTAGGCCAGTTACCCTATTGGTCATTTTCTCTTTGGCTTTAGTGTTTGTCTTTCTCGTGTTGAAGGTGTAGCTGTCACTACCACTCTATGCTTGGCGAACCCAGAGTCCCTGAGCGAGGAACTGCATCGCGCCAACAGTCCTCTAAATCGTAAACTATGTGTGTGCCTCAGCGATCACCATACAAAGTGAGAGTGGAATATTGTATGTTACAGAGGCCGCGGATCTTGACTTGCCGTGGCGGAGTAGTCGTGGACACTGAGGCGCCGTGCTGCGGTGCGCGTGGCCGTTCGCCGTCGGGGGCTCGGGTCCTCCATCGGGCATGGGTGTATGTTGTTGTTGTTGTTTTGGGGTTTAGAGGGGACTAAACTACATGGTTATCAGTCCCCTGTTCCTACCGAAGACAAGACATTATTGTAAGAAAAAGATAAAAGAAAGCTCAACACCCAGAGGAAACATCATGCACGAGCCCACCACTAAATAGAACGATAAAAAATAAAAATAAAGAGAGAGAGAGAGAGAGAGAATCTCAAGATGTGCTGCGTGTTAAGGGGACGCGTGATTGTTGAGGTGGAACAGTGGCAAGTGGTGGCAAACTCTAGGGAACCTGCCGCACTTAAGATGTGTCAAGCTTACCCAGGCAAGTGGGTCTCTGCCTGGGTGGACTAGTACTTCCCTAGCTACTCGTGGGACCAGACTGAAATGAGCAAAGAACATTTTGGCGGGCCGCGGTGGAGTAGCCGAGCGGTCTAAAGGACCTCGCTGCGGAGCGCGCGGTTGCTCGCCGTGGAGGTTCGAGTCCTCCCTGGGGCATCGGTGTGTGTGTTTGTCCGTAGGTTAGTTTACCTAGGTTTAAGTAGTTTGTAAGCTACGGACTGATGACCACGCAGTTTCGTCCGATAGATTTACAGACATTTGAACATTTTGGCGGACGCACAACTGCCGTGTCTAATCGTGGAAGAACGGAATACAATGCAGCGACATACGACCCCAAATCGTTCCCTTCTTGGTTTACACCATTTGGGGGGGGGGGGGAGGGGGGCACAGGGCACTTAATAAAGGTGAGACTTATGGTGCTCGATACTTGGTTCGCATTACAAATGATAGTGAATCTTTTATGACAACGAACCCTTTGATTTTCATGCAAAAGTTGGAGGACACGTTGAGAGGGTTGAAGATAATGTTTAAGATGAAATCTAGGTCAGGCCTTATAACTACGTCGTCACCACAGCAGTCACAGGCATTACTCGCCTGTGATACACTGGGCAATGTTTCTGTTACCATCATTCCCCAAAAGAGCCTAAATATGGTCTGGGGAATTATATTCAATGGTGGATATTAATGCATTCAAATGAGGAATTACGTAAGAACTTATAGCGGCGAGGAGTCCACTTCATTTGGGGAGTTTATTAAGGTAAAAAGGACAAAAAGATCGTTAGTGGTGCCTTTATCTTGCCTTTTTAGGGCGATTTGTTGCCTAAGAAGGTCAAGGTGATGATCTATGGGTGTGATGTTAAAACCTACGTTGCTCCCGCTGTGTTGCTAATTTCACCTGCAGGGAATGCGTGTATGCCTCATCCCCAACGTCTCTTGTTCACGTACTTCCATCTGTGTTAACTGTGAACAGCAGCACCCCTATTGCTCGACTGACTACCCAGTTATGCATAGAGAAAGAGATATCGTGAATTATAGGGCCCTGGACAGGTTGTATTCTGACGCTAAAAGAAAATATGAAAATCTCCTCCCTGGAGCATGAAACCATCTTATGCCACAGCTGCGTCACCATCGCCATATCCCGTCAGATATCACTTGTTCAATCAGTCCTAGTAGGCCCTCAGGCCTAACCATCAAAACCTGCCCACTTGCTGGCTGGGGCCCACTTCGTCTTCTATTGCTCCCAGAGTCCCTGATTTGGGATAAATAACTCCCCAAACACCAGGGACGGCTTCTTTTTAACACTCCCTTTCCCTCCGCGACGGCGCAGGTCGGATTACACTATCGCTGTTCCTATTCATTCCCTTCCTTTGTCACTCGAGTCCCATCCAATCCCACTCACCTTTCACTATTGTTTTAAACACCTCCTTGGTCCATTCCTCACTTGCAGCTTTGTCTGGATTTGTTCTGTGACTCGAAAGACTCAGTTCACAAACACTTCCCCATCGCTAGTACGTGCCACTCCTCGAATCTTTCCATATCCCAAAAGTTTTTTAAACAGACAGTTCCAAAAAAATTTTCAAGTGTTTGTAAAACTTATGGGACTTAACTACGGGGTCATCATTGCCTAAACTTATAAACTACTTATGAACTAGCTAACACTAAGGACGGCTCAAATATCCATGCCCGAGGGGGGATTCGAACCCCCGACCGTAGTGGCCACGCAGCCTATGACTGGCGCGCCGTAGTCCCCTCGGCCACCGCGGCCGGCCAGACGGTTCCCTTGTAGATGGTTGTGCCGGATATGCCTATATCCATGGTCATCATATCGAACCAAAGAACTGGTCGCGAATTCTCGAGGTAATCATCATACAACAGTGGTATGGATTTGGCAGGAAAAAAAGGTAGGGAGAGGTAGGGCCTGAAGAGATGAAAGGGGGATACGAACATGGGCCACGATTGCAGACCCGATCTGGGTCGACGTGATGAAAGGGTAGTACAGCAACTGAAAAAAGAAGCCTGCGATTTAGGTGGTGGGCTGAGGAATGAAGACAGGCAATGTGTGAGGCTAACAGCTGTTGACAGCAAAACCCCATGGGAGGCACGCCAGCCTAAACAAGGAGGCTTGTCAACAGACTTTTACAAAAGGCCACTGTAGCCAAACAAACACCACTGAGAAGGCTGGGATTGAGGATCCACATTGCTTAAAATTCTGCAAAGTCATCCAAAAGCTCCTGTAACCATGCCATGTTTAGATCAGGGCCTTATAAAGCCTCAAGAGGGGTGAATGGGCGGCTCCACAAGCAGTATAACTTAGGCAGCGGAGAATATTCAAATATTGCCAGCACTTTTTGCTTTAGCTGACGAAGATGTGGCACCCAAGTGATCCGGTTGTCAAAGAGCATACCCAGGAAGTGGTACATGTCCTTGACGTGAAGACGTTGATTACCGATATATAGTTCTGCCTCCAGGTGAACTACCCGATGGCGATACAAGCGCATAACTCGGGTTTCCGTGCTGAAAATATGAAACCATGAAACCATGGGCAGTGGCCCTAGATTCGGCTTTTCGGGTGGCTTCCTCCAGCCATCGTTCACCGACACCAGTGCTAGCTTAACCCTAGAACGGTCGGCTGAAAGATAGTTTCAGGAACGGTCGGGCTGTCCTCGCCAATCGTTTCTTCGAAGTTTTCAACGAAAAATTGTGGATTGACTGACAAGGAATATTCTCCTTCAGAAAGTGTACCGACATGTTATTGTGGCGAGTACACTTCAGCTCGGTTGACGGCGCTACGTTCCTCACATGGTGTTGGCAAGATAGGGAACGACTTAGGGTTGTATGTCGTGGCATTAAGTGCTGTATTTCCTCTCTCAGAGACGCCGGTAGGCGAGCGAGTTCTGGCATTACGAGATGTTACTATTTCATTGCAGGTCATCCGCCCCGATGCCACCCATTGCGACCAGGAGCTCACCTCACGAGCGCCACCAAGCCACAGCACAAGTCACCTGACAGGACGACCATTGTTGGTGTTCTGATTCCCCGGGTAGACACGAATTATTCCTTGGTGTACATGAGGAGATCCAGCTCAGGCTTCGGCAATGCGACTCCTTTGATGTTAGGCGGCTATACAGTGCGAGATTCCGGATGATATGAGGACCTTTATGATAAACGTCTGGTTAGAGGCTGTGGATTTAAATCCATACCATAATCGGTGCCTAAGGTGTTACTGCTCAAAAATACATGGTGCAACACGTAAGGCGTCCTTTCTCTAATGGCTTGCACTTCGGAGGGGTTTTGAAAATAGGGAGGTAAACTACACATAAGGGACTGTATATACAGTATATTGCCGAAAAGGTTGGAGACTCCTTTTAGTCACCTCCTACAACAGGCAGGATACATCGGGCCTGTTCTTACCCCCAAACCCGCAGAGGGATCACCAGCTTGTCGACGTTTTCTATCAACAATTTATAGTGCTATCATTCGATGACAAATATTCAGCGGCTATAATTTAGTTGGCGGGCATTACATTTTACATGTTTTGAAGAGTGCAGGGTATGTCATATGTCCCAAGAAACTAAACTTTCTAATGCTAGAAATATGCTTTCTAATTCGTCAACATCAAAATTAGATCAGTATAAAATAGTTTCAGTCAGGGGCTCCCAGTACATCGCTTGTTAGCCTCCGACGATAGTTCAGAATATTGAGTCCATTGTTGGACAAATTTTCCACAGTTGATAACAAAAATGTTGCGGCTGATTTCATACGTAGCAGTTACGGTATATCAAGACAAAAGGACGAAAGAGCACGAACGACTCAGACTTTCTGTTCTGTGTATCAACTACGGAACTCACGAAGACCATACAAGAATTGTTGTGAATGGCAGTATGGTACAGGACGTATTTATAATTCTGCAACGCTAATGCTCAGGTTCTTATTACAAGGTTAACTATATGAATTATTACTGTGTTGACAGATGATCTCTCTGTTTAAGGAAAATACTTTCGAAAATGTAGACTCCAGTCAAGTAGGAGTAAAATAGAAGTTTCTTATTTTCATCTCAACAACCGAATGGCTTCAAGGCACCTCAAAGTATACTTCGATAACACTCTTCTCCGCCATAATAGATACTGCAGATATCTAGGTGTTACATTCGACAGAACACTGTCATTCCGAGAACATCTGAGAAAGAGTGCTGCAAAGATACAGACTGTGCAGTTCTTCTTGGCGAGCAAGTGCAACTACTTTACGTTGCTCAGCTATAAGTTTATTTAAGTCTGGATGAAGAGTCCTAATGTGAAGAGAATAGATGTTAAATTAAATAGATGTTAAAGATAGATGTTAAATTAAATGACAGTTTGAGGATGATCACGGGCACGATTAAGATCAATACCAACTCAATGGTTGCCCCTACTAAGCCACATTCCTCCACCCCAACTTCTTAGATGCATTGCTCTGATGAATGAGTACAATAAGATCCAGAATAATCAAACATTGCTCATTCACGAGGATATTGTCCCTCTTCATATAAACAGACTGAAGTCAAGACGCCTACCCATCTGTGCGGCGGCTCTGATGAATGAGTACAATAAGATCCAGAATAATCAAACATTGCTCATTCACGAGGATATTGTCCCTCTTCATATAAACAGACTGAAGTCAAGACGCCTACCCATCTGTGCGGCGGAGAACCTTTTAGGCAACAATTTGAACCTGACTGAGAGATGGTTTAATGAATGGAAACAATTTGCTCCAGTAGAATCTTTAGCTATGCCATGCATTACACGGAAGGTACCTGGCTTTGAACAACCTCGGAAAGTATGGTCCAAGTTAAATCGTATCCGGACTAACCATGGTGTGTGAGTGTGTGCAGATCTGCTGTATAAATGGCGGAAAAGTCACATTCCGCTGTGACTGTGGTGCTGAGGAGCAAAATGTGAAGCACATCACACAAGAATGCCCACTGAGACGTTTCAATGGAGAAACAAGTGAATTGTTTCTGGCGACGAAACAGGCAATAACCTATGTAAATAATGTAGATATAAATATGTAAATTAGTGTACTGATGATGTATGTGCCATACGATAAATAAATGTCCTCCATGCATTAAACTGAATAATGCTTTAATTATATTACGTACTTCGTGACTTGATCAGGGTGGAGATAAGCGACCTACTTGAAATTTACAAGAAGAAGAAAAAAATGTTCAATTGTTTGTTAAGCTTATGGGACTTAACTACGGGGTCATCAGTCCCTAAACTTACAAACTACTTATCAACTACCTTATACTAAGGACGGCACAAATATCCATGCCCGAGGGGGGATTCGAACCCCCGACCGTAGTGGCCGTGCAGTCCGTGACTGGAGCGCCTCAGTCTCCTCGGCCACCGCGGCCGGCAAGAAGAAGATTTTATATTAAAAGGCTCCAGTAGTCAAGCCGGAAAAATGTTATTTCATAACTGATTTCGGCTTACTTTCTAGTCATCCTCGGGTAGAAAATTAAAATGAGGCAGTTTCTTGGTAAAACGAATACGTGTTATATAAAAAAAGGAAAATACTGTTGAACGACTAAACCATACTTTTTCTTCTGGCGTTCCAACACACAATTCGCAGTAACCATATACACAACATAGACCCTCTTAGTGAAAACATGTTATGATGGCATGAGACGCACCATGACGTCAATCGGTGGAGGTAGTATGTGCCCTATTCAAGGCATCGACCAGGCCATTAAAGATTTTTCTTTAATATCTTCTTTCTCCTTGTTAGGTTTGTTGGTATTACTACAAGTATAGTAAAAAAAGTTCATTCAATTACGAATACCTTCTGATTTTTGTTGATAGAGAACAAATGTTATATCTGTAGGCCGTCTCTAATGACCAAGCTGTCGATCGGACGTTAAACCCTAAGCTTCCTTCCTTCCTTATATCTGTAGGAAAGCCACAAGTTGCGATCATTTTATTTTTTATTTTATTTTATTTTTATTGGATGGCTGCGCTCAGTGTAGGAGAGCATCGTTAGAAACCGTGAAATTTGCAGGTGAAAGTTGTTGGTTTAGTCAAATTTTAATACCTGTACCCTCTGGAAAGCTTAGGGAGGCACCTTTTCGTAGAGATGTATAAAAAGGCTGGGAACAAAGCGGAACGCTCTTATCGTGCATTAGTGTAAATCAATAAGCTTAGCCGTAATTTCGGGAAAGCAGGTGCGCCGTCCTGCTAGCGACTCTGGAAATGTGAGCAGTCTAGCGTATACATACCACATGTAGAGAGCTTGTAACCGCACTTCGTCATCACAGTCCAGCAAGCAGCTTTTCCCGTATTCTGAAAAGTACAGTCAGAGGTTCCTGTCGCTGTAAACGTAGGGCCGCGTTGCGCATATCATGTGAGGTGCTTTTATGCCGGGTCAGAAGAGCTCACTCTACTTTTGGACATTGAATCCGCACTGCTCTCAAAAGCATACTTTCTCCTTGCTTTTTACATAAACCACCATTTAGTATAATTTAAGTTCGGTAAGTTGGCATCTGAACTTGGATCACTGCGTAATAGACAGTACCTACCATCAGGTGGCATTTGAACTAAAGCAAGCAAACTTCCCCGTTCTGGCTCTAGATGTGTACGGTCGACTGCCTCCCAATGGTGTCACTGGATATGTATGGTGGGTCATTTGGTCAGCACATCCCTCTATCAATCGCTGCCAATTTTTTGCTGTTTACTTAACTGCTACTATTCGTTGTTGTTGTTGGTTTTTTGAGGGGACTAAACAGCTCGGTCATCAGTCCCCTGTTCCAAGCTCAGAGTCCACTGTCACTAACGTAAAAATAAAACAAAGCTCTAAAAATGATAACGCACATAAGGGACAGGTTGACAATGGACAAGCCACTGACAATACAAAGCGAAGACACACATAATTGGTAAAACAAAGTCGCGAACTCAACTAAAACTGGATAGCAGAGTACCATGGCTGGCTGATCACAAAGTTAAAACAAAATGAGCCAGCCATACCGCACACATTAAGAACCCCTACGTATTTCACATAAGGGTCTGAAAACGTCTTTAGAAGTGCTTGATTGGTGGTGGCCTAAGATTTCAGGATACAGCACCCACCACTAAATAGAGTCATAGAAACCAGCAGCGCGGATAAAACTTAAAACTGCGTTAGCCACAGAGGCGTCATCTCCTAAAACTAAAGAACGCGCGTCGGGGATATTAAAAGATTGCCGCAAGTCGGCTAAAAGCGGACAATTCATCAAAAGATGGGCCACTGTCAACACAGCACGACATCGACAGACGGGTGGAGCCTTACGCCGAAGGAGATACCCGTGGGTTAACCACGTGTGCACTACTATTCGGCCAATTAGATCCTTAGTTGGCGTCACAGATATGAGTGCACTTCTTTCCAATCCTCCCTTCACGGATAAATCCATGGTAGTACCGAGAACCGACGCCGGATCTTCCTCTTGACAAGCAGCTGCACTGTCTCTCGGCTACGGCGATGAACATGTAGGAATCTTTCGCATCAACAATTTTATCCATCCTTCGATTACAATACTGGGTATTAATTTTTGGATACCTTTCTTATTGCACTTTGAAAGCCACGGTGGAGTGGCCAAACGCATTGAGGCACTATGCTAAGATGCGCGAGGCCGTTCTCCATCGGGGGTTCGAATCCCCCCTCGGCATGGATGTTTGTGTCATCTTTAGTATAAGCTAGTTCATAAGTAGTTCGTGAGCTTAGGGACTGATGACCCCGCAGTTAAGTCCCTTAAGCTTTACAAACATTTGAATTTTTAACATTTGAGCACTTTGAAATACATATGTCTGTCTCTCTTTGGCACTTTCTCGCTCAAGCAGGGTCGGCACTGTGTTAATATTGACAGGGTGGCCAGATGCACTTCCTGCCGCTACCCCATGCCAACAGGAGGAAATTTGTACCCCCAATATATGCGTGTGTGAAAGTGTAAAGTGTTACGAAATGTTTGCCAGTCGTGTAACTGAGGCGGGACTTGGGGATGTGGAAAACCGCCTAAAAACGACATCCAGGCTGGTCGGCACTCCGATCCCTTTCGTAAACCGCCGGGCGGATTCGAACCGGGGCCGGTACGCCTCCCCGTCTCGGAAAGCGGTGCGTTAGACTACACGGCTAACCGGGCAGTTCACTTCGAAATACATCTGAAACTCTCTTTTTCAATACACAAAGAAATAATGATAAAAACAAGGAGTAATGAAAGTGGCATTAGAATTTCTAAAGCCCCCACCCCCTCCCGCGGAAAAGCGAAGGTCCTAGGAGTGTAAAGAAACCTGTATGTGATTCGCCGTCCTGCTCTTGAGGTTCGCCGGCCGCGGTGGCCGAGCTGACTGAGGCGCTCCAGTCACGGTCTGCACGGCCACTACGGTCGGGGGTTCGAATCCCCCCTCGGGCATGGATATTTGTGCCGTCCTAGTTCGTAAGTAGTTCATAAGTAGTTTGTAAGTTTAGAGACTGATGACCCCGTAGTTAAGTCCCATAAGCTTAACAAACATTTAAACATTTTTTTCTTGAGGTTCTGACTAAACTTTTCGGCGTCACCTCCAGGTCAGTTTGAGCATCAAAAGTTGGAGTGATATCTTCCTGTGTTTCTTTTCTATTATGTTGAGTGTGCAGTGTTCCTTCACGATGTGCTTCGTCTCACGACGCGGCGCGGGCGCACACAAGGACACACAAAACTTACGCGACGAGTCACAAAAACAGATCGAAGAAATGCAGTCGAAAATGGTGCTACAAGAGAGTACAGAAATGAACCCAATCATCAGCAGATAAACTGACCGATAACGAAGGTAGGTTCGCCACAGTTTTTGCTGGTAAACCGCTGAAGAACATGCTGGACAAACCATGTAATGATGACGGTAGTATAACGAACGTATCGTATGATAGGGCGGCACATTCTCGGAACTGTAATTTCTACTCCGGTGATTCAAGTGAAAATGATTCCGACGTGATTATATCCACGTGACGAGAATTTACAAATATAGAATGCGGAATACTAGTTGCAGATAGATTCAATGCCCATTCCATTTCGTAGTTAGGGAATTCCATATTCTGTGAACTTCAGTGCCGAGAATATTAAATTTTAGCCGTTACCTCTCACCACGGAAAACCCAGTGGTCGGCGGTGTGCACACAATTACCGGAAGCAGCTGAAATTGCTTAGACGTGTTAGTGCTAACAGACAAGCAATTCTTCGTGAAGTAATGCAGAAATTTATGTGTAACGTACGACGAACGCATTTTGTAAGAAAGTGCGGCGCAACCTGGTGTTAATGCACAACAGTAGCGGACGACCGAACAAAGAGTCTTTGCTACGACATCGCCAGCAGTTCCTCTTCAGATCTTACCGCGGTGAAGTAGCCGAGTGTTCTAAAGCGTCTCGCTACGGAGCGCGCGGTTGCTCGCCGTGGAGGTTCGAGTCCTCCCTGGGGCATGGGTGTGTGTGTTGTCCTTAGGTTAGTTTACCTAGGTTTAAGTAGTCTGTAAGCTACGGACTGATGACCTCGCAGTTTGGTCCGATAGATTTACAAACATTTGAACATTTGAACATCTTCAGACCTTATCCGTTGGACTCTACATGACTGGAATACCGTTTCATAGTCAGACGAGTCAACGTTTGATTTGTAAGAGGTGATGGGAGGGTCCGAGTGTGACACAGAGACAACGATGTCATCGTTGTGGTTGTTATTGTTTCGGCTTTAGGGCGCTCAGCAGCGTGGTCATTACCACCTGTACAACGGGACCAATGGGACTAGAAGAGACCGCATATAGTCACGCTAAAAATTAATACAATGCCACATGAACTCCTTCTACTACATCATGTATAAAAACAAATAAAAGTAAAGGGACACCAAAAAATAAAAAGAGTCAGTGTAGACAAGAAGAGGAGAATACAAGCCTACAAAGGCGGTGAGCTTAACACTAAGGTAGAAACAAAAAATAGTAAAACACATCCAACAGTCATCTCTACGTCCCCTCAAATCGATGGCATGTCGGTCAAGAAACCTACGTGGTCCTCTCATCATCATAGGAGACACAAGCATTTAAAATGTACCGAACTGTGTGCAGCACACTAAATGCATCAAATGTTTGTAAATCTATCGGACCAAACTGTGTGGTCATCAGTCCGTAGCTTACAAACTACTTAAAACTAGGTAAAATAACCTAAGGACAACACACACACCCATGCCCCAGGGAGGACTCGAACCTCCGACGGCGACCAACCACGCGCTCCGCAGCGAGGCGCCTTAGACCGCTTGGCTACTCCCCCGCGGCAAATGCATCATAAATACGGTGTTCGTCACCACTAAGAGGGATGTCATGGGTCAGGGGTAGTGTCCTGCTCTTGTTAAGCAGACCTCATCATTTCTAACAGGACGCACGGACGTGCACTATGGCTTCTTATTGGTCGCAGCTTATTATTCGTCGCGACCAATCATTCTTGCTCCCAAAGACGTATGACAGAGTTACGTAGCAATGGCAGCGTGGCACGCAGTGGAATAAGACAGTCAAATAAGTTTTGGAGGCTGGAGGCCTCTTTCTCCCTGAAGGTCTCCTTCACTTGGCTTTACAGCTGCATGTTATATTATTACGTGAATGTGCGACACAAGTTGTTTTGTTGTTCCTAACACCATGCATATTACCCTACTATAAGGGCCTGAAGGTGATGGCTTGGTCCATCGAAACTGGTTGCCAATCAGTAATAAACATGAGAGTCCACGTGACGGTGTTATTAGTCATTACTATATATACGGCTAAAGACCCATCGTCCGTGCACAAGCTGGACAAAATCAACTGGGATCTTAGATGTACTGGACGGTTCTGTATGCTGGGTACATATTCTGGATGGTCTGCCTTGCATTCAGCGAATCAGAGTAACGCAGGTAGATCCATGATCTCTTTACAGTTGTTCCACTGCTTTCAAAAAGGGATTAAGTCCTGCATCAAATACGAAGCAATGGATCCAAGCTATCAACTAGTCACTGTATAAGCTGGTGACGGCGCTTTAATATTACAGACGGTTTTTGTATGGAAAGGGCCTGGGTTCTGAACCGATCATTTAATGGAAATCGTTATTTTAGACTGTTTGGAGACCGTGGATATCATGTTCCCAAATAATGACTGAATTTTTATGAATGACAATAGGCCATGACATCGGGCCGCAACTGTTTGAAACAGTTTTCAAGAACATTCTGGACAAATTCTGCGAATTATGTAGCCACATAGATCGTCCAAGTATAATCCCTTGGAACCCTCATGGGTCTAATCTAGATGTCAGTTCGTGAACAAAATACGGCACTAATTATGGATGGCTATAGAAGCAGCATGGCTCAGTAGTCTCGTAGGGTGCTACCAACAACTTATTGGTCCGAATGCGCATTGTAAAGATGGTTCAATTTGGGTGGATAAGAGGAGAACCACCAAGATAATCTATACCTTAGTGTGTGCTTAAGGTTGGTAGTTAATGTATTCAAAAATCTCATCAGGTGGATATTGTTCAAAGTGCGTAGAGGTTATGCAAGGGGTAATACAATCAGTTGGAGAAGATTGGTTGGTTGGTTTTTCGAAGGGACTAAACGGCAACGGTTATCAGTCCCTTGTTCCCGAAGTAAGTGTGTGAACACTTCAAAGTTTAAAAAGAACAAGTAAAAAGAAAGAAAGGACAAAAGGTCAGACATTACAAGGGTGTTTATGCTGGGAGATCATAAAAATATAAGTAAGACATCCAGCCACTTTTCTACACATTAAAAACACCTAACTAACAGACTTGGGCGGGTGAAGAACAGATCAAAGACGGACACACAAGAGACATTAAATGCATTTGTACAATCCACACACACGGATAAAATTTAAAACAGAATCAACCATGGAGGCATTGGCGGCTAAAGCAAGCTTTATGTCGTCAGGGATATTAAAATTTCGTCGCTCTGCGGCTAAATTGGGGAATTCCTGCATGATGTGAGCGACTGTCAGAAGGGCACCAAATCGACACACAGGAGGTTCCTCGCGACGCAGAAGGTGACCGTGCGTCAGCCAAGTATGGCCAATACGGAGCCAGCAAAGAACAACCGACTCTCTGTAAGAGGCCCTCAGTGAAGTATTCCATGCAGCGGTGGAGGGCTTAATCACATGGAGCTTATTTGGTTCAGTCCAGTCTGCCAATTCAGAACTTCCAAACCCCAAGGACCTTGCGGTTCAACTGGGATCAGAAGTCTGAGTCTGGGAAGCCAATATCCAGGGTCCGTGAAGTGGTGGCCTGCTTGGCCAGCTGATCGACGCGTTTATTGCCCAATAGACCTATGTGGCCCAGCGTCAAGACAAAAGCGACAAAACGGCCTGACTCGCCAAGGGCAAAGACAGCATCTTGAATTGGTCGCACCACAGTGTGTTTTGGGCGAAACTGGTGGAGGGCCTGTAAGCCATGCAGGGAGTCGCTGCAGATGATAAACGACCCCATGGGGCGAGCTCTGAGGTGTTCAAGAGCTCTCAAAATACCGACCAGTTCCGTGGTGAAGATGCTGCTTCCACAAGGCAATGATCGCTGTTCGATGTGTTCACCACAAAGGCATATCCATCATGGCCATCGACCAAAGAACCGTTAGTGTAAACAATGTTTGCACCATGAAATGTGTCAAGCTGTGCTTGGAAACGGCGACGGAGAATTGGTGGTGGAATTGAGGCTTTCGAATCCCGGGACAAATCCAACCAAAGCTCCAGACGGGGAATTGTCCGGGGGGGGGGGGAATACAGGGGAAGTAGTGGAAAGGAGGAAGGATAGGAAGGAAATCAAGTGAGGCGAGAAGGGAACGGACACGGACTGCAATCAGAAGACCCGACCTTAGCCGATGTTGTGGGGAAGGGAGTGCAGATGTTGGGAAGGGAAGCATATGGCTTGGATGGCGGGGTGAAGCATGAACCTGGACATTGTGAGACACCAACAATCGTTGCAGTGGTACTGCAGAGGGGGAACCCCAGCGTCAGCTAGGAGGTACGGAACTGGACTGGTGCAAAAAGCCCCCGGCGCAAGACACACAGCAGTGTGAAGAACAGGGTCTAAAACCTGTAAGGCAGAAGTGGCTGCTGAATCGTAAACCAAGATCCCGTAATCAAGACGCAACTAAATAAGAGCCTTGGAGAGCTGAAGGAGGGTAGAACGGGCTGCTCACCAGCCAGTATGGCTGAGGCATCAGAGAATATTTAAATGACGCAGTCTAAGCTGACATAGGTGTGGCACCCAAGTCAGCCGGGCATTGAAAACCATGCCCAGAAAGCGATGTGTTTCCTCGACCTGAAGTAGTTCACCACCCACGTATAGCTCTGGGTCAGGGTGAACTACCTGACAGCGACAGAAGTGCATCACTAGGGTCTTCTGCGTGGAGAACTGAAATCCGTGAGTAGAGGCCCATGATTCGGCCTTTTGGATTGCACCCTGCAGCCGTCGTTCAGCTACACCGATACTAACGGAGCTGAAATTCAAGCATAAGTCATCGGCGAACAGGAAGCAACCGACCGACGACCGCACAGCCGCAGCAAGACCGTTTACTGCAACTAAAAAAATGGGACACTGAGGACGTGGGCCCTGTGGCTTAAATACGAGGGGAGCTAAGAGAGGCCCCAACTCTCACCCCAAACGAGCGGTGGGAGAGGAAATTCCGAATACAAATAGGAAGGGCGCCACGTAAGCCCCAATCATACAAAGTAGTCCATATATGGTGGCGCCATTTGGTATCGTATGCCTTGTAGAGGTCAAAAAATACAGCAACCAAATGCTCACGCCTAACAAAGGCAGTGCGAATGGCCGAATCCAGTGACATGACGTTTTCTATGGTGGAACGGCCCTGGCGGAAGCCCTCCTGTTGTGGAGCAAGGAGTCCACGCTGTTCAACGATCCGCTGTCTCACCATACGTTCGAAGAGCTTGCAGAGAAAGCTGGTGAGGCTAATCGGACGGTAATTCTCAACCACCTGGGGATCTGCACCAGGTATCAGCACCTGGATGATAGTGCTTTCCCGCCATTGCGATGGGAAAACCCCCTCTGCCCATAGATGTTTAAACAGGGCGAGAATTCGGCGTTGAAACTCTGGTGAATGATGTCGGAGGAACTGGCTGGAAATCCTATCTGGTCCTGGAGTGGTATCAGGGCATGCAGGAAGGGCAGTTCGGAACTCCCACGCACTAAACGGGTCGTTGTAGGTTTCCCGACGACGAGTACGGAAGGATAACTGTTTCTGATCGACCCGCTCTTTGAGGGAGCGGATGTCATCACTGTATGTATCAGTCGCGGAGCAACGTGCGTCGTGCTTTGCCATGTGCTCGGCGACAACTTTTGAAAGTGTGCAGAGCACACCCTGGATGGTGAGGGATGGGATTCCTGTCGGCGAGCGGTATCCAAATATGTGTCGTACTTGCGTCCATACTTGAGTCACGGAGGTGCGGGAGCAAATAGTGGCTACATACCACTCCCAGGAGTCCTGCTTGCTCTGCTGTATGAGTCGTCGAGCATGTGCACGGAGCCTTTTAAAGGCGACCAACTTCTCCACGGAAGGGTAGCGTCTATGGCGCTGGAGCGCTCGCCGACGTTCCTGGATAGTCTCAGCAATCTCCAGTATCCACCAAGGCACAGACCTACACTGAGTGGAACCGGTGGTTTGTGGAACTGCTGCCTCAGCGGCTACGACAATACTGTCAGTCACCTGCTGGACTGCATTATCGATGTCTTGTGGAAGTGGTGCAGCGATTATAGCGGCTGAGGCATAAGCAGGCCAGTCAGCGCTATGGAGGCACCAATGGGGCAAGCGGTCTGCAGGTTGGTTTTGCAGGAACGACACACAGATTTGAAAGTGGTCGCTGCCACACAGGTCGTCGTGTACCCGCCAACCAAGGTGTGGTCGAAGGATAGGGCTGCTGACAGAGAGGTCGATTGCCGATTATGTGCCCTGTACCACGCTAAAATGTGTGGGGGCACCAGAATTCAGGAGGGAAAGGTCTTGTTGCGCAATAACCTCTGAACATCCCTACGGCCGCCTATGGTCTGTGTTCCACCCCACAATGGGTGGTGGGCATTGAAGTTCCCCAAAAGAAGGAATGGTGGGTGAAGTTGGATGAGCAGAGCAGTACGATTGTAGGGGTATAAGATGCTGACGACTAATTCCTGCGTTGCCCGGATTCTGACAGCCACTGCTTCAAGAGCAGTGTGGAGTGGCATCGGGGCACTAGGGACAGTGTCCAGGACGTACAGACAGACACCGCCAGACACCCTGTTGTATACAGACCGGTTGTGGTAGTAGCCCCGTTACCCACATAAGGCATGGGTCCGCTATGAAGGAAACCATGTTTCCTATAGGGCGATGCAAAATGCAGGTAGCGGAACTATAAATGTCGCAACTCGGCCAGGTAATTAAAGAAGCCGCCACAATTTCACTGCAGAATGACTTGTTGTCTATGCTGTATGGCCATAATACTATAGAAATAAAGAAGTAGATCATTCCACAGGAACATCTGCTGCCTTCTGGTCAGGATCTACAGAATCTGAGACCATAGATTCTGGTGATTCCGTTAGTGCAGAGATCTTACGGTCTGGTGAATCAGAAAGAACGAGATCCTCAGGGGAAGAGAGGATTTCGACTTCATACTCTGAAGCAGAGGATGTGGGCTGAAGTGGCTTTGAAGCCACCGATCTTTCCTTCTTCTTCCCGCTGTGTTTCTTGCCCTCTCGCTGGCTCTTCGGTGTTAAGGGCCATGGGGGCTTGTCAACAGGGGCTGCAGGGGCTGACGAAGAGCTGAAAGCCCTTCGACCAGCAACTGGGTGTTCTTTCGGCAATTTGCTGGGATCCACTTCCCCACAAAGAGAAGCCTCGGAAGGGAATGGCCCTCTTTCTGAGACTCAGTGGTGCTGTATCGGCTCCCGATTGGACATACGTGGCTCACCCATGGACATCTCCTTCGTGGTGAGATTGCGCCCCAATGTCAGTGTGGCTCCCGTCTGACAATAGTCCACATCCTTTTGGACTTCCCCGCTTTAGCCGCCTTCCGGCGGAATTTTAACCTCCCTGACGTTTTATCAGATGTTTTAGGTGACGATGCTACAATGGCAGATTCCGTTTTACGTTTTATTCGAGCAGGGTTTTTTTATCATTCTCTCTAACTGGAGATTTCTTTGTGTTGCCGAGTGGTGGAGTTTTCCTTTTTTATTCTTATGGTCAGTCAACAACAGACATCGGCTTCTTCGTTGTAAGGTGTCTTTGTGTGATCGTCTCTTTTTGTTTGTGTCTAGTCGTTTTGGATTATGTTTTATGGACTCAGTGGGACTCCCCTCCCACTTTGCAACTTTAAACTCTGGGCGTATTTCTTTCACATCCATGGTTTTACTTTCGACGCTTAGAGATGGAACAGGGGACTGATGACCATTGTAGTTTTGTCCCCCTTAAACAACCAAACAAAACAACAACAAAACAAACAGTCTCATTGCCAATCACTACAGTACCCTGACCACAATGTGTACCACCAATGCCAGCGGACCCCCAGGCCCGATCCACTGCACCTGCCTCCTGGACAGTTGGGGGCGCTATTCCTTCTGTTGCACCCACACTCTCCACGTTGGGAGCAACAGACACACTACTGCCGGAGAAACAATAGCCTTCTCAGACTCCTCTTGCGCGGAAGTTCCAAGGACGGGAGGCCGATCTCGAGAATGGACGCACTGACAGCCTGCTTGGCAAGCCAGTCAACATGTTCATTGCTCCGGGATACCCACATGACCCGGAGACCAGATGCACGTCACTGATCGCCTGGACTGTTCAACTGCACGAAGCATCTCCTGTAAGGCCAACATCAGGGGAGACCACGGGTAACACTGGTCTTGCTCTCGAAGGCTGCTCAGGGAGTCGCTGCAAATAATAAAAGACTAACCTGAGCGGGACCGGATATGCATGAGAGCTCTGTGAATGGCCACCAGCTCTGCAGTGTAAACACTGCAGCCATTCGGCAGAGAGTGCTGTTCCACACGGTCACCATGATGATAAGCAAATTCCACATGGCCAGCAACCAGAGAATAATCGGTGTAGGTTAGGTTATGACCAGGGAACTCCGCTACGACAGCCGAGAAATGGCGGTGGAGCGCTCCAGGGGAACCGAGTCTTTGGGCCCATGGGCCAGGTCCAGCCATGTAGACAGCCTTGGCAAGCACCACGGGGGAGTACGTGCACGGACCCGATAGGGAGATGGAAGGGGAGAAGACTCAAGCTCCTGTAGGAGGGACTGAACGTGATAGGCAATCGTATGACCTGATCTGGGGCGTCGCTGATGGGAACGGACAACCACATCAGACAAGAGGACATGACGGTTTGGGTGGCCTGGGTAGCAATATACATGGGCTGCATCAGCTGCAGGCAGGTGTTGGCGGCGGACCCTCAAAGGTAGGACACCAGCCTCCACTAGTAAGCTGTTCACTGGGCTGGTGTGGAAGGCACCTATCGCGAAGCGAACCCCACAGTTGTGAATGGGGTCCAGTAGGTGCAGTGCTGAAGGTGCCGCAGACCCATAGGCAATGCACTCAAAATCGAGACGGGACTACATCAGTGCTGTGTAAAGCCGCAACAGCGTTGAGCGGTCAGCACCCCAGGTTGTATGACCCAGGTGTTGGAGAAGGTCGAGATGGCATCAGCACTCCCGTTACAGCTGACGAAAGTGGGGGAGCCACGTCAGCCAGGCGTCAAAGACCAGTCCTAAAAATCGATGAGTTTCTACTACAATAGTAGTTCGTCGTTAAGATAAAGTTCAGGGTGTGGGTGGACAGTCCGACGCCAACAGAAGAGCGTCACTCTGGTCTTGGTGGCAGAAAACTGAAAGCCTTGGGTAAGCGCCCAGATCTGTGCCTTCCAAATAGCACCTTGAAACCTGCGCTCGACAAATTGGGTGCTGCAGGAACTAAAAGAGAGACAAAAGTCTTCAGCATAAAGAGAAGGGGACACCGACAATCCAACTGCTGTCGCTAAACTGTTGATGGCGATTTTAAAAAATCGAACGCTTAAAACAGAACCCTGAGGAACTCCATTCTCCTGGATATAAGAGGTGCTCAGGGAAGTACCAATTTGAACACGAAAGATACAGACAGTTGTAAAATTCTGAATAAAAATCGATAGGGAGTTCCGGAGTCCCCAGTCATGTAAAGTGTTGAGGATGTGTCGTCGCCAGGTGGTATCGTGTGCTTTGTGCATATCAAAGAAGATGGCAACAAGGTGATGGCGCCTGGAAAAGGCTGTGCGTATTGCCGACTCGAGATACAACAGATTGTCGATTGTAGATCGACCATGGCGCAAGCCGCCCTGGCACGGAGCCGGTAAGTCTCGAGTCTTCAGAATCCAACACAACCGCCAACTGACCATCCGCTCCAACAGTTTGCATGGAACGTTAGTCAGGTTAACGGGGCGATAACTATCCAAAGAAAGAGGATGTTTGTCGGGTTTAAGCAGTGGGATGATGATACTCTCCTGCCACTGTGACGGGAAAGCACCATCACACCAAATGCGGTAAGATTACGCCAGCTGTCTGCGGAGAGGTGTTTCAGCATTTGGCTATGGATGCAATCAGGCCCAGGCGCCGTGTCAGGACGTAAGGTAAGAGCACTGAGGAGCTCCCAATCACTCCCAATCAGTGAAAGGAGTGTTGTAGGATTCAGAGCGGCGGGTAGTAAAGGAAAGGTGCTGGCATTCTACCTGCTCCTTCAATGTATGGAAGGCGGGTGGATAATTTGCAGAGGCAAAGGCGCGAGCGTAATGCTCGGCAAACATCTCTGCCAGTGAGGCCGGGTCCGTACATAGAACTCCATTTGTGGAGATTCCAGGTATTCCCGCTGGTGACTGTAATCACTTTAACCGCCTGATTCTACCCCAGACCTGTGAGGCAGAGGTACCCGTCCCAATAGCGGAAATGTACCTCAGCACTCCTGTTTCCGTCTTCTTATTAACTGGCGAGCACGAGTGCGAGGTTGTTTGAATGTGATGAGGAGCTCCTGAAAGGTTTGACGCTTGTAGCGCTGTAAAGCCCGCCTACAATCTCTAATAGCCTCAGCTATTTCTGGCGAGCACCACGGCACTGTCTTCTGCCGTGGGCAACCTGTGGGTCATGGAATTGAAGCTTTTGGAGCAGAAACAATGGTGTCAGTGACGCCCTCGACCACCACATGGATGGTGTCGTGTGGGTGAGGTCGAACAATAGCAGAGGACGTGTAATCTTCCCAGTTAGCCCCACTTAAAGCCCAGCTGGGGGGCGTCCTGGGGACTCCTATGGGAGTGACAGAAAAAGGGGAAAATGGTCACTGCCACACAGGGCTCTCAAAGTCATCAACTAAAACTGAAGCTTGGTTGCCGAGAAAGAGTCCCCATCAGTCCTGCTGCAAACGAGATATCTTGGAGCATACTGTCCACCCTGTTTTGTGGCCCTACATTCCTCCCATGGCATGGCCAGGGAGGGGAACGTTTGGGGGTTGTACACTGAACCATTGAAATTTCCTCGCTTGGAGACGGCGGTTGTACGTCCACCAACGTAATCTGACTTTGATTTCTTCATTGCGGGTCATCCGCCCCAATGCCACCCAGCCTGATCAAGGGCTCTCGTCACGGGCGCCATCCAGCCACAGCAAATGTCACCTGATGGGATGACCGTTGCTGGGAGTCCTGATGCCCCACAGACACAAGTATCTACTCCTTGGCTTGCATGAGGAGGATTCATCTCTGGCATCGATAGAGCGATCCCTGCATTGTCAAGTGGTTACAGCCAAGATAGTACCTGACGATCCCCAAAAACGGACTGACTGCCTGGTGGTTTTCTGGTGCTGTATGACCATTATGACGAGGAGTGCATGGTTGTCAGTGCATAACAGACATGACTTGCGTTGAAATGAGGTAACCTGCCCAAGGCTGAATAAAAGCTGCAGTCATACCTCAGTTCCATAATGGGTGAATGGGATGGCATTGCACGAGAAATACACATTGCACCACGTAAGGTGTCCTTCCCCAAATGGTTCACTCTTCGAAACAATTTTGAAAGTGGGGGTCAAACCCACATAGGGGACCGTAGATGTATGGATGGAACGTGTGAAGACTCCTTTTAGTCGCCCTTACGGCAGGCACGAATGATGTGTGGCTATTCTTAGGCTGTGTTTATTTTCCGCGGCGGAGCAACCGCTGTAATTTTGCGTAGACACCGCTCGTCACTAGCGCAGCATGCGGATCAGCCACAGTGACCTTGAGCACCCTGTTCCTACCTGGCGGCCAGACGTATGGCGTACGGAACAGGCCCATTAGCCGTCGTATAAGCGGTCTGGAAGTGCAGCCGCTGGTATTTTGAAGCCGCAGAGGAAGAGCGGCAGGGCCGCCGCCGCAGCCGCGCCTATAAACAGAGCGCACGCTGCCTTATGAGAAACCGCGCACATGCCAAACGGCCGCGATTCCTCCGCCGCGGAGCCAGCGCGGGCTATAAACACAGCATTACCCCCGAACCCGCAAGGGGGCAGTTTGGAGAAATGATGTAAAAAAAAAAACAAATTCTTCGAAATAGCAGATAATTGAAACAAGTATTTGAATGGAGCACTATTTTCACAGAACGACCAAGATGAAGGTCACCATACAGATGTAACAGAGAGCTAAGAAATGCAGCTAGACTTAATTAGCACAGTGAGATCAAGATCGGATGAAAATGAAGAACCTACTGGGATACTACATTGCACACAGACTGAAACAGGCCACATCAACAAGTGATTAAATTGGCTGTTGTAGTTTTTGTCTCTGTTGATGATGATTATTATGATAGTATATCCCAAAGAATGTTTTTATCGCTGGACGAGAATTTGAGTCTGTATCCCCCAGAATTTAATAACCACTGCGCGACTCGTTAGGTACGAATAATTTAATTATGAATGGAATTTCTGAAACTCTCTCGTACTGGACAAAGATTTTCGATATCACATACAGAAGTCAATGAACAAGTGCCGAGTTTCATCCTGTCTATGCAGGTTACATTACGATGTGAATTCCGTTTTCACAGTAGTACATCGCTAATGAAATCATAGAATACTTTTCTCTTTAAGTTAGCATTGAGCTTCGATATTAAATGACAGAATCACGTAATAGCGGTTATTCCAAATAAGCAGAAAGTAGAATTTTATTCTTACTCAAATTCGTTATGTTCGCTGTCCTGATGGAATAAAACATTCAGTTACTTTGTTTGTTTAACGTTGCTGAATTCTGCTTCACCTGTATGCCTCATGAGAGTAAATAATGTCTGCATTGCAGGACGAATAAATTTCGAAAACAGCTCCAATCGCTTCAGGTTCAGTCGCGTTTTAGTAATGCTAACCGCTCCTATTTGACATCATTAGTAGGGAATCAGAGAGATTTGGTCAACTCTGCGAGGCCACACACATAATAGCGACTTTTGAAACCGAGCCATATATCGACGCTCTTTATAAACGAGCACTACTTCAGTTTCACATCGCTTTATGCGGTCCGCTAGATCGAACATCTATAGTCGACTTCAGCTGCGAAGACGGTCCAGTTTTCAGCTGTTCTCGGCATCCCCCTCCATTGCTGCAATGGCAGCCTATAATGTTCATTCTTGTGCCAATTAATTATCAAGGAGAGGAAGGAAAAAGTATTAGGAAGGAAAGGATTGACAGCGGCTGCTTTAGGGCATTGAAATGAAACAATGGCGACAAGTGAAAATGTGAGCCGGACCGGGAATCGAACCAGGGTCTCTCGCTTTCGGCCAGCGGTCGCCTTAACCAGTTGGCCACCCTTGCTCGCCTCAAATTCCCACATGTCGCAAGCTATGGTTGTAGCGCCCCTATCGTTCATGCCCTCTTACACTCGCCATTACGGATTCTCGTAAGAGGTCGAACGTATGACTGCATCTGCGGTGAAGTAACTGAAGCTGACGCCGTCGTTGCGTCTAAATGTTCATTCTGTAGGCGCGATGCTGGCCGCGAATGAAGCGACAAAAAAGAAAAGATTAATACCTTTATTAGCAGAATACTCATCGGAAATAAATTTCGCAATCGTGGCCATAGTTTATACACACCTCGTCTTTTCACTGTGCTGCCCTGTATAGCTTTGCTGTTCGTAAGACGGTATGAATAGCAAGCAGACATACTGTTAAAATATATTGGCAGTTACCAAGTGTCCCCAGTTTGCCTTGGATATTTATTATACTAGTACGCCAACTAAAGTTTTGGAAGAAACAGTTTCAAAATAACGTCAGTCATTTTCTGCATAGCACATCGAAGAATGCGATGGCAGTTTAATAGGCTGATATCAGATTAATAATGCAATACCTAATTTGTTCCCTTCTTTGGTATTTACCAGAGCTTTCGTCCTACTAATATATTTTTAAACTCAATACATTTAAGAGACAACTGATCTTTTTAAAGATTAGACAAGATGATGATACTACGAGTGATCAGAAATGAGGATTCCCAATCTTGCAGTAAAAGGTGTACACGGTATTTCCTTCAACAAACACGGCTAACTGCTGACAAGTATATCACACATTTTTCAGACATAGTCTCGCTTACGCATTTGTCACTTTATGAGGAAAGTTTTATGGTGCCCTCTTGGTAAAAACCCCAGCTTGTGTTTTGAGGCATGTTATCGTGAAGCGTTTCGCCTTCCGCGTTTGAAGTGAATCGTCAGCCTCATTAGGTGCTGCATTCACGAGACCACGCCAACCGTAGTTGTTGTGCAAAGGCCTGCAAGGGTGGCTAATTCCCGTGTCTGCAGCTACCAGAGCTTACTGAATGGCAGTGGCAGCGCTGGCGCAAGGCACGAGCAGAAAGTGCGGTCAAACGGGCCGGCAAGCAGTGGCAGATTTGCCGCGAGAGTAAGAAAGGGACGGAAGTTTCGTGATAATTCTTTTCTTCCTGTTTTATTTCGAGAGAGGCCATTGATGTCTTATATGTCCACTGAGTATGAATGCTACTTTTGTAACATTTTGCCTTTATTTTTAGATTAAACATTGTAAGTATTGTATGGTTTTGGCAGTAGGCTGAGGGAGTGAGGACTGATCGCAAGACCTTTCATTTCTTTCATTAACTACCGAAAGAGAGAACTGTCAGAAGTTTTTGTAACATGGGATATAATAGATAATTGTTTGGTATGCCGCTGAGGAGCGGCCGTTTGCATTGAGGCGCTATGCTGCGATGCGCTAGGCCGTTACCCGTCGGGGGTTGCGACGGGGCGGAACATGCTTTTCCCTCTTTCTAGCGGAAAAAACGTTTTGTGGTCGTTTAGGGGATGACAATAAATGATTCCCGCTTTGGTGCTGTTCCGTCCACGTGCGCCTTAATACATTTTTTCAATTAATAAACAAAAGTACATACCAATTATACACATTTATGGGCGTACAGGGCGAGTTGCGAAAAAATAATGTTCACCACACAGATGTTGTTTTAAATAAGTTTAATTTTTCTATGACACTGCACGTGTTTAAAGTTATAAAAATGTTTTTGTGACTCGAGCCCCCACGCAACTTCGCACTTTAGCCCACACACCGGAATCATTTAACTCAAAAGGCATACGAAAAAACGGTACTTCAGCCGCGAAAAGCTATCCCACGTTTTTACAGAAAAATGCCGCGACGAGCAAACCACGCTCCGCCGCCCTCGGCAGCCCACGCCACTCTACCTTCCCCCACGCGACTCGGCTTCCGTTTTTCCAGCCCCGCGGAAAAACCCCTACGTCACAAACTTCCCGAAGCTTGTATTTCCCGCGCGCTTTCGCGCGCGCGCGATTTAAATGTGCCGATGTGTGTGGCTCTATAAAATAGAAGTGCGTGGCATCAGCCTGGGGGCACTGTCATGTCATAATACCCCCACTTGCGACTTCCAAACATAGTGTAGGATGTCGCAAGTAGCACCAAAACATAACACAAATATACCCCTCAAACAAAAATAAGAAGATACAATACAAAAAAATCTTACAACTAGGGACAAAAATTAAATTTGGTTAATTTGTACATATTTAAAATTCTGTCTATGTTACACACATCAACAAGAATATACAAAAAAATCACTAATATTGATGGGTATACCCCATGTCATTTTCTTATTATGGAATGAATACCATAATTTTTAATATACACTTCCCGTTGCACTGAAAAGTTTCACTTCCAACATCCCTTGTGTTGCACCTCAGTATATGGGCACTGGTCCTTACATTTCTGTCTTTTTCAGTTTGTAAGCCGGTGCAGCTCAGGCTATTGGCAATGATTTTAGCTCTCTTGTCCTCTCAGCTGGCATGAAAGCAATGAAAAGGAGAGAGAGAGAAAACAAAACAGAATACAAATGATTTTTCTTTTGGCAAATATATTATACCAGGGATCCATCAGATTCACACCCCACCCCTCTGCTATCCAGATTTAGCACAATCAAAACAGAACTTCATACAGTTACACAGAAAAGTCGACGTCATTGTTCTTTTATTTTATATCCCTCAGGCCGCTCCAATGAAAATAAACTCAAGATGAGGCATGGTTATTGTTATTTGTATGTGGGTTTAGAGATTGTAATCTAATACTGTAGCCAAATTCCCGTCTCACAAAATGAACTCTTTAGAAAACTTTTTGTACTTCTGACAAACTATTCAATTCATTTAATTATCTTTCATATCAGAAAATATAGATTTTATTTTGTTTTTATAATCTTACATCCCTTCTGCAAATTTCGAGACTCTGACATGATACACACAGAATTTCCTACTTACACATAACATGATCCTTTGGATACACAATATCCCTATACAAATATTTCTCTACCCCCAATGCACCAAAAAAATATATATGTATATATATTTTTAACTTTGTGCATTTCCACATTATTATCACCTGTTCCAAACTACCATATTTAAAACTAATTGCACTGCCTAATCCTAATCTGGGACTAATTAGAAAAACGACATCCACAGGTCTAGTGTCAACATGTAAAACTCAAAATCTTCAGTTCACATGTGTACTTTATAACATAATCTACTCCTTTATGTACATATTTTCACCACATCTGAATTTTAAACCATGTCCTTACTGCTTCACATAAATTAATCACAGATATATAATAAAGTTACAAAAATAAATTTACACAAATCCTTACCCTACTACATACACTGATCATACTTGAAACTGCCTTACCCAATACCTTTGCTCACAATACTACGCTCATGTGGTTTTACCCTTACTGAATATTTAAATTTTGGTACCTTACCTGGCTTTTTGGAAAATACATTCTTATTGTCTGTCAGTAAATAATACAGCTCTCCCTTTGCACGGTCATCAATTCCCTTAGTGTTGTTTACCTTCCTACGTATCTCTTCCTCAACCTCCGCCTCATCCATTGTACATTTGGCTATGTGCAGACATGCCACTAAATCCTTATCATTACTTGCACTTCTAAATTTAACCCTTTTCATGCATCCTCCAGAATGTAGTTCCAGCACCTGATCCTTACAATCAATGTAAGCCCCATTTTTACACAGGAAATCATTGCCTAACACAAGATTTAGACAGAGATTCCTTATTACCAGAAAAACATGACTAAACATTTTCCCTTCTATATTTACATCTAATACAACCTCCTTACTCACTGGCTTGCTGTAAGTTCCAGTTGCATTTTTTATTCTCACCCCTGTGACTGGAAATTCAACTGTTCCTGTGGTCCTAATCTGATTGTAAAAGTCTTCTGCAATGCCACTAATAGAGCTCCCAGTATCAATCAGTGCATTTTCACATACCCCTCCAACAGTGACATTTATGATTGGCTGCACATATTCATTCACATTTGTCTCTAATTCAGTCTCTGCTAACGGGTCGTCTTCTATTTCATGTATGCAGTACTTTACCATGTTGCATACCTGATCCTCACTACTAGGGCTATATGGTTCTATGTTATCACCTGCAAATACTTTTTCAAACACCTCTTTCATACTGTCATACAGTTTACTATTATAGATGACAAAAGTTTGTATATCATCCCCGATTTCTTGTTCATCACTAGATCCATCATTTACAGAGTCATGTTCATCATTCATTTTATTAGTTTCCAATGAGAATAAGCTTTGTCGCCTCAATTCATCAAATTCTGGATCCCCTCCAAATATTTCTTTAAGAACATTGTAATATGTCTCATTTTTCCCACATTGCTCTCCTAATCTTTTTATATATTCATATTTATGAATTGTCCAATCATCTGGTGCCCATTTCCTAATCCAATTGATCTTTTTCACCCAGCCTTTAAATTTACTCTTCTCACCCTGTTCCCAATCTTCATTAATTATAGGTGCTTGTACATTCTTATTTACATTTACATCATCAAACCACCAATCATCAACATGCACCAAACCAGATACAGCGCTTATTACACTGTCATTAGTGATTGCTTTAAACTTTGGAATACCCACATTTTTTTCGCACATATTAATATTTGATTTTGTCTCATCTAGTTCAATGACACTTTCACTACCACTCACACATCCCCTTGGCATACTCTTACATTCAATCACACACTTATGCTCCGCTTGCAAACCTGATTCACCTAATACAGAAGCCAAACCAATGCTGTTTTCTTCAGCATCTCTCCCACTACTTACTCTTTCACTAAACAAATCTCCCACATTACAATCTTCACTTGGATTTTTATGATTTCTTCTCTTATTTGCATTTCTTTTATCATGCTGTGTAAACCATCCCCAAACCATTTCTTCATTGCCCAATATTGCATCCATATTACATATTCTTTCTTCCCTTTTCTCTCTATCCTGGTCATAGTTGTTCCTATCTGATCCCCTGCTATCTGGCTTGTAATTATTTATCCTTCTCTCGGTCCTATTTCGTACCTTGTATCCCGTCCCAAATCGGACCCCATTTGGAACAAATTCTAGTTTTCCGAACGTTGTCTGTGTTGTTCGTTTCTATTTTGTTCCCTTCTTCTTTCTCCATTTTCCTGTGTTAACCTTCGATCATCCCTGTTAGTTCTTCCCCATGAATCTCTCAGATTCCTATCATCACCATTCCATCTACCCCCATTATTTCTCCAATTTTCATTCACGTTCCTTTCTTGGTGGTGGTCATGCTGCTTATTTCCCCAATTTCTGGTATTCCTATTATGTTCCCTTTGGTTAGCTATATGTTGAGGCTCCCCATGTCTAGGTTCATATGCCATTGCATGATCTAGTTTTTCTATAAAATCTAGAAATTTTTCAGTAGAGTCAGTAGGGCAGTGTATAAGTTGCAAATTTAAATTCTGTGGCAACCTCCGGCAAAGAGTGTATATTTCAGTAAGAGCTCCTAATGGTCTATCTAAGTGCACCAATTTCCTTAACTCTTCCTGACAGAATTCTTTCATAGTCTGTTTATCCCCCTTGTAAGCAACTCCATTTAAGAATTCATTTTGTAACCTGACTTGTTTAGCCTGGCTCCAGTACTTATCTAAAATTAGCTTTTCGAAAACTTCAAAGGAAACGAATTTCTCAGCACATTGGTTAGCCCACGTCTGTGCAGGACCTTCTAACATTCTTTTGATGTATTTTATTTTGCAATTATCAGTCATTCCAGGCAGGAATAGATCTTTGCATGCTGCAATAAAATCTACTACATGGTAGCTACTTTCCCCTGAAAAAGTTTTACAACTTGGTATCTGCATCCCAAACCAACCAGTATTTGCAGATGCAGAGGACAATTCTAAGTCAGCCATCCTACTATTCACCTTTTCTATACTACATTTATTTACAGCTACTACCTGTTCTATTTCCTTTCTTAAACCACTTTTTGTATTTTCCAAACTTGTTTCATCAACACAAGCCACAATCCTTTTGTTTATTTCAATTAAAGCCTGCCTAGTGTCCTCATTCCTGATTTCACAAATCTGTTTTCCTGATTCTATCCTGTCATTCAACTTAGTCTCAACAGCACCAATTCTGGCATTCAGATCCTTTTCTCTAACTTCAAATTTTAAGGTCAAATCTTCTAATCTTTTGTCAAAGTCCGAGATTATTTCATTTTTTAAAACACCCATTGAATTTTTTATTGAGTTTCCCATTTCAGCAATTGAATTCCCCATTTCAGATTTTATACTTATAATTGAGTTTCCCATTTCAGCAATTGAATTCCCCATTTCAGATTTTATACTTATAATTGAGTTTCCCATTTCAGCAATTGAATTCCCCATTTCAGATTTCATACTTATAATTGAATTTCCCATTTTTGTTTCCAGGCCCCCTACAGTATCTTTAAATTCAGTTATCATCCAACCCATCATTGCTTTCATTTCATCTGCCTTAGATTGCGTTGGGGCCTCAAACCCACTACCACTCTCTAAGGATTCACAATCACTTAAAACCCTATCAGTTTCGGTACTCATGGCTGGGGACAAGAGAACTGAAATCAACAAAATAAAAGCCTGCTGCGACACTTATCTCTTTGTCTGTGCTGCAACTCCACTGCGTAACTGCGTCGTGTTTCCGTGCTGAGCTGCCGATGCCGAAATCGCCGCTGTTGTGCGCCGTATCTGCCGCGTCCTGCCGCCGCACGGTGATGGTCTGGAATATCCCGGCTGTTGCCGCCGCGTCTCCCGGTTACGCTGTTGCTGCCTGGCGCACACTCGCTGCCGTGGGCCGCTGAAATTTTCTTCAACACGCGAGTCGGAATGTACTTCGCACTCGAAATGAACGAGCCGCGACGTTCTTCTCGCTTCAAATGGGTGAAACCGGGACACACTATTTCACGAAATGGACGAGTCGGAACGTGTCTCAGTACACACTACACACTGTTTCGCGAAATGGACGAGCCCCCATATGCGACGGGGCGGAACATGCTTTTCCCTCTTTCTAGTGGAAAAAACGTTTTGTGGTCGTTTAGGGGATGACAATAAATGATTCCCGCTTTGGTGCTGTTCCGTCCACGTGCGCCTTAATACATTTTTTCAATTAATAAACAAAAGTACATACCAATTATACACATTTATGGGCGTACAGGGCGAGTTGCGAAAAAATAATGTTCACCACACAGATGTTGTTTTAAATAAGTTTAATTTTTCTATGACACTGCAAGTGTTTAAAGTTATAAAAATGTTTTTGTGACTCGAGCCCCCACGCAACTTCGCACTTTAGCCCACACACCGGAATCATTTAACTCAAAAGGCATACGAAAAAACGGTACTTCAGCCGCGAAAAGCTATCCCACGTTTTTACAGAAAAATGCCGCGACGAGCAAACCACGCTCCGCCGCCCTCGGCAGTCCACGCCACTCTACCTTCCCCCACGCGACTCGGCTTCCGTTTTTCCAGCCCCGCGGAAAAACCCCTATGTCACAAACTTCCCGAAGCTTGTATTTCCCGCGCGCGAACGTGCCGATGTGTGTGGCTCTATAAAATAGAAGTGCGTGGCATCAGCCTGGGGGCACTGTCATGTCATAGGGTTCGAATCCCCCCTCGAGCGTGGATGTTTGTGTCGTCTTTACTGTAAGGTAGTTCATAAGTGGTTTGCAAGTTTAGGAACTGATGACCCCGCAGTTAAGTCCCTTAAGCTTTGTACATTAGAACATTTTGTTTGTTATGTACAGTACAATCAGTAATCTGCATGCAAGTTGTTCATATGTTAGACGCTTTCTCCTTTAAGAATGGCGATAGTAAAATTTTATATTCTTATGATCTATTAGTTGACAAGACTTTAGGAAAATAAGTACGAATTGTCACAATAACTAGAATGAAAATAAAGCAAAGAAAAGTGAAGTTTAAGACGCATGTTCAGTGGCCGTTCCTGAAACAAGCAACTAAAGTGCGGCATGTCACGAATTTTCTACTTGGTTTAGACTCTCGAACGTCCACGTTGTTCAAGGAGAGAAATAGTCTTGTCGAAGGAGAGAATCATGTTTTGGTGTGGGTATCACGGGTTGTGGTCTTGACGGCCATTCAGGGAGTCGCTGCAGTTGAGGAAGCACTCCCGGATGCAGGAACGGATAGGATCAATTGCGCGAAAGTCGGCTACAATGTCTTTTGTGAAGACACTGCAGACGTCTATGAATGAGCCCAATTCGTTATGTCCCGCATGGGAGTACTCGTAGCAAACACGACCATTAATTAATAAGCCATCCGTTGTGTTTGTTTTAGTTTCGAGGGGACTAAACTACGAGGTCATCAGTCCCCTGATCCGTGCAAAGTCTGTGGAACGTAAGTTACACATAGAAAACCTATCACTCAACACCTACAGGGGCAATCCACAAGGTTATAGAGCGACATGGCCGCTACAGTGTTGAAAGAGAAACACAAAACAAGGAAATTCCTAAAAAGTGACTCAAATAAAACATTAAAGCAGGATACTGTGTCTCGATGGTCACGGGGATAATAAAGGATGAGCCAGCCATTCTGCGTATACTAAAACCTGCTATTAAAAGCAGGACAGTCAACACGAAAGTAACAACGGGACAAAATTGTTGGAGTAGTGGGTGCCTGAAACATCAGGCTTAGGTACCTACCATTAAATCGAATGATAAAAGCCATCTACGCAAATAAAACGTAAAACCGATCAACCATAGCGGCAACATCTCCGAGGATAACATCGAGCGCAGCAGCAGAAGGAAGGACTGCTGCAAAGCGGCTAAAGGGGGCAGTCCATCAGGATGTCTACTACAGTCATGAAAGCACCACGACGACACAAGGGCGGATCTTCACGGCGGAGAAGATAGCGGTACATTAGCCACCTATGGCCAATACGCAAGTGACAGAGGATTACCGAGTCCCTTAGAGAAGGCCTGAGGGAAGACTTCCATGTCGCTGTAGAAGGCTTGATCGTATACAGCTTGTTCAGCGTGCGCAACGTTGACCACTCTGAATGCCAGGCCACAAGGATCCGGCAGTGCCATCCCAATAGGATATCCCTTTCCGGGGTACTGATAATCAGGGCGTGGGAACTGGTGCCCTGCTTGGTCAGATGTTGTTGTTGGTTTTTGAGGGGACTAAACAGCTAGGTCATGAGTCCCCTGTTCATAGCTAAGAGTCCACTGTCAAGAGCGTAAAAAATAAAAGAAAGTTCCGAAAATAAAGGCCCACAAAAGGGACAGGCTGACAATGGACAAGTCACTGACAACACAAAACGAAGATACACAATAGATAAACCAAAGTCAGGAAGTCAACTAAAACTGGACAGCTGAATACCATGGCTGGCTGATAACAAAGAAAAAACAGGATAGTGCACACATTATAAACCCACAGGCATCTTACATAAGGGTCTGAAAAAGGCTTTAAAAGTGCTGGATATCGGGCTACAGCACCCACCACTAGATAGAGTCATAGAAACCAGCTGCGCGAATAAAACGTAAAACTGCGTTAGCCATAGAGGCGTCGTCGTCTAAAACTAAGGTTAGCGCATCTGGGATATTTAAAGATTGCCGCAAGTTGGCTAAAAGCGGACAGTCCATCAAGAGATGGGTCACTGTCAACCCTGCTCCACATCGACACACGGGTGGGGCTTCACGACGAAGGAGATAGCCGTGGGTTAACCACGTGTGCCCAATTCAGAGGTGGCAGAGGACAAACTACTCTCGGCGGTTCGGCCACAGTGAAGATTTCCACAGAGCTGTGGACAGCTTCACTGCTGGTGCATTCGCCGTAGCCCACTCAGTGCTCCAAACCTCGCGCACCTTCCGGTGCAACACAAATTTAACATCTCGTTCCCTGACGCCAATAAAAAATGTTCAAATGTTTGTAAAGCTTATGGGACTTAACTACAGGGTCATCAGTCCCTAAACTTACAAACTACTTATGAACTAGGACGGCACAAATATCCATGCCCGAGGGGGGATTCGAACCCCCGACCGTAGTGGCCGTGCAGACCGTGACTGAAGCGCCTCAGTCCCCTCGGCCACCACGGCCGGCTGACGCCAATATTGAGAGGTGCTGCCATAGTGGCAAGCTTGGCCAATTGATCAACATGTTCATTCCCTGGTATGCCGACGTGGCCCAGGGTCCACACAAAGATCACAGAACGGCCTGATCGACATAGAGAGTGAACAGTATCCTGGATCGACCCCACTAATGGGTGGCATGAGAAACACTGGTCGATCGCTTGTAAGCCACTCAGGGAGTCAGTACAGATGACAAATGACTCCATAGGGCAGGGTTTGAGGTGTTGCAGAGCCCTGAGAATGGCGAAGATCTCGGCGGAGAAAATGTTACTTTCGTGTGGCAGAGGATGCTGTTCCAGCACATCCATCTAGTATGGAACTATCGGTGTAAATGGCTTCTGCGGCACAGAACGAATCGAGGAGCTTTTCCAGTTGATCAACACGTTAGTATCCTGGGATGCCAATGCGGCTTGGCATTCAGGCGAAGGCCACAGAACGACCAGACGTGCTAAGCTGAAAACAAGAGCCTTGAAAGGACCGGACCAAATGGTTTTCGGGAAAACCCCGATCAAAGGGTTTCAGGTCACTCAGTGAGTCGCTACAGATATCGTACGACTTCCAGGGGCATGCACGGAGGTGTTTTAGAGTTTGAATTACTGCGATGAGCTGTGCCGTGAGAACGGTACAGCCAGGAGACGAGGAGAATTGTTTAATGTGATCGTCGTGTACATAGGCGTAACCAACTCTGCCACCTACCTGGGACCTAGCAGTGTAAATCATTTTTGCATTACTGAACCTGCCAATTATGCTAGGAAACTGATGACAGAGTGTTTGTAGTGAATCATAGGAAAAATCGTAGGAAAAATGCAGAGATGGACCAAGGAGGTGTATGAGATGGGCATGAGAATGTGGAACGGAAAGGTAGGGACTCGAATGAGGAGAGGATAGTGCGAATCCGGACCGCGATCGGAAGACCTGATCTGCGTCGAAGTGGTGGATGGGAAAGGGCAGTAGGTGGAAACAGAAGCCTGAGATTTGGATGACGGGGTGTAAAGTGAACGTGGGCAACATACCAAGCCAGCAATTACAGCCTCAGGAAGGAGACGTGTCTCTGGGCTTGTGTGATAAACTCCTGATGCTAAACGGACACCAGTTAGTAGAATGGGGTCTAAGACCTGCAATGCAAAAGGAGCTTCCGTGTCATACACCAGGCTCCCATAGTCTAGGCGTGAGGCGTGATTGGATAAGAGCGTTGGATGTGCGGCTTCCCAAACAGTGTGACTGTTGCTGCACAGTATGTTTAGGTATGCCAGCACTTTTGCTTTAACTGCCTAAGTTATGGCCCCCACGTTAGTCGTCTGTCAAACAGCAAGCTGAGAAATCGATGTAGCTCTTCGACGTGAAGCAGTTCAATGCCCAGGTATAGCTCTGGGTCAGGGTGAACTATCCGACGGCGATGCGCTAAAAACTGGACACTATGGGAAGAAGCCCACGACTGGGACTTTCGGATGGCTCCATGTAGCCGCCGTTGACCTACACCAATCTGAATGAACGAAAATAGAGACAAAAGTCACTGGCAAACAATGAGAAATAGTCCAATGACACCAGAGCTACAGCAACACTGTTTATTGTGACTAAAAATAGACATATCCTGAGATCAGAACCCTGTGGGACACCGTTCTCTTGAATATGAGGTGAGCTAACAGAGGCACCAACCCTAAACCGAAAAGAGCGGTGGGTAGGGAAATTTTGTATGAAGATTGAAAGTGGGCCTCATAAGCCCCAGTAGAACAATGTAGCCAGTATATGGTGGCCCCAGGTGGTGTCATATGCCTGCCAAAGATCAAATAAGACCGCAACCAAATGTTCACAGCAAGTAAGTAAGGATTGCCGACTCCAATAACACATGTTTGGCAATGGTGGAACGGCCCTGACGGAAGCCCTCCTGTTGTGGAGCCAGGAGGCCACTGACTTCCAGGATTCACATGAGCCACTGGCTCAGCATACGATCAAAGAGCTTGCAGAGACCGTTGGTAAGGCTGATTGAGAGGCAATTGTCAGTCATCAGCGGGTCTGCTCCAGATTTCAACATCGGGATGATGGTGCTTTCCCACCATTGTGACTGGAAAACACCCTCTGCGCACATATGGTTAAAGAGGGCGAGAATCTGGTTTTGAAACTATGCTGAAAGGTGATGAAGGAAATGGTTGTGAATTCTCTCTGGTCCTGGATAAGTGTTGGGGCATGCAGCAAGGGCAGTTTCGTATTCCCATTCACTCAATCTCGAAATGTCGAGTATCTGGCGGCGCATGCAGAATGATAACTGTTTCCGCTCGACCTGTTCCTTTAGGGCGCAGGTCCTCATTGTAGGCGTCAGTTGCAGAGCAACGTGCTTAGTACTCTGCCATGTACCGACGATAACAATCGCGTTAGTGCAGAGAATACCCTGGATTTTGATAAATGGGATTCTTGTTGGTGGTTGGTATCCAAAGAGTTGTTGTACTTGTGTCCATACCTGAGACGTGGACGTGCGAGAATCGATAGAGGCGATATACCTCTCCATGGAGTCCTGCCTACTCTACTGGATTAGTCATTGAGCCCGACCCTGGGGACGTTTGAAGACAATCAGATGTTCTCCTCATGGGTGGCGTCAATAGCGCTGCAGTGCTCGCTGACGATCCAGGATGGCCCCAGGTGTCTCTGTCATACACCAAGGCACAGACTTACGCCAAGGAGACCAGTGGTTGTCGGAACCGGTGCTTCTGCGGCGGAAATTGTCAGCAGTAACTTGTTGGAAAGCCATATCCATGTCGGCTGGCAGTGGTACAGGAATAGTAGCCAAGGTGTTACCCTGACAATCCGACCTATGGAAATACCATCAGGGCAGGCGACCTGCAGTTGGAACAGAAGGAGTGACATGATGATTGGAAAATGGTCGCTGCCCCAGTGGTCTTCATGTACTCTCCAATTTAGGTGCTGTTGAAGGTTTGGCTACAAGCAGACAGGTCTATTGCTGAATATGTACCTCGCGCCACAAAAAAAATGTGTGGGGCCACCAGTATTCAGAAAGTAGAGGTCATACTGCACCAAAAGGGTCTCAACATTAGTACCACAGCAGATGGTTTGGTTTACACCCCGCATTGTGAAGTGGGCATTAAAATTACGCAAAAGAAGAAATGGAGGTAGAAGTTGAGTGACCAAAGCAGTAAGGTCAGCTAGAGACACAACCTCATCCGGGGGAAGGTAAATGCTACAGATAGTGAATTCCTGTATGGCAAGGTTTCTAATAGCTAGCGCCTCGAAAGCCAATTGTAGAGATACACAGGGGCACTGGGGACAGTCATCGCCAGATACCATGTCACAGATGGATCGCATTTTAGAGTAGCCATGATAGCCACTTTGGGCTGGGGTCCGTTGGGTAGGAAACTGGGTTTCTGGAGGACTGTACAAAGTGCAGGGTAGTGGCACAGCAATTGTCATAGCTCAGCCAAATGGTGAAAAAAGCCGCTGCAATTCCACTGGAGAGTTTCATTTCCTACATGCTGTAAGGCCATGGTTACTAAAAGAACAGATTATTACATTGAAACACCTACTGCCATCTGTTAAGAATGAACAAGATCGAAAACCATAGGTTCCGGGGTTCCGATAGCGGAAGAGCCTCAGGGGATGTGATGATATCGGCTTCATCCACTGAGGCAGACGATGTGTGTGGCTGTGACTTTGAAACCACCGAAGATTCCTTTTTCTTTTGTTACTTCCTCTTAGACTCTTGCTGGCCTTTCAAGGGCTGGAAGGACTTCTCAGAGGTGGCTCCAGGGGCTGAAAGAGCAGGAGGTCCATCGAGCAACAGCTTGGGGATCCTGCAGCAGTTTGATGGATTCCTCTTTACCACCTAGAGAAGCCCCGGAAGCGAGTGTCCCGAGGGAACCCTTCCAAGCGAGAGGAGTCAGGGAAGGCGCTGGCTTACGAGCTTATGGAATTGGTTCACAGATTTGTGACTGGCTGGAAGACTTCCTAAGTAATAGAACGCAGTACGTTGTTCTCGACGGCGAGTGTTCATCAGACACGAGTGTATCGTCAGGCGTGCCCCAGGGGAGTGTGATAGGACCGCTATAATTTTCTATCTATATAAATGATCTGATGGACAGAGTAAGTTGTAATACGCGGCTGTTTGCTGATGATGCTGTGGTGTATGGGAGAGTGTCGTCTGTAACTGACTGTCATAGCATACAGGATGACTTAGACAAAATTTCTAGTTGGTGCGAAGATTGGTAGCTAGCTCTCAATGTGGAAAAATGTAAAGTGATGCGCATGAGTAGAAAAAACAATCCCATAATATTCGAATACAGCATTAGTAGTGAGCGTCTTGATGTTGTCGCGTCGTTCAAATATCTTGGCGTAACATTGCAGAGCGATATGAAATGGAACGAGCATGTAAGGACAGTTGTGAGTAAGGCGGACAGCCGACTTCGGTTTATTGGGAGAATTTTGGGAAGATGTATTTCACCTGTAAAGGAGACCGCGTATAAAACGCTTGTACGACCACGTCTTGAGTATTGCTCAAGTGTTTGGGACCCGCAGCAGATCAGTTTAAAGGAAGACATAGAGGCGGTTCAGAGACGAGCAGCTAGATTCGTTACCGGTAGGTTCGACCAATGCGCGAGTGTCACGGAAATGCTCCGGCAACTCAATTGGGGATTGCTGGAAGAAAGACGACGTTCTTTTCGTGAATTTCTGTTGAGTAAATTTAGAGGGCCGAAATTTGAAGCTGAGTGTAGTACGATCTTGCTGCCGCCTACTTACATTTCGCGTAAAGATCACAAAGACAAGATAAGGGAAATTAGGGCTCGTACGGAGGCATATAGGCATACTTTTTTTCCTTGTTCTATTTGGGAGTGGAATAGGAAAGGAAATGCCTAGTAGTGGTACAGTGTACCCTCCGCCACGCACCTTACGGTGAATTGCGGAGTATGTATGTAGATGTAGATGTAGAAGGCTGTCGCTTCTGTGGCTGGGGGACGGGGACCAACGTCTCAATGTTTGTGGGGTAGTTTCTCCCAAGATAAAGAGAGTGATCAACCGAAGAGGAAGTGCCGCCAATGTCAAGGAGGCAGGGGTAGTCGATCAGCCCTGAGAACCGACTGGCGTTGGAAACACAAATTTTGATCTGGGTGTTGCAGATAATGACGGTAAGGCTGTTGTGGCATATGAGGTAACCATGCACACAGGGTGGTACTACTGGTATTTGCGCTTTGCCTCTGAGTAGGTCAGACTATCCAGGTTTCTGTATTCCATGATTTAATTATTTGTGACGTTTAGTGAACAAATGGGGACGCTCCTGGCCGCAGTTGACACATTACTGGAGGAGTGGTACAAGGGACATGCAGATGGGACGCACGTCTGCACCCCCGACTTGTAGGGTTGGCATCACATTGGGAGGACATATGCCCAAACCTCCAGCACTTAAAGCAGCACATAGGGGAAGGAAAGTAAGGCTTAACCTCGCCCTAGTAGATCATCACCTTGATTTTCTCAGGCAATGAATCGCTCTCAAAAGCCACTATGAAGGCACCAGTGACAAACCTCTTGTCCTTTGGACCCTATAGATGAACCAAATGAAATGCTCACCTCTCCCCTCCTACTTCGCTCGTAATTCCTCGTCAGATTGTAGCACAACATATCTGTCGAAAATGATACCTTGGACCATATTAAGGCTATTATGTGGTGTGATGGAAACAGAAACATCGCCCAGCTTATCAAAGGCAAGCAACACCAGTGACTGGGCTGGGGATGACGTTATAAAGGCTGACCCAGATCTCATTTTGGTCATGCCCTCTACTTCCACGAACTTGTCCTCCAGGTTTTCTACAAGATTCAAAAGCTTCGTCGTTATAAATCATTCCCCATCTGTTCACCTGCTTACCAAGTACTTAGGGGCATAAGCCTCTCCATGATTGCTGTTCCTACTTTCCTCCCATGGCTTGGCTAGGAAAGGGAACGATTGGGTGTCATACTGTACCGCATTTAAATCTCCTCTCCCTGTCTTAGAGACGTCGGTTATACGTCCGCATACGTTTCTTTCCCTTTTCATGGTGGTACCACATGCAGCTAGGGATATAAAAGTCCATCCAGGCAGAGCCCCGATTGCCTGTGTGTGCCTCATACAACTTTGGTGTGACAAGATCCTAAGACATTGCTTTCCAGTGACTGTTCCACCTCAACAGCCATGCATTTCCTCAGCACGTAGCTCACCTTGACATTGAGCTTTGTAACATCAGCATAAACCTGACGATTAAGCAAAGATCCCCGGGCTCTGTAACGTACAACATAACACCATCGCGACGTGCGGTGGTCGCAGAGCCACGAACAGAGCTTATGGTGTGGAGGCCTGTCAACGTGATGCAGAACCCAGCTCGGAGCCCCAGTTTCACCGAGCTCGTACCCAGAATCTTAATGCTGAGCCCTCTGAAAGGGACAGCCATCCGTGTTGATCGCTTCAGTGCCTGGTGATGGGTCGAATATCGGCATGAATTGACGGTGACAGGTCTCAGAGTGAATGGAATATTTGGGACATTGTGATAATTCAAACTGATGTAGTGAGCGTCGTATAACTATGGTGGTGTACACGAATGCACGAATTGAACTGGAAAGTGATTCAAGGATAAAAGACTGTTATTCTGTAGTGAGGCATGGACACAAACTATCATCCCCGGTCGCCATTGAGAAATACGAAGTGTTCTGTTTGGGAAAAGGACGTGGTTGTTAGGAAGCCACGAACATTCAGATGTAGATAGGTAGCAGTTGATGTCGTCTGACCTGTAGTGGAAGAATCCCCACTTCCACGAGTAAACTGTCCACAGGGCTCGTTCTAAATGCTGCCGTGGCAAGACTGACTATGCTGTGACGCATCGGCTCAAAGAGATGTAATACTGAGTGCGTAGCTGACTCATACGCCAAACTCCCATAAACAGTGTGAAACTTAAGGAGGGCTTTTTAGAGATGCTAGAGTGTACTATGATCTGCACCCCAAACTGTGTTTCTCAGACACCGGAGGCCTTTAAGGTGCTGGCATCAAATCTGTTTCGGCTGAAGATAATATACATTCCCTTACCTGGGAATCGATTGTAAGATTTTACTTACCCGACGCCAAAAGACGTGCATAATGCAGGTGTTGGAACAGAGAACTGAAACCCATGGGCAAGCGCCTTGCATATGGTTCACTGCAACAGGATTTCACCAACATACATACCAAACTGGGTAAAGTATACACAGATAGAGTTAGCCTATAATGACAGAGATGCCTACGAACATACTGCTGCTGATGGGCTATTAATGGACGCGAAAAATACGGGAACGCACAATACATGTCATTGTGTGATCACATTCTCCTGGATATGCGCGGAACTATGGCAAGGTACAGAGTTCTAAATATTTGTAGATAAAGATCATGTGCGAGGCCTGATGACCACACTCTTGTAATGTAGTGAGGATATGGTGTCGATATTTCGATTTGTAACCCTGTGTCACATAAGAAAAGACGGCTACCATGTATGACATCTGTATGAGGCTGTCTCGAAGGAAGGCTCTAGTCATATTAGGTTGTCAGAGCTGGACCGACCCATCCGCCCTTACACGGGGTTATTGTCATTGTTAGAAATTTAAAGGGACTAAACTGCGAGGTTATCGATCCTCTGATCTTAGTGAGGACCTGACAGCCAAATAAAAAATAAATAAATAAATTTTGGCGGTCAACACCCAGAAGGGAAACCCACAAGGTTTATGGAGTGACAACAGAATACTGTGACCAACTGATCATATGTATAATAAAGGATGAGTCAGCCACTCCGCACACACTCCACAGCTCTAGTTGATAACAACACGTAAACCATAAATGTGAAAACATTAAAATTTCTGGAGGCGTGTTGGCCTGAAGTATCGTGTCATAGTACCCACCACTAAATAGAACGACAAAAGCCAGCTGCGCAAATAAAACCTAAAATACGGCTAGCCTGAAAGGCATCGTCTCGAAGAATGAAATGAAGCGCAGCAGACAAACTGAAGGACTGCCACAGGTCCCAAGTGCTTTGTGATTCTGCTGAAATCAGAGACTGGCCGAACAATTTCCAGGGGCCGTCAAGTGGTGGCCTTCTTGGCCAGCTAAACGACGTATTCATTGCCTGATAAACCAATGTGGCCGGGGTCCAAATGAAGGACACAGAATGGCATGACTTGACAAGCGTGAAGACCGGATTGAATAGCCTGCACAAGACGATGTGTGGGAAAACATTTGGTTTGCAAGACACCCAGGGAGTTACTACAGATGACACACGACTCCCTGTGGCAGGCTCAGAGATATGCAAGAGCTCGAGAAGTAGTGCCCAGCTCTGTGGTAAAGTCGTTACCCATGCAAGGCAATACGCTCTTTGGTACGGTCACCATGGACATAGGCATACCCAACACGGCCCTCTACGAGGGAACCGTGTTTGTACATAACTTTTCCACCGCCAATCCAACCAAGAAGTGCCTGGAACTGTGAACGAAGAGTAAGTTGTGGAACAGAGGCTTTCAAGTCACTCGACATAACCAAATAAAGCTGCAAACGAGAAATAGATCATAAAGGAGTATGGGAAGTGAAAAGTGAGAGACATAGGGACTCAAGCAACGAAAGAAGGAATTGAACATTGATCGCGATTGGGAGACCTAACCTGGGCCATTGTTGTGGGACGTTGTGTACATTAGCTGGACAAAGAAGCCAGTGATTTGGATGGTTGGGCGAAACATGGATATGGGAAACAAATGAGGCTAACAGCTGACGTGAGTGGAACTTCAGGGGAGGGAGCCCAGCTTCAGGAAGGACGCTTACTAATGGACTCGTGCGAAAAGCCCTTCTCCCTAACTTTACACCACTATGGAGAATTGCGTCCTTGACCTGTAACGCAGAAGTACCCACCAAATCGTATAATAGGCTCCCATAGTCCAGGCGTTATTGAATGAGCGCCCTATATAGCCATAATTAAGTTGGACAGGCAGCTCACCAAACAGTGTGGCTGAGGCAACGCAGTATTTGTTTCAGCTGATGAAGGTGTGGCACCCAAGCGAGCGGGTCGTCATAGAGTGTGCCTAGAAAGTGACACGTGTCCTCAACGCAAAGGAGTTCGTCTGTCTGGTAGAGCTCTGGGTTCAGGAGAACTACCTGGCGGCGGTAGAAGTGAATTACTCGGGTTTTCCGTGGTGAAAACTTGAAACCATGGCTGAGGCCCAAGTACGGGCCTAACCGATGGCTTCCTGTAGCCGACGTTCGGAAACATCGATACTAGTAAAACAAGTATATACAAAAGTCATAGGTATACTTGGTGGAAGAAACAAACAAGCCCACTACTGTGGCTAGACGGTTAATTACAAGGATAATTAGGGCAACACGATTGACGGAACTCTGTGGGAACCGTTCTCCTTAACAAAGGAGGTGTTGGGAGAGGTGCCAATCCTAATACAAATGGAGCAGAAAGAGAGGAAGTTCTCTATAAAGATTGGAAGGGGATCCCGTAAGCCTCATTCGAAAAGAGCAGTTAGTATATGGTGGCGCTAGGTGGTGTCATATGCCTTCCGAAGATAAAAACGAACGGCAACTAAGTACTCACGTCTAGTGAAAGCAGTGTGGTTAGCTGACTCCAGCGAGACTGGGTTGTCAATAGAAGTGCTGCCTAGACGGAAGCGTCCCTCCCGCTTCCACCTCTTGTGGGGACATGAGTCCCCGATCTTCAAGTATGTTCTGCCAACTCACTTTCTGTTCGAAGAGCTTACTCGGAACGTTGGTGAGACTGATCGTTCGGTAATAATCCACCGCCAGCGGATCTGCACCGAGTTTTAGCACAAGGGACGATTATGCTATCCAGCCATTGAGACGGTAAAACATTTTATGGTTCCTCGTGAAGTGTGCCAAATGATAACGGCTTCTGCTAGCCTTGCTCTTTGAGATCGCATAGGTTTCCTCTCTAAGCTGCGGTCACAAAGCTGCGTGCATAATGCTCTACCATGTGCTCGGCGATAGCGGTTAGGCCACTACAGAGAGTACCGTGAATAAAGGACAGAGGACTCCTATCAGTGGCCAGTATCCCAAAAGGCGCCGAACGTGTGACCACTGCCGAGATGTAGAGGCTCGAGAACTGATGGTTACTACATACCTCTCCCAACAGTCCTGCTTACTCTGCTGTATTACTCACCGTGCTCGAGCTCGGAGCCATTTGAAAGAAATAAGGTGCTCTACGGATGGGTGGCAACAGTGGTACTGAAGTGCCCGTCGATTTATTCAGATCACCTCAGCGATCTCCACTGTCCGATAAGATACCGACTTACCCTGGAATATCGACTGGAAATTTATACAGTTGCCTCAGCGTCAGAAACAGTGGCTAGAGTGACCTACTGAACAGCCGTATCAATCTCACACAAAAGCAGAGTGGTATCCACAGCAGTCAAGGTGTAAACTGGCCAATCAGCCCTACGGATAAACCATTGGGGCAGGCGGTCTGCAGGTTGAGACTGTGGGAGCCACAGAAAGATAAGAAATATTCTCTGCCACAAAGGTCGTTCCAATTAACCGTTTCTCAGGCCTTGGGGGATGTACTTCCCACTAACGGTATTCCTTTACTGAATTCATGGGAATACGTGTTACCACTTCTGTACGCTCCTGGGTCCTAGTGGTAGTCAGCTTCACTAGTTCTGGTTTCCGTTTGTTGTTAAATATTGCTTTTAGGGCTGTGGGGAGTATACTTATCAGCAAATAACAGCGTATTCAGAGTTATTGTGGCTCATGAATACCACCAAAGTCGATATTGAACGGGGCTTGGGAAACACATATACCACAATGTCTCTTGTGGTCCTTAGGAAGCATATTTACCACCAATTTAGGGTCACTTCATAGTTGCTGGGAATGTGTCCTACCAATTATGTATGTGCCTGACACCTTGTGGCAGTACACTGTAGCTGGTGTAGAAAAACTGCTAGAATAATCAAAATGTGTTTGTCGCAGGCTCACTACTGTTGTCAGAATAGATCGATCATTTGAACATTTGGTTGAGAAAGAAATATTACTCGTAAATAGTCAACTTGAAATGTAAATATTTTTGAAATAAAGTAAAATAAAAATAAATGGCGTTTTATATTTGATAAGATGTAACATGTTACAGCTCATAAAAGGGGAAATGGAAAATACATTTACCACCAAAGTGGAATGCTCACAAATATGCTGTGGTGATATGTGTACAACCGCAGATTTTAGACATAAATCACAAAAATAAAATCGTCAAATTTGAAAGATAATAAATTGATCACACTTATAATGTAATACAAAAAAATAGTTTTGCTGAGTTTTCACAAAAAATGCGCCCATAAGAGGATTAAGATGTAGTAGAAACCTTGGGCTTCAGATAGACTGGTCTATGGCTGAATACATCTACATCTACATAGATACTCTGAAAATCACATTTAAGTTCCTGGAAGAAGGTTCATTAACCACTTTCATAATCTTTCTCTGCCGTTCCATTCTCTAATAACGCGCGGAAGAAGGAACAAGATCGTTCCGTTTTCGATCTGATTTCTCTTATTTTCTTGGGATGGTCATATCACCTATGTATGTGGGTGCTAGCAAAATATTGTCACTTTCAAAAGTTAAAATCAGTGTTTGAAACTTCGTAAATAGATTTTGCCGCAACGAATAACTTCGTTATATTAATGATTTCCACCTCAAATCGTGCAACATTTCCATGACGCTTTCCCCCTTATAACGCGATAAAGGAAAACGTGCTGCCTTTCTCTGAACCTTATTAATGTCCTCCGTCAGTCCCATCTGGTGAGGGTCACACACTGGGCAGCAGTACTCCAAGAGAGGACGCACAAGTGTGATGTAGGCAGTCTGTTTGGTGGGGCTGTTGCATCTTCGAAGCGTTATGCCAATTAAACATTAACTCATGTTCACCTTCCCCACAACATTCTCTGTGTGTCGTCTCCAGTCTAAGTTGTTCGTCTCCTCAGGGACTCAGCATTAATTTGCTGAGTACGGGCTTGGCGAACCCGTGGTCCTGAGCCGTGGGCTCTGTCGCGCCAACAGTCCGCTACACCGTAAGCTCTGTGCGTGTTTCAACGACCATCGTTCAGCGTGAACCATAGGCTTCTCTTCCCACTTTCTGCACTCCCTTCCCCATGACGTCGGCCCCGGTCGGGTTTTCCGATTTCGGTCCGTGTTCGTTCCCTTCTCTCCTCACTTGAATCCCTACCCCTTCCTCCACCTTTCCACGACTCCCTCCGTATCCCCCCCCCTCCCTGGACAATTCCACGCCTGGAGCTTCAGTTGGATTTGTCCTGGGATTCGAAAGCTTCCATTCCACCACTGATTATACGTCGCCGGTTCCAAGCACTGCTTGTCACATTTCACGGTGCAAACATTATTTACACGGACGGTTCTTTAGTCGATGGCCATGCCGGATATGCCTTCGTCTGTGGTGACCACATCGATCAGCGGTCGTTGCCTTTTGGAAGCAGCATCTTCACCGCGGAACTGGTCGGTATTTTGAGAGGTCTTGAACACCTCAGAACTCGCTCCAGGGGGTCGTTTATCATCTGCAGCGACTCTCTGAGTGGCTTACAGGCCCTCGACCAGTTTCTCCCCAAACACACTGTGGTGCGAGCAATTCAAGATGCAGTCTTCGCCCTTGGCGAGTCAGGCCCTTCTGTCGCATTTGTCTGGACGCTGGGCCACAAAGGTGTACCGGGCAATGAACTTCACGGTCCCTGGATATTGGCCTCCCAGTCTCAGACCTCCAAACCCAGTTGACCCGCAATGTCCTTGGGGTTTGGGATTCTGAATGGGCAGACTCGACTGAACCCAATAAGCTCCTTGTTGTCAAGCCGTCTACCGCTGCATGGAAGACCTCCCTGAGGGCTACTCGCAGGGAGTCGGTTGTTCTTTGCCGGCTCCATATAGGCCATACTTGGCTCACGCATGGTCACCTTCTGTGTCACGAGGACCCTCCTCAATGTCGATGTGGTGCGCCTTTGACAGTCGCTGTCATCTTACTTGAATGCCGCAATTTAGCTGCAGTGCGACGAAATTTTAATATCCCTGACGCTTTACAGCTTGCTTTAGCCGACAATGCCTCCATGGTTAACTAGGATTTAAATTTTATTCGTGACTGTGGATTTTACAAATCCATTTAAAGTTCGTGTGTGTCTGTCATTGCTCTGTCCTCCACCCGCCTAAGTCTGTTAGGTAGGTGGTTTTAAAGTGTCCCCGAGTGGATGGATGTGTTCCTTCTATTTCAGTGATCACCCAGCAAAAACACTTTTGTGCTGTCTCAGCTGTTTTATCCCTTCTTCGTTTTTACTTGTATCCTTTCTGTGAGTTTTAATCTTTGACTTGTTAATGCATTTCCTTAGGAACGCCTAAAACAATGTTTTATCTCTATGACTGGAACAAGGGACTAATAACCGTCGCTGTTTAGTCCCTTCCAAAACCCAAGAACAACAACAACAAGCAAAACGTGTGTACTCGCCGGCGGTCACTGAGCAACGTGACACACTCGACTCTAAAATGTGTGGGAATACCGGTGTTGAGGAACCCAATGTTATGCTGTGTTAAGAGAGTCTCAACATCTCTACCACGAGCCTTCGCCTGCGTCCCACCCTACAAAGGGTCGTGGGCATTAAAGTCCCTCAAGAGGAGAAATAGTTAAGGAAGTTGGTTGACCAATGCAGCAAGGCAATCAGGGGTGTGAACCTCATCCGGAAGAAGGTAAACGGAACTGATTATTAAGTACTGCAGTACTGCATCGACCACATTCTAACAGGCTGTGCCTGCTGTTGCACGGTAGCAATGGGGACAGTAGCGACAACGTAGCTACAGATACCGTCAGATACCTTGTAATAGAAGGAACAATTTCCATTAGCCCTGACAGCCCTGACAAGGGTCATCTGGACAGGAAACGACGTTTACTCTAGGGTTAAACGGAGTACTGGGAAACGACAGTAAAGGCAGACGGTGAAAAAAGCGGCAACAATAAAACTGTAGCATTTCGTTTGCTACAAGGAGAAAGGCCATGATATATAAGGAAATTTCCGCAGCGAATCACCTGGTGCCAACGGTTGAGAACAAAGAGTATCATGGACCATTAGATGCAGGGATCCAGTTTGGGGCAGATCCTCAGGAGATGTGAAGACTCTGCCTCATCTTCAGAAACAAATTGTCAGAGGATATGGTTGGTGCTGCCCACACTTCACACAGACGGAAGTATGGATACATGGAGTGTCTGGGTGTGATGGCAGTCTGCATTCAAATGTTCAAATGTTTGTACAGCTTATGGGACTTAACTACGGGGTCATCAGTCCCTAAACTTACAAACTACTTATGATCTAGCTAAGACTAAGGACGGCACAAATATCCATGCCCGAGGGGGGATTCGAACCCCCGACCGTAGTGGCCGTGCAGACTGTGACTGGCGCGCCGCAGACGGCTGGGCCACCGCGGCCGGCACAGCAGTCTGCATTGCCTGTGTGTGGGGCTAGAGGTATATTGTGTAAAGTGTTGTTGGTGATTGTAAGGGTGTTTACTTGAGGCATCTGCTGTTTTGCCTATTTCTTACCAATTGTCCAATGTTCAAATGTTTGTAAATCTATCGTACCAAACTTGTGTTCATGAGTCCGTAGCTTACAAACTACTTAAACCTAGGTAAACTAACCTAAGGACAACACACACACCCATGCCCCAGGGAGGACTCCAACCTCCACAGCGAGCAACCGCGCGCGACAGCAGCGAGACGCTTTAGACCGCTCGGCTACTCCATTGTCATTTTGTCAGGATAGCAATGCATCTGTGCGCTGTGAGCCCTACTCAACCTGGGAGAAGGGCGACAGTAAAACAGCGGTTTAATCGACATTAACATTTATTGAAATATTGTTACAACCAGGATGCCAGTGGAGAGTTTGCGCCTATTGTCTGGTACCGCGCCGGCGGCTCGCTGACGAAGCCGTTGACTCCGTTCTGCCCCGCTGGAGGCGGGTTCTGACGTCTCAGCTCGCTGGCGCAGCTTATGTAAGCGCAGCGGAGTGACGTCGCCTCTGCCGCGCCGCGCCTGGCCTCGCCGATCTCGTAGCTGGCTGACGATCGTAGAATGGCGATGTCGAACCCAGATCGCCTTTCGCCTCCAGCTGTTGCTCCGCCCTTGGACAGGACACGAGAGCGCTCCTAGTACGCGCTCCTTGCGTACATACTGCGCTCTCGGGTAAATGGCATGCTGTTTGCTGTTGCCTCACTGCACCCTGTGCTGGAATGATGCCCGGCAACACCCCGTTGAGGTCGAGGTGCTGCTGCTCGCTGTCCTCATAGACTCTAGCCTCTATTTCCCGCCAGGGAAGCCGTGTAGGCCGCGGAGATCCAGCCGCCGCATTGCAGAACTCGCAACCTGCGCCCAACTCAACTAAAGAGTAACATTAGCAGCGACGAGTGGCACAGTCTGGGCGGCAGGTATCTGCCCAGCCGTGTCTGACTCCCTGACTCCGACACTGCCTAGCTTGCCTTTTCCTCCAATATTTATATGCCGGAGTTGACCCTGTTGGTTTTCATATCATCAAAAATGTTCAAATGTTTGTTAAGCTTATGGGACTTAACTACGGGGTCATCAGTCCCTAAACTTACAAACTATTTATGAACTACTTACGAACTAGGACGGCACAAATATCCATGCCCGAGGGGGGATTCGAACCCCCGACCGTAGTGGCCGTGCTGACCGTGACTGTAGCGCCTCAGTCACCTCGACCACCGCGGCCGGCTTTCATATCATCAATGAAGGTCAGCTGACTTGCTGCACGTGATGGAGTCCTACTTTTTGGTCACGTAGACCGTGGTACTCTTCTTCCTTAATCAACACTGCTGCTCGGCGTTGTTGCGTAGCACGCGCGGCTGCCAACACACTTGCGACACTTGAAGTTTGCTTTGAGCTACTTAATTTTGCTGAGCGCCCGACCCACTCTGCTTCGCGATACTGCCGGCTTACGCCATCATAACACGTCCTTGTTCGACCGCTGAAGTCCAGTCACCACTTGTTCGATTTTTACATTACATTAAATGTCAAAACTTTTCTTTGTCCCATACACTCCTCCACATTCTTCCACCCAAGGGGAAAATTCGTCGCCGGCCGCGGTGGCCGAGGGGACTGAGGCGCTCCAGTCACGGTCTGCAAGGCCACTACGGTCGGAGGTTCGAATCCCCTCTCGGGCATGAATATTTGTGCCGCCCTTAGTATTAGCTGCTTCGTAAGTAGTTTGTAAGTTTAGGGAATGATGACCCCGTAGTTAAGCCCCATAAGCTTTACAAACATTTGAACATTTGTATATTGAAAATTAGTCCCGAATTTTAAAACGTAGCCATTACACAAATAAAATCATTTACAAAACACGTACAACATATGATTAAAATAACTGTAATTGATTTATCTATTATTTTGGTATTTGAAACCACTCCACTGGGAATGGACGTACAGGAATATTATTATTCTCGTTTTTCTTACGCCTACAGAGAAGAAAACCTACGCCAAGGATTACCAACAGTAAAAACGAACCAGAAATACCAGTGCTTAACACTAAGATTTTCGTCTTTTTCTCTTGTTTAAGGTGCAATATCTGTTGGATAACGGCATTGGCACTAATTTTGCTTTGCTGGGTAGTTGTGAAGTGTTCTAGGGATTTGAGGATTTCTGGGTCGAGGGAGTCGTTAAGGAAAGTTAGGATTTGTTCAGGTAATACCTTTAAGTACGAAGATACGAGCTTATGGAATAGGATTCGTGACTGGCTGGAAGACTTCCTAAGTAATAGAACGCAGTACATTGTTCTCGACGGCGAGTGTTCATCAGAGACGAGTGTATCGTCAGGCGTGCCCCAGGGGAGTGTGATAGGACCGCTATTATTTTCTATCTATATAAATGATCTGATGGACAGAGTAACTTGTAATTTGCGGCTGTTTGCTGATGATGCTGTGGTGTATGGAAGGGTGTCGTCTGTAACTGACTGCAATAGCATACAGGATGACTTAGACAAAATTTCTAGTTGGTGCTAAGAATGGCAGCTAGCTCTCAATGTAGAAAAATGTAATGTGATGCGCATGAGTAGAAAAAGTAATGTCATAATGTTCGAACACAGCATTAGTAGTGAGCTTCTTGATGCTGTCGCGTCGTTCAAATATCTAGACGTAACATTGCAGAGCGATATGAAATGGAACGAGCATGTAAGGACAGTTGTGAGTAAGGCGGACAGCCGACTTCGGTTTATTGGGAGAATTTTGGGAAGATGTACTTCACCTGTAAAGGAGACCGCGTATAAAACGCTTTTACGACCACGTCTTGAGTATTGATCAAGTATTTGGGACCCGCAGCAGATCAGTTTAAAGGAAGACATAGAGGCGGTTCAGAGACGAGCAGCTAGATTTGTTACCGGTAGGTTCGACCAATGCGCGTGTGTCACGGAAATGCTCCGGCAACTCAATTGGGGATCGCTGGAAGATAGACGACGTTCTTTTCGTGAATTTCTGTTAAGTAAATTTAGAGGGCAGGAATTTGAAGCTGAGTGTAGTACGATCTTGCTGCCGCCTACTTACACTTCGCGTAAAGTTCACAAAGACAAGATAAGAGAAATTAGGGCTCGTACGGAGGCATATAGGCATACTTTTTTTCCTCGTTCTATTTGGGAGTGGAATAGGAAAGGAAATGCCTAGTAGTGGTACAGTGTACCCTCCGCCACGCACCTTACGGTGAATTGCGGAGTATGTATGTAGATGTATGTAGATGTTCGTGTCAGGCCAGTAAACAAGGAGGTATGATATGTTCATTGTAATACAACCAGTTGTGGCTGCGGGTAAATGATAATTATTACCTGTGATTGTATATGAATTACCGTTAATTATTAATCCACTATTCTGAAGTTCTACGTGTTCTTCAGACGATACGACTCCGTTTATAAAGCATTGTGCGAAAACGTTTGTCGATTGCCGTACCGCGTATAACCAATTGTTTGCCACCCGTTCGAAAAAATAGTCTGTTGACGATAGAATTTCTGGTTCACAAGTTGCCGTATCCGAGCTTCCAAAGAATAGTTGTGCCTCACAATATTTCATACTTAAGTTGATTATTCGGGAAGGGCAGATGATGACATACTAAGCTGAACGTTAACAAAAGAAAGGAAAACAAAGAAGAAAAAAAACACATACATTAAATCATTAATGCTTCCTAGACAGCTGAACTACTCCCTCTTAAATTATATGGACCTCTTTGCCTTGTTTTTGCCACCGATGTGTGGTCCAGTTTCCTACGTTTTGCATTTCCTACGGTGACAGGTGCTACTTGCGGAGGTACTAAATCAATTGTTCCTTTAAAAGTTCGCAACCGATTTACATGCACGACCGACGTTCGTGTGGGCAACTGCAGCACTCTTACATTTACCGGTGACGTTATTCCCACAATATGATATGGCCCTCTATAATTAGAAACGAACTCTTTCGTTTTACCTTTTGCTACATAAGGGTTGGATAACACGACCCATTGTCAGACGGTACAGTCCGCTTGGTTTGTCCCTCTATTCGCTAGCCTTTTCTGCTGCTCCAGTGCCTTCGTGTTTGCTTTTTGCACACTGAACCACACCTTCTTCATTATCTTCGAGAAGTCCTCTACTGTTTCACCGAGTCTGCCTCCGTTTTGCCTTAACACATCGAAAGGCGATGGCATCTTCGTGCCATAAACTACTTCGTAGGGCGACAAACCCGTTGCTTCGTGTGTCTTCGCGTTATAACATGACACAATCAAACGTTTAAATGTTTGTACAGCTTATGGGACTTAACTACGGGGTCATCAGTCCCTACACTAACAAAATACTTATGAACTAGCTAATACTAAGGATGGCACAAATATACATGCCCGAGGGGGGATTCGAACCCCCGAGCGTAGTGGCCGTGCAGACCGTGACTGGCGCACTTCAGTCCCCTCGGCCACCGCGGCCGGCATGACACAATCATGGGCAAATACATGTCCCAGTTATTGTGCTACTCATTAATGTAATAACTGAGCATTTTTCCGATTGTTCGGTGTACCGTTTCCGTTCGCCCGTTCGCCTGTGGATGCTGAGGTGTCGTGTGCAGCTCTTTTATTTTAAGTAACTGACGGAGCTGTCCGAGTACAGCTGTCCTGAAGTTCGAAGCTTGATCTGAAATAATGGCCTCCATATAAATAACACCGAAAACATTTTATTCCGTAAATACCGCTCAGCAACTCTTTCTCAATTGTTGAGTAATTTCACTCCGCTGTTGTCTTCTGTCTAGAGGCATATGCTATTGGATGCTCTGCACCATCCACATTTTGAGATAACACTACTCCTACTGAATGTCCACTTGAATCGCATGATAAAATTAATTTTTTGTTGTAGTCCGGATGCGCTAGTACTGGGCTTGTGATAAGTTTTTGTTTTAAAGTTTGGAAAGCCATATCACTCTCCACTGTCAATTGAAATTTTGCCCCCTCCCTTAGCAACTGCGTCAGGGGTCGTGATATTTCGGCAAACTCCCGCACATAACGACGATAATAAGACGCGAGCCCAACGAAAGATTGCACTTCCTTAATGCATTGTGGTACTGGAAAATCTTTAACTGCTGTTATCAAACGCAGATCTCTCCAAACTCCCTGCTCACTAATTACACGTCCTAAATACGTTACCCTTTAAAGCGAAATTACCCTTTTCTAGATTGAGTGTCAATCTGGCCTCCCTAAGCCTCTGGAACACCTTCCGAAAACGAGTTGCATGCTCGTCAATATGTTTAGAAAAGACAATTATGTCATCTAAATAGACACAACATTCCCGCGTCTTTAACCCTCGCAGAACACCATCCAGCAACCTCTGGAACGTAACAGGAGCGTTTTTTAATACAAAGTGCATTCTTCTATATTGACAATGCCAACCAGGTGTGGAAAATGCCGTTTTATGCCTATCCTCCTCCGCCAATTCTAACTGATGGTAACAACTGCGTTAATAGATCGTAGGAAAATATTTACTGTTGCCCAGACTATCGATAATATCAATAATGTTTAGCAGTGGATAAACATCTGATACGTCTGACTATTTAGGTGTCTATAGTCACAGCAAAACCTTTTAGGCACTATTACTATGTTGGCACTGTATGGGGAGTCACAATATTCTATATTGCCTTCCCGTAACTGCTGTTCTATAAATGCGTTCAGCAATGGCTGTAAGTGCCGTGCCACCCTATAAGGCTTTTTATAAACCGATGGATTGTTACCTGTAGGAATTTTATGCTGTGTGATCGTTGTCGCTGGCAAAGGCGCCTGTGCATTGCACAATTCCTAATACTCATTCAATACAGCTCAATTTTATCCCTTTCTTTCCACTTCAAATGTGACAGATTTTGGTGCAACGCAGTTTTGTAGGCTGTTGGATTTCCCATGGCTTCTCTCTCGGACCAGTCAAAATCTTCTTCTTCGAACGTATTAATCGTCACCAAAAATATCCCATTTCTTAACTCCTTATTCTCCGTTCCAAATTATCCACAAGTACCGGTACTTTCTTGACTCCATCTGCCTCCTCAACTTTCACTATACTCCTCCGCACAAAACAGTGCGCTGTATCTAATTCTTCGTATCACCTAGTGCTCTATTAAACATAATGTATTAGCAGGTACGGCTGCATACAAATCTAACCAGAGCACCTTCCCTGTACCCAGAGGTAGTTCGTCACGTGAATAGTTTCTCAAAGGCATCGCTTGTACTTCAGGTGATTCGTCCTTGCGCTTGGGAGAATCTTGCAGCGGTAAGATCTTAGCAGCTATGCTACCTAATGAAAACACTACCCCATCAAGTTGCACCGTTGGTTGACCGAGATCAATTATAGCTTGATGCTTGATGAGAAAGTCCAGGCCCAGAATTGCATCATACCCGATACTTATCTTCGATACGACTTCTATAGTCTCCCGAAATTGTGCAGCATTAACTGAAAAAACCACTGTGGTACATCCTAGAGATCGTACCCTTCCACCTCCAACTCCACTTAAACGGTGGAGGGCGACACTCCCTCTTCTCAACATACTTGCTACTGATAATTGATATATCGGCGCCCGTATCTATAACAAATTTCAATGTCCGATCTCCTATAGTTCCCATTATCCAACAATCCGTATTTGCGTGCGTTTTTACTGCATGGAAATTTGCTGGGAGCCCGAGACGGCGGCTCTTGGACTCCCTCTGACGTTTAACGACCTCCTGTCACTGTCCCTGTTTGCTCTGCAATCCTTGTCCATTGCCCCATCTTACGACAGAATCTACATTGCGGTACATTGCAATTCTTTGCTATGTGGCCCTGCCGGTCACACCTAAAACATCGAACCCCTGCCGGAAAAATATTTCGCCGCTCTTATGCTCGCGTAGCTATATCGACTTCTTCAAAAGCAGTTGCCAACGAAACGGCTTCATCCAGTGACTTCGGGAATTCCGCCCTTACTCGACGTGACATTTCAGCTGTTAGTCCCCGTAAAAAGGTTTCTAAAGCCCTACTCTCTGATTCCTGAAAAATAACTTTGTTCATCACGTCATTGTCAACTGATATGTGTTAATATTTACCCTACTAATTCTGTCGACAAAACTATTAAACGTTTCGTTCTGTCGCTGGCCTCCCTTAAGTAACGCCGCTGTTCGGAGTTGTTGCGTAGCACGCGTGGCTGCCGACACACTTGCGACACTTAAAGTTTGCTTTGAGCTACTTAATTTTGCTGAGCGCCCATTGCCGGAAATCCTGATGCCCCAGGAAGATGGGCGTCTACTCCTTGGTACGAGTGAGGACTTCTCAGCTCAGGCATCGGCAATGCGATCACTGTGTCGTCAGAGTGCATGGGGTGACAATGGACATAACTTGCGCATCTCAGGATGTGTCCTTGCCCAATGGCTGGATAAAGGGTGCTGTTACGTCTATTCCATAATGGGTGTCTAATGTGTTATTGCACACTAAATACATGGTGCACCACGTAAAGTGTCCTTCTACAAATGACTCGCACTTTGGACGAATTTTGAAAATCTGGAGGTCAAACCCTCAAAGGGGACCGTATATATATGACCGAAACGTGTGACGACTCCTTGTAGTCGCCTCTTACGGCAGGATGGAATTCCGCGGGCCTATTCTTTCCCCTGAACCCGATGAGGGATACCTCAACAGCCATGCGCGCCATCAGTGCTCAGCAAATATTGAGATTTAGTTTCCTTTTTATAGTCGTTCTACCGTCATCTCAATCCAGGCGATCAAGGCAAGAATCCCGCATACCAGTCCTCAGCTCAGTGACCCCGGATTTACCAAGTCCACATTCAGTAATTTAATGTCTGTATTCAGTAAGTGATTGCTGATCCCTCTGAGGTGTTCCTTGCAGTTTATCCAGGAAAATAATTGATGCATGGGCAGTAGTTAGCTAAGGTAAAGCTGTTAAGAATTTTTCAAAATTTATTTAGATTGTTAATTTTATTTAAATTACAAAAGACGCACTGTTTTAGACTTTGGTATTTAATAATTTCACTAAAAACTCTTTTTACATTTATTTATTTGTCATATTTTAAGCAATTTAATTGCGTTGCCACTCGACTGACAAAGATGTCATTTAGTCTGAGTGGATGTCACATTGCGTATGACTAACATCTACCCAGTGTTTATAATAAATATTTTCATTTCTTTGACAATGCCAGTCTATTGAAGTCTGTAAGCCGGAAACCGCTAAAATAAGAAAATTACTCACGTAGAACGTACACTATAATTTACCAAACTGGTAAGATCATCAGTCCATGGATTTACAAACTACTTAAGCTAAGGACAGCACAAACACCCATATTCAAGGACTCTAACCTACGGCGGGAGCTACATTGTTCTGTTTCTTTTATAATTAAATCGTCATGTAAACAAGCGAGTGAAGAATCTGTTAATAACTGTTTTAAATGCGTAAATTTCATTCCAAAGATATATCTGATTACTCTACTTTCAATATAACTTTCCAAGATAAAACTAATTTATATTTAAGAGGGACTCTGAGAGGACGATCAAAACAAATGAAACAATTCGGATTCACGATAAACCTTACCATAATGAGCTAGACATGAAAGAAAATTAGTTCTGCAATGGACAGTAATTACGACTAGTGCAAGGATAATTTTTCGGGGAGTAAGAAAGTGAAGGAAAGCGGAAAGACGCATGACAAGGCAGACAGGGCTATTTGTCCTCGTTATTCACGCGCCCGTAATAATTAATTCTGGCTGAGAGTATTGCGTGTCGCAGGGAACGTGCAGCGTGTAGCGGGCTGTGGCTGTGTGGACAGCAGCCACTGCGACGGCGACGGCGGCGTCGCGCTGACGTTGCGAGTCACTGCAGACGTCTCAACACACGCAGCGCGCCGCTAAATTACCAGCCCTTTCTACTTGCTGTAATTTCGCGAACCACCTTCTTCAGGGTGCATCTCCGCGACACATTTCTCCCATCAGTTTTATGGTGAAATGTGCATCTTAGATGTTCTTATTTGCTCGGAGCTATTCTCTTAGACTTGTAAACTTTTTCGTAACGTAATGTGAACAATAAAATAAGCCTTTTGCAGAATAAAAATACGAAAAGTTAATGTTGGTGATGTTGTACTCTTTGTCCAAAGAAGACTTAATGTAGCTCTCCACATTCTTCTTGTCCTTGCAAGATTTTTCATTTCTACTGCAAAATAAATCAGTTGGAAGATTCTTACTCTTTTCACATTTACTTCACAAACGTTCCTCTATTATCAAATAAACTACTCCTTGATGACTAAGGGTGTCTCCTATCAACAAACACCTTAATTTGCTGAAGCTGTGTCATAAATGTTTTTCTTCTCAAATCGAGTCAGTATCTCACTATTATTTATTCGCTCTATCCATCTTAGCTTCTGCTTTATTTCTACCACCTTTCGTCTCTCCACTACTTATCATATACTTTTAAAACCTACAGCGCAAACAAATGCCCTCGGAAAAGACTTTAGAACATTTACATTTGTCTTCGATGGTGGCAAATTGTGTTTTGTCAGCAGTATGTTTGTGCTATTAGCTATATCTTATTTAATTCAGCCATGATCACTTATTTTACCGGCTCTACAGAAAATCCCATATAACAGTTTTAGTGTCTCATATCCTAATCTTATTCCCTAATCATCACACTAATAATTTCGACGACATTCAATTTAATCTTTAATGTCTCCTCAAGACACTATTTGTTCCGATAAATTGGTTTTCTGTGTACTTTTATATCTCTGATCAAATGATATAGTTTTCGACTGACATTTATATTTATTCTTCCCCGGATTCTCTGTTCACATCTCTCCTTGGTTACCCTGACTTCTGACTCAACTAGTGAGGGCGTTGGAGGTTTCTACAATATATTCCAAGGTATAATCGGAATAAAGAAATTCTACCCCTTCCACTCTTTGACGTCATACAATATTAATAGGTTATTGTGGTCAGGAAAAAATGCAAATCCCCCGCGGCAAGATAATAAGGCAGCTCATGTGGTAGAGAGGAAGCTCATCCAATACTACGGTAGACAGCTAGCTTCACCACTGTTTTCCTGCAATGTAGCAACACAGAAGTTGGTCCCTTTCGCCCTAACAAACCAAACGTTCCCCCTTAAATGTCAGAGGACATTCAAGGCTTACTCATTTACCAACTTCGCATTCCTCTTTTATTCCATTCATAATGATTATCTGTATAAGATTTATTCACAAATTTTGTCTCCGATACTCAGTACATTTCATATTTTAACAGTGGTAAAATTACAGCCCTTCGTCTTCTACTATCGTCTGTTCTAAATCAATGAATACGAGAAACGCCAATGCGTTTATTTACCATCTTTTGACAGGGAACAATGCAATTGTTTTTTTATTACTGTTTTAAAACATGTCACAATTCACCCATCAATTTTAATTTTAATCTTTGACACACGTGTTTATTAGGTTGCTTTACTGTCTATTGTGTGTTCAAATCATCTACATCTACATGGGATACTCTGCAAATCACATTTAAGTGCCTGGCAGAGGGTTCATCGAACCACAATTATACTATTTATCTCCCATTCCATTCTCGAATAGCGTGCGGGAAGAAAGAACACCTGAATCTCTCTGTTCGAGCTCTGATTTCTCTTATTTTATTCTAATGATCATTTCTACCTATGTAAGTGGGAGTCAACAATATATTTTCGCATTCGCAGGAGAATGTTGGCGATTGGAGTTTCGCAAGTAACCCACGCCTCAGCGATAAGCGCCGTTGTTGTAATGATTCCCATCCCAGATCCTGTATCATTTCCGTAACGCTGTCTCCCCTGTATCGTGACAATACGAAACGAGCTGCCCTTCTTTGGACTCTCTCGACGTCCTCCGTCAAACCCACCTGATAAGGATCCCACACTGGGCTGCAATACTCCAAAAATGGACGGACAAGCGCAGTGTATGCAGTTTCTTTAGTAGTTCTGTTGCATCTTTTAAGGATTCTGCCAATAAAACGCAGTCTCTGGTTCGCCTTTCCCACGATATTATCTACGTGTTCTTTCCAGTTTAAGTCTGAAGTAATAGTGATTCCTAGGTATTTTGTGGAGTTTACGGCCTTCACATTTGATTGATTTATGTTGTAAACAAAGTTTAACGGATTTCTTTTCGTACTCATGTGGACGACTTCACACTTCTCATTATTTAGAGTCAATTTCCAATTTTTACACCATACTGATATCTTATTCAGATCGTTCTGCAGTTGGTTTTGATCTTCAGATGATTTTACTAGACGGTAAATGACGGCGTCATCTGCAAACAACCTAAGAGAGCTACTTAGATTTTCCCCTAAATCGTTTATGTAAATAAGGAATAGCAGAGGACCAATAACACTACCTTGTGGAACGCCCGATATCACCTCTGTTTTAGTCGATGCCTTACCATCGATTACTACGAACTGTGTCGTCTCTGACAAGAAATCCCCTATCCAATTGCAAATTTGGGGCGATATACCATAACCACGCAATTTGATTAAAAGCCGTTTGTGAGGTACGGTGTCAAAAGCTTTCTGGAAATCAAGAAATACGGAATCGATTTGCGAACCTTTGTCGATAGCACCCATCACTTCGTGTGAATATAGAGCTAGTTGTGTTTCGCAGGAACGATATTTTCTAAATCCGTGTTGACTTTGGGTCAATAGATCGTTCTGTTCGAGATAAATCATAATATTTGAATACAGGATATGTTCCAAAACCCTGCTGCAAATTGACGTCAATGAAATAGGCCTGTAGTTTAGTGGGTTACTCCTACTGCCTTTCTTGAATATAGGTGTGACCTGTGCAACTTTCCAATCTTTTGGTACAGATCCTTCTATGAGAGAGCGGTTGTATATGACTGTTAAGTAAGGAGCTATCGCTTCAGCATAATCAGATAGAAATCTAATGGGTATACAATCCGGACCAGAAGACTTGTTCTTATTAAGTGATTTTAGTTGCTGCACTACTCCGATGATATCTACTTCTATGTTACTCATTACGGCATCTGTTCGTAATTCGAAATCTGGAATATTGGTTTCGTCTTCTTTAGTGAATGAGTTTCTAAAAGCTAAGTTTAGTAACTCTGCTTTAGTAGCGCTGTCATCGGCAGGATCGCCATTACTATCACGTAGTGAAGGTATTGTTTGTGACTGTTCCCGAGTATATTTAACATATGACCAAAATCTCTTTGGGTTTTCAGTCAAATTACGAGAAAGAGTTTCGTTGTGATAAATGTTGTAGGCATCTCGCATTGAAATCCTCGCTAAATTTCGTGCTTCTGAGTACAATCGCAAATCCTGGGGATTTCGTGTCCGTTTAAATTTAGTATGCCTTTTCCTTTGCTTTTGCAACAGTGTCCTGACCTGTTTTGTGTACCAAGGGGGATCGCCTCCTTCTTTTATTAATTTATTAGGTATAAAACTTTCAATTGCTGTCGATACCACTTCTTTGAATTTGAGCCACATCTGGTCTACACCTACGTTTAGTGTTAGAAACGAGTGGAAGCTGTCTTTCAAGAAGCAATGTATTTTGTTTCTATCTGCTTTCCTGAACAAATATACTTTGCGTTTATTTTTGGTAACTTTGGGACTTTCGATATTCAATTTCGCTACTACAGCTCTGTGTTCACTAATACCTGTATCCGTTTTGATGCTCATTATGAGCTCAGGATTATTTGTTGCTAAGAGATCAAGTGTGTTTTCACATCCATTTACAATTCTAGTTGGCTCATGAACTAATTGTTCGAAGTAATTCTCAGAGAATGCGTTGAGTACAATTTCGGACGATGTTTTATGCCTACCTCCTGATTTGAAAATATAATTTCGCCAACAGATCGAGGGTAAATTAAAATCACCGCCTACTATTATCGTGTGAGTCGGGTACGTTTTTGTAATTAGACTCAGGTTTTCTTTGAACCTTTCTGCTATTGTATCGTCAGAGTCGGGAGGCCGGTAAAAGGAACCGATTATTAACTTCTTACGATTTTCGGGTACAACCTCTACCCATAATAGCTCGCACGAACTATCAACTTCAACTTCGCTACATGAAATACTACTTTTGACGGCGACAAACACGCCCCCACCTATTTTGTTTAATCTATCCTTTCTGAATACCGTTAGATCTTTTGAAAATACTTCTTCTGAACTTATTTCCGGCTTGAGCCAACTTTCGCTGCCTATAATGATGTGTGTTTCGGTGCTTTCTATTAACGCTTGCAGTTCTGGAACTTTCCCGACACAGCTACGACAATTTACAACTGTTATACCTATAGTTTCCGGATCTACATTTCTCCTGTGATCCACCTGAACCCTTTGAGATTGCCCATTTTCTATTTCCCCGAAGCTCTTTATCCTAAAAAACCGCCCAGTCCACGCCACACAGCCCCCGCTACCCGTTTGTATAGTCTATGGGACTTAACTACGGGGTCATCAGTCCCTAAACTTACAAACTACTTATGAACTACTTACGAACTAGGACGGCACAAATATCCATGCCCGAGGGGGGATTCGAACCCCCGACCGTAGTGGCCGTGCAGACCGTGACTGGAGCGGCTTAGTCTCCTCGGCCACCGCGGCCGGCTATTGTGTGTTTGGTACAAATTTTACAATACATTTTAAACTAACTATACGATGAGGTAGAAACATGAAACAATTAACGTAGCTCGGAACCGGGTAACAAATCAATTTACCGACATTCGTCTCTCGTACGGTGCGAGTTGGCGCAGTGGTAACACACTGGACTCACGCCGTCCGCGGTGGCCGAGGGGACTGATGCGCTCCAGTCACGGTCTGCACGGCCACTACGGTCGGGGGTTCGAATCCCCCCTCGGGCATGGATATTTGTGCCGTCCTTAGTTGTAAGTAGTTCATAAGTAGTTTGTAAGTTTAGGGACTGATGACCCCGTAGTTAAGTTCAAATGTTTGTTAAGCTTATGGGACTTAACTACGGGGTCATCAGTCCCTAAACTTACAAACTACTTATCAACTACCTTATACTAAGGACGGCACAAATATCCATGCCCGAGGGGGTTTCGAACCCCCGACCGTAGAGGCCGTGAAGACCGTGACTGGAGTGCCGTAGTTAAGTCCCATAGACTCTACAAACATTTGAACATTTGAACTGGACTCACATTCGGATGCACGGTGGTTGACACTGGCCTCCGGCCATTTAGATTTGAGTTTTCCGTGAGTTTGCTAAATCAGTCCAGGAAATGCTGGAATTGGCCCTACGGCGGGAAACGGCCGATTTCCTTCCCCAAACTTATCGTAACAGTCGGAGCTTCTGCTCCGCTCTAATGATAAAGTTGTCTATCTTTCGTATCTCGTGTGCAGTAGAGCTTACTTTGATTATGTGTCCGTTTGTTGGTACAAATTTTGCAGCTGATTTCAAACCAACTTCCCATTTAACGAGAGACACTGGATGACACTGCTACATTGTCACTTCTTAATTGGTGTGCCGAGGGGACTGCGGCGCGCCAGTCACAGTCTACACGGCCGCTACGGTCGGGGGTTCGAATGTCCCCTCGGGCGTGGATGTTTGTGTCGTCTTTAGTATAAGGTAGTTCATAAGTAGTTTGTAAGTTTAGGGACTGATGACCCAGCAGTTAAGTCCCTTAAGCTTAACAAACATTTGAACATTTGAATTTCTTAATTAGTGTGTGATGTAGGGCACTTTTTATACCACTGCTATTTCCTCCTGTTTCTCGTCCAGTCGTGAATGTTTTGCCGTTAGAACTGTTACTGATAAGCCTTAGTTTATATCACCCTTTCACCTTCGCGATGTTTCCGTGACATACACGTAAGAGGGCTCAGGTGAAGTAGAAACAAAACAAATTTATCGAATGTCTGTTATAATCTCATGAAAAAGTTTGAAATTGAATGAAATATTTCACACATACAACATAAAAAGTGTAAAATAATTATATCAAAAAAAGTATATAAAGGGCTTTTTAGAATAGACAGAATTATAATGTAACTTTTTCACACGACAATTGCTAGCGCGTTAAAGATAATTCTAAAATATTTTCGAATCATAGCAGTCATCATAGCAAAATTGGAACATAAATTGTTCTTGCATCATGAGCAATGCCAACAGTAGCGTTTAGTTGCTACTAACTTGAAGGGGAATTTATTTCATTAACTTTCTGAAGTCGATACGGGATGTAAAGCGGCGGCGACGTCCACGGTCGTGTTCGGTAAATGAGGAACACCGAGCGAGTGAAAGCGCGCGCGTATGTAAACGAAGAAGGCGGAGAGAGCCTGCGGTGGAAAAGGATAGTAATCTTTCTGAATAGACGAAGCCATCAAACAGAGTCTAACAGAAGTTCATTATACTTCCCCGAACTTACGTGTTTTGACTGTAACATAAAAAAATATAAGATTCTGACGAATTGTATTGTACATTTCAAAGTTTATAACTTGTCTGATTCTGATCAAACGATAATCTGTCGGCGTGAGGTATCTGGCACCTAAAAGTCACCATTAATTTTGTACTCTGAAACTCATCACCTCGCTGTAGAGAGAAAGTTGCAAGTAAAACTGTGTCCGCAACGCTTCCGGCCATGACTACGTAACACTATATAACATCAACGAGGCAGGCAACAGTAAGAGACATTCGGAATCCACTCCGCACCTCATCAAGCAAAGTGCTCAAAACTAGTGTTCGATTTAAATGGAATGTTATTTAACGTAGCAAGATGTTCTGTCAATAACACGATTCTTGCAATTTCCATATTGACCTGTTGAAATTTTAGTTAATCAGGAAGCGAACTCCAAGAAAACTGGCCAAAATTTAAGTATTTACGAAGACTTTTCTCTGACAAATTGTTAGTACTTCTGTTATTTAATGGTGTAAAGTAAACATAACGATCTAGGATTGAACCATAAACCTAGTCACAAAACTGACAATAACGCTCAGTGGGGTATTTAATGAAGTTTTTTACTATTTTAAAACGGCTGGTTACGTGGCATATATACATGTAAGAGAGCACAGTGTCTCAAACCTGAGTGGACTTACGGATCCTAACATGCAGGACGCCAGCTACAAAATCTCGTTCATCAGGTCACCAATGGAATCAAGATTTTCCAACGTCGTAGGTATTGTTTGCTAACTCCGGCATCATGTAGGTGCGTGTCTGATTTGTAAATCTGAAGTCGATTCACTTTTTCCTGTCACCTTGATTAAATATTCTGAAAAATTAACGTCAGAACTTATGTTGAAGAAGGTTGTGTCACATTAACTGCTCCAACTACCTTTCATGTTCCTAGCAATCTACTTCAATTGTGAGTAAATTGGTCAGGTATGGTTTACAGGAGTAATGTTGTTGTTGTTGTTGTTGTTTTAAGGGGACTAAACAGCTCGGTCATCAGTCCCCTGTTCCTAGCTAAGAGGCCTCTGTCAAGAGTATAAAAAGTAAAACACAGTTTCGAAGATGAAAACTCACAAATGGGGTAAGCTGACATTGGAGAATTCGCTGACAACACAAAAGGAAGAGACACAATAGGGAAACGAAGTCGAGATCTAAGCTAAGAAAATCACGGCTGGCTGATCACAGAGAAGAAACAGGATGAGCCAGCCACACTTCACACACTAAAAACCCCTCGGTAAATTACAGAAGGGTCTTAAAAGGGTTTAAAATCGCTGGATAGGTGGGGACCTGAAGAATCAGGCTATAGTACCCACCACTAGATGGAGTTGTAAAAACCAGCTGCGCGAATAAAACTAAAAACAGAATGAGCCGTGGAGGCATCGTCGCCTAAAACTAAAGGTAGCGCGTCTGGTAGGTTAAAAGACTGGCGCAATGTAGCTAAAACTGGGCAGTCCATCAGAAGATGGACGACTGTCAGCGCTGCTCCACACCGACACACAGGTGGGGCCTCACGGCGGAGGAGATGACCATGGGTCAGCCAGGTATGCCCAATTCGGAGGCGGCAGAGGACAACTGACTCTCGACGTATGGGCCGCAGTGAAGACTTCCACAGAGTTGTGGAGAGCTTCACTGCTCGGAGCTTGTTTGTTCCACTCATGGTAGACCATTCGGCACTCCAAGCATCACGCACCTTCTTGTGCAATGATAGCCTGAGGTCTGATTCCATGACGCCAATGGTGAAGGGAGGCGCAGTGGTGGGCTGTTTGGCCAACTGGTCAACACGTTCATTCCCCGGTATGCCGACGTGGCCAGGGGTCCACAGGAAGACCACACATCGGCCAGATTGGCCAAGAGAGTAAGTAGTGTCTTGAATGGACTGCACTAATGGGTGACGAGGGAAGAACTGGTCGAGTGCCTGCAAGCCACTCAGGGAGTCACTACAGATGACAAATGAACCCCTGGGGCAGGCTCGGAGGTGTTCTAGAGCCTTGAGGATAGCGACCAGCTCTGCAGTGAAGACACTACTTTCACGGGGCAATGAATGTTGTTCGACATGGTCACCATGGAGACATGCATACCTAGCACGACCATCAGCTAGGGACCCATCAGTATAGATGGCTTCAGCACCACAGAAAGAATTGAAGAGATCCAGGAACTGGTGTCGGAGTTGCGTTGGAGAAACGGAGTCCTTTGATCTATTGGACAGATCCAGACAAAGCTGCAAACGGGGGATGGACCAAGGAGGGGTTTGAAAGGAATAGTCGAAAGTGGCAGGGAGTGGTTGGGATTCGAGGGACGAAAGTAGAGAACGAACGCGGACCGATATTGGGTAACCCGACCGAGGTCGTCTTGGAGGGATAGGGAGTGCAGCGCCTGGAAAAAGAAGCCGGTGGTTCGAATGGTGTGGCAAGGCCTTAAATGGGCAACGTACGAAACCAGCAGGTGCTGCCGGCGGAACCGCAGAGGAAGGACCCTAGCTTCAACTAGTAGGCTTGTCACAGGGCTCGTGCGGAAAGCCCCTGTCGCCAAACGAACTCCAGAATGTAAGACTGGGTCTAATGTTTGCAGTGCTGAAGGTGCAGCCGAATCATATACTACGCAGCCATAGTCTAGGCGCGACTGGATGAGCGCCTTATAAAGTTGCAGGAGCGTTGGGCGTGACGCTCCCCAAACAGTATGGCTTAGACAGCGTAGAATATTAAGGTGTCGCCAGCACTTTTGTTTGAGCTGGCGAAGGTGTGGCACCCAGGTGAGACGGTTGTCGAATAACATGCCTAAGAAACGGTCGTCTCTTCGACACGCAGCAGGTCATCAGCGAGATACAGTTCGGGTTCAGGATGGACGGCCCGACGCCGACAGAAATGCATCACCCGGGTTTTCGTAGCGGAAAATTTAAAACCATGAGTAAACGCCCACGACTGCGACTGCGCCTTTCGAATAGCTATCTGCAACCGCCGTTCAGCAACGCCGATGCTAGTGGAGCTGAAATACATGCAGAAGTCATCGGCATACAACGAGGTGTAAACCGATGACCCCACAGCAGTAGCAAGACCATTGATAGCGACCAAAAATAAAGGGACGCTAAGAACGGATCCCTGTGGGACACCGTTTTCTTGATAGTGAGGGGAGCTGAACAGGAACCAATACGAACACGAAAAGACCGTTGCGCGAGAAAATTCTGTATGAATACAGGAAGCGGACCGCGTAAGCCCCAGTCGTACAGCGTAGACAGTATGTGGTGGCGCCAGGTGGTGTCATACGCTTTTCGCAGGTCAAAGAATACAGCAACCAGATGTTCGCGGCGTGTAAAGGCTGTACGGATGGCCGACTCCAGTGACACGAGATTATCGATAGCGGAGTCCCCGGTCCTCAAGGATCCACATAAGCCTCCGACTCACCATCCGTTCGAGGAGTTTACACGGAACGTTGGTGAGGCTGATTGGGCGGTAACTATCAGCCACCTGTGGATCAGCCCCAGGCTTCATCACTGGGATGATGATGCTATACCGCCATTGGGACGGGAAGACACCCTCAACCCAGAGACGATTCAGCAAGGAGAGAAGTTGGCGTTTAGAGTCCGCTGATAGATGTCGGAGGAACTGACTATGAATGCGGTCGGGTCCAGGGGACGTGGCTGGGCATGCGGCAAGGGCGCTTTTGAACTCCCATTCGCTGAAAGGGATGTTGTAGATTTCCTGGCGTCGCGTTCGAAAGGATACCTGTTTCGCTCTGTGCGCTCCTTAAGGGCGCGGAAATCCGCATCATATGCAGCGGTCGCTGAGGTGCGAGCATAGTGGTGTGCCAAATGCTCTGCTATTGTGTGAGGGTCAGTGCAAATTGTACCCTGAATGCTGAGGCACGGAATTCCCACTAGTGGGCGGTGGCCAAAGAGGCGTCGAACTTGCGACCATACCCGTGAAGGCGATGCTCGGGAGCCGATGGAGGCGACATAGCGCTCCCAGGAGGCCCTCTTGCTTTGCTGGATCAATCGCCGCGCCCGTGCACGGAGACGCTTGAATGCAACAAGATGTTCAACACAAGGGTGACGTCGGTGGCGCTGTGGTGCTCGCCGACGTTCCTGAATGGCCTCAGCTATCTCCGGCGTCCACCAGGGCACTGACTTACGGTGGAGTGATCCAAGTGAGACGGGTATAGTGTTCTCAGCAGCAGAAATGATGGAATGTGTGACCTGCTGCACAGCGGTATCGATATCAGCCAGAAGAGGAGAGGGAATCACAGCGGCTATGGAATATGCTGGCCAGTCGGCCCTATGGAGGGACCAGCGAGGCAGACGGTCAGCAGGTGGACACTGTGGGAGCGACAGGAAGATAGGGAAATGGTCGCTGCCACACAGGTCATCGTGGACCCTCCAAGTGAAGTGCGGAAGCAGGCTTGGGCTACAGACAGACAGATCTATGGCAGAGAATGTACCGTGTGCCACGCTAAAGTGCGTAGCAGCACCTGTGTTCAGGAGGCAGATGTTCAGCTGCGTCAGTAGAGTCTCAACATCTCTACCCCGTGCCGAAGTCTGTGTGCCACCCCACAAAGTGTGGTGGGCATTGAAATCCCCCAAAAGAAGGAAGGGTGGGGGAAGTTGGGCGACCAAGGCAGCGAGGTCTACAGGAGAAACAACCTCATCAGGTGGTAGGTAGACCGAACATATGGTAATGTCTTGCACTGCCCGGAGCCGAACAGCAACCGCCTCTAGTGGCGTTTGAAGAGGCACGGCAGCGCTCGGGACAGTGGCTAGGACATAGACGCAGACTCCACCGGAAACTCTGCCATAGATAGAGCGATTTTTAAAATAGCCCTGGTAGCCTCGAAGGGCAGGGGACCGCATCGCTGGAAACCATGTTTCCTGAAGAGCGATACAGAAAGCAGGTGTTTGGCTGAGAAGCTGTCGTAGCTCAAGCAGGTGGTGGAAAAGCCACCACAATTCCACTGGAGGATGATGTTATCTCCTGGCTGTACCGCCATGATGAATAAAGGAGCAGATCAATCCATTGGATCGTCTGCTACCACGCGCTCTGAATCCACAGAACCAGAGATCTTGTCTGGGGAATCAGTAATTGCGAGATCCTCAGGAGACGCGAGGATCTCGACTTCATCCTCTGAAGAAGAGGATGTGGGTGGTTGTGGCTTTGAAGCCACCGAACATTCTTTTTTCTTGTATCTCTTCTTCTTCTCCTCTCGCTGGCCCTTTGGTTTGCTGGGCCGTGAGGGCTTCCCAGAAGCGGCATCCGGGACGGAAGAAGAGCAAGAAGCTCTTCGACCGGCAGGTTGTGGATCTATAGGCCGGTGGCCAGGATCCTCCGGAGCGCTCTGAGTAGCCGCGGAAGGGGGTGTCCCAAGGGACCCCTTGTCAGCGAGAGGGGCCGGAGAAGGCTTCTCCTTCTCCGGCTTAGAGGTGGGGACTCGCGTCCCCGACGACTTAGCGGGTGTTGCTCCCACGGTGAAAAGTGTGGGAGCCACCGAAGAGGAAGCGCCCCCAGCTGGTAAGGGGGCAGGGATATATTGTTGGTCCTGGGAGCCCACTGGTACAGACTGAACTGGCTGAATCGAAGGCACAGTGGTGGATGACTGTGAGACTGTTGTGGCATAGGTGTTGACCTGGCGCACAGGGTGGAGCTTATGGTACTTCTTCTTTGCCTCTGAGTACGTCAGTCGGTCTCTGGTCTTGTATTCAATGATCTTTCGTTCTTGGTGCAGAACTGTGCAGACAGGCGAACAAGGGGAGTGATTTTGGCCACAATTAACACATACTGGAGGAGGGGTGCAGGGGACGTTCGGATGAACCGCACGTCCACACTCCCTACATGTTGGGTTGGCATCACATCGGGAGCTCATAAGGCCAAACTTCCAGCATTTAAAACAGCGCATAGGGGGAGGAACGTAGGGCTTTACGTCGATCCGGTAAACCATCAACTTGACCTTCTCGGGCAATGAGTCACCCTCAAAAGCCAAGATGAAGGCACCGGTCGTGACCCTATTATCCTTCGGACCCCTATGGACTCGTCGAATAAAATGTACTCCCCGCCGTTCTAGGTTGGCACGCAATTCGTCATGCGACTGCAGCAAGCGGTCTTTATGGAAGATGATTCCCTGTTCCATATTTAGGGTCTTGTGCGGCGTAATGGTAACGGAAACATCACCCAGCTTGTCACAGGCAAGCAGTGCCCGTGACTGAGCTGGGGATGACGTCGTTATTAAGACAGACCCTGACCGCATCTTAGACATCCCTTCCACCTCACCATACTTGTCCTCCAAGTTTTCGACGAAGAACAAGGGCTTAGTCGTCTTAAAAGAGTCTCCATCAGTGCGGGTGCAAACTAGATATTTAGGGGCATAAGCCTCACCCTGCTTTCTTGCCCGACGTTCCTCCCATGGTGTAGCCAGGGAAGGGAACGTTTGGGGATCGTACTCTGCAGCATTGTACTCGTTTCTTCCACGCTTAGAGAGACCAGGTTTGCGTGTGGCGACGCAATTGATTGCTCGTTTCATGTCTGTCCCACGAGCAGCTAGGGAACTAAAGGTCCACCCAGGTAGAGCCCCGCTTGCCTGGGTAAGCCTTATACAACTGAGGTGCGGCAGGTTCCTCAGAGGTTGCTCGCTAGCGGCTGTTCAACCTCAACAGCCATGCATCTCCTCGGCACGTAGCACACCTTGAGATTGAGGTTTTTTTTTTAAAGAGGTTTGTACCGTCCCCGCGACCCGGGCGATTAAGCCAAGATCCCCGGGCTCTGAAACGTACAACGTTCCACCGTCGCGCCGAACGATGGTCGTTGAAGCACGCACAGAGCTTACGGTGTAGCGGACTGTTGGCGCGACACAGCCCACAGCTCAGGACCCCGGGTTCGCCAAGCCCGTACTCAGCAAATTAATGCTGAGCCCCTGAGGGGCAGGAGTAATGTCTACCTGTATAATATTCACTTTCCAAAGAGGTAGCTCTTTTAGAACTCGGTTTCAGTTTTGTTGATTAAGCTGTATCTTATCAAGTCGTCTCGTTACTTCTTTAATTTAACCGGTTACTGTCAAACCAAACCCACGTGTCAACTGTCTCCTGGCAGCCTCACGGCAGATGTCACAGCCATCTACTTCAAGACTCTTACGTTACATCGCAAGCAAATGGAAAGAAAGTCTGTGCAGAGAATCTAAGGAACCAGAATAAAACGGATTTGTATTTTGTTTATCTTTGCATCAAGCATTAAGGTAATATGAAGAACTTGAGAATATGCAGAACTGCCCAGTTCCTCATTTTTGTTTAAGATTCAAGAGGCCTAAATTCAAAGCTTGCTTGTGAAAATACTATTTGATTAGATACTGCACTGCAACGATGTTTTGGTATATTTTCCATAATAGCTGCTCATTTTTTTAATATTCCTTGAATGTGGACCGAATAAGACAAGACTGAATAAGTTGATGAGCATAAGTCATCAATTCAAAAATGTTCCAATGTTTGTATAGTCTATGGGACTTAACTTACAAACTACTTATGAACTACTTACGAACTAGGACGGCACAAATATCCAGGCCCGAGGGGGATTCGAAGCCCCGACCGCAGTGGCCGTGCAGACCGTGACTGGAGCGCCTCAGTCTCCTCGGCCACCGCGGCCGGCTCATCAATTCATCTCTATTTTTCAATGCTGTTATCTGCTGTCAGACTGAAGCCTTTGCGTGGCATGACTAAAAGAGGTATGAGGATGTTGTGGGCTGCCCAAAACGTTCTTCCTGTTGCCTGGCAAAAGTTTTTACGACGCTAGGCAACTCTGATCGTTCACTCAGTTCCAGTATTTGTGTTATTTTCCAACATTCGTGAGGACACAAGATTAGTCATTGCATTTAAATGACAGCGTCATACTGAATTTAATTTTCGACTACAGGGAGGTCGTCCCCTGTTTAAATAATAAACATTAAAGTTCAGGTACGCACTGTGACTTGATAAAAACATACGAACTAATGGCAATGGCAATTTAAATGAATGGCTTTTCTGAAAGTAAAAGCCGCGGTGGAGTAGCCAAGCGGTCTAAAGCGTCTCGCAGCGGAGCGCGCGGTTGCTCGCCGTAGAGGTTCGAGTCCTCCCTGGGGCATGGGTGTGTGTGTTTGTCCTTAGGTTAATTTACTTAGGTTTAAGTAGTTTGTAAGCTACGGACTGATGACCACGCAGTTTGGTCCGATAGATTTACAAACATTTGAACATTTGAAAGGAAAAGGATCGAGATTTAAGCTACAAATACCAGTGTTAACCATCGTTAGAGTGCAATTTGATTGGATCAACAACAATGACAATTTTTCGCCTCTAATATAGTCTGTGTTAGTGTAATAAAATGCTCATCATTCAGAAACAGGAGGTCTGATCCTTTGATATCGAGTATGAAATACACATCGCAACCTTTCTTGTGGATAAGCACTCAGCAACACTAAAATGTTCCACATATGCAGGATGATGAATGGCAGCAGGCGGGCCGGCCGCGGTGGCCGAGCGTTCTGCGGCGCGTCAGTCATAGTCTGCACGGCCACTACGGTCGGGGGCTCTAATCCCCCCTCGGGATATTTGTGCCGTCCTTAGTGTTAGCTAGTTCATAAATAGTTTGTAAGTTTAGGGACTAATGACCCCGTAGTTAAGTAAGTCCCATAAGTTCTACAAACATTAAAATTTGGCAGCAGCGCTTTGGGAAGAGGGTGAGGTAGCGCACTGCCGCCACCGCTGCTGCTGTCGGCGAATGGGGCGCGGAGAGCTCTGCCGCGTGCTGCGTCCAGAGGCAGCAATGTTATTGGGCCGCAAAGTGAAATGTGTTATCGATATGCTCCCATTACACTTGTGGCATCGGCATTCACGAGGTATGTGAAATAAAAAACTCTGTCCACAGGTGATTTCGATTGCCAACCCCAGCACTTGCAAGTCACTCACTTTACCGCGTGACTACAGTTGTAGTTGTCCCAAACCTGTTGTAACTGAACACGAGCGGAATGCATGAACTGCCGCAGTCTACAGAGTTGCCTTATTGTGCAGGTAGCCGGACTTACAGCGTATCAGCGCGGTCACGTTGATAATCTCATGTCACGATGGCCGCGGACTTAGGCTAAAATGTTTGTTAAGCTTAAGGGACTTAACTGCGGGGTCATCAGTCCCTAAACTTACAAACTACTTATGAACTACTTACGAACTAATCCATGCCCAAGGGGGGATTCGAACCCCCGACCGTAGTGGCCGTGCAGACCGTGACTGGAGCGCCTCAGTCCCCTCGGCCACCGCGGCCGGCCGACAATAGCTAACGACAATACTGATGCCAAATCGAGCTGTACATACTTTGAAAGGCCTCGCGGTTCACAATGCTCGTTGCAGCTGACCGATTTAGTGAACTTAGCCTGTCAGACACTCTGTGTATTTACTTGAAACACCACATCACTGCCCTTGAGTGAAGTGTTTGAGAAGAATAATCAATTGACTTTTTAGACAGCACAAGAAATTAGTTCGCCCAGCAACATTGTACATAAAGTGCGGAAGCGTGACATGAGAATAATGTTTTCAACAATGAATTTACTGTTTGTCCAAATTAACTGATATTTAACACGTCTTACTTTGTGTGAATATTGCAGCCTTTGTTAATATTACAGATAGTTTTCTTCACACGTTATACATACACAGGGGATTTATTGCTGCTGCGAAGTAACCAGCTTCCTTATTACTTTATTTACTGTTATTCACTGTGCTTCATTCATTAGTAGACGGTACATAGTATGCAGACAATTATCTATCCTGGTACTTACAGTTGCAGTAATTACATGTCCTGTCTGACGTTCAGGTTCATTTACACTTCTGTACTCTAATTTTCACTTAGGAGCTATATTTTCGTCAGTTAGCTATTATAGTATTTAAAGTGTATCAAATTCAACATCGCTTACAGAATGATTTTCATTCTTAACGGAACTGAGAACGAAACCTCTATTCTTGGATATCATTATTGTCTTCCAGCTCTTTGCATTGTAAATGTAATCACATAAAGATAAATATATCTGCTTCTCCTTTTTCCGTACCACTAACCGCTTTAGCACAAGACGTTAACAGCCACCAGTGCTCCTGAAGTTGGAACCGGAAATGAGGACGTGGGTGCCTTCAGAAATGATACAGTTACGGGTCATCCACAGGAGATATCTAAGTTTCAGCTCCCAGTCGGCCTTAACTCCGTGCTACTTGTAATTCGATCTCCAGCGGCCAGTGAGGGGAAGTTAATGGACGTAGTAGTCTTCAGGGAACAGAACTCTGGCTCCGTCTCATTCCTACCATTGCCTTCCACTGACATTTATACCATTTTCGAAAGTTGCGAAGATGATTGGTTGCTAAACATTTATTATGTCATATATTCCCTCATGTTTCAACTCATAATCATATTGAAGGCATGGATCGTTGCTGCTGCGGCAGAGCGGCCGAGCGGATTGAGGCGCTACAGTGCGATGCGCAAGACCGTTCCCCGTCGGGGGTTCGAATCCCCCGTCGGTCATGGATGTTTGTGCTGTCTTTAGTATAAGGTAGTTCATAAGTTGTTTGTAAGTTTAGGGAGTGATGGTCCCGCAGTTAAGTCCCATAAGCTTCACAAACATATTTCGTTGCTAATTTAACATTCCACCACTGGATTGAAAAATATATAATACTAAGTTATTATACTACATAAATGACAATTGGTAATGAAATCGTACTAACTGTGCTGATTGTCGAAATATATACCGTCTTTGATTCTAGTTCATATCTGATATATCAGAATGCCTTACCATTAAGTACGCGTGTAAGTAACACGGTAGTAGGGAAGTTAGCTGAAGTCAAAACTGCTCTACGAACTTATGCAAGCTGGTTGAATAATTGCGTCGGAATATAAATTAACTTGTAACAAATACCAAGAGTAACACACGCTCTCTCTCTCTCTCTCTCTCTCTCTCTTACTATTAAAAATCGTCAACATCAGTACACTCCCACGATTTCGTAATAAAACATCAATAACAAGATGTATGTCAAGTACTACATAGCGTCAAAGACCAACGTTCAAAGAAAGTGGAAAATTCCTTACTAAGAGCAACAATGGTGCAGAAAAAACCTACTAACAACAACTGTAGTATGCTGGTCAGTTAGAGCATGAAGGAATGCGAGACTGTTGAAATTAACAAAAATAGTAATAAATAAAAAAAGCGAACAAATAGAAAATTTGTAGCGTAAACGACTACTGTTAGCAACGTACTACAATGATGTCGAGATGAACAAATTACTATAGGACACTAAGGTTCTTTCTAATCGGAAAATAGCTTCATATTAGTGTATAAAACCGTTAGTGTCGCAGTGAGTGAAAGACACTCGGGATTTCGGCTAACTCCGTCAGTGATTATTGAAAACATCTTTACTTCGCTACTAAAAAATGTAAAATTGAAGCTCGTGTAGATTTTTCCGTAAAATATTGTTAAGGTTTTGTTGGTATCTCCTTCTTACATAAAACTCCGTAAAGATGAAGGTTATATCGTATTCTAAACATCAATTTCTGAGTAACGTTTCCTATCACTTTGCATTCGTTACCCTCACGAGAAATTTTAAATTAATAATTTTAGCTAAATAATGCATTTAGCCAGTGGCGCAAGAGAGTGAGAAGGTAACGAAAATCCCACGTGGAGCGTAAAAGCTGTATCTTAAGTCGCCTATGTAGGTCAATTTCCATTTGTTTCCTGTCTTGACGGACTGTAAGTGTCCTGTTGTGATCTTGGTTAAACAAATTAAGATAATTTGTGCAGGTGTTTGAATGGGATATGTCTAAGTGTGTTTCTGCCTCCTATTTCCCGCAATAACACACTCAATCTCGTCAGCCCTTTCTCTCGATTTTTCTTTTTATTGTATTTGCAACTTTCACTGCCTGTCTGCCATTGCCTATGTCCCATTATTTCTCTCACATTGTCGCTGTATCTATCTTTCTCACTATCTATTCATTTACTATTATCCCCTCTCTACACACGTCTTTGCAGGTGGATAGTTCTGGCCTGTAAACCCTAGGGTGAGAAACTTTAACATGTGGATGAAAGGGATATGGAAAATGTGGTGTCACACAAGTACAAAGTGCGCGCCACCTACTTTCGCCGCGCGCCGCCATGCACGCACGGCGCGGCGTTCTCACGACGACAGCCACGAGCGCCCTCTGCTGCAACCCCGCTCGTGGCCACCACGGAAAGACACCGGTCACTTGGGACTGAGATAGCAACCAGTTAGGACCTTCGTAATCAGATAGGCACCAGTGAAGACTTTGCTATCGTACAGGCACTAGGCAGGCCTCTAACAACTATGTATCAACATTCTGCAGTACTATGTAAAAGTTAAGTATTGTTACATTCTGTGCAATATATATCTCTTTCTAATTTACTCTAGTGTTTATAGTTTCTGGCTGCTCCCCTCCGTACCTGCACCAGCGGGCTATCCTTATTCCTGTGTCGGTCTTATTCCACTCGGCCACCGACACCTACGACGAGGCTGGGACACAAAAGCGGCGACGAAGTTGGGACACAAAAGAAAAGTGTCAATAATAATCTTTATAAAGTTAGCCGGCTGGAGGATCTACACCCCCAAAGCTAGTTTATGGTCTCCAATGATCTCTCTTTTACATTTACAGTCTTCTCTCTCTTTTACGTCCACTGGTACTATCGCCTTCCATTTAGAGTAGATTAGAGAAAGATGCCACACATAAGGTTTGGAGGATCAAAAGGCGAGTTAGAATTGAAGTTTCGGATCGGGAGGCAGTTACTGTTCACTAAGGAGCTTTGTCTATTGAAAGGCCTGTTGGTTTACGCTGGCATAAGTAATTACAGTATATGCGTTTTAATTATTCGTATAAACTGTTTTTTAGGCATATCATTTTGGGCGACAGGGTGAGATGTCAGTTATATTGGAGGGAGATTGCAGCTCTAGTTTTGTAAACTCATGTTACAATATAAGTGCATAAATAATTAAGAAAGCTACTGTAATATGACTGTAAAGAGTAAAATACAAAATAAACATTTATATTCATTTAAGAATAGCAAATAACAAGAGTGCATCCATTTGTGATTCGAATTCATTTGCACAATTATTGCAAACGTTCTCTTACTCTGAACAGATTTAATGCGACTTTCATTGCAAATAACACACTGAAAACATTGCTAAAAGGACTGAGGAGGATTGCCTTGTTTAATGTTGTGAAGTGCAGGGGATGTGGCTCGAGCTGCAAACAATGCAGAAACCAATTCCCAAATGGAGAAGGAGTAGTTGTAATAGTGGACTGGAAGTCCAATAGGCCCTTCCAGAAACAACTCTGAGAATCTGGAAAACTGTATCCGGACTGGTAGTGGCAGTAACTGTGCAAGACGTGTCCGCTAAAGTCTGGGAAATGTCTCATGGGCTGGTGTGGAGAGTACCAAACCCATTACAGCAGCCCTTTCCCAGATATCGTCCTAATGGTCTCCCTCAGTTCTGAAATCTTCGGAAAACGATTAATGAAATCAAGGAACTTTAATCATGGCCACTTTTTGCCCTTACGAATAAACTGCTGACATTATGCTTGCCATCCGAAAGGCAGCGATGTCCTCTTCAGTCGGTTGACAGCTGAACCGACCCAGAGCCACCTGCCTGGTCCTGACAGCGGGCCTCCTCATTCCACCAAGGGATGGGCTGCCTTTTCATTCATCCTGAACACTTTGGAATGGCTGCATCCGAATCGTGTTTGATCGTTTTTGAATATGAACCACCCATTCGTTGACACTTAAGCGACGATGAAACAACGCAAGTGGACTGTTATGTTCAACTGAGGTAAAGTGAAAAGACAATCAATCGACGACGCACATGAACTTATACTACAACAGCTTGTAGGGGGAGTGAAGAAGGCCGTGGCGGAGTGGCCGAGCGCATTGAGGCATTTAGGGCCTGATGACCACGTAGTTAAGTCCCATAAGCTTAGCAAACATCTGAAAAAATAGACACATTTCCTTTAGCTCTCTCGTAACAAGAGCCGTCCTTTTTGTGGAGATCATAGTCACGTATTTCATGGTTGCAGAAGTTTTGAAGTTTGTATCCTGGAGACAGATACACTACCCTCAGTCAACAAACACAGTTCCTACACATGTGTCCTCAATCCCGAGAAGCTCCACTCTAGCATGGGAGCCATCTATTAAGGAGTTTACATCTGCACCCTCTATTTCCACCGAGGCGGGGGCATCCAGCAGGGTGAAAGTTCAGTCTTGGGGTGGGACGTTTGCCCGGGTCTGATATCCAGCTCGACGACCTCGGGATCTCAGAGAAAGCATCAGGAATGGTAGCTTCGACACAGTCTACGAATGTCGTTGCTGAATAATATTTTCACTTTGCAGCGGACTTTGAGCTCTGGAAAGTACGAGAAAAAGTACTGCCAGAAGTAATGCTTTATGGACGGACCGTGAATCGTACCGCGTAGCGCAATCGGTACAGCAGTTGACCGGGAAAGGCAAAGATCCTAGGCTGGAATCCCGGTTCCGGCATTCAGCTTTAATCCTCCATGAAGTTTTCAATTTCGTTAGCGTGTTCACCTGTGATTGGGCTTGCTCGTTGCCTTTTAGTGGCTGCAGTGGACATAGTGAAAACTTGCCGCGGCGGAACGGCCGAGAGCAATGAGACGCGAAGTCGTTCCCCTTCGGAGGTTCGAATACCCCCTCGGGCATGGATGTTTGTACTGTCTATAGTACAAGTTAGTTCATAAATAGTTGGTAAGTTTAGGAACTGATGACCCCGCAGTTATGTTCCATAAGCTTTACAAACACTAGAACATTTGTTAGAAACATCTGTGTCGGATTTGGGGGAGGGCCTGCAATAACAGGTAACTTGGCCTCTCCAATGGCGGTACCCAAAGAGTTTTCAGCTGTTGTCAGGGACGTACAAGCTTTGCAGCTCTTTCTGCTTTAGACGTGCACTAGCAACGACAAATGTTGCCACAATCTGTAACGATACATAGTAAAAATAATATTTTTATCGATCAGCGACGCTTGTCGCAGTGTTTCCCTCCTTCTCGAAATATTTTATCTGTGAAAAGCTTTCCCCGTTTCTTCCGGCGTGTCGAGAGGACGGAACCGCGAACAGACACTCTCTTGTTTCAGGCTATTTAAATGTTCAAATGTTTGTAGAGCTTATGGGACTTAACTGCAGGGCCATCAGTACCTAAACGTACAAACTACTTATGAACTACCTGATACTAAGACGACACAAACATCCATGTCCGAGGGGGGATTCGAACCCCCGACCGTAGCGGCCGTGCAGACTGAGACTGTCACGCCGCAGACCGCTCGGCCACTGCGGCCGGCTTGAGGCTATTAAGTGTGCACATGTACGCAGACTGCTTTATGATGTAAGTGTGAGTGCTATTAAATTTTAATATACCCTCTTTTGATAAGAGCACTGTCTCCGCCCTGTTTTCAATTAATAATGGCCCGTCTTTTCTTATGCATTTTCTTTGAGATTTTCATCCCCTCGATATTCCGTCGTAATATGATGCTCAGACGCCATCACTTTAGCTTCGTGTATTGCCTTGATTAAATCCCGATCAGTTACTTAAAATTATTACCTTCTCTCTTTTTTAGAACCTGCATTCGTATTAACAGTTTCGAGAAGTCCTATAGATTTTTGTGTTTGTAATTGCCTTATCAAACTTTAGTACACGGTCCGTCAGCAATGACTTACGAGGCGAACAGTCTGAATATTGTTTTACTGCGAAAAGTATCATAAGGTTTATCTAAACCATTCAACCGCTTATCAGTTTCAGCTGCTGTGATCAACATTTCCAGAAAGAAGCTATAATGGGTACTTTCCGTAAGTTTTCTCTGTAACGTTATGTTAGGGTGTTGCCTCAATCCCAGTCTGTATTCCGCCATTTCATTCTATTCAATCATTTCGTGTATTAATTTCATCCACCCTTGTATAAAGTATTTAATCAGATTTTTCTATTATCGAAATTTTTACACAAATCCTTAATCTTTTAATTGCGTAGTTTAACTTTAATGCGTATAGGCAACAACACAAAAGAACTGTTACAAATCACTAATAGCCTCCGTTTGTGTAGCGGCGTCTACATTAGCAACCGGTTTTTGTAGCCGGCCGCGGTGGCCGAGGGGACTGAGGCGCTTCAGTCACGGTCTGCCTGCACGGCCACTACGATCGGGGGTTCGAATCCCCCCTCGGGCATGTATATTTTTGCCGTCCTTACTTGTAGGTAGTTCATAAGTAGTTTGTAAGTTTAGGGACTGATGACCCCGTAGTTAAGTCCCTTAAACTTAACAAACATTCGAACATTTTTGGTTTTTGTAGAGCAGAAACAAAAGAGGTGGCAAATGGAGAAGGCTGCATGGCCTTAAACATATTTCTGGCCTTTGCATATGATGTGTGTCTAGTCGTCCTAATCTCCTGGATTTTCTTCTCCTCGCGGTACAAAATGTTCAGAGGTTTCTAAATCTATGGGACTAACCTTCTGTGGTCATCTCTAGTCTTACAAACTACTTAAACTGACTTAAGGACAAAACACACAACCATGTCCAAGGAAGGCCACGAACCTCACTGTATACATTGCAATCACAACTCCGAATAGGCTGATCCCCAGAACAGTTCACACACTTAGCAGGTGGTACGCAGTCGGCACCGTCACAGGCTGCTTTTACACATTTGTCACTTCAACAGTGTCTTTTCTCATGCAGTGGAGGTGTGCCAAAGGCGCTCACATTTAAAACACCAAATTCAGTTCGGGATATAAGCCCATACGTTCGACCCAAGATAGTCGACTTTGAAATATGCAAGTACCCCTCCTAATACTAAACCTATACTGGAGTTGTAGGCGTACTTAGGAGTCCGTAGAAGATGGTTGCCAATTATGGGGCTTTATTGCTATCTCTCCATAATACAATGTAGAACAATTTTAATTTTACTGAGGATACTGAGAGCCTATTCCTACTTGGCCGGTACGGATTAGGTCCTAGCGCCGACTGACTAGAGCGCCGCGCAGCCGAGACCCCTACCAACTTTCGTGTGTCGTCGTACAGGTTCGGAAGTGTTCGTTAAAGTTCTAGTTATTCATTTATTTAGTTAAATGAACAATATTAAACAAAGTAACATTATCAGCACCGACTTTTGATGACCCCTAGGCTGCTACAACAACCTGTATGCCACCAAACATTGTTAAATGGTAAATAATAATAAATTAAGAAATTATAACTTCGCGACATACTTTTGGGACTTCCCCGGCTTATAGGCGCGGCGGTCGCAACGGAATATCTCACGGCAGCAGAGATCTGGAGCTTTGGTTACCCCACCTCCTCGGCTGACGCCACATGGTGGGTCTCGGCCGTGGGCAACTATAACGGCTCCTGCTGTCAGCGAGCTGCCTAGCCGTGCCTAAAGAAGTATTTGTCGTCGGCTCGCGCACAAAATCTGTCTAATAATTAAATAAATAAAATGAAGTAAAAAATTATACCTCCATATAGAACCCTCACAAATAATCCGGAAAATTGGGGCTCTTGCTGGTGAGGATGAATCAGTCAGATTTTGTTAACTTCCCATCCATCTTCTCCATTATGCTTTGGAAATTAACGATACCGTCTTTAGACCACTGACTTTAAAGTTATCTAGTTCGAATATCCAGTAGATCGTGACACGTAACTAGGCTGTTGAGGGAGTACTGCCCGATGTCGGCAGAAATGCATTACCCGGGTTTTCGATCCAGAGAACTGAAAACCGTGGGCAAACGCCCACGACTGCAGCTCCATCCCGCCGCGATGCTCAACAACACATTTAGCTAACTCGGGGTTTGCTGATTGGTGCGAAGCAGATAACTCCACCAACAGTTCCCTATTAAGCATGCTCTTCAAGGATCTTAAATCGCCAGCTATACTGTCGAGTTCCCTTGAAAGGAAAAAGTGGGCACCATCTCGAAACCACAGTGTTTCCTTTTCATGACCATAAATAATCCTATTGAGCGGAGGTCGCATCTTCACCCTCGCACTGAACACGACATTTCTTTTGGTTGGTTGGTTGGTTTTTCAAAGGGACTAAACGACAAAGGTTATCAGTCCCTTGTTCCAAGTGAAAGAGTACAGGGATGTTCGCTAAAAAGGACTGTAAGACTATATGATATAAAGCACCAAGGAAAGGCGTTAACACATCAAGGAATAAAAGCAGCAAGGAAAGAACACCGAGAAAGGAGAGATAGAATTAAAAACGATACCTGAGGATCTGGGCTCGGTGATCACAGTAAGAAAAGCAAAACATCCGGCCACTCTGTGACACAGTAAAACCACCTACCTAAAAGTGCTAGGTAGGCGGGGGATAAATATACACCGAAAACCCGATAGAAGTCATATCGAATTATATAATCCAATCACGCGGATAAAATTTAAAACTCTATCAACCATACAGGCATCGTCTGCTAAAACCGACCTCACGGCGTCAGTGAGGTTAAAACCGCGCCTCTGGGCATTGAGGTGAGCGCATTCCAATAAAATGTGGGCTACTGATAAATCGGCGCCACAGCGGCACTGAGGTGGGTCCTCACGACGGAGAATGTGACCGTGTGTCAACCAAGTGTGGCCGATACGGAGCCGACAGAGGACGACAGCGTCCCTGCGAGGGGCTCGTACAGAGGACCTCCAGAGGTTCTTTGTCTCCTTGATAACCCGTAACTTGTTGGGGATATGGAGGGTTCGCCATTCTGTATCCCAAAAACCGCAGGCTCGACTTCGCAGCATTGAACGTAGGTCAGCAGAGGGTATGCCGACCCCAAGAGGAGGTTTAGTGGTGGCCTCTTTGGCTAATCTGTCTGCCAGTTCATTTCCCGCAATTCCGACGTGCCCCAGAGTCCAGATAAAAACAACTGACCGCCGGCATGTTCCACGGCATGGAGGGATTCTTGGATGGCTATGACCAAGGGATGGCGGGGAAAGCATTGATCTACGGCTGTAAGTCCGCTGAGGGAGTCGCTACAGATGACGTAGGACTCCCCAGCAGTGCAGGTATGAAGGATGTGGTCAAGTGCATGGAAGATGGCTACTAACTCTGCAGTGAAGACACTGCAGCCAACCGGCAAGGAGTTCTGTCCGTTATGCACTGCATGCATGTAAGCGTAGCCAACATCACCACCCACCATCGAGCCATCAGTGTAAATCACTTCTGAGCCCCGTGACACATGAAGAAGAGACATGAATTGGCGACGAATGATCTCTGGGTGAACTGAGAGTTTGGGGGACTGTGACAGTTCAAGGCGACAGTGTGGACAGCGTACACACCATGGTGGAGTACGCGATTGGAACCTGAAGGGGGGCGGGAGTGGAAAAGATTCCAGTTCACAGAGGAGTAAATGGGCACGAACACCAACTGTCATACCCGACATCGGTCGCCTTTGTGGGATAGGTAGTGGCCTGATGGGAAAAAGGAGACGATGGTTGGGGTGATGGGGCAAGCCATGAACATAAGCAATATAGTTACACAGCAGCTGCTGGCGCCTTGTTCATAGCGGTGGAATTCCAGCTTCCGCAAGGAGACTAGTAACAGGACTAGTTCGGAAAGCTCCTGTCGAAAGTCTGACACCACAGTGATGGATTCGGTCCAACAACTGCAGTGCTGATGGCGATGCTGAACCATAAGCAATGCTGCCGTAGTCCAGTCGTGACATAACTAGTGCCTTATAGCACCGTAGCAGCGTACTGAGGTCTGCGCCCCAAGTGGTGTTACTGAGGCAGCGAAGGGCATTAAGGTGCTTCCAGCGCTTCTGCTTGAGCTCACGGATATGAGGAAACCATGTCGGCCGGTCGTCAAATACTAGCCCCAAGAAACGGTGCGTTTCCACCACAATGAGCAAATGGCCATCGATGTAAAGCTCAGGATGTGGATGGGCTACCCGACGCCGGCAGAAATGCATAACGCAGGTCTTGGCAGCAGAGAACTGAAACCCATGGGCGAGGGCCCACGTCTACGCCTTGTGTATGGCTCCCTGCAGCTGTCGTTCAGCAACACGTACACTGCAAGAGCTAAAATATAAACAGAAGTCATCTGCATATAACGAGGTGGAGACCGAGGAACCTACCGCTGCTGCTAGACCATTTATCGCCACTAAAAACAGAGGAACACTCAGGACAGAGCCCTGCGGTACCCCATTCTCCTGTACAAGCAGAGAGCTACAAGAGGTACCGACTTGTACTCGAAACGTACGCAAAGATAAAAAAAATCCGAATAAAAATGGGAAGCGAGCCCTGGAGATTCCACCTATGTAATGTAGTAAGGATGTGATGTCTCCAGGTCTTGTCAAAAGCCTTAGATAAGTCGAAGAAAACTGCCACCAGGTGTTGGCGGTGAGAGAAGGCTGTCCGTATGGCGGACTCAAGGTGGACCAGGTTATCCACAGCTGAGCGCCCCTTTCGGAAACCACCCTCGCATGGAGTGAGGAGACCCCTGGACTCAAGGAGCCAACACAATCGTCCACTCACCATACGCTCCAGAAATTTGCAAAGAATGTAGATGAGGCTGATTGGTAGGTAACTCTTCAACTCATGTTGATGTTGACCAGGTTTGATCACCGGGACTATCAGACTCTCTCGCCACTGTGAAGGGAACATACCAGAACTCCAGATGTGGTTGAAGATAGGCAGAACGTTACGCTGAGACTCAGGTGACAGGTGTTTGAGCATCTGATTATGGATACGATCTGGCCTAGGCGCTGTGTCAGGACAGTGTGCCAGGGCACTGAGAAATTCCCATTCACTGAATGGAGCATTGTACAGTTCAGTACGGCGAGTCGAGAAGGATAAGCGCTGTCGTTCCTCCCGCTCTTTCAGTGCGCGAAAGGCCCTGGAGTAGGCCACAGATGCAGAACTCTGAGCGTAATGCTCAGCAAACAGTTCAGCGACTGCATCTGGATCGGTGTAAAAGGCTCCACTCACAGAAATCCCGGGCACACTAAGAGGACACTGGTACCCATAAACACGTCTGATCTTCGCGCAAACCTAGGATGGAGAGGTACGCGATCCAATGGTAGAGACATACCTTTCCCAACACTCCTGTCTTCCTCGTCTAATCAACTGTCGGGCGCGGGCACGAAGCCGTTTAAAAGCAATGAGGTTCTCCATAAATGGGTGCCGCTTGTGGGGCTGCAGAGCTCGTCTGCACTCTCTAATCGCCTCAGCAATCTCCGGTGACCACCAGGGCACTGTCCGCCGCCGGGCAGATCCCAAAGAGCGAGGGATTGCACCATCAGCAGCAGGTAGAATGGTTGAGGTAGTGCTGCCGATGACCGCATCTATGTTGGAGCGTGTAGGAGAACCAATGATGGCAGCAGAAATAAAAGCATCCCAATCAGCCTTATTCAGCGCCCATCGGGGCGGGCGATCTGGGGCCTGATGCGGGGGTAATGACAAGAAAATCGGGAAGTGGTCACTACCACACAAATCATCGTGGACACTCCAGTAGATTAAGGGGAACAGGCAAGGGCTACACACTGAAAGATCGATGGCCGAGTAAGTACCATATGCCACGCTAAAATGCGTGAGGGCACCGTTGTTTAAAAGGCAGAGGTCGAGTTGAGATATCAAGGACTCGACACCTCTACCACGGCCAGTAATCATAGTACCACCCCACAATAGGTTATGGGCGTTGATATTACCCAATAACTTGTAAGTCGGGGGTAGTTGCGCTATCAGTGCAGCCAGGACATGTTGTGGTACTTCACCCTCAGGAGGGAGGTAGATGTTGCAGAGGGTAATGTCCACTGCAGATCTTACCCTGACAGATACAGCTTCCAAAAGCGTTGATAGTGGAACAGTTGTGCTGTAGACAGAGGTAAGGACGTAGATGCATACGCCACCTGACGCCCTGTCACCGTCTGTGTGGTTCCTATAATAACCCAGATAGCCACGTACGGCAGGGGTGCGCATCATGGGAGACCAAGTTTCTTGCAGGGCACTGCAAAACGTAGGTGAAGTGCTGAGAGCCGCGGTGGAGTAGCCGAGCGGTCTAAAGCGTCTCGCTGCGGAGCGCGCGGTTGCTCGCCGTGGAGGTTCGAGTCCTCCCTGGGGCATGGGTGTGTGTGTTTGTCCGTAGGTTAGTTTACCTAGGTTTAAGTAGTTTGTAAGCTACGGACTGATGACCACGCAGTTTGGTCCGATAGAATTACAAACATTTAAACATTTGAATTTTGAAGTGCTGAGGAGTTGGCGTAACTCAGCTAAGCGGGGGAAAAATCAACCGCAATTCCACTGGAGGATTGTGTTATTGGCATTAAATGCCATGATTGAAAAGATAAAAGAAAAGCTTACTCCGAAGGTTCACCAGTTACCGCCGATTTTGAACCGACTGAGTCCAAGATCATCGGCTCTGGGGAATCGATGAGAGCGAGATTCTCAGGTGAGGTGAGGATCTCTAACTCATCTTCTGAATCAGAAGATGAGGGTAGCTGTGGCTTTCGAGCCATCAAAGAGTCCTTCTTCTTTGTCTTCTTCACTCTTCCCTGTTGCTGCCCCTTCGGTCTGAGGGGCTGGAAGGGCTTCTCGGAAGTGGAGCAGGGTGTGGAAGAAGAGCGAGAAGCCCTTCGACCAGCAGGTTTGGGATACATGGGCCTTCAGCCAGGATCCTCTGAGACACCCTGAGAAGCCTCGGAAGGGGGTGTCCCAAGGAACCCCTTCCAAGCGAGAGGAGCCGGGGGAGGCTTCACCTTCTCCAGCTGAGAGGTGGGGACCGGTGTCCCCGATGTTTGAGGGGTTGATGCTCCCACGGTAAAAAGAGTGGGAGCCACCGAAGAGGAAGTTCCCCCAGCTGGCAAGGGGGCAGGGACAGTTGGGTGGCCCTGGGAGCCCACTGGCATAGGCGGAACAGATGGTAGAACAGGCACTGTAGATGATGACGAGGCTGCCGTGGCATAGGTGTTAACCAGGCGCATAGGGTGGAGATTAAATATTTTCGCTTTGCCTCTGAGTAGGTTAGTCGATCGTGGGACTTATTTTCCATTATTTTCCTTTCCTGGTGCAGAACCGTGCAGGCAGACGAACAAGGGGAGTGATTTTGGCCAGAATTAACACATACTGGAGGAGGAGTGCTGGGGACGTTTGGATGGACAGCACGTCAGGAGGACATATGCCCAAAATTCCAGCACTTGAAACAACGCATAGGGGGAGGAACGTAGGGCTTGACGTCGCACCGGTAGATCATCACCTTGACCTTCTCAGGCAATGAATCGCCCTCGAAAGATAAGATGAAGGCACCGATGGCAACCCTGTTGTCCTTCAGACCCCTATGCACTCGTCGAATAAAATGTACTCCCCGCCGTTCTAGATTCGCACGCAGTTCGTCGTCTGACTGCAACAAAAGGTCTTTGTGAAATATTATTCCCTGCCCCATGTTTAAGGTCTTGTGTGGTGTTGCGCTAACGGAAACATCACCCAGCTTGTCACAGGCAAGCAATGCCCGTGACTGGGCTGGGGATGACGTCGTTATTAATACCGATCCAGAGCGCTTTTTCACATGCCTTCCACCTCACCATACTTGTCCTCCAAGTTTTCCACGAAGAACAAGGGCTTAGTCGTCTTAAAAGAGTCCCCATCAGTGCGGCTACAAACTAGATATTTAGGGGCATAAGCCTCACCCTGGTTTCTTGTCCGACATTCCTCCCATGGTGTAGCCAGGGAAGGGAACGTTTGGGGATCATACTGTTTTGCATTGGAGTTCCTTTTACCTCTCTTAGAGACGCCAGGTTTGCGTGTGGCGACGCTATTAATTGCTCGTTTCATTTTCGTCCCACTAGCAGCTAGGGAACTAAAGGTCCACCCAGGCAGAGCCCCGCTTGCCTGGGTAAGCCTTATACAACTGAGGTGCGGCAGGTTCCTCAGAGGGGACAGTATAAGCCTATGAGGCATTATGATTGGTGGCAGGTTGGTAATGACATTACCATCAGCATTTCATAATTTGAAAATTTAAATGCGTTAGTAATGGATTTTGATATTAGACTGTTTGAACTGGAATGTGTTTTTGAATTTAAAAACGGTAATTCAGTAATTCTTACAAACCATTCCCTTCCACTTTCTTTAACCACCTGAACAAATTCCTGCATATTCAATTTGAAGACTAATATAAGCAGTACCAGGTGTGGATCATATGAGTGTGTTGTGATATTGTGATAACTAGAAGCAGAGGATGTAATGATACATTGACGACATTGTGTATCTTGTTACTTTGTATCTTCCCATCAAAATGTCATTTATGACAGAATGCGACGTTTTGCATGTAAGTGAAAAAGACGACATACTTTTCTACGATCGAGTCCTTTCATGCAAAACTTTGTGATGTACGATTCCGTACGTTCGGGGCAGTAGCAGTCCATTTTCAGAAGGAATTAATGCTACACAACAAAATCTAAAAGATGGATCCCTAGAGATAAATGAAATGTTAGTGGTAATGAGGACAATGAATAGGAAATTCAGAGACAAGAGATTCAATCCCCCCCCCCCTAAAGAAACACGATTTACATTAGTTACTGTTTTGTCAACTTCTTATCACTTACGTGTTGGTGATTATTCGTAGAGAGAAAAAGCTATGTTTCTCTTAGAATGGCAGCGATGAAATCTTTCGCAGGGCGTTGTCGATGCAGGGTCGAGTGGGCTGCTGTTTTGTTAGCGCGTGGCCGTGTTGACACTGCGCTCGGCGCCCTTGGTCGATCATTCTCGTAGTTTCAGAAGTGCCGCTCCTAGCCACCGCCCTCTCAGGGGGTGTGGGTGTTGCTTTTTTCAGGCGCGAGGGTAGCTGAGCCCAGACGTATCGCCTCGCTGAATTTTCCACTGCAGTTCATACGCATCTTTCAGATTACTTCGTGTGCACAATTTTTAGCTTTCCGAATACAGGTGCATCCTATTTGTGACATTTCTTAGTTCGTCCTTTAGGTCATTTCTTACCATGAGGAAACCAATACAGAAAATCTCCATTGTTTTGTTTTGTTACAGTAGCTGCCATGCCATCACATCCATAAAATTTTCCAAGACGATTTTCTTTGTTTCGCTTTCCTTATTTTATTGTGCCTAACATAATCTACCCATATCTGGCTAAGCAAATTTCCTTTATTGAAATTCCGTAGCATTTATTGGTGCTTTTCATAATAAAATGTTCTAATGTTTGTGAACGTACTGGAACAGACTGCTATGGTCATCGGTCGCTAAACGTACAAACATTTTAAACCAGTTTAAATTGAGCTCGACACTCACACCCATGCCCGAGGGAGGCCTCGAATATCCGGCGGGAACGGCCGCGCAGCCCATAACCTGAGAACTTAGATCACTCGGCCATTTCGTGCGGCGGTTGTTTTTCAGTTCATTAATATAGTACAGTTAGTAAGCCTTCATTACAGAAAATCTATGCACACTGGGAATTTACTTAACAGAAAACTTTCACACGTTTGTAAACCTGTTGAACCATACTGCTATGGTCATCAGTCGCTAGACATACAAAATACTTAAACTAACTTCCACTAAGGACAACACACAAACACACCCATGCCAGAGGGAGGACTCGAAACTCCGACGGCGAGCAAACGCACGCTCCGCATCAAAGCGCCTTAGAACGCTTGGCCACTCCACCGCGGCACCAACCAGCAATTTAGTATCCAAATGTGACTCGAGTGATTTCTACCCAATGAGCTATATTTACGTCATGATGTATCCGTCTCTTTTCGTTTCCAACTGTCCTTAGCGTAAGAATTCGTCAGCATTTTTTGTAACTTCACCGTTAATATACTGCTTATATAAGCATTATTTTAGTTTTTTGAAATCAACCTCCGACTACACTACCTTATTTTATTTGTTCTGCTAGTCCATTCTTTCCTGAAGTTCTCTTCAATGAGAAGCAAGCAAGATCATGATGAAAGAGATGTTCTGCCACCAGTCGCAATCTGGCACGGAAATAAATCCAGCGACGATATGTAAAAGTCTATGGAAGACCAGGACACGAATCAGTATTGCCCACATATTGCGAACGGTCGTCCCCACCTTAACATTTTGACTACCTGTGTATGCTTCCTGTTCTATCCAGATCGACATATGTCACACGCAACACACACACACACACACACACACACACACACACACACTTGCACTAAAGACGTATAGTGTCCACCACACACAACCCTCATGAGTCGCAGACTCACCTACTTCCCACTAGAGGTGGAACCTAAAAAAACAAATCCGCAGTGGAGGAATCAGCTGCGGAGAAGGTGCACATGCAGCGGGTAGACAAACTAATATTAACACCTAACGTAGAGAATGTGGTAGCGGCCCCTTATCTGTTAGAGGGTCCACACAACAGGTCAGCAGGGCTGGCTGCCTAGCTGCTTCCAAGGCGCTCACATGGACAAACCTCGTAAGAGTCTAGAGCCAAATAGATTGTATAGATAATAGCAAAAACTCTTCACAGAAACGCGCGACGGCGCTCGCGAACATCTTTTATCAGCGTGAATTGTAAATTAAAACTGGGAGTGAACGGTCGAGTAACACTGTGAAACTCTGAACACTTACATCATTCGTCGGTGTATTTTATAGAAGTAGGCAATGGCTTGAAAAGGTAGTGTATGGGCTACATGCAGCTGTAACAGCTAACTACAAACAGCGATGCACTCCGAAGTCCTTCTTCAGGTTCCCGAAAATTAGAGAAATTTAAATATGATAGTTTAAGAAGGCTGCTATTATGCCTACTGAGATGGCCTACTTTTAATAAACAGTCTTTAATGTATTAATTTACCGATTTTATATGTTCTTTGTAGATACAGGCAGTGAGTTATTCGTAAGCGAAGAGCTGACTTGAATAAAATTTTGAGAATGAAGGGCCCAGAACATTTGAATAAATGCCATGTATTATGCCCCAGACTACTTTGTGAGAAATATTTCAGAAATAATATTTTGTAAAGCCAAGAGTAAATGTAATTAGTCCATTGACTGTAGTCTTAAAATTGTGGTTTATGTATTATAACAGCAAATTTCATTTGAATCCCTTCATTTAAAGCGTAGACGAGGCTTTAGAAACATCAGCACAATACCGTAACTGTCAGCTGTTTGTATTTAAGCAATAATTTTATATTATGAAAGACGAGGCTAAAGAGAAATTTAAAATAATGTCTTAAATTTTCGTTGTCGTTTTCAGTATGTGGCCCGGTGCACAACCTTCCCTTCTGCTGCCTAACTGCCCATTGAAACTGCGTTCATGTGTATGTTTAAAACTTACGTCATGAATTGTGTTATTTTCATTGCAGATTCTACCCAAATAAACTGTACACTTTGTGAAGGGTATTATTTGTCTGTCTACGCAACTACAGTAAGTGCGATCCTTTTTCACCAGACGCGTTTCGTTTCATTGAATATAAGACATCTTCAGTGGTCTGGATTTATCTACAAATTGAAATGTTTTTATAGATCAAAAACATTCCTTTAAAAATTTGCAATATGTTAATATTGTTCTATTTACGGAATTTTTTTCTTAGAGTTTCGCCTGACATCATGAAGCGCCGACGTCTTGCACACTTCAGGGCAGAGACGACTGCTTTAGTTTCGTCTGCACTACACTTTAAAAAAATTATCTCCTAACATAATATATTAAATGGCGTAACAAAAATAAACCTTGGAATGAAATTTCATAGGCAGCGAAATAAAATACGGAATCACAGATGTCAAGCCAAGCACAGCCTACAACTCGAACCAGCAGATGGCACTGCTAGTGGTGGCATGTAAATGCCACGGATTTCCCGCTATTGTCTTTATAAGCTATTCGCTAGAGCGTAAAAAGAAACCGCAACAACTTCCTGCTACATGGCGCTGTAGTACGGCAGTACTTCATGAGAAGTGACATGTGACCGCGTCCGGCCAATCAGAAGGATCATGTGACAGCGTGTAGCCCTCTGCGTTGCCGGCTTTATAAGAGCCCCAATATAGTGAGGACGCCCATGTCTTTTACTACGTTCGCCATTTTACTCGTCTTTGTATGTTTCTAAATCAACGTTTATTTCACCACTGGGTTTTAATTTCTCGGCAGCTATCACGTATCTCTTGGCTGTAGAGCGGGGCCGAGGTCGCTGCCAGCCTGTCCCGACGGGGCTTCAAAATTCAGCAAAGCAAAAAATAAAAATAAATAAATAAAAAATGAGTACGGCAGTAAACTTGAAGCTAAGATAGAAATAATTTGGCCTAGTGCCCTCATCGACTTGAGCTTCTTGTTTAGTGTCAGTCTTTAGTCACTTTTCTTATCTTGTTACTTTGATCGGTGTTACACGTCACTGGAGTTCTCTCTGTTGTCACTGTTTATTGTTTAGTGTACGCCAAGAAGACGTTGTGAGTTGAGTGAATTGTGTTCCACTTGATCTCTAATTTATTCCCTGCAGAGCGCAGTACACAACAGTTATTAGTGACGAGGATAAAATATTCAGTTTCGGTCGTAATGGCTACCTTAGAGGAATCTCTTCAGTCCCTGACGGAAACTGTACTCCAGATACAAGCAGCGCTCACACGGTCAGCCCAGCATCCGCTCTCTCCAGTGTTGCAAGACGCAGCTCATAGACTACATTTCGCCGGCCGCGGTGGCCGCGGGGACTGAGGCGCTCCAGTCACGGTCTGCACGGCCAATACGGTCGGGGGTTCGAGTCCCCCCTCGGGCATGGATATTTGTGCCGTCCTTAGTCTTAGCTAGTTCATAAGTAATTTGTAATCTTAGGGACTGATGACCCCGTAGTTAAGTCCCATAAGTGCTACAAACATTTGAACATTTGAGACTACATTTCATCGCGGGTAAGGTGACAATTTGAACAGGCCACACCGAAGTTTCAAGGTTTCGATAGGTCTTTGGAACCATGGGCACATTACACAGAACGATTGAGACAATATTTTTTGTCCTACTGAGTCCACGAGAAAAAAACCGACGTCGAGCGTTCTTTTTAGCAATAGTCGGTCTATAGGTGTATCGTTTGAATCAACAATGAAATGCTGAACAGTCACCTCAAGATCTCACATATAATAACATTAAGAGCTGGTTGTTTAGGTACTTCGATGCACAAATACACGTTACCTCTCCCCTCCAGGCTTTTTTCCTGTCGTCAGTCCACAGATCAGCCATATCGTGAATGAATTCAGACGCTCAAGGATATCTTCCACAATTGCAAATTTGGGTCACCAATGTTGTTTGCAAGCAGTCGTATGAATCTTCTCTGATTCGCCGTATGGTGGTATTTCACGCAGCTGACGAGAGCCTACGAGTTGAGTATTTGAAGTTATGAGACCCGTCCCTAGATGCATGCCTGCTGATCATTCGTGCCTTGGAACGGGTGATGATGATGATGATAGGGGGTTTTGGGCGCTACACATCTAGGTTTCAGCGCCCTATCAAGTTAAAGAAGATAAGAACTAACAAGTGTGAACAGTAAAGAAACTAATAAAATAAAGGAGAGAAATCCAGCAAGTATCACGTGCAGCGGAAGTGAAATACAAAAGCTCAACATTATATATGAAGATGGGAAAAGTACCCCATTGGAGAAGCTGGAGAAAGAGTTAAAACAACTAAACAGAGGACCATGGCTGGCTGACCGCAGCGATAAAAAAAAAAAAAGGGAGAGCCAACCACCCTGAAACATATTAAAACCTCCAGCCTAAAGCTTTGGCCAGAGTTGGGACAAATCACAAACCTTTAATACTTTGCTCAGACTCGCTTCGTCATTACCTAAAATTTACGGCAAATCAGCACCAAGTGTCGCCGCAACCCTCTGTGCACGATATAAATCACACTCAATTAAAGTGTGGTGGACAGTAAGCTGAACGCCACAGGCATCACACAGCGGTGACTTCTCATGTCGGAGTAGGAAACCGTGCGTTAGTGGACAGTGCCCATTACGAAGGTGTGTAATGGCGACTTTATCCCTCCCAAGAGGTCAGTAGGAGGAACGCCACGGACGTACAGTAGGCTTTAGGTAACGCAGCCTATTATGAGTCACTGAGAGTCAGTCCTCCTCCCACAACTGCAGGGACCGCTGCCGCAAAAGGGAAGTGATATTCCGCAAGGGAATCGGGCACTGTGTCACATCAGGATCGCTGCAGGCCTCTTTGGCAGCCTGATCGGCTTCTTCATTACCCTCAATACCCACGTGTCCCGGCACCCAGCAAAACGACATTCGTTCCCGCGACGTTGGAAGAAGAACAATTCGTCGTGTATATGCTGCAGTAAGGTCTCAATTGAATAGAGCTCGTTCAACGACTGCATTGCACTCAGATAATCAGAGGAAAGAAGAATTCGTTAGCCCTGAGCACGACGTAACTGATCGAGTGCCCTGAAGATCGCATGGAGCTCTTGAGATAAAACAGAGTAATTCTGCGGAAGGCGCATCTTGATAACACGGTCAGGAAACACAATGGAACACCTGACTGAGTCTCCGTGCTTAGATGCATCAGTGTACAGAACTGTAAAAACGTGATGCCTATCTAAAACAGTTAAAAACAACGACTGATAGGTAAAATCCGAAGTTTGTTCCTTCATAAAACTCGCCAGGTCGAAATCAATTCTGGGCTTGTGGAGAAGCCAAGGTGGGACCCTGCCCCAGCCTCCATGTAAAACATTAATATCAGCCACTCCCATTTCTAGAAGGAAATCCTTCGTGCGAATGCCGTATGGTCTTGTCACTCTGTGACGAGTGTGAAACAGCCATCCATCGGAGACCGAGCAACAGTGAGGTATGCTGGTGTGAAAGGTGTGGACAGCATTCTATATGCCTGGCACACCATGAGTAGCCGTCGCCTTATGTGAAGTAGCGGCTCCGCAGCCTTAGCACAAAGAGTTGGTATGAGGCTCGTCCTGAATGCCCCAGTGGCCAGCCGAATCCCTGCATCTTGTTCCGCGTCCAACATCTTGCAATAATAGGGTCGTGCAGACCCATACACTACTCACCCATAATCCAGACGAGACCGCACAAAGGCTCTGTAAAACCGGAGCAAACAGGTTATGTCTCCAGAATGTAACTCTCACTCTGCAGCGGAGTGTGCTGATATGCAACTTCCTGGTAGATAAAATTGAGTGCCGAAACCGGGACTCAAACTTGGGACCTTAGCCTTTCGCAGGCAAGCGCTCTACCGACTCAGCTATCCCGACACGACTCACGATCCGTCCTCACTACTTTACTTCCGCCAGTACCTCGCCTCCTACTTTCTAAACATCAGAGAAGTTCTCCTGCGAACGTTCCTGGACTAGCACTCATGAAAAAAGGATGTGGTGGAGACATAGCTTAGTCACAGGCTAGGTATGTTCCCAGAATGAAACTTTCACTCTGCAGCGGAGTGTGCGCTGATATGAAACTTCCTGTTAGATTAAAATTGTGTGCCGGAACCGGGACTCGAACCTGGGACCTTTGCCTTTCGCGGTAAAGCGCTTGCCCGCGAAAGGCAAAGGTCGCAGGTTCGAGTTCCGGTTCCGGCACACAATTTTAATCTGCCAGTAAGTTTCAGGTTATGTCTGCTCCCCAAGAAGTGTGGCTAAGGCACTTTAAAACCGCCTGTGCTTTGAGGCACCGTGTTTTCAAGTCCTTTAGGTGGGGCATCCATGTGAGTTTAGAATCGAACGTGAGGCCCAGAAACCTCACAGTGTCTTTAAAATGTAGAACAGAGCCCTACATTAACAGTTCAGGAAGATTAAGAACAGTAAGTGAACGGTTAAAAAGAACACACTCGGCCTTCTCGGTTGAAAACGTAAAACCATTCGACCAACCGCCGAAGAAATCAAATTCAAATGTTTGTAAATCTATGTGACTCAACAGCTTGGTTATTAGTCCTTAGCTTACGAACTACTTAACCTAAGGTAAACTAAGCTAAGTACAACACAAACACCCATGCCCGAGGGGGGATTCGAATCCCCGATGGCGGACGGCCGCGCACACCGCAACACGGCGCTGCAGTACGCGCGGCTAAACCGCTACGGTAAAACCGCTGAAGAGTTAACTGCAACTGGCGTGTAGTCGTTGCCAGACGTTTTAAGAAAGGCCAAGATATCAGCAGCCTAAGGACTCAGACGTAAGACTGGGGCTTCAGAGCCGTATACATGGTAAGGTGACAATTTGAACAGGCTACACCGAAGTTTCAAGGTTTCGATAGGTCTTTGGAACCATGGGCACATTACACAGAACGATTGAGACAATTTTATTTGTCCTACTGAGTCCACGAGGAAAACAGACGTCGTGCTTTATTTTTAGCAATAGTCGGTCCATAGGTGTATCGTTTAAATCAACAATGAAATGGTGAACAGTCACCTCAAGATCTCACATATAATAACATTAAAGGCTGGTTGTTTAAGTACTTTGACGCACAAATACACGTTAACTCTACCCTCCAGGCCCACTAGCCTGTGAGGCCCGAGGAGTTTCAAGAGACACATGTTCACTACTAAACCTCAGCAGAGTACAGTTAACAGTCGTTCTCAGTGTTGAGCATCGGCATCCACATAACAAGTTTGCATACTAAACATTGGCCAGCAAAGGATTCCTGAGATGGTTAGTCAACGTTAGTATGTTAGGCATCCAGTTTTCTACAACTCCAAGTAAAGTGACCCCACTGGAATTTTCTAAACATCAAAAAATGTTCAAATGCTTGTAAATCTTAACTATGTGGTCATCAGTCCGTAAACTTACAAACTACTTATGAACTAGCTAATCCTAAGGACGGCACAAATATCCATGCCCTAGGGGGATTCGAACCCCCGACCGTAGTGGCCGTGCAGACCGTGACTAGAGCGCCTCAGTCCTCTCGGCCACCGCGGCCGGCTTCTAAACATCCACTGGCAATTTATGGCTATGGAGTGAATATTATGGTTGCATGGCATTTGCGGTTCTTTGTGGGGCACATTTTGCTCATCCATTTTCTAGCGCCTGTCCCGCATGGAAGCCGTACCCGTAACTATGTTACAGCTAGTATACGTATCGCGTGTGTACAGTGGCGCTACACACAAAATGCGTGTGACAAGCAGGGCGTGGCCCGGCCGGTGACTAAAGGCTCAGGAAAGTCAGTAGTGGCAAAGAGGGGAAAGCTGCTACCAACCGCTTCTGACAGAACTATACGCCAAATGAAGTCAGGCCAGGATACTGGAATATCAGTGTGCATTCATAACGTGATACCTATGGAGAATACATAACATCACAATTGTTCCAGAGGGTACAACGCAAGGACACTTGGATATGTTTCTATCAGTATGATGTAAGTGTGCTCCATTAGGGTAAAGGAAAAACTAACTAACAAATAATGTAAAATTAATTACTGACGAAGTAGTCGGGTTACCGTGGCATCAGGTCTATACACAACGTTAATACAAAATGTATTACGTTACATTTACACGCGCTTCATAAATGTGTGTATTTTGCGTGTTTCATATGCTTAATTTCGTTACTTTCAGTTGATTAAGGTTCTCGTAATTAATCTCATACTCATTACAATTTCATTATAAGTGATTGAGGCAGCATAAAAATGTAGTGCCACATTGTTAATAATATATTCTAGAGAGTGTTAACAGTGTAGATAAATGTGCAAACTGATTAATTATATTTCATTAACAATGGATAAGATTTACTAAGACATCTGTAATCAGCAAAAAACAGTGAACCATACGAGATAACTAATGGATAGGTTGAATTAAAATATAAGTGTTGTCCACTATATGGGTGTTCAGAAGTCAGTCTGCAGACTGAAGGAGTCTCCAAAACTTTTCTTTTTCCTAAATTACTTGGTGAATATATTACAGGGTAGGATCCACTTATTATAAACATCCACGCTCCTGGGAAGTATTCAAATGTCTGTAAATCTATCGGACCAAACTGCGTGGTCATCAGTCCGTAGCTTACAAACTACTTAAACCTAGGTAAACTAACCTACGGACAAACACACACACCCATGCCCCAGGAAGGACTCGAACCTCCACGGCGAGCAACCGTGCGCTCCGCAGCGAGGTGCTTTAGATCGCTTGGCTACTCCACCGCGGCCCTGGGAAGTATCAGTTAACAGCAACAGCGCTTGGGACATTTATGAAATTTAACTTTCATATATACGCTTTTTTGAAACTTTGAGCTACAGTAGTTTGTCCCATAACCACAATGGAACTTCGATACATTTACGTTGTGAAAAATGAATGTTGTTGTTCGATGAACGGAAATGAAAGCAACGATACAACCTCATCCTTAGATGACGTACAACTAGTGACAGTGTTGCAGATGCGTAAATCAAATGATTGTATATCTATGGGACTTAACTGCTCTGCTCATCAGTCTCTAGGCTGACAAACTACTCAAACTAACTTTTGCTAAGGACAACAAATACAAACATGCCCGAGGGCAGACTCGAACCTCAGACGGCGAGCAGCGGCATGCTCCGCAGATAAGCACCTTGGAACGCTCGCCCACTCCACCGCAGCTTGCAGTTGCGTTTTATCTCATATTCTGATAGAGGAGTGATATGTTAGATTTATGCTACTATGTCTTGCATAATAATAATAATAAATGCACTGAACACGCAAACTTTTCAGCCCTCATAATTAGTGTTACAATATGGCGTCGTCCTGCGTCGAGTAATTTTGCAGATTTCCAAATTTGCATTAGTCATTTCCGGTAGCATGTCGATAGGATTCATATATGCTGGCCTACCCCGCCGCACTTTTGAGCTATGACGTCTGGTACGGTAGTGCGTGGTGATGCGTTGCACAATGAGGTACTTCTGCCAATGCATCAATTTCAGTAATTTTCTCCCCAAATGAATCCTAGCTGATCTTTCAAGAGAAACCTTTGTCCGGAATCTGTATGAAGAACTTCATGCTTGCTTATAACTGAGAAATTTTTCCTTCACCCTGTAGATGAAATTAACTGAGGTGTCAAAGTAGCCGGCCGCGGTGGCCAAGCGGTGTGCGGCGCGCCAGTCACGTTCTGCACGACCACTACGCTCGGGGGTCCGAATCCCCCCTCGGGCATGGATATTTGTGCCGTCTTTAGTATTAGCTAGTTCATAAGTAGTTTGTAAGTTTATGTACTCATGACCCCGTAGTTAAGACCCATAACCTCTACAAACGTCTGCTTTTGTTAAAGTAATGGGAAATGGAAGTGCACAGACATAGATGCTAGTAGAATTACAGATACATGTTTAAGATAGTCAATTTGAATTCACACTACGATCAGTCATGTGAAATCGTCGCCAGCGTGATAACGGACGCACGTCGAGAGGTAATTTACTTTCAGTGTAGTAATGTATTTAGAGCTAGACTAAAGTAACATTTCCTTTTGGAGATCGATAAGGAATTCAGTATTCTGAAATCCACTGTGTCAGCCGCGCGGGAATGGCACTGTGATTCTAGGCGTCGTGTCAGCGCTGAGGGCCGCTACCACCGTGGATTCGACTGCTAACTCTGGTATGGTTGTGTATGTTGTCCTTAGGTAAGCCTTAGGTTAGTTGTTTGTAAGTCTAGTGACCGATGACCACAGTAGTATGGTCCCACATGTTCACAAGCGTCTTTTCCACGGTGTCAAAGGTGTGCCGAGACTGCCAAATGTCAGACACTAATCAAGCACTACGGACAAACCAGTCATCAACTGTTGGCTATTTAGAAGTATACTGTCAGTAAAAGTAAACAATAATTAATGAAAATTGTATTTTTAAATGTTTATTGGTGTTCCAAAGGCACCCCAACATCAATGAATTTTTTTTTATTTTATAATTATTGCCTTTTTTATTGTTAAGAGTGTGTTACGTTTTCAGGTTCAAGACGCTATTGTCACATCAGTAAATCCTTAAAAAGAATGTGTTAACATTTTATCTTGTTTATTTATTTTAAATTACTACTTATAATGTGGACATGACGAACACACCCATTGGCAGGAAGCGTTACGGAAAATTAGTTTGTACGGTGTACAAGCTGCACTCAAAAAATGCTGAACACAATATTCGTCCACTGCGGATAATAGGAACAGTCCTTGATGTTCAAATGTTTGCAAATATGTCGGACTTAAATACTGTGGTTACAAACTACTTAAACTAACTGAAACTAACCTAAGGTCAACAAACACACACAGACCTATGCCCGAGGAGGGCTCGAACCTCTTACAGGGAGCAACCGCACGCTCCGCAGAAAGATGCTTTAGAGCGCTCCGTCATTCAACCGCGTCACTCCTTGAGATATTACCGATATAGTCTATTTTCTAAATGAAAATTTAGCTTCGTTTCCAGTAGCTTATTTTAAAATTTATTTTACTTGAAAATAATTTAAGATTACTCTAAACTTAATTTAGTTTCACAAATGAATCGTTTCCCTAGCATCTTACTACGTATACGTGAACTAAAGATGAAGGACGCTTTAATGTCTTTCTGTCTGTTGTCGAAATGTTTAGGCTTCTGCGCCTAGCGCTCTGTTCAAAACCTACCTATCTGCCACACATTAACGACCCGAAAACACGGTGCCTCGTTGCGTTTCACTATAGGGCGCAGAAGGCATTGCTCGTAATTTTCGATTTAGTGCTTGTCCCTTACGAGAAAATATAACATTACAGACGTCCCTGGTAAGAGCTTTAACGTACTTTTACGTGCTCTAGGGGTTTTGTTGATAACACGCATATTTCTCGAGTTGTAGGGCGTGCACATTGACATTTCTGACGTATTCGCAGAAGGAACAACAGATCGCTCTTTTTCAACAATCTCCAGTTCCGATACCGCTCATCAGAAATTAAAAACTTAGTATTTCATTCTGTAGGAAATTCTGTCTCATTTTGTGCAGAATGGAGATCTTCCACAAATGCATAGCTTTCGAGATATAAGCAAGAAACTGAAAAAAAAACCTTACGAATAATTCGAGGTTTTTGCATTTTTCGTTATGAAGCCGACTTCCTACAAGGCAGAAATCTTGAAATTCGAATTAAGCGCCAAAATAAACGTACAAAACTGTAGAGAAAAAATGTGTTTAATGTTCAAATATCCTCAAACGTTTGCAAACCCAACGCCATTGGTCCATAGACTGACAAACTACATAAACTGAGTTACGCCAGTGATAACACCACATACACACTCACACACACACACACACACACACACATACATCTACGCACGAGGGAGGACTCGACTCGCAGACGGGATCAACAGAGTAGTCCATGACTAGGAGCCTTAGATCGCGCGGCCGTTCCTATATGATGGTTTTAATGTTTATCGTCAAGGTTAGAGATTTCCACCGCGGTTCCTCCAGAGGCCTAGACTAGTTTCAGACCGGACGACTTTTAAGAAAGAGAAAACACCAGGTTCTACATCGCAGTCTGTGCTTCTTACCGTTTCTAAATGGGCATCAGGGTTTTACACTTGTGTACAATGATTGTTCCAAACAATGGCACTCCGTGCGCTATTCTGTAGTGTTCCTTAATCGTGTCCTCAGGATTCGCCTTCCCAGCAAATATACCGTTCTCTCAGCATAGCGTCACGCTATCCTGAAAGCACTGGAGCATATACAGAGTGTTTGGGGTAAACATTTACTTATCCGCTTCGATTTAGTTAGTGCCACGCATTAGTTGCTAAACCAGTATCCAGGTAGACATTTCTGCGAGACGAACTGTTTACTCTTGAACTGCAGGACAAGCATGTGTTATTTTTCTGGGTTTCGGGACATGTAGAAATTTGTGGAAATGAAGAATCCGATCGGGCTGCCAACGAGGCCTGCAGAGAACGTGATCTGACACACTGCTCTGTTCCATTGCAGGATGTCCGTTCTGAGTTGCTGCTGAGGTCCCTGCAGTTGAGTGAGGAGGAATGGTTGGTAGTGACGAATAATAAGTTGGGGTGCTGTATCCGTGGCCATTACATTCCTCCGAATCGGGCACTATCTATACACCCATGGCCTTGGCCGCGGTGGAGTAGCCGAGCGGTCTACGGCGCCTCGCTGCGGAGCGCACGGTTGTTCGCCGTCGGAGGTTCGAGTTCTCCCTGGGGCATGGGTGTGTGTGTTGTCCTTAGGCAAATTTACTTAGTTTAAGTAGTTTGTAAGCTACGGGCTGGTGACCACGCAGTTTGGTTTGATAGATTTACAAACATTTGAACACCCATGGCTCCTTACTCCGGCGACTGCAACCCATATTTTATGATGGCCTATTACTGTTCGCCCCATTTTAATTCAATGCATGTTATATCGTGCTGAGAGGGCATAAGCGAATGTTACTGGGGTCTACTCTCTATGTTAGCTGATGACGAAGCGAGTGTAACCGGAAATTTAGAATTTTGTGATTTTTCTGGACTCTGGAGTAATCTTTTAGTCTGGAAGATTTAGTGTGATTCCGAAGACCGTTGTATGGACTGGAATTTTAGGAATGGTTACAAGGCTTTAGTTGAGTAAACGATCAGGTGTTTATAACGCACATCAAAAGACTTGTATACCGTTAGCATAGTCCGTTTGGTACTAAATATTTCAAACATATATTTCACGATTTAAATCTTTCAGCGAGTTAGTGGAAATGTAACAGAGTATCGAGAACACAATTGCACTGCAAACCCGTTTTGTGAAAAAGACAATGGTTCCTTCAACATTGAAATCCCTACTCATTAAAAACTGAAGTTTTCCCCTTGATCTAAATTACTCATCCATCATTTCAGAAGCAAGATTCTGCGTATCTCAATTGAGCTCGTGATCTAAACATTAAAGTTACGTAATTATTTGTGGAACTATTCTGCGCGTTTTTTAAATTTGGAGAAGATTTTACAAAATAGCTGTAGCGTATTTTAATCATTCGGACGCGTCCTCGTCGAATATTTTGCCTTACTTTCCCTCTAAAAGAGGGCTTTACTGGTATAATAGAATGCAGATTATACTGCAATGCCTCACATGCCTTGAGCAATTCAAGTTCAAAAATGTCAAATGTTTGTAAATCTATCGGACTAAACTGCGTGGTTATTAGTCCGTAGCTTACAAACTACATACACTAAGGTAAACTAACCAAAGGACAACACACACAGCCGGCCGCGGTGGCCGAGGAGACTGAGGAGCTTCTGTCACGGTCTGCACGGCCACTACGGTCGGGGGTTCGAATCTCCCCTCGGGCATGGATATTTGTGCCGTCTTTAGTATAAGGTAGTTCATAAGTAGTCTGTAAGTTCAGGGGCTGATGACCCCGTAGTTAAGTCCCATAAACTTAACAAACATTTGAACATTTGAACAACACACACACCCATGCCCCAGGGAGGACTGGAACCGCTGACGGCAAACAACCGAGCGCTTCGCAGCGAGGCGCCTTAGACCGCTCGGCTACTCCACTGCGGCTTCAAGCTAAGTAAACATCTGTTGATATCAGTAGAGATTTCGTGTTCTATCTTTATGTTTTGTCGTTTGATATCGTAGCGTAATGTTTTATTGTATTGAAACATGTAAGAGGCTTGCCTTAAGCGACCGTATATCTTTAACCGCCGCGTGGATGCGCCAACTGAAATATATTGTGCTTTATTATTTGCAAGCGGTTCAGTGTAATTCAAATGCTTTGACGAACGTAAGGGCAAATTAAAGTTTGTGATAAATTTCTAGGTATACCTTAACCGCCGCGTGGATGCTCAACTGAAATATATTGTGCTTTATTATTTGCAAGCGGTTCACTGTAATTCAAATGCTTTGACGAACGTACGGGCAAATTAAAGTTTGTGATAAATTTCTATGTATACCTTACCAACGTGTTTTTCCTTTTTCTCTTACCTTTTCACAGATAATTTTCAATAATTATCTTGATTGTGTCACTAAGGACGATACATACAGAACTTGGAGTTTCCGGTTAATCCCCAATACTGTTATTCAGCATGGCATACCACATATCCCACCCAACATCTGAGTTTCAGATCAAAATGCGCCAATTTCTTCCCCTAACGTTGGAGGAACAGCTACCGCGAGCTAGAGACAGCCGGCCGCGGTGGCCGAGGTGACTGAGGCGCTCCAGTCACGGTCAGCACGGTCACTACGGTCGGGGGTTCGAATCCCCCCTCGGGCATGGATATTTGTGCCGTCCTAGTTCGTAAGTAGTTCATAAGTAGTTTGTAAGTTTAGGGACTGATGACCCCGTAGTTAAGTCCCATAAGCTTAACAAACATTTGAACATTTTGAGCTAGAGACAACATAGCCTATTACTTTGCGAGGATATGGCCAATGGGACGCCCATGTACCATTACAATTGGCTCGTCAGTAGGGGCAGCGGTGGTCAATATTTAACAAATCGTCCTCTCTGATGAGCTCCGCTTCAATTTTGCTTTTAATGATGGTGGAGTTCGTGCGGAGCGCTATAGAGCTGAAAGCCATCCCTCCAAGTGCATTACCTATCTTCGATCCGCGTGAAACCCCGGTATGGAAGTATGGGGCTCCATTGTGCGCCATGTACGATCAGGTTACTTTCAACTGTCGGCTCTCTCGTCATTATCAGAGACGTAGAGACTTCTATGCAAATAACAAGGAGGAAATGTCACAGTTACACTTACAGTCAACGGCGAAGAGGCTGCAACGGAACCCGTTGCTCTGCCTTTTCAACTCATGCGAACGTCACACTTCGACAATCTCTGATATATCTTGATACGAGAAGTCGCCGATGACTCCTCAATAATAATAAATAAACTTCTTCTTAAATGGATCCTAAGTTAATCTGCTTTATTTTTACATGTTGCATTTATATTAACGTAAGATCAAAAATGTTTGTAATTCTATCGGACCAAACTGCGTGGTCATCAGTCCGTAGCTTACAAACTACTTAAACTAATGTAAACTAACCTAAGGACAACACAAACACCCATGCCCCAGGGAGGACTCGAACCTCCACGGCGAGCAACCGGGCGCTCCGCAGCAAGACGCTTTAGACCGCTCGGCTACTCCACCGCGGCTGCAACGTAAGAGTCCATTGGAGTTTCTTCAGCTCACATATTTTGCCCCAAATCTTTTTTTCAGATCCAATGTGTCACTTTCCTCAAGCGACCGAGCATATTAATGAGTCCGCATTGGAACTGTTAACTGGTTGTTGGAACCATACATACAATTACTGATTTGGTGTCGGTTCTTTTCACACATGTCAATAATATAATCAGTATTATGCAAGATTCACTATTAGCTTTCCTGATCTGTCCAAAAGTATTGTCAATTCCTTTTTCGCTCTCTTTCGAAGAATGATAATTACTCTTCAGACTGCTTTCCCCGCGGCTTGACCCAAGGTTTCTAACCTACTTCCAAAGTCTTTCCTCGATTTCTGCTTGGATTCTGCAGTTATCTGGTTGGCTTTGTTTCTTTCTTCAAACTAACTTTCACTGTCTGCCGTAGTTCTAGTCTGAATCCATTTTTTGAAAAGCCATCGTTTTCCATACACAACGTGCCATGACTACGTCATTTCACCTGTTTTTCTGGTTCTTACTACTCATTTCTTGTAGTGTGTCCCGTAACTTGTCCATTCCTCTTCCAATGACAGTAAGTGACTACATTCCAGTAACTGGTGCCTTTGTGATATCATTGGTATGTTAAAAAAAAGAAAAAGAAAAAAATGTTATTTCACTGTAAATTAAATAATGATCAGTGTCATCATACAACACTCTGCCACAAGGGGTAACCGAGCGGTCTGGAGCGCCCCGTTACGGATCGCGCGGCCTCCCGCGTCAGAGGTTCGAATCCTCCCTCGGGCTTGATTTTGTGTGTTGTCCTTAGGTTAGTTTAACTTAGTTGACTGCCCCAATTCCAGATGAAATGCCTGGTGTCCCTGCCTTCTCAAGATAACGGGGAGTGTTCTTGTGCTTATAAAAGGAGTTCATGATAATTAATCCCATACTGGCACAGAAATCTGAGAGCTGTTTTCGGTTCCTGTTGGTCTCCATATCCTCCCAAAACTTACCAGTAACCTTTTCATACCCTTCTGTTTGATTTCTTATCCTGGAGCTGAAGTCATCCACGAGCAAAACACTTTCCTTGTCACTGAGTGAGTAATAAAATCTGTCCATCTCATCTCGATCTCTGTCCTCACAGGGCAAGTGCACTTGGCACACCATAATTTTCTTGTTGTACATTGCCAAATCTATCCATGTCAGTAGTCATTTTACATACGGTATACCAATTGTGCGGTTCTCGATTGCTGTCATGTGAAACCCTTCAACCCACTCTACTCTTCCTGCATTGACTCATGACAGGTAGACCTTGTATTCTCCCACTTCGTCCTCTTTCTCGCCCCTTACCCGAACGTCACTAACAGTTAAAATGTCAAATCCCACCTTCCTTGCAGCCCCTGCCAGCTCTATCTTCTCATCATAGATCTCGTAGATGTTAATAGTTCCCCATCTCATTCCAGATCGTTTGCCAAGTTGCATCTGACGAATCCCTGGTCTGAGACTTAGAAATGAGCTTCCATCACATCCAAAGATCCGAGGCATTGTGTTCTGACTGTTGCCAGAGTCAGATCGTAGAAACCTGGGAATCAGTTCGCTAACTCACTTACTCAGGGTCCCACTGGGTTTATCGCTGACAGCTGAGACACTTCGAAAGTAACTGCTTATTGAGACTGTCAGGGCCACTTTTTTGGACTCTCATACGCTGCCTGTGGTTTATGAACAACAACATGGCTACAGGAACCCATAACACTAACTCATTAACTAGCAAGGGAATTACCGCGGAGTGTTCAACGAGTTTTCCTCACTCGTGCACTGTAGCTTGACGAGTACACCACTCCGTTCTTTCCGTTGGGCTTGTTTTTAAAGTTCGGTCAATCACGTCCCACATTTCTCAGCATACTTGGTTGGTTGGTATGGGGGGTTTTAGGGGGACTAGACTACTATGACCATCAGTCCCCTATTTCATAGCTAGGCGACATGCAGAAAAACATAATAATCGATAAATGCGCCTGAGCTGGACATAAAATAGTGCAGAATAAAAGAACACGCTGTCAATCAAATATTGACAGAGTCAACAGAAGACGATACAAAAGACGACAGCCGGCCGCGGTGGCCGAGGGGACTGAGGCGCTCCAGTCATGGTCTGCACGGCCACTACGGTCGGGGGTTCGAATCCCCCCTCGGGCATGGATATTTGTGCCGTCCTTTGTCTTAGTTAGTTCATAAGTAGTTTGTAAGCTTTGGGACTGATGACCCCTTAGTTAAGTCCCATAAGTTCTACAAACATTTGAACATTTTGAAACGACGACAGACACACAGGAACAGATAGGAGATAAAAATAGGATAAACTGACAGAGGCAATGAATGTGGTTGACCTACCATGAGTATAAAACGGTAAAAGCCAACCACATAGCTTACACAAGAAAAGCTGTAGTCGAAAGACGTGTCAAGTGGAACATAGATAATGATATAAAAGACCAACCAGAGGACTCATAGCAACTGGTAAATCCCCTCCGCACGAAGAAATCGTAAAACAATATTAGCCACAGAGGCATCGTCGCCGAGCACCAAAGAGAAAGTGTTCAGGAGGTTAAAAGAATGCCGTAGTGGGGCTAAAATGGGACACTGAAGTAGTAAATGGACCACTGTCAACGGGGCACCACATTGGCACATGGGCGGCTCCTCTCGACGGAGGAGGTGACCATGCGTTAGACGGGTGTGACCAATGCTGAGACGACAGAGGGCCATGGAGTCCCTACGGGACCCCAGCTGCGAGGACTTCCAGACAGATGTTGTGTCCGTGATCGTTCACAGCTTACTCGGCACGTCCAGAGCAGACCATTCGTCGTTCCACAGTTCTCGTATTTTATTGTGAAGCAGCAGGCGGAAGTCTGCTTCTGGGAGGCCAATCGCCAGAGTGCGGCGAGTGGTAGCCTGTTTGGCTAGCTGGTCGATGCTCTCATTGCCCAGGATGCCAACATGGCCCGGGGTCCAAATGAATATCACAGATTGACCAGAGTCATCAAGAGTCAGTATCGAGTCCTGAATGGCCCTGACCAATGTATGATCAAGAGCCTGCATACTGCTCAGTGAGTCACTACATTACAGGAAGGAGATCCCGGGGCATGCACGGGGTACAATTTGCGGGGTACAATGGACTCTGGCAGCATACTGGGCGAGTAGTTGTTGACGCTGGTATCGCAATGGGGCGATTCTAGCCTCTGCAAGAAGACTCGTGACAGGGCTCGTACGAAAGGCTCCAGTGGCCACACGTCGTTCAGCTACACTTGTACTAGCGGTAGACTAGTACAGGCGAAACTCATCCGCATAGAAAGAGCAAGAAACTGATGGCCCCACAGCAGCCAGTAGGCCATTAATGGCCACCAAAAAGAGGGGTACACTTAGGACAGACCCTTGTGGTACCCTATTCTCTTGGATATGGGGGGAACTGAAGAAGGTGCCAACGCGAACTCTGAAGCGGCGCGAAAGTAAAATGTTCTGAGTAAAAATTGGGAGGGAGCCATGGAGACCTCATCCATGTAGCGTGGCAAGGATATAATGACGCCATGCCGTGTCATATGCTTTCCGGAGATCGAAAAAGATGGCGACTAGGTGGTGACGTCGGGCGAAAGCGGTGCGGATCGCCGACTCCAAAGAGAGGAGATTATCAATGGCAGAACGACCCTGCCGGAAAGCACCTTGTTGTGGGGCGCGCAGACCCCGCTACTCGAGAACCCACAGCAGTCGCCAGCTCACCAAACGTTCAAAAAGCTTACAAAGAACGTTTGTGAGACTTATGGGACGGTAACCATCAACGTTCAATGGATCTGTACCTTGTTTCAACAAAGGGATAACGATACTCTCCTGCCATTGGGACGAGTATGCTCCCTCGATCCAGAGACGATTGAAAAAATCCAAAAGATGGAGTTGCGAGTTTACAGAAACATGTTTTAGCATTTTACAGTGGATTCGGTCCGGTCCTGGAGATGTACTTGGGGCAACTGGCAAGAGTACTTTGAAATTCCCACTCGCTAAATGGTGCATTGTATGGCTCCTGGCGGTTTGTGCGAAATACCAACTGCTTTTGCTGAGCCCGCTCTTTAAAGGTACAAAAACCTGTATGCAGTGGATGCCGAATTGAGAGAAATGTGCGGTGCAAAATACTCGGCAATGATGGTCGCATTAGTATGGATAGTACCATGGATAGAGAGACCCGCGACCCCTGCCAGTGGGTGGTAGCCGGATATACGGCGAATCTTCGTCCAAATCTGGTTAGAAGAGACACGGTGTCCAATTGTGGAAACGTATTCTTCCCAGCATGCCTGCCTGTGTTGCTGGATGAGCCACTGCGTCTGGGCCCGAAAACGTTTAAAGGCAACCAGGTGGTCAACAGTGGTGTGGCGCCGATACTGTTGCAGAGCTCTGCGGCGAATGCAAATTGCTGCTGCTATCTCCGGTGACCACCAGGGCACTGGTCTTCACTGGGGTAAGGCAGAAGAAGTTGGTATCGCGGACTCAGCGTCAGAAACGACAACAGAAATAATATGGTCTACTGCCATTGTCGCATCAGCAGGGAGAGGGGTATCCAGCATTGCCGCTGAAGTGTATGCCACCCAGTCGGCCATGTGGTAGGACCAGCAGGGTAGACATGCATGGCGTTGGTGTTGGGGAAGCGAAAGGAAGATGGTAAAGTGGTCGCTTCCGAAAGGGCCTTCATGGACCCACCAGTTAAGGAGTAAATGTAAGCCCAGACTACACACAGAAAGGTCTATGGCGGAAAAGTTGCCATGGGCGACACTAAAATGGGTAGGGGCCCCTGTATTAAGAATACAAAGGTCAAGCTGGTTAAAGAACAGTTCAATGTCTCAACCACGTCCTGTAGTCACGTTGCTTCCCCACATGGGGTGATGGGCGTTAAAATCTCCTAAAAGAAGAAATGGCGAAAGAAGTTGAGCAATCGGGGCTGCTAGTTCGACTGGTGCCACATCTGTATGAGGAGGGAGATAAAGGGAACAGATGGTAATGTCCCTTGATGCCCGAACCCTAACAGTGACAGTCTCCAGGTCTGTTTGAAGTGGCACTGGGGAACTGTGGACCGAGGTATGTACATATAGACATACGCCATCTGACACCCTATTGTAGACCATGTGGTTATATAACTACCCCCGGTAGCCCCAAAGGGTGGTGGTCTAATCACCAGGAAACCAGGTTTCCTGGAGAGCAACACAAAGAGTTGGAAAGGAACACAACAGCTGACACAATTCAGCCAAGTGACAGAAAAAACTTACACAATTCCATTGGATGATCAGACTGTCTCCTGATTGATGGTGCATGAAGACGACGAAGATGGAAGAGGAATGGAATGAGCACTCGTCTCTGGCTGTGAAGTCTGATCCTGCATGTCCATGGCATCCCTGAGATCGGCGAAGGCCAAATCTTCAGGCATAGTGAGAAGGATGACCTCATCCGCAGGTGCATCAGGTGGAAGGGCTGGGGGCACCGAGGCCGCCAACATCTCCATGCGCTTTACGGTCTTATCTTTATTGTCTTTCTTTCCTTCCTGTCGTTCCTTGGGCCTACCGGAGGAGGGGGGTTTCTCCGGAGGGGCTTGAGGATTGTGGGAAGACTGAGGAGCCAAACGGCTATCTGGCCGAGGGTCCTTCAGCTGCTGGCTAGTATCTGATATCTTGGGTGATAAGTTCAGAAGGAGGGAACAGATTCCCTTCCCAGAAGAAGAAGCCAGAGAAGGTGAACGCTTTTCTGGCTGGGGAGTGGGGGTAACCACTCCCGACGTGGGGGGCAGTACAGACCCTGCAGAATACAGTATGCCCCCAGATGTCTGGGAAGCTCAGGTAGAGGGGCAGCCCATAGGGCCCACAGAGGGAGGTAGAGCAGGTCAAAAAGTGGCCACCGGTGGTGGCGCCATCGTTGTAGCTGCAGCATGTGAAGTTAGTAATGAGACAGGATGCAGCTTTTCGTATTTCCATCGAGCCTCTGAGTACATTAGGCGATCTACAGTCTTATATTCGACTATCTTCCGCTCTTTATGTAGAGCGTGACAGTTCTTTGAACAGGGAAAGTGGTGACCGCTGCAGTTGGCGCAATAAGGAGGAGGGTCACAGGCAGAGTCCAGATGTAAGGGACAGCCACAGTCCCGACAGGTTGCAGCAGCTTTGCAACGAGAGGACTTGTGCTCGAAATGCCAACATTTAAAACATTGCATTGGAGGGGGATGTACGGTTGGACGTCACATCGATACATAACGACTTTGACCTTTTCAGGCAGATTGTCACCCTCAAAGGCCAAGACAAATGCGCCAGTGGCCACCCTATTATCTTTTGGTCCCCGAAAAACGCGTCTGACAAAATGGAATCCGCGTCGTTGCAGATTGTTGTGTAACTCCTCATCTGTCTGCAACAAAAGGTCTCTATGATATATAACATCTGTACCCTATTTAAGGATTTATGGGGCGTTATTGAGACAGGAATATCGCCTAAGTGGACACACATTACGAGGTTCGCGACTGAGCATGGGTCTCCGCCTGTATCAGGACCGAACCATCGCGCAGTTTAGACATGCTGGCAACTTCTCCAAATCTTTCTTCGAGGTGTTCGACGAAGGAGGAAGGCTTAGTTGCCTGGAAAGATTCCCCATCCTGTCTGGTAACAACCAAGTATCGTGGTGAGTATAGTTCACTCTGCTTCGTGGGCCCACGTTCCCCCCATGATGGAGTTAGGGAAGGAAACGATTTGGGATCATATCTTGCAGCATTGAAATTAAATTTCCCACACTTTGAGACACCTGACTTAGAGCCAGGATTTTCAGAGGTTTGTTTCCTCTTCATTGCGTAATGTCTGCCCCGATGCCACCCACTCCGAAACAGGGGCTCTCCTCAAGAGCGCCACCCAGCCACGGCAACGCCACCTGGCAGGATGACCGTCGGTGGGAGTCCTGATGCCCCACAGAGACAAGCATAGACTCCTTGGTATTCATGAGGAGGTCACAGCTCAGGCATCGGCAGTGTGATCCTTTGTACAATTCAGGGGGCTCAACCATGAGGGTACATAACGCGCCCCACCACACGGACTGGCTACGGTGCTGGTGACGTAGCGGGCGAGGGAGCTACGTTGAGGAAGGGATTTGGAAGGAAAGGGTAGGAATCCGCGCCGTAAGGGCTAGGTTGGGAGTACTTCCCCAAATGGCTCACACTTAAACTGAAATTTTGATGGAGGTCAAACCCCCAGGGGGACCTAACTGGGCCGAAATCGGTGAAAACGGCAAACAAAGACAAAATAGCGAATCCAGCAGTACCGTGGAAATAGCCGGGCCGTCATCGCGAGAACTACTAGAGACGGGGTTGGCGAAGGGTAGATGGGGAAGAAGGATTAGGGATGGGAGGGAAACGGGGTGAGGAAAAGCGGCCTGGGAAACAGGAAGGAAGGCCGCAATGGCTCGGGGACCTGTGCGCGCCACATACGTACCCAAAATAGAGGTGTGAGCCCCCTGGGGGTCTCAGCGTGGTTCATAGTTTTTCACTATTACTGCACCGGTCGTACGTGTCACGTTCTTTTTATACCGGTATTATCGCATCATAATACTTCGTTATATCTAAGCCACCGAATTCGTTGTTTGTTTTATTTTGTTCACGATCTTTTATTTTATTTTATTTCAACGAGGCTGAAATCAATTTATTCAACTGGCCTGCCCCTCAACTCTGATACATCTAAAATTCCACGTCCTCCCCTTCTCCATAATCAACTTCGTAAACTTAAGGACTTAAGGATGATACCCAAACCGGTGTAAAATCGCGTCAGCTCGAGCAGGCAAGCAGGCAAGCCATGGCTATTCCTCCGGCGGAAGAATACAAGGTGTAACGCACAAGAACGACAGGAAGACAGATTGCCAATGCAAGGCCTGTGGTCCGTATATCTGTCTTCGTAGCTTGCAACCTTCATTTGCACCAAGAAGTCCCCGACAACTGAATCCAAGGATTTTGCGAGTGATAAACTAGGGAACTTGCTATTTGAATATTTGGTTATTTTTACTATGACACCAGTAATTTGTCCCTTGCAAAATTTTATAAAGGTAAAGTACAGTGTAAATAGGCAACAAAAATGTAAGAGTAAAAGAAAAGTTATACGAAAAGTAAGTGATGCAGGGTAATTTTAGATATTGAGGCCTTGTTTCTAGTGGCGGTACATGAGCCACCTTTCTAATGTCGGGTTAGTAAAATCTCAATAAAACTCCATAAAATCAAATGAGAAAAATTGATCGACAGCAGATGGGAGTGTCGTTTTACTATTATGATGGTAATTAAAAGAACTATGGTCATCGCTTAATAACCAAGGAAATTCTGTATTTTGTCGTTATCAGTAACTGTTATACAATGGGTTTTTCATGTAGCTTCAACCAGTTGCAGATAAAATGGTTTTATTATGATCTGTTTTGGCCACTTAGTGCCCTTTGTCAGATACACAGGGTGATTCTGCTAAGCTGTTCACCTCAAATATTTCTGGAACCGTTTAAGATATTGTAATTCTGTTTCCACCCAGATAAATTGCAAGGAATTCCTCACTAAACGACGTGTAGTCTCTTGTCATAGTTCCACAGATATAGATATCAACTTCGGTTTCTTTTTCAAATGTCTAGACCCTTAGAATGTATTGTGCATAAACCGCTGACGGATTACCTGAAAAATTATAACATCCATGATAAATATCAATCACTTCCGAAAGCACCACAGTACAGCACCTGAGTTAATCAAAGTAATCGACGACATTAAACATGCTATTGACAGACGTGAAGCTACCATCGTAACACTGCTTGACTTATGGCTTATGATGCGGTGGCCTTTGACATAACACTTAAAATGGAACAGCTGAATTTCTCAAATAACGCAATACACGTTTTCTCCGCTACCTCAAAAATAGTAGTCAACAAGTCATCCGTGGGTTGGAGAAGTCAACGTGGAAAAACGTGTGCTCCAGTGTTCCCCAAGACTCCATCCTTGGTCCATTACTCCTCTCACTGTGTATGAATTATATTTCTTCAACGATTGACTCTTGCAACTACCATCCATATGCCGACGACCTCCAACTGTACATACGTACCAGCCGTAAGAACATCGATGATGCAGTAGTAACAGGTATGAATGCACATCTTTGCTCTGTTTCACGATGAGCGCAGAATTTAGGTCTTAAGTTAAACCCTAAAATATCCAAGGTCGTCCTCATACCGCATCCAAAATAAATCAGCCGGTATTTTCGTGAAACAGTCCCTAAACTACAACTCAATGTTACCCAATTACCATATCAAAAACAGTGAAAGACCTTGGATAATGTTGGATGAACACCTAAACTACGAAAAACAAACAGTTGTAGGTTGCAGGAAATCGCTCTTATCCCTATATGCAATCCAAAAATTTAGAAAAATATTTCCAACTGACGTTAAACAAAAATTAGTCCAAAAACCTGTCTTGCCAAATCTTTACTAATGTGATGTACTTCAACACGACACAAATAGCGAAAATTCGAGACGCCTCGAGGTAGTGATAAATGATTGCGTTAGGTACGTGTACAACATACTGTTGTACGATCATGTCAGTCCTTCATATACCCAGCTAAGTTGGATTCGCCCACATACGTGGCGCCAGTTTCAAACGCTGTGCTTACTTGACCGATTTCTTAGCCCCCAGTGCCCCCAATACTTATCTTGTCACATCATCATTCCGCAACCGCAATACCAGGTAGGATACGTCTAGCACCTTGGCTGTACCTTTACACAACACTAAATCTTTATCCATGTCTCTTTCCATGTTAGTCATACGACTATGGAACACACTGCAATGTGATCTATGTCTAACCCTAAACCACTCGACATTCAAGAGGAAAAACTCAAAATTTACACATTAACGACGGCATAGCCTATGCTTTTATGCTCCTCTCAGTTCATTCTCTCTTCTCTCCATCACAGCCTTGAATCTCATGATTCTATTTCTCTTCTTCTACCCAATGTATCTCTTCTAGATCTCTTTCACCATATTCTATCGTCTTATGTCTCTGTCGATGTGAATAACTCACATTCTTCAAGAACGTAACGAGGCAATTCTTAAATGGTAACAGGGCTGATGTTCACAATATGAAACATGCTTACTGTCCTTTAGAAAATCATAATTATTATTTTATTATTATCATTTTTATTATTATAATTATTTTCATATTATTGTTACAATTATTCATGTAATAATCTTTATTTTTGAAACTTTGGTACTTGTATTACAGATGGTAATGTACTACACAAATTGTATAATCTAAGTAACCTTGGTTAGGTGTAACACAGGGCCTGAAGGTCCTAATCTTGCCAGGTAAAATAAATGCATAAATTAATAAATGTAACTATAGCAGTTTCTGCTGCTAGTATCATAGATCTTAAAGAGACGAATTCAACAGAGTTTCACATATCGATATCCGATAAGTAGGTCTGCGTAAACTACAATAGTTAGAGCGCAGGATTAAGCTGTTTTGAACATAAAACCAATTGTTGCCTTATGCGGAAGTCCGTGATTTTATACCCAAATAGGAAGATGAGTTACGTTGAATAAAGAGGAGCCGCGGTGGAGTAGCCGAGCAGTCTAAAGCACCTCGCTGCGGAGCGCGCGGTTGCTCGCCGTGGAGGTTCGAGTCCTCCCTGGGGCATGGGTGTGTGTGTTTGTCCGTAGGTTAGTTTACTTAGGTTTAAGTAGTTTGTAAGATACGGACTGATGACCACGCAGTTTGGTCCGATATATTTACCGACAAATAAAGAGGAAACACTGTTGATTTACTATACACATTTTTTAGCATTCATCTCACGTGAACCAGACAGGATATAAGCTCCGTATCGTCTCTGGTCCGTTTATACAGGCATCGTGGCGGTGTAATAGTTTCCTCCTTATCCGACGTGACTCATTTCCATTTCGCGCACTTTCGGATAAGACAGCATTTGGTTTGATGTTCATATCAGATAAGTACTCGGTTCTAAATACTGTAATATCTCCGAAACTACTTATGGGATCTCGAAGTGTGAAAAGCTGCTCAATTAGTTTATTTGAGATCTACGACATTATCAGCAGAAATTACTGTAGTTCCATTTGAAGAGAAACAAAATATCGATATCTATAGCTACGAGAAGAGACTATACTTTGTTTATTGAGGACTTTCTTACGATTCATCTGGGTGGAAACAGAATTACGATATTTTAAATGGTTCCGGCAATATTTCAGGTGAATAGCGTGGCTGAATCGTCCTTTATATTGGCCAGACTTAACATGGCTGAAAGACCGTGAAGTGGCCTTGAACAGTGTTCACATTGAACATATAATGGTGACAGCATATATATAAAGAAGGGCACAAATCAGCTGAAGTACAACAGGTTTCTGCTATTTTAAAAGCTTCCGGCTAGGAGAGTAGCCTTAGAGACAAGCCTATGACCACTCAGTGATTTTACCTCCACGTGTACTTAAAGAGCAATGTTAATAATACAGGTAAGAGCACGTTCACTAAATGTAGATCGCCCTGGCTGCTCATGTCGAAGATCTGCGAAATAAAACAACTCTGAGTGATTTTGATATTACTACAGGGGTAAATGCCAGGTGTCAGATGAGCTTGAAAGAGGCGTGTGTAAATCGAGGAGTGATGAAGTATGAGTGGTGCAGTCTTCTGTACGCTTGTATATGTTATGCACGTCGTTAGATACTGATCTTTGCTCGTGCTGCGGCATTTGCCATAGATGCAGTATTTCTCATCTAGAGTTGTGAAAAAATAAATTAAGCAGCACGCGACGGGAATATGTACAATTATGAACACTGTGATACCAACACAATACCCCATATGGCCGGCTAACGGGTAATCCCTATGGGTGATCAATCAGGGAATTACGTCACTTATCAGCAGTAGCACAAACTCCGTGGGAGACCTATTGTTACTGACAGAATCGGTTCTCGCAAAATTTCGCTTGCCGTTATACTACGCATCACTCGCCATGGTAACAATTTAAATGTGGTATGAACCGTTATTTCATAGTTTGCTGTAATGTTACAAGTACTTACAAGTCCAGCAACTCCGTGCTCCGTCTCCACGTCGACATCTGTTGAAGTTCTCACCAGTTAACTGAAACAGAAGGCAATACACTGACTTGAAATTTTTAGTCTCTCGTTAAGGGGTTTCATGTCTAACAGTTGTTGAATATCTTTGTCTCAGGAGACAGGTAATTGAAATATATTTGTCGTGCATAACTGTGAACAAATCTGTTCTGAAGACTAACATATAGCATAAAAACGGAAATAGGGAAAGAGTATTATTTTAATAAATTATACGAATGTCTTTCTGTTTCATATAACATTCTCGTAAATGTCAGGTGTCCTGACTTTTCTGCGTGTGGTGTTATACTGTGAGAGGGTACGGAAGGTTTTATTATTGTTGTTGTTGTTGTGACGCGGTAGAATGGTCGAGCATCCTAAGGCGCCCTGCCGTCGGAGGTTCGAGAACTCCCTCGGGTGTGGGTATTTGTGTTGTCCTAATCATAATTTACATTCAGTTAGTTTAAGTAGTTTGTAAGCCTAGAGACGGATGTCCAAAGTACTTAAGTCCCTTTGATTTACAAACATTACGATAATTTGTTGTTGTTTGGGTATTATTAAGGCGATTAAACAGCCGGGTCATCAGTCCCCCGTTCCTACATCAGACGGAACAGAAAATGCCAGAACACTATAAAACCCTGACTCTCATCACGCAAAGGGGAAACCACCAACATGTACAGAGCAGCAGCGAATGCTAAATTTACAATATTGAAGAGGTAAGGTACGCACTTGATTTGACTAAACGTTTACAGGAGGATACCGTGGTTGGCGGATCACAAGGATAATAAAGGATGAACCAACCACTCTACACACAGTAACAATCTCCAGTCAGGAGCTGGATATACAACACAAAACCGAGGAAAATATTAAAATTTTTGGAGGAGAGAGAACCTAACAAATGGGGCTAAGGTAACCGCCACCAAATAAAATGATAAATGTTCAAAATGTTCAAATGTTTGTAAATCTATCGGACCAAACTGCGTGGTCATCAGTCCGTAGCTTACAAACTACTTAAACCTAGGTAAACTAACCTAAAGACAACACACACACCCATGCCCCAGGGAGAACTCGAACCTCCACGGCGAGCAACCGCGAGCTCCGCAGCGAGTTGCTTTAGACCGCTCGGCTACTCCACCGCGGCTAAAATGATAAAAACCACCTTTGCGGATAAAACGTAAAACACAGTCAGTATAGAGATATCATCACCAAGAAATAAAGGAACCACAACAGGTAGAGTGAAAGACTGCAATAAGATGGCTAAAAGGGTACTGAGAGCGCCACAGCGACTTCTGGGCAGGTCCTCTCAACGAAGAATGTGGCCATGCGTTAAATGGGTATGGCAAGTACGTAGGCGACAGAGACTCCGTATGAAAGACCCTCAGTGAAGACTTCCATGCGGCCGTAGAGCGGTTGCGGTGTGCAGTTTGGCGCGTTCGATGAAGACCATTCTGTACTGTAAACCCCAAGAACATTTCGGCTGTGCCCGAATATGGACATCCGTAAGACACATTCATTTCTCGGGGTGCCAATGTAGCTCTGGATTCCAAACGAAGTCTACTGAATGTCCGGACTCGCTGAGAGTAAAGACTGAGTAATGAATGACCACACCACAGAATGGTGAGAGAAACAATAGTCGAGGGCTTGCAAGCCACTCAGAGAGTCACTACAGAAAACATATGACTTCCCGTGGAGGCTCGCACATGTTCAAGAGGACGGTAAATAGCGATCAGCTCTGTGGTAAAAAAAAAAAAAAAAAAAAAAAAAAAAAAAATATATCCCCACCAGTTCACTATAGACATAGGCACATTGTCACGTTGAAAACTGCAGGTTGTCCGGAATTCGAAGGCTACTCGGTAATACAGCAAAACACTTTACACTTAGAACACGTTTATTACGAACACACGCGTACACTCAGTACAGACTGACTCCTGCGTCGAGTGCTCCACTATTGACACATAGAAAGAATTTTCTGGTACTTACAACTACATGAAACATAAAAATCATGTATAACATTCTAGAAATATTAAATACAAAGAAATAAACTTTGTTCTGCCTGTTGCCGGATTTGAACTAGGGACCGCAAGCACAGTGATCTGCTATACTAACCACTAGACCCCGCGTGCTGTCGGAAGACTCGCGGCAATATGCAACGCGGCACTCCACCAGAGAACCGTCGGTATAGATTATTTCTGCGCCACAGAACGAGTCAATAAGCGCCTGGATTTCGCTACGGAAACTTACTGCTACGGCTTTAGAGTCATCTTACAAATGCATATAAAGCCGCAAGAGGGTAATGGGCCAAGGAGGGGTATGGGAAGGGTAGTGTAAAGTGGGAGAGATCGGAGAGCACTCAAGCAACGAAAGAAATAAACGAACCCGTGCCGAAATTGAAATACCCTACCTGAACCGCCGCGGTAGGAAGGGGAGTGCAGCAGCTGGTAAAATTGTTGCTGGTGGAACTGCAGGGGCAGTAACCCAGCTTCAGCAAGGAGGCATGTCACCGGTAATCATCTATCGCTAGTTCACACCACTGCAGTGAATGGAGTCAAGGATACGCAATGCTGAATGCACAGCCGAATCGTACACGATGCTCCCGTAGTCAAGGTGGGATTGTACTAAAGCCTTATAGAGATGCAAGAGAGATCAAGAAAGATGGACGTGCTGCTCCCCAAACAGTGCGGCTGAGACAGTAAGGAATAGTCAGATATTTCCGGTTCTGTTGTTTGAGTTGACGAATGTGGGGCATCCAAGTAGGCCACGCATCAAAGAGCATGCCTAAGAGGAGATGCGTCTCATTGCGAAGGAGTTCATCAGCCAGGTATGTCACTAAGTGAAGGTGAGACGTCAGATAGCAACAAAAGTGCATTACTCGGGATTAAGAGGCTTAGAATAGGAAACCACGGGTGAAAGCCAAAGATTGGGCCTTTCTAAGGTCTCCCAGAGACCGCCATTGAGCAATATCGATACTACCCGAACTGAAATACATGAAGACGTCTTTGTAAAAAACGGAGGAAGAAACGGATGACGCCACTGCCGCAGGAAAACCGTTAATTGCGACCAGAAAGACGGGAATACTAAGGACGAAGCCCTGCGGGACATCGTTTTCCGGAACATTATGCGAGCTGAGGGAGGTACACTCCCTAACCCAAAAGGATCGAAGCGAGAAAGATTGGAAGTGGACCCTGTACGCGCAATTGGTACAGGGCAGCAAGGATATGATGGGGGACAAGGGTCATTTGCCTCGGCAGCAGAAACGATGGACACAGTGAACTTGTGAACCGCCATTTAATCGTCAGTCAACTGGTTGCGGAGGAGAAACCACAGCATCTAAGATGGAAGCCAGCCAGTCTGCCTGGTGGAGAGACCATCATGGCCGCGTGGAATTGCCATGTGGTCTAAGGCATCATGTTGCGGACAGGGCGGCCGTTCCCGCCGGGGGTCCGAACCCTCCCTCGAGCATGTGTGTGTGTGTGTGTGTGTGTGTGTGTGTGTGTGTGTGTGTGTGTGTGTTGTCTTTAGTGTAAGTTAGTTAAAGTAATTTGTAAGTCTATGAACTTATGACTAAAGCAGTTTGGTCCAGTTGGTTTAGAAACATTTCAACATTTCATAAGAGACCATGAGACAGCCTATCTGTAGGTTGAAACTGAAGGAGAAAGAGACAGGCGCTCCACTAGAGAAGTGGGAGAAGTATCGGAGTCAAACGGAGGTCATTAGCCATGTATGTGTCATGTGCCACGCTACAATGCGTCCTGGTGCAGGGTGGATTGCATGACTGCTCTCCCGACAGATGGGGCTGCCATTCAATAGGGAGGACATTGGGACCAATCTCCAGCACTTGAAATACCACATAGGGGAAGGAACGCATAGGGTTCAACAAGGCACTGGTTAATCATCAAATTGACCATCTCAGGAAACGAATCAAACGCCAAGATGAAAGCACTCAGAATGTGCGACTGGCAACCAACAAGCACAAGAAGGTCGCTGGTTGAAATCCCATCAGACAACCTGGCGACGTGTCCAAGGCAGACGCCAGGTGGCATCAACAACACCGAGAGCGCGCTGCGAGGGAACTACTTTTCTGCCGCCACACACGTGACCAGGGAGTAGTTCCTATGGTATCCTGTCGCCCGCGGATACTTAAGCTCTGACATGGCCGAGCCAGGTCAGCCACATTCGCAGCCGCTGGGAGGACTTGGCGTTCCCATGCCGCCGCCGACCAGCCGCACCGCTCCCACAGCATCGCCGACAGTGGGAGGACTTCTCGCCTGGCATTCAGATTCCTGGTGACTGTGTGTTGATCGCCCAAGTAGGCATATTCTGTTTGGTCTTTTTCATTAACTGTAGGGACAGTACATGTTCTGTTTTTTCACCATGCAGGGTCGACTTTTGCTACTTAAGTGCTTTTCTCTTGAGGAATTCCGTTTTTGTGTGCCGCGCAGAGAATTATTCAATTATTACATTGGCAAGACGGTGAGAGATTTCTTTGCGACATTCTTATCCCAGTAACGCTAGTGCTTTGGGACAGGATTTGAAGGCGAAGTGACGTAAGTTACTGTTTATCGCTGACGGTCTTCAGTTATTGCATGTTGCCCCACACAGCCGTTTATTATACGGTTTGGAAGGATTTGGAAGAAATATATTTATCGAATACTTACGTAATTGTAATTGGTTAGCCCAGGACATTGTTATTTATTTATTTCTTTATGCACTGGATATATCTTTCGGCGCAAGTGCCGTCGTCAGGTGACTTTGGTATACAGAGGCTTTAACTACTGTAACTGACTATTCGATATTTATGAGTTGTTCTTTCAATCTTATACTCTGACATACGATTTTTTGTCAGTTATCTGTCAGTGCTTCAGAATTCTGAGGTACACACTACTGATCACCTTACTCCCAGTGCAGGTCCTTCAGTTTATGAAGTGGTCAGTGCGCACTGTTCAAAATGTTCAAACGTTTGTAAATCAAAGGGACCAAACTGCTACGGTCATCAGTCTCTAGACACACAAACTACTGAATCTAAGTTGCGCTAAGAGTCACACACAGCTCTCTCTCTCTCTCTCTCTCTCTCTCTCTCTCACACACACACACACACATACACAAGCCTGAGGGAGGAGTGGAACTCCGACGGGAAGCGGTCGCGCAATCCGTAGTATAGCGCCTTAAATCACGCGGCCATTTCCGAGCGCTCATTGTGTTTCTTTTAGACAATCTCATCATTTGTGTTTTATGTTCTAAACCGTAAACAACTTTTGAATTTCATATATGTATCCTTGAATATTACGAAACATTTTTAATACTGTATTTCTAATGTCAGCATTGTTTTTCTTTTGATCTTGTATATAGAAATACGGTATACGTATATTTTAAATCATGCCACTCTTTCACCTTGCTCCACACTTACAAATTTTTTGTAACACAACTGTGAAGAACAGATTATTGCATTGCAACAGCCAATATGAGGAGAGGGAAGAGAAATGAAATAAAAATAAAACGATAGCTGTAGACTTGCGATTTCTGGTAACCCGACAACTATGAATACAACGGGCTGATGTTCGAAGACATGGGAGGCCATGTATCACCGTTGTGGTATTTCAGCATGCTATACACAACCACCGAAGTGCGCAACAGTTCTTCCACACGTATGGGCTCAAATATTCAAATGTTTGTTATTCTATCGGACCAAACTGCGTGGTCATCAGTCCGCAGCTTACAAACTACTTAAACCAAGGTAAACTAACATACGGAGAAACACACACACCCATGCCCCAGAGAGGATTCGAACCTCCACGGCGAGCAACCGCGCTCTCCGTAGCGAGGTGCTTTAGACCGCTCGGCTACTTCACCGCGGCCGTATGGGCTCGAGTGGTTTCCTGTATAAGTCTTAACTTCCAGCAAGTGTTAATCGCTCAGGCTTGGGAGGAAGCGATTAGCCGGCCGCAGTAGCCGAGCTGTCTGCGGTGCACCACTGAGTCTGCACGGCCGCTATGGTCGGGATTCGAATCCTTCCTCGGGCATGGATGTTTGAGTCGTCTTTAGTATAAGGTAGTTCATAAGTAGTTTGTATGTTTAGGGACTGATGGCCCCGCAGTTAAGTCCCATAAGCTTTACAAACATTTGAACATTTAGGAAGCGATTCTCCAATTAACAGCAGTCCTGCTGGCAGCCTGAATAGCTCGTCTGGTTCTTTTTCTCAGTAAAACTCAACACTGAGAGAGAGTATTGACATTTGGGATGGTGAGACAGATTGCAAACTGACGGGAATGCGAGATTTCGAGTATTGTGGGGATATCGCCGTACGCCTCGCAAGAGCGGCGCGTATGGCATATTCCATTTGAAATCTGACGAAAAATGTGAAAATTGACCTCGTATTTATTTAAATAATTAATATTATGTAAAAGCAGACAAGTGTCATGAATTTATCCCTTAAATGATTAATGTTTTTCTAGTTAAAATTCGACGAAGTTAGCGTTATTATCCAAACGCGTCACTTTGTGTGCTGTGTGACTCTAGAACCTCATACTAGATTTCAGTGAACTGCGGTCATTTTGAAACTGAACATCTAAAGCTAACGTATGTATGTGTCATTAACATGACAAGAATTCATTGCTCTAATACATTCTCCATTTATTAAATGCGTTTTTCATACGATTTAAACTTCTTTTTATTACACATTACTTTCCGTTTTAACTATTAAGGTGTTCGTTATCTTAAACGAAGGAAAAATTATTAATCAATAAATATATAAACTCGCGCTGCACATAAGGCCGTGGCGCTCTCGTGTGACGTCATGCAGAGTAGGCTGCGCGCGTAGCTAACTGGGTAGCCGCTGGGGCACGGCCCACTATGCCCAGGCACACAGCCTGCGCGCGCAGCCTACGCTGTAAAGCACTAGGTATATCGAGGTGAACAATCCGCCATTTTGAATCCCAATGCAACGACAGTGTTACGTGCTTTTTGTGGTGGAGCGAAGGGCATCAGCGAATATTTTGTGATTTCATTGTTTCACAGTGTGAAATTGTTGGTTGTGCTTCTCCACACTGCTCATATAATAGCACCCATGGTAACTATCAGTTTTATCGGTTTCCTTCAAACGTAGATCGGCGTAAAGTGTGGCTTGTAAATTCTAGACGCCAAGAATGGACACCAAAATCGAGCAACTACCTGTGTAACGTTAAGAGCAAAAGTTTTTTTTTTAATTTTTTTTATTTGTATTAGAAATAGTTATGCTCACAGAGAGGTAGTAATGAAAATATAGGCTTATACATGTAAGCAATGGTTTATTTTAATTTTGCCATGGATTGTTAACCTAACACGATATATAGTGTATTTCTTTATTTTATTTAGACCAACTAAGGAGTTTTTCTAAGAGCTGTTAATTGTATTTCAAGCGATGTATGAGTGCAGATGGCTTTACCCAGTTAGTGGATTTAAAATTTAGTATTAGTTCAGTGTTTAAGTGTGACTCAACACGGGAATATGTAGGCCTGAGAAAAGCTGTGTAGAGGATGTCTGAAAAAAAAATAAAGAAAAAAATAAATAAACTAAATTTCGCAAAGATTACGAACAGGAAAGAAGTCGTACATGAAAGGCATTAAATTAAAAACACAGCATGCAACATTCACTTAATTTCAAAGTGCATGGTACCAGAGAAACTTTATTTAGTCGTTATCTAACGAAACCAGACATTCAAAGTTATTAAACACATTTTTGATGTAAAATCTTTTAAATGTGGTGTGTGCAAATTTTTCGAGACATTAGATGGAGGAATGCGGGAAGTACAGCATCTCAATTTAAAATTATTCCGTAACATTTTGAATGCAGCTCTTCGTTACTGTATGTGGACGTACCATTTATAAACAAGACGACACGACAATTGTTACGTAGTTTAACTGTATGTTGTAAATATTTAGAACGGCAACATATGCCTTAATTCGGAATGTAAGTGAATGTATCATATCTCTAAATATCCATCTAATCACTACTAACTTTAAGTTGCTTGCCTCTTACAGTCAAATGTATGTAAGCAAATAAATTTACTACGCTGTAATGTTTTCAGTGTAAGGAAAGTATATTTAATGGCGTTAACATGATATTACAAAGCGTAAGCGTTCCGTAGTCTTTAAATGCGCGCCTCTACATGGGATTCAAAATGGTGGATTGTTCTGATTGTACTATACAGTGCTCTACTACGCTGCGTGACGTCACACGAGAGCGCCGCCGCCTTCTCTCTAGGTGGGGTACTGCCGTCCGACACAACATGGGAGTCAACGCTGGACACGGCTGGTCAACAGCTGCTGTAATGACCGACTCGTTGCATACAACACAGTGTAACGCAGCCGGCAGTTTAAGCGCAGTTTCTAAATACATTTTATTTTTTCTACAGCTATCTACTCAAGATACCACAAAACTGTTTACTGATACTGTTTTAAATCAAATGGTGAATGAAATGACACACATTTCGTTCCATTATAACGTATTTTACAGACAAAACCGCACAAATACCACATCGATCTATAAAATAGTTCCTTCATTTTATTATATATGGGAAAATTTTACTCTGAATAATTTCCGAGCTGTGAGTGTCATATCGCGTGATTTCATGGAATTACATTATTCTCGCTGATAAAAGAAAACAACTTGAAGCGGTTGCTTATCACAGCTGCCACTTTGTCACAGATACCAACTTAACGTACAATTTTTGTGTCAGAAAAATTAAACTATACAAAAATGCTAGGTTTTCAGCTCTCCGATATGAAATAGGATGGCTCGAATTTTGACAATCGCAGCGTCGGAATAGCCCTGCGCACTGAGGCGCCCTGCTAAGGCACGCGCGGTCGCTCCATGACGGAGGTTCGAGTCTTCCCTCTTGCTTTTAGGATAAGATAGTGTAAGTAATTTGTATGTTTAGGGACCTATGGCCACTGCAGTTAAGTACCATACTTTACAAACATTTGAACATTTATTGACAGTGAATTGAGAAGACGTTCGCACATCTGTCAATAGATGGCAGTGCCTTTGACGTATGATTAGTGTGCTCAAATATAATCTAGATGTAGTTCTGTATATTACAAATTGATGACATTTGACACAGTATTAGTTAACGTAAATTTGTGTCTCTATATCCAATTGTCAGTACTACTTACTAACAAACAGGTAAAATTCTGAAATTTCAGATGATTTTGTTCCAGTTGCTTACGTAGAAGCTAACTTTTATACGTTGGCAGTTACTTGTTGAAAAAATTTTAATACTATTAACATAATTGTTGATAAATGGTGTGCATCGTATTTTTTGGCACAAATGAGCAAAAGGAGGAGGAAGAAGATCAGGGTGTAGCGCATCGTCGACAGCATGGTCATTAGAGATGGAGTTCACGTTCCCATTATTTTTGGAAAGGATCTGGAAAGGAAATCTTGCTTCTCTTTTCAATGTAACCATACCGGCATTTGCCTCAAGTGATTTAAGGAAATCATGGGTAGCCTAAATCTGAATGCCCGGAGGTAGGTTTGAACCAACGTCCTCCCGAATACAACGCTGAGTTGTGAGTCCGGTTTGTTACCACTGCGCCACTTCGGTGGAATGGTTTGACGTGTATAAATGAAATGGGTCAGTTGTGCATTTATTCAGAACTAGTTTCTGTACCACACTGAATTTAATGAAAAAATTGCGCTGCTGTTACCACGCAAATAAAGGTGTAAAAGAACAGACTCCAGGGGTCTGCAATAAACATGACTTTCCATACAGCGTGCATATTCATCAGTGAACTGCCAACGGAAATCAATATAAACGAGATGTACAACTGATTAGCTGCGGCGGAGTGACCGAGCGCATTGAGGCGCTATGTTCCGATGCGCGAGGCCGTTCCCCGTCGGGGGCTCAAATCCTCCCTCAGGCAGGAATGTTTGTGTTGTCTTTAGTTAATGTTAGTTTGTAAGTAGTTTATAAGTTTAGGGGCTGATGACGCAGAACTCTACTGTCACACAGGTCGTCATCATGAAACATATCCGATATGTTGGTGATATTACCAACATTCCCGACAGATGTAGGTATTATATCTTCTGGGTTGTAAGGCCGTGTTCTTGGAATCTTGCTGCTTCCTGACGTTTCGTCCGATGCTGCGTCGGACTTCTTCGGAGGTTGTCCGTCTGTTGAGTCTTGCCGAAGAAGTCCGACGCATCATCGGACGAAACGTCAGGAAATTCCAAAACACGGTCTTACAACCCAGAAGATATATTACCTACAATGTCAACCGGCCGTGAAAGCCTTCACTCTATCATTCTCGACAGTTGTCAACTAATCTGAGCTAATAATGTAATCTCAACACGACGACAGACAGCAAAAACACTACGGACAATAGAACTGAAAAGGATGGTTGAGGACATTATTTAGAGAAAAAGAAGCCAGATTGACTTGGCTAGTTCGTAAACCAGTACATTTATTCATCCGACAAATCATCAGTGTTACAAGTTTTAATAATGGATTGGGAAACAGTGACGAGATATACGATCAGACTAGCAGATTTCAATGAATGAGCGAGAAAACTTTACAATACAGAATCCCCAACAATCAGTAATTAGGACGAAGTTAAAAATGTTAAAGGGCTTGTGGATCAATGGCACCAAACCACTAAGGTCATCGGTACCGAGAGTTACAAACTACTTACACTAACCTACCGTAACGCCCGTCGCGGGTCGCAGCATTTGTTTTGTGGGTACGGGCTTGGCGAAGCTACGGTTCTCAGTTGGGGACTGACAAGCGCCGCCAGTCCTCACACCGTAACCCATGGGCACGCTTCAGCGACCATCTAATAGGGTGGCGGTAGAACGTTATGTATAACGGAGAATGGGAACCTTGGATTGATCGCCAGGATGGATAGGCTGAAAAAAGGCTCTATAAAAATCTCCTCAATCATTATGTGATCTGCGTGCTGATGGGATGCATAGCTGTTGACGTATAACAATCGTTTGCGATTAACTGTCGAACCTCAGTTGTATAAAGCATGCGGGGCTCTGTTTAAGAAGACGTTTGGAACTCTACCTATTCGAGGGACCAGCATGGGTCCTTCAACGTTTTCTTATCCAGCTTCCAGCGGGATGGATGTACCGGTGAGGGCCCCAACAGCCACTCTAGGAAGAGTGCTCAGCTAGCCAGTCTTCCAGATATTTGAAAATGTTCAAATGTTTGTACAGCTTATGGGACTTAACTACGGGGTCATCAGTCCCTAAACTTACAAACAACTTATGAACTAACTACAACTAAGGACGGCACAAATATCCATGCCCTAGGGGGGATTCGAACCCCCGACCGTAGTGGCCGTGCAGACCGTGACTGAAGCGCCGCAGTCCCCTCGGCCACCGCGGCCGGCCCGGATATTTGAATGAATGTCAGTAATAACAGAGCACTTTCTGCACCGCCGAATTTTTTAATCATAATTAAGAAAATAAAACCCAGCTATGAGAAGATCTGGCATTTTTGAATCCAGAAGGGATTAGAGGCATCGCTGGTAGTTTGAAAACAGTGCAACGTTTGCGTAATGAGAGACTACTTCCCAACAGGGAGCTAAAATCCAAAAAGCTAAATGCCTTGGGGAATATGCCATTCAATCAGAGCTACATTACACGCTTCACAATCACAAAAGGGTTGTCACATGTGGTTACAAGCTCCACAAAAAGGACGACCTTAGTGGAGAGAGAGCTACACTAGGAGTGGCTCTTTTCGTCAACACAGCTTCCCACTGTGAACCCATCTCGCTGAACACAAACCTACAAGCAGTTTCCGTGTCAGTGGATGTGCTCCACCGTCTGCCTATATGCTCACTGTATTTGGCTCTCGAGAAACTACTTAAACAGCTCCCCCACCCATTCATCCTCTGTGGTGATTTTAAGTCACACAATGTCATTTTTTACAGAGCCCTGTAGCTATCTACACCGGCGGTGGAGTAATTGATAGGTGCCGATTTACTGAATAGAGGTCAAACCACACACTTGTGCGTTGAAACAGGATTCTCCTCTTCCATTTATGTGTCTCTATGCTCTACAGCCTTGCCACTATTATTTAATAGAAAATGGCCGCAGACCTTCACGAAAGTGATCACTTTCCAATAAAAATAAAAATAAAAAAAAACAATGTGTCCACAAGAGAGATGGAATGGAGCCCGTTAGACATTCACAGCAATGGGTGCTCAGTACAGCGGAGAAATTGAGTGCGATCGTCGTGTAAGTGTCCAGGAATCGATATATCACATCAGCGAAACGGTCCATCAGGTTGCTAGACCGTCAATTCCGCAGTCTTCAGGATAACAGAGAAGACAGCCTGTCCTTTCGTGTAGTGACAAATGCCAGTCTGCAATAAGGACGCGGCTTGCAGGTTTTCACGGGTTCAAATGTTCAAATGTTTGTAAATATATCGGACCGAACTGCGTGGTCATCAGTCCGTAGCTCACAAACTACTTAAACTTTGGTAAATCCTAAGGTAGATCCTTTCGACGGCGCATTGCATTATGCATTGAGGAACATGGACACACTTTTGAACATCTCATGTAAATCAACTTCCCACCGCCATAACATCCATCACCCAACACACAGCCATGTATTATGTACAGCGTGTGGTATCTGCCCCTGAAACTTTGAGGGGTTGTAGTTCCCAAACTAACAGTGATAGGAATGTAGTTTAAATTGATTTGGACGCAGCTGCTTTCAACGATTCCAATGCACGATAGAAAAAACTATTGTTCCATTTAAAAAATTATATCTTTGTGCTGTAACTCTTTGGAAAATGATACAATACACTATGTTCATAGCTCCGCAGAAAGTGTAACATTTCTTGTGTTGACCTACCGCATTAAAATTTCCCGTCACCTATTATTTTATAAGTTAAGAGGCAAACACACTTAGTGAAACACCCTGTATATCTGCAAACCACACCGTTGCTCGGTCTCATACAAAAAAGTTTTTCGTAATCGGCTAAGAGCAACGAGGTCTTTTGGGATTTGCGTGGGATGAGTCACCTAACATTACCGCTGGATATATTTCGTAAACCACATCAAATACTGACGAACCGATTCCACAAACCGAGCGTGAGGAGAGGGGTAGTGTAATTGGTTAATACAAACCATAAAAAAATGCACGGAAGTATGTTTTTTAACACAAACCTATGTTTTTTTAATGGAACCCCGTTACTTTTATTAGCACATCTGAAGATATAAACAAATACGTAATCAGTACCGTTTGTTGAACTGTAAAATGTTAATTACATCCGGAGATATTGTAACCTAAAGTTGTTGCTTGAAACCTCCGACGTTCAGTTGCGTGTTGTAACAAACACGGGCCACGGTTGGCGAGCAGAATCTGCAGGGACATGTTTACGATGACGACCGTGTTTACGAGTGTGCCTGTAGTGCACTGTTGTGGTTTGGTCTAGCTGTCGCAGTGACCGCATGTAGCGCTTGCTGCTATTGTTATTCTGCATTCGTCTTTGCACGCAAACTGTAGTACACTGTGTTACCAGACGTCTGTGGTAGTGTAATGTTGTAGGAACTGTGACCATGGTCTATTCGAACTCTGAAAAGGCGGAGATGATACTCATCTATGGCGAGTGTCGACAAAATGCAGCTGAAGCCTGCAGGGTGTATGCAGAACGGTACCCGGACAGAGAGCATCCAACATGCCGCACATTTCAAAACATCTACCACCAACTGTATGCAACAGGTATGGTCGTAGCACGCAAACGGGTCCGTAACAGGCCTGTCACAGGAGAAGCGTGTGCAGTTGGTGTGTTAGCTGCTGTTGCCGTGAACCCACACAGGAGTACACGGGACATGACGAGAGCCGGTGGACTAAGTCAAAGCAGTGTCATGCGCAAACCTCATCCTCACCGCTTTCGCCCCTTTCATGTGTCGCTACATCAGCAATTACATGGTGATGACTTTAATCATCGAGTGCAATTTTGTCAATGGGCGTTAACAGAGAATACGTTGCAGTTCTACCTGTCTACCGATGAAGCGGGTTTCACAAACCACGGGGCAGTGAATCTACGGAACATGCATTACTGGTCCGTGGACAATCCTCGCTGGCTCCGACAGGTAGACCGACAGCGACCGTGGACTGTAAATGGCGACCACCTCATAGGTCCTCACTTCATTTCAGGGACCCAAACAGCTGCAACATACATCCCGTTTCGACAGAATGATCTACCAACGTTGCTCGAAAATGTCCCACCGGAAATGTCCCACAGGGCTGTGAAAATCCCGCCCAATTGCCTCTGTGGCGCTGTGTTGACAGTGGTCCATATACGATGGCCTGTCACGTTCTAGCCCACTTGCGGCAGTCTCATAATCCACCAGGGCCGTTGCCTTTGTGACGATGCCTCTATGTTTAACTCTGTTTTACGTTTTATTCGTGCAGCTGGTTATTATCATGGCAGTTAATGGAGGTTGCTTTAGCCTGATTCTCAAGTTTGCACCAGCCCAGCACTTGCAAATTGTCAGGCATTTTGTAAACTGACCAGAAGTTTTTTGTGTGTACAGCATAGCTGCCTCATTTTTTATTACTATCTTAATCATCAGCTAGTCACGGTATTGTGCTCTCAAAGTTTAGATAGGTTAAACACTCCGTTTACCTGTTTTGTGTTTTACATTTGTGTTGACCGTAAAATAGTCATTGTCGATCTGTACCCCTTCAGGGTTTCCCCTCTGTGTGCTCAGTACCATATAGGCTTGAGTTTGCATTACAATGTAACGTCTTTGGTAGGATCAGGGGACTGATGACCTAGCAATTTAGTACCCTACAAAATACCAGCAACAGCAACAAGCGAAAACAGCTAAAACACAGGAAAACGCATCACCACGATTCGCCACTGCCCTATTAGCACGACAGAAAATACATACAGTTACAATGTAGCGTACAGAGATCTGCATGCGAAATCACAAAACGATGGGTCCTCTCGAAGGGGTAAAATCTCTTTGTCGAATGACACTGCCCGATGCGTATGCGTGTCAGGTTCACTTCTTGCCGCCTGAATGACTGACAGGATGTTCGCCACGGTCGGACAATTGGTTTCCTCAGCTACAGTTAATTTGATATCATGAAAATAACGTGTCTTGCCAAAACTGACTGGGCCTCATCCGTAACTCAGGGAAGACGTCCCGCACGGAAAAGAATATTCTGTGACGTTCTGGTTACTGCACGCCGCCTTGGCAGCCACATCGGCCGCTTCATTATCTCGAGTCCCCACATGCCCCGGTACCCAAAGATATAACATCTCCTTACCCCTCCGTTGGAGGAAACACAGTTGTTCATGGATCAAGTGTGTTACAGGCTGAGATGAGTAGTTGTTCTGGAGTGCTTTTAGGGCACTAAGGCCGCGGCGAGCATGTGTCGTCTTTAGTATAAGCTAGTTCATAAGTAGTTTGCTAGTTTAGGGACTGATGACCCGACAGTTAAGTCCATTAATCTTTACAAACATTTGAACATTTTTAGGGCACTAAGGAAAGAGAAGCAGACAATAATTCTATTACCCTGAACACGAATTATGTTCAGCGAGGAATTGAGGTTTGCACTTACGCGGATTACCTTCGTTGTAGAGGATGGTAATGACCTGTTCTGAAGAGTCACGTTGGCGTTTAGGTCTAGTTCCGTGGACTGAGATTCATAGGGTAGGACCCCATGCCACAGCTGGTGACGGTAGGGAGCGCAACGATACGTCACATTCACGGGATGGAGAAATTAATATCAATACCATGTAGTATACTACGTCATGTTGCTAGTTGGCACTACTGCATGTAAGATAACGCTATGATCCGATCGCAGTGAACAATTGGCGAACGACACATAGGACATTATATCTCAGTATATTATACTTTTTCTTCTCTGACAGTCAACATAAATTATTGGTGAAATTCGTGATCTCTCACACTTCCAAAGAGGGCAACTGAGTAGTGTGCAGTTATTGAGAGCATCGGTGACCCAAACAGTTCCACTGTTTAAGTTACACTATCGAAAGTACCCTCGTCAACAGCAACGTACACAAAAAAAGGATAACCACCATTGGCGACTAGGAAAGTGGGCGAAACCTGAAGTTAAATGACAAAGACCGACGAGCAGCAACAATGATTGTGACCAGACAACATAAAATAGACTTCAAAATTCATTACCCAATTGAGTAATATCGTTTCGGGTGAAAAAAAAAAAGAAAGAAAAAAGAAGGAAAAAAATACAGTACGGATGGAGCTTAACATTAATGGAACGGCTTTGGTGGCTAAGCACTAAACAACGGAAGCCAACGCAAAGCTGAGAAAGAAGTGGTTCAATGGTAATAAAAACTGGAGGACTAGAAGTACTTGGTAAGGTTCGATGTGTTATGGTTTAGATTGCTTCCTGCAAACAACAGGAAGCTTACGATACGGCATGCTTGCTTCCTACAGTCAAGCATTGAGGTACGACTGTTTCTTTCATTACCGTCACTGCTCCGATAACTGTGAATTAATCTCAACAACCTACTACGACTAACATAGCGTTAAAAAAACACTGCCAAATTTCTAAATGATAATGCGCTTATATGATAGCGAAAAAGGTTCGGGCGTGTATTTTACACCATTAGCAAGTTATCTAACATCTCACCTGAATCGTAAAATCACCAAGTCTCAACCGAACTGTACCGTTATGGGGAGTTTTAGAAAATAGACGGAGGACGAAATTTAAGGCGGTTTTGGTACAAGATTTCATAATAATCTGTTGCAAACCATACAGACACTTCACTAAACTGTTCGTGTAAGGTCTGTCAAAGCCAGTGTTGGGTCTACTCCTTACTAATAAATAAATATTATGTCTATTTTTGTTGTTCATATTAATTTGTCGACCCCGTACTTTGGTTTTCACGTCCAGCTGATTTGATACTAACGACCTTCTTTTCGGTGGTAAACTCGAAGTTAGAGTTTACGGAAAAACTCCAATGACTCTGGCGAATTTATAAATCGTCTGAACCAGCACGTGCATTGGATTCGAAGGAAAATCTTCAGACTATCCATGCGTCTTTCCATTAATGACTGAAAATGTGTATAAGTGTATAAGAATACCCTTTTGTTACTTGGATGTGTAACACTTTCAGCAGCTCATTTCATCTGGCGACTTAATCACCATACTGTAATTTGGTTGATAATTAGCCCCGACAGTTAATGAATGTAATGAAAAATGAAATACTCACTTATACGCAGTCGGTATTGCGTCTGACGATCCCACGCAGTAACTTGCTGCTCTTAAAAATCCATTAATTGGCTGGGAACTTGTGTGTTGTTTCGTTTAATTACAATTACAGTTTCTAATTAACAAGTAGGCAAATCTCGGAAAGAGATAATCTGTCTAATACTAAACAGCGTAGCATAATGAAGATATAACTGGAAACTATCTCAACATATTTCTGACAATACCACGCTTAATAACCAACTAATTCCTATATCTTTAATTATCACTAACGATGCTGAGATAAATAACTAACATCACTATTAGCAAATATCTTTTGAAGAATGTGTGTACTTGTACGCAGAAATAATACATAATATCACTAGAAAGTCAGTTAATACTATTCCACAGCAATTCATCCTACTTTCTCCGTAATTTATGAAATACTATGTTCCTTAGTTTACTTCGCAGATTTCGGCAAACCTTTGGTTCAAACATGTGAATGTCAGTCGTATATATATTTGAGTATTTATAAGGAAACTGTAAGTGTTGTCATGAAAAATTAACCTTTTGATTGTAATTCACAGAGACAGCAGATGTAAACATAGTCCTAACTACTGTAAAAGTATAAATGGTGTTTTAGGAGGAATACTAAATAATTTAGGAGGTAGCAGTGCAGACGAAGCGCTGTAATAAATCCATATAACAAGTGTTCGATTTTTATTTGATACAAAGATAAACTGTTAGTAGGTAACCCAAACAAGTTTCAAGGACAGGCAAATGATTGCTTTTTCACTGATTCTTACATTGGTTCTTCGAAGAAAATTATCATATTCAATTAAAATCACAATTTTTGTGTGTTCTTGGAGATTATATTAATTTGTTCTTCCCTTACACTGTCATCTTTAAAGTCTGAAAATATCCTTGTCAGCCGAAATCCAATTAACAAAAGTAAAATCATAGAAAATACATAAATTCTGCTATTAATTCAATATGAGAGTGTTATACCGTCGGCAGCTTGGTCGATAGAGACTGAGTAAAATCTGACATTGTTTTCGGTTTCGGATCAGGACACGCAATCGACGTTGTCCTTGAAAGGAACCACCAAGGAATTCCGCTGGAATGATTTAGAAAAATTCGAGCAAAATCTAATTCTCGATTTCCAAAGGCGAATGGACTGCCGTCATCCACAATGCAAATACAGTGCACCGCTAACTTCTGTCTTCTTTTAAGTATTTCCAGTGTTCCGTGAACTTGAGCAATACCTGAGTGCCATTCACCATACTTTTTACAGGAGTCCACAGTAAATAGTAGAGAGGTGCCAGACCTGGCAACGGTGCTACCCATGCAGCAGATAAACCTACAAAAATCAGTCGCCGGGTGGTTCTAGGCGCCATGTCATCACTAAACGACCGCTACCACTGGAGGTTCTAGTCCTACTTCTAGTGTGCGCGCGCGTGTTTGTGTGTGTGTGTGTGTGTGCGTGTGTATGGTCCGTAGGTTACATTAACTTAGTTTAAGTAGTTTGTAAGTCTAGGAACCAACGATCGTAGCAGTTTGGTCCACTATTTGTAGAACGTAGTTCATGCTGTCTTGCATTATCTCTCATTATAATGCGCTTCGGCATGTGCGAGAACTGTTTAGTTCGTTTGCGGATCTGAGAATTGGTATATACCTCTTTGCTGTAACAACGCTGCTGTATTGGCAGAAAACGCGGATGCGCGTCTGATTGTATGGAAGAATCTACCGCATGTGCAGGGATGTATGGAGCATGGCTAGGTTTTGAACGTAAGTAAACAGGAAGATTCAACTATGTACCATTTTCGAGAAAATCGAGCTATATTGTTATAGGCATAAGTATATACAATACTATTTTGTGACGGCTAATAGGCAAGGAATCCACTGCAGGTTCGATCAAAGGACTCGCCGGTGTCTGGAATAAAATAACTGAACAAAGATTTAATTGTTAAGCATTGGAGAAATGTGATCCGTCGCCCGAAAGGAATCGATCTAGATCCACCGGAGAAAAAGTGTGTAAGCGCTTCGTTTCCTATGTTTGAGGCCCGTTGATGGAACCTCGTTAGTGGTGTTTTTCTTTATTCCAGTAAGACTCCAACACTAGATTTATTACGACTGAGCACATTAACATTATCTAGCCGGCAGCGGTGGCCGAGGGGACTGAGGCGCTTCAGTCACGGTCTGCACGGCCACTACGGTCGGGGGTTCGACTCCCCCCTCGGGCATGGATATTTGTGCCGTCCTAGTTCGTAAGTAGTTCATAAGTAGTTTGTAAGTTTAGGGACTGATGACCCCGTAGTTAAGTCCCATAGACTCTACAAACATTTGATTTTTTTTGAACATTATCTAAGGAATAATTTATTGTTACTACCCACACCATGAAAATTGGGATGTACTGTAACATTTTGGAAGTAATATATCATTATAACAGTTATGCTGCAGGCACATTTCAACCCACCATTAGCCCATTTTCTCGGTATACGTCACAGTCTAACATATACAGTCGCGACACTCACTTCTGTGAAAGTTGCTACCACCTGACATGTGCAACGACACTAGCGCTCCTAGCGGTGGACAAGCCGCCGAGGCAGTGACGTTTAATTATAATTATTTTTGTACATAATTAACGAAACAGTTACTATACTTTTTGCGTTACCAGCATTAGCGAAACATCAACAGACATGCATAATACGGAAATTAATGTAAAAACAGCCAACTTTAACTGATTCATGAATAAATACTTAGGAATATGTTTATATTTGCAGCTTATTCTGCTGAAAGTGAGTAGAATATAAACATAGGAGAACCATATATTTATATTATGGTCTGTTCTTATAATGAGAAGACGCTTTTTTTACGCGTATCAATTCGATATGCTAGTCTAATAATTCGCACATTTTTACACCTCACTCGTCTGTCTTATACATGCATATTCTTGTGAGTGTAATTACATTACCTTAAAAAGACATTTTTTATTATTCTTGCCGTTTGTGGTTCAGCTGTAGCAACAATTGTCAAATTGCGATCTTCTTTGTTGGAAAACAGTTTCATTGCTTTTTCCGTTTTATTGCCATGTCCGTGACGTTTTTCCTTCAGCTACATCTGTGGTGGCTGATTTGGTACGTTAAATGCCGTAGTTACCGCGTTCTATATACGTTTCTTACGTCCACCCGCACTGGTTTCACTGGAACTGTAATGAGTAAACGTTAGTGTTCCTCAGTAGAAGAGCGGCGTCTTTCTACCAAAGGGCAGGTCTTCTGGTTTTTCCTGGCCATTTGTTATATTTAACAGAAAATGATTTTATTCCGTAAAAGCCTATAGGTTACACGATAATTGTAAATAAACTGTCCTGTAATGTATCGTTTCGTACCTTGTAAGTATATGGAAGTATAGGAAACCTAATAAAGGAAAATGTGAGGCTATTATTACCTTATTACGTATTTTTATGCCACTACATACTTATCCTAACGTAAAAAAAGCATGTTGAAATTAATATAAACGATTCTATTCGTGCGCATCCAATATCGTATTCAGAAATGTAGCTTTCCGACCGCTTGGAGCACTGCTGTCGCAGTGTATAACAAAATTCTGTAGGAGTGTCGCGACTGTATATGTTAGACTGTGGTACACGTACAGGCACGCTACACGTACCGTCTAAACCCATTTTGGAGTAATCCGGCAGTTTCATTTGACCATTCACGAAGAGTGGCATGTTCACAATCAAATTTCAAAGGGAAGACCGTTATCAAATCCACTGATACTTCATAGTCATCATTCGTACCTGAGCCCAGAGATAGCAACATGCCATTGCCCAGTATGTCTGCTTTTACGTATGAGTTTAGTGATGTGCCTGGAATGCCTACAGCAATGCAACATGAATCGCATTGTGAAGCAAAATCGCTTTACAGCGAAGTTTCAAAAGAAAGATTATTAACTCCACCTGTGCACACTGAGAAGTTTCTTCTCCAAAACAATGTCGCCGCTTAGGAAACTTCTCCATTAATAATACAGGAAATGTAGCAGATAAAATTCCCCCTTCTTGTTTACGAAACGCTAGGGCAGAATAACTCGCAGTACAAGACGAACTAATTTCCCACCACATCGATGAAGGGGACGTTTTCTCAAAAGACAAAAGAAGTTGTTTCATCTTCATCAGGCGATTACGAAGCCGAGAAGAAGCAGTCGAAAATGAACAGCAATTACGTTCGTCTCGATTATCAGTTCAGGTTTGACAATGTAGTGACACATCATTCATGACGGAGTGCGGCCACTCTTCGTAGAAGGCGATCATGCCTTCGAATCATGAAATGGTTGAAAAATGGGAAGAACTTACAGTATTGGGCTCTTACTGCTGCTAGCCAATTTGTTGAGTTACATTTTCAGTCGTTTGATTCGTGAGTCATTCTCTTGAATCGAAGACTAAATCTCTATCCGACAGTGAAAGCGCTTCATTGCAGCAAGGATTTGAAGAAACATCAAACAGCCGAATGCAGCCTGATCTCTTATGAAGGTATTTTTTTTATCAAAACCGATCTAATAGGCATAACATATAAATTACCTGATTCATTTACATAAATAAAATACTTTATTAATGACCATAACATGATAATTTGTGAATTTTCGTTCCTCGGTGTCGATATCAATCAATTTATGACTGAACTCTTTGTGCGAAAGAGTAGTTGGTTGGATAGTTGGATTTTGCAAGGAACTAAGGGAACGAGTGCCTCAGGTGGTTCTGCAGCAGCGTGATAAATTCGTACACTGCTCAATATGCTATTAGCTTATCGAGAAAATCAATACCAACAGCATTCGTTAACTTACAAGAGGCAACTGTCTCGTTTGCACCGAGGATGAACGAAATAAGTTAATGAGTAGGCACGCAAATACAAAAATGCTACTATTACATCGTTAGACACGGGCAAATTTACAACAATATAACAATAAATTCTAATAGACATATTGAAGCCACAAATGAGAGGAGATTAATTGATTTTCCTTCTTGATTCATGGTCAGAGCAAACAAACCAGGGTTTCTTACGACAAAAAGTTGTAAGGTAGATAAGATCTGCCAACATGCAACGCCCCTCCGATAGCGCAACCAGCGACGTATATTTTTACAGGCAGGTGAAACACCTTATAAAACGGCTATGAAAGTTGCTCGTGTATTATCGGACAAAATAAAGAGATAGCTTTTAGAGAAGATTGCATTAAAATTCAATTCACCGTACACCATCAGTTGTCTGCACCAACATCCGATGACACCTCAATATGCGTCGTACGCCGCAAAATTCAGTGATGACCGAGGACCGCTTACGGAGGTAAATGAATGATTTGTTTTCTTTTTTTCTACATTATCGTTTAAATAATCACAATTACGCAAAAGGCGGTTATTACCTCTTCTATGTGTCACAATATTTATTCAGCATGGAAATTACGATAGTTTTCAATTCAACACATACACAAATGTGGAGCCGCTAACAGGCATGTAGGTTGGTTGATTGTTTGAATTTTGAGTACAAGGGTCTTTATTCTCATTTTCTATTCATACACGAAACTTCACTAAAGGTTACGTAAACCAGTATGTTAAACTACAATCAAGCTTAGAATGTTTGCAATACCTCAAAAATAAAAACATGAACTTAAAGGAAGAAAGGATGGGCTATAAAACAAAACAATGGAGGGCCATGGCTGGGTGATCACACAAATAAAGTGCATGATCCAGCTATTCCGTAACATGTTAAAACATCCAGCCTAAAAGAATTAGGCAAGTAAAGAATATATAGATAATGAACACTCAATAAACATAAAATGTAGTGATAAAACTCACTTTCACTGAACGAATCAACCACTGCCTGAAAATGTTGATGAAGATCCAATGGCGCAACAGACGCTTTCGAATCATGGGACAAGTCTAACCGAAGCTGCAAGAGAGGAATGGACAAAGGAGGGGTACGGAAAGGGTAGTGATAAGTGAGAGGGATGGGAAAGGACTCAAGTGATGAAAAAAGTGAACGAACACAAACTGCAGTCAGGAGACCTGACGTCGGATGTGGAATCCCAGCCTCAGCAAGAAGGCTTTGTACAGGGCGGTGAGGATATCACTTATCGCGAACTGTACACTATGATGAACGAGATCAAAGAACCACAGTGCTGAATATCCTGCAGATTCATATGGCAGGCTCCTGTAGTCAAGCTGTGATTCGAATAGACCTAATACAGCTGTAGGAGGAGGATGGAACGGGTGCTCACCAAACAGTGTAACTGAGTCAGTGGAAAAAATTTAAGTGTCGCTAGCATTTTCTCGTTAGCTGAAGAAGGTGTGTCACTCAAGTAAGCTGGGCATCAACAGACATGTCTAAAAACCAATTTTCTCCTTGACACGTATAAATTCACCTTCGAGGTATATCTCTGGGCCAATCAGACTACCTGATAGCGACAGAAGTCACTAGGTGGGATTTCTGTGCTGTGAACTGGAAACCATGGGCAGAGATGATTGTGCCTTTCAGATGGCTCCCTGCAGCCGCCCGTAAGACACCAATACTGAGCTAAAATATACACAAAAGTCGTCTTAATACAAGTCGAAACAGACCGATGACCCAACAGCCACAGCAAGACAGTTTATTGCGGTTAAAAATGAAGGTACAACAAGCACGGAGCCCTGTGGGACACCATAATCGTGAATGTGAGGTGAGCGAAGAGAGGCACCAATCCTAACCTAAAATGAGTGGTGGGAAATGAAATTGTGTATAAACATCGGAAGTGGGCCCAGTAAGCCCTAGTCGTACAGTATAGCCAGTTTATGGTAGCGCCAGGTGATCTCCTATGCCTTCCAGAGACGGAGAAAGACAGCTACAAGATGTTCATTATTTAACAGAACTGTGTGTGTGGGACTGAAGTAGATGTTTTGTATGAAGCTGAGTTGGAGCACCAACGTGTTGAAAATGTGCAACCAATGATAGATGTTAAAATAGAAGGGATTTTTAAGACTGCTCTGATAGATACTGGGAGCTCTTCAGTGGAATAGCAGAGGATTTTTATCAGCAGATTAAGACTGTCAAGATAGTGGAATTTCCAGTTACAGGGGTTAGAATAACGAATGCTACGGGCAATTACAGCAAACCAGTGAGTAAGGAGGCTATATTAAACATTAATGGGGAAGTGTTTAGTCAAACTTTAATGGTAATCAAAAATCTCAGTCTGAATGTGGTGTTGGGGATTGATTTTCTCAATAAAAATGTGGCTAATATTTATTGTGGAAATCATGTTTTGCAGTTAAGAGTACATGGGTGCATCAATAGGATAAAATTAAAAAATGAAGAGGATGCTAAGTATTTAATGGCAAACCTGCAAGTAGCTCAGTGTACAATGGACGAGATAGAGATTGAGGAAGAGATGCAAAGATAGGTGATTGAGAATAAGGACATAAATGACAGTGCTAGGGGAGAGTTACTTCATTTATTGACCAAATATAAGGACGTATTTTCTGAAAAACTTAATAAAGTGATAGACTATGAATATTGAATTAGGCTAAGGCTGCATGAGCCTATTAAGGCTACACCGTATACTGTTGCTATGTCTGAGCGAGAGGCTGTTACGGCAGAACTACAGCGTCTGCTCGACTGGGAAATATTTGAAAAGTGTGGACTGTGGAAGTGAATATAGTATTCCTATGGTTGTAGTTAAGAAGAGTGACAAATCTGTGAGACTGGTACTGGATACTAGAAAATTGAATAAAATAATTATACCAGAAACTGACCACCAAGAAAATATGGATGAGTTGATACAGGGTTTTAACAATGTAAAACTTATGACCAGTATGGACCTTACAGCTGGATTTTGTCAGGTTTCCTTGTCTGTAGAGAGTAGAAAGTGCACTGCTTTTCTATTTGTAGGTAGAACATACCTATATAAAGTAGTACCTTTTGGCTTATGCCTATCAGTTGCCTTATTCATAAGGGCTATGTACTGGGGTATGAAATAATGAGGAGACTTAACGCACGCGCGCGAATCGCGTCGTACATCGTATTTGACCCTCTCTCAAAGTTATCCGGCGGAAGGTATGTGAAATACAGTGTAAATTTTTGCACTCTTCGGTTTGTAACAGCGACTGCCTCAAGAGTTATGTGGAGAGGCACAACAGCACGGGGATCTGAGGCAAGCATGTATACACAGACACTACTGGATACTTTGTCACAGATGGAACGGCTTTTATAGTAGCCCCTACAGCCACGAAAACAGAGATCCGTTGGGAAGGAAACCAGATTTCCTGCAGGGCTAATCAAAGTGTGAGGTAGTGTAACAGTAATTGTCGCAGCTCAGATAAATAGTAAAAAACAGACCGCCGCAATTCCTTTGAAGAATTAAATTTTTTCCAAGCTGAAAGACCTTGATATATAAAAGAAAAAGGTTATTCGTATGAACATCTGCTGTCAACTGCTCGTATTCTGCAGAATGAAAGACTATGGGTTCTGCTGATTCAGTTATGGCGCATTCCTTGGAGGATCATCTTCAGAAGATGGAAGAGGGCTTGACTTTGAAGGCACTGAAGATTCTTTCTTCTGTAGTTCCTTCTTATTTCCCTATCACTGGCCCTTTGGGTTTAAGGGCTGGGAGGGCTTCTCTGGAGTAGTATCCGGGACCAGAAAATAGCCACAATCCCTTCGACCAGTAGTTTGCGAATTCTTCAGGCTGTGTCTGGGTTCCTCTGGCGCACTCTACGTAATTTACGTAATTTTGGAAAGGAGTGTACTGAAGGAACTCATCTGAGAGATAGGAGCTGGACAAAGAAGTTGCTTCATGGGCTAGGGGGTTGGGGAACTGGTGCAGATGGTTCGGGGAGGGGGGGAGTTGTCACCACAGGAGGTGTTGGAGCATTGGATGTAAGAACTCTCCACCCATCAAGGAGGCAGGGAAAATTTATGATCCCTAGGGCTCCCAGGAGGAAGCGATACATTGGTATTAGTCATACCCAAAGAGAGCAAGGATGACGCAACAGCAGTAAGATATGTAGTAATTTGTGCCAGGTATAGCCGCTTGTACTTTTCTCTTGCCTGAGTATATGTTTATCAGTCCAAAGTCTTGATCACCATGATCTGTCATTCAGCGCACGAAATAATACAGTGCACCGAGCAAGGTGGATGGAGCTGCTTACAGTTCACACAGATCGGAGGTAGGGTGCATGGAGCGTCTATTTGCGATGGCCGCCCACATTCCCTGCATGTGGGGCTGAATGAGCATCGAGAGTACGTATGTCCGAATTTCCTGTACCTGAAGAAATGCGTATAAGGGAGGGACATATGGTTCTACATCACACTGATATATCATAACCCTGACCTACTCGGGAAATGTGTCGCCTCTGAAGGCCAGGATGAAAGCAGTAGTGTCAAACCTTTGGTGTATTGGTGCCCTATAAACGCGCCGTACGAAATGAACGCCTCTTCGTTCTAAGTTAGCACACATTTTGTCGGAGACCCTGGTGGTAAATGAGACCCTGGACCTTGTTCAGTAACTTGTGGGGCGTGACACTGATGGTAATGTCACCCAGCTTGTCGCAGGCAAGGCATTTCGTATTTTTGAGAAAGACGCTACCTCGACATACTTGTCTTCATGGTGGTCGACGACGAACTGTGGCTTGGTGGACGAGAAAGAATGCCTATCGGCTCGAGCACAACCTAGGTATTGGGGCGCGTTCGTCTCTGAACGGTTGAAGGCCCTGTGTTCCTTCAGCTGCGTAGCCGGGGAAGGGAACGACTTAGGGTGATGTGCTATGGCATCTAACTTTGACTTTCCGCTTTCTGAGACAGCGGTTATACGTCCGTCAACGTTTCTCGTTCGTGTCATATTGTTCCCACGAGCTGATAGGGACAAAAAAGGTCCACTCAGGCAGAGCCCCGAGTCCCTGGATAAGCCTAACACAACCGACGTGCGGAATGTTCCACAGAGGTTATTCGCTAACGACTGTTTCCCCTGAACAGCTATCTCCTCGGCACGTAGCACCCTTGAGACTGGAGGTTTTTTATGGAGGTTTTTAACATGTTCGCGGCCCAGGCGATTAAGACAACGTCCCTGGGCTCAATAATATATAACAATTCACTGCCGCACTGTACGGTGGTCCCTAAGGCTCACAAAAAGCTTGTGGTAAAGAGGACTGTTGGTATGCCGCAGTCCATGGCTCAGTGACCACGGGTTCGCCATGTCCGCACTCAGCAAAATAATGCTGAGCCTCCCGAGGGGTCTGGGGCAGCATTTGAAGGTAAAGCAATCTAAGTTTATGCCGATAGCTGATAGGCTTGAAATATTGCATGTTGCCCTATATAGTCGTTTATTAGACATTCTGGAAGAATTTGAAACATTTCAAAATTTCACACGCAAATAAATCATTAGTATTCGTCAATAAATACTCATGCAGCTGTTGTTGGCATGTTTCTTCAATCTCACAAGATTGCTCTTATATCTTCGTTGTTTCATCATGCCCGGAGCACTAACTTTACCCAGAGCCTCTATGCCCCACGAGATGGAGCTAACATACACTAGACTCTTCATATTTTACATACGCCACATGAGATGGAGCCACTACACACAGTCTGTGTCCACTATGTGTTTGTTTGCTCTGACGTGGGTACATCTTTCTTCAATATCACGATATTCTAAAGTGTCTTAGCATAACACAAATTCTATTGGTCTCCTAAAATGTTTTACACATTCCCATCACTACAGCAAATTCCTATAGTAAGCGACTTAATTTAGCCTTATCAGTGATACTCGTGATGTGCATCAACAACACGGAAAGACTAACATTGACACATGTAGCTTGAGGCTAGAGTTCTTATTTTATGTAAGATTTATTTTATCACATTTTTAAGTACGTAAAAATTTTTGCTTGTTAATATTATTCCTGATTTTGTAATTTTATATCTTCAATTAAACGTATTACTGTCTCGAGGTGTTCGCCAGTCTTTTAATGGATGTACTACCTGCTTTTAGCAATTGACAAAGATTTTGGTTTTGACTGACGACTTCGTGCAGGTGCACATAGCCTCTTCATTGATTACTATGTTAGAATTACATACCAACACATATTTATGAGCTCTTGTGATATTCATTTTAAAACTCTTATTTTATTTTCATTTTGTATATTGACCCATGTATCTTGTCTATTTACAATAAGTAAAATTACTTTCATTATATCCATGTTATCCACATCTTTGTATTGTAACAATTTTGTATAAAGATTTGTATCCTGTGACAAATGTGACCATACCAACGTACCACCTGTCAGCCTACTTGACTTACTTTTAGCTTAACACGCCAAAGCCAGTTTGGCACATGTAATCAGTACAGTAACATATAACCATATGCATTTATCTAATATTTGAAATTAATCGCCTTTTGCTCTTTCTGTTGAGCCTTACACAAAAACTGAATATGAGTACGATCATGTTGTCCAGATTTTTTGTAATTTTTTTTTATAGTATTCCGTCTTTATATACTTAATTTGATGTCTATGCCCAAGACGGGAAACCGAAACGGGTAATATGCAATAAAAAATACCGCGAACAAGTCTGAGCTGAAACTTCCTGGCAGATTAAAATTGTGTGCCGGAACCGGGAGTCGAACCGCACTACCGACTGTGCTACCCCGACACAACTCACGACGCCACCTCACAACTTTACTTCCGCCAGTACCTCGCCTCCTAGTTTCCAAACTTCACAGAAGCTCTCCTGCGAACCATGCAAGACTAGCACTTTGCATTTCTGTTGCGTCAGCTGCACGTAATATTCACTATAATTTTACTTCGCCATCTATGAATCTGACTACTTAAGCCTCTGAATTATCCATTGCTGGTTGTAAAATACTGTGTAAAATACCTTTACTACTAGGCTTTGCGTCGTCAGGGTGGGTAAATGGAATTCTAGTGCAGCAGCAACAAGGCAGTGCAAACTACAGACAGAAATTAATTATGGAAAATACACCAAACGCGTAACTGTCGAAGTCGGCTGCTCTCCATTCCTCAGTCGATTTCACACCATTACACGGTATGGGCCTCGGTGACATTCTGGCAATGTGTCACTGTCAACGTCACCGAAGAATGTCAATTCTCATGCCCTGAAATTTCATCATCAGTCGAAAAGTCTGCCTGCGCACTTCGAGCACTTCCACACACACGACACGCTTACCACCTACCTCGTGTTTCTGTATTCACATGTGCAGGCAATTTAATGTGATTCCATTCACATGTCTGGATTTAAAAAAGAACATAACCTCCGTTCAGTATGTATGAGACATTCGGCAGCTTAATAAGGAGTTACAGTCTTTATGAACGTACACATTGGAAGTAAAATATAGCAGCGCTTTTATATCAAATTTACTTATCACATTAATAAAAATATGGCATTTAGTATGTCGCATTTAAGCATATGTACGAATAACTTACTTAAACTAGATTCATAGGAACTCACATTGGCCATTTTCCTTGGTTAAGGTTGCCCATCTTAATTATAATACGGAATTACTACCTTTTGCAGTAATCAACATGAAGGATTATATGAAACTCAAACAACAAAAAATATTGAGACAACGCATAATATAATGTAAGAATCCCACAATAAATATGTTCATAAGATGTGGTTCAAAGGAAGTAAGAGACGAAATAGTACAAAACGCGCGGAAAAGAATTAACCACGAGAAAGCTTTGTGTATAAAGAGTGTCCAGTTTTTAAGTGCTGGAGACAAAAATTAAACATGAAAACTACCTTGTAATATTTCTTATAATGTTACGAACATAACGTTTTTCTATAATTAAAAGATGTTGCACTGCTACATGGTGAAACGTTAATGGCAGAGATGGCACGAATATCAGGTGCCCCTTACAAGAGCAGGCTTTATAGACCTCTCCCCTGGGAAGCTAATGGACTGCGTTTCCTGGAGTGGAAATAATTTCTGTCTTTCAGATGCTTTAAACGTAGCTAGTTATACTGGTAAACCAATCTGGAACAATTATATTAGAAACTACTCCAGAATAGACCACAAAACAAGGAAAATTCATCATGTGTCTGAACTGCGAGGAAAACAAGCTTTAGTTTGGTGGAAAGGGGTTATATCAGGGTGCAGTACAAGTCATACTGAATCAAATGGTCACTGTGCCTTGAGTCATAATTGCATACATTTGTTTTGTATTAATGGCCTATGTCGACTTCTGTACTGAATCACATTTTTTATTTACGCCCCTTTAACCCTGCACCACAGATATTTTACGCTACATCTAACTCTGTTATGATGCCGAACCATTTTCTTGGGCATTTTTAAAACCTAATCTCAATATGTAATGATATGTAAATAAAAGTACAGCTAAGAGGTGTCAGAGTAAGTGATTAATTTGCAACCAGGTGTGAAAAAAAGCTGCATGGTAGGCTATTTCTCTTAGTTATATTGGAAGGATGCTATGTGGGTCAGGAGAAAGCCGTCACGGCAGCAGAGAACACTTAAACTCCGTGTGACCAAGCAAAAGCTTCATACCAACCTCGTAACTTCCGGTCCTATTATAAATATGGGGTGAGGGACAACATGTCAGAGAACCCATCGAAAACTCAGCCTAATGATGCCACCTCATGGGATAAAATCTCCATTCAAGAAATATCTGTTCAAGATTCATAAGCCTTACGCTGGTAGGTTAACGCCGTACATTTTTCGTGAAACTCATGTTTTGTGCCCTGCTGTAAGCAGGATAGGTCTGTTGTTTCAGATACATGTATTTGCGGTAGTTGGTTAAACATTGTACAGATAGCGACTGAAAAGCAGTTTTTATTACTTTTATAATACCTTTTATTGGTCAGAGCTGGGGAATATAGCCTCAATTCGCTGATTAGTACCGCTCTCTTAAAAGAGCGGAGCCTCTATCATTATTTGTCGAGGAACATGTGACATACCATTCCCAGACTGGTGCAGTAGTGCTTCCCGCACTTTGCACCTGCATCATTACAATCTCTGCTCTGCGTGACCGAACACTGACGTTCGTAATTTGGTCAGTGAATCCAACTGACATCTAGAAGACAGCAGAATTTCAGTAGAGGTTTAAATGTGGAGCATCAGTTCGCCTTCATGTGCACAAGCTGTTACGTACTTCTTTGTACATTCTGAATGATGTGTTCATGCTTGTTCATTTGCCTTCATTCTCTCTATTAATGAATATGATGACTTTCCAACCTACGGCTATACTCCATGTAACCAACCTACCTCACAGGTTTAAAGACGATCTTGTAGCAGTCTTAGATAGAATTTTGTATGCATCTCAGGACCGTAACTCAAAGAGAGAACATTTTTATTTTTAAAAAAATTGTCCAAAACTGATTTAATAGAGAGCTTCCACAAGACGCACGTGAAGTTCGTACTTGGAAATTTTCTTTTATTTTGGGATAATCTTGACATGCTACTTGTGGAGCTCACAAAACTGCACGCTCAAATGGCTGGTTTACAGGTCAGTCCTACTAGATATTCTGAGTAAGGATCATGGTACGGACACATATTGTTCTAAAATAAATTTCTTTTTAAAATTACTATCAAGTGGTTGTACCTCAATTGTATAGGTAAACAGATCCACAGCGTTTATCATTTTTAAATAGCACAAAAATCTGCAAGAACGTAAATTTTCACAATATATCAGATAATATAACAGCTTCAGCCAGCTCCACCGCATCGAATTCGCCATGCACATTTGTTTCGCAGGCTGATGAGTGTACCAGAATGAATGTGATTTTAGGTGGTTTTTGACATTCAACTAGGTGAATTATGAGCTGGAACCCAGGACCCACGTAACATACACGCTACACGAACTATTAGAAAATTTATCAAAATTTAACGTCAGATTTGCCCTAGATGTAGACTAAGGGCACTCACAAATTTCGAACCAAGAAGAGCGTTTGTTCAAATGTTTGTTAAGCTTATGGGATTTAACTACGGGGTCATCAGTCCCTAAACTTACAAACTACTTATCAACTACCTTATACTAAGGACGGCACAAATATCCATGCCCCAGGGGGGATTCGGACCCCCGACCGTAGTGGCCGTGCGGACCGTGACTGGCGCGCCTCAGTCCTCTCAGCCACCGCGGCCGGCGAGCGTTTGTAAACTGCCACTAACATTGTGGGGGAAATCTAGGGGATATGATAGAGCACCGGACAACAAACAAAACATGTCCTGTAGACATAGGGTTTACTTGCTTTCGGTAGCGTATTACAGGCATCTGTTCAAAATGTTCAGATGTTTGTAATTTTTATGGGAACAAACTACGTTGATCATCAGTCCCTAGACATACAAACTACTTAAACTAACCTAAGGACAACACACACATCCATGCTCTAGGGGGGGGGGGGGCTCGAACCCCCTACGCAGGAAGCATCTGTAGTGGTGTACATAATACCCTATACCTTATACAGGTTGGTTATCTGCTCGTTCTACCGATCTCAATTCATTAGACTTCTACTTAAGAAATCATGTGAAGGCCGTTGTGTATGCCACACCTATTCATAACGTGGAATTATTGTTGTTGATTGGATGTTTTAGGGGGACAAAACTGCGGAGGTCATCAGTCCCCCGTTCGATCATTGGGCGTCACAAGAAGAGGCGTGAACGTGTAAAAGAGCCCAGAGTTGAGACCAGTTAGGGGGAGGAATATCCTCCTAGTCATGGTTGTTGTTGAGTTTTTAGAGGGGGCTAAACGGCTAGGTCACCAGTCCCCTGTTCCCAGCTAAGAGAGCAATCATTTAATGAGCGGGTAAAAAGTACTCCATATCTAGTGCACGAGGTGGTCAAAGTGACAAACAGTGCTAAGACGACAACATTTAAAGGAAGAACCACTAAGGTAGTGGTCCAAACAGACAACTGCACTAAAGTAGCACAGCAGAAGATTGTGGCTGGCTGATAGCAAGGATAATAATGGTTGGGCCAGCCATTCTGCACATACTATAACTGCCAGTCAAAGATAGGACTGACAAGATGAAAGTAAAAACAGATTAAAACCGTTTGAATGGGGGCTGCCTGAAAGATCACGGTTGGGTACCCACCATTAAACCACATGATAAATAGCAGTTGCGCGAATAAAATTTAAAACACTGTCAACCTTAGCAGCATTGTCTCCTATCATGAAAGAAAGCGCATCCGGCAGATTAAAAGATTGTCGCAAGGCAACTAAAAGTAGCCAGTCCGCCAGAATGTGGACCATTGTCAAGGGGGTGCCACAGCCACACTGTGGCGCATCCTCCCGCCGAAACAGGTGGCCATGTGTCATCCACGTGGGGCCATTACGTAGGCGGCAGAGAACAACCGACTCCCTACAAAATGACTGCAGTGAGGACTTCCATGTGGCCCTAGATAGCTTCACTGCACGGAGCTTGTTTGGTTAAGCAGATTTAGCCCACTCGGAATTACAGAGGCCAAGTATCTTCCGATGGAACTCCAGCCGGAGATCGCTCTCTGTAAGAGCGATTTCTAACGGACTGAAGGTAGTGGCCTGCTTAGCCAACTGATCCACTCGTTCGTTGCCATGAATGCCGATGTGGTCCGGGTTCCAAACGAAGACCACAGAGCGACCAGACCAAACAAGGCTGGAGATCGCACCAAAGGGTGTTTTGGGAAACAGTTGCCGAGGGCTTGCAAGCCACTCAGGGAGTCAGAAAAAATAACTAGAGACTCCCCAGGGCACGCTCTGAGACGTTCAAGTGCCCAGAAGATGGCAACCAATTCCGCAGTTAACACGCTACTCCCACAGGGCAGTGAATGCTGTTCGATATGCTCACCATGAGCATAAGCATATCATGCACGGCCGTCGACAAGGGTACCATCCGTGTACACAACTTCCGCGCCACAGATCGACTCCAAAACCGCCTGAAACTGGCGACGGAGATTCAGCGGTGCTACAGAGGCTTTCGAGTCTTTCCTTACTTCTTTGTAGTGGCAATGGTGTTATATAAACAATAGCCTTTATAGATTAACACCTCTTTGACAATGACGTCAGGAGAGAGCACAAATTTTGTTGAATAAAATTAGCAATTTAAATCTACAATTTTACATAAATAATTTTTCTGATCAACCCCAAGAACCACAGACATTGCCGAGGTGGGGTGGCTTGCGTGCCTCAACGATGCAGATAGCCGTACCGTAGGTGCAACCACAGCGGAGGGGTATCTGCGGAGAGGCCAGACAAACGTGTGGTTCCTGAAGAGGGGCAGCAGCCTTTTCAGTAGTTACAGAGGCAACAGTCTGGATGATTGACTGAGCTGGCCTTGTAACATCAGCTAATGTGACTTTGCCACACAGCTACTGCGAACGGCTGAAAGCAAAGGGAAACTACAGCCGTTACTTTCCCCGAGGACATGCACCTCTACTGTATGAACATATGATGATGGCATCCTCTCGGGTAAAATATTCCGGAGGTAAAATAGTCCCCCATTCGGATCTCCGGGCGGGGACTACTCAGGAGGATGTTGTCATCAGGAAAGACAATACTGACATTCTACGGATCGGAGCGTGGAATGTTAGATCCCTTAATCGGGTAGGAAAATTAGAAAATTTGAAAAGGGAAATGGGTAGGTTGAAGCTAGATATAGTGGGGATTAGTGAAGTTCGGTGGCAGGATGAACAGGATTTCTGGTCAGGTGAATACAGGATTATAAATACAAAATCAGTGGGGGGTATTACAGGAGTAGGACTGATAATGAATAAGAAAATAGGAATGCGGGTAAACTACTATGAGCAGCACAGTGATCGCATTATCATTGTCAAGATAGATACGAAGCCAACACCGACAACAGTAGTACAGGTTTATATGCCAACTAGCTCTGCCGATGATGAGGAGATCGAAGAAATATATGAGGAGCTAAAGGAAATTATTCAGACAGTTAAGGGAGAGGAAAACTTAATTGTGATGGGAGACTGGAATTCGGTAGTAGGAAAAGGAAGAGAAGGAAAAATAATAGGTGAATATGGACTGGGCAGGAGGAATGAAAGAGGAAGTCGCCTAGTAGAATTTTGCACGGAACATGATTTAATCATAACAAACACATGGTTTAAGAATCACAAAAGAAGGTTGTATACGTGGAAGAGACCATGAGACACCGGAAGGTATCAGATAGATTTTATAATGGTAAGACATAGATTCCGGAACCAGATGATAAACTGTAAGACATACCCAGGGGCAGATATAGACTCGGACCATAACTTGTTAGTCATGAACTGTAGGCTGAAACTGAAAAAATTGCAGAAATGTAGGAAAATAAGGAGATGGGACTTAGATAAATTGAAGGAAAGTGAAGTCCTGGAGAGTTTCTGAGGGAGCTTTAGGCAACAATTGACAGAAACAGGGGGAAATAAAACAGTAGAAGAGGAATGGGTAGCATTGAGAGATGAAATAGTGATGGCAGCAGAGGACAAAATAGGTAGAAAGGCAAGACCTACAAAAAATCCTTCGATATCACAGGAAATACTGAATTTAATTGATGAAAGGAGAAAATATAAAAATGCAGTAAATGAAACAGGCAAAATGGAGTACAGACGACTAAAAAATGAGATTGACAGGAAGTGCAAAATGGCTAAGCAGGAGTGGCTAGAAGCCAAATGCAAATCTGTAGAAGAATGTATAAGAAGGGGAAAAGTAGATACCGCCTACAGGAAACTAAAAGAGACCTTTGGGGACAAGAAAATCAACTCTATGAATATTAAGAACTCAGATGGGAAACCAGTTCTCGGCAAAGAAGGGAAAGCTGAAAGGTGGAAAGAGTACATAGAGCAGCTCTACAAAGGAAATGAACTTAGAGACGATGTTGTAGGAAGGGAAGAGGAAGTAGATCAAGATGAAATAGGAGATACTATATTGAGAGATGAATTTGACAGAGCCCTGAAAGACCTAGATCGGAACGAGGCCCCAGGAGTAGATGACATACCATCAGAGCTACTAAAGTCTCTGGGAGAGCCAGCCATGACAAGACTATTTGAACTGTTGTGTAGGATGTATGAGACAGGCGAAATACCCTCAGATTTTAAGAAAAATGTAATAATCCCCATTCCAAAGAAATCAGGCGCAGACAGGTGTGAAAATTACAGAACCATTAGTTTGATAAGTAATGGTTGCAAAATTTTAACACGAATTATCTACAGGAGAATGGAAAAGCTGGTAGAAACTGACCTCGGGGAAGATCAGTTTGGATTCAGGAGGAACGTAGGAACCCGGGAGGCAATACTCACTTTACGTCTTATCTTAGAAGATAGATTAAGGAAAGGCAAACCTACATTTTTAGCTTTTGTAGATTTGGAGAAAGCATTTGACAATGTTGACTGGAATACACTCTTTCAAATTCTGAAGTCAGCAGGGGTAAAATATAGGGAAAGGAGAGTTATTTACAACTTGAACAAAAGCCAGACCGCAGTTATTAGACTCGAAGGGCATGAAAGGGAAGCATCAGTTGGGAAGGGAGTAAGACAGGGTTGTAGCCTTTCTCCGATCTTATTCAATTTGTACATCGAGCAGGCGGTGAAGGAAAGCAAGGAAAAATTTGGAATAGGGATTAAAGTTCAGGGGGAAGAAATAAAAACATTGCGTTTTGCTGATGACATTGTAATTATATCAGAGACAGCACAGGACCTGGAAGAGCAGTTAAATGGAATGGACAGTGTGTTGAAGAGAGCGTATAAAATAAACATTAACAAGAGCAAAACAAAAATAATGGAATTCGGTCTTAGAAAATCAGGCGATGCTGAAGGAATTAGATTAGGTAACGAAACAATGAAGGTGGTAGATGAGTTTTGTTACTTGGGTAGTAAAATAACATGCGATGGTCGCAGTACAGAGGATATAAAATGCAGAATGGCAATGGGAAGAAAAGCATTTTTGAAAAAGAGAAATTTGCTAACATCGAATATTAATTTAAGTGTAAGGAAGTCTTTTCTGAAGGCATTTGTGTGGAGTGTTGCCTTGTACGGGAGTGAAACATGGACGATAAGCAGTGCGGACAGGAAGAGAATAGAGGCTTTTGAAATGTGGTGCTACAGAAGAATGCTGAAGATTAGGTGGGTAGATCACATAACTAATGAAGAGGTACTGAACATAATTGGTGAGAAAAGGAATTTTTGGCATACCCTGACTAAAAGAAGGGATCGCTTGGTAGGACACATTCTTAGACATAGGGGAATCGTAAATTTAGCATAGCAGGGATGTGTGTGGGGTAAAAATCGCAGAGGGAGACCAAGAGACGCGTATAGTAAGCAGATTCAAATGGATGTGGGTTGCCGTTCTTATGAGGAGATGAAAAGGCTTGCTCAGGATAGAGTAGGGTGGAGAGCTGCATCAAACCAGTCTCTGGACTGAAGACCGTAACAACAACGACAATTTTTCTGAAAAGGAAATAAATAATTTTTCTGAATAGGAAATGCTTTAGTGGTTCATGGTGTGGGTTCCTGTAGTCATGGCCTAGTTCATGAACCACAGGCAACGTATGAGTGGCCAAGTAAGTGGTCCCGACAGTCAGGATACCAGTTACTCTGGAATAAGGTTGGGCATCTCGGATATATTCTGAGTCGTGGCCACCTTTGTGCTCAGACGGCAAATATTACCAAATCCAACGGTTAGTTCCTCAACCGTTAGGGGTAAAACCCAGTGGGGCCCTGGGCAAGTAAGACTAGCAACCTGCTTCCTTGGTACTTCAATATCATGCTGGCAACAATCAGAGCAAAGTGCCTCGGACCTTTGGAGGTGATGGAGTCCCACCTCTAATTGACAGACCAGGGACTCCTCCGATACGACTGGGTAAACGATCTGGAAAGAGATGGGAAGCTATTAATATCAATGGGGGTTACACTGGGAAGAAGGTAGAGCTGGCGGAGTCTTCAAGTAATATGGGGTTAGATGTTTAGCTGTTAGTGACGTTAGAGTAAGGGGAGAGAAAGAGGACGATGTCGGAGAATACAAGGTCTACCTGTCAGGAGTCAAAGTAGGAAGAGCACAGTGGGGTGTAGGTTTTTACATAAGGAAAGCAATCGAACCCACCATAATTGCAATAAGGTTTGTAAATGAACGACTGATGTGGATAGATTTGGCCTTCTCCAGCATGAAAATTAGGATTGTGGCAGTATATTCACCCTGTGAAGGGACATATCAAGATGAGATGGACAGATTTTACAATGCACTTAGTGATGTAGTTGTTAGAGTGAAGGATAAGACAAAAAATGTTCAAATGTTTGTATAGCTTATGGGACTTAACTACGGGGTCATCAGTCCCTAAACTTACAAACTACTTACAAACTAGCTAATACTAAGGACGGCACAAATATCGATGCCCGAGGGGGGATTCTAACCCCAGACCGTAGTGGCCGTGCCTCAGTCCCTCGGCCACCGGGGCCGGCAGTGAAGGATAAGTATAGTGTTTTACTCATGGGTGATTTCAACGCCAGGATAGAAAATCGAACAGAAAGTTATGAAAGGTTATGGGTAAGTTTGGAGAGGATATGGAGACCAACAGGAACGGAAAACAGCTCTTGGATTTCTGTTTCAGTATGGGCTTAGTTATCACAAACTCCTTCTTTAAGCATAAGGACATTCACGGCTATACTTGGGAAGGAAGGGGAACCAGATCTGTCATTGACTATATAATAACAGACCAGGAATTCAGGAAGTCATCAAGGACACACGTGTTTTCAGGGGGTTCTTTGATGATACCGATCATTATTTAATATGCAGTGAAATTGGTTTTGTGAGGCCAAAGCCGGCCGCGGTGGCCGAGGGGACTGAGGCGCTCCAGTCACGGTCTGCACGGCCACTACGGTTGGGGGTTCGAATCCCCCTCGGGCATGGAAATTTGTGCCGTCCTCAGGATAAGATAGTTTGTAATTTAGGGACTGATGACCCCGTAGTTAAGTCCCATAAGCTATACAAACATTTTTTAGGCCAAAAGAGCAGAAAGTCAGGTCAATGTGTAGAAGGATAAGAGAGCAAAAGCTTCAAGACAAGGAAATTAGGCACAAATACATAACAATGATCTCGGAAAGGTACCAGTTAGTTGAATGTAATGATTTACAGTCACTGGAAGAAGAATGGTCAATGTACAGGGACACACTACTGGAAGCAGCTACAGAATGTCTTGGAACTATAGTGTGTAAAGGCAAGATGAAGCAGACAGCTTGGTGGAATGACACAGTCAAGGCATCCTGTAATAAGACAAAGAAGGCATTTCAAAACAGGCTCCATACTAGGAATCAGGCAGACAGAGAAAATTATGTTGAAGAAAGAACAAAGCCAAACGCATAATTGCAGACTCCAAACAGAAATCATGGGAAGACTTTGGAAATAAACTAGAAACTCTGGGTCAAGCCGTGGGAAAACCATTTTGCAGCGTAAACAGCAATCTTCGAAACGGAGGGAAGAAGGAATTAACAAGTGTTTTGAACAGGTCAGGAAAGCTGCTAGTCAATCCTGTGGATGCCTTGAGCAAATGGAGGAAATATTTTGAAGAATTGCTCAATGTAGGTGAACCGTTCAATTATGTGTCAGATTTTCAGGTAGAATGGGATAGGAAACAGGATCTCATTTGAGGAAGTGGAGGATATGGTCAGTAGATTACAATGGAATAAAGTGACTGGGGTAAACGAAATTAAGCCGGAACTCGTCAAATACAGTGGAATATCAGATCGCCAATGGTTACACAGGATAACTGAGAAGGCGTGGGAATCGGGACAGGTTCCGTTTGACTGGACGAAAGCGGTAAGCACGCTGATTTTCAAACATGGAAACAGAAAAGATTGTAACAACTATCGAGGTACCTCTTTAATTAGTGTTGTAAGCAAAATATTCTCAGGTATTGTTAAAAGGAGAGTACAAGTATTAATTGAGGACAAGTTACATGTAAATCAGTGTGGGTTTAGGCCTCTTAGAGGCTGTCAGTACCAGATATTTAGTTTACGGCAGGTAATGGAAAAGTGCTATGAGTGGAACAGGGAATTGTATGTATGTTTCATAGATCTAGAAAAGGCTTATGACTGTGTTCCTTGGAGGAAGCTACTGTCAGTTCTACAAGATTATGGTATAGGAGGCAAACTTTTGCAGGCAATTAAAGGGCTTTAAGTAGACTGTCAGGCAGCAGTTAGAGTAGATGGCAAATTAAGCTCATGGTTCAAGGTAGTTTCAGGGGTAGGACAAGGCTGTAATCTGTCACCACTGTTGTTCATACTATTCATAGATCATATGCTGAAAACAGTAGACTGGCAGGGCGGGATTAAAATAAGTGAAAACAAAATAAGCAGTCTCGCATATGCGCATGACTTATTTGTAATGGCCGATTCAATTGAACGGTTGCAAACAAATATTTCAGAACTCTATCAGAGGTGCAAGGATTAAGATATGAAGATCAGCATCTCCAAAACTAAATTAATGTCTGTGGGAAAGAGATTTAAACAGATTGAGTGCCAATTGGGAGGAACAACGCGAGAACAGGAAGACAGTTTCAAACACCTGGGATGTATTTTCTCACAGGACGGCAACATAGTGAAAGAACTGGAATCGAGGTGCAGGAAAGCTAATGCAATGAATACTCGGCTAAGATATACTCTCTTCTGCAAGAAGGAAGTAAGTGCCAAGACAAAGCTAGCAGTGCACCGCTCTATATTTCGACCAACTTTGTTGTATGGGAGTGAAGGTAGGGGTTACAGATATGAAAACAGCAAGAATAATTGCAGGTACTAATAGAAGGGAACAATGGCAAGAGGGTGTCCACAATGAGGAAATCAAATAAAAACTGGGAATGTTCAAATGTTTGTTAAGCTTAAGGGACTTAACTACGGGGTCATCAGTCCCTAAACTTACAAACTACTTATGAACTACCTACAACTAAGGACGGCACAAATATCCATGCCCGAGGGGGGATTCAAACCCCCGACCGTAGTGACCGTGCAGTCCGTGTCTGAAGCGCCTCAGTCTCCTCGGCCACCGCGGCCGGCAACTGGGAATGAACACCATAGATGAAGCAGTTAAGAGCGAACAGACTGAGATGGTGGGATCATGTTACACGCATGGGAGAAGCAAGGTTACCTAAGAGACTCATGAGCTCGGCAGCAGAGGGTAAGAGGAGTCGAGGTAGACCAAGAAGAAAGTACTTAGATTCGGTGAAGAATGATTTTGAAGTAAAACGCATAACATCAGACGAGGCATCATTGTTACCATTGAATAGGGGATGATGATGATGAGGAAATTCTTTAGGAAACTGTCGTGTCGTGGCTAGAGTATCACGACACCACTGTCGACTGGCGTCACTACCTGGATTGCCGTCAGATGCCGAGCGCATTACGAAGAATATGACGTGTATCTACGCTGATTGTCTGAACTATAGATAAATAGCCAGCCCATACGAAATGTCGGCAGAGAGAGTGCATCGCTTCTTCGAAGTGTATACTCACTGCGCTACAGCATTTCTCTTACCGCAGCAGACATTGGCTGTTAACATGCCGACATTTAGAATTTTCACCAACACTCTCCATGTAGCTTTGAAGTATTCCTCAGTGTCTGGCACTTGAACTTTACTAGTTTGGAATTACTTTATTTTCTCCAGCTCCGAAATCGGAGTATAATATTGTTTTAATAAATATCTCATGAGTCTACGTATGCCGTCTTACGAACCTAACACAGCAGACACTATACCTTAGAACGGCTATCAGGGTCTCGCACTTCTCGAATACAAATCCAGTATCGTACATTTGTTCCATAATTTTTGTCAATGCCACGGCAAAGTTGATCCACAGATTTACGTATTTAATACTATGAAAATTACGTAAGGGAATTCTGTACTATCTCAAATACCACGCCGCGGTGGAGTGGCCGAGCGGTCTAAGGCGTCTCGCTGCGGAGCGCGCGGTTACTCGCCGTGGAGGTTAGAGTCCTCCCTGGGGCATGGGCACAGAATAAGGAGTATACAGAAAGGAAACTCCCGCTGCAGTCTGTCGTCCAAAATTTAGTGCGCATGCGCGGAATCGGGCATGTTGAAAAGCAGTAAACGCGTGGTTACTCCCTACTCTGTGGCGTGGTAATGCGCCGTCTTTGTTTGTTAATTGTGTATTTTAACTGCCTGAATCGCATTAAAGTAAGCAAGTATTTGGTACAGTGCAGTGCAGTGAAAAGAAAGAACTGTGTGTCAGTAGTTGGAGCTGTTCCGTTTTTATTATGAGCAGCAATCAAAGAAAAGGCGGCCGATGGTGTTCAGCACCTAATTGCCGCGATAATTCTAATACATTCTTCAGTTTCTTCCGGCGTATTTGATAATCAAAATATCCATGGAAGATGCTGAGCAGTAAGTGAACGTCGCTATATGTGCAGTGAAAGTTAAATGTTATCAGTTTCGAATGAGAGCAATGTGTGCATAGTTATTAAAAGTAGCCTTGCTTCTTTTCTTGACGATAACTCTCGCTGTTGCTGTTGCTGCAGCAGTTCAACAGCATTGAAATGTTGAAGTACATTTATATTTTATAAATTTAACGTTGTAGGGAATAATATAAAATGAATGACAAAGAATAGTGCTTAAGTAGGCAGGTAAAATCTTACTTACGGCATTGGAGGCGTAGTGTGCTAATGTTGGCAACGAATGCTCTTTTGATACTCAAACAAATAGATTAAGGGGAATACTTATTTTATGCTGTTCCTGCTCTGTGGTTGACAGATTCCTTTATATGCCCTTCTCCGATCAGTAAATAAATGATACTCCTAAAGCAAATACAACTTTTATATACGCCCAGACGTCATTAGTTCTGTGTAATCACGTTGTACTGCTAAGTCTGACTCAATATTTTGTGCGAATTTATTCGTGTCAAATAAAACCTGGCAGTTGTAAAGTCACTTTCTTGTTTATAACTAATTTCCCAAACAAAACTCCGCGTCATTTGGGATTTTTCTAGAGATAAGCACCAAATAAAACGATCATCGATTCCACCGTACATTTTCGTAGTTGTATTAAAATTTAGGCCTATTTTTTTGTTGTTGGTTTACAAATTGGTGCAAGAAGAGGGCGCAAAATAGATGAGAGCATAATGGAAAGCCGTTTCCTTTCGTAAAAGTCGGTGAGATTAGCTGCAGTTCGTAAAAATCCCATTTCCAGCCAAAGTACTAAGTGGCTTTAGTTCGGCGTTTACTGCTTTTCAATATGGAGTCGAGCGCAACGCTTGGTAACATACAGATCAAAGGCGCCGCCCCCAGCTTTCCCTTCTGTATACTCCCTATTCTGTGGCATGGGTGTGTGTGTTGTCCTTAGGTTAGTTTACCTTGGTTTAAGTAGTTTGTAAGCTACGGACTGATGACCACGCAGTTTGGTCCGATAGATTTACAAACATTTGAACATTTTTCAAATACCACTTTATTTGACAGATTGGTAGACATAACTTAAAGAAGTACATTTTAGTTAAGAATATATTTGATATTGAAAACTTAAAGTATTCCGCCCTAAACTACGTAGAATTTTATAATTACAGTAACTATGTCTGGTATGATTAAAAATTCAAATAATTAAAAATATTTTAAGCCTTCCCATTCCGCGCTGGAATGGCCGTGCGTATTAAGGCGCTTCGCTGCGGAATGCGTTTCTGCGTCCCGTCGGAGGTTGGAGCTTTCCCTCGGGCATGGGTGCGTTTTTTGTCCTTACCCTAAGTTACTTTCAATACTTTGTAAATCTAAGGACTAATGACCATCGCAGTTTGGTACCAATGCATTATAAATATTGGAAATTGATTAATCCCTCCCAATTTTTTCCAGGCATTTATTCTATGAATTAAATTTAATTTTTGCCACTGTAACACAGAAAAGAAGAACGTCATTTTAAAATAGGTTATACGTGATGCTTTAGTCGACATTTCTCGAATAAATTATATAAACTGTTCTGACGGAAACAATGTTGGTAAAGGTAGGGTACATGTAAAATATGCTAACAGCGCTGAAGCTTTCAAACACATTTCATGTGAGAAAGCTTCTTAAACTACCTACATGTGTGGTGCACCTTTACAGTTCCAATTACAGTGTTTTAGTGTTCTGATATAATGTAATATCTAATTGCTTAAAGCGCCTGCTGTCACTGTTGTCCATTTCTGCTGAGGTTTTTGCTGAGAAATCTGTGCAATACTTTCCTACTGGTAATTATACACATTACCTTCTTACTGATGTGAATAAGTATCTTAAGCAGCGTGCGTCATGTAATGACGTTAGATACTGTGCTGGAACCGTTAGTTACCCGCCCACACCAAGAAGACTAGCCTATTTTGGAGCACGCCTAAACCATTTTTTTCCCAAATGGCTCTTCGACTGTTTCGTTGTTAACACAAGAAATCGCTCAGACTCCTGCTGAGCCATACTAACGCGGAAATGGCAGCCACCGCTGTCGTCGCCGTCGCCTCTGTTACCAGCACCATGACAGCATAAAGGAGAACAGTCAGTAAACCACGCGGTCTCAGGCGTCATGTCAACGAATGTGCGGTCGCTCCCGTCGGGGAATGTGTGTGTTCTCCTTAGCATAACTTAAATTTAGTTCAGGAAGTTGTTATGTCTAGAGAAAAATCATCTTAGCAGTTTTGCCTTTAGGCTTACAAACACTTGACCATTTGAATAAACAGTAGAAATAAATCTACGGGGAAAGCATTAAGAAGGAAAGCCATTACATATACAGAATCCAGGATTATACGGTGGACAAACAAAAATATCTACAATCAGAGGGCGAAAAACTCACGTAGCAGCGATCTGCACAGGCGCAGATGGCAGTAGTATCCCGTAAAAAGTATGAAATAGCGGGGCATTGTTACACCTGTCATTTGTACTCCGGTGACTCATGCGAATAATTTCAGGCGCAATTATGGGCACAGGATGTCAATTAAGACACTTTCAAGATGGAATATAAGTTAGGTGGACATTCCGTTTCGGAAATTCGATATAATTTAGTAGCTCGCTATCCACATAATCGAGAGTGTGCCGAGAATACCAAATTTATGGCGTTACCTCTTATCACGGGAAACGTAGTGACCGACAGGCTGAACTTAATGAAAGAGTGCAAAGGATTTTATTTAGCGTTGTCAGTGCTAACAGAGAAGCTACAGTGGTGAAATAACTGCAAAAATCAATTTGGGGCATACAAAGAACGTAAGTGTTAGGATAGTGCGTGGCATTTATTTATTTCTTTTTTAATATTCAATTATTTACTTATTTTTGTTCTTTATCTTTATTTTTTATACTTTTTTTGTTAATGGGCTACGGCTTCAGAGGTCCCAAGCGAACGCACTAGTTAACAATTAACAAATTAATAGCCAAATAGGTAGGGCCCTGGACTACTGCAAAACCGTGGCTTGGTCAGCTAAGTCCCTATTTCAGTCATACTGATGGTAGTTTATCTGATCCAGATGAATAAATTTGAGTTAAGTGGTTATCTTCGGCTATATGTTGACAATTTTCTACCATTTATGGACTTAATGTTCCCAAACAACGATAGAATTTTAATGGCTAACAATGCGCCATAATTAATGCTGGGCCACAGTTGTTCGCGAATGGTTTGAACAACATTTTGAACAATTCCGGGAAAAGCTTCGACAATTCTGACAGCATCACATGAATACCACTGACGCGCTCCAGTCACGGTCTGCACGGCCACTACGGTCGGGGGTTCGAATCCCCCCTCGGGCATGGATATTTGTGCCGTCTGTAGTATTAGCTAGTTTGTAAGTAGTTTGTAAGTTTAGGGACTGGTGACCCCGTAGTTAAGTCCCGTAAAAAAACACTGACAATTTTTCGGACATGTGCAAGAGGTCAGTTCATGTTCAAAATCCTGCACCGACACACCTACTTAATTACGGACGCTTACAGATGCAGCATGGTTCAATATTCCTGCGTGGTCTAGGCGTTGCGTTACTGCACTTGTCCTGGTAATGGGTGGCCTGGCAGGATAGTCCTAAGTATCCCAAGAATGTTGCGAGGCACTGTGTGGTCACAAATGACCATAACAATAATACAGATTTACTACAGGAGGGCCAGATATTCTAACAGAAGATATTAGCTCAATTTCAAATTTATTATATGTGAAAGATGAATAAGATTCGATGGATTCATTTGGGATGAAATAAAATATAGAGCATGAGTTTCTTCATCTATACACAATATTATGCAAATGAAGTAAATTTTACTATGGAATATACTGACATTAGGAAGGGCCTAGAATAAAGATATCCTCAAGAAATTAGTTTTCTCCAAGTTTCCTACATATTAGTTTTTAAAAAATGCTAATAATTGTGGCTGATTTTCTTTGTTACACTGGAAAACATAAGTTAGGTTGCTGTTGATGGAAACCATATCCCTTTCTCCATTTTACGTTGAGTATTGATGAAGATAAAGATGCCGTAGTTCTCTGCTCTCTTCTCCCAATTTTCAAATTGCAAGCAGGTAAATTAGGTTAACTGTTGTTGTTGGGATGTTAAGGACTAAACTGCTAGGTTATCAATATCCTGTCCCTAGATTACTCGTCACGGCAAATACTAAAAATGAATCTGACGCTTAACACCCAGAGGGGAAACCCACTAGCTGTACAGAGTGAAAAGGTACATTACACCGGCAACAAAAAAGGTAGAGACCATGTGATGAATTGAACTGAAGGTTTACAACAGAAGGATCACAAGGATAATAAAGGATGTGCATCGATATTCATATTGCAGAGTACAATTTTCGTTGGTTTTATGAGGGTTTTTGGTGCCAGTTTTAACTGCTCCCTAACGTATTACATATGCATATAGACCAAAATACAATATACTGTACGTTGCAGCCGCGGTGGAGTAGCCGAGCGGTCTAAAGCGTCTTGCTGCGGAGCGCCCGGTTGCTCGCCGTGGAGGTTCGAGTCCTCCCTGGGACATGGGTGTGTGTGTTGTCCTTACGTTAGTTTACCTAGGTTTAAGTAGTTTGTAAGCTACGGACTGATGACCACGCAGTTTGGTCCGATAGATTTACAAACATTTGAACATTTTGAAATACCTTAGACGAACCGGAATGGTGTAAGAACCATAAAGGAATTGAAAAATTATGACGTTTCCATCAGCTGAAAATTGTGGGGCGTTAACGGTAAGGCGACTTAGGTACAATGATAGGGGTTAGGCCACTCTAGAGGCCAGAAAATAGGCTTTCTGGGAGAGTGAAAATCAAAACAGAGGGTTTATATCATACGTATCAGTAACTGTTTACAATAATTTTTCTGAAGCGTTTAATTTCAAACTGACGACTCTGCAACGAATATTCGATGACGTAAGCGAGCACAGAATAGCATAGAGAGGCTATACCATCTATATCAGCGAACAGGCGGCGAAGGCACGGCTGCTGCGGCGGATTTAGCGTTGCGCATTGGGGTGCCTTGCTGCGCTGCGCGCGGCCGTTCACCATCGGGGGTTCGAGTTCCTCCACTGGCACGAGTATTTGCGTTGTCCTTAGGTTAGGTGTCCTTAGTTTAAGTAGTTTGTAAGCTACGGACTAATAACGCAGAAGTTGAGCCCGATAGATTTGCAAACATTTGAACATTTGAAAGCACGGCAGCCATCTTGTATGGGTTTAGAATCGGGGTTGGGCCGATAAATGCGTAGTTCTTCAAATGCCGCTCGCCTGAATTACATCGTCATTAGGATAGGAAAAAATTACCAAAATGTTTTCGCGCAGAACGTGAATAGTAAAGAAATACAACAGTGGTCTTTGCAAGTACAATACGTATTCTCTTTGACTAAAAATAATAATTGAAACTATTACTTTTATATGAAATTAAAATTACGACATGAAAAAGTTAGTCGGCTACCAAATTTTTTGTTTTGTGGTCAGGAAATTTTCATCAGCGAGAAAGTTGTAAATAACTTCATATCAAGTCAGTCCAGTGCCAGCTGTTGTCGCTGCCTCATCGCCCAGAGCGCTAAGTATCATAATTTAATTGCGTGAAATTTCATTGCCAGTTAATTTCTTAATTTTCGTTAGTGCTTCTGTTTTTAAGAGGTTTCTTCTTACCTACTTGGCAGATTCGTTTGTGCTACTGTTTTAAGAGTTTATTCTCGCGTATTTTGATAAATACCGTGTGTGTAGATTTCGTCTGCTCCAAGCTACGTGATTCAAGTATCTTATTGTCACTTCCTTATTTCGAATTCTGCTTTAAGAAAGCTTATATTCCAGTGCGTTTGATAACAGTGTATTCCTCTGATTTTCTTGTTTCGTTTTGAAAACTGCCGGACTCCGTTTCGTTGTTTTGACAGTTTAGTAACCACTAACTACAGTTCAGTCAGCTGCCACCCGCCTTTGTTAAAGTACTAGGCTAGTTAAAAGTCGATTATTTATTTTTATACTTTCTACGGTTAATTGTATCGATATGATATCTAGGATGTGTGCCTGCTGTGTGCGGACGCAGGAGGAGTTGGCCGCAGTTCACGAACAGCTGAGCGTGCTATTGGCTACGGTAAGCCGTCTTCAGGCTGCTGTCTCGGGGTGCAGCGATGGTGGGGAGTCTGTTGCGTCGAGTGGGACACCTCAGGTGTCTCGTGCTTCGCCCGCTGTCCCTGATACCGAAGTATCTTCAGGTGTACCGGACGTGGTCGAATCGCCCTCTCCGCAAGGGAAGTGGTGGATTGAACGGCGTTCTCGTCGCTCGAGACGGAAGGCCAGTGTGGAGGCTGGCCGTTCGTCCATGCCCGTTCGTCCTGTGTTTTGACATGTGGCCACTCCTTCAGCAGGTACACGGAGGGAGGGGATTGTTAGTTATTGTTATTAGTATGGAGTATGGCCGGGTGATTAACGGAGAGTAGTATTTTAAATGCAGTGATCGTTGGTTCGAACCCAGGTAAGCGTTGATATTTTTTTTTTCTCTCAGTACCCTGTATGTAACAAATTCTGGGACCAGAAATGACATTTATATTCTTACTTGTCACAAATATTTATCCATTTTTTCCGAATATGCCGGGACTTCCGAGGTCGTGGTGAAGCAAGAACGTAACAATAGAACTTAAATAATAATGCATCACTTGTCATAAATACATCCTCTTTATTTCTGAAAATAATGTGATAATATTGAACTGAAAGGGAACAGCCACTGTGCTGTCTAAATCAGAAATCCGAGCAGCTAATTTCTAGATGCCGTTTTCAATCGATCCAGCAAAATCGTACCTGGCCCTTACATGTACACACGACAGCGAAAAATGGTTTCCGAAATTTAGTTTTCGTGTTTCTGAAGTTGGGTCGCATGTAGAAGAAGCAAGTATTACTGTGTGAGTTAGGCATTGTTGTCTGCGGTGTTACTCTGTTCTACATCTCCATAGTTCCTAATGTTTCCTTTTCTTGCGATTAGTTGACTTTATTGCTGCAGTCAGGATCAATATTAAACATGTCAAGGCGTACGATTTTCGTTTACAAACTACATTTAAGCTATACTTTGTTTCCGTCACCCCCCCTCAACGATAGAACCATCTAAATTCTACAATATGTATTTATATATTAGTGAAAGGGTGTCGCGCAAAACTGTAAGCTATAAAAGGGTGTCGCCATGAGGGAAAGTTTGGAAAGCAATGGTGTAAGGCCAACTTCAAAAATGCCGTTTGAAGTTATGAGTAGCAGACAATCATGAATAAATGTAAAATACCTTTAATTTACGAGCCCTGCAAGGTAGAGTCCGCACAGGATAAGGTGGACGATGTGCAAAGACCATTTTCGTTGGAACCGCCAGGTGAGTTCATTACTTTGTTCGGGTCGCGTCAGACCCCTTCCACCTAACGCCCAGGCAACTGGACCCCTACAGCGCCCGTCCAATGCTCCGGCCGCTACCCCCACCACTATCGCTCTCCCTATGCTTGCCCAGAATTCTGCGCATGTACCGGCCAATTTACCCTGCGTGCACTCTTCAATTGGCTTTCTTGATTATCCTCCTGCTCTTGCATTTATTTTATGTTTCATCTTGAAGCGATTCATGCATCTTTTGCACATAATCACTGTCTGACTGAGTAAATCTGTTGAAAATCTTTCCTCTATCGCTCACAAAAGGTCTTCGCACCAGGTAGACAATGACCATACTTGATTGCGATCATAGGCGACCATTTGCACAATATATAAATAAAAAACTCGACTTTTCGAAAATCCTAGAATGGATTATCCTGTTAAGAGACAGATAACACAATTTTAGTTATGTGATGTTCATTACAGAAAAAAACATTATATAAATTGGGGCGCTGGAGAAGTACAATCAGTCTAGACAACTAAAGTTGAAGACCAGGCATCTGCGTGCAACCTTCAAAATTCCCATGACACTTCACGATTATTTGGAAGTCTCAAAACGTATACAACTCTTGAGGCACTGTGATGCACTGTAACAAAGCGAAGAGTATGTTCTGCATAGCGTAGCATTCTCTGATAATAGGCGGCAACCTGTCCTGGTTACATGATGTGCACTTCCCCAACTCAATGAACATACTGCTGATCCTATGCACACTGTCTTACAGGCCGTATTCTCCGGACACTTAACTACACTTTAGCCAATCACTGTCACAAGTCATTGTGTTCATGGAAGTGGGTCATCTGCCAGGTAGGTAGGGATTGTTAGTAACAAGTGTACATGATCCCGTGACCATGATTCACAGTGTCGATAGTGGTGCAGTTTACTTTGGCGGCACCGCTATCTGCATCAGTAGGAAAATGTAGGATAGATCCACAACTGTAGTCTGTAGTTTGCAACTTTTGATTAAATGAATACTTAAAGACACTTTTAACTCCACTATAACTGGTTCTACATCTAGATGGGAATGGAGGAGCGGATGAATTATACATCGTTAAAAACCATCATTGACTAGTACCATGTGAGGTTTACTTTTTAGCAAAGGGATGAAGACGGAGATGAAGATGACTGGTGTACCCGACAGAAGAGGCACACATGACTCTCAGGATTTTGTAAATGCCGCGGTGGAGTGACCGAGTGCTCTAAGACGCCTTGCTGCGGAGCGTGCGGATGCTTTTCGTCGGATGTTCGAGTCCTACCTCGGGCATGGGTGTGTGTTGTCCTTAGCATAAGTTAGTTTAAGACGTTTGTAAGTCTAGGGACTGATAACCGCATCACTTGCGACAATTAGATTTACAAACATTTGAACATTTGATAATATAAAACCTTTCGTCTAATGTTAAGTGGAAAAAGAGCACGGCGGATCAACAGGTTAGTGACCGTACTCCTACAGCTTCTGTTCATCTTGTTAACGGTGACTGATTTAGCGAAACTCAAAAGTGGAACTCTGAGCTTAAATAGGCGCAAATTTCAATTTCAGTCACAAACTAAAAACGATAAAATGAACGTTGATGAAACGAAATTACCTCAATGGGTCAAATGAAATGTTTGAAAAAGCGAATTAGGCCTGTCTGGAATCTGAGAACACCACAGAAGTCTGCTTGAACTATGAGGGTCTCAAAAACAGTAGGAACAGTATCTAACACCTTTAACAATTTGGTGAACAATATAATACATCCTTGACAAGGCCAAAGAATGCTGATACCAAATCATCACATTTCAGGGATAACGACAACTGATGAATATATTTTGATTCATAATGATACAGGATATACAAATGAAAGCCTGGAAAACGAATCAGAGCTAAGTACCCACAGTTTTCAGCTGGATTTATCGTAGGTACACTAATACTTCGCTCATACACAATTATCAAATCATACTGGGCAGTCTCTACATAATGATAATAATTATAATCAGGCAGGAAGACGAACCCTATAATCTAATGACACATACTAAGTAACAATGATAACAATAAAAGGAGAAAAACAGGAAGAATTCAACAACATTCTCCAAAATATGCCAAATAATCATGTTAATTCCTAACCGGCGACATCAATGCTCAAATAGGTAAAGAAAACTATACCGATATTCGGTAGGTAAATGATCATTACACAAACAAAACAACGGTAAAGGCACGCGAATCATTAAATCTGCTAAATTCATGACGTATTTTTCGTTTACAATATAATCTCTAATGTCAATACTTACATTCCATCCATTACCAAGTGTATGAAAGATAGACCATGTGATGATCTCCCGCATAAATATAGTAGAATCATAGAACTCAGTCCGTAAGAGACTAGAACTAGATTCCGATCATTATATAACAAAATTTCCCCTGCAAATAATCCCAAAAAAAATAAATTTCATTAGGAAAGCTCAAAACCGTAGACACGACGAGCAGAGTAATTTAAAAAAGAAACAAGTTAAATTCACAAATTTGCGACCAACGTCAAGTACGACTTTAAAAAGCAGCTCAAAACATAGTACCTCAAACAACAACACGAAATTATCCATAGTCGACAGACGAAGGTTATCAATTACCAGACTTCTGACTGGATGAAATGAGAAACAACGCAAATCATCAAATAAATCATCATCGAGACTACATGCAACGTCAACTTTATGGGAGAATTCAGCACAGAAAATGAAACGCACATTGGAGTTTGGTAAGGAGATTGACATTGTCCATTGCTCTTCCGATGTGCGCTTGAGAAAGTCATCAGCGAGTGAAGAAATGTAGGTGCATAAACATACAAATTGGGACAAAAACGTGAAATTATGTTATTACACGGTTTAGTAATTGCTGTCGACACGGTATTAATTGCAAAATACATAACCAATCAACCAAAAGAACTTGTACTTTGAAAAGAAATGGAATAACATTGCAGTTAAGACAAACAAAATTTATTACAAACATCAAGGATGCAACTTCTGATTACAGAACTGGTGACAACTACATCAGTAGAGTCAAATAATTTTAATATTTGGGTAACCAGATTATAGAACATTTCAATTAAAAGAAATCTATAACATCGAGACGCCAGAATCAGGAGACACTAACAACATATTTACAACACGTTCGATCACAGCAGCAGGCGATGGCGTCATATGCCCCTGAGTGATTTTATGAATGAGTGCGTGATCCTTTACTGATGAAAGGTGTGGCCGAAAATTTAAGTTTTGTGAATGTGATTGTTTCTTTTACGTGGCAGGCGGTTGCCAGCGTTCGTCTTTACGATGAATAATAACCTATCCTTATTATACTAGTTGGAAAAATGTCTCTCCCATATGAACAAAACCCGAGAGTACACAGCAGTAATTAAACCCGAAGCTTTCTACGAATCTGAGACGCTCAATCTCGAACACAGAAAGCGAAAGAGCATTTAGATTTGAAGGGACGTCAAATAGCTCGCCGTCGGAGGTTCGAGTCTTTCCTGGGGCTGTGTGTATGTGTGTGTGTGTGTGTGTGTGTGTGTGTGTGTGTGTGTGTGTGTTTTGTCCTTAGGTTAGTTTACCTTAATTGAAGCAGTTTGTAAGCTACGGACTGATGACCACGTAGTTTGTCCGATAGATTTTCAACCATTTGGACGTAAAATAGTTAGGGAGATACTATGAACAACAACTAGAAATGGCCTAGATATCCAAATCGCAATGCATAAGGATATAAAAATATTTCCAAAATCACAGATATAATTCGCCATACAAAGAATGTAATTCATGGATCAACTGGAAAAGCAGCGGCGGATTGGCCGAACGCTCTAAGACGCCTTGCTGCGAAGCACGCTGTTGCTCGCCGTCGGAGGTCCTTCCTCGGGCATGGGTGCGTGGGTTGTTAGTAGCACAAGTGTAGATCTTTTACGTTAGAGCAGTGATTTCCGCGTATATTTTGATTTCAGTCCAGAGACGGTTTTTGCTAATTTCCATTCCTTCCAACAAGAAGTTTCCAGTAACCACTGTTCAGTCAGCTATCAGTCACCTGTAGTGAATTAGCGGTCTTGTTACAAGTCGATTACTTAATCTCTATAATAAATTGTTGATTTGTTAGGATGGATAGGATGTGTGACTGCTGCGTACGGACGCAGGAGGGGCTGGCCGCCGTTCGCGAACAGCTGAGCGTGCTGATGGCCGCGATCAGCCGCCTTCAGGCTGCTGTGTGGACTGTGGCGTCAGTGGGGAGTCTCGTGCGTCGCATGGGGCACCTCAGGTGTCACATGCTTCACCCACGGTCCCTGCTGTCGAGTCATCTTTGCGTGTACTGGACCCGGTTGGGCCACCCTCTTCCCCAGGGGTATGGCGGGTTCAACACGAGGCGTTATGCATAGCATTTTCAACTGGCACCGTGAAAGCTGATTGGTTGTTGGTAGGAGCCATCAGCCAATGAGATGCGGCGTGTTTCTTAACCGGAGATTCGGGCGCTAAGCGCCCTCACGTACTAAAAAGAAAAACTTCTTGTTTAACCTATACCTATCCTTCTTAAGGCTACGCTACAGATCACTTTTTTTTTTGAGTGAAAGTTAGGTTAGTTATAGGTTAAACAAGAGGTCTTCTTTAGTACGTGAGGACGCGTAGTGCTCGAATCTCCGGTTAAGAAACACGCAGCATCTAATTGGCTGATGGCTCCTACCAACAACCAATAAGGTTTCACGGTGCCAGTTGAGACTGCTATGCATAACGACTCTTGGGTTCAACGGCGTTCGCATCGCTGGAGGCTGGCAGTGCGGCATCGCCCGCTCTGCCTGTCAGTGAGCATGTGGCTGCTCCTTCAGCAAGGTTCGAGCAGGCACACGGGGGGAGGGGTTTATTAGTGATAGGGAGCTCCAATGTTAGGCGGGTGATGGAGCCCCTTAGGAAGATAGCGGAAAGGTCGGGGAAGAAGGCCAGTGTGCACTCTGATTGCCGGGGGGTCTCATCCGACATGTGAAGGAGGCCCTTGCAGCGGCGATAGAGAGCACTGGGTGCACCTGACTGGAAATTGTCGCTCATGTCGGCACCAATGACTCCTGCCGGCTGGGTTCAGAGGTCATCCTCAGTTCATATAGGCGGTTGGCGGAGTTGTTGAAGGCAGAAAGCCTCGCTCGCGGGGTGGAATCTGAGCTAACTATTTGTAGTGTCGTTCCCAGAACCGATCGCGGTCCTCTGGTTTGGAGCCGAGTGGAAGGCTTAAACTAGAGGCTCAGTCGATTCTGCGAAGATCTGGGCTGCAAATTTCTCGACCTCCGCTATTGGGTGGAGAAATGTAGGGTTCCTCTGAATAGATCAGGCGTGCACTACACGCAGGAAGCGGCTACAAGGGTAGCTGAGTACGTGTAGAGTGCACATGGTTTTTTTTTTTTTTTGGTTAGAGAATTCCCTCCCTAGGCCCGACAAGATGCCTCCTGAGCCGCGACAAGGTAGCAGTAGCAGAACACAACAGGGAAGGAAATGATCAATGTAGTAGTAGTTAACTGCAGGAGCGTCTATAGAAAGGTCCCAGATTTGCTCTCAATAATAAACGATCACAATGCCCACTTAGTACTAGGGACGGAAAGTTGGCTGAAACCAGATGGAAACAGTAATGAGATTCTAAACTCAGACTGGAATGTTTACCGCAGAGATAGGTTGGACAGTGAAGGGGGAGGCGTGTTTATAGCGATAAAAAGTACACTAGTATCGAAGGAAATAGACGTAGATCCGACGTGTGAAGTAATTTGGGTGAAAGTCACGGTTAAAGCAGGCTCGAACATGGTAATCAGATGCTTCTATAGTCCTCCTGGCTCAGCAGCTGTTGTGGCAGAACACCTGAAGGAGAATTTGGAAAGTATTTCGAGTAGATTTCCCGATCATGTTATAGTTTTGGGAGGAGATTACAATTTACCTGATATAGATTGGGAGACTCAAACGTTTAGTACTGGTGGCAGGGACAAAGATTCCAGTGAAATTGTTTTGAGTGCATTATCTGAAAACTACCCTGAGCAGTTAAACAGAGAACAAACTCGTGGTGACAACATATTAGACCTTCTGGTGACAAACAGACCCGAACTATTCGGAACAGTTAATGCGGAACAGCGAATCAGCAATCATAAAGCAGTTACAGCATCGGTAATTTCAGCCGTAAATAGAAATATTAAAAAATGGAGGAAGATTTTTCTGTTAGAAAAAAGTGAAAAAAAGGGGATTTCATAGTACCTGACGGCTCAGCACAGAAGTTTTATCTTAAGTACAGATGGTGTTGAGGAACGGTGGTCTAAGTTCAAAGCCATCGTACAATATGCATTAGACGAGTGCGTACCTTCCAAGGTCGTAAGAGATGGAAAGGAGCCACCGTGGTACAACAACCGAATTAGAAAGCTGCTACGGAAGCAAAGGGAACTTCACTGCCAACATAAACGTATCCAAAGCCTTGTAGACAAACAAAAATTACACGAAGCGAAATGTAGCGTGAGGGTGGCTATGCGAGATGCGTTCAACGAATCCGAAAGTAGAGCTCTTTGTACTGACTTGGCTGAGAATCCTAAGAAATTTTGGTCTTATGTCAAAGCGGTAGGTGGATCAAAACAAAGTGTCCAGACACTCTGTGACGTAAATGGCATTGAAACAGCGGATGACACTCTAAAGGCGGAATTACTAAATGCCTTTTTCCAATGCTGTTTCACAGAGGAAGATTGCGCTGTAGTTTCTTCCCTAGATTGCCGCACAGATTACAAAATGTCAGATATCGAAATAATTGACAGAGGGATAGAAAAACAATTAAAATCGCTCAAAAGAGGAAAGGCCGCGGGACCTGATGGGATACCAGTTCGTTTTTACACAGAGTACGCGAAGGAACTGGCCACCCTCCTCGCAGTGGTGTATCGTAGGTCTCTAGAATAGCATAGCGGTCCGAAAGATTGGAAAATGGCGCAGGTCATCCCCGTTTTCAAGAAGGGTCCTCGAACAGATGTGCAGAACTATAGGCCTATATCTGTAACGTCGGGCAGTTGTAGAGTTTTGGAACATGTATTATGTTCGAATATAATGACATTTCTAGAGACTAGGAATCTTCTCTGTAGGAATCAGCATGGGTTTCGAAAAAGGCGTTCGTGTGAAACCCAGCTCGCGCTATTCGTCCACGAGACTCAGAGGGCCATAGACACGGGTTCTCAGGTAGATGCTGTGTTTCTCGACTTCCGCAAGGCGTTTGATAGAGTTCCCCACAAACGTTTAATGAAGATAGTAAGAGCATATGGTCTGTCAGACCAATTGTGTGATTGGATTGAGGAATTCCTAGATAACAGAAAGCAACAGGTCATTCTCAATGGAGAGAAGTCTTCCGAAGTAGGAGTTATGTCAGGTGTGCCACAGGGGAGTGTCGTGGGTCCGTTGCTGTTCACGATATATATAAATGATATTGCGGATAACATCGGAAGTTCACTGAGGCTTTTTGCGGATGATGCTGTAGTGTATAGAGAGGTTGTAACAATGGAAAATTGTATCGGGATGCAGGAGGATCTGCATCGAATTGACGCATGGTGCAGGGAATGGCAATTAAATCTCAATGTGGACAAGTGTAATGTGCTTCGAATACACAGAAAGAAAGATCCTTTATCATTGAGATACACTATAGCAGGTCTGCTACTGGAAGCAGTTAATTCCATAAATTATCTGGGAGTAGTCATTAGAAAGGATTTAAAATGGAATGATCATATAAGATCAATCGTGGGTAAAGCAGATGCCAGACTTAGATTCATTAGGAGAATTATAAGGAAATGCAGTCCGAAAATAAAGGAAGTAGTTTACAGTACACGTGTTCGCCCACAGCTTGAATACTGCTCTGTGGTGTCGCACAAGTACAAAGTGCGCGCCACTTACTTTCGCCGCGCGCCGCCATGCACGCACGGCGCGGCGTTCTCACGACGACAGCCACGAGCGCCCTCTGCGACAACGCCGCTCGTGGCCACCACTGAAGGACTTCGCACTTCGGACTGAGATAGCAACGAGTTAGGACCTTCGTAATCCGATAGGCACGAGTGAAGACTTTGCTATTGTACAGGCACTAGGCAGGCCTCTAACAACTATGTATCAACATTCTGCAGTACTATGTAAAAGTTAAGTATTGTTACATTCTGTGCAAAATATATCTCTTTCTAATTTACTCTAGTGTTTATAGTTTCTGGCTGCTCCCCTCCGTACCTGCACCGGCGTGCTGTCTTGTTACTGTGTCGGTCTCGTTCCACTCGGCCACCGACACCTACGACGAGGCTGGGACACAAAAGCGGCGACGAAGTCGGGACACAAAACTGCTCACCGGTGTGGGATCCGTACCAGGTGGGATTGATAGAGGAAGTGGAGAAGATCCAACGGAGAGCAGCGCGCTTCGTTACAGGATCATTTGGTAATCGTGAAAGCGGAGATGATCGCTAAACTCCAGTGGAAGACTCTGCAGGAGAGACGCTCTGTCGCTCGGTACGGGCTTTTCTCGAAGTTTCTAGAACTTACCTTTACTGAGGAGTCTAGCAGTATATTGCTCCCTCCTACGTATATATCTCGAAGAGATCATGAGGATAAAATCAGAGAGATTAGAGCCCAGACAGAGGCATACCGACAATCCTTCTTTCCGCGAACAATACGTGACTGGAATAGGAGGGAAAATCGATAGTCGTGCTCAAGGTACCCTCCGCCACTCACTGTCGGGTCGGGAGTATGGTTGTAGATGTAGATGTAGAAGTTAGTTTAAGTAGTTTGTTGGCATGGGGAGTGATAACCGAAGCAGTGAGGTCCCTTAGATTTATAATTATTTGAACATTTCGCAACTAGTAAGAATAGACTGAAACATATTAACGGACAAAATCAGACATTCTTAGAGAATGAAATTATTACATGAAAATGGTGCAGCTAGTAAAAGATCTAAATGTACGAGGATCTCCAAATCCACACGATCGAAATTAAATCAGAAAATCACACATACACGGGGTTTGAGGCAGAAGAGAGGAAAAACTAACGAAAACACCCGCATTCATTCTGTATGCAGGAATAGTGTGCAGCCGGGATGGAGTGGCCGAATACTCTAAGCGCCTTGCTGCGAACAGCGTTTGCTCCATTTGCTCGCCGTCGGAGGTTCGAGTCCTCCGTCCGGCATGTGTGTGTGTGTGTGTGTGTGTGTGTGTGTGTTGTCCTTAGCTTAGTGTAAGTTATTTTGAGTAGTCAGTAAGTCTAGGGACTGATAATCGGAGTAGTTAAGTCCCATAGTTTTTAACATTTGAATAGTTAGAAAAAAATGGATGCAAACAAATGTAGAAGAAGAAAAAGAGGAGAAAAGAAAAGATGCTCTTTGGCCTTCAAATACCAGAATTAATATCAATCCCTATAACTACAGTAACGCACATCTGAGTGCTCCTTCTGTTTGTTGCTTATCGTCGTATAATACGATACCTACATTTAGCTTCAAGTGGACAGTACCTTTCAAAGATTCTTCCATAAATCCAACAAGAATCATATGAAACCGTACTTTATTACAGTCTACCAGTGTAAAAACATCCAGCCACGTGTAGCTTTGAGCAATAGAACGTTGTGTGTCAAGTACCATTAATAAAATATTGAAAAACTATCTATATTACGATTTTCAACTGTACTTTCATTTTGTACCCTCGTTTTCACAGTAACTTTTTACAATAATTCGTATAATATGAATGAATAGGCCTGATTGGGTTTACGTACGAAGACCAGATAACGAAATATAATTAAGATCAGATATCGTGATGCGCTTTGCTGCAGAATTTTCGTATGAAACGACTACTCATAAAAACTCCAGTCAAAGTCAGAGAGACAAAAAAATTGAGGGAGTCCTTTCTAATATTATTCCGTGCTGGGAAATTGATTTACGACAGGCACCATGGACTCAACAGATGAAATGAAGATCGTGGATGAAATATTGAGCCCCGTCGTTTTAATAACTGGCCAATGACCCGTGCTCTTTCAGAATGAAGGATATTGGATGCTTCGTGTATTAACTCGGTATGTTTCACACGTTTTAGAGAAGAGCGCATCACATCGAACTCTTGGAATCATACGAAATTACGCTTGTGATATACATCGCTCATCCTAAAAAATGCGCAACTTGATATGAGACACATTTGAATGATGTTATATTCAAGGTCTAGGACATGAATTCCGGTACCGTGAAAAACCAAAATATCACAATGTCGTGGCTTATTGATGCATTTCTCTCACATTTATATAAGCTTCCTAAACAAGCCGCGGTGGAGCGGCCGAGCGTATTGAGGCGCTATGTTCCAATGTGCGAGGCCGTTCCCCGTCGGGGGTTCGAATCCCTCCTCGGGCATGGATGTTTGTGCTGTCTTTAGTATAAGTTAGTTCATAAGTAGTTTGTAGGTATAGGGACTGATGACCCCGCCGTTAAGTCCTATAAGCTTAACAAACATTTGAACGTTTTAACTTAATAACAAATGTTTTCCAGTAGCGCTATGCCTTCCACAGCTATTCATTGGAGAACGTGTAGTTGACGGATTCCAGGAAGGGTCAAAGGAAAGTGGAACACATTGCTTTGGACATATAAATCTAATTTTTCTCATTCGACCTTCTCTCTGTAGCTTATGACAACATAAAATTAACATCCTCGTTTTAAAATACAATTAATGTGGTGTTTGATACTGCAGTATAAAAAAGGAGCTTTTGTTCTCAGTGCTCAGAACCACTTGATTTTCAGCATTTCGTTGAAATCCTCATATAATACTGACCACGTGGGCAACTCGACAGCAGTAAAAAGTTTGTTGTTCAGCGAGTGTGAGTATTTAAAGCCGAAGGAAGCACATCAACAATTCACAACACCGAAATATATTTGTTTTTTCTCCTATTGTATCAAAACTTTGCTTTTTCGTGTTACCGGAATTTCTCTCTTAAACTTTGAGTAGGTGGTTATTTTCGGGTCTCTCCTGTTAATACAGGCAGTTTTGCATGTAAATTGCTCATACCAGTGCTCTTCGGATGAGCTATTTATAGACTAAGGAAATTTTCGTGCGATTCTAACCGTTGGAGGTCACGCACTTCCCTTGCGAGCTAACACAGTGGCCAGGCTACTGTTTGAAGTTTTCTAGAATGCTTATCTACTGATATCCGCAACCTACAAACGCCTACTGTCCCGTTTAAATAGTGTAAACTCTCAGCAGCTTACAGTGCTAGAAACATCAGTTTAGTGATGTAGACATACAAGAGCACACGGGCGTCCCGATAGGTAATATTTTGCTTATTATTTCTCCTCAATTATTTCCGGGGTCACTTTTTATAAATTCAGTCTCCTATGTTCATTAGAGAAACTTCTTTGGTCCTTCGGCTTCTTCTTTACCACTTATTTGGCTAAGGCTAGATCTCGACAAACAAGTCACCTAGAAGCCCGGGAGTAGCCGTGCGCTCTAAGGCGCCTTCCTGCGGAGACCGCGTTTGCTCCCCGTAGGAGATTCGTGTTCTCCCTCAGGAGAGGGTGTCTGTGTTGTCCTTAGCATAAGTTAGTTTAAGTTTGTTGTAAGTCTAGGGTTCGATGACCACTGCAGTTTGGTCCCACAGTTTTACAAATATTTGAACAAGTCACCTGATTCTAATAAATCCCGAAGAGGGGGACAATATGCTCTGACTCCCATCAGTCACATCCTATTTGTGTTCGATCAAGTTCAGATCTGGCGAGTTGAGGTGGCAGTACATAAACTGCAACTCGAAGCCGCGGCGGCGTGGCCAAGCGCACTGAGGCTCTGATGCACGAGGCCATTCCCCATCGGGGGTTCGAATTCCCCCTCGGGAATGGATGTTTGTGCTGTCTTTAGTATAAGCTAGTATATAAGTAGTTTGTTAAGTTTAGGGACTGGTGACCGCGCTGTTAAGTCCCATAAGCTTGACAACACTTGAACTTGCAACTCAAACCATTCCATCATACTTCTGACCTTGTAGCTTGGCGCATTCAGGACTTCATGTCAAAATATTTTTTACTATGTTTCCAAATTAAGTGCATGTGTACTTAAGACTGACTTCGACACACAAGGTGCAAACTTGAAATTTTGATCAGAAAGTGGAAGTGAGGAACGTTATCTAAGGTTATCTCAAAAATCTAAAAATCTTCATCATTATAATTATTTAAGACTGATATTGCCTTTCAGCATTCAGCCTGGAGCATAGTCCGTCTAATGAAATGCTTCCATGATCCACTATTCAAAGCCAACATTGAATCCGTCAACAATTATTTTGAAGTAACAGGCTAAACATTACACAAGGAATCAAAGCACTTCATCCTTGGTCTACCTTGACTCCTCCTGCCCCCTAAAGCCGAACCCATGATTCTCCTAGGTAACCTTACTTTCCCCTTCGTGTAACACGACGCCACGACGGAGCGCTTTGAGGCGTTAGGCTACGATGCGCGAGGCCGTTCCCCGTCGGGGGTTCGAATCCCCCGTCGGGCATGGATGTTTGTGCCGTCTTTAGTATAAGCTAGTTCATAGGTAGTTTGTAAGTTTAGGAACTCATGAACCCGTAGTTAAGTCCCATTAGCTTAACAAAAATTTTGTAATATGACCCCAACATCTAAGCCTGTTCTCCGTAACTGCTTCATCTACGGTGTTCATTCCCAATTTTTCCTTTTATATCCTGATTACGGACACCCTCTTGCCAGTGTTCCCATGAATTAGTACCTCCAATCCTCCTAGCTACTTTCATATCTGTAGCCTCAGCCTCTTTAATAAGTTAACTCATATCAACCCATCATTCACTCCAAAAAAGACTGAACGGTGCACTGATGAAGAAGACTTGGTTCTGATTTCCTTTTTACAGAAAAGAGTAGATCGTATCTGATCGCTCACTGCAGTAGCTTTGCTACACGTAGATTTCACTGTGTTCTCACCCTGCGAGAATATACATCCTAGCTACCTGAAAGTATCCACTTGTTCTTTGTTCTCCCTATTTGAAACAAATTTTACTTAAATTATTTTTTCATCAATTTTGATCTCACCCATCCAGTTTATCGTTTTCAGCATATGATCCATAAATAATATGAACAATAGTGCTGACAGACTGCGGTATGCCGGCCGCGGTGGCCGAGGGGACTCAGGCGCTCCAGTCACGGTCTGCACGGCCACTACGGTCGGGGGTTCGAATCGGAATTGAATGGATATTTGTGGCGTCCTAGTTCGTAAGTAGTTCATAAGTAGTTTGTAAGTTTAGGGACTGATGACCCCGTAGTTAAGTCCCAAAAGCAATACAAATATTTGAACATTTTTTTGAAAAGTGGAAGAAGTTGTTCAGAACTATTAAAAAACAAACAAAATATAAAAACTGAACGGCCCATGCGAAAGAAAAGCAGCATCGAGCACGTTGTCATGACACACGCGCCATGGTCAAGTGGCTAGCGTGCGAAGCTGCGGCCTGAATGGTCATTGGTTCGAGCCTTCGAACCAGCAAAAGTTTTAATTTTTTCATTTTCAGAAAATTATTATTTGTCCGTCCATCCGTAGGATGCGAGGTAAATGCGCCCTACTATCGTGACTCTTCGCCTAAACAAACATCTATACTCACTACGTCAGTAGACAACAGTGCACGGCGGAGAGAGTATTCCTGCTGACGAGGCTCCCTGGCTGGCAGCTGACTGTCCGTTACTTTTGACAAGAGATTCCTGTCATATGACGCACATACCGTCACCAGTGTCGTACAGAATACAGAAGACGTGTTCTCTTGTGGAGCAATCGGTTGACTATCACCTTGCGATCAAATGTTTTAGGTTCCCATTGAAGAGGCACTTCCTTCCGTCTGCTAATCTCACGGTTCTCCGGCGTGGTCGCAAAACCCAGACACTAAACTGAGCACAGCGTACAGTGAGGTCAATGAACGGACGGACAGTTCATAATTTTGGGAAAATAAAAAAAAAATTCCGCCAACAGGAAGGCTGACTCCACAGCTCCTCATGCTAGTAGTAGTAGTTGTTGTTGTTGTTGGATGTTTTAAGGGGACTAAACAGCTAGGTTATCAGTCCCCTTTTCCTAGCTGAGAGTCAACTGTCAAAGATAAAACAATGCCCTGAAAATGACACTGCACAAAAGGGCAGATTAATAATGGACAAGCCACTGACAATACAAAACGAAGACACACAGAATTAGTAGAAGAAATTCACGGATAAAACTGGATAGCAGAGTACCTTCGCTGGCTGATCACAAAGAAAAAACAGGATGAGCCAGCCACACTGCACACACTAAGAACTCCTAAGGACGTGAAAAGGTAAAAACCGGGGTTGCTGTTGGCCTAAGATATCAGGCTACAGCACCCACGGTTAGATAGATGCATAAAAACCAGAAGCGCGGATAAAACTTAAAACTGCGTTAGCCATAGAGGCGTCGTCTGCTAAAGCTAATGATAGCGTGTCTGGGATATTAAAAGATCGCCGCAAGTCGGCTAAAAGCGGACAGTCCATTAAGAGATGGGCTACTGTCAACACAGTGCCACATCGACACATGGGTGGAGCCTCGCGCCGAAGGAGATACCCATGGGTGAGCCACGTATGTCCAATCCGGAGGCGATAGAGGACAACTGACTCTCGGCGGGTCGGCCGCAGTGAAGATTTCTACAAAGCTGTGGAGAGCTTCACTGCCCGAAGCTTATTCGGTGCAGTCGCCGTAGCCCACTCGGTGCTCCAAGCCTCACGCACCTTCCGGTGCAACACCAGTTTAACATCCTGTTCCGTGACACCAATTGTGAGAGGTGGTCCCATAGTGGCCTGCTTGGCCAATCGATCAACATGTTCATTCCCTGGTATGCCAACATGACCTGGGGTCCACACAAAGACCACAGAACGGCCTGATTGGCATAGGAAGTGAACAGTGCCCTGGATCGTCCGCGCTATTGGGTGCCTAGAGAAACACTGGTCGATCGCTTGTAAGCCACTCAGGGAGTCAGTACAGATGACGAATGACCCCTGGGGCAGGCTTTGAGATGATGTAGAGCTCTGAGAATAGCGACCAGCTCGGCGGAGAAGATGCTACTCTCACAGGGCAGAGAATGCTGTTCTACGTGGTTGTGATGTAGAAACGCATACCCAGCACGGCCATCTACTACGGAACCATCTGTGTAAATGGCGTCTGCGGCACGGAACGGCTCGAGCACTTGCAGAAACTGGTGACGGAGATGTATGGGAGAAACAGAGACCTTCGACGCATGGGACAGGTCCAGACGGAGCTGCAAACGAGGAATGGACCAAGGAGGGGTGTGAAAGGAATAGTGGAAAGTGGTAGGAAGTGGATAGGATGTGAGAGACGAAAGAAGGATACGAACACGGACCGAGATCGTGTATCCCGACTTTGGCCGTCGTGGGGGGATAGGTAGTGCAGCGTCTGGAAATAGGAGCCGGCAGTTCGGGTGGAAGGGCGAGGCCTGAACACGAGCAACATAAGAAGTTAACAGGTGTTGCCTACGGAACCGCAGCGGGAGGACTCCAGCTTCGACAAGGAGGCTTGTCACAGGGCTTGTGCGAAAAGCCCCCGTCTCCAAACGGACACCACAGTGTAAAATTGGGTCCAACGGCTGCAGTGCTGACGGCGCAGCCGAATCGTAGACTATGCAGCCATAGTCTAGGCGCGACTGAATGAGGGCCTTGTAAAGTTGTAAGAGTGTTGGGCGTGAGGCTCCCCAAACAGTGTGGCTGAGACAACGTAGGATGTTGAGGTGTCGCCAGCACTTTCGTTTCAGCTGGCGAAGGTGTTGCACCCAGGTGAGACGGTTGTCGAACAACATGCCTAGAAACGTGTGTGTTTCTACGACATGTAGCAGGTCTGCAGCTAAATAGAGTTCGGGTTCCGGGTGTACTGCCCGACGTCGGCAGAAATGCATTACACGGGTCTTTGACGCAGAGAACTGAAAACCGTGGGCAAACGCCCACGACTGAGCCTTCCGAATGGCCAGTTGCAACCGACGTTCAGCAACACTGATGCTGGTGGAGCTAAAATACATGCAGAAGTCATCGGCATACAAGGAAGTGGATACCGATGACCCCACGGCCGCCGCAAGGCCGTTGATAGCGACTAAAAATAAAGGGACACTGAGAACGGAACCCTGTGGGACTCCGTTCTCTTGACAATGAGGTGAGCTAAAACAAGAACCAACACGAACTCTAAAAGACCGCAACGCCAGGAAATTCTGAATGAATATGGGAAGCGGACCCAGTAAACCCCAGTCGTACAGTGTAGACACGATATGGTAACGCCAGGTAGTGTCGTATGCTTTCCGCAGGTCGAAAAATACGGCAACCAGGTGTTCGCGGCGACTAAATGCGGTACGGATGGCCGACTCCAGTGACACAAGATTGTCAACAGCGGAGCGACCTTGACGGAACCCACTCTGTTGTGGCACCAGAAGTCCCCGGTCCTCGAGGATCCACATGAGCCTCCGACTCACCAACCGTTCGAGGAGCTTGTATGGAACGTTGGTGAGGCTGATCGGACGGTAGCTATCTGCCACCTGCGGATCTGCCCCAGGCTTAATCACCGGAATGATAATGCTTTCCCGCCACGAGGACGGAAAAACACCCTCCAGCCATATCCGATTAAGCAGGGTGAGAAGTTGGCTCTTGGCATCCGCTGATAGGTGTCGGAGGAACTGACTGTGAATGCGATCGGGTCTAGGGGAGGTATCTGGGCATGCAGCAAGGGTACCTTCAAACTCCCACTCAGTGAATGGGACGTTGTATGGTTCCCGACGTGTTCGAAATGTGATCAGATGGCGTTCTGCTCGCCCTTTAAGGGCGCGAAAGTCTGCACCATAAGCAGCACTCTCGGAGATGCGTGAAAAATGGTCTGCCAGGTGCTCAGCGACGGCGACAGGGTCAGTACAAAGCGTACCCTGAAAGCTGAGACACGGAATTCCCGCCGGTGGGCGGTGCCCAAAGAGGCGTCGAACCTGTGACCACACCTTGGAAGGAGAAGCACGGGAACCACTGGAGGCGACGTACTTCTCCCAGGAAGCCCTCTTACTTTCGTGTATCAGTCGCCGGGCCCGTGCCCGGAGTCGCTTGAAGGCTATGAGATGTTCTACAGAAGGGTGACACCGGTGGCGCTGTAGTGCTCGCCGACGTTCCCGGATGGCCTCAGCAATCTCCGGTGTCCACCAGGGCACTGACGGACGATGGAGCGAACCGGATGTGGTGGGAACAGAGTTTTCGGCTGCAGAAACGATGGCGTCTGTGACCCGCTGAACGGCGGCATCAACATCTGCTGGAAGCGGAGAGGAAATCACACCAGCTGAAGAATAAGCTGGCCAGTCAGCCCTACGGAGGGACCAGCGAGGCAGACGGGCGGCCTCATGCTTGCTGCGGGACCACGATGTTCCTACGCTCATAATCTAACGACGTTGCTTATATTTTGCTGGGACTGTGCAGTTTTTATATTTTGCTTATTGTTTCATAGTTCCACACAACTTCTTCCAGTTTTCTCGATTCATCTGTGTTCAGTGTATCACGGCCTATCCACTGCGCCAACTTATAACTAAATCTGAGGGGGGTGCGATGGGCAGGTTCCCGTGTAAGAGGCCGAAATCCACAATGATTTTTCTCCTACTCTTTCTCATCTGTTGTAGTGGTCGTCAGTCAGGAGACTGGTTTGATGCAGGTCTCCACTCACTCTATCCTGAGCAAGCCCCTTCAGCTCCTCATAAGAACAGGAACACACATTAATTTGTTTCTTCATACACTATTCGTCTCTTAGTCACCCTCTGCAATTTTTTTCACGCCCCTCCATTGTTAAATTGAGGATACCTTGTTCAAATGTTTGTAGACATGTTGGTCCAAAGGTCATTAGTCCATAGACTTACAAACCACTTAAACAAGTGTAAACGAAGTTTTCCGCGGCCGTTGTCATTGTTGATAAAATTCTTCTGGGCACTGATCCGCAATGCAGTCCATAGGGGCCCGCTCGGAGACATCAGCGGCCGCGTACATGCAGAGCAAACAGCACGCCCTAGCCGGCGCTAGGTAACAGTGATACGTCACTGTTGCCACCAGCCCTTCATTCGCCACTTTCAACCACTGAAAAGTGATAATCCAACCACCAATCCAAGACTCCCTTCCCAATCAATAGGAAGAAATAAAGCAAAAACCAATAAAAGAGAGGTGCAATCTGCAATCACAATTTGGTAAAAGTTACTTCCACCGCTATTTAAGTTCTCAGCTTTCCCTCACCCAGCAGTAAACGTGACACCCAGAAGAAGGCCGCATGCAATAGTGGCCGAAAGATCGGCGCAATCTGAAATACTAATGATGTATTCCAATGCCCAGAAGAATTTTAATTACTTAAACTCACACAAAAGTCAACACATACACCCATGCCCGAGGAAGGATTCGAGCCTCCTGCGGGAGCGATCGCTCAGTCCGTAGCGTGATGCCTTAGGCCATGCGACCGCTCCCACCCCACGGTTACTTGATATCTAAAAATGTGTCCTACCAATATATCCCTTCTTTAAAATAAGGTATGCCACAAATTCCTTTTCTCTTCTGTTCAGTACCTCCTGATTAGTTACGCGATCTACCTACCTAATCTTCAGCACTTTTCAAAAACCTCTAGCCGGCCGCGGTGGCCGAGGAGACTGAGGCGCTTCAGTCACGGTCTGCACGGCCACTACGGTCGGGGGTTCGAATCCCCCCAAGGGCATGAATATTTGTGCCGTCCTAGTTCGTAAGTAGTTTGTAAGTTTAGGGACTGATGACCCCGTAGTTAAGTCCCATAGACTTAAAAAAAACTTCTATCCTCTTCTTGCCTGGACTATTTATCGTCCTGGTTTCACTCCCGTAAGAGGCTACACTTCAGAGATACACTATATTAATATTCTATGTTCATAAATTGCTCTTTTTCAAAAAAGCTTTCCTTCCATTTGCGATTATGCATTTTATATTCTGTGTACCACGACCATTACATGTTATTTTACTGCCCAAGTAACAAAACTCGTCTACCACCTTTATTGTTCCGTTACCTAATCCAATTTTTTAAGCATCGCCTGATTTTCTTAGACTGCATTCCATTACTTTACTTTTGCTCTTGTTAATGTGCATCTTATTTGCTCCTTTCAACACATTGTCCATTCTGTTCAATTGGTTTTTGAGGTTCTTTGATGTCTCTGCCAGAATTAGAATTTCATCAGTAAAAAGAAAATTATTATTTGTCCACCAGGAACTTTTAATTCCTTCTCCAAAATTTATCCTTGCTTTCTTTCATATTGGAGGAAGCCTGGAACCCCTTTCTCACTCGTTTCTAAACCAATGCTTCAGTCTCATGCCCTTAGTCTTCAACTAATACTAGCGATCTCCTTTCGGTAATATCTGAGACGATGCTAATTAAAGAAATACCTCTGCAGTTGTTACAGTATTCTCTGTATCCATGCTTGTAAATTAGTTATTTCACTGCTTTCGTCCAGTCTAACACTAATCCGTCCCGACTGCCACGCAATTTCAATTATCCTGTGTAACCATATGAGACGCGACATTGATCATTCTTTCTAATTTCCCAAATTTGAGCCTCTTTCCGTCATCATTGCTATCTAGATATATGGTTTTCATTTCAGATCCCCCGTGAATGACACTCATTAAGCCATGCTAATGAAAAGATATTTTACACACCGGAAATAAATTTTTCAATCTATACTCTTTAGCTACCTAAGAAGCACTGGAGATATTACAGGCAAATTTAGTTTGATAGAGGGAGAGGAAGGTGATGAAAACAATATTTAATGTTGTTGCCAGTGCTGACTTACAACAAATGCTACACGTATCTGCAAGGCTATATTGGTACGGTGCTTCCAAATAGTGCTAAAGTTAGTCGCAGCTGATGGTGTGGTCCGATCGCGTGATTCCTCAGTTATGGAGCAAACGTTTTCAATACGCGATAGATGGATAAAATAGGGAGACAAAAAAAAAAAAAAAAAAAAAAAAAAACAACCAAACAAAGCTATGGTAGGCGAAGAGGTCTTTTATGCTGCGTGCCATCCGTGGTCGTGCGATATAATTTTTTAACGTGGCCGTCTGTCAACAGATCATTCGATATAACGATAAAAAGAGAAAACATTTCTCTTAATGGTTCTTACGAGATGATGCAGCGTTTCTAGGACTTTTTTAACGTGAAGCACGTTGTTATAAATCATGGAAAGGTTACTTTTTACAGTGTAAGCCGCGGCGGAGTAGCCGAGCGCATTGAGGAGGTAAGTTCCGATGAGCGAGGCCGTTCCCCGTCGGGGGATCGAATCCCCCCTCGGGCATGGATGTTGGTGCTGTCTTTAGTATAAGTTTCTTCATAAGTAGTTTGTAAATATAGGTCCTATAGGCTTAACAAACATTTGAGCATTTATACAGTAGACGTTTCATTGGTCAGTCGAAAATAAAGAAAACCATGGCCTAGTAACATGATGTATGTCCTGCCTATACCCAATAGATATCTTACGGACCGTAACATAAAATTTTGGTGTTTTTGGATGAATCGTTCACGAAACACATAGGAGCCTGTACTCTCACAGAACTTACTCCTTCTATTTATTTATCTTTCATCTGTGGGGAAAATAATTCGCAGTTCTGCAAGGAAACAACGACTACTGTGGGAGACATGAATCGCCTTATATCACTGAGCCTTGATGCAAGGCTTCTGGATGAAATTCAGTGTGCATAGTTTTCTATCTAGAATCGCTTTACCAACGTGTATGAAAGCTCAGAGTGTAACACTCCAATAAACACAAAACCTGGGTATATATATATATATATATATATATATATATATATATATATATATATATATATATATAGAACTCCGCCATAGTCGGTCCCAAGCCCGGTTGAGAAAGGAGGAGGGGGAGGAGTAACACGTCGTTAAAAAGCCTTGGTTCACCTGGCCCTGGTGATAGCACCTTGTGAGGGCCCCTTGCCAGGGTACGGTGAAGACCTCAACGGCAGTGACGGCGGAGATGAAGATCATCGGTACGGTGGAACTGGCAGAAGAGGCAGCCCTAATCCACTAGCGTCTGCCCTGGAATCCAGCGGTTAGTGGTCAGCATCTGTTCACCTAGTTGGTGCGGCTGCTCCTAGTTCTTCTTGATCTCAACAATCAAGTCGTAAACATGTGACCTTCGTAGAAGATCACCAAAAAACAAGTTTCAACTGGAATAAGCGTGATGCAACAAAAGGAAACAATTCCACTACCCCAGGCATCAGTCTCTAGACTGACGTATCCTGGTCATCGGATTCTGGGGGACCAGGAACTTCATGCGCAGAAGAGTCGGAGCTTCTCAAAATCTCTAAGACCAAAACAGAAAAACTTCATAGGAACTCTCAACACAAACACACTCTCAAAAGTAGGTAAACTCAAACAATTCACAAACACTATGGAAAAATTCCACATAAAAATCCTTGCGATTCAAGAAACGATTTACCGACAAAAATCATTTTGATACAGGAAACTTCAGAATCTACAAAGGAAAACCTGCAATCCAGTTGAACAAAGGACCCAAACAATTTGGCACAGCTTTTGTTGTGCATAAATCAATTACAGACTCAATAATAAACTTCCATTCAACACCAGAAAGAATATCCACAATCTCATTAAAATCTGGAAACAAGGCACACACACTGATAAATGCACACGCTTCCACAAATGATTACAACAGAAAAGACCCACAGTTAATAGAGGACTTCTGGGAACTACTGGAGGAAACCTCATATAAAATTCCTGCACATCATGTGAAAATTCTTTTATGAGATTTCAATGGGCAAATCGGCAAAGAGAAAAAATTCAGGGAAAAAACGGGAATTCATACAGCGCACAAGAGGACAAATAAAAACGGCGAGAGACTGAAAAACTTCTGTGAAAATTTTGATCTTAAAATCATGTCCATACAATTACCATAGCCTGTAAACAAACTTATAACTTGGAACTCACCGAACCCAACTTTGGGTCAGTTTCAGATGGACCATGTTGCTATATCTAACAAGAATGCGGAAGAAATACTTAACGTTCGAACAAGAAAGGGATTTTTTGAATCAGATCATCATCTATTTCACATATAGATTAAATTTCAACCTAACAGGAAAAAACCACAAATGAACAAAACATTCAGAATTGACCCAGAATACCTGAAACTTAACAAGAAGGAAATTAGCCAGGAAATTAGGCAATCAAACGCTACGAACTGGAAAGAACTTGCAGAAGTATTTAAGAGCACTATGCATTTAGGCAAACCCCCAAGAAAGAGAAAACAAAGATGATGGAACAGCTCATGTTATCAAACAATAGAAGAAAGGACACAACCATGGAAAACTTTCAGTAGCAACAAAACTACAGAAAAATGACAGGAATTTCTGAGACTACAGAAGAATACATCCAAGGCAATACGAAGAGAAAAACGTAGATATGATATAAACCGGCTTAAGGAAATTTAACAAGAATTTCTCAAATACAACACCAGAAACTTTTACACAATTGTCAAAGAGAACCTAACAGTGTATCAACCACCTAATCTGTATTTTCGCCGGCCTGATGGATCACTGGAAACCAACACGAGAAACAATTGTCAGATTTTAGCTAAATATTTTCACGCACTCCTCAACTGCGAGCCGCCGACAGAGAAACTAGATTTCGAAAAACCACCATCAATTAAAGAAGTAAAGGATATAATCAATTCTCTGAAGAACAACAAGTCTCCAGGTGAAGATGGAATCATAGCAGAGATGTGGAAATTAAATGACAGTACTCTTACACAAACAACACACAGAATTATATCAAAGGTTTGGGAAACTGGACAAATTCCTGCAAAATGGAAATGTACACTAATCCATCCTCTCCACAAAAAAGGTACAAAAACTGATCGAAATAACTACAAGGGAATTTCACTGCTCCCAGTAATATACAAAATTTGTCCTAAGGCCCTGTTAAGCAGACTAGAAGAACAGGCGGACCAGTTAATAGGAGAGTATCAGGCAGGGTTTCGTAAAGGTCGATCTTGCGTCGAACAAATATGGAACCTAGACTATTTTACAAATGAGAAGATGCAGAAATACTGTAGTAGATTTTAAAAAGGCTTATGATTCAATAGACAGGCAAACATTATTCCACAAATTAGAGGAATTTCGGATTGACAGGAAAACCTGGTCAATTATCCAACAAGCAAGGAACAACCTCTAAAGTCAAATTCATGGGAGAAACATCAGAAGCATTTCACATCCTTACTGGTGTCCGCCAAGGAGATGGACTCTCCCCCCTTTTGTTTAACTTGGTACTGGAGAAAATTGTGAGGACATGGGAAAAAGAAATTAAGGGGATTACAAAGGAGCAGAAATCAGGGTGAAGTGTCTGGCTTTCGCGGACGATCTTGCTATTCTTACAAACAACAGAGAAGAAGCGAGACTCGCATGAAATCTCATAGAAAACTGGGCTACAAATCTCTTATGAAAAGACTCAATACATAGAAAAACAAGCCTGCAGATAGTCTCCCCATCACAACTCATTATGGAAAAGTGGCACAAGTTTCTCTCTTCAGATATCTATGAGAGATGATCCAACCATCCGGACTGAACTCAATAGCCAATCTAGAAATGGTCTCAAAACTTGGAACCATTACAATAAGAAATCTATTTCTGTCAATGCAAAACAAAGGGATTACAACAACACAGTAGTCCTACCAGAGGCACTCTATGCAGCAGAAACTACAGTGATTCATGGTCATACGAAGATCAGAGAGATTGAAAAACAGGAAAGAAAAATTTTGAGGATAATATATGGTTCAGTGTTTCGGGAAGGAATATGGATACAGCGGCCAACTAGAGAGATTTACAAAGACATGGAAACAATAACGGACACCATCAGAAAGAGAAGGATGAAATTTTATGTACATATCAGCAGGATGAATGAAACCAGGCTCACAAGGCAAATATTGGAGACAGCAAACAAGAGCACAAACAAGACGAAGTGGATCACTGAAACAGAAGAGGATACTAAAGAACTAGGAATCACACAAGACAACATAAACAATAGAGAATAGTTCAGGAACATTATAAAGAAACATAAACAAGAAGACACGGAGAACAGAACAGGAAAAGTGGTCAGAAGAACGCAAGAGAGAACACAGTGAACGCATGAAGAGAATTTGGGAAGAACGAAGGAAGAAGAAGAAGTCATAATTACTCAAGTTCAATCACTCTCTTTAAAGGAAATAATCTAAAATAATAATAAATAATATATATATAACCGCTATTATTCTCGTTGGTACTAAATCAAAGGGTCTCTGGATGTGTTGTTGGAGGATAGCAGCACATGCTGCTGCTGTTTTGGGACTTTTAAGGGTTCTAAATATCAGGGACACCAGTCCCCTCTTCCTAATTGAGACGTAAGAGCAACTGACTGCCCAAAGTAAATTCACAGCCCTCTGCACCCAGATGGGAAAACCACAAGGAGTACTGAGCGCAACGAACGCTTCAGTGACAACACATATTAAAAAATACAGAAGGAATAGAAAGAGTCATTAACATAACTAAAACATGCAGGGTACCGTGGCTGGCAGATAACAAGGTTGATACAGGATGAGGCCGCACCTCCTCGCGCACGAAAATCCTCCACCCAGATGCCAGACAGAATAACAGAAATGTGGTGATCAGCTTAAAATTGCTGGAGCGGTGAGAACTTGAGAGATCAGGCTAAAATAGCAACCAGTAAATGGAATGACATAAATCACCTACGTGGATAAAACGTAAGACACATTCAGCCATTAAAGGAAGAGCAGCCCGTAGATTGAAAGACAGCCTCAGTGCGGTCAAAAGGAGACAGCCCAACAACAGGATGTGGACCACTGTCAAGAGAGCGCGACAGCGACACTTCGACGCATCTTCACGACGAAGAAGAGGGCTGAATGTTAACCAGTCATTGCCAATACGTGGGCGACAGATGACAACTGAGTCTCTACGGGAGGCTCGGAGTGAGGGCTTCCATGCGGCGCAGAGAGCTTGCTTACGAGGAGGTTTATCAGCGTATTCTGAGCTCCAAGCTCCAAGGACCTTGCGGGTCAACTCCCTTTCTGTGAGACATTCTCCAGCGGCCGTGACGTGGTGGCCTGCTTGGCCAGCCGGTCGACGAGGTCATTCCCCTGGATGTCAAGGTTGCATGAGGTCTAAATGAAAACCATTGAATTACCGGAATTGCCGAGGATGAAAACAGAGCCCATACCTACTTCCGACTTTCTGACAAAGTTGATCTGATACAACACAAGGAGTTGTATCAAAGGGTTAGACGTTCAACAATCATCGACCAGACGTCATTTTGGATCGAGAGAACAAGGATTCAATGGCAACAATACAAACTGCTGGGCGAGCTCCGAAGGTATGCCAGGACTCTTCAGAAATGTCACTTCGTAAATGTACTGGTGTCTTTTTACTGTCTCTTCGATGAGTACAAAGGGGCTACAGGAAAGCAATCCGAAACACCCCTAATCATAATAACCGGCGCATGACCAGAGTGACGATGCATAAAGCAAGAGTTGAAAAGACTCGTTACGGGGTCTCTAGACTTTAATCCGATCATCGAGTTTGTGCATGTAGAATTGTTATTTGTCGGTAATGAAATTCGGCTGTCCACGTCCGTCGATCGTTACACCAGAAGCGCAGAAGCCTATGGCATTGATTCGTTGGTCAACGTAAAATGGAAGCCTTTCGGACAATGTCGAATGGTACAAGAGGACATTGCTTCTTGCACAGCAGACCTAATTTGTTGCTATATGTTTCGTGATGTTGCAGAGTGATCCATCACTGCTAAGCGCGAAATACGCTGTTATCATGTGTAGTGGTGAAACGAGTGGGGTACAATGGTTACGTCGTTCCCTCCTGCCTCCAGTGATTTCACGTGTGCATCACACTGCTGTTGCTTACGTCCGACATGATCACTGATTCCTCAAAAATAAAACCTGCGATCTCTGTAGACACTAAAGAACTTGAAAGACTATCGCTTGTTCTACGAAGCATGCTGAAGTTGCATACGCGAAATAACTGGACGGAAGTTCAGTAGAGCTCGTGGAAGAACTCGTGGCCCGTGCGCAGAAAAGCATTCTCGAGTTGTGCGCAGGGTGAGTCCATTCCTCTGTTTCGGAGGGGCGGCCGGCTAAGTTACCTGTTGGCTGCTGAAACGTATGCTTCGTCTGTCAGTCAGCTGAAAGCTGCGCCCCGCAAATGAGGCGGCCGCCCCTCCGAATGGACTCGCCCCCCCCCCCCCCCCCCCCCCCAGGGCGTACACATGGCTGCGGGCAGCCGGAGGGCTACAAGACCCAATGCGTCGAAGGTCCAGGACAGCATCGTCCCATGCCTTCTGTCCAATAATCGGGGTACAAGCGGATGGGAATCAGAAATCTGAAATGTAGAAACAGGCGGAGGGTGGAAGGATGGTGAATGCCACTAGAACACGAAGAGGCGGTCTAGGATAGAACGCGGCTTTTTATGGGGAATGTCAAGGAGTAATCGGTCCAGGGAGTGGGTTAGTTGGTGGGGGTATGTCTCGCTAGAAGCGTAGAAGTGTCATGCTTGGCGTTGGACAACGGTGGAGATGGTAGGAAGACGGAAATGTTCATGGAGAACATAGTTCGGCAGGTAGCGGGGCGCATCCGCAGCGATACGTAGAAGCTTGTTCTGGAGAACTTGAATGCTCCTGAAGTGAGTATCAACAGTGAGAGACCAGACGTCACAGCCGTACATGATGACGGAGAGAAGGAGAGACTTGTACATCTTCAGCTTTGTCCTGATAGATAAGCCGCGCCCCTTGACGAGGGGATAGAGCGGAGACAGAATGGGATTGCCGTTGTCACGGCGGTTATCGGTGTGTGGACGGAAGGTGAGGTGAGAATCTAAGACGAGACCAAGGTACTTGACGTGGCGTTTCCCGACCAAAGGAGCTTCGTCGGCGACGAGGTGGACACCAGGAGGACGTCACTTGTTAGTGAAGAGGATCGGCTGCGTCTTGGCAGCATTGATCGTAACCTTCCAGAGGAGGGCCGAGCGGTGAATGTCGTCGAGATTGTCCTGGAGCTGTTCGACTGTATGACACGACAACGATTTGTATTTGAAGTCGTTAACTAATGTAATTGGTGAACATACAACTTTTATGTTGGTTTTAAGTTTTAATATTTACATCAGTAAAGCAGTATTTCAAAATATGACAGACAAATCAACGATTTGTGTTTCAAGGACGTTATTTGAGCGGATCTGGTAAATGCAGCCGTTTTTAATCAAATTCGACATGATTCCGTCAATAATTAGATTCTGTTTCACATTATGACATACTTCCGTGACAACTAACACAGAGAAAACATAGGAGAGGGCTGAATTTGATCACGGAACGCAAAATTTTAAGACCAAGAGGATACGCTTTAAGATACCACAGAAGGACGCTAAATGCTGCCCTACCAGATAAGCTGGCTTCACAGATAAAGACAATCCATAACTTAGTTATTTTTCATAAAAAAAATTAACATTGGAACCTGTCACACCTGTGAGAGCAATGCCGCATTATCAAAAGTTCAGAGAAATCAAGCTCGGATACATCAATCTTGACTATCGAGACAATTTCATAGTGGGTTAACAAATGCGACTGCCAGCAGAGCTGTTTCCCCGGATCATTAGCTCCCACTGCACATGCCCGATATCGCGAGTTACTGCGAAGCGATCAGCTAATTACATCGCCGTTCGTGGACGTTTATTTATGTATTTTGTATATCCTTTATAACCTTTTGTTATTGGGAGCAGACTTTCTTGATAGTATGACTAAATTGTAATGAAAACTAAAACGTTACACGCAGAAGAGGCCTATAAAAACAGTAAACACCAACTTGTCTCTTGCACATTTGCACATTACCTTTTTTTTAGCAGTCGTGATGTGAAGAACAATTTTCTGAAAAATGCGCACGTAATCATTATTGAGATTTCCTTTCAAATACGATTTCATCGTGTAAATTGCCTTCCAATTACATACAAATTAATCTAACTTATCTGCATTATGTATGGTGTATCCATCATAACCAACCCCCACAAAAATACATCATTACATAAAGCTGTAATCAATAATTTAATATATTTTGATATATTTTCCATACCGTATTCCCTCGGTTAAAAAAATGTCAATTACACCAATCAACAAGTGCAACACCAATCTAAATTATGCAATCCAAATCTTGTTTATCTATATTGATTTACGTTTCCTTCTTTTTCTCCAAATTCCACAAGACAAATGCCTTCGATTTACACATATAACCGAAATTTAATATGAAATAAGAAAGTTTTCTAATTAATTTCGTTCAATTAGTATTTGATTTGGTGTCAATCTAAGAATCTATATCAACATGTTCTGGCAGCCGTTAACGTCAGCAGTCATCGTGATTCCGTATTAGTAAGATAAAATTTCTCGTAACTTAAAACTTGAAAACAGCGTAACTAAATCAATTGCAGCCTGAAAATGGCATCCTGGTTCTCAGAGCGCCAGTAAATCCAACGAATTCTGGCGTACAGTTTAAAGTTTTATTTTACTTCCTTGTATTTAGTAAAATTAAAAAAAATATTAATCAACATAGAAATGTTGTATCTTTGGACGATATCGTTACGTAATAGCATATTCCACGAATATGGTAACACTTTAGTTTATTACTTGTTAGAGAAGTTTTTTAGTTTCCGCTTGCCGCCATAATCTGGAAGCCCCGTAACGTCGGAATGAAAACTACAGCTCTGCCAATGCACCGCTGTTTTATACCTTGCATACATGGCACTACAGCCGTCTATATCAGTCGGCATAGCTATTCCACTGATTTTATTACCCCAGTGTATATGAATTGAGAGTACAACATTTTAGAGCTACGCACCTTATTAAACTGTAAGTGCAGCACTGTAGTACATTACTCAGTCATCACTTCCCTAACAATATGAAAACCACTCGCTTACCTATGATTTACAGAAAAGGGTTCTTTTGTGATCTTTCAGGAACTCTTCACATAGTCGCGCCAGCTTAGAAACCTTCTCCTTATTGGGGTTGCCTGTAGGAACATAGATCATTGCGAGTGCTAAGAAATAGAAATACATTAGCGTAGAAAATTGACTTCCAAGCAATATTTCTCCACACTAGTTTGCACTAACCATTACAATCGTTAGCTGTTTCTTGTGAGCGTGGTCGCTTCAAGTCGGAGCTGCGAATGCTCCCTCGCCCATAGGTTATGTGTGTGTGTGTGTGTGTGTGTGTGTGTGTGTGTGTGTGTGTGTGTATACATGTGTGTCTGTGTTGCTCTTTCGATAAGTTAGTGTAAGTACTTTCTTATATCTAGGGACTGATGCGGTTAAAAACATTTGAACATTCGTTTCTCGAAAGAAATAATATGAAGATTGGCACTAGACTGGCGTCTCGAAAAAGACAAGGAAAATAGTCGCTTTACGTCAGAAGTCTACTCAGGCCAGTTTTAAAATAGCAGTCTGAGAGTACTTTAAACTGTTGTGTCGTAATTGCTCTGTAAAGTGGAGGAAGAGTTTATTTGTGTAACAAGTCCGGCAGCATTCACGATTCAAACAAATAAACAAACCCGCCGTGGCTGTAGCCATTCACGACTGCACAGGCAGTGAAAGCTTACTATTGTGTGCGTGTTTGTGTACTTGGTGGTTGTGTGTGTGTGTGTGTGTGTGTGTGTGTGTGTGTGTGTGTGTGTGTGTGTGTGTATTATGTGTGAGGAGAAGAGAGGGAGGGAGAAAGAGAGAGAGAGAGAGAGAGATAGAGAGAGGAGGGAGTATAGGGGGCACAGACTGAAAGAGGGCCATTTTTGCATCAAGGTCTGCCAAGTGCTCTGAGTGCCAATGGGATCGTTTTTCACTCTCTAACTACAGAATGAAGTGTATCGCTAAAATACCATTTTTATTGAAAATAAATCCTTTTATAAAAAGCTGGAGACCGGCCGATGTACTGGGAAGCAGTAAAAAGCGATGAAATAAGTCCCAGTATAAAACTGCGTGCAGAACGCCAACATCAAAAGCAGAGGAACGAGCTGCGTTGGACAGAATCTGCCTTCTGGGTTACGTCTAGTTCAGATGTCGGCCTGGACCGAGAGGGATCCTCACAACCTCACGCAAGGATAGCTTCAGATTTTTGTGCAAGATATATAATGCATTGGTCCTAAAATAATGCAATGACTTTTAAAATGTAAAAACAATCTGACGTGAATTATATTATTTGCAAAATTATAGTGTATTCCACCTCCCATTGACATTATTCAACATTACTTTAAAATTCTAGTGCATTTACAGGTGCGGAGTACGCCCATAGTAAATAAAGGGTGATGGCGTACCTACTGTAAATGAACATAGGAAATAATGAGTACGTAAATGAAGAAATGAAGCGTAAAATACAAGGTTCGTCTAAAACATTCACCACTTAGTATTAAATACATCAATGTAAACAAAATATATTTATTCACTTAAGTAATAACGTACTTTGCAAGTGTGGCCGAATAATCGTTTTGCCATCGAATCACTGACGTAGTACTTCTGTTCATATTTGCTGTATGTATTTGTGAGCTACTGCTGTGCACTTTGATGGTTACCTAACGCACTGCAGATGTCCAATGAACCACTTCTCTATGAGAGCGACGTTGAATTACAGACATGAATCTTTGATGCATCTGTCAATGAACTCTTCGGCATTCTCCATTTTAGATTCCTAATATCGTTAAGCATGTTTCAGAAATAGATCTTCCCCTTATCTTGGTCTTTTTGAATGTTGGCGACAATGCTATCGTTGATTATTGTCAGGTTCTTTAAATATGAGTCATAAAGACAATTACCTACTTTGGGACAGTTTCAGCTGCACTACCCAAAGTTGTTTTTATACTGTGGTTATTGACGGTCCACTCAGGGGTGGCGCATCAGAAACAGTTTTCCATCCTCCAAGCAGCTGAACTGCCTTAAAGTCACTAGCTGAGTATATATTTCTTTCACACGAACCTCCACCACTTCTTTTCAGAAAATGTGAAAAACAAACATTGAGTATTGTTTAATTTGGCAATGAGAGATACCATAATAATGGTATCTGCCGCAGTTCAGAATGCTCAAGTCTGCAAGTCCTTCCTGTATTCCAACAGTTCAAATGTTCAAATGTTTGTAGAGCTTATGGGGCTTAACTACGGGGTCATCAGTCCTTAAACTTACAAACTACTTATGAACTAGCTAATACTAAGGACGGCACAAATATCCATGCTCGAGGAGGGATTCGAACCCCCGACCGTAGTGACCGCGCCGCAGATCGCTCGGCCACCGCGGCCGGCTTCCAACATTTACGCACGTATTTTAAATAACGGTTTCATATTGGATCGCCTCTAAGATTAGAGAAACACGTTACTTGAAGAATGTAGGCACAAAATCAGGCAGTAGGGTACAGCTGTTTATAGACTGACCAAATATTCTGTAGGGTCAATCAAATTTACGTTATACATAGTTTTCCTGTATCGTTACTGCAAATGCAGTGACGATTCCGTTTGCAGATTCGGCCAGGCACCTATCCTAGTCCCACAAAGCATGTGATATTTTCTGTCTCTTGTTTATTTTGACCTATTGATTTGCATTCCGTTACATTGATAAATCCTGCATTATTTCGATATGAATATTTGGTGAATCAAGGTAATTACATAAAAGAAAACTGAGCTGCGCAGCTACAACTGATCTGATAAATCCCGTAAGAGATATTATACCCTACCTGAGAAAGGTAAATACTTATCGATTACTTTCGAATAGGATCCTTGCACAGGACAGAAATGAGTAAATCACAAAGTTTAGTATTGAAATTTCCGCTTGCGATAGTCCTTGATACATGGCTCTTTACAGAACAGTCGACAGGCTTTTGTGTTACATTCAGATAATTGTAAACAAAAAGTATCTAACTGGAGAATAACTGAAAAATGATAGAAACCAACACCAATAATTCAATTTTTACTGTTGCCTCGGCCACAGCTAACTCTGCGAAAGTTGAAATTTAGAAGAAACTGAATAAATCGGAGGAACAGTTACACAGTAATATTGTAGAACAGGAATTTACTACCTGCGCTAATAAAGGAAAGACAAACGACGTGGCGCAATGTGTAACACACTGGATTCGACTTAGTCAGGGAGGGTGGTTCAAATGAATCCGAATTTTTTATTGTTTCCAATAACGATTGTGGTATTACATACAACGCTTAGCCTTTACCGCTTCGCTGACACAAGTCGCAACACTCTGTGACTACATGGCTCTGAAGGGTAACGTGTAACGTGTTGGTGTGCCTGAGAAACAAGGTTGTGATGACACGGTATAGAAATGTTTGTCATTGTTGGTTCTTTGTGTCAGAACTAAGTTGATTCAGGAAAGTCGACCGACTAATGTGAAGGACATGAAACACCTCTAACGTTATTTAGGGAAAGAAATGGAAGCGATAATTTTAATAATGTCCTTGAACTTACATCCGTTTAGAAGAAAATGGTATAGTGGTAATTCAATGCCATCAGATCCAAGGGGACTTAGTTCACTCATTACAGAGCTACACGTATTGACTGAGATTCTATTCATTCCTTGCAATAATCACTCAGAACTAATGCTTGGGCGGTTAATTCTTTCATTCAGTACATGTTCGGTTACTTCACTGACCTTCGAAGAATCAGTGTCATGGTAATTACATAATAAATTTCAGAACAGGACATGATAAATTAATAAACCGAAGTTTTTACCTTTACTTAAATTATGAGAGAATGAAAAAAGGAAGGAAGGAAGGAAGATAGGAGGTTAGTGTGTAACGGTCTATTGACGTCGAGGTCTTTAAAGATGCAGACAGATCCGATCATCATCATATTCTTCGTGCAATGTTTCTCCTTATGCAGTTCGTTGACAGAGCCTCTTCAAAGCTCCCCTTTTCTCCCAATGCAGTTCATTTCATTTTACATCTTCCTTCACCTGGCCACAATCTTGAACGTGACCTCCAAATTGGTCTGCGTCGTGATTTTGTCCATTTTAGAGCCCTTCTGTGATGTCTTCCTCGTCCCTTTCTTTCAACCATCTGTGCCTATTGCATTCCATAGTTTCTTTTAGGTGCTTGATCTCTAACATGCTTCGCACTCTCTGATTTCTTATCTTGTCCTTTCTTGTCTTTACAAGCATCCCACGAAGAAACGCCTTTCTATTACTTGTATCCTGATCCGATCTTTCTTGTTGCAAGTCCAACATTCTGATCTGTAAATTAATGCGGGGAGATAATCCGACTAGTACTCAGCAGGTATTTTCCAGTTTCTAATTATATCGTCCACTCAATACTTTTATTTTGAACAATTTTCTATTAGTTCTGAAACTTCATCCTTGATGTCTTCTTTCTTCGCTAATTTACTTCCTAGATGCTTGAAGGTTCGATTCCTCTTCTAAATTGGTATCTATTTTATCTCCCTTCCAAAGATGTGTGACTCAGAGAAGACACTCGTAGTGCAATAAAATCGTTGTTTTCTGTACTGTTCCTATTAATATAAGCGACAGTGAAAGATTCACTAGACACTATCGTCAAATTCGTCATTTTTGACAGACCGTAAAATGTGTAATATGCTCCGCACGGTTATTCATAAATATTCATAGCAGATCATACACTCAGAAACTGAAAGTTATTTCATATGACGTGTAAAGGGTCTCCACTTCAGAAGCTGCGGTATATTCATGCCACAAAAATGCGGAAGTTCTGATTCATTACGCTGATCCAAAGCGCGCTTAGTGCAAATGTATTTAATTTGCGTAATATTACTGGTTCAACAGTCCTTTTACAAGTAAAACTCTTAATTCGGCTGGTTAGGTACGCAACCCGACTCCCTTTTTTTCGTTTTTAGGTGTCTCATTGAGAGGCCCGGAAACTTTTCATGAGTACGCGACACTAGTGCGGCTTTATGCACGCACTCGAGCCTGAGAACACCACAGACAACGCTTTTCATCAAATTTTCCGCCGTAATCCGCACATCGAGCGCCAGTAGTCCTCTGCGCATTTTCACCTCCACTTGTTCTTCAACGCCATATCATTCTCCTATCTCCATTGCAGCTAGTTCAAATATTTGTGAAGCGAACCTCTCAATCCACAATATACGAAAAACCTGGTGTACAGCTCTAACTACTTACTAACTTTTAACATATTGGAACATTTAAGTTACCTAGGCTTACAAACTACTTAAACTAACCTAAGGAAAGACACACACTTATGCCAGAGGGAAGACTCGAACCTCCGACGGAGAGCAACCGCGAGCTCCGCAGCAAGGCGCCTTAGAGCGCACGGCCATTCCACCGCGGCCCGGTAACTTGAACAGGGGGGTGAGTATATACTATTCTGAACAGCAACCCATATACGGAAATGACATCCAGCAACTCTATGAAAGCTTCATTCATCTTCTATATTGTGCAACAAATCTCTTGTAGTGCAAACTCCTTGCTTTCCATTTTTTGTTTATTGTTGTTGTTGTTTAGATGGCACTAGACTGCTTGGTCATCAGTCCCTTGTTGCGAGCAAAGACAAGACTGTATAATGTACGCTGAAAAAACGAGCGCTAAATCACACAGAAGAGAAAAGCACAATGGGTACACACTTAGCTCGGAACACACAAAGAAAGAAAACAAAGAGGAAATTAAACATAATTTGACTCAAAAGTTACTGTACAATATTGTGGTTGGCTGATCACGAGGATAGTAGAGGATGAGCCAGGCACTCCGCACATATATTGTTTAGAGGTTGTATGGACCAAACAAGAAAAGAAAAGGCCGGTAAATACGTGCGTTAAGAGCTGTGAGAACTGTACCAGTAAAACAGGCGATGATGGTGATGATAATGATGACTGATGTTTTAGGGCGTTAAACAGTTGAGTCGTCAGCGCGTTGCTGAAAACAATCAGTCAAAAACCAAGTGGACTGTGATGTAAAGGTCCACAGAGTATACAACCTAATGCCTCAATGTTGATTAAAAGTAATTCCAGAAATGAAAATAAAAGGGACAGAGTAAATTATGCCACAGTCACGGTTAAAAGGCTGGCAGATGGTTTCGGTCAGGTAACTACTTAAAAATAAAGGTTGACCGAGCCACTCTGCTACAGACAAAAATGCCAGATCCAATATTCTCGGGAGAATTCCAGATATAATGCAAAATCTTAAAACACGATCCCATCCCACTAGAAAGTGGGAAATTACTCGATAGGTCCATCTCGATCCCACAAGCAGCTAGGGAACTCATGTCCGCCTAGACAGAGCCCCGCATGACTAGGTAAGCTTTATACAACTCAGATTTGGCAGTATACTCAGAGGTTGCTCTCTATCGACTGTTCCAATTCAACAGCCATGCATCCCATCAGCAGGTAGCACACCTTGGGATTGAAGTTATATATACATGGTGTTTCACTAAGTATGTTTCCCTCTGTAACTTATAAAATAATAGGTGATGGGAAATTTTAATGAGATAGGTCAACACAAGACATGTTGCACTTTCTGCGGAGCTATGAACATAGTTTATTGTATCATTTTCCAAAGAGTTACAGCACAACGATATGATTTTTAAATGGAACAATAGTTTTTTCTATCGTGCATTGGATTCGTTGAAACCAGCTGCGTCCAAATCAGTTTAAACTACATTCCTATCACTGTTAGTTTGGGAGCTACAACCCTTCAAAGTTTCAGGGGCAGATACCACAAACGCTACGCATAATGCAATGCGCCTTCTAAATGTGGTGCGACAGTGGCAGTGATGTGGAGAGGCACAGGGGCACTGGTTACAGTGACGAAGCAGTAGAAACACACTGCTATACACCCTGACATATATGGCTCCTTTGAAGTAGTAGCCTCGATAGCCAAGAAGGGCAGGCGTCCGCTGGGCTGGAAACCATGTTTCCTGTAGGGTTAAACAAAGTGCAGGTTAGCGGCATAATAATTGACGCAGCTCAGCCACGTGGTAAAAAACCGCCGCAACTCTCCTTGAGGATGAAATTTTCTCCGAGCTGAAAAGCCACGATATAAAAGGAAGAAGGTTATTCCATGAGAAAAGCTGCTGCTAACTGCTACCAATCTACATGATCGAGAACCAAGAGCCTCCACCTCATTTTAATAAGCAGAAGATGTAAGAGAGCGTGGCTTTAGAGTCACTGAAGATTCCTTTTTCATCCTCTTCTTCTTGTTCCCTCTCGCTGGATCTTTGGTGTTAAGGGCCAGGAGGGTTTTGTGGATTTCTACCAGCGACTGGCAAAGAGCGATAAACACTTCGATCAGCAGTTTGCGGATCCTTCAGCCGTTGGCTGATATCATCCTCTGGCGTACTCAGAAAAACATCACAAGGGAGTGTCCCAAAGGATCCCTTCCGAGGGAGAGGAGCTGGATAAAGCTGTTGCTTCTCCAGCTAGGTGACAGGGACTGCTGTCCCCCTATGGTTTGAAGGAGCTGCTCCCAAAGAAGGTGTGTGAGTGTGGGGAGGGGGAGAAGATGATGGAGAGCTACCGACCATCAAGGGGGCTAATGGAGTTTTACAGCCCTTAGTGCTCCACAGTGGTCGTCACAGATTTATATACAGTAATCACTGAAGTGGTGACGACATGACAGCATCAAACGTTGATTTAAATGGGACAGGGTGCAGTCGCTCATATTTATTTTTCTTCTCGGTCTCCACGGTCTTATACTTCATAATTTTCCATTATTTATGGAGCATTGAGCAGTTCTGCAAGCAATGTGGGTGGTGCTGTCCACAGTCGACACAAACATGTGGGGGAGTACAATGAGTGTCATAGAAGAGCAGCTTGTTTAGTATTGTGGCGATTCAGGGAGAGAATGTCACGGAAATTATGAGGTGGAAATCATTAAAAGAAAGGCGTTATTCGTAGCATTAGGAAATTTCTTTCAGTATTATTGTCCTAAGTATACGAACCCTTTTTATTGATACCCAGTTACATGGGGTGACATGATGGCCAGAGTCAAATAAGTGAAATCTAATCCAAAACGGAAAGATTTCTGTGTTCCGTTTTCCCGCACGTTACTCGAGAATGGAACGGTAGAGATATAGTCTGAAAGCGGTTCTATGAACCCTCTGTTACACAATTTAATCTGAATTGCACAATAGTGGTACAGACGTGAAACGGGTCTATTTACAGTATAGTAAAGGATGCATCAGTATCATGCTATTTGGGAGTCTGAAAATGAAATTACTCGTAAGGAATCAGACACACACTGAATTGATCGTGTTACTGTCCTATTCCACAAGGTGGAATAACATATATGCATCATGTCTGCAACATTATTATCATTTTTTTTTGTATGAACAAAATAAAGTTCCGAGTGGCTTCTTTCACTCCACTAGTAATACATGTAACTGTAACGTATATTTCTTTCCTGCGCCCTTCTGCAGCTAGTAATTGTGTGAAATACAATGTAATTATTGACTGGAAGACCCGTTTTTTATATAAATGCTATTGCTTGCTACCGCTTTAGATCATGGCTCTGTTTCAAGGGTGCGCAGTAAGGTCGAAAATGCTATTTTAGAACTATATTTTACGTTTGTGCTGTAGCATTTCTAAGTATATAACGCATAGGCATACACAAGATAGTAACACAAAATTAAAACGAATCGAACAAAGTGCATTTACGATATTGTTGTGTGGCGTTTGGAAATGACCCACGCTTGTAAACGCTATCAATCAGTAAAAATATACATACAAGAACCGCCTGGAAGTCAGTTACAAAGCATTGCACACTTTTGATTGAAAGTAATTTTTCAAACGGAGAAAAACAAGATCAGTTTGCTATAGTTAGGCAATGGTATTAAGGAAAACATTTAACAGAGTGTTGTATAATATAAATCTATGATATACTACTGGTGATGGAAATTGCACCTACACGCATAGCAGGAACATGGTAAACTGTAATGTATTAGCACACACATTCTCACAGAGGACCTTTGACAGGAGGTATTAAGCTTACACACCAACGACTGAAGAGGGGCACTGAACGTTGTCTACCAGCTGTAAACATTAATGTAGACACGAGTGAGCCTCGTGGCTGCAAAGACCGTCATTAACCTTGTTATAGAGTTTAACCGAAGGGAATGGCTGGCTTTTATGATTATGCTTTAATGAACCACGAAATAGCAGTTTCTGTGACTCACAAAGCCTCTACAGTGCTTTTGGATTAAACTGCTATGCCACAGAGACTCCAACGATTCACACACACACGACAGTGAACCTCGAAGCTTCATATCATCACATGACGAATATCTCATCCCGAACAAATTCCGATAATGCGTTTTAACTCTGTTGCAGGATGCACTTTTATTACTTGAGTGGTACATCCACGACTCCAAAACAAGGACTACCTCTTAATTACATTGGTAGTGTTCGCACATAGCACCACGACATGTAGAGATTGGTAAAAAGAAATCATACTATTCAGTCGTTGTTAGTCATACATACATCGTTATCAAGTTGCCTATTGCAAATTTTCCAGTTCGTCAAACGGAATAATTTTTTTGTATAACTTTAGTAATGCACAAAGAAAGGTAGCATATTTAGTCCCAAAGCAAGCCACAGTGGCCACACGGATATTCAAGTAACTATATACCTACAAACACAGAATGAATATGTATCGTGGAAATATACTCATAACGAATTAATTTTAGTCACTTCTCTTATAGAGCCATGTTCAGCTTTGATGGTGGTTATGAGTTGTTGAATGGCTCCTTCTTTGTAAACTATGAGAACTTGTTCTCATTCTTTTCTTCTTATATGCTAAAACTACGCCGTAACCCACAAATAAATAGTGACTGAGGTCTCTTAAAGCGAAAAATTAAGATATCTGTATTCCTAGGATTCTTTTCTGTTTTCGTCGTACAAGTGTTCTTCAAATTATGTAATTTCTCAGTGGGAGGAAACACTGAATTAGTGCCGGCTGCGGTGGCCGAGGGGACTGAGGCGCTTCAGTCACGGCCTGCACGGCCACTACGGTCGGGGGTTCAAATCTCCCCTCGGGCATGGATATATGTGCCGTCCTTAGGATAAGCTAGTTGTTAAGTAGTTTGTAAGTTTAGGGACTGATAACCCCGTAGTTAAGTCCCATAAGCTTAACGAACATTTGAACATTTTTGAACTGAATTAGTAGCTCACGTTGGCAAATGGAAACTTACGTTCTTAACCAAACAGTAAAGGAATGATTGTGCCATGACGTGGCATGATTTTGAAAGGACATCCAGAAGTATATCGAAACCCATTCCCGGTCAACCCAGTTCACAATAGTTTGATCAAACACACATCAATGTTCATTTTCCAATATCACGGTGTTTGAGACATTCACACATCACAAGCATAAAGCTCTGTATTCACCGCTTTTTGCCTTAGAGAGACGTCAAACGTCACAGTTCTGATACTCTTGAAGTATTTCGTTTTTGTCTTCCATTATCTTCCCAACGGTCTCTCTCTCTCTCTCTCTCTCTCTCTCTCTCTTTGTGTGATTCTTCTATTATTGCCCTGCAAAAAACTGTTTAGCGATAACTACCTAAATGCTGATCTTCTCAAGTTACCACTTCCCCCTAACAAAGACGTTTACGACACATAGAATTTCTCTTCGCACCAAATGGAGATAGCAGTGGTAACCCGTTAGAACAGCACCGGATACACCCCATTTGAATCTTCATATATTGCGCCTTTAGATGCGATTATCGTACTATCGAAATATGAAATTAACGATTCTGTACATCTAAGTATGTAATTCCATATTCACAAAATGTTTGTTCAAAATGTTCAAATGTTTGTATAGTCTATGGGACGTAACTACGGGGTCATCAGTCCCTAAACTTACAAACTACTTATGAACTAGCTTATCCTAAGGACGGTACAAATATCCATCGCCGAGAGGGGATTCGAACCCCCGACCGTAGCGGCCGCGCAGACTGTGACTGTAGTGTTCAGTTCCCCACGTGGCTATCCGGCATATGATTTACTAGGTTTCTCAAATTCGCTTACAGAAAGGTTCGTTAAACAAAAAGCAGATCAAAGCAATCAGACTGTGATTCAAAATGTTCAAATGTTTGTAAAGCTTATGGGACTGAACTACGGGGCCATCAGTCCCTAAACGTACAAACTACTTATGAACTACCTTATACTAAAGACGGCACAAATATCCATGCCCGAGGGGGGATTCGAACCCCCGACCGTAGTGGCCGTGCAGACCGTGACTGAAGTGCCCCAGACTGTGATTAATGACCTGATTGTCGACACGAAATGAAATTGAAATTTGTGTCGAATCGTAAGACAACAAAGTCCTGAGGCCATCAGTCACTAAACTTACATACTACTTTAACTAACGTTAAGGCCAATTGCAGTGACAAGGCAATTTTTGCTTATAATTTACCTGGTAATCAATCATCCGTAAGAATCCTTCTAGTTTGAACTGTCTTTCTATTGAGAGCGAGATAAAATAGTAAATCACATTTGACCTGTCAGATTTCGTCACGGGAGAGCTGCCCTGCATTAAGTAAATATTAAAATAAACAATTCTAATTTTTCACATTAAACAAAGCTCAAAAGTTAAAAATTGGTCAAATACTTCCACAAAACAATTTCGTAAACTTCTCGTAATTATCTGTTACTATTATATAAACTCTGACTGACGTGTCTGCCGGCCGCGGTGGCCGAGGGGACTGAGGCGCTCCAGTCACGGTCTGCACGGCCACTACGGTCGGGGGTTCGAATACCCCCTCGGGCATGGATATTTGTGCCGTCCTTAGTATTAGCTAGTTCATAAGTAGTTTGTAAGTTTAGGGACTGATGACCCCGTAGTTGAGTCCCATAAACTATACAAACATTTGACGTGTCTAAAGAAGTAAATATTCACAATTTGAAAAAAATTCCAACAGTCTGTTTAATAAACTTTTTCAAAATATATCTTACTAGTCCATCAAAAAAATAATTTTTTTATTATTTCGGTTTACACATAGAACAAATATTGATAATGAGTTTATCCAATACTATTCAAAATGGATTATGAGTGTATCGTAATTTTATTTACCACAGTGTTACATCTCAGGTGACCAACAGGAAACTGACATAATCTTCTGTAATATCTCACACATATATGTGGTAAAAATACAATTCTTTCTCTGTATATATTATAAAATTTATCGCTGAGCAGTGACATTGTTCTGCAGTGTCATCTTCCGTGGCACTACCTTAGATTGAATGACAACAGCAATGGGTTTACACATCTCTTTCCTCAACGGTGGCGAAGCTGCTGAAATCGCAATATCAGTGTTCGTTCTCGTGACATCAAAGAAAGAAATAATTAGGTTTACAGTATTCATTCCAACATAAGAAAACATAAATGAAATGATATATAACTCTTCATTGCGTTCTTTCGCTGCAAAACTGAGCTGAACACACACACCCATGCCCGAAAGAGAGCTCGAACCTCCGGCGGGAGCGGTCACACAATCAGAGACATTCTGCCTCAAACCGCGATGCCATATCCGACAGGACACCAAAGTCACCTTTCTTTCTTCCTTCTTCTCTTCCGTTTTGACAGCTATTAAATATAATTAACGTGAGGAAACTGACGTGTTCGATTAAGAATTTTCCACAATGTCACTTTAGAAGCCAAGTTGGTTTCGTAGTCAAACCATATGTCTGTAAAGAAAGGACCTGAATTTGAACATTATACTTGATGTGTCTGGGAAACTCGTGGTCAAACAGATACTGCCCCTCGCTTTGAGGCGGTGTGGGCGTGGTCATCAGCGTCCGTGGCGACTTAACACCTCGGCCACTCCACATGGAGCCGGCGGCCTTTATTGGACGCAGCGTGAGCACTCTCCACCGATCTTGTCGGGTTTCTGCTCGACACGGCGGGAGGGGCGGCGCCACCACCACCACTAGCCCAGCGCTGCCATCGCCGTCCCCCAGAACACTTCATTTGCTCCGCACTATCACAACATTTTCTGTTGTAAGCGTCTACATCTTCGTGCAGCTTTGATTTGAAGCCTTTTCAATGAATAATAAAACCCGTGACGTGTCACGCAGGCACTCTCACAACAATAATTTCTTCCATCAAATTGATTAAGAAGGGATCCAAAACGGACGTATAGTAACTCAATAAGGGGCCAAATTGAACATTTTAACACGTTAGATGCCGTTCACGCTCTGGCGCGTGTAAACGTTACTTGAGTCAGGTGCCGCTCACGTTGTGGCGCGTGCTGCGACCTAGCATCCTATTATGGGTTGTTGTAAACTGGCATCGTCTAATAAAGCTGTATACTCTGGTAGGCACTCAGGGAAGAGTAGAAGTGACATGCACACGTACTTGGTTCCAGATTTCCGCGTTTGCATTACCGGCTACGAGCCACACACGCTTCTCATGATGTCATGATAGGTTTATTGGATTCTTATGTAAACAAGCAAGCTTTTGATTATTTTAATTTTATTTCGATTAGTTGTCAGTTTATAAAAAAATACTTCTTAGTTTTGATATTATTAGTACTTATATTGCTGATGATATAGAAATAAGCACATGTTTTATGAAATACCTTGTATGTCCTGTTTATATTGTTCATTTGTTGTTTTCACAAAAATACAAATGCAAATAAAAACCACATAAAAAAACTGAAAACTAAAACCAAAACATTCAGTGGCTCAAAACTATGAAAAGATACTGTCAAAATACGATCACGCGCCAGAGCGTGAAGTGGCACCTAGCATCATCGCGCCAGAGCGTGAACGGCAGCGAACGTGTTAAGGCGGCCTCTGACATAGGTCAGTCACAATGTCTTGAAATTATGGGATAAAATTATTTGCGTACGTCTAGTATCTTTCTTTATAATGGCTATATGAAGTTGTTGTTCCTACTTATATCACCATTGACAGAAAGTACTAGCTACTCCCGACTTTAACTGTTTCCTTTGACGCTTCGTCTATCGTGTTGTTCGTCTACCACTGCTTGACATCGGTTTATATCGAGAGCCTACTGCTAGCACTAAGCGCTGACCATCGGTAATTCTTTTGGCAAGTTTCGTTGGAAATCTTTTGCGTCGTTTTACCAATGTGTAACAAATGTCTTGTATTCTGACTTATGCATTGTAATAAAGCTCTATAATATTTGTGATTACTGGTGTTCAATAACAATACGGCAATTACCGCTAGGATGTGGCTGCGTTCACACTAAATACAGAAACATAGGTGAACGTTTGGTTCAGTCTCGTACACTTCTCAACGCTGTAATGAAACCAACACAGTGACCAAGTTGTACTTTATCTTGGCTGCTTTGTAGGATATTTGACGTGTGTTGCATCACAATGTAACGACATATTTTAACACTATGTAATATTTTATTGATGCCTTCAAAAAGTGTCAATCAGTATATGTAACGTTTTAAGAATATCCTTCTTGTAATTTCTCATCTGATGGTTGTAATGTTATGACGTTAGGGGCTTTAGCAGTCATGATTTGTTTCACTAGTTCTCGTTTCGTACCTCGTTTGTGTATTGTTCATTTCACTACTGTATGTTTTGTAAAAATATGTTTCAAATATGTCTTATACAAGAGATATTAACACTGAAAAATTAAACACCTTCCTGTATGCTCTTTGAGCAGCGCCCCCAATCCTAATTCTCTATTTACGAGTTCGGCCCAACTAGCAGTTGTTTGTTAGTCACTTTCACGCAAAGTCTGCAATCCACACTGTAAAAACATGTGTCCAGTTGTGTGTGTGTGTGTGTGTGTGTGTGTGTTTGCGTGTGAGTTATTTCTTTTTACATTCCTTTCAATAGCTTATAACAACAAACAGCTTGTCAACATTTATGTACTTTGGTATTTCTTACTGTATATACAAAATATGTAATAACTTTAACTCTGTTCTAGCAGGATGCTTTGAAAGTAAGTCATGTCCGAAATTGAACACGTATAATAATATAAAATACTTCTACGCCACTTCGACTTACATTATGCATATTGAACAAATATGTTGTTTTATAATATGCTCATAGTTCTTCTAAGTAGCGTTCAATTAAATTTTAAATATGTTAAAACTAATATGCTAAATTGTACACGTGAAATTTCGTTCCCAAAGAACGAAAATTACAAATTCGTGACAAACTGAGAATTGGCAGTTTTGTAAGCCTCCATACTGTGAATCTAAACGTGGAATCAACTTATAGATTCATACCATTCCTACGTACACTACATCCTTACATCTGAATCGGTTTCTGGGACCTAAGTTCACGAAACGTTACAGCAGTTTCCAGGATACAGTAAAGGACGATAAGAATGTTGAGTAAATATTGAAACACATCCAAATGACATCCAAGAACTGAATTTCCGGCTGCACCTTTTTAAGTAAATTCACTCACATTAAACTATTAGAGGAAAAAAATCAGCAGTTATTACCCTAAATTCTTTGTTTTATAAATGATCAAGAGCTACGGTAAGTTACATTCTAAAACAAAAGATACGCATGAAAATCTCAGAACGGTTTTTTCCTCCATATAATCAAATTTTTCGATGGTTTGCGCAATATAAGGCGTAACATAAGCCGGGTTTATAAAGAAGTTGATGCACCTCTTTTACACAATACATACTACACGCACTGCCACTTGATAGAAATGTAGCATAAATAGTAATGCGTCTCGGTTACTCTATAGTGTAATCTCACAATGTAAACCATCTCTCTGATGGCGAGATCAAACCTATGTTCTTCCCCTCAATGTGTAAGACTGAATGCGCGCTCGGAACGATAGAATGATACCTAGCCAGCTACTAGAGCTCGCATTGCCGCACAAAGAACACACTCCTGGTCTCGACTTGGAAGATAAATGGTTTACTGCTTGGATCGATTGCTGCTCCGATTACAGCGACCACGGCCACACTTCATGGACTCTTTAGTAGCCCAGACAAGCAATTTCTTTCTTTCGCCACGCAACTCGACCGTACAAGCACTTGAGTACTGTTATTTCCTCTTTGATAGCTCTGTACAGGTCTTATAAAAGCTACATTTGAGCCAAATGTCATGCTTTCGCCATTTTCTCTACAGCACTTTTATCACGTCGCATCTGTTTTTGTTTTACCACACCATCGGATTAGATTGAAAACTTCGTATCTTAAAAAATCGCAAACTTCTTTTTGTATTGTTTGTTACGAAACGACATTTATATACTCTCAGTAAGACTGTAAGAGATAATTACGTCTGTTACATGCTCTTGTGACAAAAAATTTTGACAAATTTACAGCATAATTATGAAATAATGTATCTGAGATACGAGCCTTTCAGTTTAAGTCGACGATATAATAAATGAATGGAATAGTAGCAGATCATGTAAGACAAAATACAAACAGACGACATAAAATGAAGCGACTGATTATGAAACCGAAGCAGCGGTGACAACGACTAATTTTAAAGGACAGGTTGAAGATAAGTAAGCGTAAGTCTTTATTACTTGTAGATTTAGAGAAAGTTTTGACAATTTTAAATAGCAAGACATTGCAATAAAGTTCCAGATTGCTGCTTATATTTTATTCGATAGTGCTACAGCTATTTCGACAGTTTGTCATACTCATGCGCCTGCGTATATAGAATTAATTACAAATCAAACAATAGGAAACTATACATAAATTTGTTTGTTATAAATTTTCCTTATAACTTACGTCTACGATGTTTGGACGTTATATGCTGACATCTGGCGTAACTGTTGCATAAACTATATGGAAATATTCACGTATTTAGTTGTTGTATACGGTTTTTAGCTGTCAGGTATTATGCAGCTTTTTAAGCTAAAACGTTAAATTAAAGAAAACTTTTATATTTTGCGTAATTAACAACAGTTCTGCCAATGTCATCCTACGATACCGTCTGCTTCGGATCCGGAATCGTGTGGTTAAGTTGTAATTTATGTTGCGTGTGAAGTTAAAAACGTAATAGCCAGTCTAGGAATCAGTGTAGGACAGTGTCTCAGCGATACTGTGATTAAAACGAGTGATAGTTTTCGTTAATTAGGAGATTCATATATTTGCTTTCCAGACAGTTCTATAAACAGTAATTGCGTCATTGTATGTTATATCAAGACTTAACCAGACGAATTGTAAAATCTTCTGTAAAAAACATAAATAAATGGAAATTAATAGCATTGTATGTATGTTAGGCTCATAAACAAGTTGTGTATATCAGCTAATTGTTTTAATAAATGTAAAGTCGAAATTTGTATATTGTGTTTCTTTGTATATATTGACTGACGTGACATTTTAAACCTAGTTTCAGAAGTGACAATATAATTGATAGCTCAATATATGTTAGGAACATGTATGATGTACTCGTTAAATTATTAATTAACATTTAACATTTTGGTTTGTTGTCAAACAAAAAGTAGCGTGATTAAAACTTAAAAAGATAGGTGCGATCTAAAATTACGGTATGTATAGTTTTCATTTTTTATTGCGATTATTTTTGTGTATATGAAATGTTTTTCTGTTATGTTTGTTAATTGTAAATCAGTATATTCTATTGTTATGAACAATGCTTAATGTAACGCCATTATTGTCAATGTTATATATTTGCCTCACCGCCTTGCATGAGGGAGTTCGAGTTTCAGTTGTTTGTCAAGTGCTGTTGAATCCATGTCTCTCTTTGTTTTGAAATGGAAGTTCTACCGTGCTGATGTTTTGTTTATGTTTTGAAAGATGTATTGTTTTGGTGGAGAAGTTTGAGTCAGATTAAACAAGAAGTGAAAATTGTACATATCGACTATTTATTTCTACCACGACGCCCCAGGAGAATACTGTTGCAGCGAGCAGAACCCCCATACATCTCAATGTGGAAAAGATGAGTATTCTGTTTGAAAGTGGTAGAAAGGAACTGTAATTACGTAAATAGTATACAAATGTTTCAAATGGTGGAGCATAGCTGGGATTGCGTCATATACTGTGTCTATAGAGTGTTTGTGTTGCAGGAGAAAAATGTTTGGAAGTACATAATCGATGTTTGAAAGACCGATGAGGAGGTGAATTTGGAATTATACGGCAAAGAAAACTGAGCACTTAACCTGGAAATTGGATGCTTGGGCCCGGATCGTCGCATCGCTGGACACTGAATAACAAGATAAGTACAGCAGCGCTTATTAATTTGTATTTGTAGTCTGGGTTGTTTGGCACTGTAAAAGACGATGTCAACTGAGAATAGGAAATCTATTGTAGACATATCAGATCAGGATGTGATGGCCAGTACACTTCGTAGCAATGTATCAAATAGTGAAGAAATAATTCTTGCATCACCAGGTCTTATAGAGTTATGAAATCGATTTACAGAACAAATAGCTGAATGTATTGACAAGGGAAATCATGATCTGAGCAAAAAGATAGATGACGGTTTAGCAGATTTAAAGTCTCAGTTGAACGAAACAAACAGGGCAGTTGACGAAATCAGGAAACAAACATGTGATCTTGAAAGGGCAATGAATTTAGGACATGAACAGCTGGACACTCGTGTGATTGTAGCAGAAAGTAAAATCAGTAACGTTGAGTCTGAGCTTGAAAACAAAATTTGCACTGTAGAAAAGCATCTTGATCAGGAAAATAAAATTATAAAAACTAAAATTCAGGAAGTTAAAGTGTCATTAGAAAATAGAATTAGTGAAAGTGTGTTAAATTCTGAAAGTCTTATTAAGAAAGATGTGTATAATCTCAGTCAAAGGGTCAGTGCATTGCAAGAAAGTGTTGTGAATAGCAAAATGTCGATATGTGGTGGCTTTAATTGGGCAAATGTAGTAATTAAGACATACCCTGGGGAAGGAAAAATTCATCCTAAAGGTTTTTACATCATTTCTCTGACAATTTCACAGTAGAAATGACTGATGCAATGAAAATTAAATTTGTAAAGAGATTTTTGGACAGTGAAGCTTATACTTGGGTCAATCAGATAGATACAGAGAACATGTCATATAGTGAGTTTGAGAGGTGCTTTTTGAGCAAATTCTGATCCAAAATCAAGCAGACAAGAGTAAAAAGTGATTTCTTGCATGGGGGAAAGTACAGGGAAAGTTATGGCAGTATGAGGGACTTTTGTGAGGCTGAAATCAGAAAATTAGTGCATCTTGACTCACCTTTAGATGAAATAACTTTGGTGGACACCCTACGTAGAAGATTACCGGGAAGAATACAGCAAGCGTTAGACTGTGGACCTGACGATTCACCTGAGGACTTCTTAAGATTTGTTGGAAGATTAGACAGAACTTATGAGAGAGAAAGGGAGAGAAAACGGTACCAAGAAGACCATCATGGAAGAGACAGAAGAGATGATCACCAAGAAGATACTCATGAGAACCGAAGTAGACAGCAGGGTGGAAGTACGGATTATAGGAACAGACAAGGAAGAAATGATAGGAACCAAGGTTACTACAAATCTAATGGCAACAGGCAGGAAAACTAAATGTCACCCCTATGGAAGCCTGTCAGGTTGGGGTGAGAAATAGGACAAGAAATCAGGCTACTACAAATAGGATCAGATTTGGACGCAAATGGGAAAATGAGAAATATAGACAGGGACTGAAGGTAACACACAGGGTAAATCGGCTGAAGTTTAACAAAGAACGGTGGGAAGTCATTAAGAACCAAGCTTGGAAAGAAGAGGACAAGTGTATAAAACCAGAAGAGGTTGTACTAGATGATGATACTGTAGCCAATATGTATAATGCAAGTGAAGATATTTCCGTGGAAGAACCGAAAATAAGTGAAGAACAAGATGTGTTTGGACTGTGTAATTTTCTAAATGATAAGGTTGAAGATGCTGAAGACAGACTGAATGTTACTGCTCATGAAACTGTGAAGACTGAGAATCATGAAGATTTTGATGTTTTGTGTAGTGTGAGTTCAGAGAGTTCAGAGGATGACAGTGTTGAAGATAGTGAAGAAGATGTGGAGGACATGGAGTTTGAAGATTTGGAGAAGGAACTTGATGGGATGATATATGTTGAAGTCAAGGAAGGTTGCATCGTGTCAGATGGCCAGTGTGAGACATTGCGTGTTGTAGATGATGTCAAGTCTTGTGAGAATCAAGTTGTACCAGTGAAATTGAGCAGTACTGAAGGTTGTCGAAGCAGAAACAGACAAGAGGAAGTAGAGAAAAACATCTTGCATTGTGTCATACAGAGCTACATTGATAAAGAAGGGAAAGCCAGTGTTCTAGATAAGTTACTGTGTAAGTATCATGAGCTAGAAGATAATGTGCCCAGGTTAGAGCAGTGTGTTACGAATGATAATTGTGATGTTAATGGATCTATGGCTTGTCAACCTGTTGAAAGTAATGTGTCCCTGAACCATGTACAAGCTAATGACAATTCCTGTACTATGAAACATGAAGATATTATTGAAGATATTACTCATGAAGAAGAGGAAGATATACAATATGATGTCACTGGATGCCCATATATTACTGTGTTTATTGACGGAAAAGGCAAGGAAGCGTTAATTGAAACAGGTAGTCCAATCAGTGGAATTTCTGAACAATGTAGAGATTGTGTGAAACATGCACCGGACTACATGGAGATGCCTGTAGTAGGAATCAAGATCAAGGGTGCTACCGGCAGACACAGCAAGGTAGTTAACCGGCAAGCCTTGTTGAACTTCAGTGTGAATGATGTCAATTTATGTCAAGGATGTCTAGTAATACCTAATCTGTCTGAGGATATCTTGCTAGGAACTGACTGGATCATGAAAGTGAATGCTGTATTTGACTGGGGAGGAAGAAAAGTTATGTTTGTGGACCCGAAGACTGGTGTTTTACATTGTACTGCTATGGTGTTGAAAAATGGGAATAGTCTGAGTAAGCAGAGTCTAGAATTAGATTTATTAGATCTTAAGAGAGATGTAGCAGATATGCATGAAGAGCATGAAGAAGCCATGGAGGATATTAATTATCATGAACTCGTAAATACCAAGGTGGAGGAAGCCAACAAATTGGATGAAGAACAAAACGAAGAGCTGAGAAGAGTGTTGTGGAACTATCATGATGTGTTCGATGACAGACCGGGGAGAGTGAAAAACTACCAATGTACCTTGCGGGTCAAACCACATGAATCATTTTACATAAAACCATACGGTGTCCCCATTGCAAAAAGGAAAGCTGTAGAGAAAGAACTTGAAAAGATGGAAAACTGGAACGTAATTGAGAGGAGTACTAGTGAATACAACAACCCAATCATTGTGATATCCAAGAAGAATGGAGATGTGAGAATTGTACTTGACTCCAGACATCTGAACAAGTTTTTAGAAAGGGAAACTGACCATCCTGAAAGCATCGACGAACTATTGTATAAATTTGAAAATATAAAATAAATGATTAGCCTAGACTTGACTTCTGGTTTTCATCAGGTGCCACTTGACAGAGACTCAAGGAAGTACACCGCTTTCTTGTACAACGGAAGAAGCTATCAATACTGTGTGGTCCTATTCGGATTAAATGTTTCTATAGCTGAATTTATCAGAGCTTTGGATTTGGTATTAGGCAAAGATCTTGTTGAAAAGTTAACTGTGTATGTGGACGATATCCTTGTCACTGGTCAAACCTGGGAAGAACAAATAAGTTTACTGGAAGAAGTGTGCAGAAGATTAAGAGCAGGAGGGATGTCTCTTAAGCTAGAAAAATGTAAATTTGCTGTGGAAAAGTTAAAATTTCTTGGTCACATTGTAACTGAAGAAGGTATACACCCAGACAATGAGAAAATTGAAGCAATAGCAAAGTTTCCTGTGCCCAAAACCAAGAAACAACTCAAATCTTTCTTTGGCATGTGTGGATTTTACCGCAAATATATAAGTACTCAAGCCTTGAATGCTCCATGTTTGAACAACCTTCTGAAGAAAAATACTGTTTGGAATTGGTCAGAAGAATGCATACAAGCCTTTGAAGAGATAAAAAAGCAGCTTTGTAACAGCAATATTTTATACAGACCAGACTTGTCATTACCATTTTGTTTAAGTACTGACAGTAGTGATTATGGAATTGGTGCTCATTTATTTTAAGTGAAAACAGTTGATAACCAGCCAGAAAACCGGACCATTGCATTTGCAAGCAGGCTATTAAAGAAACACGAGAAGGCATACACCGTTACAGAAAAGGAACTATTAGCATTTTTTTGGGCTTTCACAAAATTCAGAAACTACTTATTAGGCCACAAAACTATTGTATTCACAGACCATAAGGCTTTTACCTACATTCAAGAGTGCAAACTTTACCATAACCGGATTACCAGATAGGCACTGTTCTTGCAACAGTTTGATTTCTCTGTGCAATACATTAAGGGCAAGGACAATCTTGTTGCGGATTCACTCTCTCGTTTGCCAGTGGGGGGTGAATTTGAAGATATCAGTGGAGCCTGTGAAAAAGAATTCAGAGTCATGTACCTGAAAGGTATTAAAGAAGAAGCAGAAATCCGAAAAATTTGTGACAAGATTAGGAGATACCAAAACCATGATGATAATTGGAGATTAGTCAAGAGCTTGTTAGGCAAAAAAGGGTAAGACAAGGTAGGGCAATACTATAAGACATACAAGGGCATGTTGTTTAGACGTATAAGTGTCGGCAGTGATAAATGGAAGTTGTGTTGGCCCGAGAACTGTGTTGATGTATTAATAAAGTATGTTCGCGAAAGTTTTGGCCACTGTGGTATTCAAAAGTGTATACAGAAAATACAAGAGAACATCTACTTTTATAACATTGCCAGGAGAGTTAAGAAATTAGTGACAACATGTGAGAGATGCCACCAATTCAAGGTGTCCAATCAGACATGTACAGGCCTCATGCAGAACATCTTGCCACAAGAATTGCTTGAAACTGTAGCTGTGTATTTTTATGGAAGTCTTTCCAGGACCAGAGGTGGTTATAGCCTAATATTTGTTGCAGTGGATCTGTTCTCTAAATTTATTAAATTGTATCCTGTGAAGAAAGACACCAGCAAAACCATAATCAAAAAATTCAGAAATGACTATTTTCAGACAGAAAATCTTGTCTGATAATGGAACTCAGTTTACCTCGAAGCATAGGAAATCATTCATACAAGATGAAAACATCAGACACATATTGATTTCAGCATACCACCCTTCCAGTAATCTGGCAGAAAGATACATGAGGGAAATTGGCAGATTGTTCAGGACATATTGCAACAAAAATCATGCATCATGGATAGATTATGTATATGAATTTGAAGAGATTTTGAACAGCCTTCAACATACTTCCACGAAAATCTGCCCTTACGAAATCATGTTTGGAAAATCATCGCCCAACCTAATCAGTGAACTCGTCAGCAATCCACCTTGTAAAGAACTATGAAGGAACTATGAAGGAACAAGCTGAAGCCAGGAAGAGAAGACATGACAGAAATTTGAAAACTACCAGATTTGAAACCGGACAAATGGTTTTGGTCAAATCGCAAGAGAGATCTAAGGCTATCAACCATGAACTCAAAAAATTCTTTGATATATATATCGGCCCATTCAAAGTTGTGGGAAACCCTCATCCTAATGCTTACAGGTTAGAGTATTCCAAGTCAGGGAAACCATTTGGACTGAGGACTATAACAGCCATACAGACAGTAGTGGGTAATAATAAGACTTTGTACATGTACTGATTTTGTAAAATTTATTGTAGCTATAAGTGTTTTGTATGTATACATTAGTTGATGAAATATCTTGAAACTTGTATTATCAATATGCTGGATATTAACGTTTGTGACCTCAGGAAAGTACACATTCTGTGTGTGCTAAGTGCGTTGGCAAGCACTGGGTGTCTAGCTATGTGGTAGCATACTTCTGATTTCGGTTTCTGGTGCCACATCTCCTACTCATTCTGTAACCTGTTCAAATTATCTCATATCTATCATTCTATCTTTCTTCTTTAGTGTTAAGGTATGAAATATGTATGTAACTTTTTATGTTAATAAGAATATTGATTTCAAGGTAGTTTGTTTCCATTAGACTTTTCACTGTATTACTTTGTCACAGTAAAAATTTGAATTCAAATTGTTGCCATAGTATTAGAGAGTTAAAGTATTTGAGAAATTGATAGAAGTCATGATAGAATTAGTTAATTAATGTTGGTGTCTAATGATTTTTGTAAGATATTAAGTTTCAAGTTTTAAAAGATTCAGTTCAGAAAGTAAGAGAACAGTAAATTTTACAATATAGTTATGTGGATATTTTTTGTCATATGTTTTCTTGTGTATTTTGTTTTGATGCTTAAAAAGGTCAGACAAGTTCAGTGTGGCAGATTCCTGAGTGTCAGATGTTCCCAATACTGCCCTCTGCACTTGGGAGGCCATACCCTTGTCACCTACTTACTGCACTTGGAACTTTCAGGATCTGGTGATGCTGTGAGTGTGGACTGTGCTGTGCCAACCCCAGATAGGACTAAGTGAGGTACTGATGCAGCCAAGCCAGCCACCGGGTCCAAGTCATCCAAAGCAGGTGCTTCACTCTTACATCACCTCGACTTATGAGGGCATCGTCGAGCTGATTGGGGGGGGGGTATTGTAACGATACTGCTGACCCTCTCATCTCAATGTCATCCTACGATACCGTCTGCTTCGGATCCGGAATCGTGTGGTTCAGTTGTGATTTATGTTGCGTGTGAAGTTAAAAACGTAATAGCCAGCCTAGGAATCAGTGTAGGACAGTGTCTCAGTGATACTGTGATTAAAACGAGTGATAGTTTTCGTTAATTAGGAGATTCATATATTTGCTTTCCAGACAGTTCTATAAACAATAGTTGCGTCATTGTATGTTATATCAAGACTTAAACAGACGAATTGTAAAATCTTTTGTAAAAAACATAAATAAATGGAAATTAATAGCATTGTATGTATGTTAGGATCATAAACAAGTTGTGTAGATAAGCTAATTGTTTTAATTAATGTAAAGGCGAAATTTGTATATTGTGTTTCTTTGTATATATTGACTGACGTGACATTTTAAACCTAGTTTCAGAAGTGAGAATATAATTGATAGCTCAATATATGTTAGGAACATGTATGATGTACTCGTTAAATTATTAATTAACATTTAACATTTTGGTTTGTTGTCAAACAAAAAGTAGCGTGATTAAAACTTAAAAAGATAGGTGCGATCTAAAATTATGGTATGTATAGTTTTCATTTTTTATTGCGATTGTTTCTGTGTATATGAAATGTTTTTCTGTTATGTTTGTTAATTGTAAATCAGTATATTCTATTGTTATGAACAATGCTTAATGTAACGCCATTATTGTCAATGTTATATATTTGCCTCACCGCCTTGCGTGAGGGAGTTCGAGTTTCAGTTGTTTGTCAAGTGCTGTTGAATCCATGTCTCTCTTTGTTTTGAAATGGAAGTTCTACCGTGCTGATGTTTTGTTTATGTTTTGAAAGATGTATTGTTTTGGTGGAGAAGTTTGAGTCAGATTAAACAAGAAGTGAAAATTGTACATATCGACTATTTATTTCTACCACGACGCCCCAGGAGAATACTGTTGCAGCGAGCAGAACCCCCATACATCTCAATGTGGAAAAGATGAGTATTCTGTTTGAAAGTGGTAGAAAGGAACTGTAATTACGTAAATAGTATACAAATGTTTCATGCTGCAGGCCCAACAATCAGGAAATTTTAAATACAATACACTATTTGAATTCCTGAACCCAATCTTGATAAAACACATAAAGGAAAGATCGTCTGCATCTTGTACAACAATGCATTAGAGTTGCAATGGTCAATATATAGGATAAAACGGAATTAGACGAGATTGTACATTATCCCCAACGCTACTCAATCAGTAGATTGACCAAGCAGTAAAGGAATGCAAGATGTAGTTTCGATAGGCGAATAAAGTTGTCAGGAAAGAAGAAAATTGAGGTTTACCGATGATGCAAAGGGCTTGGAAGCGCAGTCTACAGGAATGAATAGTCTTGAAAAGAACTTCTGAGCCCCGTGGGAATAGCCGTGCGGTGCGATGCGCCACGTCAGGAACTGCGCGACCACACCCGCCGGAGGTTCAAATCAAAATGTTTGTAAATCTATCGGACCAAACTGCGTGGTCATCAGTCCGTAGCTTACAAACTACTTAAACCTAGGTAAACTAACCCAAGGACAAACACACACACCCAGGGAGGACTCGAACCTTCACGACGAGCAACAGCGCGCTCCGCAGCGAGACGCTTTAGACCACTCGGCTACTCCACCGCGGCGTCGGAGGTTCAAGTCATAACGTGTGTGTGTGTGTGTGTGTGTGTGTGTGTGTGTGTGTGTGTGTGTCATCCTTAGGATAGATTAGTATAACTAGTTCATCAGTGTAGGGACCGATGAGAGTAGTTAGGTCTCATTGCTCACACAAACATTTCAACATTTCTCTTTTGAAGTACTTCCGAGTTGAACATCGAGGAATGTAAGTAGACCACAAGTATAACAGAGAGGAATGGTATTGAGTACATGTTAATCAATTGGTAAAAATGGGCTCATCCTGGAAAATAAGGTACTAAAAGCAGTAGATGAGACTTGTTATTTCGGCAGCAAGTAATTTGCAGCGGCCGTAGTTGAAGGGATATGGAGTACAGACTGTCTACAGCATAAAAAATAAAACTGGAAAAATATAAATCAACAAAAGAAGTTTCCGAAAAAAAGAAATTTGTTGACATAGAATAGAAATTTCAGTATTTTGAAGGAGAGGAAAGAAGAAGGATGAGGCTGAAAGGTATTACTTTAGCTGCACTAGGGCAGTGAAATTACTTAATGGCGATAAGTGAAAATGTGAGTCTTGCCGGTAGTCGAACTCGGGTCTCCTGCGTCGCGCTAGCGGTATGAACCACTTGGTTAACCCAGCTCGTCTCCCGTACGCCTTAAATTCCTACAAGTCGCATATTCTCTTATACTCGTAATTTCGGATTCCCACGTGAGTTCGAATGTTACAACCACATCTGACATGGAGTAAGGGAAACTTAAGCAATCATCGCGAACCAATACATACATATAGATTGTTCTTTCTGACATGTCCGACAACACACCAGACACCATACCTGATTCGCAGCCACATTGCGTTTGTTAATACACTCCTGGCCATTAAAATTGCAACGCCAAAAAGATGACGTGCTGCAGACGCGAAATTTAACCTGCAGGAAGAAGATGCTGTGATATGCAAATGATTCGCTTTTCAGAGCATTCACACAAGGTTGGCGCCGGTGGCGACACCTACAACATGCTGACATGAGGAGAGTTTCCAACCGATTTCTCATACACAAAACGCAGATGACCGGCGTTGCCTGGTGAAACGTTGTTATGATGCCTCGTGTAACGAGGAGAAATGAGAACCATCTCGTTTCCGACTTTGATAAAGGTCGGATTGAAGCCTATCGCGGTTGCGGTTTATCGAATGGTGACATTGCTGCTCGCGTTGGTCGCGATCGAATGACTGTTCGCAGAATATGGAATCGGTGGGTTCAGGTAGGCAATACGGAACGCCGTGCTGGATCCCAACGGCTTCGTGTCACAAGCAGTCGAGATGACAGGTGTGGTGTCGCACAAGTACAAAGTGCGCGCCACCTACTTTCGCCGCGCGCCGCCATGCATGCACGGCGCGGCGTTCTCACGACGACAGCCACGAGCGCCCTCTGGGACAACGCCTCTCGTGGCCACGACTGAAGGACATCGTTCACTTCGCACTTCGGACTGAGATAGCAACGAGTTAGGACCTTCGTAAACAGATAGGCACCAGTGAAGACTTTGCTATTGTACAGGCACTAGGCAGGCCTCTAACAACTATGTATAAACATTCTGCAGTACGATGTAAAAGTTAAGTATTGTTACATTCTGTGCAATATAAATCTTTCTAATTTACTCTAGTGTTTATAGTTTCTGGCTGCTCCCCTCCGTACCTGCACCGGCGTGCTGTCTTGTTACTGTGTCGGTCTCGTTCCACTCGGCCACCGACACCTACGACGAGGCTGGGACACAAAAGCGGCGACGAAGTCGGGACACAAAAGTGGCGACGAGGAGTGATAGAACCTTGGACCAGCCCGCTTACAGCAGCCAGACAGCAGCAGTCGGAGCACGCAAAAATTGCTCCCGCCCACCCACCCTTATTATAAGATTTTTGGGGGAACATATTCTGTTACGTATTTTGTGGACTTTTTTTGTTGCAGAGCGTCCTCTCTCATATTGCATTTGTGTTTTGTTATAAGTTACTTGTATGCGCGGCGCCTAATCGGTCAGCATGGCCACTACCCCGAACCCAAACTTAATGGAAATTATTCAGTTACAGACGGCGCAAATTACACAACTTCTCCAGGCCGTGTCGCAGTTGACGACGCAGGCTGCTCACCAACAACAACAGTCGTCACATCAGCAGCCCACACCTGCCGCCACACCGCTTCCGACGTTCCGCCAGTACAACGAACGTGAGGAAGAATGGAGTGACTATTTCGCGCAGTTTCAAGAACTCGTCGCGGCTCATCAAATTACAGGTCAGAGAGTGAAGAACCTTTTCTTATCGATTGTGGGCCCCCAGACTTTCGTACTATTGCAAAAACTTTTCCCTCTCGCATCTCCTCGTGATGTAGACTTTGAACAAATTGTAGATGCACTAAATGCTCATTATGAGAGAAAAGTTCTTGTAGCCGCTGCACGATACCGATTTTTCAGACTTAAAAAATTACCGCAGCAGTCACACCAAGAGTGGATTACAGAGTTGAAGGGCTTAACCCGCCAATGTAAATTTACTTGCTCTTGTGGACTTTCTTATAGTGACGTTATGTTGCGAGATGCGATTACGCAGAACATTCAGGACCCCTGAATTAGAGCAGCAATTCTGAAACAGTCTGACCCCTCATTAGACAGTGTACTGCAGCTTATAGAAGCGCATGATACTTTTGACTTAGCTGATATAGAAATGCAAAACCATAGTGTAAATTCAGTGCGCCGTAACGGACGCTTTCCTAGCCGTAGTTCTCAGTATAGTACTTGTGATTATTTAAATTCTACAGGCCGTGCTGAACAGACAGTGAACAGTAGCCAGTGCAAAAGTGCGACGCAAAGGTCGCCCCGTAGTGTTAGACACAGTAATTTGAATAACGGGCGCCAACGCTCATTTCAGAAAAATGTGCGTAAATCTTGCCCCCAGTGTGTGTCTCGCCACAAGCGTGCTCATTGCCCTAGTCGCAACGCAACCTGTTATCAATGTGGCAAATCAGGACATGTACAGTCTGTGTGTATGCAAATTAAAAACTCAAAGAACAGTAACGTTAGAAACGGTGCTTTGCAAAGTGCGAGAGCAGTTCATTCTGTACATGTTATACGGTCTGTGGACTTGGACAGTGCTTTCCTTGGATCTCAATTTCAAGAAACTAGTTCTGCGCCTATGGCACAACTATATAGTGCACCACGTAGCAAGCGCCGACGAGCGCGTAAAACAGTGCAACGGAAAAGGGTTCGGGACAAGCAAAATGACTATGAACAGTGCATTCCTGTAGTGAAAATAGTGCCTTCTGCAACTGCTCCTTGTAAAAGTGCCCAGTACTGTGTAGATAATAACAGTAGACTTGGTGTAGCTACTCAAAAGTTTAGTGCAGTAGTTAGTGACTCTGCAGTAACCTCGCAATGCGCGGACGCCGATCCGGCGGTAGTGCCATCTAGTGACAGTGTTGTTAATCCGCTGCGTGCCGAGTCTGCGCCGCTTCCTACCGCACGCAACCCGCGCATACGCAGTAAACAAACCGTAGCAGACGTTGCCCACATTCGCGCACCTGTCGAGCGCCGAAAGCAAAAACTTTTTGTGAATCTTTCCATTGACAATAAGACTGTGCAATTTCAGCTCGATACTGGTTCCTCTGTCACATTAATGAATAAAGAGACGTATGAACTTCTGGGTTCGCCAAAATTGTCGCCGTCACAGCAAGTGTTAACAGCTTATACAGGTCAAAATATTCCCGTGCTGGGAACGTGTAGCCTGCCCGCCTCTTTTCAAGGTGTAACGAAAACAGTTGCTTTTGTTGTTCTTCAGGCCAAATCTACGCAGAACATTTTTGGACTAGATGCTTTTGACTTGTTTGGTTTATCAATTCAAAGAGATGTGCTTCAAATTTCGTCAATAGTGCCTCAGGATAAAATCAATACATTGTGTGACAAATACAGTGACTTGTTTTCGCCGGAACTAGGTTGTGCAAAAGACTTCGTGGCACATGTAACTTTAAAAGAATCTGCAGTTCCAAAATTTCGTAAAGCTAGACCAGTGCCTATCGCCTTGCGCGATACAGTTGCCGAAGAACTTAAACGTTGGCAAGATAGTGGGGTGATTTCTCCTGTTTCTGCGAGTCAGTGGGCCTCGCCTATAGTAATTATACCAAAGCCGACAGGAAAACTTCGTCTCTGTGCGGACTTCAAATCTACAGTCAACAGTCAAACAATTGTAGACACTTACCCCCTGCCCAGACCTGACGAACTAATGGACAAATTAGGACAGTCTCGCTTCTTTTCCAAGATTGATTTAGCAGAGGCATACTTACAGATTCCACTTGATGACGAGTCAAAAAAGTTTTTCGTCATTAATACTCACATGGGCCTTTTTCAATTTCAACGCCTACCCTTTGGCAGTTCTTCCGCTCCCGCTATTTTTCAGCGTTTTTTGGAACAGCTGACAGTTTCTGTACCGTGTTGTTCGAACTATTTAGATGATATTGTGGTATCCGGACGTACAGTTGAAGAACATTTAGCAAACCTGGAGTGCCTTTTCAAAGTTTTGACTGCAGCAGGTCTACGTTGTAATAAAGCAAAGTGTTCGTTTTTTCAAACTGAAATAGAGTACCTAGGCCATGTGATTAATGCCCAAGGAATTCATCCATTACAGTCACATCTTCGAGCAATCAAAGACTTGCCTCCTCCTAAGAATGTGCATGAATTGCAAGCAGTGATGGGAAAGCTTAACTATTATTTCAGGTTTATTCCCAATGCCTCTCAGATTGCAGCTCCACTGCATCACTTACGTAGGAAGAATATTCCTTTTGTATGGTCTAAAGATTGTCAGGTTGCCTTTGACAAACTAAAGTCTGCACTACTCAGTGATGCATGTTTGCTTCCCTTTGACCCACAGAAGCCTGTAGTGTTAGCAGTTGACGCCTCATCGTACGGTCTGGGTGTTGTTCTGTCGCATCGTATTGGATGTCACGATCGTCCTATTGCCTTTGCATCGAAGCTACTGACGCCGACGCAACAGAATTACAGTCAGATAGAAAAGGAGGCCTTAGCAATCATTTACGGCGTCGCAAAGTTTCATCATTATCTCTATGGCAGAAAATTCTATTTGTTGACAGACCACAAGCCTCTCACGTCGTTGTTCTCACCCACAAAGCCGATTCCGCCACGTACGGCACAAAAGCTTCAGAGATGGTCCTTGATATTGTCTAATTATCAGTATGAGATTTTGTACAGACCTACCACTAAACATGCTAACGCGGACACACTTTCCCGACTTCCGGTTGGCCAGGATGTGTCGTTTGATTCTTCGGAAATGGCATGTTGTCAGATAGACTCCAGAGATGCTACCGCTGTCGCAGACTTTCCTTTGAACTCTCGTCGGGTTGCACAGGAAACAGCTGCGGATGCAGACCTAAGTGTGGTAGCACGTTTTGTTCGCTCAGGGTGGCCTGCCAGAGCCAAAGACATTGATCGGCCTCTGGTTCGACGTTATTTTGCACAACGTCATGCACTATCTTTAAGTCAGGGTGTACTGTTGTTGCATACCGACAACGACCAAGCAAGAGTGATTGTTCCTCGTTCCCTGCAACGAGAAGTGTTACGCCTCCTGCATCAAGGACATTGGGGTATTGTTAGGACAAAGCAACTGGCCAGACGTCATTGTACCTGGGTTGGTATGGACTCACAGATAGAGAGCATGACATCACAGTGTACAGTTTGTGCGGAGCATCAGGCGGCTCCTCCACAGCGTTTCTCAGACTGGCCACGCCCCAAGGGACCATGGCAACGTTTACACATTGACTTTGCCGGACCTTTCTGGAATACACGCTGGTTAATTGTTGTAGACGCTTTCAGCAAGTTTCCTTTTGTGATTGCCATGAACTCAACGACAGCTTCTAGTACAATCAGTGCCTTAACATCAGTGTTTTGCATCGAAGGCTTGCCTGAAACTATCGTCAGTGACAATGGACCTCAGTTTGTTAGTGCGGAATTTCAACAGTTTTGTCGTGTGAATGGCATTCAGCATATTACCACTGCACCTTTTCACCCTCAGTCCAATGGTGAAGCAGAACGTTTTGTTCGAACATTCAAGTCTCACATGGAGAAGATGAAAGGTCAGCACTCCAGGCAGCAAGCTCTTCAAATTTTCCTGTCTACGTATCGGTGCATGCCACGTGACGGCCCGTCTCCTGCCGAGCTGCTACACGGCCGCCGTCACCACACTCTCCTTCACCTGCTGCAGCCTCCCACGCACCGAGTCGGTTCGTATGGCGCTACGCGTTTTCAGGTTTCCACGCCGGTGCTGTACAGGGTGTTTGCTGGAAACAAGAAGACATGGTTGCCGGGCACCATTCAGCGCGTGCTTGGTCGCAATATGTTTATTGTACGTTCTTCCACAGGGTCGGAGCTGCGGCGCCACGCAAACCAATTGCGCCTGCACAGACCGCGCGATCCTGTCTCCGGTTTCTTGATTCCAGACCCAGTTCTGCGCCAGGGAGCACAACCACATCGTTCGTCCCCGGACTACGAGATCCCTATGGACGTCGACGTACATCCGACGCAGTCGTCGCCGCCGCTGTCGCCGCCGCAGATGACAGCGTCACCGAGAGGGACTCCGGGACCGTGCGGGCCCCCCCAGCTTGGGCCACGCACCTCAGAAGAAGATGACCTGCTCCCTCTGGGCGGGGGCGGGCGCCCTTCCCCAGGTTTCGGCGGGTTCCCTGGAGGATCGCAAGGCGGATGCCGGGGCGCGGACGGCGTCTCGATCCCGGCCTCAGCTACGACGCCCGTCCCACCAGTAACGCCCCCGCCCAGGCCCTCCTCCCAGTGCCGTCGCCGTGGCCCTCAGCCCTACGCCACGACGGCGCGGCGGTTTGGGGGGGAGGGGTGTGGTGTCGCACAAGTACAAAGTGCGCGCCACCTACTTTCGCCGCGCGCCGCCATGCATGCACGGCGCGGCGTTCTCACGACGACAGCCACGAGCGCCCTCTGGGACAACGCCTCTCGTGGCCACGACTGAAGGACATCGTTCACTTCGCACTTCGGACTGAGATAGCAACGAGTTAGGACCTTCGTAAACAGATAGGCACCAGTGAAGAGTTTGCTATTGTACAGGCACTAGGCAGGCCTCTAACAACTATGTATAAACATTCTGCAGTACGATGTAAAAGTTAAGTATTGTTACATTCTGTGCAATATAAATCTTTCTAATTTACTCTAGTGTTTATAGTTTCTGGCTGCTCCCCTCCGTACCTGCACCGGCGTGCTGTCTTGTTACTGTGTCGGTCTCGTTCCACTCGGCCACCGACACCTACGACGAGGCTGGGACACAAAAGCGGCGACGAAGTCGGGACACAAAAACAGGCATCTTATCTTATGGCTGTAACGGATTGTGCAGCCACATCTCGATCCCTGAGTCAACAGATGGGGACGTTTGCAAGACAACAACAATCTGCACGAATACTTAGACGATGTTTACAGCAGCATGAACTATCAGTTCGGAGACAATGGCTGCGGTTACCCTTGACGCTGCATCACAGACAGGAGCGCCTGCGATGGTTTACGAAACGACGAAACTGGATGCACGAATAGCGAAACATCATTTTTTCGCATGAATCCGGGTTCCGTTTACAGCATCATGATGGTCGCATCAATGTTTGGCGACATCGTGTTGAACGCACATTGGAAGCGCGTATTCGTCATCGCCATACTATCGTATCACCCGGCGTGACGGTATGGGGTGCTATTGATTACACGTCTTTGTCACCTCTTGTTCGCATCGACGGCACTTTGAACAGTAGCCGTTACATTTCAGATGTCTTACGACCCGTGGCTCTACCTTTCATTCGATCCCTGTGAAACCCTACATTTCAGCAGGATAATGCACGACCGCATGTTGCAGGTCCTGTACAGGTCTTTCTGGATACGGAATATGTTCGACTGCTGCCCTGGCCAGCACATTCTCCATATTTCTAACCAATTGAAAACGTTTGGTTAAAGGTGGCCGAGCTACTGGCTCGTCACAATACGCCAGTCACTGCCCTTGATGAACTGTGGTATCGTGTTGAAGCTACATGGGCATCTGTACCGGTCCACGCCATCCAAGCTCTGTTTGACTCAATGTCCAGGCGTATCAAGGCAGTTATTACGGCCAAAGGCGGTTGTTCTGGGTGCCTATTTCTCAGTATCTATGCACCCAAATTGCGTGAAAATGTAATCAGATGTCAGTTCTAGTATAATATATTTGTCCAATGAATACCCGTTTATCATCTGCATTCTTCTTGGTGTAGCAATTTTAATGGCCAGTAGTGTATTTTATTGAGGAGAGGACTGAAGAAGGATACGGAAGGAAAGGAAAGAGATTAGTTGCAATAGGGCACTGAAACTACTCAATGTCGACAAGTGAAAATTTGAGCGAGGCCGGGATACGAACCCGCTCCGGGCCACCTGTTGGCTACTCGCACTTGCGATCCGTACGTCCCTGATTCCGAAAAGTCGCACGCTATTTCCATAGTGCCCTCGTCGTGCATGCCGTCTTATTCTTGCTATTTGGGATTAGTAGATGAATATTACGCTATCATCTCACACACACACACACACACATACACACACGTTGTCGTTTTTGTTGTTTTAAGGGGACTAAACATCTAGGTCATCAGTACCCCCCCCTGTACACACACACACACACACACACACACACACACATATATATATATATATATATATATATAAGTAAAACAATCAGGGGATCAGTTGAGATATCTAGTTTCTGAATTATTGTCATTGTAAGAATGAAATACAATGGGTCGACGTCTTCTGTAGGTTCTATGGAGTGGAGACAACATTACGGCAAGCGACATACTGGTAATAACAGAAAGTTGCTGTAGATGAGGTTGGTGTTGCCTTGTGTTCACTCTACCAGACGAATTACACAAGAATTTGGGTTCAGATAGTGAAATGAGCAATTGGTGCAATGCAACAACAACGTGACTTACCCGAAGCTATGGCATGGAGCGCCAAAGGAAGGTTGGAAGCGGCAAAGACACACAGGGATGAGGCTGCAGCTATTTGAGTGTCCTGAAGTGTAATTCCCAGGTCCTTAAAGTGATTTTAGACAACAGGAACCATTAACAGAAAGCAAGGCCGCGGTATTCCGCGGGTAACATCAGAAAGAGATCTCCAGTTAACAGCTCGTTGCGACAAGAGGCTGAATGCACCCCAGGCAGCAACCGCATACGCAATATCAACACGAACAGTCCGAAATCGCCTTCTGGGATCTTGCCTCTACGAACGGTTCCTTTAGTGTGTGTGTGCGCGACACCCTTTATTCTGTACAAGCTAGGCGGAGGAACATTAAGATTGGAGTCGTAACGAATGGCGGAGAGCTCTGTTCACCGATGAGTGAAGATTTTGTGTTCAGCTGGACAATCGCCGTTACCTCATCTGGAGAGACGGTGGAAATCTGAAACATCGTGCTCCTGTGCAGGAAACACCATATAATCGTTTTTGGACGAATTGACTGGGCAACTGTCAGTATTGGCAGAGGTACGGACCTCTATGTCGTTCAAAATAGCGCTCTGACTGCTCAGAGGCATAGAGACGAGGTTCTTCGACCTTTTGCTGTGCCCTACGCTGGTGCCGTAGGAGATGGGGTTCTTCTGGTGGCCGACAACGCTCGTCCACACAGACCTGCACTGGTGGACAACATGCTTGAAGCTGAGGGAATTGAACGAATGGAGTGGCCAACTTTTACGCCGAACTTTAGTATGATTGAGCATGTCTGGGATGCACGTGGCAAACGAATTTTAGCCAACCAGCACCTCCCACAATGGTTTCAGTATTGGATATTGCTCTCATCGATGAATGGCGAAATATTTCTAAATGGCTGGTTGATACCCATATTCCTTCCTTGCCACACATGTGTGCAACTTTACTGGTCGTCCGAGGCGATCACACACCATATTAGACGGCAACAAGAATGACGTTTCCACTGTTATAGTAGCCTCTTTGTGCCTCACTCTAAGTAAACGCCACGTAAATCTCAAGTAAAGAGTTGACACAGCAAAATGTCGTACTTCATTAAAAACAAATTACAGTTGTAGCCAAAATCAGAATAAAATACTTTGCAATATGTATATTAGATATGATATCTCACCTGATCCCCTAATTGTTTTGAGCAGTGTAAAATCAAGACCTGTCTTACCTGTACATCTTTCCCTCAGATAACATCTTTGAGTTTTGTTCGTTGAAGAGGTTACATACAGCACTCCATTCCTGATATTATTTGAAGTTAGTTTCATTAATTACAGAGCTGGGACTGTCTGAATCTAGTACAGCGGATAATTATACTTTCGAACTTGGACTGACACAACTGGACGAATGGGAACATTTCTATATTCTGTTTTCTCGTCGAACAGTACTTCTCTGACATCGTCGAATTGTACAAAGTTTATTTGCTGTTCATGGGAATCTGAATCGGCAATTCGTCTGCCAATAAAACAATCATAACAGTGAACTTCTGTTTCATTAACCGTTTCAACAGTATTTCGTAACTGTACTACTTATTCACACACGTTTCCGTTTACGGCCAAGGCATAAAATTGTTCATCCAATTAGTCACATTATTTTCGTGTAATTTCAAATGTTTAAACTCGTCATGCTGTAGATTGTGTTCATTTACCACTTCGTTAGATGTTTGTGGCGTGTGCTGATTGTTAACTCTCTCACGAGGTCTGTTGTACACAAGTAAATGTTCATACTCTATAAAGTTGATTTTACGTGTTGTAGATTGTTTAGATTCACTAGAAGAATCATTTGCTTTTCAATGAGATCATTATCTGTTTCAACGGGATATTCAACTGTTTCACTTACAGTGTGTTACTTTTGTGATTTCACTGTATGTTCAATGTTCAATTGTTTGTAGCGGTTGGTTTGTAGAGCTTATGGGAATTAACTACGGGGTCCTCAGTCCCTAAACTTAGAAACTCCTAATGAACTACCTTATACTAAAGACGAAACAAACATCCCTGTCCGAGGGGGGATTCGAACCCCGTAGGGGTACTGCCTCGCGCATCGTAGCATAGCGCCTCAATGCGCTCAGCTGCTCCGCCGGGCTTACTGTCTTTATATATACAGTATGCGCCTCCACAGACTCAACTTCCGTTTCATTTAATGTCAATACTTCATTTTCATCAGTGTTGTTTTTCCAAAATATTGTTCACAGTTCGATTTACAGTGTGCATTTTTAATATTATTATTTTGTGGTTTGCGTGTTTCCCTGACTGATGTATGTTTCGGTCTGATTTTTAGTGTTCTCGTGCTGTTCAAATTGTTCATTACGATGTTCATACTGTATAATTTTAGTCTAATTTGTATGGTGTGTACTGCCTGCAGACAAATTACTTGCCACGAACGTTGAGGGACATTCTTGTGACGGCCCTTCGGGTAGTGGGTTGTGACAATGATTAGCTGTTTTGATTACTGCTATTTCGACCCGTCGTTCTGGACAGCGGTCGTCATTTTGGTTACTTCCATCTTGTGCCTAGTTTCGATCTGGTTAATTATCCAGTGAACGGTAAATGTGCCAGCTCTCATTTGCTTTCTCTGTGCCAGAAGCTGCGACAGAATTGCGTCTTTCGCGTCAGTTTGTGTCGTTTGAGCTGTCGTAATTGTTGTAGTTATGACAATTGCCATAACGGGTTTGATATCGGAATCCTGGGCCTCGGAATTCGCCTCGGCCACGAAAGTGACCACGATTGTTTAATTGATTATGTCGGTATGTATTATTTGTACCATATTAGGTGTCATTTATGTCCTACTCTTTATGATGTCCATGTGTTTGGTTATATCTGGCCGGTCTATAATTTTTTCACATGATGTCCGTCGCGTGAAGGGTTTTGTTGTAACAGAGAACTATGTCTATTGTTGTCTTTATTATTATTGCTGGTGTTTAGAGGGGACTAAACTGCCTGGCCATCAGTCCCATATTCCACGGAAAGACATTACACTTTAATTCAAGCAGAAGGAAAACCCACAAGAGATATTCAAATGTTCAAATGTTTGTTAAGCTTATGGGACTTAACTACGGGGTCATCAGTCCCTAAACTTACAAACTACTTATGAACTACTTACGAACTAGGACGGCACATGCCCGAGGGGGGATTCGAACCCCCGACCGTAGTGGTCGTGCTGACCGTGACTGGAGCGCCTCAGTCACCTCGGCCACCGCGGCCGGCCACAAGAGATACACATTGACGGTGACCAGTTCACTGATAACACAAAGACGAAAACACAAAAGCAGTAAAAGAAGTGTTTAATTGGGCTAAAAGTTTACAGCAGAATATTATGCTGATCACGAGGTTAATGAAGGCTGAGTCAGCCACTCTGCACATATAAAACATCCAATTAAAGGCAACACAGATAACATGAAAGTAACTCTAGGAATGGCGAGTGTCTGAACGATCAGGCTTGAGTAACACTCATTAAATCATTCGATAAAAACCAGAGCTACACAGAGTGCAGGGAAGCGGCTTAGTAGTTACCGCAGCTCAGCCAGATGATGAAAACAGCCACGACAATTCCGCTGGAGAATAGTTTTTTCTCCAAGCTGAATAGCCATAAGGAACAAAAAAGCAGGTTATTCTATGGGAACACCTTCTACCGACTGCAGAATCAGCAGGATCGAGCACCGTAGTTTCTGATTCTGGTGATCCTGTTATTGCGAGATCCTCAGGAGAGGCGAGGATCTCTGCCTCATCTTCTGTAGCAGAAGATGTATGTGACTATGGTCTTGAAGCCACCAAAGATTCCTTCTTTTTTCTACTTCTTTCTGGCCCTTTGCTGTTAAGGGCTGAGAGGGCTTCTCGGACGTGCCATCTGGGGCTGACGAAGAGCAGGGAGCTCTTCGACCAGTAGGCTGGGGTCCTGCAGTAGGTTGCTGGGATCCTCTATGTCACGTGGAAAAGCCTAGGAAGGGAGCGTCCCGACGGATTCCTTCCGAGCGAGATGAGTCAGAGAAGTCCATTGCTTCTCCAGCTTGGGGGTGGCGACTGACGTCCCCGGTGTTGAAGCGGTTGTTGCTCCCAAGGTAAAAAGTGTGGGAGCAACAGAAGAGGACATGCCCCTATCTCTCAAGGGGGCAAGAGCAGATGGTTGGGGCCGAGATCCAACTATGGCAGGTTGTACTGTAGGTGGACGAGATGTCACAGATGGTAAAGGAGACGCTACTGTGGCATATGAGGTCTTCATGCTCACAGGTTGGAGTTTAATATATTTCCATTTTACCTCTGAGTAGGACGGTCCAGGGTCTTATACTCCATGGTGCAGTCCACTGTTTACATACACTGGAGGAGGGATCACAAGGAACGTCAGGATGTGACGCACGTCCACACTACCGACAGGTGGGGTCAGCATCACACTGGGAGGACATGTGGCCAAACTTCTAGCACTTGAAACAGCACTTGGGGGAAGAACATAGGAGTTTGCATCGCACTGGTATATCATCACCTTGACCTTCTCAGGCAAGGAATAGCTCTCAAAGGCCAAGATGAAGGCACTGGTGGCAACCCTGTTGTCCTTCGGATTGCTATAGACATGGCGGATGAAGGGGACTCCTTGCCACTCCAAGTTCTTACGTAGCTCTTCGTCCGATTGCAAAAGTAGATACTTATGGAAGATAATTCCCTCGACCATACTGAGTCTTGTGCGGGGGGGGGCGGCTGATCTTAATGGGAACATCACCCAGCTTATCACAGGCAAGCAATACCCATGACTGCACTGGGGATGATGTCTTTATCAGAATTGATACAGAACGCATCTTCAACATCCCTTTCACCTCTCCGATCTTCACGTTTTCAACGAAAAATAGGGGCTTAGTTGTCATGAATGATTCACCATCGGATCGTGTACACACTCCGAATGCGAAAATATGTTCTTGACTCTCACTTACATAGGTAGAAATAATCATCAGAATAAAATACGAGAAATCAGAGCTCGAACAGAGAGATTCAGGTGTTCTTTCTTCCCGCGCGCTATTCGAGAATGGAATGGGAGATAAATAGTATAATTGTGGTTCGATGAACCCTCTGCCAGGCACTTAAATGTGATTTTCAGAGTATCCCATGTAGATGTAGATGTAAATGGAATGGAAGATATTGATCTCTCTGAGTTCGGGCCCTATTTCCTCCAATAGTGTAACGAGGGAAGGAAACGAGTGGGGCCCCTGTTGCATTATAATCTGGTCTTCCTCGCTTAGAGACGTCGGTTTTGCGTCTGGGAACGCTATTATTGGCTCGTTTAATTTCCTCATACGAGGAGCTAGGGACCTATACGTTCGCCCAGGCAGAGCCTCGCTTGCTTGGGTAAGCGTTATACAACTGAGGTGCGGCAGGTTCCTCAGAGGTTGCACGCTAGCGGCTGTTCAACCAGAACAGCCATGCATCTCCGCGGCACGTATCACAACCTTGAGATTTAAGGTTTTTTTTTTTTTTTTTTTTTTTTTTTTTTTTTTTTTTTTTTTTTTTTTTTTTTTTAGAGGTTTGTACCGTCCTCGCGACCCGAGCGATTAAGCCAAGATCCCCAGGCTATGAAACGTACAACTCAGAACGATGGTCGTTGAAGCATGCACAGAGATTACGGTGTGGCGGACTGTTGGCGTGACACAGTCCTCAGGTCGGGACCCCGGGTTCGCGAAGCCCGTACTCAGCAATTTAATGCTGGCCCCTGAGGGAGATGGCAAAGTGACGGAGTGGTTAGTGTAAAGGCGTAGCAATGAGGCCCTGGTTCGAATGCCAGCTGGATACCAATTATCTAGTTTCCTCATTGATTAATGCCAGCTGGCAGCTGTCGTAAATTCCTCGTGTCTAGATTGATAATAGCTGCAGGCTCCTAATTAATTTCTTCTTTCGAGCACATACACACATTCGCTCAACTAATGTTTTCTTTAATTGTATGTAATTAATTATCAAATACCAACTTATTCCTTATTCGACATGCTTAGTTACCTCATGCAAGTGATCAGGTACTAGACACCGTCTCACATGACACAGTAATACATTGATACTTTTATGGCTAACACACTCCTTTCTCGCCGAGTATTCGTAGTTGTCCTTAACTGTGAACTATACCCAGGAGGTAAATTACTCATATCCCCTGTCAGCTATACAGGAGACAACGTTACAGGTTTATCGCAAATCAATTCGACATAAAAGTTAGAACATTCAGTCTTGCATGCTGCGCTTTATGGCTCTTTTATGAAATTATTCGTCACTGCTTGAACAAAGTACCCTGAATCTGGTAATTCTGTCGTTTTCCAACGAGATCAGATGTTTTCAAGCGAAAGGTAGACTGAAATAAGTAAGCTTTCATACAGCGTTTCGACCTAAAGGAAGTTTAGGGTCTAATGTCTCGTCGACAACGTTTTCCACTGTTATACATTCTCCGACAAAGAATTTAGATGTAGATAAATTTGCTTTTGTGTGGCAATTTGATACATGTCATGTCAATGAAACTTCAGATATGTGAATAATGTTTTCCACCGATGAGTTCAAACAAAACCCATTTTGCCATTAGTGCCAAATATAGAAAGTTGGTTCATTCAAAAGCTGGTTCATTCACTGAGGCGTGGTAAGTTGTAATGGTATTCTTATGCAGCCTTCATGTTTTAGCGGTTCCATTCACCATCAAATTAATGTAGGAATGCTGTTCACTGTTTTGCAATCTTGTCGTAATTAACGCCGGCCTATTACATGTTGCAGTAAACTAAAAATCCTCAATGAAACAGAATGGCGTAAGCTAGCTGAAACGACGGATCATAATTGTATACTTCGGCAATGCATTATGCTCCTGGAGTCAAATAAAATGTTATTTAATGTCAGTTGATATAGGATTCCTAATGACTTTTGTCCGGTATCACGTTATTTTTTTTCTTTTATTTTATTACTACGTGGAAATGAAATATAAATAGGTACCGCGATCATGATTGAGAAACATCATTATTACAACGGATATCAAAGAAAAGAATGCTATGCGATCCTGGCTAAAATCATAATTGTTCCTGCAAATAACTCACAGTGCACTACAATATGTGCAATATAGGATTTCATTTATGAGGTTAAGAAAGATGGATGGAAGATTATGTTGCTGTTGGCCAAGCGCTCTAATTTTCTTTGCTCCAGAACGCGTGCTTGCTCTGCAAATGGTTGACGTCACTAAATTATTAGAGTAGGATACTGTGGGGGCTGATTAAATGTTCAAATGTTTGTTAAGCTTAAGGGACTTAACTACGGGGTTATCAGTCCCTAAACTTGCAAACTACTTATGAACTACTTACGAACTAGGACGGCACAAATATCCATGCCCGAGGGGGGATTCGAACCCCCGACCGTAGTGGCCGTGCAGACCGTGACTGGAGCGCCTTAGTCTCCTCGGCCACCGCGGCCGGCGGTTGATTAAAGGGATAATAAAGTATGAGCAAGTCACTTTGCACACACTAAACTAATTCATCCTCAAGGAGGAGAGACAACATAAAAGTTAGGAACAGATTAACATTGCTGGAGGAGTGATAACCTCAGAGAACAGGCTACGGCATCCATCACTAAGAGGATTGATGAAAACCACATGCGTCGATAAAACGTAAAACCGTCAGCCAATGAGGCACCGTCAAAAAGAATTGTAGGGAGCGTAGCAAGTATATTGAAAAACTGCCCCTGCTAAAAGTGGACATTCCAACATGATTTGTATCACTTTCAAGAGAGCAACGCTCAGGGGCTACTATCGACGAAGAAGATGGCCATATTTTTGCCAGGTATGGCCAATACGTAGGCAACAGTGCGCAACTGAGTCTCTATAAGAGGCCCTCAGTGAGCACTTCTACGCGTCCATATTGATCTTGACTGCACAATGCTTGTTCATCATGTTGAAGTCAGATCATTATGTACACCATACTCTATGGACCTTGCCGTTCACCGACAGTCGGACATCCCTTTCTGCAGATTATTCTCCAGCAGCAGTGAAGGGAAACACTGGTCGAAGGCCTGCAGTACACTCAGGGAGTCACTACAGATAATAAATGATTTTCCGAGGCAGACTCAGAGACGTTCGATAGCACGGGAAATATCGACCAACTCCGCGCTAAAAATTAGTACTCCCAAAGGGCAAAGAACGCTGTTCGACATGGTCACCACAGAAATAGGCATACTCAATTTAGCCATCTACCAGGAAACCGTCGGTAAGCACAATTTCTACACTAAGGAAGAAAGTGCTTCGAACTGGTGACAGAAAGATATTTGTAGCAGGACACCCACACAAATCTGCAAACGAGGAATGGACCAAAAAGGAGTATGACCGGGTAGTGGAAAGTGGGAGATTTGAGAGGGGTGTAGGAGACGTGGGAAGGGACTGAAGTGACGAAAGAATGGAACTAACAGGGACTGCGATTGGGTGGTTCTACATGGCCCATCGTGGATGGGAGGGGAGTTAAGCAGCTGGGAAAAGAAGCTTGCAGTGATAGGACGAGGCGTAAACATTGGCAACCTATCAAGCAAGCTGTTTTTGCCGGCGGAACGGCAGAGTAGGGTCCCCAGCATCAACAAGGCGGCTTGTCATGGGACTCGTGTGGAAATAGCTCTTCTCTGGTCGAGGACCTGCAATGCTGAAGGTACTGTTGAGTCATATACCAAGCTCCCGTGGTTAAATATCGATTGATTTGGGGCTTATAAAGCTGCAGTAGAGTTAAAAGCCATATCTCCAGACAATGAGGCTGAAGCAGCGAGGAATATTCAGGTATTGGCAGGATTTTAGTTATTACTGCTATTGTTTAGGATTTAGTATGGGACTAAACAGCAGGGTCATTAGTGATCTTTTCCAAGCAGTAACAAGCTGAACAAAATAAAAATCGTACACTCAGAAGCCAGAGGGGAGTTCCAGAAGGAGTACAGAGCTTCAACGAACATTACAGTGACAGACAGCACAAAAAACAGGAATGGAGCAAGTGGTTAAATTAGCAAAAACATTACGGCAGTGTTTGTAGCTGTCTGATCAAAATGATTAGTCAGCCGCTCTGCACACACAAAACTCCACGGCCTGACTTGCCATGGGTGAAGACGGCTTCTTGAATTGACCGTACCAAGGGCTGGTGTCGAAAATACCGGTCAAGGGATCGCAAGAATCTCAGGGAGTCACTGTAGATGACATATAAGTCCATGGGGCAAGCTCGGGGATATTCAACAACTCCAAAAATAACAACCAGTTCGGCGGTAAAGACGCTAGTTGCACAAGCCAAGGAACGCTGTTCAATACAATCACCATGTACAAAGGCATACCCTTGTTTTGTATTATCGCGATATAGAGGAGAGAGTGTCACGGGAATGAAGCACGAGTTCGGATTGAAATCATTAAAACAAAACGTTACTCGTTGCAACTAGATCTAATTGCGATATTTCTTTCACCAACTTTCTCTTCCGAGAGCGAACATATTTTGTTAGCACCCACCTACATAAGAAGACATGATCATCAAAATAAAGTAATAGAAATCAGATCGAAAATGAAAAGATTTAGGTGTTTCGTTTTCCCGAGAGCAATTAGAGAATGGAACTGTAGAGAAACATCATAAAACCTGTTCATTGAACCCTCCGCCATGCACTTCAATATAACGTGCAGAGTATTTATCTAGATGTAGCATGCCCGTTTAACAAAGCACCATCTGTGTAGATAACATCAGCGCCATGGGAGGATTCAAGAAGTGCCAGGAATTGGCGATGGATTTTCAATAGCGTTGCAGAGGTATTTGGGTCACGGGACAAGTCCAATCTGAGATGCAGACTAGAAATGCACGAACGAGTGGTGTGGAAAGGGTAATAAAGAGTGGGTGTGAAGGGAAGGGATTCATGGGATGAATGAAGGGAACGGCACGTACTGCGGTCGGGAGATCCCACCTGCACTGTCATTGTGGGGAAGGGAGTGTAGCGGCTGGAAGTATAAGCCTGAGCTCTGCATGGTGGGGCGAATCATGGACACGGGCAACATACAAAACTAACAACTGTAGCTGTAGCCGACGGAAATGCAAGCGCGCCGGGGCGGGGGGGAGGGGGGGGGGCAGGAATGTACAGGTAGTTTGTAGGTAGAAAACGTCAGCTAAGAAAGTATTTTGTGATAGGTCTATAGCGGCGCATACTTCTACAGACTCACGAAATCTAACTTACAGTTTCATTCCGGTCATCATGAATTTCGCACGCTTGACCTTCAAAACAAGAGGAAGGTCACCGTCTACCTTAAGTTTCATACGGTGCATGGGGGAGGGTACTTTGCAACATAAAAATGGATGCTTAAATACCTTGGTCGCGCCATAACTTGAGGACGGCTCGACCGATTTCACAGATTTTTTCCCCGTTATTATCGGAACAAGAGTTGTAAGAAATAAAACTGGAATATTCAGTGACGGATCTAGGGGGGGGGGGGGGGAGGGACGCAAAGGGGGCAAGCTGTCCCGGGCGCAGAGTTCAGAGGGCACCAAAATGGACAAAAGCTTTACTATAATTAAATGACTTAATCAATTTCACTGTAAGCTATAGTATGAATTTCGTTACATTAGCAGTAAGTAATTATAAGTACTTTTATTTGCATTTTTGGCCGTTTGCAACTACTAAACACGTAATGCCTCGGCTGTCCCTAATTGGTGTAGTTTTTCATTATTTAAAGCATGGATTTTAATTGGTGTATGTCTGCACAACTTAAATAAATTCAGCATTGCTTGTCAATGACAGCACGAAATATCACTAGTATGTAATAGAAATTTCTCGTTTTACCGGTACCTCACACATTCTTAAAGATTGTATGGGAGTAGTAATAGCTGAGGACAGTACACAATCCTCGCCACTTTCTTTTTTCCAGAGAGTTGTAGCTCATCCGTATGCATTCGAAGTCTTTATTGATAACAAAAGCTGCATTGTAGCACTAATTTCGAAGCATAAAAATGTCGGTGGAATCCATTGCACCCCCCACCCCCCATGAATTCTAATTTACTTCAGACACAGAATGCAATCAAACCTAACCTAACTTTCTCTTCTAACCAGACCAAGTGACAAACTATATCGGATGCAATGTAACCACGCCGTCGGTCGATGTTTTCAGTCGAACTCGGTCGACGGCGTCTGACGACGGTCTGTCGGTGCCACTGAACACAGCCTTTTAACATGACGAAACGCATAATTGGACATCATGATCAATTACAAATTTGATTCTGCTCACAATTTAAATTATTTACCCAGTGTTCCCTCCCCAGGCAGCGAATTATAAAGTGGAATAAAAATTACAGCTTACAGTTCTTGTTGCCGCGGTGGAGAGGCGCCTTCCGCGTTCCGAGGGCGCCTAGCTGCGGGGCGCACCGCTGCTCACCGTCGGAGGTTCGAGTCCTCCCTCGGGCATGCGTGTATTTGTTGCCCTTAGCATAAGTTAGTTTAGGTAATATGTAAGCCTATGAACTGATAACCACAGTATTTAAGTCCCATAGATATACAAACATTTGCACAGTTATTGTTCATACTGATTTATTTTTTCAGTAAATATTTCAAGATTTTATTCTGTCACGTATTATACTTGGATAATTTGACTTTTTAATCTGCATTTGTTTTATTTAATACTAAATATTTTGCATTGTTTGTGAACATCTTTTGGTAAAATTTTTTTCTTAAGCTAGGCCTAGGCCTCAAATTTTTAAATTCATTTTTATTTAATATATATTCATTTATGACTACATCATACAGTACTTTTCTCCTGTTTCTGAATAAAGGAACTCAATATAAACCCAGTTTTTGTTGTTTTTATTAAATCTCATACTTCCTCATTGCGACGACGAAGCAGCGAGAGGGAGGGGGCGTGGGGCGCCGAATGAAAATCTTGCCCCGGGCGCCAAAAAGGCTATATCCGTCCCTGGGAATATTTGAGAACAACAAAGTGCGTTTTTCAATGTGACCCTGCGTTTCTATTCCATAGAAATCTATAATTTTGTCGATATTGATGCAATTTTGCGCACTCTACCTTAAAAACAAGAGGAATGTCATTGTCTGTATAAAATTTCGTTCGGTGCGTGGAGGAGGGTACTAAAGGAGTTTTACGAAATGCATAGTTTTGCTGTAATATTTATGTATTTTTGCACATATGACCTTCAAACCAAGAGGAAGGTCACTGGGTACATAAATGTTTGTGTGGTACAGGACAGAGTATACCTTGAAGAAAACTTTGCCGAGAGAGAGAGAGAGAGAGGTGGAAACGAACAGAGAGACGGGAGAAAGATGGATTGAGAGAGAGAGAGAGAGAGAGAGAGAGAGAGAGAGAGAGAGAGAGAGAGAGAGAGAGGAGGGAAGGGTAGGTGGACTGAGAGTGTAGGAAAAATAAACACCCGGGCAACGCCGGGTTTACAGCTGGTATGTAAATATTTCAGTAGTTATCCGAGACGTATTTCACGTGATATACACAATCGCAAAGTGCCAAACTTAATCTGATAAATGAACCTTCTTTGATAACGATATAATAAATACAAATAAAAAAATTAAGACGCTTTGAAAATAGTAAAGGTAAAACAACAATCCTCATTGTTGCAAATGAAGTGCGCAATTCTTTGGAAAGTCATTGTATATTTAAAAATAAGAGCCATAGATGTTTCATGTCATCATTACAATTCAATTATACGCTTTCAAAGAATGCTTGAATGAATTGTCACATATTAACTAACTGCTTTCAGTAGAAGTTTGTTCCGTATCTGAGTTTAAATTTAAAGAAATAGCTTTATTAATCTTCGATATTTGACAAAGTCACGCCACTCCTCCTGTGTTACAGTTATAATAAGGGAAAATATAAAATAATTTTTGCCTAAAAAGCACGACTACATTAGTTCAGTCGCAGGATTATGTCAACATACAGGGATTTAACTCTCATTATCGTCATGAACTGCCCATTTCAGAAGTAAATTGAGATGAGGAAATGGAAATAATATTGAAATCTGTAATTCATGAAGAGTGTAACATACTTAGAAGGCCTGGCGTGGCGTAACAATGGTCCAGTGGCAATTAAGAATTCAAAATGTTCAAATGTTTGTATATCTTATGGGACTTAATTACGGAGTCATCAGTCCCCAAAACCTACAAACTACTTATAAACTAGCTAAGACTAAGGACGGCACAAATATCCATGCCTGAGGGGGGATTCGAACCCCCGACCATAGTGGCCGTGCAGACCGTGACTGGAGCGCCTCAGTCCCCTCGGCCACCGCGGCCGGCTATTAATAATTGCTGGAATAAATGTTCCATTGAGGAAAATACAACAGGTGAACACTGTAGTGACGTAGGTTTCCACAGCAATGTCAGAGAATCAGCTTTTGATAGTCTGCAGCTTAATACTGCTCTAGAAGGCTTAAATTAGTGGTTAGTCGTCAAAACGACGGAATTATTTCGGGGATTATAGATGACAAAGATATTATTGATGTTGTATGAAATGAGAGTAGTGAAACTGTCGAGGATGACTATTATGAAGAGGGAGAAGAAAGAATGTATGATTTTCCCTGCGCCTGTAAATTATTGGACTATATTGCATCAGATATTTTCCTAACTTTTCATGCTTAGTTTGACAATACATTGTATTCTTTCGATATACCACTGGTTCGATACAGCGTGGAAGTTCCCCGCTAACTGCATTATATCGGGCTTCTACTGTACTGTAAAATTATTTGGGATCTTACAAAACAGAAAAGATAAATCGATGAGACGATGCTAGAGTGGAATAAAACTCAAATAAAAACGCAACAACTTACTGGACTCTTGCAGTACTATAAAGAGAGAAATGCAGGTACAAAAGAATTAACAAAAACCATTAAGTACAGTCATAAATCCGATGAATTTCAGAAATACAAGTAACAAGCACAAAAATATTGTATCTGTTGAACTGTCAATCCTAAAAGTCCAAACAGTTATTATCGTAATGTGACCATTAAGAGTTATTTATCAACAGCCAGACACATCTGCAAACCTGTCTCCAGAGAGCAACTGACTGATCGATGTGTTTCAGGTTTAATGTGGCCACAAGCAGTCACAATACGTCTCTTCATTAACAGCACCACCGCGTCCTATTCATCGCTTCGGACACATTACAGTCAATACCCAGAATTGTGATTCGGGTCTGTGTGCAACACTACCATCATGTTGAAATACGTATGTATGCGGTACTTATTTGAGAACTGCATCAAAATGTCTCATCAGAACTTTTCATTAAAGTGGATGTTCGATATCGTGCAATGAACTGCTACTCTGTTAAGATCCAGGGGACAAAACATTGCTCCTTCACGCTGCACGTTTAACAAACATTGAAACTGTTGCAACAAGCATGTGGCCACCCCTGTCAGTATAGCACGTTTCATGAATTACCTACCAATCTGAAATGTTTAGAAGTTCGTAAATATATGGGACTTAAATACTGAGCTAAACAGTCCATAGCCTTACAAACTATTCAAACCAACCATAGGACAACACACACACACACACACACACACACACACACACACATACACACACGCGCGCGCGCCCGTGGGAGGCTTTGAACCTCCGGTGAACTCATACATTTCTTGACAGTTTTGCTATCCCGTAACACCATAACATAGTGCTATTTACGCTGTTGTTGTTGCTGTTGCTATTGTTGCTTTTATTGGGATATCCAGTCCGAAGACTGGTTTGATTAAGGTCTCCACACTGCTCTATCCTGTGCAAGGCCCTTAATCTCTGAATAACCATTGCAACTCACATCCATCGGAAGGAATGAGTAAAGATCATCGTTTAACGTCCTGGCGACAGCTGGGTCATTAGCATCGGCATATCCGTATGTGCTGAATTACTGTACTCCTGCTGCGCTGGAATGGCGTGCCGTCAAAGGCGCCAAGTTACGTTTTGCGAAGGTTTGAGTCTTCGCTCGAGCATATATATATACGAAATTAAAGATTCCTTGATGTCTCACAATGTTCTCTGTTAGCCTGTCCCTTCTTTCTGCCGCAGATACGATGTTCCCCCCAAATCTGTTCAGTACCTTCTCATTAGTTGAACAAGCTTATCTCCATATTTCTAGTGTGGCTCCATATTTTGAAAGTTTCTTTGTCTTTCTTAACTGCAATACTTATCGTCCACGTCTAACTCCCGAACAGTTTTACATTGCAGACAAATACATATCTCATCAAATATGTTCAAATGTTTGTAAAGCTTATGAGACTTAACTGCGGGTCATCGGTTCCTAAACATACAAACCACTTATAAAATAACTTATACTAAAGACAGCACAAACATCCATGCCCGAGGGGGATTCGAACCCCCGACGGGGAACGGCGTCGCGCATCTCAGCACAGCACCTCAATGCGCTCCGCCGCAGCCATATCACTTCATTCGCTGCGCAGGAACGGTCGTGCGCTCTAAGGTGCCTTGGTGCAGAGTGGGCAGCTTCTTCCCGTTGAAGGTTCGACTCCTCCTCCTCCTGTTGTTGTTGGAATTTGAAAGGGGATTATACTGCTAGGTCAAGTCCCCATTTCCTAGCTAAGATGACACAGCAAAAGCTGGACAAAATAAAAATATAGCGCTCAAAACCCTGAAGGGAAACCAACTAGCTGTATAGAGTGACAACGAACACTACTCTACACCACAAAAGAAAAAAAAACACAATAGGAATAGACCATTGGTTAACTGAACTAAAACATTACAGCAAAACACCGTGGTTAGCTGAGCACAAGAATATTAAAGGAAGAGCCAGCCACTCTGCACATACTGAAAACCTCCAAACAAAAGCAGCCCAGACAACACAGAAGTGGCAACAGCTTAAAACTGCTGCAGGGATGGAGGCATGAGAGATCAAGCTAAGGTACCGACCACATCCAAAGTTATAAAAATCAGCTGCGCGAATAAAACGTAAAACACAGTCAGCCATACAGGCATCGTAACCAAGAATTAAACGAACCACATCAGGCAGATTAAAGGACTGCCGCAAAGGAGGCTAAAAGTATACATTCCAACAAGATGTAGATCACTGTCGAGAATAAAAGAGTGCCACTTCGTTGGGTCCTCTCGACGAAGAAGGTGATAATGCATTACCTAGGTATGGACAATACACAGGCGACAAACGACAAATGAGGCCCTACGAGAGGCCTTCAGTGACGACTTCCATTCAGGCATGAAGATCATGACCCCAAGGAGCTCGTTCAATGCTTTCGAGCCACCCCATACAGATCTCCAAACCCCATGGCATTGCAGTTCAACTACAATCAGATATCACTTTCCTGGAGACCAATTTTCAGAGGCCGTGATAGTTGACTGCTTCCCCAGCCGATCAACGCATTTGTTCTCTCAGATGCCAATGTAGCCTGCGGACTAAACGAAAGCCGCAAAATACCCAAGTTTGCCAAGGGTGAAGACAGAGACTTGAATAGACCGCACCATATAATGTTTGGGAAATTATTGGACAAGGCTTGCAAGCTGCTCAGGGAGTCACTACAGGTAACAATAGCCACCCTGCGGTAGGTTCAGAGATGTTCAAAATCTCGAGAAATAGCTCCTCGGTAGAAACGATATTCCCACAATGCAAGAAACGCTGTTTGTCATCGTTACCAAGGAGATACGCACACTCAGCACAGCTATCTACCAACGAACCAACTGGGTAAACAATGTCTGCGCCACAGAACGAATCAAAATGTGCCAGGAACTGGCGAAGGAGAGCCGTGGCGAGAATGAGGCCTTAGAGTCATGGGACAAGTCCAAACTAAGTAGAAAGCGGGGAATGGATCAAGGAGTGGCATGGGAAGGGTAGTGAAAAGTTCCAGGAATGGGAAGGGACAAAGGTGGAGACATTAGGGAAATAATACAAACCGCGATTTGGAGACCAGACCTTGCCCATCGTTGTGTGGAGAAGAGTACTGCAGCTGGAAAGAGAATGCTGCGATTCGGGTGGTGTGGCGAGGCATGAACATAGAGGATGTGGGAAATTAGCTGCAGTTGCTTGTCACTGGACTCGTGCAAGAAGATCCTGTCGCTAAACAGACACCACAATGGAGGATCGGTTCCAGAACCCAAATAGCTGAAGGTGCTTAAGAATCGTACACCAGGATCCCGTTGTCATGTCATAATTGGATTAGGGCCTTATCTAGCTCCAGGTGTGTTGCACCTGCGTTATCTAGCTCCTCAGTTTGGCTGATGCTGTGCATTATGTTTAGGTATAGTCAGGATTTTTGTTTGATCTGATGACGGTGCGGCACCCAAATGAATCAAATTTTTATTTAGATGAGGTTCAACAGCCGTAAGATATTTGAGGAAATGCATACTGTAAACCATCAGCTGTTTATTATTTTTCCAAACTTCTACCGGTTTCGGTTATAAACCATCTTCACGGAAGAGAACTAGGCAGACTGATTAAACAGGTGCATTATATGCCTCCTTATGCATACTGGCATGCATTTCACACAAAAATAAATAAGACGTCACTAGGCATCAAGTCGTGGTTAAAAACATAACAGCAATGCCAGGCTGTGTGATGTGAGTGAACCAAGGTCTATTACAAGAGAACCTGGTGGGCGTGCCGCAGCGGCCAGCCAGTGAGGGGGCGGCCGCGGCCTCTACGTGTGACGTAGGCACGACCTGTTGTAAGGCCTTGTCTCTAGGTGGTGTTGGTCGTACAGTACTTGTCGTATCGGTAAACATGTGCTCGCACTGTCATCCTCGTCAGAGTTGCCCCGTCGCGTGTGCCGCCACGCCTCGCTCCGTCTGCTACCGCATTACGAAAGCGCTACACAATCGCTTTTGGAGTACTGGTTAATCGTCGTGTTTTACTGTCTGTGAAAACATTTCGATAAACTGAATGTCACCAATTTGGGACTGCTCTATCGAGAGAGCGCAAAAAATTTCGCTATTAAAAATCTGTTTGTTCGTGACGGAAACAAACCGACGCTTTACATCTTCACCGGCCGTCGCAGGAATGGCGTGAGGAGCAGAATTTGTTTGGGCTGAGTCCAGCTACACATTGCACATATATGCTCAAACACCAGAGAAAATGCGCATGACCACTCTTAAGTGAAACACTATGTATATTGGAAACTTTTGTTAGAGTTTTTCGTTGGTTTTGATATTATTCTCATATTTGAATACATTGTCTTGCCTTGTTTTTACTTAGGGCTTGGGAAGTGTGATAATTATTAAATTAAGTGTATTATCTCTTTACTGTTATTCTACTTGTGACATATTGTAAAAAAAGTAGAAAGAAGAATTAAAATGAAATAATTTCTAAAGTAATTTATTACGTAATTTCAGTTACTGGCCGTCTATTCGTCAGCGTTCTCACAGCCAATGTAGTGAAATTAATCACGAATACAATCAAAACACAAATATTTCTCACACCATGCACAACACACGAACGACATATTGCCACATTCACATGCTGCCCGACATATCTTTCGTGGAAAAAATATCTGATTTAAATTGCTGAAGAAATGTCTATAATATATTAATTTAGTTGTGTACCAAGAGTATAAAAGCATATCTTGAAAGAGGGGCGCGGAAAATTGATTATGAAGCAAGGTATGAATTTTAATAGCATCTGCCCTATGATAAATTTCTCTGTTCTCGTGTAATGTGGCATGATTTTGAATTTTTGCAATAAATTTCTTGACACGTCGGAACAAGTAAACGTCACGACGTTGACGAAGAAAGGTGCATTCCGGTGGTATCACTGTAATAGTATACGTCGGCTGAGCATCAACATCTACAAAAGTCCTGTCGAAGCGCGTCATGTCGGTTTGGCCACCCCATAACTCGAGTATCAGGCAAAATTTATTTTTCTGTAAGACATATTTATGTTTTGGTTTTATCCATAAGGCTGTGTAAACGTTGACGAATAAACGGCAAGTAATCTGAACGAAGTAGTAATGTACTTTACAAGGATTTTTGTTTTGTGTCTTATTTTCATTGTTTCTGAAATGTGTATTAGAAGACAGCTGCAAACATAGAATAGTCCTATACTTAGGTGAATATTAACCACACTTTCCACACGGATCCACGGTAGGACAGACCAAGCCCTTGACCGCTCGATCGGCAACGAATCTCGGAAAGTCGCTCATGTTTACGAGTACCCAACTTAAGCATGAAGCAGCGGTGGAGTAGCCGACCTGTCTAAAGCACCTCGCTGCGAAGCGAGCGGTTGCTCGCCGTTGGAGGTTCGAGTCTTCCCTGGGGCATGGTTATGTGAGTGTTCTCCTTAGTTTAAGTAGTTTGTAAGCTACGGACTGATGACCACGTAGTTTAGTCCGATAGATTTACAAACATTTGAACATTTTTAAGCATGAAAAAAAATATATATACTAACTTTTGACCCCATACATATTAGTAAAAATTGCTTCATCAGATGTATAGCATTGAAAGTGCGATTTTCCATCAACAGCTTTGACCTCGATTTTTTTAAACACCTGTCTCTTTATATTCAATATAGAAAGTCGATGCAAAATTTGATCGAAATCGGTGAATCAAGTATCAGACCGTCTACTGGTAAGTGCACAACATATTTATTTTTGTTGGTAACTGACAACAGCAAATGAAAACACTGTTGATACCAACTTTTAATATTAAGACAGAAGAAGAAAAGGAAACGTAAAATATGCCACATACAAAACATTCTCAAAAATACTTTTTGTTGGTAGACTCTGAAATAATCTAATTCCGGTAAAACAGATTTAAGTCCTTGTTCACCGTCAGAAGTAGACATTTGGACTCACATGATTTTTAGAAGCCATTGTTTATTTTCGTCACTCATCACGCATTATCGTTTAGTATCTCGTTTTTTATACCGTGAGAAACTTATAACTATTCAGATTTGAAAATGTTTCCTTGTGTCCACTGATGCCTGCCTTCAACGTACAATTTTCGATGCGTCGAATATCACTGTACTTCCTTTCGAACAAGTCCACTTCTAAATGGCCCTTGGTTATTCGCAACGATTTCTCTCTTATAAGCCCTAGTTTACACGTCAGTGTACTTCTTTCGGAGGGCCCGAATTAAAATACTTTTATTGATACATATTAAGCATTGAATTAAAATTTGTGGTGCGGCCGGGAATCGAACCCGGACCTCCATGCTTACTAGGCAGACGTCTTAACCGTATTTTTCGTAACATTAATGCTATTTACATATTACTATAATTTTTAATAGAAATAACAAAATTAAAATTTCTCCGGAACCTATGATCGAACCCTGATTTATTTATTTATTTATTGGGGAAGGGGGGGAGGAACTTGCCACCGCCACTTTTGCCCTTAAAAAAATACACTTGACCACTTCATCTACATCTGCATCTACAACCATACTCCGCAAGCCACCCGACAGTGTGTGGCGGAGGGTACCTTGAGTACCACTATCGATTTTCCCTCCTATTCCAGTCACGTATTGTTCGCGGAAAGAAGGATTGTCGGTATGCCTCTGTCTGGGCTCTAAACTCTCTGGTTTTATCCTCACGATCTCTTCGCGAGATATACGTAGGAGGGAGCAATATACTGCTAGACTCCTCAGTAAAGGTAAGTTCTCAAAACTTCCTCAAAAGCCCGTAACGAGCGACAGAGCGTGTCTCCTGCAGAGTCTTCCACTGGAGTTTAGCGATCATCTCCGTAAGGCTTTCACGATTACCAAATGATCCTGTAACGAAGCGCGCTGCTCTCCGTTCGATCTTCTCCACTTCCTCTATCAATACCACCTGGTACGGATCCCACACCGGTGAGCAGTATTCAAGCTGTGGGCGAACAAGTGTACTGTAACCTACTTCCTTTGTTTATGGACAGCATTTCCTTAGAATTTTCCCAATGAACCTAAGTCTGGCAGCTGCTTTACCGACGATTGATTTTATACGGTCGTTCCATTTTAAATCCCTCCTAATGACTACTCTCAGATAATTTATAGAGTTAACTGCTTCCAGTTGTTGACCTGCTATAGTGTAGCTAAATGATAAAGGATCTTTCTTTCTGTGTATTCGCAGCACATTACACTTGTCTACATTGAGCTTTAATTGCCATTCCCTGCACCATGCGTCAATTCGATGCAGATCCTCCTGCATCTCAATACAATTTTCCATTGTTACAACCTCTCTATATACTACCGCATCATCCGCAAAAAGCCTTAGTGAACTTCCGATGTTATCCGTAAGGTCATTTATATATATCGTGAACAGCAACGGACCCACGACACTCCCCTGTGGCACACCTGACATAACTCCTACTTCGGAAGACTTCTTTCCATTGAGAATGACCTGCTGCTTTCTGTTATCTAGGAATTCCTCAATTCAATCACACAATTGGTCTGATAGACCATATGCTCTTACTTTGTTCATTAAACGTTTGTGGGGAACTGTATCAAACGCCTTGCGGAAGTCGGGAAACACAGCATCTACCTGAGAACCCGTGTCTATGGCCCTCTGAGTCTCGTGGACGAATAGCGCGAGCTGGGTTTCACACGAACGTCTTTTTCGAAACCCCACGGGTGAGGCGACCGTTGTACATGATTTTGGAGTTCGCGCCGGGCAGAAGCCGCATAACTACTGCAATAATGTCAGGGAAACCCATGTGCTGGAGAACTGTCTGTAAGTAGGAGTGATCAACACGGTCGAAGGCCTGGCTAAAGTCAAGTGAAGCCAGGGCACCAGGAAGTTGTCGATATCGGGCAAGTGCTATCATGTCTCGATAGCGGCAAAGAGCCGTATGGATATTGTTGTCTCCTCCTAAGGACGTCTGGTCGCAGGATGTGACGTACCGTGCAACTTTCTTGAGTCGTGAGGCCAACAACCGTGTAAATATTTTCATATCGCTTTTAAGCAGAGTTATAGGTCGATAATCTTGTATTCTGGATGACCCGTTCGGTTTGTGTACAGGAATAATTATGCCTTCAAGAAAGGTTTTACGGACCTCAGTCGCCGGGGACATTAGTTCTTGAGCGGTGGTCGTCCATGTAGATGCTAGTAAAAAAAACTTTTCTAAAATTCAACGGGAATACCGTCGGGTCCAGGAGACCTATTGTTATGCTCCATTTTAATTGCTTCTAGTACTTCATCCGTGGTCACGCCTTCCTGGAGTCCACGTGCCACCTCCACTGGGAGAGTACTAGGAATAAGTTGTGCGACTTCTGAAATCAGTTCTGGCGAATGCGGCACAGCTTCATATAGTCTTGTGAAGTGGGCGTGAAACGCCTGACCGATGGCGTGTTGGGTATCGTGCCAGTGACCTTCCGTGTCAATCAAGACGTGTATCAGAGCCCGGCGTCGTTTTTGTCTTTCCTGGAGGAGATGCTACATTGACGGATGTTCTTCACCTATTCGATTATTTGTACGAGATCGGATTACAGTCCCTTCCAGGTGGCGGCGCATTAGCAAAGAGATTTGGGCCTTTGTACGGTGAACCAATGTCTGCCTGGCTGGTGACAAAGGCATCGTCACACATTCTCGAAGAATGGAATAATAGAAATTCAAAGTGTTGTTTCGCCATGTCGTGATGTCTTGGCCGTAATTCATCAGAGACTTGCGCAGTGTTGGCTTTGCACAGGAGAGCCACCAAGATAGAGTGGAGTTATAGGCGTTAAGACGGCGTAAACACTGTGCCCACGCATTTTCGATCATATGTCGACAGTCTGGAGCGGTCAGGTGAGACACGTTTAGTTGCCACAGGCCACGACTATGCTAAACACGCTGTCGGACGAGACTAACGTCGCAGATATATGCCTAATGATCTGAAAAGGCTAAGGGCCAGACTTCCACGTGACAGGTACCAACTGCGAGAGGGCGGGTGAGGTATAATGCGATCTTGGCGGCTCGAGGAATGGGCGGTATAAAACGTGAAGCCCGGGCGAGTTCCGTAGAGCTTTGTCCAGGTGTCAACGAGTTGTAGTCTGTCGAAGACCACAGAGAGAGCCGCACAGGGCGAATGTTGTGGCAGTTGGTCGGTGGGACCGTTAGACTACCATACCACTAACGATTAAGGCGCCTTGGAATAGTCTAAGTACGATTTCCCTCCATATCACAAACTTTCATTCAGCGTCTGTGTTCCAAAGAAAATTGCTGAATTAAAGTTTGTGATATGAAGGGAAATCGTACTTAGACTATTCTAAGGCGCCTTAATCGTTAGTGGTGTGGTAGTCTAATGTTTATGACGTCTGCCTAGTTAGCATGGAGTTCCGGGTTCGATTCGCGGCCGCACCATAAATTTTAATTCAATGCTTCATATTTATCAATTATGTCTTTGCCATATTTGAGACGAAAATCCGTCTCAGGGATTATTTATTTGTATTAAATTAAACTACCTTTATTTGTCACTTCCGGCAGTTTGAAGACTGCGAGGGTTTTGCTGTATCAACAGTTGTGTATCCATCTTCCACAGTTTGCACCTCATGTCTCGAAAAGAGGGTAGTGACAATCCTACGTAGAGCACGATTTTACTAGAAACAGACAATGATCAGTGGAATGAAAGTAAGCTCGTGGTTTAAGGAATGTGTATAGTAGCAAAATCATTATATTTGTGAACTGACTAACACATTTATCATTCCATACAGACATAATTTTTGGGAGTGCCTAGCTTCTTCTAATGGCTATAGTTTAGGATGCTTCCGTTGTTCACCTGTAGTTGTTAACTATGGCTTTACTTTCCATTTGTGCTACACATTACTTTGCTCTTTGAATTTCAGTGACATTGAAGCTTGTTTATTTTGCACATAAAAATATAGCTTAACGTGTACATTAGACAAACATAATAATTATACATGGTACTATGAACCCAATGAAAAGCAAACCACAAAACTTTAAGCAGTGCACCTACAGTCTTCGATAAATCACACTGAGCGAAACTTATAACTGGACGTAAAGCACACCCCATCTAGTGCCACTTCTTTCATTTAGAATACGAACGAGGAGAAGGAAGTAGTAGTATTGCAGTGACGATGGGACAAAGATCACATTGGGTGTAAAAAGCAAAGTAGAAAATTTTGGAAATTTGTCACATTCCTCAATTGTACATTTGTATTCTGACACAACACACCCCTGAAGAATAGCATAAATTTTCTTTTAGTTTCATCTTCTTGTTTCCTTAGTCCAGCCTAGTATATATAAAATGCAGAGAATACCCAAGAATTGACGGAAAAATATCATTTGCACGTTACACTGTTTATGATCGTCAACGTTTTCCAACACGTACTGAGCCATAGCTGATAAATATACGAAATATTGCAATGAAGTTAACACTTTCATTTCCTTATGTTCAATTATGCACTGGGTGTATTTCCCGTAATATTGTGGGCATAACATCGGCATGAGGACTCCTATGTCAATTATATTATGGCCATGGTAGTCACTAAGATGATGTGCTCTACTATTACGGGCTTTGAATTGTATCTTATACTGAAGAAAAGGTAATATTACGGGCATGACACTCATTGTTACCTCAATACACTCACATCCGGACTGGCGAGGAGTCAAATCATTGCCCTTCCACCCACGTTGTATATGGCATCCGTAAGTCACTTAATACTGAAAAGAACGTAGTCCCTTTGCTTTCCGCGTAACCCCCAATGCGAGTACGCGGCACAACGCTAATATAACAACCTGGCATCTCTTCCGTCGGTGGATGGAGTGGTATGGATGGCAGCGCACACCGACATGGCAGCTGCCACGGTAGGTGCCGCGGCCTCAGCCGCCAGGGGCCAGCTAATTTGCCACCTAACTGACGGGACACACCTCAAGCCTGCCTGCCGCCGTCATCTCAACGCCACGGCGCTCCATTCTAACCTGATGAGTTTATCGTCTACGTTAGTTTCCAAATCATTTGTTTGCGCTATAAAATCTTTAACTTTTAGCCATTTGGTTCTACGTTTTAGTGTTATACTCTTATTTGTACCCACAAACTTCCCATTTCCCTGCTCACCCGCTTCGTCTTCTTTCACTGCTTTTCCTGTACCATGGTAATAAGATTTTAAGTGTATTTTCTACATAAGTGTGCGTTTTTATGCTCTCGCATTAACAATCAATTAGAATTACGCTCGTCGGATTGTATTGCTGTCTTCGGCTCACCGTTATGTCGGCTGTGGGAAACGTGTATTCGGTGATTGTGGAGTGACTAACTCGGGACACACCACCCTTTGCTACGCCAGATAAAGTTTGGCAATAAGAAATGTTTGTAAATCTATCGGACCAAACTGCGTGGTCATCAGTCCGTACCTTACAAACTACCTAAACTAAGGTAAACTAACCTAAGGACAACACACCCCCCCCCATGCCCCAGAGAGGACTCGAACCTCCGACGGCGAGCAACAGCGTGCTCCGCAGCGAGAGTTCGGCAATATGTAAAAGAACTGTAGACTGTTATACACGAAAGACACATCCAAAGCCTCTTTGATTTAATGTCGAGTAGTGCAGCGGTGGTTAGAAAAAGTAACGGCGACAACATTCCATACTTATTTCATCACGTATCTCACTTAACATGGGGCTAGATATTCAGTTATGTGATCTTTGTACAACGTGGTATCACCAAAATAAAAATCGATCTGATATATCTGGTATTTGCAAGAGCTACAATCTGGATGGTTAGAATTATGGCTCATAACCATTTTTTTCGAGGGCATACGAGTCTAACAGATAAAATCAACTCACTTTTCAACCGGTCATCCTTCCTACACTTTTATTCAACTCATTCTCTCTAGCTAAGTTTTACCGTCTAGTCGCCAGTGAATGTAACAGTACCATAGTGCAACTAAAGACAAGTCAGCCTAACATATGCGAAATGGCCGTCAACAAGTAAGAAAGACGGTATTTTAACGTAACAATGACATTAATGTCATTGTGTGGTCCTTACAGACGGAGTTAGAACACTGATTGTTTGCCGATCGTAGTTTTGCAATGGCAACACACAATTCGGGAGGACGGCGGTTCGAAACACGAACGATTAAGATTTTCGGTGATTTACCTTAATCTTTCCGTGCAAATGCAGTGGTAGTTCCTTTTATAGGAGCTGGCCGATCTATATCCCCATCCGTAACAAAATATCATTACCAGCCTAAGCTGCTCCTCTACTCACAACGACGTCGACCAGACATAAAACCCTAATCTTCCTTCCTTCTTTCGTTTTTTCGAATTTCTATTTTGTTAAGGATGGGAAAGAAATCGACGAAGTCCTTTGATAGGAAGCATCTAGGTTTATGCCTGTAGCAATTTAAGGAAATTACCGGATGGTCGTAGGCGAATTTGAACAGTCCTCCTCACAAACTACCCCACTTCACTCAGTAGTCATTAGAGATTAAATCAAAGCTCTAATTTCAGAAGTATATGGCAGTCGGTCCTGTTCTTACGATAGGAATCATCCCAGAAGTTGCCTTAAGCAATTCAGGAAAACTCCAGAATACATGTAGATAACCGGCGTGTTCTAATTGTCAATAATGATCGAGGTGGTGATATCGTGCTCCATCATTATAGGTGTGATTTGCTTGACGACTTTCACCAACCTATGTGAAGTGTCGAGTGAGCGATATTATCAGCTGGTAAGTAATAACAGATTTAATGGTGTTGTATTGTGTTTTTGATGTCATATTATCACGTAAAATAGTAAGTGTGTGGTCATTCATTTTGCGTAGCACTTCGGGGCTCAGAGTTTACTGGACAGATTACTATCGACGATATCGTATATCTTCTCTTACATAAACACTGTGGAGAGGAATGGAACTTATTCCAAGAGAAGAATGAAGACTTTTGGTAACTATCAGTTCACGCCATCACCTGTCTTCTATGTGCCAGCGAAGAACTTTTCATAAAAATTATGTTTATCACCAGACCAGGACAGGGTGGTTCCGAAACGAACATCATGATGTAAAACTGTGTTTTCTCCTTTTTTTTGGGTTGTTCTGTCCTTTATGAGCATGGGATATTTTTTGTTCTATGTTGAACGTTGACTTCTTGACTCAGGTTTTTATTACAGGGGACATGTAGACCTCTGCCTGAACGCGCCGAGTTATCGCGCCTGATCCTCGACTATTAACACTGCGACTACTTAACAGAAAGTGAAGAAATCCTTTTGCTGGAAAAAATCATACTTTAATCTGAATTCGAAAAAGACAGTTTTTTGGAATCTGCTGGCGCTCTACTTCGGGCTTAAATCAAAAACTGATTTAGTGGACTGAGATATGTTCACTGAATAATAAAATTTTATGTTAGTAATATACGTGTACTATCAAGCGTCCTTTGAAGTGTTTACTTGGATGTCAGTTTGTTACTGAGGCGCTCCAGTCACAGTCTGCACGGCCACTATGGTCGGGGGTTCGAATCCCCCCTCGGGCATGGATATTTGTGCCGTCTTTAGTGTAAGGTAGTTGATAAGTAGTTTGTAAGTTTAGGGACTGATGACCCCGTAGTTAAGTCCCATAAGCTTAACAAACATTTTTTTGTCAGTTTGTTCAAATGTTTGTAAAGTTACGGGACCAAATTGTAACGGTCATAAATCCCTAAACTTACAAAATACTCGAACTAACTTATACTAAGGACAACACACACAACACACACACACACACACAGACAGACACACGCACACGTCCTAGGGAGGACTCGAACCTCCGACGGAGAGCATACGCGCATTTCGCGACAAAGCGCCTTAGAGTGCACGACCACTGCCGCGCGGTGACGTAGGTTTGACGTCCATCTTGGCTTATTAGCTAATACCACAGGATACTATCAATTAGCAGTAAATGCGACATTTGTATTACAGAGTTTCTAGACCGCCTGTATACAGTATCGTAAGGTATTATGGTGATTAACGGTTCAAGGGATGCGAATATTTGGGGATCACTGGTTGAACTTAGTGGGGAGCACAGACATGTTACTTCAAACTAGACTAAGGAAGATGACATAAAAGTTTTCTGGGTATGGTACCGCGTCATGATGTAAGGCTATTACTTAAATAACCGACGTTTCGGCCAACGTTACAGTGGCCTTCATCCGGGTAACTGATGTGAGCTGGTTGTTACTACACTTTATATTACTTTCATTTAGACATTACGTCATAATTTTTAAAAATAAGTGATGTTATTGGTGATTTTTTTTTTTTTTTTTTTTTTTTTTTTTTGCGGAAGAATGAAACTTTATTTTGATAGGATGCTGAGGTGGCAGGGTGGGGGTTAGCCGTTGCTTCTTGCATAGCGAGACATGATTGGTGTTCATCGGCGAATGGGGTGACGGCTTCCGTTTTTCTCCTGCTGGCCGTGGGCCGCGCGGCGGCAGTAGCTTACTAGTGACGCTCGCGTGTCGTGATGTCAGTGCGGCCTATTTCGCTGTGATGGCTGGTAGCCAAGAGGGGGCAAGCCTGAGTCCATCTTCTCTATTCATGTTAAACACCCTAATAACAAATTTCGATGGCTTACCTTATCTTGCGTTTAACCATCCCTGGTTGCTTGGCGAGTATTCTCGCATCGTTAGAATTTATCTTTTTACTGCAATCTTGCTGGTGTTCGGCTACTGCAGATTTATTGTGTTGGCCTAATCGAATGTAGCGTTCATGTTCCCGTATGCGTGTTGCCACTGCCCTCCCTGTCTCACCTATGTACACTTCCCCACACTCGCATTCCACCTTGTATACTCCTGATGATTGTAGTGCGTCTATGTTGTCCTTTGTGGAACCAAGTGCATCCTTGATCTTGTGACTGCTGTAGAAGAAAGGCTGGACTCCTACCCGGCGAAGATGTTTAGAAATCCGATCTGTGACTTTTTTTACATAAGGTAAGCGTGCTGCTGGCGGCTTTTTATTGACTTCCTTCCTACTGCTGTTTCTTTTATTTGTGTCCATGGCGGTGTGGATCACTCTGTGGTTGTAGCCATTTGCCAGAAATGTTGTTTCTAGTTTGTTGAGCTCAGCTGTTTTGTTGTCTTCATCACTTAGTCGCTGCGCGCGGATCGTCAGTGAGCGGATAACAGAGTTCTTCTGTGCTGGATGGTGGTTTGATTGAGCGTGCAAATACTTGTCGGTATGTGTAGGCTTCCGATATACGCTGTGCCCAAGTGTGCCTTGCCTAGTTCTATAAATTTCCACATCTAGGAATGGAATAGCGCCATCCTTTTCGATCTCTAATGTAAATTGGATCTTCTTGTGCAATTTGTTCAGATGTTCATGAAACTTGTGTAGTTCCATCTCACCGTGGGGCCATATTGCGAAAGTATCGTCCACGTATCTAAAACAGCATCTTGGGCGTAAAGGGGCAGAACAAAGTGCTGTTACTTCGAAGGCCTCCATGAATATGTCGGCGTCATATCAAAATAAAGTTCCATTCTTCCGCAAAAGAATTCACCAATAACATCGCTTATTTTTTAAAATTATAACGTAATGTCTAAATGAAAGTAATATAAAGTGTAGTAACAACCAGCTCACATCAGTTACCCAGATGAAGGCCACTGTAACGTTGGCCGAAACGTCGGTTATTTAAGTAATATCCTTACATCATGACGCGGTACCATACCCAGAAAACTTTTATGTCATCTGACTCTGGCCGCGGAAGCCTACGTAATTATATAGACTAAGGAAATTTACGTGTTCGTATAGTTTAACGCGTACAGCGCAGGTTCGCGATTTAGACGAGTCAGCGATGGTATAGAACATGAGCAAGAGTGGGTGTGCTTTGTATACAGCTTCCACACACTGCTCGACACGCGAAAGCGGCTAATTCCCCAGATCCGTCTCATAAAAACAATTCAAATATAGTTGACTACCACCATACACTGACTATATTTTAGGTGTATGGTGTTTGTGACATTTTATACTTAAAGTGATGTGAACAGTTCTTTTAATTCATAAATTCATTTTTGGAACATATTGTCACAATAGCAAGATCAAGCAGAACTCAAGTATCGGTGTATGGACAGTGATGTTTACTATTTTATTCTCTACCGCATTAATTCTATTCAGTATGAAAGGAAAATTCTAGTCCTTTAAGGAACAGATTATTCCCAGGTGTATGTATATGAGCTTCGCAGTAGTTCTCACTGTTGCGGTGGTCTAGTTACTGTCATTCAGTGACATGTGTCAGTTATCTCCATAAAAACGACGACAGACACGTTATTTCCTTTTTCTTATTTTAGCGAGTTCTAATACTTCTTTGCGCCAAGAGCAAATCTAGGCTTGGTGTACTTGGATGTTTCACTGTAGCAGTCCACTTGTGTTTTGGTCCACTTCAGGTTACGGTAGTCACACTAAAAGTGGGCCTTTGCGATCGTCTTTTGACAGCTCGAAATTTAAATGAAAATAACGGCCTAACCGTTCATCTGACACGAAAATTGAATAATCTAATTTGTAGAGGAGAAAATCCTCTACAACTTTATTATGTTTTTTTTTTCATGCCTCGTTTGAGGGATATTTGTAAAAATTTAATTCTTCAGTGCGCCATTCTTTTGAAGGTCGCGGTGGCCGAGGGGACTGAGGCGCTCCATTCACGGTCTGCACGGCCACCACGGTCGGGGGTTCAAATCCCCCTCGGGCATGGATATTTGTGCCGTCCTTAGTGTTAGCTAGTTCGTAAGTAGTATGAAAATTTAGGGACTGATGAACCCGCTGTTAAGTCCCATAAGCTATACAAACATTTGAACATTACTCCTGCTGGTGTGATTTTCCTTGGTTGTGTTGCCTCAGGTACACGGATGTGTGGCTAGTGGCAGGACTGTAAGCGAAGTGAATTTCTTCTACGAATCAATTGCATCATATTTTGAAATCCTTAAGAATAAATTTGTAGTAAGGATTACGTTTCAAAAACATTCAAATGTTTGTAAATGTATAGGACTTCACTACTATTGTTATCAGTCCCTAGGCTTACAAACTACTTTAACTTAAACACTTAAACAAACCTACGGAATACACGCACACACGATTGCAAATTTAATGTGCACTCTTATCATGTTATTACCCGTTAAAATAGTGCGCGAGATACTAACTTTCAAAATGGCGTCTTTGAAACGGATAGGAAACGTTCATTTCGTACTCTGCATGTATGTTCCAGCACCTGAAAGGTGCGCATTACTTATCATTTCATGTGTGCTTCCAGTCGTCAACTTCAAACGGTGCTCACAACTTCACCGATAGGAGTGCAAACGGCGCTAAACTGTTCGATCTCGACGCAGCCAGCCAGTCCCACGAACTTTGAAGGTTTTCTCAGTCACGCATTTCGACAGTCCGTCCGGAAAGTTAGTGTTGGATAGCCCAAACAGCAGAAACAGACATAGCATGTCTCCCTATGTAGTTGGGTGCAAGCAAAATACTTTCACATTCAGAAGTTAAAGTCGGTGATTTAAATTTCGCAAATAGAACTCGCTGCAACGAATAACGCCGTTCTTTTACCGATTTACACTTCAAATCGTGTAATATTTCTGTGACGCTTTCTCACCTGTAACGTGATAGAACAAAACGAGCTGCCATTCTCTGAATCTTCTCAATGCCTTTCATCAGTTCGCACACAGGGCAACAGTACTCCAGCAGAGGACACACAAGTGTGATGTACGCAGTCTCTTTGGTGGAGCCGTTCCATCTTCGCCGGCCGCGGTGGCCGAGGGGACTGCGACGCTTCAGTCACGGTCTGCACGACCACTACGGTCGGGGGTTCGAATCCCCTATCGGGCATGGATATTTGTGCCGTCCTAGTTCGTAAGTAGTTCATAAGTAGTTTGTAAGTTTAGGGACTGATGACCCCGTAGTCAAGTCCCATAAGCTTAACAAAAAAAAAAAAAAAATAAATAAATAAATAAATAAATAAATAAATAAATAAAAATAAAAAAAATTCTACAAACATTTGAACATTTTTGTTCCATCTTCAAAGCGTTCTGCCAATGAAACGTGACCTTTGGTTTGCCTTACCCACTATATTTTCTGTGTGTTCTCTCCACTCTAAGTTGTTCGTAATTGTAACTCCTAGGTATTTGGTAGAATATACGACATTAAGGTTTGACTGATTTATCGTGTAACTGAAGTTCAGCGGATCTCTTTTAGTGATCATGAGTATTACATCACACTTTTCATTATTTAGTGTTAATCGCCAATTTTCGCATCATGTAGAAATTTTGTCTAAATCACTTTGCAGGTTGTTTTGATCATCTGTTGACTTCACTAACCAATAAGCGACAGCATCATTGGCGAACTGTCTAAAGGGAGCTATTCAGATTGTCTCCTAAACTGTTTATAAACACAAGGAAGAGTAGGGGACCTATAACTCTTCCGTGGGGAACGCAAGATATCACTTCTGTTTTACTCGATGACTTACCGTCAGTACGAACTGTGTCCTTTCTGATAGGAAATCGTGAATCCAGTCGAACAATTAGTGCGATATTCCATAAGCACGCAATTTCATTAGAAACCTCTTGTGTCTGTGTTTAGAATTATATAGATTTGTTATATTAATTTGATGTATCCTGTTGTGATTTTCATATACGACAAAATTACTGTTTGTTTAAAGTTTACATCTGCAGTGCACTGTTTGCTAGCCATGTGATGGATCATCTTCCGTGAAGGTCCCTGCATGTCTCCAAGAGCCTGCAAGCAACCACTAAGCCCTCGGTTCGAGAGGAACAAACAGCGATTATCCCCACACCTGTTCGCGTTATAGACACAGTACTAATCCTTTGTAATGAGTTCCGACGGGCACACTAATTTCATGTATTCTAAAGAAAAATAACGCGAGAGACCTAAAATTAAGTTTGATCTTGAAATAAATTAAACCTCTCGTTCATTAAGTGATGACTAAGGACTATTAAAACTTGTGATATAGGAACATTTTGATACTAAAATAAAAAAAAAATGAGCCTTGTATATTTTCAAAAAACATCACACCAAAGCGAATAAACACAGCAGGAGTCTGATGAGTTCAGTTAACAGAAGAGCCACAAACTACACGATTATTTATAAAAGTTCTGGCACAAATTATATTTTTGTAAATATGTGGACATTATATCTAAACTGTTACTCAAAAGAACTACGTTCTGCCTACTTTGAGAATTAGTTTATGATATGGACGTTCTAAATTACGAAAATAGAGAAATATAAATTTACTTAGGTACCTGATAGCAAAACAATTCAAACCTGACACAAACCAGAGAGACTGATTCTCTCTTTCAGCTACATGGTGATTTCTTATGTAACCGCAGAAATATAAAAAGATGGTTGTATATATGCAAGAGTCCTGGCGACGCCAACTTATTTCAGGTGGGTTATATAATTATATGTCACAGATTGCACAAGAAGATAGTTGTAACTTATTGGTTATGAACTAAAGGAACTGCAGATACTAGAAAATTAGAGAGACAGGGGCTGGATAAGTTTAAAGGCTCGACTATGGTGATGGTTTTCAAAAACACTAGGAGATGATTAATGGGAACAACTTTAATAGTACAAAAGAAGATGAATGAGTAGCTTTGAGGAAAAAAATAGCAAATTAAGCAGAGTATCAAATACGAAAAAAAATGGAACGAAGCACAAATCTTTGGATAATATATAAGATATTAATTTTAATTTGATGCAAATGGAAAAAATACAGAAGTGGACAAGCTCATAAACAAAAAGAGTTAGTCGTTCTATAAATAAAACAGCTGAACTGCCTAAACACATTATATGAATGGAAAAAGGAAAAATAAAAAATCGTAAAAATATGAATGACTAAAGGAAATATAAATGTTGCAGTTTTATATCTAGGTCGACTTTGGAGCAATATGAACTTCGTCTGTCAGATTGGCGACATACCAGGAGCAAGTGTACTCCGTCAGAAGTCACTTCTCTCCCTATATACCACTATCGACGTATAACAAGTCAAACTTCCTTATCTATGACGTCATTCACATTGCAAGAAGCCACACCTTACTGCAAAAAATGGTGGTGGCCATTAAAACGAAACTGCCAGTTGGAATGTAGCCTCAAATTAACTCTCTTCAGAGAAGGATGCAAATAATTAGGACATTGTAGCCACACTTTTAAAATTATTTGTTGAAAAATTCCTCCAGTTTACATACTACAACGCTTCCAAATCTATATTACATCAAAATTATTTGCAGCTTCAACTTCAACTTTGCAACTTCATAAATACTAGAGTGATATTCAAATCGCTGTCTATGGTTTTTTTTGTGTTTTCTTAGGTTCCAAGTGGTTATTTCTAACGGGTGTTTGTTATATTTGTTCTCTATAAATTATTTATTTGTGAATTTACATTCGTCTCTGAGTTTGTAGTGCAGTTTTAGATTCGAGTGGTGTGTTATTCGTTAGTGTCCGTGCGCGCCTTCCATCGAGATCTTAGTCTTGCGTTCGCATTTCCCGGTGAGCCGTTTCAGCTGTTGCGGTCACCGGAAACTAAGTAATTACAAGTTGTTTAAGCCTTGTAGTTATAAGAAAGTTTAATACTTTTGAAAATTGTTAGTGCACGGCTGTAAGTACTTTTTAACCACTGTTTCTTTATCTTCTTGCCGTAATAACGGTAGGGTAGCTTTGCCTTGGTGTCGGTTAATTTTTTGAGCCTTCAGTTTGCAGTTTTATTAGTGTGCCAGGAGACGCTTGATTTTCTTTGTTTTAGACAACCAGTTGTTTTAAAACTTTGATGTAGTTTCATTTGCTGGTGATTAATACTGTTAATAATAGTATTCTCTTTGCTGGTAGAGAGTGTAATTTGTTATTGCCGTAGTTAGTTCATAAACTACCCCTCGTGTAGTATCATAAATTAGAAAACATTTACGTGTAGTTTGTTACACAATAACTTTTGAGTTTTAAGATGAATGAGAAGTGTGGGATCTGCCATAGGTTCTTAAGTAGTGGCTTACGGTGTGGTGTTTGTATAAAGTATATACACTGGGGACGGAGCACTAGGAAAGCCAGTGGGCGTTTAAGGTTGATCCTACGAGGCCTGGGTTGAGCGTATAGTGTGCGATTTCACTCAGCAACAGGCAACTCACTAGGTTTACGCCACAAAAATACCCGTCTCCAACACCTCGTAGAGGTAAGTCCTAAGAGCGCTCAGGTCACGTCACAAGGAGCAGGTTGCGATCCTGTAGCTCACTGATTGGCCGCTATGAGCCGGGTGTGCCCTAGCGCCAGCTGGTTAGCTACGCGATCACGGCCTACCGTGTGTGACGTGCACCTAAGCTCTCAGCCCTTCTCTCTCGGCGGTGTCAGCACCACACGTTACACAGACCGTACGTACTCACACCGCTGGAAACAAAAGAGTGACATTCCACTCTTTCACGACACTAGAGTAATCATGTTTGCTGGTGGTTGTGGTAACCTGCTCAGACGAACGTATTGCCTTAGGCATGCTTTATCCAAATGGTTTCCAATGGTCTATGATAACTCTGCAACATGTAGCCGTATTTCATCTCTGAATGATGTTTGGCCGGCCATTGCTGATCACAGAGTGCGCCGATTCTTAAGTGCGTCGGCAGTACGATGTCGCCCGGAACCTGATGTACACTTTTGAAAACATCGCCTCACGAGCTACACACTGTTATCAATATGCGCAGCAACCCACGTCGATAGGTCGATCTAGCTGCCCGCAGGCCCACATTGCTAAACTTTTCTAATGGCCGAAGCTCTTGAAACTAACACACTTACTCGTTGGTGGGCAATGGTTGTACCATAGTATGAATTTTTACAACAATCTTCACCTCAAAAAGCATCTGCACTACTATCTGCAGTGTAAAAACAGAGTATAAACAGACAGCTGTCCGTCTCAATGTCGATGATAGTAATAGTTTTGTGTCCCAGCCTCGTCGTCGCTTTCGTGTTTCTTTTCCGTCGTAGGTGTCGGTGGCCGAGTAGAAAGAGACCGACACGGCAATAAGGATGCACGCTTGTGCAGGTACGGAGGTGAGCAGCCAGTGGGACAGCAGAAACTAGAAACACTAGAGTAAATTAGAACGAGATATATATTGCACAGAATTTATACAATACTTAACTTTTACATAGCTCAGTACTGCAGAATGCTGATGCATAGTTGAGCTAGAGGCCTGCCTAGTGCCTATCCGATAGCCAAGTCTTCACTGGTGCCTATCTGATTCCGAAGTGTTAACTGGTTCCTATCTCAGTCCCAAGTGAACGATGTCGTTCAGTGGTGGCCACGAGCGGAGTTATAGCAGAGGGCGCTCGTGGCTGACGTCGTAAGAACGCCGCGCCGTGCGTGCATGGCGGCGCGCGGCTGAAGTAGGTGGCGCGCATTTTATACTTGTGCGATACCACAAATAGAGTGATCATTAACTCTACAATCCCTCACTATGCACATACTATATCAAGGTGCCACTAAATACAATTCTTGAGAATGCTGCATTTTTCCTCTTAGTGTAGATCTTTGACTTATGGGGAAACTCTCTTATTGGTTGAGCTACCCAGGAGTGATTCGTAAACTGTAAAGTGGAGCTTTCCGATTTCTCAAAATACCTCACAATCCTATGAAATTAATGACACTAATTATAGAAACATATCATAGAACGTGATTAAACATGTTTATTTATAATATTTTCAGTTAGCAGCGAAGTTTCGGCATGTTGAACTTGAGACATCAGTAGATTTTTAAAAGATAACAGAGGTATAAAGGAAGATTTGATGCTACATGAGTTGGTTCTGTGTCGTGCTCTCGTAATTCAGTGCGATCATAGCTTGAGATAAGCATGCATACGACGTGGATGCCGGATTAGCGTATCTTTCCGCTTTATGGAACCTTCTAGATTGAACACCCCTTCCTAGACACACACACACACACACACACACACACACACACACACACACACACATAGAGAGAGAGAGAGAGAGAGAGAGAGAGAGAGAGAGAGAGAGAGAGAGAGAGGGAGGGAGAGAGAGAGAGAGAGAGAGAGAGAGAGTGAGAGAGAGAGAGAGAGAGAGAGAGAGTTGTAGGTTCTATGAGAAGTGTTGCAATTTTGGAGCACACTTATGATCGCTCGATGATCCTCGTGTACCTGCTAAACAGTTGAACGGGTGATATTCTAAATGTTGACGTCGTCGAATTTCTCTCGAAAATTTTCCTTCGAAGAATCTGTATATAAATGAAGCAAAATATCGAATTGTAGGGAGTAACTGAAGCGACTACATTGATCTGCAGACAGAGGGGCGGCCAACACTCTCACCCAGCCAGCCTCCGCGCCCATAAAACTGCGGCATCAAACTACTGCGGTCTTAAAAAGCCTACTGCTTCCCGCGGGGTGCGTAATAAACGACTACATCCCACCTAACAGCCATCCTTCACTCTTCCGAGCCCTTCAGCTTTGCAGCTGACGACTGGCTATGTGATAGTGTCCCCTCAGTAACGACAGGCGATGTCGCATAAATAGCAGAACGAAAGAGCGCCTGTAACTTAGTTAATCGCACCGAGGGGTTGACCTCGTATAACAAGTCTCTCCAGAACTCTTTACTCCCATTTAACATCCCTTAGGAATTGAGGTGGACAGTTTTCTGAAGGTAAGACTTGTTTGATGAGGAAGATAGACAGCATTTTCCCAGATCTTCAGGTTCTTATGAAGTGTGTGTGATCGTTTTAACGTTTTGGACGCTTTGATAGTCTCCCGTAGCTACGAAATGTTTTATACAAGTAATGTCTTTAAACATGATTGTCCTCTTCAAATGTTCAAATGGTTGTAAATTTATGAGACTTACCTACTGAGGTTATCGGCTCTAGGCTTACAGTCTTCTGAAACGCTTAAACTAACTTAAGGACAACACACACATTCAATCCTGAGAGAGCACTCGAACATCGGAATGGAAAAAATCGCGAGATCCGCTCTAGGCGACTTAGTGCGCTCGGCCATTCCACAGCGGCAATTGTCAACTTCGCCATGGTACAATTACTGAATACATTATACAGGATTTCTCATTCGTAGCGAACGTAAATGCATTAGCTATGTATGGACAGTCCTTTGTAATAAATAATGTGTCTCAGTGAATAATTCACTCAGGAAACCAGTAAATTCAGTATGGATATTCGTGACCGTGATGTAGACCAAAATATATAGGTACGGTTATTGATCAATCAAAAAGTATCAGGCTGCCAGTATCTTCCTTTCGTTGAAGACGTCTCTTCATGGTCCACTAAAACCTTCTCTATAGTTCCTCCACGCGACGTGTGCAATAAGTACTGCGTTATATCGGTCAATTCCACCCGATGTTAATTCCTTACCGAATTATCTTGTGTACGACGCATCAATGAGCCATTGCAGCAGCGGTGGAGTAGCCGAGCGGTCTAAAGCACCTCGCTGCGGAGCGCGCGGTTGCTCGCCGTGGAGGTTCGAGTCATCCCTGGGGCATGGGTGTGTGTGTGTGTGTGTGTGTGTGTGTTGTCCGTAGGTTAGTTTACCTAGGTTTAAGTAGTTTGTAAGCTACGGACTGATGACCACGCAGTTTGGTCCGATAGATTAAAAAAAAGCGATTGCAGCACAACAGCAGTGGGAGGTGACGTTTCTTCACACTCAGTTCTCACGACTGCTGACGACCACTATCTAAATTATAGAATGTAGTTCTTCCAATTGCTCTACATCGTTAGTATGAGGATGAATGGATCGTTCCCACCAAACAATCTTCTGCTGCTAATTGGGATAGAAACAACTCAACATAATATTCTACGTAATGTCTGGGACTGGTCCAAAAGGAACACTATTACAGAGCTCTATTCTCACTGCCACAGATACTATTAGCAACAAATGTACCATTCCGAATAACCGCGTGTATTACCACGCCGCATCCAGAATTGAGACAGGAAACTAACCAGCAATTAACTAAAAAGGCCGGTGAGCCGGCCAGTCTGGAGGTAGGTCTCAGGTGGTTGCGTCAGAAGGGCACAAGAGCAAGCCTTCAATAAACCATGCCAAATCCAACAGAATGGTCGACAGTTTGATGCGGGACAAAGGAAAAGAAGATAGTAACACTGACGGAGAGGTACGTTCATACCTACCGACACTTATGGTTGAGTTATTATTTGTTAAGCTTATGGGACTTAACTGTGGGTCATCAGTCCCAAAAATTACAAACTACTTATACTGAACTCTATACTAAGGACAGCACAAATAACAATGCCCGAGAGAGAATTCGAACTCCCGACGGGGAGCGACCTTGTGCAAAGGAGCATAGCGCCTCAGTACACTTAGCCACTCCCCCGCGGCACACTTGTGGTTGAGACAACACTCAAAGCTCAGTTAACCTGCTTCAATATGGTTATACAAGAATCCAAGAACTGCTGCGCTCCAGCACGTGCCCATTTTCATAAAAACTGTGTCACTTTGATCGCTCGCTAAGAACCGTTTATTTTTCAACTATTTGATATAGCTTACGAAAACTGCTCTAAAATATGAGAAATACTTGTCATTTTTTATTACAGAGCTGTGGAAATGACATTCTATTTAATAGATATACGTTACACCCCTTTCGATAATTTTCATTCTACTACTAGAAGACTCGCGACGTGAGACGATCCGCAACGGAAAACGGAAAGTCCTGTTCTCTGGTGATTACTCAATATCTGTTGTCTGTTTTCGATAACATGTTGGAATCAATAACTTCTCGATACTTAGATTACGGAACTGTATAGATGAATGCTGAGAAATGCAGTTTGCTTACCATCCAAGCCACTACAACGTGTCATTCCACAACTGAGTCGCCAGCCAAATAGACTTTCTCTTTGAGAAAAACACGACGCCAGTTAGCTATTTGTAAAAATGTTTGGAGAAAATAGATCTTTTTCAGTGAACTCCCTCAAAAGACAGAGACTAAAGACAAGTAGTCACAACTCTTCGCAAAGGGTAGCATCATAATTCTGTGTATTACTAACAAACATAAAAAAACTCTGAGAAAAAGACGAATAACTACACTCCTGGCCATTAAAATTGCTACACCACGAAGATGACGTGCTACAGACGCGAAATTTAACCGAAAGGAAGAAGATGCTGTCATATGCAAATGATTAACTTTTCAGAGCATTCACACAAGGTTGGCGCCGGTGGCGAGACCTACAACGCGCTGGCATGAGGAAAGTTTCCAAACAATTTCCCATACACAACAGCAGTAGACCGGCGTTGCCTGGTGAAACGTTGTTGTGATGCCTCGTGTAATGAGAAGAAATGCGTACCATCACGTTTACGACTTTGATGAAGGTTGGATTGTAGCCTATCGCGATTGCGGTTTATCGTATCGCGACATTGCTGCTCGCGTTGGTCGCGATCCAATGACTGTTAGCAGAATATGGAATCGGTGGGTTCGGGTAGGCAATACGGAACGCCGTGCTGGATCCCAACGGCTTCCTATCACAAGCAGTCGAGATGACAGGAATCTTATCCGCATGGTTGTAACGGATCGTGCAACCACGTCTCGATCCCCGAGTCAACAGATGGAGCGTTTGCAAGACAACAACCATCTGCACGAACAGTTCGGAAACGTTTGCAGCAGCATGGACAATCAGCTCGGAGACCATGGCTGCGGTTACTCTTGACGCTGCATCACAGACTGGAGCGCCTGCGATTGTGTACGCAGCGACGAAACTGGCTGCACGGATGTCAAAACGTCATTTTTTCTCAGTTTGGAAAACATAGTTTCCATTTTTGGAAAGAACAGCGAACTTATAATTATTTAAAGATAAAAATAACAGTCTAGTTCGCAAAATTTGACAATTTATTACTAAGGTAACCGGTTTCGATCTGAGATCATCTTCAGACCTCTCGCTGTAGATCTTCAAGCAGTTGCCGCACGCTCACCGTCTGAAGATCTACAGCGAGAGGTCTGAAGATGATCTAATCTTAGATCAAAACCGGTTACCTTAGAAATAAATTTTCAAATTATGCGAACTAGACTTACTTTTATGTTTAAAAATGACATTTTTTCTGATGAATCCAGGTTCTGCTTACAGCATCTCACATGGTCCCATCCGTGTTTGGCGACATCGCGGTGAACGCACATTGGAAGCGTGTATTCGTTATCGCCATACTGGCGTATCACCCGACGTGATGGTATGGGGTGCCATTGGTTACACGTCTCGGTCACCTCTTGTTCGCATCGACGGTGCTCTGAATAGTGGCCGATACATTTCAGATGTGTTACGACCCGTGGCTCTACCTTTCATTCGAATCCTGCGTAACCCTACATTTCAGCAGGATAATGCACGACCGCATGTTGCAGGTCCTGTACGGGCCTTCCTGGATACGGAAAATTTTCGACTGCTGCCTTGGCCAGCACATTCTCCAGATCTCTCACAAATTGAAAACGTCTTTTTTGTGGTTTTAGGGCGCACAATTGCTGAGGTCATTAGCGCCCGAAACAAAACTGGGAGATACCCAAGGATAATGAGACTATAGAAGGACAGCTAAAAACATAGAATAAAAAACAAAGGGAAGAGCTAAATGTCCTTTGACAATTTGGTCAAGGTGATAAAATTCAATACTCGAGCAACAGCCCACGCGTTATCAGCTGAAATTTATTGAAAACGTCTGATAAATGGTGGCCGAGCAACTGGTTCGTCACAATACGCCAGTCACTACTATTGATGAACTGTGGTATCGTGTAGAAGCTGCATGGCATCTGTACCTGTACACGCCATCCAAGCTCTGTTTGACTCAATGCACAAGCGCATCAAGGCCGTTATTACGGCCAGAGGTAGTTTTTCTGGGTACTGATTTCTCAGAATCTATGCACTCAAAATGCGTGAAAATGTAATCACACGTCAGTTGTAGTATAATACATTTGTCCAATGAATACCCGTTTATCATCTGAATTTCTTCTTGGTGTAGCAACTTTAATGGCCAGTAGTATATATTCAGCATCCCCTATCTGTCTTCGGTGGAACTATTGTGCACATATACAAAAATTCAAAAACAAATGAGAAAAACATTGGCGGCCGCGGTGGCCGAGGAGACTGAGGCGCTCCAGTCACGGTATGCACGACCACTACGGTCGGGGGTTCGAATCCCCCCTCGGGCATGGATATTTGTGCCGTCCTTAGTTGTAAGTAGTTCATAAGTAGTTTGTAAGTTTGGGGACTGATGACCCGTAGTTTTAAGTCCCATAGACTCTACAAACATTTGAACATTTGAGAAAAACATTAATGAAATTTGTGAAACCGACAATCAGGTTTTCTATACATCACCAAAGTTTGGAATGGTATTGCTACATCTATTCAAAATGTACATTCGTTTATCTCTTCGAGATGCTTACTTCAGACGTTTCATATCTCTGATGTCCGAAAGAACAGGTAATCTACCTCATAGCCAAGGTTTGATGCTTATTTCAATGCGGATGCACTCAATGACCGATCTCCTGGTGGGAATACAGGGCCAGCTTGAACCATGGAGTACGATGATCGAATAGGACGAGATATGAAAGTTTGGGTCTGGCGGGTCACGTTCATGGGTATTCCTTGTAGGTGTGTTAAGGCCGTGATCCTGGGGTGGCGAAGAAGCTTAGCGAAACTGTCCAGTAAGCAGGTGTTCACAGGTTCGAATCTCGATTGTAGCAGAAATTGTATATGTCCATGTATGTTCACAGCACCTGATGGTAGATTAAACTAGTAAACCCAGCTTAATAAATCCCTATTTACAACAGCTGCACCACCACAAAGCTATGTATGTTCTTTAATAAAAAATATTCCTTTTTGTAACTTGTAAAACCGAAACAAGATTTTACCACCGATAGGCAGTCTCTCTGCTCAGGAAGGTAAGTCACAGAATAAAGAGTCAGTTTCTTCAGGAAAGGAATTGAACTGTCAATGAGGGAGTGCATCTCAACGAATTTATTTCATATAGGAAAAATCTATGTATTCCGTACCATTTCGTAGATGTGATTAAACAGAGTCCTTATGTAACAACACATAAGTAGACGTTCACAGAACGTCCGTAATAGATATTTGGGTCCGTACAAAATGAGGCCGCTGACCAATGAAGTTTACAGACGGAACTCCAGCCTTACTGGAATAGGAACGGGGATTCTCACGGCAGTGGCCACGGTGTTCGATAAATTCGAAGGGAGTATGATTGGTTAACCATACGCGAATTTTACAGCATATGCTTCAATGTCAGGGTAAACGTCTGTGCATAGTTTTTGCAACACCAGCAGTAGGGAAGATGAGCATCGTGTTCCGTACTTTCTGTCTAACAAATTTAATTCGAGTCGGGGAGGTGGGGGCATACGAACTGATTGGCACCGCTTCCGAGCCGCGGTTTGATGACAACTGATCTTTAAACTTTATTTGAAAACTGCTCCTGCATTTATAAACCCTGCCACAACTGGCAGTATCTCACTTTCTGTCGTGATAGGACTATACCATCGCTGTGCTTGCGAGAATGACGGTGCTGACATCTGAAGTATTCGAGATGAGCTTTAGTGTACCCTTGTGCGGGAAATTTTGAGTCCTACACAATATCTTTTCTTCTAAGAGCACTTTGTCGTTTTTTACTGAAGCCACCTAGTCGCCGCTCTATCCATTACAACAGCTCGAGTGAAGTGAAGAAGAGATATAGTGACTGGACTCGGATCGGTATTACAGTTCATCTTGGAGAATCGGGTTTCTGCCCTGCCGGCCACTAGCCACAATACTAGCATTTACTGGGTGTGGCTGTTCCACCTATTGAGTGCGTGCTTTTTGGCTCTTATCAGTTAATAATTTCGTCATGTTACGTTCTGTCAGACCTCCAAGTTGTATTGGGCGTTCATTAAGCTGATTGCCGCCATTTAAGCTTTCTTGTGCACTATACTTTTCTGTTACCGTAGCCGGCCGGGTGAAGTGCACCCTATGAGGTCCGCGCCCGCTAGCAGCGACCGCCGCATCGCTCTTTGGCTCCTGGTGTTGGAAATGCCGTTTATTCTCCATGTTACCGTCTTATGGTGCTTGATTTGTTGTGTGATTCAGCACAATTTGTTCAGTCTGTGTTATTTGTGCTGACTTATTCATTCTCTCATATGCAGAATTATTGCTACGACAGTTGGGCTGTGGCCAATGTTGGGTCTTTAGGAGGTCAAGTACTGAATTCCAGGCGGAACTAACCTGATATCCCCTGCCATGCTTGATAAGATTTTGCGTGACCTGTATTTCAATGGATTCTGTGTTAACACTATCCCAGTATCTGGGAGTTTGTTCCAGAATCTTGACATCATAATTCATCAAATGATTGAATTCCAAACAGTACTCCGCTATAGCTGACTTGGAAGCTTGTTTGAATCTGGTGTGTAGTTGATGCTCCTTACATCTGATGTCGATGGTCCTGGTTGTTTGGCCTATGTATGACATACCACACTGGCATGGTATGTGGTAGAGGCCCGGCTTCTGTAGGCTCAGATCATCATTTACACTCCGTAAGACAGCCTTAATCTTGGGTGGTGGACAGAATAAGATTTTAACATTATACTTGAGAAGTATTCTGCCGATTTTTGCAGATATTGGTCCGGTATATGGCAAAAGGCAACCATCTTCGTTTCTTCTTGTACTTCTGCTGTCACCTCTGGCAGAGAATCAGGGCGCAGCGTCTTTTCGATGTCTCTGGATGAATAACCATTCCTGTAGAAGACAGACTGAAGGTGTTCCAGCTCCTTTGTCAGGTTATCTGGGCCTGAGAGATTGCGTGCCCAATCAACCGGAGTTTTGAGTACCCCAATCTTTTGAACCGGGTGGTTGCAGCTACTGGATTGCAGGTACAGATCGGTGTGCGTTGGTTTCCTGTAAATACTATGACCGAGAGAATCTAGAATGAAAGGTGTCCATTCTCTTCCATTACCATAGTAAATTTTATTTTTGGGTGGCGAGAGTTTACATGTTCTAAGAAGCCCAGGAGCTTCTCCTTACCATGGGGCCAGATCACGAAAGTATCATCCACGTATCTGTGAAAGCACTTGGGTTGATCTGGGGCTGAAGCCAGTGCATCGTCCTGAAATTTTTTTCCATGAAGAGGTTCGCCACTACCGGTGAGAGTGGCTGCCCATAGCCACCCCCTTCTGTTTGCTAGCAGAATTGACCACCATAAAGGAAGTAAGTTGAGGTTAAAAGGTGCCTGAATAAGTCCAGGAGAGAACCATCGAACTTTTAAATACATGTGGTGTCATGACAACGTCGCAGAAGATCTCCTGTACAGTGTGGAGTAAGGCGCGCAAAAATACATCAGGACTGATGTTGAATTTTCAGCACATGAACAGCGGATACTTGGCAAGCCATTATCTATTATCCTGTCATCACTTTAACGAGGATGTGAGCGAAATAATTTTTCGGATGTTCAAATGTTCGTTAAGCTTAAAGGACTTAACTGCGGTTTCATCAGTCCGTAAACTTACAAACTACTTATAAGCTACGTTACATTAAAGACGACATAAACATCCATGCCGGAGGGGGATACGAACCCCTGACCGTGGCGGCCGTGCAGACTGTGGCTCCCGCGTCGCAGACCGCTCGGCCACTGCGGCCGGCAGATAATTTTTCGTAAACGCTTATATTATGTGAGAAATATTTTGCAATTCGCTAAGTTAATTATTTTGGAGTTATCCAGGAAAAATAGCAAAAGTTCACCCGTTAGCGTGAAGATTATCTCATATTACCAAAATAATTTTAGGATTAACAGTGGAATACAACTGTTAGAATCTCACAAATCTTAATTTTGTTATAGTACATGCATCTGTTGCCAAAGTCGCTAATTGCATTCACCACTCTGTTTCCTGTGACCCTGATTAGAGGAAATTGCAGCTGCAACGGACAGAAGTCTAACAGGGTCACGATTTAGAGGCAGCCATTGAGGAAAAGCAATTTCGAGCCACCTCCCCTTTTATTGCAGCTAAGCACGACGTCGAATTGCTCAGCTCCTCGCTATGCATGGCAACGGCACGAGCGTCAGTCACTTTAGACGAAATTAAGAACACTCTTAACTCGTTTATCTCCTGAAAGACGAAGGTGGTCGCAATACGACTGATAAAACACTGCTACCTCCCCTATACACCGACTAATTCACTTTCGTACCGCAAATTAGCTTATCACTCATTATTCTGCATTTCCCTTCAAGCACTTCGCGCTCCAAAATGAACATCGTTAACCCACCTTACTTGCTGTGGAAGCAAATACTGCACAATACGAAAATTCGCTTGGGAAATGAAATATCCGTGTTATTTGTGACGGATTCTGTTGCTAGGAAATTATTTACGGTATACGTAAATAAAGGAAAAAAATCGGTTCCTTACAACATAACGAAGGGAAAAATGGTCATGCAAAATAGCACGGAACTGAATAGTGTTTCGATATTATTAAAACCGCGTAATTTAGAGGACTGGAAGTTTTATTCTGTTGGGATCGTGGACATATTCGGAGAGATTCACAAACGAAGCGAGCGGCCTTCTAAAAACCAGAGGGCTGCAGCACTAACTTACGTTCATACACGTAAAGGTACCATAGTGGCGATAAGCCACGTCATCAGAGGTGCGGGAACTAGTCAAGTTAACGATCTTCCTTTGAAAAATCCGAAAGGAAACGCACCGACCGAGGTGGCGCAGTGGTAACGCAAGCGGTTTCCACTTAGAGGACGACGTTTAAAAACCCCCTCCGGACATCCTAATTTAGATTTTCCCTTATTCCCTTAAGTCATCCCCCATGGGGCTCACGGTTATTTTGTCAGTACGCGCGTGATGAGCACGGGGCCCTGCGGTAATGCAGTCTTTCTTCCTTCTTTCCTCCCTGGACTGCATTTTCTTTCCCATCCATTCCTTTCCTATCGTTACACTTTACCCTCCCCACAGGTGGACTGATGGTCTTAGGGATTCCTCCTGCCCCAGACAAACAAACAACGAACCTTAAACAACTCCAGATTCCTTCCAAAGGGCACTGGCGGTTTCCTTCCCAATCCTGCTCCGTTCCTATTAACAATGATGTTGCCGGCCGCAGTGGCCGAGGGGATTGAGGCGCTCCAGTCACGATCTGCACAGCCACTACGGTCGGGGGTTCGAATCCCCCCTCGGGCATGGATATTTGTGCCGTCCTTAGTTGTAAGTAGTTCATAAGTAGTTGGTAAGTTTAGGGACTGATGACCCCGTAGTTAAGTCCCATAGACTCTACAAACATTTGAACATTTTTGAACAATGATGTTGAAAGGGTCCCGTCGACAATGTGTGCGTTCCGAAACCAAGCTCTACGTTCCTCCTAGTTGAGAATCCGCCCATAATCACTCCCCAGACTACAAGACGATCCATCTGTGAAAAGAACATAGCCCCAATTTTCGACCGTTCAGCTAATACGTGGCCGATTCCGCTCGATACGTTCCCTTCTGCGAAGACGCGTCAGGGATACGCATACAGCAGGTCTCCGACAGTAAAGGCTATTTATCTGAAGACTTCTGTACACTGTTTGCCACGATACAACTCTTGCAGTGTATTTGATGAGGTTAGATTCCAGTTTCTATGCTGTACTACGTCGGTGCCGACGTGGCTTTATGGCCAAATAACGGTCGTCTCTTTCTAATGTCACGTGTGGTCGCCCTTGCTCTGGTCTTCGAGGTAAAGTTTCCGTCTCTATAATGTTGGGTCAAGTGGACCCACCGAAAGCGAAAATAAAACGATCTTAACAATCTAAATGCACTGAATTTCAGCTTCTATCGCCAATCTATCTACGTTGTAAGGTTCACTACGAACCAGGAGTTCGCCGGTTAAAATTTACTGTAAAGATAAAGAAAGTGTATGGTAACTGATAGGATACGCAGAGATATATTCAGAATAACGATGATCGTAAAGTGATTTAAGTTCCTGTTATCTGCCTTTAGATTTGATAGTGTGAATTCTTGGGAAGAAAAAAGAACTAATGTTCGAGCTGCTTTCGTCTTAGAAATACTTGGATATTTCATTCAGATCTGCCAAAAAATCTTTAGTTGAATATTTGGCTGTTGATAAAATGCTTTTCCATTACAGGAAATTATAATTTCCAGGTTTAAGTGAATTTGAAACCGCTACATATGGCATAAAGACTATATGCAAATGTTCAAATGTTTGTAAAGCTTACGGTACTTACGTGCGGGGTAATCAGTCTCCAAACTTACATACTACTTATGAACTAACGTATACTAAAGACGACACAAACATCCCGACGGGAAACGGCCTCGCGCATTGGAGCATAGCGCCTCAGTGCGCTTGGCGGCTCCGCCGCGGCAGAATAGTTGCGTTTGTGACGCTGAAAAACCCTATTCATACGAACCTTTTATCTATACGGGCAAAGAAAACTCTATTAAAAACAAGACAGCTTGCACAAAGTTTGTTTGGAACAAACAGAATTAAAACTGCCGATAACTGGATTTCACTGTCGAGCTGAATCGAGATCGAACATGCTTTGACTTACGTTGGCGCAAAATACAACAACAAAACAGACGTTTAGCCAATAAACAACGGGAAATAGGACCTCCTTTTACTTCGTGAAGGATAAAACATTGGCATCATAAGGCCCAATGCACCATGGCAATTCAGTCAATGAAAACAGTGGGAAAACCGAAATAATTGAACTGTACAATAGAAGAAAAGGCGGTGTTGTTACATTCTATCATAAATGCGGAAAAATGACAGCAAAGAATCAGAAAAATATGCCTGAAATTCATATGTGAACAAGAAGTAGAAAAAAGTATGTTGTATCAAGTGCCTTTCTTAGTTTAGTTAGTGATATGGACAACATCTCGACGCTTCCATGTTTCGTAGCAAGTTTTTTTTCTTATTGATATAATAGATAGTCGCCATTTATGTGGAGGGTAAATTAAGAAAAACCACACAGAACGTGTAGGGTTTTTGAAGCCAAGCCATTATTGTAATCCTATACCATGCCAAAATAAGGCACTAAAAATTCTTGTGAAAAATAACTCACACAAAAATTTTTGCTCAATACAAGATAATGTTGTTGTTTTCTTTAATATCGTTACGTTTCTTCAGTGACCGTATACGAATTCAAATAGTATTGAGACAGTAGAGATACAAATTATTCTACCTTGTATCGGCAACTACTAAGAGTGCCTTTATCAGAAATTACTAAAATTTCGTATAACAAATTACAAAAAGTTTCGAACGAGAAAGAGTTTTTTGTTTTAATAAAATATAAGTACTAGTTCGATACACAGAATGAAATCAGTAATTACATTTCACAAATTAATGTAAGATTTAAGCCATAATTGTTTAATCACGTTTGCTATAAAGTAAAGTATCAAGCTAGCTACTAAGGGCTGCTGACATGCGTGAAGGAGGCAGCTGACTATACCCAAGTATGTTTGCAGTTTGTGTGTAGTCGTTGTTATTTGGGTGTTTTAGGGGGACAAAACTGCTGAGGTCATCAGTCTCCCATTCCATCACTCGGCCTCACAAGAGGAGGCAAAAACGGGGAAAACAGCCAGATTTAAAATAGCAAAGGGGAGGAATATCCCCATGAGTCAGTAAAAGGACAACAAGTCCACTAGAGGCAACATAAAATGAGACAACAACACAAACACCGAACAACGACAAAAATGGAACGAAAAAGCCAATGTTCAAAAACGTTTGTAAAGCTTATGGGACTTAACTGCGGGGTCATCAGTCCCTACACTTACAAACTACTTATGAACTAGCTTATACTAAAGACGGCACAATCATCCATGCCAGAGGGGGGAATGAAACCCCCGACTGGGAACGTCCTCGCGCATCATAGCATAGCGCTCGGCGGCTCCGCCGCGGCAAACCCGATGTCTGTGGTTAACTGAGCATGTAAGTAAAAAGAAGAAACGTTACCACGCGGCAACACATAGATACCTCCAATAAGAGGCAATGAATCAGGAGGAATACTGACATTGTACTGAAACAAAGCTTTAAACAGAGTGGTATAAACCACTGTCCAGAATAATATCTAAAACTGAATCAGCCACTCGGGCGTCATCACGTAAAACATCGGAAAAAAGTGCAGGAAAATTAAAACTCCACCGCAGGGCGTCTAAAATAGGGCAGTCCAACAATATGTGGGCCACCGTCCGGCGGGAGCCACAGCGACACTCGAGTGGGTTCTGCCAAGTATGGCCAATGCGGAGCCGGCACAGGACTACAGAGTCCTGGCGAGAGGCCTGCATTGAGGAGCGCCACACAGCCGCGGTCTCCTTTACAGTTTGTTTCATTATATCGTGAAATAGCTGTTTCTTGCTTTACTCTTGGACACCAGTGTTGATATTGTGGGAATAGGGGGCTAAACTGTGAGGTCATCAGTCCCTTTGTACGAGCGAAGACGTTACAATGTAAGTTATACAACGAGGAAACTATTCCCAACACCTGAAAATGTAACCTAGTAGGTGCAAAGAGTGAGTATAAACGCCGCGCTGATAAAATGAAAAAATAAAAGAAGAAAATAAAAAATACCAGGGCCTAAAGAGTGACTGAAATAAAACGTTAAAGCAAAATACTGTGGATGGCTGTTCACTGGAATAATAAAAGGATGAGACACCCACGCTGAACACACCAAAATCCTCTAGTCCGTATGTAAAAGGTCTAAGAAGGACTTAAAAGTACTGGAGGGGTGCGGACCTCAGAATTAGGGTAAAGCACCCTCCATTAAATGGAATGATAAAAATCAGCTGCGCGACTAACACGTAAAACAGAGTTAGCTATAGAGGCATCGTCACCTAAAACTAAAGCCAGCGCATCAGGTAGATTAAAAGACTGCCACAAGGGGGATAAGTTGGGATATTTCATCAGGATATGAACCACTGCCAACACAGCACCACAATGACACTTGGACGAAGTAGATAGCTATGGGTTAACCATATATGCCCAACACGAAGGCGGCAGAGGACGACGGAATCCGAGTGTGGACCTCAAAGAAGAGTTCCACGCAGCCGTGGGCAGCTCGTTCGTACGAAATATGTTTGGCACACTTGAAGTAGATTATTCGGAGCTCCACGTAACTCCCGGTGTAGTGCCAACTGGAGATCCCTTTCCACGAGACCATTGTCTAGAGGTCGCAAGGTAGCGGCCTGCTTGGCCAACCGATCAATATGTTTATTCCCAGGTATGCCAATGTGGTCCAGGGCCCCAGACAGAGACCACTGAATGACGACACCTACCGATTGAGGAAACAGTGCCTCGAACAGACTGCACCAAAGGGTGTTTGGAGAAACACTGGTCGAGTACTTGCAAACCAAGCAGGACACAAATGACTCACCAGGGCTAGGGGTGCTCTAGAGCTACCAGCTCTGCAGTAAAAACACTCCCACAAAGCAGGTAACACTGTTCAGTGTGATCGCCGTGGCCGTAGGCAAACACAGTTTGGTCATCCACCACAGAATCGTAGCAGTAAACCATTTATTCATCACAGAACGAGTCGATAAGTGCTGTAAACAGGTGACGAAGTCTCGATGGCGGAACTGTGGCCTTGGAGATACATGCCAAATCGATGTATAGCCTGAACTGAGGGAGGGACCAAGGAGGCGTTTGGGAAGGATAGTGCAAGGAGGGAGGGAGGGAAAAGGGCTCGAGGGAGGAAAGGAGGAAGTTAACTCAGGCCGCGATTGGGAGGCCCGACCTGGGACGCTGTCAAATGGAATAAACTGAGTAAGACGGAATAACGAACCTGCGATTTGGGTGACTGGGCGAGCCATGAACGTTGTTGCCTGCGGAATCGCAGAGGAGGGACCTCTGCTTCTATAAGAAGGCTAGTAACCGGACCAAGCTCGTTATATGGAATTCCCAAAATACATAAGGATGATGTTTCACTGAGACCCATTGTTGGTGCTATTCGTTTTCTTACTCACAGGCTCCAAAAGTATCCAACTAAACTGTGGACACCTACAGTCGCAAATGTTTGTTGATAACATAATGCAGATGAGGATAGGCCCGAATGAGGTCATAGTCAACCTCAATGTGTTCTCTCTGTTTAGTAACGTATCAGTGGATGATACTATAAAACTGTTAGCTAAACGTTCCTCACCTGAAATATTGAAATTATTTCGTCATGCATTAAGTACAACCGATTTCTTGTATGGTGGAAAGTATTATGAGATGACTTATGGGACGCCCATGGCTTCGCCATTTGCACCAGCCATTGCTATCTGCTTCATGGAAGATTTTGAAGAACGAGCATTGCACATTGCCTCCCCACCCCCACCCTCTCCCCTGCGTCCATCCAGCTTTTTTTCTTTCATATGTTGACGATACTTTTCTAATCTGGCAGTGAGACGCTACAGTAGTTCGTTGATCATTTGAATGGTATACATCACAACATGAAATTTACAGTGAAGATGGGAAAGGACGACAGATTACCTTTCTTAGGTGTGTGATGGAGAGGAAATCTGACGGACACCTCAGCCATCCCGTGCATAGAAAACCAATGCGTAGAGACCTGTACCTCAACGGTCATAACTTTCCCCATCCTGCTCAGAATAGGTCTATGCTGAACACCTTAGAACCTAGAACAAGAACTATTTTAGCAAGGATCACCTTGGCTCAGAGTTCAACAATCTGAAAACGGTATTCAGAAAGAACGGGTACGCTATATAAACACTTTAATGTATAGTGCTGCGGACGTGGTGGGCGCTACATCCGTCCGCGCCGGTACTGTGTTGTCACCAGTGACGTCATCCCGCCAATCAGAAGCCATCTTCTGCTTATAAATGACGGAGCCTCGCAGTTGACGATCCCCCCTGACGACGATGATGGTGGGTATCACCGAAAACCTGGGTTTTATCCTAATTTAACGCGGCAAGTAAACCGAGAAATTTTTATGCACAAAACTGTATAACTGAAGAATTAATAACATGTGTTGGGGGTCGAAACGTTTAATCATAGACTCTTCGTGAATTTTAATTATCTGATTGTGCTCACTCCTGATGTATTTTTTTCTAAATGGTAAATTGAAATCACAGTGTTGGTTTCGTTACATTGTGGTGCCGAAACTTAAGCAGAAATCACGACATCCTGATTGATTTCTAGGACTGACGGCTTCCTTCAAAATGCAGGAAACGAGATACGGCGTCGAACTGCATCATAAGGTAAATTCATTTCTGCCTAGTATGTTTTCGCTAACAGCTTGCTTCAGAAGAACGTTATTCCCAAAGCAATGATTCATTAACTTTGCCTTGTAGTGTGAGAAATCTTTTGCGCTGCATAGACATTCTAATAGAAAAAGTTCCACTGACCTTACATTTACGCTTACGCTGTCTGACGGTACTCAAGCAATTGACAGCGCTTTCTTAATAAAGCCAGATGATTTAGAAAAACATATGGCACACTTCAGAAGGAAGCGAATTAGGCTAACGTCTAGCGCTTTACGACTTCGTACGATTGTTGATGAATTTGTTACAGAAAACCTGCTGGACGATTTTGAACGAAGCTCGTTTCCTTACATTGTGTTATTCAGAATTTTCTGTGCGGCGCGGAATGTGATGCAGACGTACCGAGCTCTGCCAAATATATAGGGAAAATTAAACGCGCTATTCAAAAGACTGCAAAGAAATTAATTATAAGCTTTCAGCCTAAACGTCTCAGATGTATACCAAGTCACCTACAGTATCCACACATCGCACTGTACACACTGTCAAGCCACCAGCTATTAAATTGAACCATTTTGTTGATACGTTAAAATATGGCCTCACTTCTGGATAAAAATCGAACAATAACAAAGGCCCACTGCTTTCTACAGTTAACAAACATATTTTTCTTCGAGAGTATCTGTCGAGCGAGCCGTTATTGTTAGCACAGGGAATAATCACTAGAACAGCTAACAAGCACGATGACACAAAAAAGTTTTAACGAATCCGTACGGAGGTAACAACCGTTTTAACAGGCGCACCTCCATTATTTGGCTACGCTAAGGCCGTTAGAGTCAGAGACCCCTGAAACCCTGAACTTTGCATTCCTGGAAGGTTACCGCCATATTCAAGGACTGCGCGCCCTAGGTGAAGTAGTTGTAGCATGCGGTTCTCACTACGAACATATTGCATTTCCTGCTGAATTGAGTCAGAAACACGCTATTCATGCTATAAGAATAGAAGTGTCGAAAAGAATAGTACTAATATTACAAAATATTTTACAGGAAGATGTTCAAGGTGCTCTAATTACACAGAAGATTCGTGCCAAAAAACCGTCGTCGTCTAATTCATGGCCACTCCAGCGACATTTCATGTTACTTCGGGACAAGCTAAAAATTCTTGAAAAACTAAACTAGAAACACAGTGACTTTGTGTATGTTGCGGAGCTTGCAGTCATTAGGCCCATGACTGTAGTACAGTGACTGACTGACAAGGTATCCATAAGACAAAGCAAGATAATATTTTTTTAAATTGACTAAACCGGAGTCGTAATGCTAAAATCTGCAATGAAAAGGCAAACTTCGCGTTCTTGATGCCAGAAAAGTCATCAAAAATCACATGTAGCAAGACTACCATTTCTAATTCATCGTCTGAGCAACTCACTAGTTCTTCTCTGAAGAAAATCGACTTGAACTGTCTGAAGATAGGAAAATCTTCTGAATTTTAGTTTTGGTTATCGGATCAACAGCTGTGAATGGAGCTGTTGGCTGTATTCTACATAGTGGTTATTGGTCTAGTTTCATTTCCTCATTAATGAGCTGTGTTTAAAAATGTATAGATCATGACCTATCTGAAAGGTCAAAAGTAACGTAAACACGTCTAAAGTGGATATGGAAAAATTACAGTTAGCCTGTGAATGCATTTGAAAGCAAAACTAGCCGCGGTGGAGTAGCCGAGCGGTCTAAAGCGTCTCGCTGCGGAGCGCGCGGTTGCTCGCCGTGGAGGTTCGATTCCTCCCTGGGGCATGTGTGTGTGTGTGTGTGTGTGTGTGTGTGTGTGTGTGTGTTGTCCGTAGGTTAGTTTACCTAGGTTTAAGTACTTTGTAAGCTACGGACTGATGACCACGCAGTCTGGTCCGATAGATTTACAAACATTTGAACATTTTGAACGCAAATATATAACTTATACAGTTACTGACCTCCCAAGTATTCTATTCGATATAAGACAACTAGTATGTACCGTAATACGTCATTCAGCAGTCGCAAAGTGCGATAAAGACGATCTTCCTATTGAGATCCTCAGCGGAGCAGATTATTGTTACAGTCCCCTTAGATTCGACTTTAAATTATCCATCCTCGTGTTGCATTCCACAGTAGGTTGGATTCTTAGTGAAACCAAGTGAAGCACCACGGTAAACGTTGTGAAACAGCGACATCGGAATACGATATTCAACGATTCTCGAATTTAGAAAGAATCTATAACACCGACCTACAGAAAAAAAATTCGATTTCGAAGTATTCGGCTGTAATCCTGCTGCATAGAAGATAAGTGGTGGGTTGTTTCATTACCTAGAAAATCCAACATGTTTGAGCCTAATAATCTTCGGCAAGCAGAATGTACATTTTCCAGGAGAAAAAAATTACGATGGACAGCAACGTGTATTATATTTAGGAGGCACAAACGATACGCCACAGAAAAAAGAGAAACGCGCAAGTTAACCTTACTCACAAAATACTTTATCTACCATACCATACAGTCAAAAATGAAATGTTTAGAACCACGTAATGATGGCCGAGCGGTTCTAAGCGGCATGTCAGGGATCGCGAGGCAGCTGCGCCGGAGGTTTGAGCTCTCCCTTGGGCATGGGTGTGTTGGTTATCCTTAAGCTAGTTTAAGTGATTCGTAAGCCTTGTGACTGATGACCACAGTAGTCTGGTCCCATAGATTTAAAAACAATTTGAAAAGCTTTGTCTCATAAAATGGAGAACTGTATTCGATAGTTCGTCATATGAGAAAACTCCACATCCTCACAATGACACTTTAGAAATTAGTCCTAATACACTTCCTGAGAGTCACTCAGTAAAGATGAGATTTCTCATAATCCGGTACCTTTAATTGCCGACATCGTATGAGAATTTGTATTTTTATTTCTTCATAGGAAGGATAAATACGCCAAGATGGTTTAAGTAATCTTAGATCAACAAGCAAATTATATTGCAAAGGACGAAAGGTTTACATATCTCCTCACTCTGCTACCTTTCGGACATACCTACAGCCCGTTTCTTCTTGCAGCCACAATGAAAAACCACCTTACAATGCGTAAAGCGAAGTTTTCTAGGGCACCTTCACTTGTCAAGATAACCTGTATATAAATGATTTTTTAGTATGTGCTGGAGATGACAGTTCCGTTACTACGTTGTATGTCGACCATTCATCACTTATGGCACTCATCAGTGCGTGCCGCGGCAGAATGACCGAGTGCTCTAAGGCTCTATGGCGCCAAGGCGCCTTGCTGCGGAGCGTGCGGTTCCTCCCCGACGGAGGTTCGAGTCCTCCCTCGGGCGCACACACACACACACACACACACACACACACACACACACACACACATATATATATATATATATATATATATATATATATATATATATATATATGTGTGTGTGTGTGTGTGTGTGTGTGTGTGTGTAGGTTAGTTACGTTAGTGTAAGTAGTTTGTAAGCCTAGGGACTGATAACCAGAGTTGTTAAGTCTGATAGATTTACATAGATTTGGATTTTTTTAGCAATCATCAGCCTATCCATCACAAGGTGGGCCACTTAGTGGCTGAAATGTTGACTAGGCTGAGCGCCTGCCACATCGCCTACCCCCATGACAGCGTCTCAAGGCGGGCCGCGGACAACGTAGGGGCAAGCGGAACTGGTGTTCTCCGAACATTCTTAAATAGGCTTCTACCATACGGCATCGCCTGGGCCACTAGGGGCCGCGACATATAGGGACAAGTTGTGCTTCCGCAGTACACGTGATAAGGAAACAGAAGCACATGATATCGTAGCACGTCGGCTTGAATAGGACCATGCCGAAGCCAGACAACCGTTGACCGCCAAACCCGGTAATGGGGAACCCTGCAGCAGCGGACCGTCGCGTGCCCTCCGCCGTCGCGCCGCTTGCTGTTCCGATGCAGTTTTCACGTCGAACATTTCTTCGTGCGATCTATCGTTTCCGCGATATTTAGTTTTCTCAAGGTGGCGCTGCTACTGTATAGTAGATTGATGGCCATAATGTTCTCGCATGGTTATTTTGTACAGGTTGTTACAGGAGATACAATAAATATCTTAGGAGTTCGTAGTACAGGTGAATTCTAATAAAATGTCATATAACATGTGTCCAAATGGCCCACCTCAGATTATTGGCGCGCGGGAGTAGTCGAGACCTCCCGCGTCGGAGGTACGAATCCTCCCTCGGGCATGGATGTGCGTGTTGTTCTTCGGTTAGTTTAACATACTTTAAATAGTTTGTAAGTCTAGGGACTGATGACCAAAGTAGTCTGTTCCTATAGAATTACAAACATTTGAACATTTTTGAACTTCAGATTATAGACACTAAAAGCATGTCGTTTTCCTATTCCCATTTGACAGCTCGAAATTTAATTGCAAAGCACGCCTTAACCGTTCACCTAAGACTATGGATAAATAAATGAATTTTTAGAGGCGAAAATTCTCGACGTATTTACTATCTTCTGTTTATTCCTGCATCTCGCACTGTTTCAAAGATAAATTCAAAATTAACGGTAATGCGGAACTGTGTGTGTGTGTGTGTGTGTGTGTGTGTGTGTGTAACATGTTGTCATGTTGTACACAGTTGTAATTTGTATGTGTGCTGGCTAACGTTCCATCCGCCAAATGAAAGGCCAATTTGCTCACATCGGTTGTCTGCAATTCCTACAGGTAGTTAACCGCCTTCACCAGACCAGATGTATTGCTTATACTTTGTAACAGCTACCTAAGTATGTTTTTTTTTCTTCGGGAAACCTAAACCATGTAGTCTAAACCTAAACCATGTAGTTTGAAAATGACAACTTGTTGTCGAGACTAGTCACGTAATAAAGTATGTAGTAAAATATGCGATATAGGCGTTTTTCTATGTGAAGTCTATATAACATTTACAGATCGTTTCCCCTACTCTACTATGTCGAATGTTGATAAAAAGAGATATTCGTTGCTCTAAATGATACGAATATTGTAACAATAAGACGCCAGAATGAAGAGGGGTCCTCTTATAAAAATTTAATACCAGGTAGAAAATACAGATATCCAATATAAAACGTTTCCCATAATAAATATAAGTAAACTAACTACAAATTAAACTGTTTCGAAAGGTGAAAGAATAATTTGACTACCGAAAAATTTAAAATAAATACCGCACCGGCACATTACATTTTATAATGTTTTTAACCTCTTTTTTGCGAAACATTTGCAAAATCATGAAAGTATAGGAAAACGTAAGGTGAACCGAAAAAGACACCAGCGCGATTTTTTATTTATTTATTTCCTTATTATTACTTTAATGGCGTACAAAGATACAGCTGTTGGAATGTAACCCAAAGAGAGCTTAAAAGAAAGAAAAATGGTGGCTTTTCACTTACTCTTTCTTTGATTCTTGGTAGAATGTCATCATATTAAGTTAACCGATTTTCGGATTGCAAGGCCGTCTTAATACTTCAAAGTGCGTCATATTTGGATAAGTTGCAATCGGTGGTTGCATGTCCTTTATTATGTTCGGCACAGCTCGGTCTCCACATTTAGATCTATGGTAACAAAGGTACACGCCTTTGTCGTTGTCTTTAAACGACGCATGACGACCATTAAGAAACTGAGTGCGAGAAATGCTGTATGCATACAGCATAAGGTTCTGCCCGAATCTAATTAAAAGATATACAACGCTGTCAGGAAACTCTTTGCTGTTCCCATTCTGATGAGAAGAGCATTGAATTAAGAATGCTGTTCAGGTCCACCGGTGTCCTCTAACAATGTTACGCCCCCAGGGACTTACCGTTCTTTCGTGAGTACGTGCGTAGCGAGCACAGGGCCCCGAGCTAAAGTCTTTCTTCCTTCTTTCCTCCCTTGACTGCATTACCTTTCCCTTTCCGTCCCCACCGGGAGACCGATAATCTTAGTAGTTTGGTCCCCCTATCCCAAACAATCAACCAACAATGCTACATGCTGCTTTCTTTATCCTACAACAGTCAATACTCACCCTGCGGAAGCTACCTCTGTTGCATCAGTGAGACACATAGAACACTATTATGTACATTTCTTCTTATTTCTGGACAACAAACCTTCGTCTGTGACAGTTTTCAAGTATCATTTAAACGTGTCACGTTTACTATTAAATGATTATAAAAATATCTTGTGGTTTCTTGATTTATTTACGAAGCACAGAGAAGTTGTCAAGCTAACGACCGTGCTGCAGTGGATACAACGATTCCCGTTAGATAACGGAAGCTAAAGATTTCAGGCTTGGCTAGCACTTCATGGGTAACCGTCCGAGGTTGCCGACAGCTTTTAGCAAACAGAATGCACGCAGCACTGAAGAAGCCAATAGACGAGGTACTAGATTGAGAAGCAGCAGCTGCGATTTCGAAAACTGAAAACGGTGGGGTGTTGACAACGTCCCTCTCCATACAGCATTCGATGACGCCTTCGGGTGGAGGATGAGACGGCGGTCGGTCGGTACCCGATGTTGCACTGAGTTTAGTTTAGAGAAGTTGTCAAATGGGCTTCAAGTCGTGGACTCTGTATACATATTTTACAGCATTCAGATTTTAAGAAAAAACCTACGTATACGAAAATTTAAAGCCTCTATAGCGGTAAAAATAAATTATTTTCGCATATTAAAAAAATGGCACAGGTTTTCTCACTTGCCGTGGACTTCTTAATGCTACAGCTGGCGTCATATAAGAAGGCGCTGCCGCGAATAGAAGCGGAGCGATAGGGGAAGCGTGGAACGGAGGAGCTACGGCCGAGCGCCAACAGTTGCGCCTGCGGGAGAAACATTGCGTAACCCGCGGCCAGCCATGCGCCTACAGAATGAACATTATTGGCTGTAATTGCGGTAATGGAGGGGGATGTGCAGAACGGCTGAAAACTGGGCCGCCTTCGTAGGTGACGCCGACTATAGCGTTATTCTGCGACAGTGTTCAAATGTTTGTAAATCTATCGGACCAAACTGCGTGGTCATCAGTCCGTAGCTTACAAACTACTTAAACTAAGGTAAACTAACCTAAGGACACCACACACACACACACACACACACACACACACACACAAACACACACACAGACACAAACACACACATGCCCCAAGGAAGACTCGAACCTCTGACGGCGAGGAACCGCGCGCTCCGCAGCGAGGCAACTTAGACCGCTCGGCTACTTCACCGCGGCAGACACAGTGTTCATGCAGAATTGCAGAATTGGCATCTGGTAGATAATGATTGTCTAACACGCACCGAACATTCAAATGTTTCACGAAGAATAGCTGTTGGGTCAGCAAGACGGACAAACAGTTTTTCGGGAGTTTCTGTGGAGTCTTGTACATTAAAACCTTGATCTCACCACACATAATGTCAGCAAAATCGCTGAAATAATATTCAGCACGTGCCAGTTTGAAGACCGTCTCTGAACTTTAATAGCGTCAAAACCGTCACAGCCGCGGCGGATTAGGATGCGCGCTGGGGCGCCGTGCTGCGGTGCGCGCCGCCTCTCGCCGTCGGGGGTTAGAGTTCCCGCTCGGGCATGGGTGTCTCTCTTGACCTTAGGTTAGTTTAACTTAGTTTTAGTAGTCTGTAAGCTACGGACTAATAACCCAGCAGTTGAGTCCGATAGATTTACAAACATTTGAACAAAACCGTCAGAGACCTCAAGAAGGGAAAAGTTGCCCTTGCAAAATGATTGGCACATACAAACAAGTTTCTCTTTCTTTGTCGAAACACATTTAAATTTTGTATGCGTAGTTATAAAGACCTATACATCGAAAGAGAAACATACGATAGGCACACATATTATCAATTTTATTTGTTGTTCAGCATTAATTTGCAAGGATAGGGTTATAAGTTCTACTAATAGTCGAACCCGAAAATTTGGTTGTTGCGGTGTTTACGAAACAACAATGGAATGTTTCTGGTTGACAATATGTCACCAGTTTGAAGAATATTCTGAACATCCTAGTGAGTGATTTGAGCACCTACATCGCCCGACATGAATCCTACCTTGCACTTATGGAACATAGTAGGGAGTCCAGGTTGTACAGAAAATTCCTGGCCGGCAGCTCTTTCGCAATTATGAACGGCTATGGAGGGAGATCGCCACTATATTGCTGCAGGCGACTTCCAACCACTTGTTGAATCCATGCACCGTCGAACTGCTGTACTTTGCCGGCCTAAAGCAGAGAGATCGACTCAGTATATATTGCCAGACAAGCCATCTTTGACTTCGCTACGTAATAGCAAATTGAAATGTGTCTATACCCAAAACTCCGGCGATACATTATTGTTAATGTCTTATTTAATAAACTGCTAAACGTTAACGTACATTTTCAATTATGATATCGTATTTAAGAAAAAAAACTTACGTCCAAAGAATATGACGGCTATGAAAACTGCTTTTTTTGCGCCGTAACTCTCACGGTGTATGTAGAACAGTTAAATTTGCTAGAGACCATTAGCAGGACATTATGAAATGGGTTCCTTTTCATCTTGAGAGCACCGCTGAAACTTATAAAATATCGCGGTATTCCATATTGCTCGACTAATCAATGATTTCGGTAGTTTATTTACGCAATGCAGTTGTGACAAAAAGTCAAAAACTATGATGGTATTATTGAGGACCGTTTTAGCCCACTTTAGATTACTATGTAACAAGACCTTTACGACGGGTTTTTACAGCACGAAATTTAATTGTAAATAACGCCTGTACCTGTAATCTGAGGCGAAAATTGAATAAACGGATTTGTATATAAGAAAATTCTCTAAAACTTTGTCTCGACGTTCTTTTTCACTTGTTGCATATTAAAACTAGAAATTTTTTCAAAGTAACGACGTTCTGACATTATGTGTTTATTAAGTCGTTTACCCACATTTTAGGTCGCACCGCTCAATCGATAGGCAACAAATCTCACTGACGTATTAATTTTGTTGCCCGCCAGAGACCATAACCTCTTTCTGCCGACATAACCGGACGCCGCTAGAGGGCGACACTATACCCTATCTCGGCTATTATAGTTCTGAAAGAAAAAAATTCAATTAAATGTTGTTTACAATTTAACGTCCTGTAACTTTATTTCGAAAACTTTTTCCATAATTTGACACAACGTTGGTACACATGTCTACACATATAATTCATCATATGGCTGAACCATCATATTCTTTTGCTGTAAGTCATTTGACTGACGTTCGAAGAAAGGTTTGAGACTGACATTTCATCTAAGGATGAAGCTACCGCAGGAGAATACCTTTTTTTGTAAAGAAATTTAATATATATATATATATATATCGCATGAATCGTAATTCACAATTATGATGCAAGATTATTTGGTTTGGTTTCGCTATTTCTGAATGTGCGAGCCTAATATACGAATATTCGCCATAATTGAATTTCTTTAAAGAGGTCTACCAAAAATGCCGAAAAGTAAAGGAAATTACAAATAAAAAGAAACGTTTTCACGTCTCTATCACTCCACTTTTGCAAATATTTCGCTCAAAACTTAATAAATACATAAATAATGCAAAATTAAATACCTAACATTTTACATATTTTATTTTGTATTATTTTATTAAATTTTATATGTTGTATGAATTTTATTTTTTGGTAATTATTTTGTCCGAGATATTAGTAAAAAACCATAAAACTGCAGGAAAAGCTAAAGTGAACCGTAGAACACACCACTGCGATTTTTAATATGGTAGTAATGCAATGATCATTAAGGGTGGCTGTGGTTTCTATAAATGACTTGAACTAACGTTCGCGGTGCTCCTTCAACACGGCTTTGACTGCGTGCACGCTGCAGCTCATGGGGATAGTGATCCTCCTACACTGACAATTGATAATTTTTTAATTTAAGCATAGACCATGGCTGTAATGTAGTATAATGAAAACCACCTATTTCGGATATATGGCTGTACAATGTCTTTCAAATATTACACATCCTGATTTGATCAGCATATCGCAGCAAATATTTTCTATATACGTCCAGTGCCAGCTGCTGCCAGTCTCACATCGTTCAGAGCGTTAAGTATCATCATTTAATTTGTGTGAAATTTCATTGCCAGTCAATTTCTTCAGTTTCATTAGATCTTCCGTTTTTAAGATGTTTATTCTCGCGTACTTAGCAGATTTCGTTTGTGCGGCAAGCTACGTAATTTATCTATCAATATGTCACTTCTTTATTTGGTGTGTTTCACTTTTAGAAACCTTTTATACTCGCGTATTTGATAATAGTGTGCTCCATAGATTTCCTTTTTTATTTTGGAAACAACCAGAGACTGTTTCGTTGTTTTTGACAGTACAGTTGCCAAAGATCACAGTTCAGTCAGCTGCCAGCCGCCTCTATTAAAGTACTAGACTTGTTAAAAGTTGATTACCTAGTTTCATACTCTCCACAGTTAATTGTGTCGATAGGATGGATAGGATGTGTGCCACCTGTGCGAGACCGCAGGAAGAGTTGGCAGCAGTTCACGAACAGCTGAGTGCGCTGCTGGCTACGGTCAGCCGTCTTCTGGTTGCTGTCTCGGGGTGCAGCGGTGGTGGGGAGTCTGGTGCGTCAAGTGCGACACCTCAGGTGTCTCATGCTTCGCCCTCTGTTGTTGTTGTTGTTGGTTTTTGGAAGGGACTAAACAGCGACGGTTATCAGTCCCTTGTTCCAGTCTTAGAGATAAAACATTTTGTTAAGCGTTCCGAAGTAAATGCGTTAACAAGTCAAAGTTTAAAACTCACAGGCAAATATAAAGAAAGGATACAAGTAAAAACGAAGAAGGGATAAAAGAGCTGAAAGAGTACAAGAGTGTGTTTGCTGGGTGATCACAGAAATATAAAGAACACAACCAGCCACTCTGGGACACTTTAAAACCACCTACCAAAAAGACTGAGGCAGGTGGAGGACAGAGCAATGACAGACACACACAAACTTTAAATGGATTTGTAAAATCCACACTCACGTATAAAATTTAAAACAGAGTCAACCATGGAGGCATTGTCAGCTAAAGCAAGTTGCAAAGCGTCACGGATATTAAAATTTCGTCGCTTTGCGGCTAAATTGCGGCATTGAAGTAAGATGTGGGCGACTGTCAAAGGCACACCACATCGACTCTGAGGAGGGTCCTCGCGACGCAGAAGGTGACCATGCGTGATCCAAGTATGGCCTATATGGAGCCGACAAAGAACAACCGACTCCCTGCGAGAAACCCTCATGGCGGTCTTCCATGCAGCTGTGGATGGCTTGACAACACGGAGCTTATTAGGTTCAGTCGAGTCTGACGTAAGTGTGGCACTCAAGTCAACCATGCATCGAAAACCATGCCCAGAAAGCGATGTGTTTCCTCGACCTGAAGGAGTTCACCACCCTGGTAGAGCTCTGGGTCAGCGTGAACAACCCAACGGCGGCAGGAGTGTATCACGCGGGTTTTCTGCGCGGAGATCTGAAATCCATTAGTAGTGAGCTTCTTGATACAATAGCGTTATTTTAATAACTAGGAGTAACATTGCATAGCTATATGAAATGGAACGAACCTGTAAGGACTCTTGTGAGCAAGACGAACAGCCGACTTCCGTTTAATGGGAAAATTTTTGGGAAGATGTACTTCATCTGTAAAGGAGACTGCGTATGAAACGCTTGTACGACCACGTCTCGACTATTGCTGAAGTGTTTTGGACTCGCAGTAGATCAGTGTAAAGTAAGACAAGGAAGCAATTCAGGGGCGAGCAGCTAGGTTCGTTACTGGTAGGTTCCACCAATGCGCGAGTGTCACGAAAATGCTTCGGGAACTCAAATGGGTATGTTTTTGTTGGTTTGGTGGTTTAGGGGGACACAACTGCGAAGGTTCAAATGGGTATCCCTGAAGGAAAGAGGTCCTTTTCGAGAAATTCTGTTGAGGAAATTTAGATGGCCGGAATTTCAAGCTGAGTCTAGAACGATCATCTTGCCGCCTACTTACATTTCGCGTAAAGATCACGAAGACAAGATAAGAGAAATGAGGCCTTGTACAAAGGCATATAGACATTTTCCATCGTTCTATTTGGGAGTGGAATAGGAAAGGAAATGCCAAGTAGTGGTACAGTGTACCCTCTGCAACGTTCCTTGCGGTAGATTGCGTAGTATATATGCCGATGTAGATGATGCTGACAGTAGCGAATTAAGTGCAGTGATGTCTAAGAGTATACTACAAACGTGAATAGAAACAAAAATTGAAAATCTTGACAAACATGATACACCAACTCAATCTACATATGAGAAAGGACAGTGAGGAGGTATATTAAGTAAAGCATCCATCACGTCGTATAGTGGACGGAATTTACAATATAAAATGGTCACGGACGTCTGGCCGTAAGGGGCCTGGACGTGCGAAATTCACCGCTTCATTACCGACGATTTACTGCTCACTTCGACGGAAGTGTTGTGGGTTCAATATGATACCTTCGTTAATGCCGTTTTCTTGCAGCTGCGTTCCGACGATCAATGTGACGGGCTCGTGTCCTGGAACGATGGCAAGCGTCAATTTCGTTACCTCAGTGGACAGGTTAGTACAGTGGAGATCACGTACGCTAGCTTTGGTTTTCGTATCGTTCGAGTTTTTAATCTGCCAATAGTAATTAGTGACGATACGATTCAACGGTATTTAACTCCGTACGGTTTCGCAAGTGATTAAAGAACGATGGTCGAGTCATTGCCCGTTGCCAGTGTATAACTGCGTTCGTACTGTCAAAATGGTTGTTTGCCGACATGTTCCATCCTTTATTATGGTAAACGGGCACCGAGGGTTCGTGACGCCGGGCGTGCCAGTTTGTGCCGGAACCTGCTTCCGACGCAAAGCCCGCGCCGGCACCGGACACCTCCAGAGTCAGGAAGTGCACCCTCCACCTCCACCTCCACGGCCCCTTCTGATGCGATGCCGGCGCATGCGGGTGTTGTGTCGCTGCAGGCTCGTGCTTCAATCGACCTGCCGCCGCCGAAGCCGCGGAGGACGTCGTCGCGGCCCCGCAGTCCCAACTCCAGACGCCGCAGCTGGTCCCGCGAGACCGCAGCTGGTCGCCGGCCGCCGCCAGCACGTGTCGCGTAGAGCCCGGGCGCCGATCCTCGCAACCGAGACACGGAGCGACGCCGTTCCCCCCCCCCCCCCACCCCGCCCGCCCCCGGCAGCCGGCGCGAGTCCTCCGGGGACCTTCTGCACGAGTCCTACGAAAATCTTCTGCGCGAGTGCTCCGAAGACCTTCGGCGCCTCGAAACGGACAAACGTGGGGTCGCGGTTCGACGGCTCGAGAATGTGCTGTCGGAGACGTTAGACACGACAGACGTCGACCTGGCCGTGGAGAAAGAACATCTTCCGGCTACGTTCGGGAAACGGAAGGCAGATGACGACGACGTTCGCCGCCGTCGAGCTCGTCATTCCGTCGGCATTTCTGTGAGCGACGTCGAGATGTCGGCCACGGACTCTACTGACACGGAGGCTTTGGTACCGCCGCCCCCGCCCCTCCTTCCCGGTGAGCGCGTGGATTGGTCCGCGCTTCCTCCGGAGTATGACGGTGGCACGTGAAGAGGTTCTTAGTTTGAAGTGTGACCGCCCCGTTTTGTCGTTTTACACGTTTTTTTAGAGCTTTAGGCGGTTTTCCCTGTTCTGCAAGGTTTTTTTAACTTTTTTAATCCATTTTCTCGTGTGTGTCTTACGCATGTGCCTTGGTGTGGTTACATTGATTTTATTGTTTACTTTTCCTCCAGATCTTGAAGTGCTTGCACTGTTACTTTTCGTAGTATTTGCGGTCGGTCACAATTCATGATAGTGGCGTGCCGTTTTTGTGACATTTTTCTATATTGCGTCTCAACTGCACCTACTTATGGCATATGACCTCGATATGGACTTTGTTTCGGTCTAACCTGCGTTGTCTTTCCCAGTTACGTTCGGATATGGACTGGATCGCGTGCAATTGTACCTGGTTTCCTTATTGTGGGCGTTGGATTTTTTTATGACGACTTGGCTACTGTTTCCCGGTTACGCATGGTTCTTCTTTGACTCTGTGTTATGACGTACACTTGTCCGTTCGTTTAAGAATATTAATTTCCATTTCTTCCAGAGGTTTGCTTTATGTTTGTATATTTTTGCGAGGCGTGAACTTTTGGTTTTTTGTTTCCTATAGCATATATTCTCTGTGTGGCCTCTCGTCCTGACTGGTTTCTGTTTTTTTTTTTTTTTTGTTAGTTCTTATATTACTTTCCCGGCGGTGGTGAACTTTTTGGCCGACACTTTACCTTTAGGGGGTGGTGTTATGTTGTAGGAGTTTCTCCCTTTTCTGTTTTCACATTATTTTTCTTCGTAGGTTTTTTCCACTTTTTCCATGGAGGACTAATTATTTCGTTTCGCACATTGAATAATAACGACGAATTTTTTGCTTCCATTTCTTTTGTCCACATTCTCGCCAATAGGCTGTCAATATCCCATGAGGGATGATATATTTCCGCAACGTGGGACACTTTACTAAAAAAGATTCATATTAATAAATAAATAAATGGCTAAATATAAACTCACCATTTCCCTTCCCGTTTCCTGGGTGGATTTTTTATTTTGTTTAGCCAAAAAGTGGCGGTGGCATTAATATTCTTTTTATAGGCAAGGTAATTTACATTGGGAAAAAAAGTGGCCAAGTGGTTAAGACGACAGCTGGCCCGAAGCGGGAGACCCTAGTTCGATTCCTGGTCCGGCTCACATTTTTCACTTTTCGCCATTGATTTATATCAATGCCCCAATGCGGCCACTGTCAATCCTTTCTTTCCTATCCTCCTTCCTTCCCTTCCTTTACCGATCATTTGCAGATGTTTTTATAATACACGTTAGCATTCTGGAACCATTTTCTGGGGCATCATGAGTCTAATAACATTTAGACTGTGGAAGGTTGCTGTCAACATTCACCGCGGTGGAGTAGCCGAGCGGTCTAAAGAGTCTCGCTGCGGAGCGCGCGGTTGCTCGCCGTCGGAGGTTCGAGCCCTCCCTGGAGCATGGGTGTGTGTGTTGTCCTTATGTTAGTTTACCTTAGGTTAAGTAGTTTGTAAGCTACGGACTGATGTTGGTCCGATAGATTTACAATCATATGAACATTTGTCAAATTTCGTAGGAACACATTATACCTCTTGTTTTGTTGTTTGGATTTCATCTGACGAAACAGAAACACCCTTATTGAAATGAAATGTTTGTATAGCTTATGGGACTTAACTACGTGGTCATCAGTCCCTAAACTTACAGACCAATTATGAACTAGCTAATACTAAGGACGACACAAATATCAATGCCCGAGGGGGTTTTCGAACCCCCGACCGTAGTGGCCGTGCAGACTGTGACTGATACGCCGCAGAACGCTCGGCCACCGCGGCCGCCACATCCTCATTACACTTCCTTAATGTTTTGTCCCGAAAATTGTTAAAATTATATACAGAAGACAAAATAGATCCTTTCGTCAATACATTAGGAATACCTTGATGTCTCCATTAGAGATTTATGAGACGTGGTCATACCGATGCACTTGAAATAAACACTAGAGTCTTGACCACTAATTTAAATTTATTCAGGACTTACGCGTTTCGACGTTCCGTCATTATCGTTGTTGTTGTTGTGTTTTGGAAGGGACTAAGCCGGCCGCGGTGGCCGAGGGGACTGAGTCGCTTCAGTCACGGTCTGCACGGCCACTACGGTCGGGGGTTCGAATCCTCCCTCGGGCATGGATATTTGTGCCGTCCTTAGTTGTAGGTAGTTCATAGGTAGTTTGTAGTTTAGGGACTGATGACCCCGTAGTTCAGTCCGTTATGCTTAACAAACGTTCGAACGTTTGAAGTGACTAAACAGCGACGGTTATCAATCCCTTGTTCCAGTCAAAGAGATAAAACATTTTGTTAAGCGATCCGAAGTAAATGCTTTAACAAGTCAAAGTTTAAAACTTACTTACTAATATAAAAAAAGGGTACGATTGAAAACGAAGAAGGGTTACAACAGCTGAGACAGTACAAGAGTGGTTTTGCTGGGTGGTCACAGGGATATAAGCAACACATCCAGCCACTCTGCGACACGTTAAAACCACCTACCTAACAGACTTAAGCAGGTGGAGGACAGAGCAATGACCAACACAAACTTTAAATGGACTTGAAAAGTCCACACTCACGCATAAAATTTAAAACAGAGTCAACCGTGGAGGTATTGTCAGCTAATGCTAGCTGCAAAGTGTCAGGATGATTAAAATATCGTCGTGTTGCGGCTAAATTGTGGCATTCAAGTAAGATGTGGGCGACTGTCCAAGGCGCACCACATCGACACTGAGGAGGGTCCTCGCGACACATGAGGTGACCATACGTAAGACAAGTATGGCCTATACGGAGTCGGCAAAGGACAACCGACTCCCTGCGAGAAGCCCTCAGGGACGTCTTCCATGCAGCGGTAGACAGCTTAACAGCACGGAGCTTATTTGGTTCAGTGGAATCTGCCCATTCAGAATTCCAAACCCTTAAGACCTTGCGGGTCAACTGGGTTTGGAGGTCGGAAACTGGGAGGCCAATATCCAGGGACCGTGAAGTGGTGGCTTGCTTGGCCAGCTGATCAACACGTTCATTGCCCGGTATACCTATGTGCCCTGGCCTCCAGACAAAAACGAAAGAACGGCCTGACTCGCCAAGGGCGAAGACAGCATCTTGAATGGCTCGCACCACTGTGTTTTTCGGTAGAAACTGGTCGAGGGCCTTAAGCCACTCAGGGAGTCGCTGCAGCTGACGAACGACGCCCTGGGGCGAGCTCTGAGGTGTTCAAGAGCTCTCAAAATACCGACCAGTTCTGCGGTGAAGATGCTGCTTCCTCAAGGCAATGACCGCTGTTCGATGTGGTCACCATAGATAAAGGTGTGGTGTCGCACAAGTACAAAGTGCGCGCCACCTACTTTCGCCGCGCGCCGCCATGCACGCACGGCCCGGCGTTCTTACGACGACAGCCACGGGCGCCCTCTGCTGCAACCCCGCTCGTGGCCACCACGGAAAGACATCGTTCACTTGGAACGGAGATAGCAACCAGCGAACACTTCGGAATCTGATAGGCACCAGTGAAGACTTTGCTATCAGTTAGGCACTAGGCAGAACTCTAGCTCAACTATGTATCAGCCTTCTGCAGTACTATGTAAAAGTTAAATATTGTATAAATTCTGTTCAATATATATCTCGTTCTAATTTGCTCTAGTGTTTCTAGTTTCTGGCTGCTCCCCTCCGTACCTGCACCAGCGTGCTATCTTTATTCCTGTGTCGGTCTCATTCCACTCGGCCACCGACACCTACGACGGAAACGAAACACAAAAGCGGCGACGAGGCTGGGACACAAAAGTGGCGACGAGAAGTGATAGACGATCCGTGGACCAGCCCGCTTGCAGCAGCCAGACAGCAGCAGTCGGAGCACGCAGAAATTGCTCCCGCCCACCCACCCTTATTATAAGATTTTTGGGGGAACATTTTCAGTTACGTGTTTGTGGACTTTTTTTTGTTGCAGAGCGTCCTCTTTCATATTGCATTTGTGTTTTGTTATAATTTACTTGTATGCGCGGCGCCTAATCGGTCAGCATGGCCACTACCCCGAACCCAAACTTAAAGGAAATTATTCAGTTACAGACGGCGCAAATAACACAACTCCTGCAGGCTGTGGCCCAGCTCACAGCGCAAGCAGCTAACCAACAACAACAGCCGTCACCTCAGCAGCCTACACCTGCCGCTGCACCGCTTCCTACATTTCGCCAGTACAATGAACGTGAGGAAAAATGGAGCGACTACTTCGCACAGTTTCAAGAACTCGTCGCGGCTCATCAAATTACAGGTCAGAAAGTGAAGCATCTGTTACTATCTGTAGTGGGCCCCTAGACCTTCGTATTATTGCAAAAACTATTCCCTCACGCATCTCCTCGTGATGTAGACTTTGAACAAATTGTAGATGCACTAAATGCTCATTATGAGAGAAAAGTTCTTGTAGCTGAGGCACGGTACCGATTTTTAAGACTGAAAAAATTACCGGAACAGTCACACCATGAGTGGATCACCGAGTTGAAGGGCTTAACCCGCAAATGTAAATTTACTTGTTCTTGTGGACTTTCTTATAGTAACGTGATGTTGACGGATGCGATTACGCAGAACATTCAGGATCCCAGAATTCGGGCAGCAATTCTAAAACAGTCCGACTCCTCATTAGACAGTGTACTGCAGCTTATAGAAGCGCATGATACTATTGACTTAGCAGATGTAGAATTGCAAAGCCACAGTGTTAATTCAGTGCGCCGCAACGGTCGCTTTCCTAGCCGTAGTTCTCAGTATAGCACTAGTGATTCTTATTTTTCTACCGGCCGTGCTGAACAGACAGTGCACAGTAGCCAGTGTCAAAGTGCGACGCAAAGGTCGCCCCGTAGTGTTAGACATAGTAATTTGCATAACGGGCGCCAACGCTCATTTCAGAAAAATGTACGTAAATCTTGCCCCCAGTGTGTGTCTCGCCACAAGCGTGCTCATTGCCCTAGTCGCAACGCAACCTGTTATCAATGTGGCAAATCGGGACATGTGCAGTCTGTGTGTATGCAAATTAAAAAACTCAAAGAACAGTAACGTTAGAAACAGTGCTTCGCAGAGTGCGAGAACAGTTCGTTCTGTGAATGTTATACGGGCTGTAGAATTGAACAGTGCTTTCCTTGGATCTCAATTGCAAGAAAGCAGTTCTGCGCCTATGGCAAAACTATATAGTGCACCACGTAGCAAGCGCCGACGAGCGCGTAAAACAGTGCAACGGAAAAGGGTTCGGGACAAGCAAAATGACTATGAACAGTGCATTCCTGTAGTGAAAATAGTGCCTTCTGCAACTGCTCCTTGTAATAGTGCCCAGTACTGTGTAGCTAGTGACAGTAGACATCAAGTAGCTACTCCAAAGTGAAGTGCAGTAGTTAGTACATCTGGAGTAGCTTCGCATGCTTGCGCGGACGCCGATCCGGCGGTAGTGCCATCTAGTGACAGTGTTGTTAATCCGCTGCGTGCCGAGTCTGCGCCGCTTACTTCACTACGCGGCCCGCGCAAGCGCAGTAAACAAACCGTAGCAGACGTTGCCCACATTCGCGCACCTGTCGAGCGCCGCAAGCAAAAACTGTTTGTGACTCTCTTCATAGAAAATAAGACAGTGCAATTTCAGCTTGATACTGGTTCCGCTGTCACATTAATAAATAAAGATACTTATGAACTTCTGGGTTCGTCAAAATTGTCGCCGTCACAGCAAGTGTTAACAGCTTATACAGGTCAAAATATTCCCGTGCTAGGAACGTGTAGCCTGCCCGCCTCTTTTCAAGGTGTAACAAAAACAGTTGCTTTTGTAGTTCTTCAGGCCAAATCGACACAGAACATTTTTGGACTACATGCTTTTGACTTGTTTGGTTTATCAATTCAAAGAGATGTGCTTCAAATTTCGTCAATAGTGCCTCAGGATAAAATCAATGCATTGTGTGACAAATATAGTGACTTGTTTTCGCCGGAACTAGGTTGTGCAAAAGACTTCGTGGCACATGTAACTTTAAAAGAATCTGCAGTTCCAAAATTTCGTAAAGCTAGACCAGTGCCTATCGCCTTGCGTGATACAGTTGCCGAAGAACTTAAACGTTGGCAAGATAGTGGGGTGATTTCTCCTATTTCTGCGAGTCAGTGGGCCACGCCTATAGTAATTATACCCAAGCCGTCAGGAAAACTTCGTCTCTGTGTGGACTTCAACTCAACAGTGAACAGTCAAACAATTGTAGACACTTATCCCCTGCCCAGACCTGACGAACTAATGGACAAATTAGGACAGTCTCGTTTCTTTTTCCAGATTGATTTAGCAGAGGCATACTTACAGATTCCACTTGATGACGAGTCAAAAAAGTTTTTCGTCATTAATACTCACATGGGCCTTTTTTCAAGTTCAATGCCTACCCTTTGGCAGTTCTTCCGCCCCCGCTATTTTTCAGCGTTTTTTGGAACAGCTGACAGTTTCTGTACCGTGTTGTTCGAACTATATTGTGGTATCCGGACGTACAGTTGAAGAACATTTAGCAAACCTGGAGTGCCTTTTCAAAGTTTTGACTGCAGCAGGTCTACGTTGCAATAAAGCAAAGTGTTCGTTTTTTCAAACTGAAATAGAGTACCTAGGCCATGTGATTAATGCCGAAGGAATACATCCCTTACAGTCACATCTTCGAGCAATCAAAGACTTGCCTCCTCCTAAGAATGTGCACGAATTGCAAGCAGTAATGGGAAAGCTGAACTATTATTTCAGGTTTATTCCCAATGCCTCTCAGATTACAGCTCCACTGCATCTCTTACGTAGGAAGAATGTTCCTTTTGTATGGTCCAAAGATTGCCAGGTAGCCTTTGACAACTTAAAGTCTGCACTAATCAGTGATGCATGTTTGATTCCCTTTGACCCACAGAAGCCTGTAGTGCTAGCAGTTGATGCCTCGTCGTACCGACCTACCACTAAACATGCCAACGCAGACACACTTTCCCGACTTCCGGTTGGCCAGGATGTATCATTTGATTCTTCAGAAATGGCATGTTGTCAGATAGACTCCAGAGATGCTTCCGCTGTCGCAGACTTTCCTTTGAACTCTCGTCGGGTTGCATAGGAAACAGCTGCGGATGCAGACCTAAGTGTGGTAGCACGTTTTGTTCGCTCAGGGTGGCCTGCCAGAGCCAAAGACATTGATCGGCCTCTGGTTCGACGTTATTTTGCACAACGTCATGCACTGTCTTTAAGTCATGGTGTTCTGTTGTTACATACCGACAACGACCAAACACGAGTGATTGTTCCTCGTTCCCTACAACGAGAAGTGTTATGCCTCCTGCATCAAGGACATTGGGGCATTGTTAGAACAACGCAACTGGCCAGACGTCATTGTACCTGGGTTGGTATGGACGCTCAGATAGAGAGCATGACATCACAGAGTACAGTTTGTGCGGAGCAGCAGGCGGCTCCTCCGCAACGTTTCTCAGACTGGCCACGCCCCAAGGGACCATGACAACGTTTACACATTGACTTTGCAGGACCTTTCTGGAATACGCGATGGTTAATTGTTGTAGACGCTTTCAGTAAGTTTCCTTTTGTGATTGCCATGAACTCAACGACAGCTTCTAGTACAATCACTGCCTTAACATCAGTGTTTTGCATCGAAGGTTTGCCTGAAACTATCGTCAGTGACAATGGACCTCAGTTTGTTAGTGCGGAATTTCAACAGTTTTGTCGTGTGAATGGCATTCAGCATATCACCACCGCACCTTTTCACCCTCAGTCTAATGGTGAAGCAGAACGTTTCGTTCGAACATTCAAGTCTCACATGGAAAAGATGAAAGGTCAGCACTCCAGGCAGCAAGCTCTTCAAATTTTCCTGACTACGTATCGGTGCATGCCACGTGACGGCCCGTCTCCTGCCGAGCTCCAACACGGCCGCCGTCACCGCACTCTCCTTCACCTGCTGCAGCCTCCCACGCACCGAGTCGGTTCGTTTTTTTTTTTTTTTTTTGTTTTTGTTTTTTTGTGGTTTTAGGGCGCACAACATCTATGGTCATTAGCGCCCAGTCAAAGACAAAGATTCGCTATGGCCTCAAAAAAAATGGGGACTGTCAGAACATCCAGAAGAGGCTAAAAACGAAAGATAAAAGACAATTAAAAGGGTTAAATATCCTTGGATAAGTTGGCCAAGTTGATAACACGCAAAACTCTAGCAACTGCTCGTGCGTCATCAGCTAAAATTTCCTCCAGAGTAGACGGAAAGTGAAGGGCTACACGGAGATGATTAAAAAGTACGCAAGACAGTAAAACATGTCGCACGGTCAGCAGTTCACCGCAGGAGCACAGCGGTGCAGGGTCGGCGGACAGCAAGTGACGGTGGCTGAAACGGCAGTGACCGATCCGCAACCGGGCCAGGATGACCTCCTCCCGCCGAGAGGGGCGTGAGGAGGTCCTCCAAGCGGTCGGGATCGGTTTTACAGTTCGCAATTTGTTGTTGGACATTGAAAACCACGCACTGTGCCATTGCGACACGATACTCCGGCGGAGAGCCCGGTGAACATCGTCAGATGGGACGCAAAAGGTAGCCACGCGAGGTAAAAGAGTTGCGGCCTTGGCCGCTATGTCGGCCGTCTCATTCCCGGGCACACCTACGTGGCCAGGGACCCACAGGAAAGAAACGTGACAGCTGTCATCTGCTAGCAACTGGAGGGAGCGTTGGATCCGATACACGAGAGGATGGTGCGACAAAGGGTCCTTAAGACTCTGCAGGGCACTAAGGGAGTCCGAACAGATGGCATAGAAAGGTTGGCGGTGGCGGCAGGTGTACAAAACGGCCTGGTGGAGGGCAAAAAGCTCAGCCGTGAAATTCGAGCACCGGTCAGGGAGCTTGTATTGGAAACGGTTGTCCTCAACGACGAAGGCAGATCCGACACCGGCAGTGCTCTTGGAACCATCAGTGTAAATAAATATGGCGCTATCGAACCGCGAACGGAGTTCGACAAGCCTCGAGCGGTATACCAAATCCGGAGTGCTCTCCTTGGGGAGCGAACTAAGTTCGAGGTGAGTGTGAACCGGGGCCTTATGCCACGGTGGCAATGGGCTTTCGCTCAACCGAAAGGTGGAAGGAAGGGTAAAATCGAGCCGCTGTAGTAGGCGGCGAAACCGAACTCCAGGTGGAAGCAAGGCAATCGCAGACAACTGATATTGGCGATCGAGTGAGTCGTCAAAAAATAATCGGTAAGATGGATGGTTGGGCATCGACCGCAGGCGGCATGCGTACCGAGACAAAAGTATGTCACGCCGAGTGGTCAAGGGTAATACAGCAGCCTCGGCATACAGACTTTCAACAGGGCTGGTATAAAACGCACCGGTCGCCAGACGTAATCCCCGATGGTGGATAGAGTTGAGACGGCGGAGAATCGACGGCCGTGCAGAAGAGTATACAAGGCTTCCGTAGTCGAGCTTCGACTGAACAATGGCCTGGTAAAGGTGAAGCAGGACGGTACGGTCCGCTCCCCATGACGTGCCACTGAGGACACGAAGGACGTTAAGGGATCGGGCACAACGGGCAGCCAGGTAGGACACGTGCGTGGACCAGCAAAGTTTACGATCCAACATGAGTCCCAAGAATTTCGTAGTCTCCACGAAAGGGAGAGCAACAGGGCCGAGATGTAGAGAGGGTGGAAGAAATTCCTTGTATCTCCAGAAGTTTATACACACCTTTTTCTCAGTGGAGAATCGGAAGCCGTTTGCGATGCTCCAGGAATATAGACGGTCAGGACAGCGTTGAAGAGAACGCTCCAAGAGGCACGTCCGCTGGGCGCTACAATAAATTGCGAAATCGTCAACAAAAAGAGATCCGGAGACGTCGGCTGAGAGGCAATCCACGATCGGATTGATTGCAATGGCAAAGAGCGCCACACTCAAGACGGAGCCCTGTGGTACCCCATTCTCCTGGCAATAGGTATCTGACAAAACAGAACCCACCCGTACCCGGAACTTGCGATCCGCCAAAAACTCTTGAATGAAAAGAGGAAGGCGGCCCCGAAGGCCCCATGTGTGCAATGTGCGGAGAATGCCCGCTCTCCAACAGGTATCGTATGCCTTCTCCAAGTCGAAGAACACTGCTACTGTTTGACGCTTCCTTAGAAAGTTGTTCATAATGAAGGTCGACAACGTAACGAGGTGATCAGCAGCAGAGCGGTGTCGACGAAAACCGCATTGGATATTAGTCAGGAGGCGGCGAGATTCGAGGAGCCAGACCAACCGAGCGTTAACCATGCGTTCCATCACCTTACAGACACAGCTCGTCAGAGAAATAGGACGATAGCTGGAAGGAAGATGTTTGTCCTTCCCTGGTTTGGGCATGGGGACAACAGTGGCTTCACGCCAACTTGTGGGAACATGACCTTCAGTCCATATGCGATTGTAGGTACTGAGAAGAAAGCACTTGCCCGCAGGAGAGAGGTTCTTCATCATTTCAATGTGAATGGAATCGGGCCCGGGAGCAGAAGATCGGGACAGGGCGAGAGCACGGTCTAGCTCCTGCATGGTGAAGGCGACGTTATAATTTTCACGATCAGAAGAGTGGAAAGAAGGCGGCCGGGCCTCCTCTACCTGTTTGCGAGGGAGAAAGGCAGGGTGGTAATGGGCAGAGCTCGAAACCTCCGCAAAGAAACGGCCCAATGCGTTGGAAACGTCAGAGGGGTCCACGAGGACTGCGTTCTCCACGGTCAGGCCAGGAATCGGGGAGTGGACCTTGATGCCGGATAGACGGCGTAGGCCATGCCAAACAAACGTGGAGGGAGCAAAACGGTTAAAAGAACTAGTAAAAGCAGTCCAGCAAGCTTTCTTGCTGTCGTTTATGATACGACGACATTGCGCTCTCATACGTTTATAATGTATGCAATTCTCCAAAGTCGGGTGGCGGCGGAAGGTGCGTAAAGCACGGCGCCGGGCTCTAAGCGCGTCGCGGCAGGCTGCAGTCCACCAAGGGACCTGGACACGACGTGGAGAAGAGGAAGTACGAGGTATGGAACGTTCGGCAGCTGTGAGAATAACCTCTGTGAGGTAGTCGACCTGACTGTCACAGGTGGGAAAATCCCGATCGTGAAAAACAGCCATGGTAGAATAAAGCCCCCAGTCGACTTTAGAAATGTTCCAACTGGTGGGACGAGGAGATGGGGAATGATGCAGAATGTGGATGATACAGGGGAAATGGTCACTCGAGTACGTGTCAGAAAGTGCATACCACTCAAACCGACCGGCAAGCTGAGGAGTGCATATTGCGAGGTCTATATGGGAGTAAGTGTGTGTTGTGTCAGAAAGGAAGGTCGGTGCACCGGTGTTGATGCAGACAAGATCGAGGTGTTGGAGAAGGTCCACCAAAAGGGAGCCTCTCGGACAAGGTGCCGGAGAGCCCCATAAGGGGTGGTGGGCATTAAAGTCGCCTATCAACACGAAGGGTGAAGGGAGCTGATCAACAAGGTGTAGCACATCTGCCCTAGTAAGGGCAGATGACGATTGCGAATAAATATTACAGAGGGAAAAGGTAAATGTGGATAGGGTGATGCGGACGGCAACTGCCTGTAGGTGAGTATGCAATGAAATGGGATGGTAATAGACATCGTCTCGAAGGAGCATCAGAACCCCTCCATGGGCTGGGATACCTTCCATGGGTGGCAAGTCGAACCGCACAGAGGTGTAGTGTGGAAAGTCTGCACGATCACGTGGACGCAACTTAGTTTCCTGGAGGCAGACTAGAAGCGGGCAGTGCAATCGAAGGAGTAGTTTTAACTCCTCCCGATTAGAACGAATGCCGCGAATATTCCATTGAAGGAGCGCCATGATAAAAATGAGAGAAGAAATAAGGATAAAAACCAACTAGCAAGCGGGGTCACCTCGACGGCCGCTGAGGACCCGATTTCGAGGGAGCACTGCTATCGCTGTCCAGGGGCAAAGGGTCGTGGTCCATAGGTTCGACCGACGCGCCTGCCACCTCCCTGAGTTGATCAGGAGGGGCAGTTTCCACCGCCGGTAGAGGGCCGGGTGCCCGGCAGACGGAGCGACCCGGTGAAACAGAAGACGGCCGAGGCCGGCAACTGTTGGACGGCGTGACGGATGGGTCACGCCTCGGCGGGGAAGGAGAGGAACTCTTTTTCTTGTCAGCTCTTCTGGAAGAGTGACGGCAGGAAGAGGCAGTTGACGGTTGGGAAGCCTGAGAACGCAGAAAATCCTCACGTACGGGTTCCTTTTTCAAGGTCCGGGCATCTTGTTTAGGTGCTCGCGGTTTACTAGAGTTTGACGAAGACTGTACCCTAGAAGCAGCAGGAGGAAGCGGGGACGTGGAACGGGCAATCTTCGGGCTGGCGGATCGCACAACTGTGTCAGCGAAGGTGAAGTCACATGTCTGGGTACTGGAATCCTTGGTAGGTCGAGTTGAGGTTAGTACCTTACTGTATGTACCCGCTGGGAGGACAGTGGGCTTTCGACTCGCCAACAACTTACGAGCGGCAGATGTCGATACCTTCTCCGTAACCCGAATTTGCTGGATTACCTTCTCATCCTTGTATACAGGGCAGTCGCGAGAGGAACCGCATGGTCACCGTTGCAGTTTAGGCAGTGAGGGGACGGAGGTGGGCAATCCCCCTCATGGGCGTCCCTACCACAAGTGACACACTTTGCTGCATTTGGGCAATGTTCACGGGTATGGTTGTACCTGTGGCACTGAAAACAGCGCGTTGGGTTAGGTACATAAGGGCGGACGGAGATGACTTCATACCCTGCTTTGAACTTCGACGGGAGGTCAACTTTGTCGAACGTCAAAAACACAGTACGAGTCGGTGTCAGCTGGTATTCGACCTTTTTCATCACCCTGTGGACGGCTGTCACACCCTGATCGGACATATACGATTGGATGTCTTCATCAGACAACCCGTCAAGGGATCTCGTAAAAACTACCCCCCGTGACGAGTTGAGTGTGCGGTGCGCTTCTACCTTAACTGGAAAAGTGTGCAACAACGTAGTACGTATCAGTTTTTGGGCTTGGAAGGCACTGTCCACTTCCAGCAACAATGTTCCATTGCGCTGACGTGAACAGGTTTTAACAGGGCCAGCAATTGCATCTACACCTTTCTGTATAACGAAAGGATTGACAGAATTGAAATCCTTTCCGTCGGTGCGAGAGACAACCAGAAATTTAGGTACATTAGGCAGAGTCTTTTTAGGCTGAGGCGAGTCTAACTTACGTTTCTGGGTCAACGTCACGAAAGAAGATAAGGAAGTCATCGCGGAAGTGTCCCCCGTGATTACCGGCGTCTCCGATGGCGCGCTCCTTCCTAGTGGGGGCGCTCTCCGAGGGCTTACCCGCCTTAGGTGATTGTTCACACCTCAGGTCACACCTTCCGAGAACTGACGGAGGTACCAATCGGCACGTTCGGAAGGTACCAGCTCGGGTAATCACCCCTCCCTGGGCCTGGCCTTTACCAGGGGGTACGTACGTGCCCTACTTGTCTACCCGGGGCGGGGAATTACGCGTTACCCCGTCACCTGTTACGCACGATAATGCGTGGGTCGGCCTTCAGACACGCACAGGGAGGAAAGAAGAAGAGGATTGGCAATGAAGAGAAAGAAGGAAAGAAGTGTCTCAAACGCCGAGGCGGAGACTAATGAGGAGAAGAAGGCTAGGAGACTACAAGGAGAGAAAGACAGAAACAAAGGGGAAGAAAGGAAGGAACGAAGGAAGAAAAACGACAACAAGAACCACCGTATCTCACGAAATATGCCCGTCTCCGGGCGAAGGCATAAACCGGGAGGGAAAGGGAAGCAGCCTGGGGCAGAAGAAAGGCTGCTCCGGCTCGGGGCCCCGTGCGCGCCACACACGTACCCACAAAAGAACTTTGGGCCCCCTGGGGGGGAGTCGGTTCGTATTGCGCTACGCGTTTTCAGGTTTCCACGCCGGTGCTGTACAGTGTGTTTGCTGGTATGAAGAAGACATGGTAGCCAGGCACCATTCAGCGCGTGCTCGGTCGCAATATGTATGTTGTACGTTCTTCCACAGGGTCGGAGCTGCGGCGCCACGCAAACCAATTGCGCTTGCACAGGCCGCGCGATCCTGTCTCTGGTTTCTTGATTCCAGACCCAGTTCACCGCCAGGGAGCACAGCCACAACCCTCGCCGCCGGGCCCAGCTTCCCCGGGCTACGAGCTCCCGATGGATGTCGACGCGCCTCCTACGCAGTCGGCCCCTCCGGCTCCGTCGCCGCCGCAGATGACAGCGTCACCGAGGGACTCCGGGACCGTGCGCCCCCCCCCCCAGCTTGGGCCACGCACCTCAGAAGATGACCTGCTCCCTCTGGGCGGGGGTGTGCGCCCTTCCTCAGGTTTCGCCGGGTTTCCTGGAGGATCGCAAGGCGGATGCCGGGGCGCGGACGGCGTCTCGATCCCAGCCTCAGCTACGACGCCCGTCCCACCAGTAACGCCCCCGCCCAGGCCCTCCTCCCAGTGCCGTCGCCGTGGCCCTCAGCCCTACGCCACGACGGCGCGGCGGTTTGGGGGGGAGGGGTGTGGTGTCGCACAAGTACAAAGTGCGCGCCACCTACTTTCGCCGCGCGCCGCCATGCACGCACGGCCCAGCGTTCTTACGACGACAGCCACGAGCGCCCTCTGCTGCAACCCCGCTCGTGGCCACTACGGAAAGACATCGTTCAGTTGGAACGGAGATAGCAACCAGCGAACACTTCGGAATCTGATAGGCACCAGTGAAGACTTTGCTATCAGTTAGGCACTAGGCAGGACTCTAGCTCAAGTATGTATCAGCCTTCTGCAGTACTATGTAAAAGTATTGTATAAATTCTGTTCAATATATATCTCGTTCTAATTTACTCTAGTGTTTCTAGTTTCTGGCTGCTCCCCTCCGTACCTGCACCAGCGTGCTATCTTTATTCCTGTGTCGGTCTCATTCCACTCGGCCACCGACACCTACGACGGAAACGAAACACAAAAGCGGCGACGAGGCTGGGACACAAAAAAAGGCATATCCAGCATGGCCATCGACCAAAGAACCGTCCGTGTAAAGAATGTTTGCTCCGTGAAAGGTGTCAAGCAGTGCATGGAACCGGCGACGGAGAAGCAGTGGTGAAATCGAGGCTTTCGAATCCCGGGAAAAATCCAATCGAAGCTCCAGGCGAGGAATCGTCCAAGGGGGGATACGGGGTGAGTAATGGAAAGGTGGATGAAGGGGTAGGGAATCAAGTGAGGAGAGAAGGGAACGGACATGGGACCGCAATCGGAAGACCCGACCTGGGCCGACGTCGCGGGGAAGGGAGTGAATAAAGTGGGAAGAGAAGCTTGCGGTTGGGATGACAGGGTGAAGAATGAACCCGGGCGATGTAACACACCAACAACCATTGCCGGCGATACTGTAGAGCGGGAACACCAGCTTCAGCTTGAAGGCTCGTTACGGGACTGGTGCGAAAAGCCCCTGTTGCGAGACGCACACCTGTGTGGTGGACGGGGTCTAGGACCCGCAAGGCAGAAGGGGCTGCTGAGTCATAAACCAAGCTCCCGTAATCAAGCCGAGACAGAATAAGGGACTTGTAGAGCTGAGAAAGGGTGGAACGTGCTGCTCCCCATCCAGTATGGCTGAGGCATCGAAGAACATTTAAATGCCGCCAATACTTCTGTCTCATCTGACGTAGGTGTGGCACCCAAGTCAGCCGGGCATCGAAGACCATGCCCAGGAAGCGATGTGTTTCCTCGACCTGAAGTAGTTCACGGCCCAAGTAGAGCTCTGGGTCAGGGTGAACTACCCGATGGCGACAGAAGTGCATCACGCGGGTTTTCTGCGCGGAGAACTGAAATCCGTGAGTAGAGGCCCATGATTGGGCCTTTCGGATGGCACCCTGCAGCCGTCGTTCAGCTACGCCGATGCTAACGGAGCTGAAATACAGGCAGAAGTCATCGGCGAACAGGGAGCAACTGACCGATGACCCCACAGCCGCAGCAAGACCGTTAATTGCCACTAAAAACAAAGGGACACTGAGGACGGAGCCCTGTGGGACACCGTTCTCTTGAATTGCGGCTGTTTGCTGATGATGCTGTGGTGTATGGGAGTGTGTCGTCTGTAACAGACTGTAATAGCATACAGGTTGACTTAGACAAAATTTCTAGTTGGTGCGAAGAATGGCAGCTAGCTCTCAATGTAGAAAAATGTAAGGTGATGCGCATGAGTAGAAAAAACAATCCTATAATGTTCTAATACAGCATCAGTAGTGAGCTTCTTGATGCGGTCGCGTCGTTCAAATATCTAGGCGTAACATTGCAGAGCGATATGAAATGGAACGAGCATGTAAGGACAGTTGTGAGTAAGGCAGATAGCCGACTTCGGTTTATTGGGAGAATTTTGGGAAGATGTACTTCACCTGTAAAGGAGACCGCGTATAAAACGCTTGTACGACCACGTCTTGAGTATTGATCAAGTATTGGGACCCGCAGCAGATCGGTTTGAAGGAAGACATAGAGGCGGTTCAGAGGCGAGCAGCTAGATTTGTTACCGGTAGCTTCGACCAATGCGCGAGTGTCACGGAAATGCTCCGGCAACTCAATTGGGGATTGCTGGAAGAAAGACGACGTTCTTTTCGTGAATTTCTGTTGAGTAAATTTAGAGGGCCGAAATTTGAAGCTGAGTGTAGTACGATCTTGCTGCCGCCTACTTACATTTCGCGTAAAGATCACAAAGACAAGATAAGGGAAATTAGGGCTCGTACGGAGGCATATAGGCATTCTTTTTTTCCTCGTTCAATTTGGGAGTGGAATAGGAAGGGAAATGCCTAGTAGTGGTACAGTGTACCCTCCGCCACGCACCTTACGGTGAATTGCGGAGTATGTATGTAGATGTAGATGTAGATGAATACGAGGGGAGCTAAAAGATGCCCCAACCCTAACCCGAAACGAGCGGTGGGAGAGGAAATTGCGAATAAAAATAGGAAGGGCGCCACGTAAGCCCCAGTCATGCAGAGTCGTCAAAATATGTTGGCGCCAGGTGGTGTCTTACGCCTTTCGTAGGTCGAAAAATACAGCTACCAAATGCTCACACCTAGCAAACGCCGTGCGAGTGGCCGACTCCAGTGATACGAGGTTGTCAATGGTAGAACGGCCCTGGCGAAAGCCCCCCCCTGTTGTGGAGCAAGGAGTCCACGCTCTTCAAGGATCCACATAAGCCGCCGACTCACCATACGTTCGAAGAGCTTGCAGAGAACGTTGGTGAGGCAGATCGGACGGTAATTGTCAGCCACCAGGGGATCTGCACCAGGTTTCAGCACTGGGATGATAGTGCTTTCCCGCCACTGTGATGGGAAAGTGCCCTCTGCCCACAGATAGTTAAACAGGGCGAGAATGCGGCGCTGAAACTCTGGTGAACGGTGTCGGAGTAATTGACCGTGAATCCTATCTGGTCCTGGAGTTGTATCAGGACACGCAGCAAGGGCAGTTCGGAACTCCCACTCGCTAAACGGGTCGTTGTATATTTCCCGACGACGAGTGCGGAAAGATAACTGTTTCCGCTCGGCCCACTCTTTGAGGGAGCGGAAGTCGGCACTGTATGTGGCAGTCGCAGATCATCGTGCGTAGTGCTCTGCCATACGCTCGGCGATAGCTGTCGGGAGCGTACAGAGCACACCCTGGATGGTGAGGGATGGGATTCATGTCGGCGGGCGGTATCCAAAGGCGCGTCGGACTTGCGTCCATACCTGAGTCAGGGAGGTGCGGAAGTCGATACTGGCTACATACCGCTGCCAGGAATCCTGCTTGCTCTGCTGTATGAGTCTTCGAGCACGCGCACGGAGCCGTTTGAAGGCCACCAAATTCTCCACGAAAGGGTAGCGTCGATGGCGCTGGAGCGCTCGCCGACGTTCCCGGATAGCCTCAGCAATCTCCGGTGTCCACCAAGGCACGGACCTACGGCTAGTGGAACCGGTGGTTTGTGGAACTGCTACCTCAGCGGCCATGACAATACTATCAGTCACCTGCTGGACTGTATTGTCAATGTCATCTGGCAGTGGTGCAGCGATGACAGTGGTTGAAGCATAGACTGGCCAGTCAGCCCTACGGAGACACCAATGGGGTAAGCTGTCTGCAGCTTGGTACTGCGGGAGCGACACAAAGATTGGAAAGTGGTCGCTGCCACACAGATCATCATATACGCGCCAACCAAGGTGTGGTCGAAGGCTGGGGCTGCAGACGGAGAGGTCGATCGCTGAATACGTGCCCTGTGCCACGCTAAAATGCGTGGGGGCACCTATATTCAGGAGGCAAATGTCTTGTTGCGCCAATAATATCTCAACATCCCTACCGCGGCCTGTGGTGTGGAGTCCACCCCACAAAGGGTTGTGGGCGTTGAAGTCCCCCAAAAGGAGGAATGGTGGGGGAAGTTGGGAGATCAGAGCAGTAGGGTGGTTGAGAGACACGACCTCATCCAGAGGAAGGTACAAGCAGCAGACAAATAATTCCTGCGTTACCCGGATTCTGACAGCCACTGCCTCAAGAGTGGTGTTGAGTGGCACTGGGGCACTGGGAACAGTGTCCAGGATATATAGGCAGATACCGCCAAACACCCTGTCGTAAAGGGTCCTGTTGCGGTAGTAGCCCCGATACCCACGGAGGGCAGGGGTCCGCTGTGCTGGAAACCATGTCTCCTGTAGGGCGATACAAAATGCCGGGTAGCGGTACAGTAGTTGTCGCAGCTCAGCCAGGTGATTAAAGAAGCCGCCGCAATTCCACTGGAGAATAATTCGTTCTCCACGCTCTAAGGGCATAAAAGAAAATCATTCCATAGGAACATCTGCTGCTTTATGGCCAGGATCAACAGAATCTAAGACCATAGATTCAGGTGAACCTGGTTGTGCAGAGCTCCTATGGTCAGGCGAATCAAGAAGTGCGAGATCCTCAGCGGAGACGAGGATCTCGAATTCATCCTCTGGAGTAGACGATGTGGGTGTGGGTGGTTTGGAAGCCACCAGAGAATCCTTTTTCTTTCTTTCTTTCCGTTTTCTTGCCCTCTCGCTGGCCCTTCGGTGTTGAGGGCCGTGGGAGCTTCTCAGAAGGGGCGGCAGGAGCTGACGAAGAGCAGGAGGCCCTTCGATCAGCAGCCGGGGGATCCTTCAGCCATTTGCTGGGATCCACCTTCCCACGAGGAGAAGCCTCCGAAGGGAGTGTCCCATACGACCCCTTCCGGGCGACAGGAGACGGAGAAGGCTGTTTTTTCTCCGGCTGTGGAGTGGGGACCGACGTCCCCTGAGATGGTTTATCTGTTGCTCCCAACGTGAAGAGTGTGGGAGCAACCGAAGGTGTTGGGCCCCCAACTGTCAAGGGGGCAGGTGCAGTGGTTCGGGCCTGGGGGCCCTGCTGGCATTAGTGGTACAGGTGGTCTGGAGATCGATGGTGAACCTACGGAGTTGTATGAGGTGGTCACAGGATGGAGCTTTGTATACTTACGTCTGGCCTCCGCGTATGTCAGCCGGTCCAGGGTCTTGTACTCCATGATCTTACGCTCCTTGTGGAGTACAGAGCAGTTGGGAGAACACGGAGGATGCTGCTGGTTACAATTGACGCAAACTGCAGGTGGGGTACAGGGGGCGTCCGGGTGGGATGCACGCCCGCACTCCCGACATGTTGGGTTGGAATCACATCGGGAGGACATATGACCAAACCTCCAGCACTTGAAGCAGCGCATAGGGGGAGAAACGTAGGGCTTTACGTCGATCCGGTAGACCATCACCTTGACCTCAGGCAATGAATCGCCTTCGAAAGCCAAGATGAAGGCACCGGTGGCTACCCTGTTGTCCTTCGGACACCTATAGATGCGCCGGATGAAATGCACACCTCTCCGCTCCAAGTTAGCTCGTAATTCGTCGTCAGATTGCAACAGAAGATCCCTGTGGAATATGATACCCTGGACCATATTTAAGCTCTTATGTGGCGCAATGCTAACGGAAACATCACCCAGCTTGTCACAGGCTAGCAAAGCCCGTGACTGGGCCGGGGACGACGTCGTTATTAGAACCGAGCCAGATCGCATCTTCGTCAGACCATCAACCTCCCCATATTTATCCTCCAAATGTTCCACAAAGAACATTGGCTTTGTGGACATGAAAGATTCCCCATCCGTACGCGTACACACTAAATACTTAGGGGCATAAGCCTCACCTTGAGGTTTGGCCCTACGTTCCTCCCACGGAGTAGACAGGGAAGGAAACGTTTGGGGGTCATACTACATAGCATTGTATTCACTTTTACCGCGCTTAGAGACGGCGGTTGTACGTCCGCCAACGTTTCGTGGTCTTTTCATGGTGTTCCCATGAGCAGCTAGGGAAATAAGGGTCCACCCAGATAGAGCCCTGCTTGCCTGGGTAAGCCTTATACAACTGAGGAGCGGCAGGTTCCTCAGAGGTTGCTCGCTAGCGGCGGTTCAACCTCACGAGCCATGCATCTCCTCGGCACGTAGCACACCTTGAGATTGAGTTTTTTTTTTATAGAGGTTTGTACCGTCCTCGCGACCCGGGCGATGAAGCCAAGATCCCCGGGCTCTGAAACGTACAACGTTCCACCGTCGCGCCGAACGATGGTCGTTGAGGCACGCACAGAGCTTACGGTGTAGCGGACTGTTGGGGTCATTATCGAAGGCTACAGAAAGACAATGGAATTAATATACATCAAACATTTCGATAAAACATAAATGAGAACACAATCATCACACTCACCATATCTTTTAAAACTTATTAAAAAGTAAAACTAAACATTCCTTTTAAAAATGACTGTCAAAGACATATGTCAAAAATAAAATAAATTTAAAATTTAAAATTCCCTCAGAACATCCCTGTAGGATGGTCAAGTGCATACTAAATTCAGGGATGCGGTCAGTTATTAAGTGGAGAATCCGACAGATGGCGATGTTGTCATTCTACTTCTCTCTCACTCCAATATGCGCACTAACTCCCTCTGGGATTTTTTAAATAATAATACCTTAAACCTGCACAATATTTTGTTACTGTTATGTTATACAATTATAAACATACAACTATAAAACTTTACAATCACTGTGTACAAAACTTTTCTTTACATTACACAATTATATGAGTGCTGCACCAAATTTTTCCATACTATATTTTGACATCGTTAGGAAAGATAGTGTTTAGTGACACATTGCTGGCAGTCGCCAAAATCATGTTATCTACACAGTATTCTGGTGAGGAAGGTGTGTGGAGGGGAGGGGTGAAGGGGGACAGACATAAAAGTGCTGGGAAGGAAGAACAGCCATCAAGCACCATCCGCTTACAAAAACCACGCGGTGGCCTCCACACCGTACAAGCCCGCACTCCCCTCTCGTACAAACCACAATGCTGGCAACTACAGCAATGCAATATGTCAAAGCAGTGTCACACCCATTTAAATTTGATTACTCTTTGTAACATGAGGAAGTGTACTATGTACAGTATTACAGTTTAGGCAATGCTGATGTGAAACAATATCTTCTATATAAACTCTTAGGGTAGTTAAAATATCATCTTCCAGAAGTGTATTGCACATGTTAGCCCTCTATTATAAAACATGAAATAAAACAGTTTTAAGCTTTACTGATAAAATGCATTACAATCAAGGCTCCTAAAATGAATGAATGTTTTAAGTAAAAATGGGGGGAAAGGGTGAGATGGTTCATGGAGCAACTACAGGTTATAAAATATAATTTTGTGCACTCTTACAGTTTTGTAGTAATATTAACCCAATTATGCAGCTCCATGAAAGAAACCTTAGATTTACCATAGTAGACTGTTAATGGAAAAATGGACTTTAAGTAATACAGTATACTACGAGCTACGATGGGACTGTATGGAATAACAGAATGTTCGTGGAAGGACGTAATTTGTTAAGAGCAGGGAAGCTATTCGGCTAGGAAAACTCTTAGTGAACGCTGTACTGTAGTGGAATGCAAAGTGTCGCCATGTATTGGCGTCTGTTGTTACTATGATGAATATTAATTCCATTGTCTTGCTGTAGCCTTCGATAATGACGGAACGTCGAAACGCGTAAGGCCTCAATAAATTTAAATTAGTGGCCAAGACTCTAAATTTTATTTCAGGTGCATCGGTATGACCACGTCTCATAAATCTCTAGTGGAGACAGCAAGGAATATCATGCCTAGTCGGGCACTTCGAGACTTCAACGAGTTATACAAACTGAAAAGAGGCATTATGAAGAGCAACACCAGAATACACTTCAACAAGACCTGTTTATCACATGATGTCTCGCCTAAGTACGCAAGACTGAAGACCTTCAAAAGTTCCATCATAGCATTGAAGATAAAATAGCGCTACGAGAAAACTTGGGTAAGATGTGAGTTAAAAAATGCGTACAGATTAGCAGACATATACAAAAGAGAACTTAGTAGGTTACAGGTTTACTTTAGGAACAACTTTAACAACTTTCAGTGTATGACAGTTTTTCAAGCGTGTGATGATTTAGTTAGACACGAATATCAAATGATCTCCCGAAGACAAGAAAATCTCCTTTTGTGTCCCAGCCTCGTCGCCGCTTTTGTGTCTCGGTTCCGTCGTAGGTGTCGGTGGCCGAGTAGAAAGACCGACACAGGAATAAAGGATGCACGCTTGTGCAGTTAGGATGTGAACAGCTAGTGGGACAGCAGAAACTAGAAACACTAGAGTAAATTAGTACGAGATATATATTTCTTAGAGACTTAGTAATACTTAACTTTTACATAGCTCAGTACTGCAGAATGCTGATACATAGTTGAGCTAGAGGCCTGCCTGGTGCCTATCCGATAGCCAGGTCTTCACTGGTGCCTATCTGATTCCGAAGTGTTAGCTGGTTTCTATCTCAGTCCCAAGTGAACGATGTCGTTCAGTGGTGGCCACGAGCGGGATTGCAGCAGAGGGCGCTCGTGGCTGACGTCGTAAGAACGCCGCGCCGTGCGTGCATGGCGGCGCGCGGCGAAAGTAGGTGGCGCGCACTTTAGACTTGTGCGACACCACATCTATTTAACCAAACTGGATACACGCGAAAATAGGGTTGTTACTAACCATGTCTTTGCTGAGAGAGTGTCTAATTTAAGTAATATGGACAGTTAGATTTGCTACAGAAAGGTCTGAAATACAACGTTCCACCTAAACTAAATAATAAAGTAATTAAAGAGACCATTGCGGAAGTAAAAACTATATGTGACACTACAAAATTAAATAGAGCTCAACAGGCCGACATAGCTGTAACCTTAAATAGACCAATAATTAAATCAAAGCATGATGTGAGAAAACTTCCATCAACACAGAAAACAATAGAGCGTCTAAATAAGAAACTATTTGACAATAAGGTCGTAGTTACTAAAGCTGACAAGGGCAATTCTGTCGTCTTAATTAACGAATGTGATTATATAAGTAAAACATTAGCCATTTTTGAAATTAATAACATTAGTGAAGTCAAGAAAAACCCAGTACAAAAGTTTAATGCTACCTTAAAAACCTCCTACTGAAAAGGAGAGGAGGAGGATAACCATTATGACTACTAGTCTACCAACACTTAAGTCACAAGTCAAGCTACACAAGAATTTACACCCGATCCGTGTCTTAGTAAACAGTCGTGTAGCACCTACATATAAGTTAAACAGAGATTTTAACAAAAAACTGAAGGAAGCTTACACGTTTGAAAAAAAACATTTTCTCTAAAAAGCACCTATCACTTTGTAGAGGAAACGAAAAACCTCAAATTATCAGATAATGTACGTTTAGCCTCATTTGACGTAGTTAATCTGTACACCAGTATACCCGTTTCTGAAACTCTTGACATCATAAAACAAAATTTGTTGAAACATAACAAAATCTCCCAGGGCGAAACTGTAGAATTAATAGAAATGCTAGAATTTGCTTTGTCCTTCAACTATTTCTCATTTAATGGAAAAGTGTACCACCAACCAGAAGGCCTTGCAATGGGTAACAGTCTATCAGGCACCCTAGCTGAAATTTTTATTAATAAGCTAGAAACAGACTTTATAGAGAAATATCCTGAAATTTGGAATGATGTTCTTATTTACAAGAGATACGTAGATGACACCTTTATGGTGATAAAAGGTAACGAGGGAGCAATCAATGATCTAGCTGAGAAACTGAACGCCATGCACCCAAAGATAACATTCACTGTGGAACATGAAGACAATAAAACACTAAATTTTCTAGATCTGTCGGTAAGCAGAGACAACGGAAAACTCTCATTTGGAATTTTCAGAAAACCAACTTATACAGACACAATTATACCAGCTGATTCATGCCATCCAAAAGTACACAAATGGGCTTTTTTCCGTTAATGTTGAATATACTAGTGAAGATACCATTAAATGATAACGATAAAGCAAAAGAGCTGAATACATTGGAATACATTGCAGCCTCTAACGGGTATAACAGAAAAGAAGTAAGGTATCTGTACAATAAGCTCTGTGAGAACACCGCCATTAAAACGCCGATAGAACAACAGAAACTAAAAATGAGTATTACATACAAAGGGACATTAACTGATTCCGTCGGAAATAGGTTCAAAAAATACAAGGTGAGTTTAGGGATGAAAACCACTAGCAAACTAGGCGATAGGTTACGACACACAGTGGGACCCAAACGAGACAAGTTTGATAGCACGGGTGTATACAAAATAACATGTAGAGATTGCGAGAAGCTTTACGTAGGACAAACGGGCAGGTCATTCAGGCAGCGATTCAAGGAACACACGCGAGACAGCAACGACGGATGTATCAAACGACACCCCACACGAAATAACCACAGATTAGGAGAAATAGAACAAAGCCTGAAAATACTACACAGCGCACCAAAAGGCCTAATTCTTCTAATTCTTAACACCCTAGAGGAATTAGAGGTCTTTGTGGAAAAATCAAAATCTCCTTCTCACATAATAAACGAACAAATTGATTTTACGAAAAACTGGTTCCTTAGTCTTTTCGCCGATCATTTGTAGACCATTCCACGGTAATGAATGTAGCTGATAGCTGATGCTTCAATCTATTCACCGACTCCGTTAGGCACTTCCATAGTAACAACAGACGCCAATAGATGGCAATTCCATTGTCTTTCTGTAGCCTTCGATAATGACGCCAACAGTCCGCTACGTCGAAACGCCTAAGGCCTCAATTAATTTAAATTAGTGGTCAAGACTCTAAAATTTATTTCAAGTACATTAGAAATAGTACAAAGATACTGTCCCATTCTTCAACTGGGAGAAATTTGGTGAACATAACTAAAACCATTGTGACGGTATATGTACCTAAAGTTTTGAAAATGTAGTTTACAGAAAATGAGAGAATAATGTTCACAGTGTTTTTGACTCACCGTAAACCGCTTTCACAACGTTCGAGTGGCATAATTGTGCTGACCAGCTGCTTCCGTATCCTCTGCAGGCTTTTTCAGGAGACGTTTTCTTACTGTGAACTCTTTATTGGTGGCTTCTGCAGCCCTTTCAACTTCAAGTACTTGCTGATGATCTATGGCAGTCAGAGCAGCTATCATTATTTCCTAGTTGGATGCCTAATTTGTCCATGACTTTGGTCCTGCTAATTACACCATCATTGAAACAGATAACAGCACTGGAAGGAAGGAATCTTAGAGTTTAGCGTCCCGTCGAGAGCTTGGTCATTAGAGACGGTGCTCACGCTCGGATTTTGGGATAAGGATGGGAGAAGAAAAATCGGCCGTGCCCTCTGAAAGGAACCATCCCGGCATTTGCCTGGAGTGATTTAGGGAAATCACGGAAAACCTAAATTTTGATCGCCGGAGGTGGATTTGAACCACCATCCTTCCGAATACGAGTCCAATGTGTTACCACTGCGCTACCTCGCTCGGTGATAGCAGCACTCATCACACCTACATTGAGTATTGTCCACACAACAAACACTGTTACCGGTACTAGTTGCCACATGCAACTATTGAACTCTCATTAGGATTTTGTGTACGGCCATGTAGACATTTGCCAAGTAATTTTTTTATCTGCAAGGCCCCTGTATATTGGCTTTACTGATTCCATTACTGTGGCAGGTATGGAATGGTTATTGTGATATTTCTTGCCTGATGCATCCGTGTAGCCGGAGTGCAGAGATTTGTTCAAATAGCGTTTCAGACCATAGTAACTATTTGAAAGTAAATAAACCTAACATTTTTGGAAACGGGAGAAATTTGTTTTTCAGATGGAGGCAAAACTTTGTTTTCGATTTTTCACGTCAACGTCCCCTTAACACAAAGGTTAACACCTACAATGTCGTCAACCCAACAGACAGCTGCGACATGCGGGGTTGCGTCGTCGTGTCTAGATCTCAGAGCGCTAGCCGACATGTAACCGCACAGCCAGTAGAGGGCTCTTCAGTAATGGGCAGAGGCCGCAAACAATAGTTGTAGGGGTCGCAAACATAGCGCATCATTTCTTTCTACATTCGCTACGCCAATAGGAATCGTGTTTGCTTCTGCGGCCCTGCTATTTCTGGCCGCGCGAAGCAGCCGACGGACAAGTTCCGTCTCGACCAGGTGGACTGACGTCAACCGCAGAAGACCACCACCTCGGACGGATACGGAACCAGACCATTATGCAGCAGGCGACGCGCCCGGCTGCCAGAAGAACAATAACTAGCTTCACTTTCCAAGTAAACATAAGGAGAGAGTTCAGAGTAATTAAGTGACGTGTACTGTTCTAAATGAAAGGAGTAACCAGAAAGATTTGTTTTCGACTGTCCACACTGGCATCATTGATTTGTTATCAGTTGTTGTTGTTGTTATTGGTTTTGAGGGGACTAAACAGCTAGGTCATCAGTCCCCTGTTCCTAGCTAAGAGTCTTCTGTGAAGAGCATAAAAAGTAAAACACAGCTCCGAAGATGAAAATGGGGTAAGCTGACATTGGACAAGTCGCTGAAAACACAAAACGAAGACACACAATAGTTAAAACGATGTTGGGATCTCACCTAAAACTGGACAGCAGAAGAACATGGCTGGCTAATCACAGAGAAAAAACAGGATGAGCTAGCCATACTGCACGCACTAAAAACCCCTTGGTAATTTACAGAAGGGTCTTAAAAGGGTTTAAAATCGCTGGATAGGTGGGGACCTAAAGTATCAGGCTATAGCACCCACCACTACATGGAGTTGTAAAAACCAGCTGCGCGAATACAACTTAAAACAGAATGAGCCGCGGAGGCATCGTCACCTAAAACTAAGGGTAGCGCATCTGGTAGGTTAAAAGACTGCCGCAAGTTAGCTAAAACTGGGCAGTCCATCAGAAGATGGACGACTGTCAGCGCTGCTCCACACAGACACACAAGTGGGGCCTCACGGCGAAGGAGATGGCCATGGGTCAGCCAGGTATGCCCACTACGGAGGCGGCAGAGGACAACTGACTCTCGACGTATGGGCCGCAGTGAAGACTTCCACAGAGTTGTGGATAGCTTCACTGCTCGAAGCCTGCTTATTGCACTCATGATAGACCATTCGGCACTCCAAGCATCGCGCACCTTCTTGTGCAATGCTAACCTGAGGTCCGATTCTGTGACGCCAATGGTTCAGGGTGGCGCAGTGGTGGCCTGTTTGGCCAACTGGTCATCGCGTTCATTCCCCGGTATGCCGACGTGGCCAGGGGTCCACAGGAAAACCACACATCAGCCAGATTTGCCAAGAGAGTAGGTAGTGTCTTGAATGGACTGCACTAACGGGTGATGAGGGAAGAACTGGTAGAGTGCCTGCACGCCACTCAGGGAGTCACTACAGATGACAAATGACCCCCTGTGGCAGGCTCGGAGATGTTCTAGAGCCTTGAGGATAGCGACCAGCTCTGCAGTAAAGACACTACTTTCACGGGGCAATGAATGCTGTTCGACATGGTCACCATGGAGACACGCATACCCAGCACGACCATCTGCTAGGGACCCATCAGTATAAATGGCTTCAGCACCACGGAAAGAGTTGAAGAGATGCAGGAACTGGTGGCGGAGTTGTGTTGGAGAAACGGAGTCCTTTGATGTATGGGACAGATCCAGACAAAGCTGCAAACGAGGAATAGACCAAGGAGGGGTTTGAAAGGAATTTTGGAAAGAGGCAGGGAGTGGTTGGGATTCGAGGGACTGTTATCAGAATAAGGGTAGTTTGTGTTCACTAACATTAATGGTTATGTTACTTAACTGTTTCAATAAACATAATTAAAAAGTATCTCAGTGTTCTTAAGGAGATTTGTGATGAACATATCCGGCTCCATATGAACTATTGCGCGAGGTGGCGCAATGATAAGACGGTGGTTGAAACGCGCATTCGGCAATCCAGGTTTAAGTTTTTAGATTTCCCTAAAGCTCTTCAGGAAACGCCGGGGTAGTTCCTTTCAAAGGTTACGGCCAATTACCTTCGCCATGCCTGACAAAGTCTGCCTGACGTTATGCTCCGTAGCTAATAACCACAATTTCGACGGGGCGTTAAATCCTACTCTTCCTTCCTGCTATTTAATTTAGGAAAAAAAGACGTCTGTTGTTTAGATCACAGTAATGGTTTACGAACTCTGTAGACGAAACAAGTTCATTTCGGTACTAACTAAATTTAAGTGAGGCTGGATGGTATGCACGAATAATGGCGTACGACGATGTGCTTTATACGTCGTGTGTGTATCAGTATTGCTGGCATCCCAATGGGAATTCACAGTTCGTCGCCTTGCTTCCTGCTGGCAGCTGCAAACTACTGCACAGATGCCGCCCAGGGGAACACAGCACGACAATATGTGCCATTCCCATGCAGGCTATCATCCCGCTGCTGACTCAGAGATATCACGGGGGACAATAAACTGCTGTCGGCCGAGCAAACATCAGTCGTGGCCTAAGGCATACAAGCCACTCCAACGGGATCAGGCCACCCGCAACAGCCTCCCATTAGGACACAATCAAGTAACTCAAGAACCCTACACTTAGTGTTATCGGCGGGAATCTAAACACTCTAAGCTATATTTCAGATGAATTATTATATTTTGAGCAAAGGGCACAAGCAAATTTAAGTGGGGATCTCCTATTTCAGCTTCCTAAGACGACCTTAAGATATTGTTCATATATATTACTGTGTGTTACGGCAAATCTGGCTCATCATATTTATCCAGCAACTCTAATATGTGATAGTAATTCACTTAATTTCTCTTCCTTGTCGTATGTTGTCAAATTAATCACACATTTTATTCTACGAGGGATGTTCAAATGAATAGGAACGAAACCACACTGTAGGTATAATTGAAATTTTTAGTCAAAAGCAATCACCAAAGTCGTGAGCACAACTATACCACTGTGTTTTTTTTTTTTTTTTTTTTTTTAGCTAGTTCACTTTGTGTGGCCCGGCCCTGGAAACGCGTGGACGGGCGTTATCAGGGAGCACAATCATTCCCTCCCCCTTAGCCGCTTGCAATTGATGGACTTACGTTGGGTACGCAGTGTCTTACAGTAAACGTCATTGTTAATGGTTTCTCCGTGCTCGAGAAATTCGATGAGTATCGCAGCTAATGCGTCGTAGAAGACTGAGCATTATCTTGCATTCTAAGGGCACAGCTTTGAATATTTTAGGGGGACGTCACGATGCATGCTTCGTGTCGCACTACGTTATCCCAAAGGGGCACATACAAAATTTCAATCGGTTGCTTATTAAGACGATTCGTACCTTATCATTTGAACACGGCTCGTATCAAAGAAACATTATTACATTTTACAGATCCCTCAGTTTCTTTTTTTTTTTTTTTTTTTTTTTTTTTTTTTTTTTTTTTTGCATATGCATGCGTTATTATCGCCGGAGCATCATCACTACTGAATATATGTTGGTGGTGTCGCTTTACAAATTCTGACTCATTTTGCACCCAGAGCGTCATTCAGGGTATTGTGAAGTGATTTGCTGGAATCTACATTACAATGAGTGTTGTAGTTTAGTTAATCTCCTCTCATGCCCTTTTCAAATTGTAGTTATTTTACGACGATGCAGCGTTAGTGATAACTGAAGGAACAGACGGCGCACAGTCCGTTGAATGATGGTATCGTAGCCTTCTATAAAGTTACTGAAGGTTAATTGCGAGTGCAGTGTCAAATTCTATGTGCCAACTACCGAAATATATTGCAAAGCGGCATACACGACTATCTCAGAGCATAATGACGTGGTCAACTAAAAGACTGTACAACAGAAACAGTAAGCTGCTGTTGAAACAGAGAACATAGACCTGTCCGTAAATAATCATATACACCGTTATGTCTCTATTGTCACAGTGTTAAGGAGCTAGGATATGTCCCTGAAAACAAATATTGTTCAAGAAGTGGGCTACGAATATCTTGACCATCTCTCACTGAGCATTTATGGTGCATAATCGGGGTCACGAGAAGTACCGTCTCCCAAACGCACTTATGGCGTCACTTAAGTTGCCGTGCCCGCCAAACGTGACAAACGTTCGGCCGAGTCCTGTGCCCCATATTCATATGTTCATATGTTTGTATAGTCTATGGAACTTAACTACGGGGTCATCAGTCCCTAAACTTACAAACTACTTATGAACTACTTACGAACTAGGACGGCACAAATATCCATGCCCGAGGGGGGATTCGAACCCCCGACCGTAGTGGCCGTGCAGACCGTGACTGGAGCGCCTTAGTCCCCTCGGCCACCGCGGCCGGCTGTGCCCCATACAACAAATGACTATACCAATGACCAATCAACCACAAAAGTCTTAACTGTGTGACGCGTTATCGAGGGCTTGCATGTGAAGAGTGGACAGTCACGACTCTTGGGAAAGACCGCGGCCGGCGCCAGGAGGGCGTGGTGGCCGCACCAGCAGCTTCTGATCGCTCCCGGGAGCAGCTAGCAGCTCTCGCGCTTCGTGCGTGCGCCACCGCCGTCTACCAGCGAGCAGAACCGAGCAGCTGAATCACGTCATAAGTGGGGTGACGGACAGTTCTTTGCTCCCTCGCGAGCTGACAAATACATTTTCACTGTTTGACTCAGGTACCCTTTTACTTGTTATCAGTCATTGTTAGTACTGAGGTCTACATTGTTATTCGCTATAGAGCCGGAGGCTCATTTGTTTTGTACTACAACTTAGAAAATATACCTACAGATAAGTATTGGTCCGAGCTTTTCATTTCTTGTGTGTTACTAATTACTATGTAACTGTCTAGCTCCTTCGCATATGTCACGCCACCCTGTTGCTCCGATTGGTTCCTTACGCCCTGGGGGACAGAAGAGCATGAACAGTCATATCCAGTAATACGAAACACTTTTAACGACCAGATATTCGAGGTTAACTTTCAGAAGATATATTCATAAGTATGTTCGAAGAATGATAATCGTTTCAGTACCCTCTATTCTGCTTGTGTCGTACTGCCTAGTAGGCACGGCGCCTGCTACTGGGCCCGATCTCCCATGCGTTAATTTATCCACGCGTATAATCCGCGAATTGTGTCCTGTGGTATATCCATCCATGCTATATTCATTTCTTTTCGTACTCATGTAAACGACTTCACACTTCTCATTATTTAGAGTCAATTGCCAATTTTTACACCATAGTGATATCTTATGCAGATCGTTCAGCAGTTGGTTTTCATCTTCAAATGATTTTACTAGACCATAAATGACGACGTCATCTGCAAACAACCTAAGGGAGCTACTTAGATTTTCTCTGAAATCGTTTATGTATATGAGGAACAGTAGAGGACCAAGAACACTACCCTGTCGAACACACGATATCACCTCTGTTTTCGGTGATTTACCATCGATTACTACAAACTGTGTCCTCTCTGACAGGAAATCCCCCATCCAGCCGGAAATTTGGGGTGATATACCATAACCACGCAATTTCATTAAAAGCAGTTGTGAGGCACGGTGTCAAACGCCTTATGGAAATCAATAAATACGGAATCGATTTGCGAAGCCTTGTCGATAGCACTCATCACTTCTTGTAGTCGGGCCCGGTGGTCTTGGGGTAAAGTGCTCGACTGGAAACCGAAGGGTCGCGGGTTTAAAACCCGGTCGGACCTCGGATTTTTTTCAGTCTACACTTTAACCCATCCTTCACCTCTCAATGATGTGAGTAGTCGCCAGAAACGACACGTGGTTCGGATTCCACGTTAAGCTGTAGGTCCCCCGTCCCCGGTTGGATAACTGGGGTAGGCTAGGGACACGCAAGTCGCCGAAGTGGCGTCCAATTGAAAGACTTGCACCAGGCCAATGAGCCACACGAAATTATTATTACTACTCCGATGATAGCTACTTCTACGTTACTCATTACGGCCTCTGTTCGTAATTCGAAATCTGGAATGTTGGTTTCGTCTTCTTTGGAGGATGAGTTTCTAAAAGCAATGTTTAGTAACTCTGCTTGAGTAGCGCTGTCATCGGCAGGATCGCCTTTACTATAACGTAGTGAGGGTTGAGGGTTATGTCTGTGTTTTGCCCCTAGTGTATTAAACATATGACCAAAATCTCTTTAGGTTTTCAGTCAAATTTCGAAAATGAGTATTGTAGGCATCTCGCATTGAAGTCCTCGCTAAATTTTGAGCTTCTGTATAAGATCGCCAATCCTGTTGATTTTGTGTTCCTTTAAATTTAACATGCCTTTTCCGTTGCTTTTTCATCAGTGTCCTGACCTGTTTTGTGTACCAAGGGGGATCATCTCCTTCTATTATTAATTTATTTGGTATAAAACTGTCAATTGCTGTCGATACCACTTCGTTGAATTTGAGCCACATCGGGTCTACACGCACGTTTAGTGTTAGAAATGAGTGGAAGCTGTCTTTCAAGAAGCAATGTATTTTATTTCTATCCGCTTTCCTGAACAAATATACTTTACGTTTATTCTTGGTAACATTTGGTCTTTTGATATTCAATCTCGCTACGACAGCTCTGTGTTCAGTAATACCTGTATCTAGAATGAAACTTTCATTCTGCAGTGGAGTGTGCGCTGATATGAAACTTCGTGGCAGATTAAAATTGTGTGCCGGAACCGGGACTCGAACCTGAGACCTTTGCCTTTCGTGGGCAAGCGCTCTACCACTGAGCTACCGCGACACGACTCACGACACCGCCCCACAACTTTACTTCCGCCAGTACCCGCGAAAGGCAAAGGCCCCAGGTTCGAGTCCCGGTTCCGACACACAATTTTAATCTGCCAGGAAGTTAAATACCTGTATCTGTTTTCATGCTCGTTACGAGCTCAGGATTATTTGTTGCTAAGAGATCAAGTGTGTTCTGACATCCATTTACAATTCTAGTTGGCTGATGAATTGTTTGAAGTAATTCTCAGAGAATGCGTTGAGTAAAATTTCACACGATGTTTGATGCCTACCTCCTGATTTGAAAATATAATTTCGCCAACAGATTGAGGGTAAATTAAAATCGCCACCTACTATTATCGTGTGAGTCGGGCACGTTTTTGTAATTAGGCTCAGACTTTCTTTGAAACCGAGCGAGGTGTGGCGCAGTGTTAAGACACTGGACTCGCATTCGGAAGGACGGTGGTTCAAATCCACCTCCGGCCATCCAGATTTAGGTTTTCCGTGATTTCCCCAAATCACTCTAGGCAAATGCCGGGATGGTTCCTTTCAAAGGGCACGGCTGAATTTCCTACCTTAATCCTTCCCTAAAAATCCGAGCGTATGCTCCGTCTCTAATGACCATGCTGTCGACGGGACGTTAAACCCTAAGCTTCCTTCCTTCCTTCCTTCCTTCCTTCCTTCCTTTCTTTGAACCTTTCTGCTATTGTATCGTCGGAGTCGGGAGGCCGGTAAAAGGAACCAGTTATAACTTCTTACGATTTTGAGGTACAACCTCTACCCATAATAGCTCACAGGATTGTTGGTGGGTGTTTAAAAGGGACTAAACTGTTGGGTTATCACTCCCATGTTCCCAGCTAAGAGTTCACCTCTTAAAACTTCGCCTTTTATTACATAGTACCCCACGTCCAGTATACTCCGGGTACAGAGAGAAAGTCCATGGTAAAATGATAATAAAGTATAATATACGTCAAGAGTTGACCAAATAGACAAAAATTAAAATATTACAGCAGAAGAGTGTGGCTGGCTAATCACAAGTGTAATACAGAATGAGACAGCCACTCTGCAGACACTAAAATCCTTTATTGAAAAACAAGTCGTAACCCGTGAAAGGACAACAGCTTATTGTTCTGGATCGGTGGTAGCCTGAGAAAGCGGGCAAATGAGCCTCACCACAAAAAAGACCAATAAAAGCCAGTTGCGCGAATTAAATCTAAAACGTGGTCAAGCATAGAAGCATCGTCAGATAATATCAATGGAAGCGCAGAAGGCAGGGTAAAAGACTGACTTAATTCGGCTAAAAGTGGGCAGTCCACCAGGATGTGGACCACGGTCAATAGTGCACCACAACGGCAATTTGGTGGGTCCTCTCGACGTAGAAGGTGGCCGTGTGTCAATCACTTATGACCAATGCGTAGTCTGCAGAGCACCACAGGCTCCCTATGACAAGCTCGCAGGGAGGATCTCCACACGGCTGTAGAGGACTTGACTATGCGCAGCTTATTTGGTTAGTTCAAGGCAGCCCATTCCGAGGTCCAAATCCTTAGAACCTTACGGGTCAGTTGCAATCTGAAATCCCTGTCTTGGAGACCAATCTTCAAGGGCCGTGATGTGGTGGCCTGCTTGGCCAGGTGATCAACTTTGTTCGTTTCCCGGAATGCCATTGTGTCCCAGGGTCCAAATGAAAACCACCGAATGGCCTGACTCTCCAAGAGCTGAAACGGCGTACTGTGCTCACTCGACCTGTGTGTGGCCATGCTCCACAATTTTATGTTGTAGACATGTTTTAAATTTTACTTTTTATTCTATAAACATGGAATCAACAACATTTTATTTAACAACTATTTTAATGTGAGCTAAATGTAATACTTCTGAAGAAGGCAAAATTACTTTTGCCGAAACCGAGGTCAAGGTTTATGCATGTAAACCATTTTTATGCAACTGGTCGGCTGAAACTTAGTTGACTATTGGATCGTGTTCCACCGTTGCTGAACTGCAGTTATGTTTAAAATTTTGAAGTTACAGTTCCTATTCATGATTACAGTGCCGAGAAAACAAGAACTACAGTCGCGATGCTCTCAAAGGAAGACTACACTGTTTGTTAAAACGCGGATTTGAATCTATTATGCACGAGAGAACAGTATAAATTTACAAACTGAAACGAAAACGTGCAGACAAAAGCAAAATACTATATCTCGCTTCTAATCAGAAGCCGGCGGTGTCTGCTGTTTATCGGCCGGCGGCTAAACAGACACTCTTATATAAAGAAATCCGTTAAACTTTGTTTACAAGATAAATAAATGAAAAGTGAAGGCTTAAACTGGATTTAACACGTAGATAATGTCGTGGGAAAGGCGAACCATAGACTGCGTTTTATTGACAGAACCCTTAGAAAATGCAACAAAACTACCAAATAAACTGCATACACTACGCTTGTCCGTCCTTTTTCTGGAGTATTGCTGCCCAGTGTGGGATCATTATCAGGTGGGTTTGACGGAGGACATCGAATGAGTCCAAAGAAGGGCACTTCGTTTTGTAATATAACGATACAGGGGAGACAACCTTACGGAAATGATAATGGACCTGGGATGGGAACCATTACAACAACGGCGCTTATCGCTGCGGCGTGGGCTACTTACGAAACTCCAATCGCCAACATTCTGCTCCGAATGCGAAAATATATTGTTGACTCCCACATACATAGGTAGAAACGATCATCAGAATAAAATAGGTGAAATTAGAGCTCCAACGGAGAGATTTAAGTGATCTTTCTTCCCACGGGCTGTTCGAGAATGGGATGGGTGATAAATAGTATAACGGTGGTTCGATGAACCCTCAGCCGGGCACTTAAATGTGATTTGCAGAATATCCCATGTAGATGTAGATTCAGCTGGTTCCAGAGTACATCTCTGATGGTTGACATTGGGTCACCGTGCACCATAAATTTTTAATTGACGATAAGTATCGTGATATGGCTCTCATGACGAAAGACACACAGAACGCTCGGGCTCTTACAGAAACACGTGGTCGTGCATTGAAAAATGGTGTGGCTACTTTTGTATCCCAGCCTCGTCGCCACTTTTGTGTCTCGTTTTCGCCGGTTGTCTTTGGTGTCGGTGGCCGAGTAGAAAGAGACCGACACAGGAAAATAGGATGCACGCTTGTGCAGTACGGTGGTGACCAGCCAGTGGGATAGCAGAAACTAGAAACACTATGCTAAATTAGAACAAGATATTTATTTCGTGGAGTCTTGGTAATACTTAACTTTTACATAGTTCTTGACTGCAGAATGCGGATACATAGATCAGATAGAGGCCTGCCTACTGATGATTCCTAGTGCCTATCCGATAGCCAAGTCTTAACTGTTGCCTATCTGATTCCCAAGTGGACGATGCAGTCCAGTAGTGACCACGAGCGGAGTTGTAGCAGAGGGCGCTCGTGGCCACCACTGGACTGCATCGTCCACTTGGGAATCAGATAGGCACCAGTTAAGACTTGGCTATCGGATAGGCACTAGGAATCATCAGTAGGCAGGCCTCTATCTGATCTATGTATCCGCATTCTGCAGTCAAGAACTATGTAAAAGTTAAGTATTACCAAGACTCCACGAAATAAATATCTTGTTCTAATTTAGCCTAGTGTTTCTAGTTTCTGCTATCCCACTGGCTGGTCACCACCGTACTGCACAAGCGTGCATCCTTTATTCCTGTGTCGGTCTCTTTCTACTCGGCCACCGACACCAAAGACAACCGGCGAAAACGAGACACAAAAGCTACGGTAGCTGGGTATCATTCACGTGTTTCAAACAGGACACAGTGCTCTACACACTCCATACAGTATGGCCTTGAGGCGGCGCTGTATGTCTTGCAGGAAACTACTGTGAAGCGACCCCCTCTCCCCATCTGCAGCAAACCAAAATGTGGCCATCATTTTCTCACAAACAGAACCTGGTTTCGTATGAATTAGTTGTTGCAATTCCTTTCTACAGTGACGTCGTTCTATACACCATTCCCGTCTAGCATATTGCTGCACATTAAAATAGGCGGAGAAATGGACGACGCGAGCGTACACTACGCCTAAATAAACAGCGAAGGACTGTCACCTAGGATAGGATGCGATATTAACCATAGTTACGCCAGAACCGAGGAGTCCACCGGTCTGTCCGGCAATTACATTCAAATGTTCAAATGTTTGTAAAGTCTATGGGACTTAACTAGGGGTCATCAATCCCTAAACTTACAAACTACTTATGAACTACTTACAACTAAGGACGGCACAAATATCCATGCCCGAGGGGGGATTCGAACCCCCGACCGTAGTGGCCGTGCGGACCGTGACTGGAGCGCCTCAATCCCCTCGGGCACCGCGGCCGGCGCAATTACATTCCGATGAGGTGTCGATCATCTCTGGGAGGGGCGTCTGGGGTATGACCTGACAAATCTTCTACGGCCTTCCGTGAACTATTCCGCACACATCCGTTGCACTGTCGCAACACTTCGTCTCGCGTTAACAGCAACATCAAAGCCAGATGCATCACATTCAAAAACGTGGTCAATTGTTTGTAAACCTAACTGCTAAGGTCATCGGTCCCTAGACTTACAAACTACTTAAACTTTCGCTAAGGACAACAAATACACACAACCCCCGAGAGAAGACTAGAACTTCCATCGGGAGTTGCCGAAAATCCTTGACATGTTGCCCTACACAGAGCGGCGCGTCACAGTCACTGATTTGACGGTACGGTTCCGGCATACGTTTGCACGTCTGCTCGGGTCGCACTGATCTATTTCCCATGGTTGATAGAGACGAGAGCCGCAGGAACATTTTACCGGTACGTAATGTTGCGGCTCAAGATCATTGTTTATCTGGAACCCGCGGGACGACACCGTTCAAATGCTAGTCATTTCTGCAACACACGCATGTCCTCTGAATATGAAATTCCTATCTCTAGTCTTTCATAGAGTTCAATTTTTTCTGAACATGACTATATTTAAATATGCAGTTTAGGATTTATTAACCCTGGATTGCTACACTTATTTTCATAGACGGGTCTGCTACACTGGGGTACAGGTGTACCCCAAATAAAAACTGATTTTTAAAATGATTAAAAATAAATTTTATTTCAAAGTAATATATTAACATTTAAATAACATTTAAGAAAAAAAGAAAAAATGCCCAGAAAGAAACATTTAATAGAAGCACTGGGGTACAGGCGTACCCCTAGTAGCATTCCAGGGTTAATGTGGTCGTAAATAGTAGCTTCCTCTCTTCCACAGACAGTCACTAAAAGTCGTAAGAACTGTAGTGTCACATGCTGTGACACATCCCACAGGGTCCGTCTGTCTTGTTTTCCCCGTGCATGATCATCCGACGTCCGGTACTGTCTTCATTACCGACAACATTCCTTGAACGACGCGGGCAAGTAGTTCATAAAGGTACAAATGTAAGACTTTAGTATAGAACCCAACTCTAGCAACAAGCAAAAACTCCTTTTATCTACAAAGTGTAATTGATGTTCATAAACCTGTGATTCTGTATAATATGCGAGAAAAAATTTATTCATTGAAGACCATTGGCGGCAACATTGCAAGAGCACAGAATGATGTGGAAACACTTTTTGTTGCCAATTTTCGGAATTATTTACTATTTTACTTTCAATCCCGTTAAACGTAACATCGATGTTATAAATATACGGCACTGAAATCTAACGATTTATGTTACCTGGAACTTTAGAAACTTGGAATCTGTGTCAGTAGCAAGGCTCGGCTGAGCACCTTTTAAGGAACTTATGTGCATGGGAAACTAACATCACGTTATTGCGTTATTAGTCCATTACATACGAATTTGATCGACAATGAGAACAGAAAACTGCGTGCTCAGCCACTAGATTTCTGTTGTTGGAATTTTAAATGGGACTAAACTGCTAGGTTTCAGCCCCCCGTTATTAGAGAAGATATCACAACAAAATGATATACAAAATAAAATCTGGAGCTCAACACCTAAAAAGAAAAAACCGAAAAACGTACAGAGCGAAAATGAACGCTACACTGACAACAGACGAAATGAAAACTCTAAAATAACCAAGTGATTAAATTAATTAAAACATTACTGCAGACGCACGGGAGTGGCCGCGTGTCCACGACGTCATTCTACGGCCTCTGCGGCCGCTCCCGCCGGTGTTTCAAAAAATGTTTTTTAAGCTTAAGGGACTTAACTGCGGCGTCATCAGTCCCTAAACTTACAAACTACTTATGAAATAACTTATACTAAAGACAGCACAAACATCCATGCCCGATGGGCGGCGGCCTCGCGCATCGTAGCATAGCGCCTCAATGCGCGCCTGAGTTTCGAGTCCTCCTGTGTGTGTGTGTGTGTGTGTGTGTGTGTGTGTGTGTGTGTGTGTGTGTGTGTTGTCCTAAGTGTAAGTTACTTTATGCACTTTTTAAATCTAGGGATTGATGACCATAGCACTTTGGTCCATTAGGTGCACCAATATTTGAAAATCTGTTTTCGTTGCAGCAGAATACCATGGCTGACTGATCACTAGTAAAATAGAGTATGAGCCAGCAATCTGAATTTAAACCTCTTAAGAATTTTTTATCACGGAATACATCAAAATCTGTAGTGATAATACCAATTATTAGTGAAATATGAAGCTCAGGGATACTTTATTTATAAGTTTAGAATAATAGTAAAAAGCTACTACTCAACGTGTCTTTAGCAAAATATTTTGCTACTAGAATTACTCTTAGAGTACATTATAATAATTTCTCTTCCATTGTAACATGAAATGTTCTATAAGTAAATAACATACATGGTTCCTTAATGCCAACTATTTATACATCATCAAAAGTGTAATTATCTGTGTTATGTCAACGGAATCGGATCGTTAAGCAGCAATATTGGATGTAGACAATGCTCGAAATGTCGTGTTTTTTCCAGCCTCGTCAAATCGGCGTCGCTGCCTGGCACCGAATTTTATTTAGCAGAACGGCAATAAAAAAAGCTACTTCTGTTGCGTGCACGCATTGTATGCGTGTATACCGGTTATTCCTGTTTACGACTAATATTTTACGGTGAAAGAATCTACGGTAGCTGTCCGCGGAGCTGACGCAGTTCCTGAAACGTGATTGCGTAATAAATTAGAAAGAAGATATCCACTGCACTTTTTACGTGGTGTGGCATAATTCGCTATCTCTATGTTCTGCGATGTGCTTCAGTCACGGAAGCTTTTCGTACCGCTCGAAGCGGCGCAGCGGTAACACACAACTCGCATTCGGGAAGACGTTGGTTCAAATCACCTCCTGCCATCAACATTTAGGCTTCCCTAAATCACTCCAGGCAAATGCCGAAATAGTTCCTTTGATGGGCACGGCCGAATTCCTTACCCTTCCTTCCCCAAAAATCCGAACGTGACACCCGTCTTCTAATGGCCACGCTGTCGACGGAGGTAAAACCAAATGTTTTAAGTTAAATGTTTGTAAAGCTGTTGGACGTAACTACTGTCGTTATCAGTCCCTAGGGTTACCACCTACTTGAACTAACCTAAGACCAACACACACACATCCATGCTCGAGGGATGACTCGAAACTCCGACGGGGAGCAACCGCACGCTCCACACCAAAGAGACTTCGAGCGCTCGACCATTCCACTCCGACACGTAAAACTCTAAGCTTCTTTCCGTATGAATATGTGAATCTTCTCATGAACACCATCTTTAGCAAAATATTACTGCTTTATCGACGTATTTCAGGTCTCAAGATATAACACATTAGTTTAATGTCCTTACTGCCGAGCCTAGTTAAGTTTCAATTATTTTGTTAATAGTCACAGCATCCACGAGAACGCAGTTCAGTAACCTATACTTACATTTTGGTAGAAGTTACTTGACTAGAAGTTGTGAAAACCAAAAATTGTATACAATATATTAATATCCAACACTTTCATCGACTGCCCCGATACTACTGCAAAAATAGCAGCAATAATAATTTAAAATGGAACCTAACATTGAAGGTATTTATTGCAAACTACTATGTTTGCAAATTAGTGTTTAACAAATAACGAACTTCAGCATGCTAGAGAGAATCCTAAGACAGATTTCTACTAAACTTCTGTCTCCCGCACGTCCTCTTGTATCGACTGATATTACTGTTACTAGAATTTCAAATGTTTGTTAAGCTTAAGGGACTTAACTGCGGGGTCATCAGTCCCTAAACTTACAAACTACTTATGAACTACCTTATACTAAAGACGTCACAAATATCCATGCCCGAGGGGGGATTCGAACCCCCGACCGTAGCGGCCGTGCAGACTGAGTGGCGCGCCGCAGACCGCTCAGCCACTTACTAAAATTTGTTATTATATGCCAGCGTATTGTTATCAGATACGAACATAGTGAGATCACGGTCTCCAAGAACAATTCTGAAATGCAAGTGCTGGTAATTACTTCCTAAGAAATCTTGCAGTGAATAGTAACTCAGTTCCGGACGTTCCAAAGTGTTGTCACATTCTATGACCTATCGCGGACAGACATTTGTACTTATTCTTAATTCGCTTGGTTCACATATTTTCCGTTACTGTACTAAGCACAAAATGTAAAATTATGGTCATGTAATTGTACGACGCACTGTTTCGACAATATACTGATAAACACTCACAGTTCAGCTTTAAACTGCGAATTTCGGAAACGTTGAAGCCATCAAAGCCGATGGAGAATTCACTGACTCAGTTTCAGCGTAAGAACTAGTTTATGGGGCGATTACACCAATAAATGTAACACGATACTAAGAATCTATGTCTCCTGTTGATACTTGGGCTATTATATTGTTGAACCTAAGGGTTTAAGAAATTTTACATATTTGAGAGTTTAAACGAGACTCTGAATTATGTCAGCAATTTTTCTAATTATTAATTAATTAATTAATTATTTTTGCGAGAAGAAAGTCATCCTTTTTGGTTTCCATGTTCAGCATATTCTAATCGAATTTATATGACAATAAATAAAGAAAAACTACATTGCTCAAAACAATTACGGGATCACGTGAGATATTATACACTATACGGCAACGTATTCTATTCAGGTATGGCGTAATTTCGAAATTTGTTTGTGATACAGTACGATATTTTGCTGTCTCATAGCGTTTACTTAGCGCGAGTCACCATGAGGTATCATAATAGTCAAAAAGTCATTCTCGTTAACCAACAATACGGTGTGTGACCATCTTGGACAATGGTTGTAAATCTGTGAAACTAAACTTCTTTGGATATCAATCCCTAGGCTTACAAATTAAAGAGACTAATATATATATATATATATATATATATATATATATATATATATATATATATATATATATATACACGGGAGTACTCGCACCTTCGACGGTGAGCAACCGCGCGCTCCGTAGCAAGGCGCCTTTTTAACGCTCGGCCTCTCCACAGCGGATCACCTCGGACAGTATCGTTGCCCACCTGCATAGCATGGTCACTATCAGGTTATCAATCAGCTCTTGAGAGATATTCGACCATTCTATCAATGCAATATCCAGCACTGCAACCGTTGTGGAGGGAGAGGGGGGGTTGTTGGTCAGGCTGCAATGCGTCTTCAAAGTGCTTTCCAAAGGAGCTCAATCGGCCTTAAGTTCGATGAACAAATTGGCCACTTTATTCAATTCCCTCAGCTTCCTACCATGTAGTCCACCAGTGCAGCTCTGTGAAGACGAGCGTTATCGTCCACCAGTAGGGCACAACACCAAGGTCGAATGATCTCGTCTCTGTATCTCTGAGCAGTCATAGCGCCATTCTGGACGACATCGACGTCCTTAGGTCCGTCAATACTGACTCCTGTCTCAACCATTCTTCCTCCACAATGATATGAGGACTATTCCTGCACGTCAGTATGATTCTTCCGAGTGCCACGTTCTCTCCAGATTGGGAAACGACGATTGTCCGGCTGAACACAAAATGTTGACTCATAAGTGAACAGCACCAGGCGGCATTCGTTAAAACTCCATTCCTAATGTTCCCCCGCCCAGTTTCTGCGGACTAAACGGTGTCTTGTTTTTAATGGGACACACTCCATAGGCCCCCGGGCGTAGAGGCCACATTCCAGAAGGCGATTTCAGACAGTTTGTGTTGCTGCCTGCAGTGTGCGTTGCATTCAGCCTCCTGTCTCCACGTGCTGTTAACCGGAGGTAACGGTCATCTCTTCCTGACATTTCCCGTGGGCGACCTTGGCGTTATCTTTTTTTAACGGTTCCAGTTACCTGTTCCGCCGCGGCGGATTCGCCGTGCGCATTAAAGCGCTATGCTCCGAGGCCGTTCCCCGTCGGAGGTTCGAATCCTCCATCTGGCATAAATGTTTGGGCGTTCTTTAGTGTTTTATTTTTTTTTTTTTGTGTGGTTTTAGGGCGCACAACTTCTATGGTCATTAGCGCCCAGCCAAGAACATAGATTCGCTATGATCTCAAAGAAAAAAGGGGACTGTCAGAACATCAACAAGAGGCTAAAAACGAAAGATAAAAGACAATTAAAAGGGTTAAATATCCTTGGATAAGTTGGCCAAGTTGATAAAACGCAAAACTCGAGCAGCTGCTCGTGTGTCATCAGCTAAAATTTCCTCCAGAGTAGACGGCAAGTGAAGGGCTACACGGAGATGATTAAAATTAACACAAGTCAGTAAAACATGTCGCACTGTCAGCAATTCACCGCAGGAGCACAGCGGTGCAGGGTCGGCAGAGAGCAAGTGACGGTGGCTGAAACGGCAGTGACCGATCCGCAACCGGGCCAGGATGACCTCCTCTCGCCGAGAGGGGCGTGAGGAGGTCCTCCAAGCGGTCGGGATCGGTTTTACAGTTCTCAATTTATTGTTGTACATTGAAAACCACGCACTGTGCCATTGCGACACGATACTCCGGCGAAGAGCCCGTTGAACATCGTCCGATGGGACGCAAAAGGTAGCCATGCGAGGCAAAATAGCTGCGGCCTTGGCTGCTATGTCGGCAGTCTCATTCCCGGGCACTCCCACGTGGCCAGGGACCCACAGGAAAGAAACGTGACAGCTGTCATCTGCTAGCAACTGGAGGGAGAGTTGGATCCGATACACGAGAGGATGGTTCGAGAAAGGGTCCTTAAGACTCTGCAGGGCACTAAGGGAGTCCGAACATATGGCATAGAAAGGTTCGCGGTGGCGGCAGGTGTACAAAACGGCCTGGTGGAGGGCAAAAAGCTCAGCCGTAAAACTCGAACACCGGTCAGGGAGCTTGTATTGGAACCGGTTGTCCCCGGCGACGAAGGCAGATCCGACACCGGGAGTGCTCTTGGAACCATCAGTGTAAATATATATGGCATTATCGAACCGCGAACGGAGTTCGACAAGCCTCGAGCGGTATACCAAATCCGGAGTGCTCTCCTTGGGGAGCGAACTAAGTTCGAGGTGAGTGTGAACCTGGGCCTGATGCCACGGTGGCAATGGGCTTTCGCTCAACCAAAAGGTGGAAGGAAGGGTAAAATCGAGCCGCTGTAGTAGGCGGCGAAACCGAGCTCCAGGTGGAAGCAAGGCAATCGCAGACAACTGATATTGGCGATCGAGTGAGTCGTCAAGAAATAATCGGTAAGATGGATGGCTGGGCATCGACCGCAGGCGGCATGCGTACCGACACAAGAGTATGTCACGCCGAGTGGTCAAGGGTAATACAGCAGCCTCGGCATACAGACTCTCAACAGGGCTAGTATAAAATGAACCGGTCGCAAGACGTAAACCCCGATGGTGGATAGAGTTGAGACGGCGGAGAATCGATGGCCGTGCAGAAGAGTATACAAGGCTTCCGTAGTCGAGCTTCGACTGAACAATGGCCTGAAGCAGGACGGTACGATCCGCTCCCCATGACGTGCCACTGAGGACACGAAGAACATTAAGGGATCGGGCACAACGGGCAGCAAGGTAGGACACGTGTGTACCCCAGCAAAGTTTCCGATCCAACATTAGCCCCAAGAATTTCGTAGTCTCCACGAAAGGGAGAGCAACAGGGCCGAGATGTAGAGAAGGTGGAAGAAATTCCTTGTATCTCCAGAAGTTTATACACACAGTTTTTTCAGTGGAGAATCGGAATCCGTTTGCGCTGCTCCAGGAATATAGACGGTCAAGACAGCGTTGAAGAAAACGCTCCAAGAGACACGTCCGCTGGGCGCTACAATAAATTGCGAAATCGTCAACAAAAAGAGATCCGGAGACGTCGGCTGAAAGGCAATCCACGATCAGATTGATTGCAATGGCAAAGAGCGCCACACTCAAGACGGAGCTCTGTGGTACCCCATTCTCCTGGCAAAAGGTATCTGACAAAACAGAGCCCACCCGTACCCGGAACTTGCGATCCGCCAAAAACGCTTGAATGAAAAGAGGAAGGCGGCCCCGAAGGCCCCATGTGTGCAAAGTGCGGAGAATGCCCGCTCTCCAACAGGTATCGTATGCCTTCTCCAAGTCGAAGAACACTGCTACTGTTTGACGCTTCTTTAGAAAGTTGTTCATTATGAAGGTCGACAACGTAACGAGTTGATCAGCAGCAGAGCGGTGTCGACGAAAACCGCATTGGATATTAGTCAGGAGGCGGCGAGATTCGAGGAGCCAGACCAACCGAGCGTTAACCATGCGTTCCATCACCTTACATACGCAGCTCGTCAGAGAAATGGGGCGATAACTGGAAGGAAGGTGTTTGTCCTTCCCTGGTTTGGGGATGGGGACAATAATGGCTTCACGCCAACTAGTGGGAACATGACCTTCTGTCCATATGCGATTATAGGTACTAAGAAGAAAGCACTTGCCCGCAGGAGAGAGGTTCTTCAGCATCTCAATATGGATGGAATCGGGACCGGGAGCAGAAGATCGGGACAGGGCGAGAGCACGGTCTAGTTCCTGCATGGTGAAGGTGACGTTATAATTTTCACGATTAAAAGAGTGGAAAGAAGGCGGCCGTGCCTCCTCTACCTGTTTGCGAGGAAGAAAGGCAGGGTGGTAATGGGCAGAGCTCGAAACCTCCGCAAAGAAACGGCCCAATGCGTTGGAAACAGCAGCGGGGTCCATGAGGACTGTGTTTTCCACGGTCAGGCCTGGAATCGGGGAGTGGACCTTGATGCCCGATAAACGGCGTAGGCCACCCCAAACAACCGAGGAGGGAGTAAAACGGTTAAAAGAACTAGTAAAAGCAGTCCAGCAAGCTTTATTGCTGTCGTTTATGATACGACGACATTGCGCTCTCATACGTTTATAATTGATGCAATTCTCCAAAGTTGGGTGGCGGCGGAAGGTGCGTAAAGCACGGCGCCGGGCTCTAAGCGCGTCGCGGCAGGCTGCAGTCCACCAAGGGACCTGGACACGACGTGGAGAAGAGGATGTACGAGGTATGGAACGTTCAGCAGCAGTGAGAATAACCTCTGTGAGGTAGTCGACCTGACTGTCACAGTTGGGAAAATTCTGATCGTGAAAAACAGCCACGGAAGAATAAAGCCCCCAGTTGGCTTTAGAAATGTTCCAACTGGTGGGACGAGGAGATGGGGAATAATGCAGGAAGTGGATGATACAAGGGAAATGATCACTCGAGTGCGTGTCAGAAAGTGCATACCATTCAAACCGACCGGCAAGCTGAGGAGTGCCTATTGCGAGGTCTATATGGGAGTAAGTGTGTGTTGTGTCAGAAAGGAAGGTCGGTGCACCGGTGTTGAGGCAGACAAGATCGAGGTGTTGGAGAAGGTCCACCAGAAGGGAGCCTCTCGGACAAGGTGCCGGAGAGCCCCATAGGGGGTGGTGGGCATTAAAGTCGCCTACCAACACGAAAGGTGAATGGAGCTGGTCAACAAGGTGTAGCACATCTGCCCTAGTAAGGGCAGATGACGATGGCGAATAGATATTACAGAGGGAGAAGGTAAATGTGGATAAAGTGATGCGGACGGCAACTGCCTGTAGGTGAGTGTGCAAGGAAATGGGATGGAAATAGACGTCGTCTCGAAGGAGCATCAGAACCCCTCCATGGGCTGGGATACCTTCCACGGGTGGCAGGTCGAACCGCACAGAGGTGTAGTGTGGAAAGTCTGCACGATCACGTCGACGCAACTTAGTTTCCTGGAGGCAGACTAGAAGCGGGCAGTGCAATCGAAGGAGTAGTTTTAACTCCTCCCGATTAAAACGAATGCCGCGAATATTCCATTGAAGGAGCGCCATGATAAAAATGAGAGAAGAAATAAAGATAAAAACCAACTAGCAAGCAGGGTCACCTCGACGGCCGCTGAGGACCGGATTTCGAGGGAGCACTGCTATCGCTGTCCAGGGGCAAAGGGTCGTGGTCCATAGGTTCGACCGACGCGCCTGCCACCTCCCTGAGTTGGTCAGGAGGGGCAGTTTCCACCGCCAGTAGAGAGCCGTGTGCCCGGCAGACGGAGCGACTCGGTGAAACAGAGGACGGCCGAGGCCGGCAACTGTTGGACGACGTGACGGATGGGTCACGCCTCGGCGGGGAAGGAGAGGAACTCTGTTTCTTGTCAGCTCTTCTGGAAGAGTGACGACGGGAAGAGGCAGTTGACAGTTGGGAAGCCTGAGAACGCAGAAAATCCTCACGGACGGGTTCCTTTTTCAAGGTCCGGGCATCTTGTTTAGGTGCCCGCGGTTTACTAGAGGTTGACGAAGACTGTACCTTAGAAGCAGCAGGAGGAAGCGGGGACGTGGAACGGGCAATCTTCGGGCTGGCGGATCGCACAACTGTGTCAGCGAAAGTGAAGTCACAAGTCTGGGTACTGGAATCCTTGGTAGGTCGAGTTGAGGTGGGTACCTTACTGTATGTACCCGCTGGGAGAACAGTGGGCTTTCGACTCGCCAACAACTTTCGAGCGACAGATGTCGATACCTTCTCCGTAACCCGAATTTGCTGGATTACCTTCTCATCATTGTATACAGGGCAGTCGCGAGAGGAAGCCGCATGGTCACCGTTGCAGTTTAGGCAGTGAGGGGACGGAGGTGGGCAATCCCCCTCATGGGCGTCCCTACCACAAGTGACACACTTTGCTGCATTTGGGCAATGTTCACGGGTATGGTTGTACCTGTGGCACTGAAAACAGCGCGTTGGGTTAGGTACATAAGGGCGGACGGAGATGACTTCATACCCTGCTTTGACCCTCGACGGGAGGTCAACTCTGTCGAACGTCAAAAACACAGTACGAGTCGGTGTCAGTTGGTTATCGACCTTTTTCATTACCCTATAGACGGCTGTCACACCCTGGTCGGACATATAGGATTGGATGTCTTCATCAGACAACCCGTCAAGGGATCTCGTGAAGACTACCCCCTGTGACGAGTTGAGTGTGCGATGTGCTTCCACCTTGACAGGAAACGTGTGTAACGATGTAGTCCGGGAGTAGTATCTGAGCTTGGAAGGCACTTTCCACTTCCAGCAACAATGTGCCATTGCGCTGACGTGAACAGGTTTTAACAGGGCCAGCAATTGCATCTACACCTTTCTGTATAATGAAAGGATTGACAGAATTGAAATCCTTTCCGTCGGTGCGAGAGACAACAAGAAATTTAGGTACATTAGGAAGAGTCTTTTTTTGCTGAGGCGAATCTAACTTACGTTTTTGGGTCAACGTCACTAAAGAAGAGAAGGAAGTCATCGCGGAAGTGTCCCCCGTGATTACCGGCGTCTCCGATGGCGCGCTCCTTCCTAGTGGGGGCCCTCTCCGAGGGCTTACCCGCCTTAGGTGATTGTTCACACCTCAGGTCACACCTCCCGAGAACTGACGGAGGGACCAATCGGCACGTTCGGAAGGTACCAGCTCGGGTAATCACCCCTCCCTGGGCCTGGCCTTTACCAGTGGGTACGTACGTGCCCTACTTGTCTACCCGGGGCGGGGAATTACGCGTTACCCCGTCACCTGCTACGCACGATAATGCGTGGGTCGGCCTTCAGACACGCACAGGGAGGAAAGAAGAAGAATAGAGGAAGTCAAGAGAAAGAAGGAAAGAAGTGTCTCAAACGCCGAGGCGGAGACTAATGAGGAGGAGAAGAAGGCTAGGAGAGTACAAGGAGAGAAAGACAGAAACAAAGGGCAAGAAAGGAAGGAACGAAGGAAGAAAAACGACAACAAGAACCACCGTAGCTCACGAAATATGCCCGTCTCCGGGCGAAGGCATAAACCGGGAGGGAAAGTGAAGCAGCCTGGGGCAGAAGAAAGGCTGCTCCGGCTCGGGGCCCCGTGCGCGCCACACACGTACCCACAAAAGAACTGTGGGCCCCCTGGGGGCGTTCTTTAGTGTAATTTAGTCTATAAGTAGTTTGTATTTTAGGGACTGATGACCCTGTACTTAAGTCCCATAAGCTTAACTAACATTTGAAACTTTTAAAGGAACAGAGTGTCACGGAAATGAGCGACTAGTTGGGGTTCAACCATTACAAACTAAGACAATTTTTTCCGACGGAATGTCATTACGAAAAAAGGTATCTTGGAAAAAAAAAGCAACCAGTCGCCTCGTTGCTGTTTTTTTAAAGATATCGCTATTCAACACATTCACAGTGTTCCTCATCCATAAAATTCTTAATTATGAAACCCTTATCACCAATTTCCTTGTCCGAATGTGAAAATAGTTTGTTGATCTGCCCAAACATAGAAATTATCATAGTAAAGAAACAGCAGACATCACAGTACGAACATATTCGTCATTGCCATATGCTATTCAAGAGCGGCACGGTAGAAACGTAGTCTCAAAATGTTTTGATGCATCCTCTTCCAAGCATTGATGTCTGACCTGTACAACAGTCATGTAGATGTAGAGGTATATAAATTGCATTGTCCTCAACACAGCACGTCACACCACGTCACACACTATCCTCAAGTTGTATGAAAAGTTCAACTCCCTGCTAGCACTACATTCCAACAATACACCTCCTCTCCTAGTAGCCGCTCGATCATATTTAAACCCACTTCCCTAGCGTAAGAGTTGGAAACTTTGATTTCCTCAATCGTCAGCGTTCGTGCCTGACGTCGACTGGAACAAGTGTTTATAAAATTATTTGCAACGAGGAGAGTACATGTAATGGAATTTAACTTATCATCGCAGATAACGAACGTAGCAATTGGCGCGACAGTTCTGTTCCTTTCAGAGTTCGGTAAGGTGTGAAACCACACGTGCTGCAGTCATAGGCACCTAACGTCGTGGCAAGGAATCAATAACGACCTGGAAATGTTCCAGTGGAAACTCTTCACGCTGTTTGTAAGTCAGTCCACAAAAAAATAAGAATGGTTGCTATAAGTCGATAGCCAAACAACTGCTAGTCACAAGTATGTCATACAAGTTCCCTAGTCAAATTCTCACGTGAAACTCGCTGTCCAGGAGCAGTATGGTGGCTGCGAATCTTTACACAACAGATGCACTTCAAAAGCCACAATGTTCATCCGCATGTGGCTAGTATAGTTCGCTGACAGCAGTACGGTACGTCTCATTCTAAGATGTCCATAATGTTCCAGTTGCATTTCATGCTGAATATAATAAGCAGGAGTCGCAACTCTTAATGTTTTTAAGTACTGAAACAATCATTTATACAATTATACACAACAACCCAGATATCTGAAGCAGTTCCTTATTTCCCAGACAACTAAAACTGCACTTGAATATTCATCTCTCAATTTTAAATTAAGAGAGTAGAAAATTAGAATTTAACTACCACTGCGGTGGAATCGCCGAACGCTCAGAAGCGCCTTGCTGCGGAGCGCCCGGTTGCTTCCCGTCGGAGGTTCAGTCCTCCCTCGAGCGTGCGTGCTTGCTTGCATGCGTGTGTGGATGTGTATTGTCCTTAAATTAGTTTAAGTTGTCTGTAAGCCTAGGGAGTGATAACTACAGTAGTTGAGTCCCACAGATTTACAAACATTTCAACAACTTGTTACTCTATCAGGTACAGTAGCCTTGCCCAAATAAATCGATTTACTATGTCTACCAGTGAGAACAGTAGCCTTCTACACTGTTCGTTTTTTTCTGTACTCGTTCACCGCCGATCGTTTATAGCAACCGAATTTTAGAAAAATTAAACTTAAAATTTGAGGATAATTTCATAAATACACATGTATTAATCGCTATTTGCGTTAGTGACGATCGATATTTCACATTTTTCTTATGTCTACATTGCATCTCAACAAAGCAGGCTATCTCAAGCACTTAGGTAGTTATAAGTATGCGACCACTGAGATCGAAAATATTCCGAAAACGCCACATTTTGAAAGTAACAACGCCAACGGACGAATTCCAATTTAAGACATTTGTGGATTGTTGTAAATGGAAGCTGCCGTCATTTCATGCCTGTAACTTGTACGGGCAACAGCAGACAGGCCCAAGTTTGTCACAATGCTTCAAGGCCGGCAAAGTACTGCAGACAGAAGTGCACGACCCTCTCGGAAATATTTGCACTTTAAGTGTAGAGAGCACCACTATTATTAAAACTACTTTTCCGTAGACCGGTCATTCTGCCTAGTATGAACACATGTTCGTTTTGAGCTCTTAGGTTAAAATGTTCAAATGTTTATAAACCTATTGGATCAAACTATTATGGTCATGCACCCCTAGACTTAGAAGCTACTTAAACTACTTAAACAATTAAACTAAGGAAAAACACACACACACACACACACACACACACACACACACACACACGAGAGAGGACACGAACCTCCGACGGCGAACAACCGCGCGCGCCACAGCATGGCGCTTTTGACCGCTCGGCTACTCTACCAAAAAAAAAAAAAAAAAAAAAATGTTCAAATGTTTGTCAAGCTTATGGGACTTAACTACGGGGTCAACAGTCCCTAAACTTACAAACTACTTATGAACTACTTACGAACTACTTACGAACTAGGACGGCACAAATATCCATGCCTGAGGGGGGATTCGAACCCCCGATCGCAGTGGCCGTGCTGGCCGTGACTGGAGCGCCTTAGTCACCTCGGCCACCGCGGCCGGCGGCTACTCTACCGCGGCTTAGTACATGACTCGGTACTTGACTTCACGTTTCAGCTTCATGTGGCAGCACTTCACAAGCTGAGATCGAAACAACGTTATATTAAACTTTTTTGGCAGATTAAAATTGTGTGCTGGCACCTGGATTCGAACCAGGGACGTTTGCCTTTCGCGGGCAAGCGCTCTACCGGCTGATCTATTCCGGCATGCTTCACGGTTGGTCCTCGCAGCTTTACTACTGCCAGTACCTCCAGAGAAGTTGAGAGAACGGACCGTGAAGTGTGCCGGGATAGCTCAGATGGAAGTCCTTCTGACGGGACAGCGTGCGGACCTGCACCGCGCGCATTAGCGCTAGAGGGTTGTTTACTTCCATAGTTTCGCCGAGAGAGCGATCGAGTGAAGCTGTGCCGGGGTGCCACCTCCGCGTGTTTGAAAGTGCCCGCAGCTGTTTGGGACTAGTGAGAATTGCATGGCTTTTGCTATGGAGGATCAGCTACGACGTTACACATTGAGATTTCAATTTCCGTTCGGATTTAACCGACCACAAATGCACGAATTAGTTGAGTTCTTTTTTCGAAAAATTAGGATTGAAAGATGAGGACGTTGTAGGATTTTCGTACGGTGTTCTGACAAATGCTGTTTATGTCAAGCATGTTACCAATGAATCTTGTTTGCATGTGATGGCGCTTAAGGGAGTTACTGCCGAGTTCGTTAATTCAAAAGGTGAACTTTGTAAAGTTCCCGTTAGTCATGCTGGACTAGGTCTCCGAACAGTTCGTATATTTAATCTGCCAGCGTTCTCCTTAACCAGTTAGGCTATACAGACACGCTTCCCTTGCAACCCATATTCTCAACTTACAGCACACTACGATGGTAGTGCGCCCTTGCCATTATTTCAAATCAAATGTTTGAAAATCTATCGGACCAAACTGCGTGATCATCAGTCCGTAGCTTAAGAACTACTTAAACTACGGTAACCTGACCTATGAACAAGACACACACCCATGCCCCAGGGAGGACTTGAACCTCCGACGGCGAGCGCACCGCGGCATGCCATTATTTCTTCTTCGTCGCAGACAATAGGCCTACTCGATTCCCGCAAGATATCCAGCTTTTTAATGCGTCCGCACTGAAATTGTGAAGTGCCTGTTGGGGGCACCATTTACAATTATTGATATGGTGTCTGTTATTTTCGTACATGTTCGAAAGAACAGACACCATAATATAATTCCGTAAATGTATCGATGTAATCGGCGGGATGGTTCCTTACAGCCGCGGTGGAGTAGCCGAGCGGTCTATAGCGCCTCGCTGCGGAGCGCGCGTTTGCTCGCCGTCGGAGTTTCGGGTCGTCCTTCGCGCATGAGTGAGTGTGTGTCCTTAGTTTAGTTTAATTTCAGTTAAATGGTCTGAAAGCGTAGGGACTGATAACCAGAATAGTTAAGACCCATAGATTTACAAACATTTCAACATTTTGGTTCCCTTGAAATGGCACGGATGATTACCATCTTCATGCTTAAAAACAACTCTCCGAGTTCAAGGTTTGTCTCGGATGATCAACCTGTTGACGGGACGTTAAACTCTCGTCTTCTTTCCTTCAGTCGGTAAGATTTGCGTAAACGAGCAAAAGCTGTAAAGGTTACCACGTTACTGTGCCCCACGACCAGGTCAGAAATGGAGTTACCAGGGATATTAACAATAGCAAAGTATTGCAAAATGTTTATTACTACTTTTAGATTTAGCCGTGTTACTACCGTTAAATAAGACATCCACTTACATTATTTTGTTTCCTTCAAAAAAGTTCATAATTACCTGAGATGATGTTGATTTATAATACGTAGTGTGGTGCAGTAAGTTTGTGTTATACTAGATAAGAGAGTTATACACTAATGGGTATTAATGTGAAATATAAACGGCAATCAGATCTTAGTGCTTCCATAAATTTATTCATCGTATATTTCCAGTGGCAGATCAACAAGAGATATTAACTATGTAAGAGAAATAGCAATGCTACATTTCCGTTCGGATATTCCATCAATATGGAAAATGTCATGAGGAAATATGTCACGAAAAATGTCACTGACTGCCTTGTGTACATTCGATTATGAATCACTTATCGAGTTCTACAAAACTGCTACTCAGACATTCCTTACCTTTAAATTTCGACTCAGTTAATGCATTTACTGCGCGATAGCGACGACAATGCCCAGGGGCCACTAGTCACCAAATAAGTTGAAATAAATATTTCACAATTCGAAATGAAAACTGATGCAAATATAACATAGCAGTAGATATCCTTCGTGCTGCAAAGCAAATCCCACTATCAAATAAGTGATGTTACAGAGATGTCTGAACTTTCAGTGCAGACAAAATGATCCAATATGTTTTTAAAAAGTTTCTAATGTATAAGTAAAGTTTGTCTAATAATGTTGTTTATGACATTCTTTGTTAACAATTATTTTTGAATAGTAAGCTCCTTGCTAGTTTCAAAAGCTTTTATTGGCAGGGATAAAGATAATCAACACTGTGGTAAGAAATTTTAATTTTGAGGACTATATTAAAATGTACTTAATGAACTATACATCTCCTGTAAGGTTATTTTTGTCCTTTTATAATCTTCGAGATATGGGAATTATTTCAACACTATAACTGCCGAAACAGTCAACCTTAAAAGCAGATCTGTTTTAGGGTGTCTATTTTAGGTGCATTAAAAACGTTCACATTGTTTAAACCTAAAGCGTACATTATCAGTTTAACGAAAAATGACATTTTAGGTGCTAGTTGCGGCTCTCAAGTTGCAGATTGAAAAGCTGTAGACGCAACTGCAAATTCTTCTTGCAGGAGGCTCAATTGAGTGATGTTTAAAGTTTTTGTTTCGTTGAGTTATTCACTACTTATTGATTAAGCGCTAGTGAACCGAACTGACAAGGGGACGCCGCCAATTGTGAAATTCAGCTTCGATTCATACTGCGCATAATAAAAGCTCACGGCTTGGTTGCGATTTTTAAAGGGACTAAACGGCTACGGTTATCAGTCCCTTGTTCCAACCGTAGAGAGTAGAATAAAAAGTACTACATTGTAGTAGAGAACGATGTGTTACACCCTTTGTTTGGTTACAAGAAAACAAATAATAAAAAAAGTTGCATGCCACGAGATTCGATCTGGCGACCTTCGGATTACGAAACCAAGCGCTTACCGCTACGCCACGCCTCTGTACAATTTTACTCATCGTAGAGATCATAGAGAGTATTTCAACGCAATGGCTTTTTTTAACTGTCGATTTTCTCGACAACGGCTGAGAAGTGCATTTTGGTGCTTTGCCAAATTACACCTCTGGCCATGAGCTTTTATTATGCGCAGTATGAATCGAAGCCGAATTTCACAATTGGCGGCCTCCCCTTGTGAGACCAACTAGTTTCATCATTAGGCAATTTCAGGATACTGAAGACTGATACATTTTTTTTATTTTTTAAAACTAATGAAGGTCGCATCATCAAGTGGTCCCACGGATGTTCTGATACGTTCAGTACTTCTCCGTTCTTCGAAAGCGTTGTAATAATTTCCATATTGAGCTGCGGAAGCGATCAGTGTGATGCCTGGACACCGTCCACGGAATTCTGGGACCGTGTGTTAGAGGGGGGAAGGGGGGAGGAGAGAAGGAGACAGGAGTACCCGACCCTTCGAAGCAGGTAAAAGTGTGGCAAATGTCCGGCGTGGCAAGTGTCCGGACACCGAATATATCAAAAATATAACATAAATAAAATACATAATCATGTTAAGTGACGAAGAAGAAGTGTTACTTTGGGTTGCTGCTGTTGCTCCTTATAACTTCTGATTCACGCCTCGGCATTAAGTCAAAGATATTCTGGATGGGGTGTGAGGTACAGCAGCCCACACTGCTTCCCCATATTGCTTTAGTTGATTTGGTGTTGCAGCAGGTGTTATATCCAGGCTAGTCTTTTCACAATCATCGGCCATGCGTAGCCGATAGGCGAGCGATGGAATGCTAAGGCAGCAAAAAAATCCGATTGGCGACGAATTCCTGAACATTGAGTGACACGTGCGGGCGCGAATTGTCCTGCTGCAATGTGGGCGTCTGGAAACTCCGCAGGTAAGGGAGGACACCAGGCTGAAGAGATGTAGCGCTGTTTGGTTAGTGCAATGCAGAATGGGGGAACCGAACTTAATGTGAGCCAAAACCATAATAACGGGCGCAAGACCCGTATGGCGATGCATAAGACAATAGTTCAACAGTCCCTCCCCACGGTGTCTCCACACTGCAATCCAACCATCGTGGTGGTGCAGGCAGAGTCGAAACTAATTGATCAAGCTACTCCGCTGTCCCTGTCCGTCGTTCATCGCACCATTACCGGCGCAAATACCGATAGCGTTGACCCAGTGGTCACCACAGTAGTGGACCCTTCAGGACTGTACACTTTGCTGCAAACAACTTCGCGTGGTACGCTAAGACACTGCTTGTTGCACAGCAGACCGAATTTGTTGTGATACGGTTCGCGATGCTGTTGTAATCCATCAGTCAAGCGCACAACGTGAGGCTCATTAAGTGCAGTGGTGCAACGACGTGGCTGCTATCGGTCCGACCGTCCATCACTCCCTCCTACATCGAGCGATTATAGATCCGCATCACAATTGTTTGGTAACATGGACATCTATTTGCCTGAAGAATAATCTAGAATCCCATGAGGCAACTAGTCTTCCTCGGTCGAACTCCAAACCTGCTCGAAAAAATGTTCAAATGTATGTGAAGCTTATGAGACTTAACTGCGGGGTCATCAGTCCATAAACTTACAAATTAATTATGAATTAACTTATACTAAGGACAGCAAACACATCCATGCCCGAGGGGGGATTCGAACCCCCCACGAGGAACGGCCTCGCGCATCGTAGCATAGCGCCTCAATGTGCTCGGCCGCTCCGCCGCTGCCGTGCTCGAACGGTGCTTGTTGTCTTTTACGAGACATATGCAAGCTGCTGGTGGAAAACAAGCATACGAAAGAACAACTCTAGTCGGTCCACACGACCCTCTCCTTTCCGATTTATATAACGCTTGCAGTTGGTGCTACTGGCGCCTGTGGTGAAATCATGTGCATCTTTTCTCACTGAATATTCATACTGCAAACTTCACCTGATTTACTGTGGTAACATCCGGTGATCCTGCTACCACAAGAAACAGGGTGTCAGAAATTCTTACAAGAGTTACCATTTGTCAAAACTAGCTAAACATTTCCTACACTTGTGTGCCCGGGAACCAAACATGTTGGAAGTATGGCCCGCTTTACTTGTGCTATATGTAGTATTAGTTCTTGCTAACCATTGTAAAAATGGCGTGATAAATAGCTGCAATTCTAAAGAGTAAAGTCTCCGTCAGTCAAGAATGGAAACACTCGCTATTGCTTTAAGATCAGTCAGTGGGCAGTAAGTTTTGGTGACAGATTTGCAAGTCAAGCCAAACAAATAAAGAGGTGGTGTGTATCAGCGATTACTGCGCAGAACCTTCTACTTGTAGAAAGAAATCGTCTGTGGTTTATAAATTCTGAGGCACCGTCACATCGTCTACAACATGCGTGATGATACCGCACAGTAATGATGCATTGGGCCGAGCGCATTGAGGCGCTATGTTCCAATGCGCGAGGCCGTTCCCCGTCGGGGGTTTGAATCCCTCCTCGGGCATGGATGTTTGTGCTGTCTTTAGTATAAGTTAGTTCAGAAGTAGTTTGTAAGTTTAGGGACTGATGTACCCGCAGCTAAGTCCCATCAGGATAACAAACAATTGAATTGAATCCCGCAGTTGAGTCACATCAGCTTTACAAATATTTGATTTTTGATTCATTGGCGATTGATTGTCCCTGGGCGTCCGATAGCATGGCTTTTGCGTACACGAGAAAGATATACATTGGCTTTCTGGCTGCAGGAAAATTTGAAGAAATTTTGTGCCCAACCATCGACAATACGTAGATGTTTACAGGAGCGTGTGACCAATGAATATCTTCATTCGTGTTAGAGTGAGTGAATGAGTGAGAAGAAGGGCTGAAGGATATGATAGGATCCACCGTAACACTACCTACGGTGCTTACTTCTATGTACCAGATAAAAGGAAGTGGGAGCCCATATTGGTCTCTGTTTAAGTTGGCGTTGCTTTCCGTATGTTGTACTATAGGACATTTTCTTCTATGTTTAGCAAATACTATTGCCCGTAAAACTCGTATTGAACATCTGCATTTACACCTTCATGGGCACTCTGCAAATCACTATTAAAGAAGCCGGCCTCGGTGGCCGAGGGGACTGAGGCGCGGCAGTCACGGTCTGCAGGCCACTACGGTCGGGGGCTCGAATACCCCCTCGGGCATGGATATTTGTGCCGTCCTTAGTGTTAGCTAGTTCATACGTAGTTTGTAAGTTTAGGGACTGATGACCCCGTAGTTAAGTCCCATAAGCTATACGAACATTTGAACACTATCAAAGGATTCGCATTTTCAGGCTGTTTATCTAGTACACATTTCTCGAATAGCGCGTGGGATAAAATTATACCTAATTACTGCGTTCGAACAGTGATTTCTTTTATTTTATTATCCCAGTATCTCGATAATACAAAATGTGCTGAACTTCTTTGTACCTTTTCTATGTACTCCGTCAATGCGACTTCAAAAGGATTCCATACCGCGGAGCAGTACTCCAAAATTGGACAAACAAGCGTAGTTTAGGCAGTATGTTTAGTAGTGCAGTTATATCTTTTAAGTATTACGCAAATAAAAACGCAGTCTTTGCTTCGCCTTATGCCACAACCTTTTTGTGTTATTTCCTATTTACGTTGCTCGTATTTTTAATGCCTAGATATTACGCTGCATGAATGGCCATTAGGTTTGATTAACTTCCCTTGTAAGCAACGTTTAACGTATTTTAGTACTGGCCTGGACGACATCACACTTAGTTATTTGGAAGATGGAGACGTAGTCAGGGCTTTTGAGGTATACATTTCAGAGTACTTGTTTAACTGACGTTTTGTTTTTGTTTTGGTCCATACTACCTCCTTCCAGAATAAGGAAAACGAAGAGTTTGCAGTTGAAGACATTTATTTCACAGTATCAAAGAAGTACTTATAGCATCAGTGAATGACGTTTCCGACCATGGGTCCCTTTGCAAAATGTTTCCCTTTCTCATTGCAAGTCCTCGAAGTTTGTAACGGGCATTTCTAAACACCCCGTATGAAATGAAGTCTCATGATCTCTGTTTTGTATAATTTATCGCCGCGGTGGAGTAGCTGAGCGGTCTAAAGCGTCTCGCTGCGGAGCGCGCGGCTGCTCGCCGTGGAGGTTCGATTCCTCCCTGGGGCATGGGTGTGAGTGTTTGTCCTTAGGTTAGTTTACCTAGGTTTAAGTAGTTTGTAGCCGGCCGCGGTGGCCGAGGAGACTAAGGCGCTCCAGTCACGGTCTGCACGGCCCCTGCGGTCGGGGGTTCGAATCCCCCCTCGGGCATGGATATTTGTGCCGTCCTAGTTCGTAAGTAGTTCATAAGTAGTTTGTAAGTTTAGGGACTGATGACCCCGTAGTTAAGTCCCATAGACTTTACAAACATTTAAGTAGTTTGTAAGCTACGGACTGATGACCACGCAGTTTGGTCCGATAGATTTACAAACATGTGAACATTTATCATCATTTATCAGGTATGGCAACGCCCATGTTCATCAGAACTCCCGAAGTAGTTAGAGGACACTCAGGCAATCACTGTTTAATGCTAATCACAACAGATTGAGAAGTATTTGTTCGTAACTGATTGTGTTAGAGCAGTGACCTCTCACTAAACTGTTTTCCACGACACTGGAAGCTTTATAAAAGCATCTGGTGTTACAAGTCCTCCATTTTTACAAGCAGCTAAAAGTTTAATTAAGTAGCCAGAGCGCAAAGACTATCTGGGGCCATCCGGAGGGGACAGAAACGAGAAACAGTCGCTACAGCTGGCTTAATTTCGTTAATTACTACTTATAAAAAGGAATTATTTCCCTGAAATATTAACTGACACAAAAATATGAAGTAATGTCTGTAATTCGTCTTCGTATCTCCCAGGAGAGCGAAAGAGGTCGAAGATCTGTCTGTCTTTCGTTACCTCGTGTAAGAGAGGACGCCCCCTTGAATAAAAGCTACCAGAGCAGTAATTTTTTACAATTGTTCAACGTTCCGTCAAGAGAAGGGTTGCACGAAGAGTTCCAGTTCAGTTAAATAAGCCATGGCAAGTATGTCACAGCCCATAGTAGAGCACGGCAAGAAATTTCTGGGAACACTGGAAACTAAATACGCAATGACGGAAGTGTGATATGTCCCATTTGTCCCCTACTGAGGTGCGGCTTAAATACACAATTTTAGCAAAAACTCGATTCATAAGGTAAGGTTAAAGGACGTAGAAAGAACCGAACATCACCTCTAACAGTCTTGTACTACGAAATTCATTCTAGCAGGTAACCTTAGCTTCTTGACAAGAATTCTAGCGACACAAAAGAAAGTAATTCTGCACATAACAAACTACCACAATTTTCTTAGTTCATGACGCAAGTTATAATCTGTGTCAATGACAGAAGAGCATATAATATGGCTATTCGCATAATAAGATGAACAACATGAATTAGCCTCAGGAAGTGGCATATTGTGTCGAACAAACGATTGCAGTCCACATGAGACAGTTACCAAATTTCCTCACCAAAAAGTCGAGAAATTCCGCGTGTGAAAGAAAGAGAATTTCTACGTGGAATTTTCTGTCACTTCCGTACACTTAATCTCTGAAGGAATATATTGAACTTCAGTTTCAATAAAAATAATAAATACTGTCAGTCCACAACACTAGCTCCCTCAACATAAATAGAATAGGCCTCATAGATGTTGCCAACACCTTTGTAATTAATGCAACATATCTAAGGCAATTGCAGCTCCTCAAATAAATATTTGAGACGTCTTGATTATTGCAGGAATTTCAAAATAAGAAACTCTAGTCCTTAAGCAATTTAATATGCTATATAGTGTTTCTGGCAAATTTTAATTGGTTTAAAAAAAATGTTCAAATGTTTCTTAAGCTTAAGGGACTTAACTACGGGGTCATCAGTCTCTAAACTTACAAACTAATTATGAACTACCTTGAACTAAGGACGGCACAAATATCCATGCCCGAGGGGGAATTCGAACCCCCGACCGTAGTGGCTAATTGGTTTTCAAAGTAGCACAATGTTTCGTTTGATCTCAGGTGCCGAATTACGGCTTTGCTAATTTCAATATGAAACGTTGATAAAATATGGAGCATTTCATGGATAAAAATTATTAAATTAATAAGGAGGGTTAGGATAGAATAACTTTGAAGTTTGCAATGGCGAGCTTAATTTTCTGATTTTATTTGGTTCAGAATAGCATAAATGAGACTGAACCACGCTATCCCACCTCGTGACGCTACCAGTGCCACCTACTCACCGGTACGCGGCGGCTGGGGGGGGGGGGGCAGGGGGAGGAGGGGGCGAAGTGAATTGTGAAAATTTAATGTCAGGCGATCGATGTAATTAAGGTCATACAGCCGCTGTTCTGTTTCAATTGAGAGAGGACTGACAGACTGCGCACCGATTCCACAAGGAAATGTGCGCGAGTACTTAATATCTGGCATAGCACTGGTAGTTTACGGGGTGACATTTGTGCCACGGAAAGACAAATGATTTGGACCCTTTGCATACATTTCTTTTGCATTCTGTCACACATATAATCAGTCACGTCTCGATTAATCTGAAAATCGCGGATAATTATGAATGTCATACGGAACAAAATCTTTGCAGAACACAGACGTGCTCTCGAATAACTTCTTTTGAAGCTTACAACCTCGCATCTCATTGGAAAGGTATCTTAATTTGTTCATCGTTGGGAGACGCTCAGCCAGCATTGTGCTTTATGGTAGTTCTTTCTGTATATTTTAGAGTTTTATGTTTGATTATCCAACAGTACAATAATATTATTCATACTTGACTATCCACAAGCACAATGTCAAAACATTACTTGGAGCGCTTTAGTAAGTATGTAAATGCGAAGCGTAGAAGAAACCACAAGATAAGTGGCATCTACTTTAGTGTCGAAACCGGTTGTCTTCCGTAGAAAATGTAAACAAAATATTGAGATTTTGGAATTTTCGCATATAATATCAAACTCATTCTGTTGTCTGTCAGCTTCAATAACTTCGTTAATCCACACCGATTTTAAGAACACAACACCAGTATACGGATTTCTAAGACAACTGAATTTACCGTCTTGTGTATCAGTTTGAGAAAAATCATAAGATTTGAGATCAGCGCGCAGATCTTTAATAGACACTAAAATTAATTTATATGATCACAATGAAAGAAGGAAACAAGCGTAAGCATAGGTGCCTTAGTTCAACTTATTAATTACAGCGTAGCATTTTCCTTGCAGCTTATTACAATAGTTTATTACTTTACTATCAACTCTGTTCACATGCCCGCGTTACTTAATTTACAAATTGCAATATAAGAGATTCCGAGCATTTCAGTGGAAACCGTGTATCTGGATCTTTCCTCGGAGAACAATCGCGACGATGGGGAGGTGGATGCGGAAAGGGTAATGGGCACACCGTGATTGGCATTGGATGAAGCAGCACGTGCCTAATGGGCCGCGCAAAATAGAACTCATCTTTTACTGATTATAGGTTTGGCGAACCAGAGATGGGGGGCTGATGATCTCAGCCTGTCCTCTGTTACCGTGCACCGCGTTCATTCTTCAGTAACCACTACACGGCACCTTGGTAGAATTTCGTATGTCACAGGGAGTGAGGACCTTAACTTATCCACTCGGTTCGAAAACTTAATACAAATTTCTACTTAAAGAATCGTAATTTGAAGGTATCTAACAAGCTGATGGATCAGATGGTTTCGGAGACCAAACAGTTGTTAGCAGGTAACCTCTCTGGCACATCAGTTGTTCCAAAGGCTCACCCAAGTACTTTAGCGCCCTCCTTACGCATGGGACGACTGTGTATTCTAAATGTTTTATTAAATCTTACAGTGGTTTTTAAGCTCCACTAGACAATCACACAACTAGTCCCCCAGAGAATTCGTCAAGAATACAACATACCATGTAAGTCCAAAAAGTTTCCAGAGTGATGTTTAACAAAACAGGAGAAAACAATAACATGGTGGTTTTAATGTTTCATGGGCTCCTCACTTTAATGCAATGTATAGAACCGTCATAGAACCATTCCGAACTCTCCGGAATGTCTTACTTTTTAATGTTCTTCAACTAATGTTTCACATTCGTTTAAATATTTGTGATGCCGTCAAAACGTTCCCCGTTTGCGTGAATTTTTGCACTTTAAATTATTTGAGGTAAGTTCGCATTGACTCAAAGTTGTCTTAGCCGTGATGACTTTTCCAAGAAAATAGAAATAAATAAATAAAACGCGGTGTACACAACAAACATTGCAATTCTACACTTCTCTTAAGAGACATTTTTTCAGTGTACTTCCTGACAACACCGTCGACACAATACGGACGTGCCTCATGTCCACTAATTAACACTGCCTGTTCACAAATGAATGGTGGAATGCACATTCGTTGTCTACGGTTACTACTTCAATCTTCCACCGTAGTTACTGCACAGGGCCGACGGCGGTGGCCGAGGGGACTGAGGCGCTCCATTCACGGTCTGCACAGCCACTACTGTCGGGGGTTCGAATCCCCCCCCGGGCATGGATATTTGTGCCGTCCTTAGTCATAGGTAGTTCATAAGTAGTTTGTAAGCTTAGGGACTGATGACCTCGTAGTTAAGTCCCATAAGTTCTACAAATATTTTAAATTTTTACTGCACAGGCACCACACATACGTCACTAGTAAGATCAATCACAAAACTCTCTGTGGAAGTAACAGACCATTCCACTGCAAAATACTTATTGTTACTAAGATAGATGACTGAACCATTGGGAAGTACCAACCACTGTACTTCGATAACTCGTTACAGGAAATTGTAGGGTCACTGAAGTCGATGAATACTCCTGGTCAAGAATGCAAGATTTACCCACGTAAACATTCTGCTAAACGCTACATCTTACGTAGGGGACATCATAAATACCGAGATACACAGTAAATTGTACGTAGTGGAAACGTAGTCCACCTAAACGGCAAAGAAAAGCAACAGGTGTGGAAGGACACAGATTTGAAAAATCGGATATACAGAAAATTTGAGCAAACGGCTATATTTATAAGAGAGCAACGTTATAACTGACAATGCGTGTATCTAAATTATTTCAAAACAATGTACTAAGCTTCATCTACCACAAAATAGGACTCTTGCAACAAACACCACGCGACGTTCTTAGCACTATCGTTACGAGTTCAACCAGTATCCGACTGAAAAGACAAGAAACATACCGCAGACGCGGTGTGGTTCGCAACTAAATGTGAAGTCTCATCCGATGGGGTGAACTGCTAAACCAATATGTAGTGTGGAACAGAAAGCCCGACTTTCTGATCTAACCCTAGGTACAGGAATCAAAGCTTATCAATTAGAACAGCATTTAATGGGATCCTGCTGCTAAAAATTCTAAATTGTGCCCCGTTCGAGACAGTTTGACGCCCTTCACGGGCTCAATTTTGAGCATGTAATTAGATTTGAGGTAGTCAGAGTGAACATCAATTGTAAATTTACTGAAAAATTCATTAAATACAATGAAAGTTGTGTAAAATTCATTCGAAGACTCTCAGGGGCAAAATTCACATTGTTCATATTCAAGGGTTTTAAGATAAAATTTCTTAATAAAACGTGACGTTTCATGTGTTAATCATGATCCAAAATAGTTTGTCGGTGACCTCCTCAAATATCAGGCAGGATCAGTAACTGTAAGGAATACTGCAGCTGTGAGGTGAATCAGTGATCCAGTTTATGGCTTCGTACGAGTGTTTTAGCTTATTACAGAACGGTGTGAACCTCTAATAGTATCAGGACATCACTTTCATACCATAAATTTTAGATCATTTGTGTATTAAGTGTTGCTTAGGGCGTCTTTTGACGTCAGTATAGGAGGGAATATGGATTTGTCAGGGGTGTAAAATCTTCTAATCTTTCGACAAAAACTGTACTTCATCGCCACCGCGACGCTATAGACAAAAGTTCTCCTGACGGCTACCGGTAGGCCACGTAACATACAAATGCGCGACATCGTGTCGACTTCACGGAAGGTTGTTGTTGTTGTTGTTGTTGTTGTTGTTGTTGGCCGGCCGCGGTGGCCGAGGGGACTGAGGCACGCCAGTACGGTCTGCACGGCCACTACGGTCGGGGGTTCGAATCCCTGCTCGGGCATGGATATTTGTGCCGTCCTTAGTATAAGGTAGCTCGTAAGTAGTTTGTAAGTTTAGGGAATAAATTGTAGCCAAGGAGGCATTGTCACTGATGGCAGCGAATCTGGTAGGCTAAAGGACTGCCGCAAAGCGGCTACAAACGGACAATACAACAGTATGTGGACCACGGTCAGCTGGGCGCCACAACGGCAAACTGGTGGGCCCTCTCGATGCAAGAGGTGGCCGTGCGTTAACCACGTATGGCCAATGCGCAGTCGGCAGACTACAACGGACTCCCTACGAGAGGCTCGCAGGGAGGACCTCCACATTGCCGTAGAGTGCTAAACAGCACGGAGCTTATTCATCGTTACATAGCGCCTCAATGCGCTCGGCCGCTCCGCCGCGGCCGCAACAGCGTCACACGTTCACTCTCACGGAGCCGTACATCGGCCATATCTCTATAATACAGACAGTCGATAAACGAATTAAGATGCAACTGCCATTCAAGACCAGGTTGCTGTCGTCATTGTACACAAGTCAAACTGTGTTCAAGTTGACGTCTTGTAGTTTCGATAGCGTCGCAAGGATTTTCCTGAGCAAGGAACCGGGTTTGATAGGCAGAGAGTGGCTCGACAAGCCCTGTGGGCCGAGAGCGCGCGGGCGCTAGCAGGTGATTGGCTGTCAGTACAGATACGTGCGGTAGCGCGCTGCCCACGTGCAGACCAGGGCGGCCGCACCTCACGTCAAATTCTAGCGCCTTCACAAATTTCGCGGCAGGAATCATCTGAGCAACTGCAATTCTAGTACTGCAAGTCTGTTTCTATCGCGATAAAAATATTACGAACAAAGCAACACGACTTGCTGAACAACCCAGTAGCATATTTTTAATGATCCAGCGTAAAATTAATCGTTAGGCATTAGGGATAATAAAAGAAAGTAACAGAGAAAAACGGTAACGAAAGAGTCAGCATTGTACTTATTTCGTTACAAAAAAACATTTAGGACAGCCACCCACTTCGCATAGCTACAATGTCGAGTAGTCAAATACTGTAGAAAATGACACCTTTTATACATTCCATATATATTATGAGCCTTCTCCCTCGTGTACGGAAAGAATTTTTTTTTTTTTTTTTTGTGTTTTTAGGGCGCACAACTTCTATGGTCATTAGCGCCCAGACAAGAACTTAGATTCACTAGATCTCAAAAAAATTTGGTGACTGTCAGAAAATCAAGAAGAGGCTAAAAACGAAAGATAAAAGACAATTAAAAGGGTTAAATATCCTTCGATAAGTTGGCCAATTAGATAAAACGCAAAACTCGAGCAGCTGCTCGTGTGTCATCAGCTAAAATTTCCTCCAGAGTAGACGTAAAGTGAAGGGCTACACGGAGATGATTAAAATTAACACAAGTCAGTAAAACATGTCGCACTGTCAGCAGTTCACCGCAGGAGCACAGCGGTGCATGATCGGCGGTTAGCAAATGACGGTGGCTGAAACGGCAGTGACCGATCCGCAACCGGGCCAGGATGACCTCCTCCCGCCGAGAGGGGCGTGAGAAGGTCCTCCAAGCGGTCGGGATCGGTTTGACAGTTCGCCATTTATTGTTGTACAGTGAAAGCCACGCACTGTGCCATGACGACACGATACTCCGGCGAAGAGCCCGTTGAAAATCGTCCGGTGGGATGCAGAAGGTAGCCATGCGAGGCAAAAGAGCTGCGGCCTTGGCTGCTATGTCGGCGGCCTCATTCCCGGGCACACCCACGTGGCCACGGACCCACAGGAAAGAAACGTGTCAGCTGTCATCTGCTAGCAACTGGAGGGAGCGTTGGATCCGATACACGAGAGGACGGTTCGAGAAAGGGTCCTTAAGACTCTGCAGGGCACTAAGGGAGTCCGAACATATGGCATAGAAAGGTTCGCGGTGGCGGCAGGTATACAAAACGGCCTGGTGGAGGGCAAAAAGCTCAGCCGTGAAGTTCGAGCACCGGTCAGGGAGCTTGTATTGGAAACGGTTGTCCCTGACGACGAAGGCAGATCCGACACCGGCAGTGCTCTTGGAACCATCAGTGTAAATAAATATGGCATTATTGAACCGCGAACGGAGTTCGACAAGCCTCGAGCGGTATACCAAATCCGGAGTGCTCTCCTTGGGGAGCGAGCTAAGATCAAGGTAAGTGTGAACCTGGGCCTGATGCCACGGTGGCAATGGGCTTTCGCTCAACCGAAGGGTGGAAGGAAGGGTAAAATCGATCCGCTGTAGTAGGCGGCGAAACCGAACTCCAGGTGGAAGCAAGGCAATCGCAGACAACTGATATTGGCGATCGAGTGAGTCGTCAAAAAATAATCGGTAAGATGGATGGTTGGGCATCGACCGCAGGCGGCATGCGTACCGACACAAGAGTATGTCACGTCGAGTAGTCAAGGGTAATACAGCAGCCTCGGCATACAGACTTTCAACAGGGCTGGTATAAAATGCACCGGTCGCCAGACGTAATCCCCGATGGTGGATAGAGTTGAGACAGCAGAGAATCGACGACCGTGCAGAAGAGTATACAAGGCTTCCGTAGTCGAGTTTCGACTGACCAATGGCCTGGTAAAGGTGAAGCAGGACGGTACGATCCGCTCCCCATGACGTGCCACTGAGGACACGAAGAACGTTAAGGGATCGTGGACCAGCAAAGTTTACGATCCAACATGAGTCCCAAGAATTTCGTAGTCTCCACGAAAGGGAGAGCAACAGAGCCGAGACGTAGAGAAGGTGGAAGAAATTCCTTGTATCTCCAGAAGGTGATGCACACCGTTTTCTCAGTGGAGAATCGGAAGCCGTTTGCGATGCTCCAGGAATATAGCCGGTCAAGACAGCGTTGAAGACAACGCTCCAAGAGACACGTCCTCTGGGCGCTGCAATACATTGCGAAATCGTCAACAAAAAGAGATCCGGAGACGTCGGCTGAAAGGCAATCTACGATCGGATTGATTGCAATGGCAAAGAGCGCCACACTCAAGACGGAGCCCTGTGGTACCCCATTCTCCTGGCAAAAGGTATCTGACAAAACAGAGCCCACCCGTACCCGGAACTTGCGATCCGCCAAAAACGCTTGAATGAAAAGAGAAAGGCGGCCCCGAAGGCCCCATGTGTGCAATGTGCGGAAAATACCCGCTCTCCAACAGGTATCGTATGCCTTCTCCAAGTCGAAGAACACTGCTACTGTTTGACGCTTCTTTAGAAAGTTATTCATAATGAAGGTCGACAACGTAATGAGGTGATCAGAAGCAGAGCGGTGTCGACGGAAACCGCATTGGATATTAGTCAGGAGGCGGCGAGATTCGAGGAGCCAGACCAACCGAGCGTTAACCATGCGTTCCATCACCTTACAGACGCAGCTCGTCAGAGAAATGGGGCGATAACTGGAAGGAAGGTGTTTGTCCTTCCCTGGTTTGGGGATGGGGACAACAATGGCTTCACGCCAACTAGTGGGAACATGACCTTCAGTCCATATGCGATTGTAGGTACTAAGAAGAAAGCACTTTCCCGAAGGAGAGAGGTTCTTCAGCATCTCAATATGGATGGAATCGGGCCCGGGAGCAGAAGATCGGGACAGGGCGAGAGCACGGTCTAGCTCTTGCATGGTAAAGGCGACGTTATAATTTTCACGATTAAAAGAGTGGAAAGAAGGCGGTCGTGCCTCCTCTACCTGTTTGCGAGGGAGAAAGGCAGGGTGATAATGGGCAGAGCTCGAAAGCTCCGCAAAGAAACGGCCCAATGCGTTGGAAACATCAGCGGGGTGTGTACGGAAGGAAGATTAGGCTTTAATGTGCAGTAGACAACGTAGTCATTAAAGACGGAGCTCACGATGGTTAAGCAAATCGGCCGTGCCGTTTCGAAGGACCCACCCAGTATTTACCAGCAGTGCGTTAGGAATATCAGGCAAAGTCTAAATTTCGACTTACTCCCCCGAACCCACCGCCCCACCTCTCTCTCTCTCTCTCTCTCTCTCTCTCTCTCTCTCTCTCTCTCTCTCTCTCTCACGCACACAGTCCACCAATAACATTGTCCTCAGCTGTAGAGAACAACGTTTAACATGACACGTTATATTACAAGATACCATTGGATCAAACTCCCAAAATTAGCCATTACGTACTGCTCTACTCATTGTGTGGGAAGTATTTAGTAAACCTTTGCCATGTGATATACAGTTTTCAAACAGATTTCAATGTAGATTCTGTGCTGATGAAATGTTTATGATATTGACCCACAAGTAAGCCCCTCAATGTAATTTAACTTCAAAAACCCAACTGTTATAATATTTGTAGAGCTTATGGGACTTAACTACGGGGTCATCAGTCCCTAAACTTACGAACTATGTATGAACTAGCTAATACTAAGTTCAGCACAAATATCCATGCCCAAGGGGGATTCGAACCCCCGACTGTAGTGGCCGTGCAGACAGTGACTGGCGCGCCGCAGACCACTCGCCCACTGCGACCGGCTAATTTAACTTGAACTAACAAAAAAATATGTCATCAGCTGAAAACGTAGATTATGGAATTATTTTCTTAAATACCTAAATTAGAACGAACGCCGCGGTGGAGTGGTTGGTCCGATACTTTGAAAGACGACCGTCTGTCGTCTTCCATATATTCTTTATAAAACTATAATTTATTTGATGTCTCTAGATTAGCATTTTGTTAAAACTAGAAACCCACTCTTTTCAAGGCATGAAGAATAGAGTGGCATCTAAGGCTTTCCCGGCGTAGTAAATCTTGATAGTCCTTCCGAGTATGCTGCCGGATACTAAGAACGAACTGGTCCGATATTTCGGCGATCCAACTCAGGAACGCTGCTGCTGCTTCTGAGTCCCGTCGAGGTCTGAGGGTAGAGCCGTATTCTTCGCCCTATACAGGCTTCGCGCGTGTGTACGGTGCATGCGCCACCTTCCAAGGTTGCTACGTACGGAAATTGTACGTGGAAGATTGCTAAGGTCACAATGATGTTGAAGCCAGGTAAACTGTCTTATGACCCTAGATCACACCGTCCCATAACTTTGTTATCAGTTATCGGGAATGACCTATCACTCCATATCACGAACAAGAATGCAAAAATTTATTGACAAGAAACAACTTATACCGGATATCCAGGCTGGATTTAGGAAAAATTGCTCAACAATGGATCCAATACTTAGAATAACCAGCACTGTGACTGAGGCATTGAATTTTGGTGATTGTGCTATGGCCTTGACGTTGGATATAGAGCGGGCTATTGACCGGGTATGGCATTCTAGACTGTATTATAAATTACTAAAAATGGGATTTCCTAAGAAGCTAGTTAAACTGATCATGAGCTAAATCAAATGTTCAAATGTTTGTTAAGCTTATGGGACTTAACTACGGGGTCATCAGTCCCTAAACTTACAAGCTACTTATGAACTACCTACGAACTAGGACGGCACAAATATCCATGCCCGAGGGGGGACTCGAACCCCCGACCGCAGTGGCCGTGCTGACCGTGACTGGAGCGCCTCAGTCACCTCGGCCACCGCGGCCGGCGATCATGAGCTCCTTGGAACAAAGACCAACAAGAATATATATAAAGGATGGAACTTCGACACCCTTTTATCCAAAGGCAGGAGAGCAACAGGGTGCAATATTGTCCACATTGCTCTATTCTCTATATACGGCCGACACTCCAATACCATCTAAATGGAATGAAGAGGTGCCACTATGCGGACGACGCCGCCTATTGGTGCCACTCTCCGTCGTCAGAAGGCATTAACCAACTTGCCAGCCAATATATACAAAAGTTAGAACCATTGTTTGCTAAATGGAGAATTAGACCTAATGCGGACAAGAGTCAACTAATAGTATTCCATCACAGGAGTTTAACTCAGTATCTAAGGCAGAACACGGATGTCTTACGTATCAACTTATGGGGCAAACTAATTGCGCCGAGAAGTACAATCAAATACTTGGGCATATCTTTTGACTCTACTTTAACCTTTAAACAGACCATATCGGAATTAGTGATGAAAGCAAGAAGAAGACTACGTTTACTTAAATTGATTAAAGGGAGATTACATGTCAGCTTTATTATACACATATACCAGTTACATGCGGCACCAATATGGATGACATCAATATCACACTCAAAGTGTTCAGTACAGAACGAAGACTATTACGGATTGGGAGAAATTTAAACCAAAGTACTAGCAGGGAAGAACTATACAATTCCACAGGTGTTCAACCACTATAGCAAAGAATAATTAAAATGGTTGCAAATTATGGAGCTGCTAGACAAAGTCGAAACAAAAATAAATGAACTCTTCGAAAGGACACCAATTAAACTGGATCGAACAAAATTTAAGTACCCGTATCCACCAACAGCTATAGTACAGGCAATAGAGAGGACATATCCAGGAGTGTATCACCTTCAAGCAGTACGACATCCAAATGATTTACTTCAACATTTGGAATATCCATAAGGAGATTTTATTGACTTCAGTTTTAATGAGTTTTATTTTTGACATTTTTAATTGTATAACGGTTTTATATTTTATTTTAGTGAATTTCCCCCGGTCTGAGGTTTCTTTTTTTCTTGGGAGGTTTTTTCCTCAAGCAGAGATAGAAGCGGGATAACCTCCCTCACGAGCGCCCTCTGCTACAACTCCGCTCGTGGCCACCACTGAACGACATCGTTCACTTGGGACGGAGATAGGAACCAGCTAACACATCGGAATCAAATAGGCACCAGTGAAGACTTGGCTATCAGATAGGCACTAGGCAGGCTTCTAGCTCAACTATGTGTCAGCAGTCTGCAGTACTGAGCTATGTAAAAGTTAAGTATTACTAAGTCTCTAAGAAATATAGATCTCGTTCTAATTTACTCTAGTGTTTCTAGTTTCTGCTGTCCCACTGGCTGCTCACCTCCGTACCTGCAAAAGCGTGCATCCTTTATTCTTGTGTCGGTCTCTTTCTACTCGGCCACCGACACTGTAATGGCGAGTGTAATAGGGCATGGACAATAGGCGCGCTACAAACATAGCGTGCGACATGTGAGAATTTCAGACGGACGGGAGGCGAGCACGGGTGGCCAAGAGGTTAAGAGGCCCGCTGGTCCGAAGCGGGAGACCCGGGCTCGATTCCCGGTCGGCTCACATTTTCACTTGTCGCCATTGCTTAATATCAAAGCCCAAATGCGGCCACTGTCAGTCCTTTCATTCCTATCCTTCTTCCTTCCCGTCCTTTAACAATCATTTGCAAATCCTTAAATATTAACAATAGTTTTGTTATGGTCAGATTAGAAGTGGGAACGTTTACGTCGCGCGAATCCGACCGGACCGTAGCAGAGCAGGCTTAAAGTATTTTCATACATTATGTTGTTTCTATGGCCTTATGCAACCGTGGTTCTTTAAATGTGAGAGTGGCAGTGAATTATATGGGTTTGTGTGTGTGGATGGGGAGGAGTCTATGTAAGTAAACATTGAAAAGATAATAAACTACATCCTCCCACAGCACAATCCTGATTCGTGCCACTCCGCCGCGGCTTAGCCATTGAGCCCTTACTCAGAAAGCTGCGTGGAATCCAATTAGGACAATTCTTTGTACCAAGGTTGTGTATTTATGCGGTCTTCATTAATATCCTTTCGAAAAACAATGAATAGACTAAAGGCACAAAGATTATTTTGACTCATTTTCAATAGGCAAACCGTACACTGCTACAGTTAGTCAAATCGTTGATTCTACAGTTGATGCCAAAATAGATGTTATTCATCACCCTAGCCTCAGTAATGTAGAAGTTTGCAAACAGCTTCGAATACCTGTCAATGTAGATCACTGAAGAATCACACAGCGTAATTTGCAACAGCAATTGCTAGGGACAATGAAATCAAAAAGTCACAGATGGAAATAAAGTGTTTAATATGCCAAACGTAAATACCGTAACTGTGACTAAATGTACCCTACTGTGAAACATGACGATTACAGCCTTCACGAAAAATATTTTGCTGTTGTTTAAAATAACTTGATTGTAACCAGCGCACATCTCCGTTCGAAGCAATTCCATGGATACGAATGTCCTTTTATAGCAGTCCAAAAATATGTGAATCGAATGGGAATAGATAATTTCTGTATGGAAGATGTGAAACAGCTTGCCAGCGGAATTTGCGGAACGTATTCGAAACGGCAGCATTCTGTAACAGGATAATCCCGGTCCACATGTTACCAAAGTTGTTTCGACTACACCGCAGAAGTTTCGCTGGTATCCCCTTACACATGATCCATGCTATCCCGTCTGTCCTTGTGTGATTTCTATATCTTTGGAGCTGCTACGATTTTAATCATTATTATACCGATAAGTACATCTTTAAGTAGGCAAATAATGTTCAAATGTTTGTTAAGCTTATGAGACTTAACTGCTGGATCATCACTCCCTAAACTTGCAAACTACTTATAAACTAACTTCTACTAAAGATAACTCAAACATCCATGGCCGAGGAAGGAATCGAACCCCGACGGGGAACGATCTCGCGCATCGGAGCATTGCGCCTCAATGCGCTCGGCCACTCAGCCGCGGCATTTAAATATGCAACAGCAAATATAATGAACGCGTTTTTCATTCACAATGAGAATTTCTTAATGTTGTGGCGGTTACATCAAAATAACAATCCATTCATTTGTTTTCCATGTGTCTCTTCTGTAACTGAGTGCTGCTTCCACGTGTCACTCTCCGGGAGTGGAACCTGGGAACACGAATGTTTGCAGAAAATGAACCAAATCACTGACGCTTGGAATATTTTTAGAATTGCGAATATGAATCAGCATCAGGTGTATGATTTAATGGTGGCATACAAAAGTTTGTGCCGGACCGGTACACGAACCCGGATTTTCCGGTTTTCGAGAACGGTCGTGTTACCATTAAGCTACCCGTGCACGCCTTCTGGAGCGAAGGAGGAGGAGGAGGGAAGAAGAGTAGGGTTTAACGTCCCATCGACAAAGTGGTTATTAGAGACGGAGCTTAAGCTCGGATTTTTGGGGAAGGATGTGGGAGGAAATCAGCCGTGCCCTAAGAAAGGAACCATCCCGGCATTTGCCTGGAGTAATTTCAGGATATCACGGAAAACCTAAGTCTGGATGGCCGGAGGTGGATTTGAACAACCAGCCTATAGAATGCGAGTCCTGTGTCTTACCACTGCGCCATCTCGCCCGGTCCCGGACGACTCAAACTCCATATGCTATATCCTGCCGACCGAACTTGAGTGTATTCCCGTGCAGGGAGAGACGTTTGCTATATCTGTCGCAAATCTAGCTGTGGCTGATTTAAATACGACGTGCAGTACCGTGATTATCGATAGAACTGAGTAAATATCCTCCAGCCATGTATGAGTGTCTTAAGGACATTTCCTTAGTTCTATCGATAAACACGGACATTTCACATCGTATTTAAATCATTGATACTTTATCTAAAATACGAACGTTACTTCCAATAACTAGCGTGACAGTACACTGCGTTTTAGTGACACCAAGCTGGTACATTTACTGATGCGAACCTGTTCGAAGAATATTCTAATGTAGGAATAATGGGACTGAAAAGCATATAAGTAACCTATGGGGCCGTATTCCTTAACTGAGCTTAAACTGAAGGGCGGTTCTTTTATAATTGTCACAGTGTATAGGCCCCCCTCAGGAAACTTTCATTTATTCCTGGAATACTTGGATGCCTTGTTGTGCTATCTGTCAGATAGGGGGAAGCAAATTATCGTATGTGGGGATTTCAATGTTGATTCACTGCAAGAGTGTAATAAGAAGAATGACTTGGAAGTCTTACTCGGTTCTTTCAATTTGACATCTGTTATTGATTTTCCTACTCGGGTAGTAAAGAACAGCAGCACATTGATAGACAATTTTTTTATAGACCAAGATAGGTTTAACAACATTAGTGCATGCCCTGTTGAGAATGGTCTTTCTGATCATGGTGCACAGCTAGTTACATTATATGATATAGCTCTGCCTCATGTTACCTAATATAAATATTTATTATTTGATATTTATATAACCTGTGCCTTGGTATAAGACAGGACCTTCTTCATTAAGGTTCATTGCTGGGATGCTATATCGCTATTGGAAAGCCTCAAAAATGTTCAAATGTTTGTAAATCTATCGGACCAAACTGCGTGGTCATCAGTCCGTAGCTTACAAACTACTTAAACTAAACTAACCTAAGGACAACACACACACCCATGCCCCAGGAAGGAGTCGAACCTCCACGGCGAGCAACCGCGCACTCCGCAGCGAGGCGCCTTAGACCGCTCGGCTACTCCACCGCGGCTGGAGAGCCTCGGCAACGTTGATACGTATTTATACAGGGGAACATGAGACAGAATTAAGATTTGCGTTGCGTAGGGATTCGTATTTTAAGACAGTCCGTGCAATTATCATATCCATCAGGTCACGGAGGCTTATTGGTAATAATGCTTGGCTAGTTATCAGGAGGTACCGGATTCCAATTCCGACCGCAGCAAAAATTTTAATTCAATGCCTCTCCTTCAATACTATATGTTTGTCAATACATGTATTATTTTCAAACATGCCATGTTTCATGGTAGTACATTTAAAATACTAAGATAACTTAAATGTGCTGCAAAATACGTTCCTCAAACGTTTAGCTTGTTTTGAATTCATAGGACGCTTTCAATGCTTTCGTAGGAATACGGGAAACTCCTTTGTTTGAGAACGAAATAAACATTTAGTTGGGAAAAGGCAGATAATAATAATTTTCTTTGGTACAGTAGGAGAAAATGTAAATGGTGTTCGAATTTCAAGCACAACATGTACATATAACGCGACATCCACAGCTACGGATCTGAGACAGAAGTAGTTAGACTAAATCGCTATATATAGTATAGCTGCACTAAATACACTTTACAGTATTGTTCACGTCATTCATCACAGTTTCCAGATTCAGTGCTGCCATAATTGGACTCCCAACGTTCAAAATAGGTAAACAAATTGCTAAAACTTACATAGAAATTGCTAGAAATAATATATGTTTGATGAAACTAGGTGCCGCGGTGAAGTGGCTGAGCGTTCCAATGCACCTATCTACGGAGTGCGCCGCTGTTCGCAGTCGGAGGTTTGAGTCAACCTTCGGGCATGGGTGTATTTGTTGTCCTTAGTAAAAGTTTAAGTAGTCTGTAAGCCTAGGGACTGGTGACCAGAGTAGTTAATTCCCATAGGTATACAAACATTTAACCTTTTTTAAAACTAGGTGCCTCATTTCACCATCTTCCACCTTTGCCAGTCGTACGCATGTTACGCTTTCACACCGGTTTACGTCTGTCTCGTTATGTACAAATGTTCAAATGTTTGTTAAGCTTAAGGGACTTAACTGCGGGGGCCTCAGTCCCTAAAATTACAAACTACTTATGAACTATCTTATACTAAAGACGACACAAACATCCATGGTCGAGGGGGATTCGAACCCCCAACCGTAGCGGCCGTGCAGACCGTGACTGGCGCGCCGCAGTCCCCTCGGCCACCGCTGCCGGTGTCTCGTTATGAACTGCCACCGACCGCTTCAACAAATTTCACATGTTTATAAATCTATAGGAATTAACTACTGCGGTTATCAGACCCTAAGCTTACAATATTCTTTATCTAACATAAACTAACCTAAGGACAACACACGCACACCCATTCCCAAGGGAGGCCTCGAACCTCCGACGGCGAGCCACCGTGCGCTCCGCAGCAAGGCGCCTTAGACCGCTTGCCCACCCACCGCGGTCTGCTTTAACATAAAGCCACCCCAATTGACTACAATGAGTCCAAAACCTATTCGCATAGCTGTACCTTTTTCCAATAACTAAGTCCGTGATACATGAAAAGACGCAAAAATTCAAAGGAGCCAATTCTGTAAAAGGTATCTCAGTAACTCATTTCTCTTGAATAAGAAAGAAAACATACATTTGTAACTATAACAAATTTATGAAGTATAAATTTGATTCAAAGGCTACTTGATTAAATATTCTTAAACGCACTTTCTTTTAGTTTTATTTCCTCTCTTTGCCGTTATTACTACTTGCAGCGGTCTGGGTATAGACGATACCTGTACAAGAGCCATTGGCTTCTAATTTCTAGCCTTACGTACCGGCTCGTCGTCCTGTTGAAAAATAAAATTTCCTTGGAGACCTCATTTTCCAACATTAGTATTTAGACCTTCCTTTGAGATGTTGACATATAAATATATTGTGATCCATTTTACAAACTTTAGAATGTTCTTTTATAATGTCTGCGGCAAACACCTTGCCACCATCAGGGGCTCCACCATGTTTATTCTGCCACTAGACTCGCCTGCCATCCGTCCTGTCATATTTATTTCCTTCATACACCCTAACATTGTGGCAGAGCCATGATCGAGGGGATACATTTACCCTGCATCGGCAGTTTACAGACAACAAAATGAACCATTCTCTTCAAGACGATGACGATTACTATACAACCATTCATTTCAATACAATCGTCCAGTTTGCTGTGTAAATGATCTCACGATGGTACCTTAAACTGCCGAAAGGAGTCTTAGCACTTTAGATATTTCCTTGCGATCATGGCTCAAATTTTTGAAATAAGAATACTAAATTAACGAATTATTTACTTTGAGCAGAAAATGTAGTTCTCTCCCAGAATCCTTTCTTCTTGGACCTATGTTCCAGGACCTATTCTTCAGATTCTGTTCACTAAGTACATTCTTGTGCAAACTACCCACCCACTTGTTTGCGTACTTGCAGCAGTTATTTTTCACTCTATTATAACATACCTTTTGGCTCTTCGACTCCCGAGTCAAATTATGAGCGCTGATTTTTGTATTTTTGTTTCTTTCTTTCACGTCTGCTTTGGTCCATGAGCGAAAACGTACTATAATATGTAGTGGGTAAAATTACTTACATTTCGTAAGGTGTTCCAATAATGTTACACGCACATAGCTGGGAATGGAGTGGATGTGTTGTTACTAGCTGTTGACAGAGCAAAACGTCCTTGTACGAGCACGAGTGTTATACAGGCCCATGATTGACCGAAAGCGTTTGATACGAGAAACAGTAGTGTCATATCAAAAATAAAAACATTAGAAAAATCCAACTCTCTGATGGGACGAAGGGCTTAGAGGTGAGAGAAACGAGTCACACCTTTCGGAAAGTGGGGTGACGAGGACCACGGAAGGCGGCATTTTGGTGGCGGTTCCCCGAAATACCAAGTTTCGTTAGAATATTGAATAGAAGAGGGTTTGCCTTGTGTGGTGGTCGTATAAGTGATTTACATGTGTTTTCAATGCTTTCGTTCATCATTACAAATAGTTTTGGGATCTAAAAGTGTATAAAATAATGAGTGGAAATTATGAAGTGATTAACAAGAAGAACAGCAAACTGAATCCCTGACAATTATTTAACGTTTATGTTCTTCACCGGAAGGCAGTATTTATCCCATTTATCACAATTGCAGACTCTTGCACTACTTCCGAATGCGTCAACTACCATAGCTGCAAGTGTAGCACATCTCTGAGGACGAAAGACTATCACAAATAGCAGCGAGATGTGACGAATTTGCATATGTCGAACGACGACCACACGTCTACAGTTGCTCTGTCACAAAGAGAGGCTGGGGAACGTCTAGCTAATGCTAGGAAACAGTTATAGTCAGGTTTGTGATGTTTCTCAAACATTTGGTTACGCAAAACCCGTCAACTGAACCGTCGATCGAAGTCTACCAATTACTTTCGCAATCTCGTAAGAGGATTTGCGCCAATTTTGTAAGCGTAAATTTTCTTTCAGTTGGGTTTGCCTTACGAAGCTTACGCCGCTCGACGCAGAGCTTTCTCTTTAAGCGCCGCTCAAACCAACAGGTTGCAGGCTGTGGTTGCGGGCGGAGGACGTGAAAGTGTGCATTAAAATTTCATCTATTGGCCCGAACATTACGCACTTTCTGATGGAAGGATACTTTTTGAAGAAGCTTCTACAAGACATTTTCTATTTCCTTAACCCTACCATAGGCCAACTGTATTTTTCCTCGTTTCTCAATGGAAATATTTAATGAGGTACCGACCACAGGGTTAGATTTGCAGATTTTTTATTCACATATTTACACGTCCAAAGACTTACTTGTCTAACATGTACACCCAGACGAATGCTTTTTCAATTCACTGTAACAGTAAGTTAGCGCTGATGTGCACGAAAGAACCCTGTGAGACTTCAGGCACACACAACCGAGCAGGAACACTGAAGGCTAACTTGTTTAAAATGATAGGATTATGTATAATAATTTCATTGAAATCTGTCACAGAAAGATAAGCCTGTAAAAAGAGCGCTTTAGGACTCGTCCTGATATTACACTTTGAATATATCGTAGACGACAGGTGCCAAATGTTTAAAACTCCTACACTCTTGAAATAGATATTCGTGGGTCGTGGTGACGATTATACAGGTCTAAGTAACAGGGCGAAACCCTTATTCATTTGCAAAATTGCCAGAATCTAACCAGTAAATTTCCTTTATGGGTAAAATACGTCATTAGTTTGCTATTTACAAACCCATGAATTTCGTTTACGACCTTAGCCATAAACGACGCTACGATGTAGCTATCCAATGATGTTCCCAGGTTTTTTCTTCGCATTTAAATGAGGTGTAACTTTGTTTAAGTTCCCAACGGAAAATTTTACCAGCGTATAAACAGCTGAAATTATTTCATTCGAAATCTGTTCATCTATTTCGATGCAGCAAACTAATTTAAGAAAATATAACAAATCTCTCATCTACCGAAGCCATAATAACCCAAAACAACATGTATATTTATCATTAGATTATTAAATGACGTGAGCTTCAGTACTCATTCTTAAGCATATCGTCATTTAAATATTCTATGCAGTACGAAACCATGAATCATAGCGATATATGCGCAGAAAACACATTTTCAACGAATTTGCGTTTTTACCGTCAGCGGTCCCTCCGCAATTACGATACGGATTCATATCGCATCAATAACATAAGCAGAATTTGTTTCACATACTGAAGTTATTTATAGATTTTTTAGATTTAGTTTACCATTTGAGGAGCTGCTAACATTCAAGTCGAATCGTAAAATCGCGCTATCGTGTCATGTTCTTTGGATATGAAACAGAAATAAGACGTTATTATAGGTAGATATAACGTCCGCATTTGTGACTGACCTATTTTGCCCAGAAGATTGCAGATATTTACATATTGTTTGGATACATATTGCGAATGAAGTGTGGTGTCTGTGTTAATTGACTACTTTCTCGCTAGCAAAGCACAACTTGACACATTAAATTCAAAGTTGCAAAAAATAAATATATAAATAAATGGAAATAAAATTAAAAAGCGCATTTATTACATTCAAACGATTTATTGCAGATTACATGCCCATGGGAAGCAATAAACATTCCATTGCATTCACTCTTTAGATTATAATGATATTGGCAACACAATGGATATTAAATATAAATTAACTAACAGAATTATGCTATTAAATATCGAAAATTGTTTTATAACCACAAAAGCTGCAGCAGAGAACGATAGATTTGAAGTCCTGTTAAGCCCGAAGAATTAGAAGTTTATTCAGATGGCACTCTAACCTCTATAGCTAGAATTTTAGTTACTGGCAAGGGTGTAACATATAGACGATTTCATACAATTCTGACGTATGTAGACGAGTTTCATCTTGTTTATGGCCTGTGATATTTACGAATATCTCACCTATGCTGTAGTGCAAAGGAAGAAGGCAAAATTTTGAAAAGATTCCTAAATATACGCAACCTATAAAGCACTTATTTGCCCCACAAGGATCAAAGATAAGCCGCTTGCGAAACGGCAGCTATCTTTTTATTTTTACACCGGATAAAAAAAAAGAATCTTTATCGTATAACTGATGAAAATACAGTAAAAATTCTGACAAGCAACGTAAAAGCAGAGCAAAGCTCTTCATGTATCACAATACGATTTATATACACCACTAACTGCCAACTAAATATTAAAGCAATCACAGGAGCATGAAAGCAATCTATTAACGTTCAGTTAGCAAAAGTGGCTTTCCTGTACCAACAACAAGCGCGAATAACTGTCTATATGAGATCGTCTAAGATAGACTAATAAGAGTTTGTCTCATGCGAAGGTTGAGAATGTTTCATCAAAAGCAATAAATATACCTAAATGAAATTTACAAATATCATCTTCGAGGGGAGAAACAGTCACTTAAGAACAAAAGGTAAATTTTAGGCGTAAATGGGATCCATTGACAAGTGCTTTAGTTCTAAATGGAAAAATCTACTACGAAGAAGTCGTCTATTTCGTTACTTAGCTGATACTTTCATGACTGAGATTTAAACTTCACCAACAGATGTCCCATCTACGAGGTACTACGCCAGAAAATTTACGAAAGCAATTTTTCCGGTTTTTTTTTTTTTTTTTTTTTTTTTTTTTTTTTTTTTTTTTTTTTTACGATATTTTGCATAGTTTTGTACCTGCTCGCTTCGGAGTCTCAGACATTATAACGTTCTCCTTAGCGTAAAGGTTTCTAATACTCCGTACTGTAATTTCGATTTGAAGCTAAGAACAGAGCGAACACGTGCGTCGTGCAGTCCGGTGCTATGTCGTCAGTTTTCTTCGCGCGTACACAAAATATTCCTTCATAGTTCCTGGCGCGCACACAGTGCCGAAAAAAGAATATACTGCATGCTAGAAACTTTTGGAATATCTTGTGGAATTTCAAGAACCACGAAATTACATAAAATTACGTTTTAGTTTATTTAGTGTCGGCGTTGTGTAAATTGCAAAATTGCAGCGACAGAAAATGTTGTTGTAATAATCGCTCGGTTTGGGCACGTGGCGTTGGGGACAATACTGGTTTTTATATTTAGGTGTTTAATTGCTCGTTTTGCGGGTATATTTACGCGTGGTGAAAGATGCGCTCCTATACATTGGCAAAGAAAAAAAAAAACAGCAGAATAAATGGAGACATGATGAGCGTGTATGTGGAGCGTAGACAGTGTTTTGGTGGCGCGGGTAAGCTTAAGAGAGAAGCGAGCGGAGATGCGCTTACCATGTGCGCGCCGCGCCGCGCGTGCTACGACCGCTGCGAGGGAGCCCGCCGACGCCGGTGCACCCGTGACGACGCCGAGAGACGCACTGAGCTCGCGCCGGCAGACGCCACGAGCGGCCGCGTCGCCGCTAGTTCCGCGCGCCGCCGGCGCCGCCAGCGCCACGCCAGTGCGCCATTGTTTGCAGCGGCGAACAATGTCACGCTGCGGGCACTTTTATAGCTGCCCGCCTCTCTTCCGGAGTCGCCAGCTACTTGCCTTAAAAGCTTCATTACGCCGCGTCTGTACCGTTTAATGCTGTTTTGATTCCATAACGCGTGTTGTGCTGCGGAGCGGCGTCTGCTGCTCAGCTGACGCCGCCCACGCCCCCGTTTCTTACTCCGGCGAGCGTGTGGTGAAGAACGGCAACCTGGCAGTACCTATAAATTTTGTCCTCGAGAGTTAGGCTCTCGAGGCGTAAACTTTCGAGCGCGCCCGAGGCGTGTACGCTCCGCAGAGATAACGACTGTCACAGGTGCAGGACGGTGTTAACACGGACGAAACTTTGTCCTCGATGCGTTGTGCGTCGGTCGGTTTGAAGAAGTTCGCGCTTCGTTTATCGCCTTTCTCTCGGGAAACCAATAGTTTCTGCGCAATCGAAATATGTCGCTGCAAATCATAAAAGAAATTTATACCTGGTTATTTGTTCTTGGACGTTGCTAGAATTGGTTTACTATTTCACAACGACGGTTTCGGCCTTGCACCATTGTCAAGCGGTATTTAACTTACGTATAGCAACTGTATATGAGAATAGACAGCTAGTTTTACGTCAGATTATTTGTTTTTCCATTAGATGAATATTAAACATGGCTGCAATTCAGCAACGGTGGAACACGATCCAAAACTCAACACAGTTTCAGCCGACCAGTTGCATAAAATGGTTAACATCTATAAACCTTTACCTAGGTTTCGGCAAAATTAATTTTGCCTTCTTCAGAAGTATACCTAATGAAAACGTGACACACAAATGTGAAAAATAGAATTTTGAGGACAATAAACAATGCAATACTTGAAACTTCCTGGCAGATTACAATTGTGTGCCGGAACCGGGACTCGAACCTGGGACCTTTGCCTTCGCGGGAAAGCGCACTACCGACTGTGCTATCCCGACACGACTCACGATGCCGCCTCACAACTTTACTTCCGCCAGTACCTCGCCTCCTACTTTCCAAACTTTACAGAAGCTCTCCTGCAAACACGCAAGACTAGCACTCCTGGAAGAAAGGATATGGTGGAGACATGGCTTAGCCACAGCCTAAGGGATGTTTCCAGAATGAAACTTCACTCTGCAGCGGAGTGTGCGATGATGTGAAACATCCTGGCAGATTAAAATTGTAATACTTGTTGCTGCATGGTGTTTATTGTCCTCAAAATTCTAGCGTCGCACTTGTTTATAGTTTTATACTGTTGTGATGCATAATGTTTATCAGAATTCTAGTGGCGCCCTTGTTTATAGTTTTCTGATGTTGTGATGTGTGGTGTTTGTACCGTTCCGTCCCACCGGGTGCGTGCTGTTTGTTTGTAGTTTGTGGTGCATGCACTTTGCTGGCCGCTGAATATTTTCTAACTTTTCTTTCTCTAATTTTTGCGTGTACGCACGTATATATATTCTGCCACCCATATAGCTCGGCTCCAGACTTCTTTGCATCTTATTTCCATTTTCTTTATTTTATGTTTTCTGTCAGTATCATATTACATATAGTTCCTGTTTGTCAAATTCTTTCGCGTCCGCGACTGCGCGCTCGCCCATCAGCCATCTTGGCGCCACTTAGTGCGGGCGCACGTCACTAGGGCTCTTACGCCTTTGCCAGTACGCAGTGCTAACTCGACCTGTGTGTGGACGTGCTCCAAAATTTTATAATGTGACATTGTTTTTAAATTTTAATTTTTAATCTATTGACATGGAGTCAGCCACATTTTAACCACTTTTTTAATGTGAGCTTTATTGTAAGTACATTTTCACCTATGCTGTAATTTTAATTTCTTATGTTAGAAACACCTTTGTATTTTACTATTTTTCACATTTGTGTGTCACGTTTTCATTAGGTATACTTCTGAAGAAGGCAAAATTAATTTTGCCGAAACCTAGGTAAAGGTTTATAGATGTAAACCATTTTATGCAACTGGTCGGCTGAAACTGTGTTGACTTTTGGATTAGATGAATACTTATTAATTTGTATAACATTGCCCCATGGAACAAACAGTGATCTTCCTTGACGATTTTTCTATTGTAAAATCAGCCACGGCAGTCCTACAGGGTCCAGCATCGGCCACATGTTTTTGTAGTTGGGGTTTTGAAAGGGGGCTAAACGGATAGGTTATCAGTCCCCTGTTCCTAGCCAAGAGAGCACATCTTTTAATTAGCGGGTAAAATGAACTCCACGTCCAATGCATGAGACAGTCAAAATGATAATGCGTGCTAAGACGACAACAGTTAAAGGAAAACCATCAACGTAGTTGACCAGAGATACAACACTGAAATATGTGGATGGCTGATCGCAAAGGTGACGGTCTGCACGGCCACTACGGTCGGGGGTTCGAATCCCCCCTCGGGCATGGATATTTGTGCCGTCCTTAGTATTCGCTAGTTCCTAAGTAGTTTGTAAGTTTAGGGACTGATGACGCCGTAGTTAAGTCCCTTAAGCTATACAAACATTTGAACATTTTTTTGATCGCAAAGATAATATAGGATGGGCCAGCCATTCTGCACACGCTATAACTGCCAAAAATGGGACTGACAGGACGAAAGTGAAAACAGATTAAAACCGTTTGAATGGTGGGTGCCTTAAATATCAGGCTTAGATACCCCCATCACACGATAAAAACAAGCTGTAAAATGTAAAACACACCGGCCACATGGACTGCATATTTATTATTTCTGAAGATGACCTATGTTAGGTTGAAACTGGTTAAATAAAACTTTTTTACCTTTGTGATCAAGACCGTTTTTACAATACAGATGAATACTTGTTTCATAGATCATAAATACGACATTTCGTGGAACGTCAATGTTTAATAAATGGTATCAGTATATGACAATATTTTAAGCACTTTTCTTAGTTCTTTAGTTTTGATGTCATTATCACAATATTATTTTCTAACAGCTTCTGAGATACAGAATCTCAGTAACTGTCGGAACGTACTGCTGTGGTAATAACACAAAACCAATTATATGACTCAAATATATTTCCCTATTCCCATATAGAGGTGGTAGATGTAAGCGAAATACCACGTGACAATGGCGCAAGGTAGAAACGTCTGTAGTGAAGAAATAAACTAAGTCTAGCAGCAGCCAAGTATAATAGTCGTTTTATTAATAATAATAATATATAAATAAAAAGTGAGAAACTTGAACTTGTTATTTACAGATGTATTTTTTGGCATACACTTAACAATTCTAGCTATGAACATAAGCACGTCAGAAAGAGTTGTCTGTAATATTAGGTAATACGATACGGAAAATTAATACCACAATGTACGATACACAATTTTCTATTCATTCGAAGTGTCGATTCAATTTTATACAAACTATTTCGTAAACTAATTTAACCCGCTCGATCACGTGTTGGCACAGCTATGTGCGCCAACCAATCTATAAGGTGTACAACTTTGCTTCCGCCGTTCTTTCCCCAGCATTTGAGGCTTTAATGAAACAAATTGGTTACACATTTATCATTCAAAATATTTTCCATCGCTGGCCACAACTTTCTCTCAGCTTTCGGGCAGTGTACGAATCCGGCGTTGAAAAACTTTTTCATTTTTTGAAGCGATCCACGAATTGATCCAATTTGTGACTTCCTCGTGAGATCGGAAGTGTTGGTTAGCCAGACCATGCGCCATTTATCTATACAAGTGATACTCAGAGGGAGCAATGTCTGGAGAATACGGCGGGTGGGATAGCACTTCCCATTTCGTTTCCAAGTATGTTTTGACCTCTTTTGCAACGTAGGGTTGAAGGTTGTCGTGCTGAAAAATACTTCATCGTGCCTCTCGCTGTATTTCGACCGTTTGTCTTTTAGTTCTCTGCTCAGAGGCATTAATCGCGTTCGAGAACGAACACCTGTGATTGTTTCACTTAGTTTTAACACCTCATAGTACACGACGCCGAGCTGGTCCCATCAAATGCCGATCATGATCTTGGAGACGTGAATATTCGTTTTGGCCGTCAACATGGAAGAATGGCTCACGTTCTATCACTATTAGCATCCTTACAATACGTACTTAAGAGCATTAGACGAGACTCAGCTGCTGTTTTCGTGTGGAAACAAAACACTAACACCTACTGCAAATGGCGAGAATTAGGATCGTAAACTGACATTTTCTATCAAGAACAACTTTATGATGCAGACACAAATCGACAAATCTGATATATAAAGCAGAGTGTCCGTATATTTGTATGTGTTGCATACAAATCTACCGTTTTGTTCCAATCTTTATGAAATTTTGTACACGTAAGCTTCAATCCATGAGGACGGTCGCCGTAAGTGTAAGAACCACATACGATATATAGTTCACGAGATATGACGTCATAAACAATAAAATGCGCGAAAAACTGCTACATTTTGCTATAATTCTGCTCATTTTCTCCTAAACCATTGGACCGATTTCAACCAAATTTGATACACACATTCCATACTGTGAGGTAACAATTGCTGCATGGTTAAGAATCACATACGGCACATGATCCAAAAGATATTACGTCATAACCAATAGAAATCGCAAAAAATTGTCATATAATGCGCCGAGACTTTCGAAATACACTGTATGAGAATGACAGTACTTAGCGACTTGCAACAAACTTTAAACATAATTTCTAACCTTTATTAAACTTTTTCTAGCTGGCAACCAGAGTAAAATGGTGAAACGAAAAATGTTTCTCGCTTACTGCTTTTCCACTGTTTCTGGAGTAAAACTATTACAATATATAATTTGAACACTACAAATTGTAGCGACAGGCAATTTTACAGACAGTATACACATATATAGTTGAATGTAGCTTCTAAATTGTATTACATTCCGACACGTAGATCGGGAGATATGAGCACGTAAACAGTAACGCTCATGGAAAATTGCTCCATCCGGCTGGAAGCGAAAGCGATTTACTTCCGCAGAGCTACAAGGAAAGGAACAGAATTAAACAGAGTACACCCAACGAATACCGATTATATCCCACAAATCTACCTTCAAGAGACTGCAGTTTCCATTGGAACTTGCATTTTATATTACGATTAATAAATTACAGGGCAATCTATTAATTACCATAGAAGATAGTTTACTTTAAGTTTAACAGTTGCTGATCTTATTAAAATCCACATTGTCATAGAAACTTTAATCAGTTTGAGAAAATAGTAGCAACAACACTCAAAAGATCGCGGATTGATCACAAGAGTGAACGTAACCCGATATTCCTCCCTGTGATATCAACTGTTCGAACAGTGAGTCGTGATGAAACACAACCCTGCTTTAAACAGTGAAATTTTAATTGAAACAACAGAAAGCGATTTCTACAAAAACACAATGTGATATATGTAAATATAACAAAAGATCGCGCAACTAATCATCTTTTCATAGAGGAAAAATATAAAGTAAGTGAAAATTTACTTGAAGAATTGAATGAAATACTAATAGACAATTATTCATTACCTATCGAAGTTTAACGCAAACATCGATGTTCTGCTTATCATATACTGATAAAGATATATTACACTGGTAACGAAAGTATTTTGAAGTTTCACTGTTACTTAGTGCGTCGTTAAAGAAACGTGGATGTCACTTTCTATCAGCTAAGTCTTCCAGTTTTTATAGGTAATTTTTAATACTAACAAATACTGATTTGTTTGTAGAGCTACACGTAGAAGATAAGTTCATTTACAGTAGATATCAATTCATAGGCCTACCTACGCATATGCCACCGAAGAAGAGAAAGTGTATTGGTCAGAGGAACCCTAGATCTGAAAGACAAAAAGCTATCCGGGCATCGGAAACACCGGAGCAACAGGAGCTTCGTTTACACCATGAGCAAATAAGAATTTCTACTTGTAGGACAAGGGAAACTTTAGAGGAAAGAGCTTCGTCTACAGGATATACGAATGAGAGCATAGGGCCAATCACTTTGTGTGGCAGGCATTAATTTGGACACGCCATGTTTCTCACACGGCCAGTTGTACGTGGCTTACTCCAGAGTCGGCACGCCAGATTGTTTGTTTAATCTCCAGACGGACAAACTAAGAATATTGCGTACCATCAAGCTTTGAGGTAAGAGTGTTAATTACTTCTTTTCTGAGTATACACTTTCATGATGTTTTCGTGAAAACGGTATGTGTTTTTAAGTAAATATAGTGTCTTTTCTCCACCTCTGATGACTGTAAAAATGTACTTAAATGATAATAAATATTAAAAATGCTAAAACTATTTGTTTATGAAACATTTTCATTTATTTATTATTTTCAGAGTCAACTTATTTCTTGACGAAATTCAAGTCTACTGAAATGAAAAAATTATTTACTTATAATTTAAAAAGAAATCTAAGAATAAGTGGTATCAATAAACCTTTGAAACTTCCTGGCAGATTAAAATTGTGTGCCGGAACCGGGACTCGAACCTGGGACCTTTGCCTTTTGCGGGCAAGCGCACTACCGACTGTGCTATCCTGACACGACTCACGATGCCGCCCCACAACTTTACTTCCGCCAGTACCTCGCCTCCTACTTTCCAAACTTCAAAGGCAAAGGTCCCAGGTACGAGTCCCGGTTCCGGCACACAATTTTTATCTGCCAGGAAGTTTCATATCAGCGCACACTCCGCTGCAGAGTGAAAGTTTCATTCAATAAACCTTTGGTTTGGAATTGCTGTATATTTGGAAAGTCAGAATCGGAAGCCTGGAACCTGATTTTTATAATATGTGCTTTCCATCTACGCCAGAAGTGGGCACAAACCGGCTCAATGAGCAGCGCTCCGGCTCAGCCCGGAAAAAGAGCAGCGTTCGCGCTCGGCCAGTAGTTATCCTAGATGCCGCAAGAGGTCTGCATGCTTGCTGGCGCACGTAGTTCGCTCTTATCTTTATATTTGCCGGCTCGACTGCACGCGCTGGACATTTTAGAGAAGAGTTTCCTGTGTTATGTTTATAAGTTACTTACTTATAAATATAATAGCATTTTTCAGGAGATACCCCTAGCAGTGGAATCTGTTCATTCGAGTTGTATACTAAAGAGTTTGCACTATTATCTTTATAAGTTATTTTATAACGCACTCAGCCAGGTGCATTTCTGCAGCTACGTTAGCGCAGTGGCTGTGCATGACGCCATCTAGTCTTTTCAGCAGGAACTACGTGATGGACGCCAGCTGCTCGCGGCTCTGCTCGCGCTCAGGCAGGCAGCTCCGAGAGCGCGGCTCGCTCATTGCCCACCTCTGATCTACACCTACTGCAGTTTCTCATGCAGCCTGGCGGATATTTAACATCCCGGGCACACCTAACTGCCTGACGTCTGCGATCTGCTTCTTTCGACCGCTACTTAACGTAGTCGCCAGCTATTAGTAAACAGCGGAAGCAAATTTGTATAACTTGTACTGGCAGCCAGGAACCATAAATCTGCTCTCTGGCAAGCATACGGCATATTCAGCAGAGCATAACCACTCCAGTAAAACGCAGGTAAAGGCGAGGGGGCAAATTGGAGGTCAAGTTCATAACTTCACCAGTAATATCAGGTGGTAGCGTTGGTATTTTCTGTTGTTATTTAATGCAAAATTTCTTAAAGATAGCAGGTACTTACACGTGAAATTTTGTAGTCATACAGAAGAGATTGCCTGACATTGTTATAAATCCGTTTTTGGGATGGTTTGACACGTATGGCTTCTATGAACTACCCATAGTGCAGCAATGAGCAGCTAAATTCCTACATGGCCGTCCTCATCGTGGAATCGAGCCTCTATACGTACATCATTAAACGAACCTCAGGCGCAAAGGAAATGGTCTATATTGATCCCTTCTTTGAATACTGGTCTGAAGCCAACGCAAAAACGATTTTAGGTAAACAAATCAGTTTGTATACCTTACAGAATCGTATTGCAATGCTGTATTCATTTAAAAGAAATTTTGATAGAATAGATGATGACCACAAAAATAGTAAATCAATATTATGATTTTATACCCCACGCTGAGCGAAGTCAGACCAGAAACTAGAATTACATTCACGTGGAAGATGTTTCAAACAGCTGGCCGCACATCCGAAAATAGGGTATCTGGAATGGTATCAACGTATATAAAAAAATTAATCGAAATATAACACTGTGCAAGAAACAGGAACTATCGCAATGATAGTATCTCTAACGCAATTTGAATCGTTGGTCAGTAATAACACACATACCGTAAATATGAAAATTAAGACGTACAGTAACTATAAGATTCTTACTTCTTTACAAGTAAACGTATAGTATACAAATTGAATCATCTAATATTTTCCATACTGAGAATAAGCCACATAAATTGTAGATTTCAAATTTTACAAATAAGATAGCAATAGAAATCCTAAAAAAGTGCAATGTCACAAAAGGTCGCGTATTTTCTTTTCTTTATACTACTTCCAGTCCATAATTATTACTGTTACAGTTTTGAAATACAACTATCAAGCTTTTCAAGTCCATTAGGAAGCTCAGGGTAGAGAGGAACAATGTGTAAACAGCGTATTACTGTGTGTGTAGTGCAAATTTTTGTAAAAATATCAAAGTGTATACCAGGATAAAATCTACCAGACTTTCAAACCTTTTAAGGTACGTTCCGAAGTAAAAGGCAAAGAAGATTTATTGCGTCTGTAGCTTTGGCTATCCCATTTACCACATGTACTACAAAACACAAGAATCCCCTCAATTTAAGTACACTGCTCATTCAATAAGTTGATAGTTGTTTCTATTTCTTGTGCTTATTCCATTACTGAAGATCTGCTACGTAATATTTTTAAAACAGGTTACACATTTTACAGAGTTCGTCTTTTAATAAAATAGATATGTGAGAACAGTTCACTTACGGAGCCACAGCGGGCTCAAATTTATTAGTCTTGAATAATAAACACTCACTGATTGCATGAAATATTTTTACCATTAAACCCGTTTCGCTCTATTTCAGAAGATCTTCAACAAGTATAAGAAATATTACAGATTTAGAGAGAATTATGAAACTAAGCTACAAGAAAGAGACAGTATAAGTAGAATAAACGGCGAATTGTACCTTTAGTTGGTGGCGGCAGTGATCGGCAGAGCAGGCGGCGTGGTAGCACGAAGCAAGTACTGCGCAACAGAGTGGCAGAAACACTGCTAAACATAAAATTGAGCCTTCATCCTTACTCAATGAACAATTAAACTTTCGAGAACATTTTTGTATTCGTCAGAAGATTTACTGTAGAATGCTCTGTTCTTTTGTCTCCATTAATTATCCTTGAAACTATGGTATTAGTTTGTTTCTACTTTTCATAACTACAACAATTAATTCATCTCTATTTATTTTATGTTGGTTTGTGTGTGTTTGAAAATCTCTAAAAGTTCTGCACCGATTGAGCTCCAAATTTGTCACAACGTTGCACTGTAACACAGGAAGTTTTTTAGATACCTATTTACTTAATATATTGAGTTGCTCAGTTACCGGCGGCCAGTGCACACGTGACCAGCAGCAGCTCTAGATTTTACGGTAACCGGCTTCTTAATAGAAGCGACTTATTTTCATTTAGTGTGTGCTTTCTTTTGCAGATCTTTATACTTTAGTGTGCTCGCGTGTTTATTTATTAAGAATCGCGTTTAGTTGTCAGTTCAGTTGTTGATTTTGTGATTTATCAGCTCGCGTATATATTTTTCAGATTCGCCGTAAACAAACAGTTCAGCGTTAGGTTTATATTTTTCAAAGCTCACTGTTTATCAAACTTCTGTGTCCTCAGACGTACGCACTTGAAAGAAACATAGGTTTTTTGAATAGCTAGGAACTGTGACTGCTGCGAACGGATGGAGGCAGAGTTGGTGACTCTTAGCTCGCAGCTTCAGGCGGCGTTGGCTTCGCTGGCAACGCTTGAGACTGCGGTGGGTGGGCGCCGCTGTTGTGGGCCGCTCGCGGGGGTGCAGCAGACGCCCTGTGCGTCTGTTGTGCCCTTCGATCGGCCTGCGGCTGTGGCCAGCCCGCTCACTGCCCGCGAGGAGGTCGCCCCCCAATCCGTGGTGGATTGGGAGGTCTCCTCAGCGCATGTCAGGCGGCGTAAGACTTCCCGGAGGACCGAAATGGAGGCCTCCCCGGTTAGTCTTGCCAACAGATTCGAGGCACTGTCTGTGGCAGGGGATGTTCCTGACGCAGATGGTGTCGCTTGTCCTGTACTCGCCCCTTTGCCTTCAAGATCCGGGCACTCACAGTGGGTGGGTTTGTTGGTAGTTGGGAGCTCCAACGTTAGGCGGGTAATGGAGCCCCTTAGGAAAATGGCTACTAGGGAGGGGAAGAATTCCAATGTGCACTCTGTGTGCATACCGGGGGGAGTCATTCCAGATGTGGAACGGGTCCTTCCGGATGCCATGAAGAGCACAGGGTGCAGCCAGCTGCAGGTGGTGGCTCATGTCGGCACCAATGATGTGTGTCGTTTTGGATCGGAAGAGATCCTCTCTGGTTTTGAGCGGCTATCAGAAGTGGTAAAGACTGCCAGTCTTGCTTGCAAGATGAAAGCGGAGCTCACCATCTGCAGCACTGTCGGCAGGACTGACTGCGGACCTTTGGTTCAGAGCCGAGTGGAGGGTCTGTATCACAGGCTCAGACGGTTCTGCGACCGGGTGGGCTGAAGATTCCTCGACTTGCGCCAAAGGGTGGTGGGTTTTCGGGTTCCGCTAAATAGGTCAGGAGTCCACTATACTCAGGAAGCGGCTACACGGGTAGCGGGGGCTGTGTGGCGTGGACTGGGCGGTTTTTTAGGTTAGAGGGCCTCGGGAATACACAAAATGGGTTTCAGTCTCAAAGGGGGCAGGTCAGACACAGGAAGAAAGCAGATCTAGAAACCATTGGTATAACAATTGCAAATTGTCGTAGCTGTATCGGGAAAGTTCCAGAGCTCCAGGCACTGATAGAAATTACTGAGGCACATATCGTTATAGGTTCTGAAAGCTAGCTGACGCCTGAGATAAGTTCGGCCGAAATTTTTTCAAAGGGCCAAATGGTCTTCAGAAAAGATAGAATAAATAAAAAAGGGGGTGGTGTGTTTATTGCTGTTACAAACGGTTTATCCTGCAGCGAAATTGAGACAGATACTTCCTGTGAGTTGGTCTGGGTAGAGGTTATACCTGACAACCGGAATAAATTAATAATTGGATCTTTTTATCGGCCCCCTGACTCAGACGATGCGGTTGCCGAAAGGTTCAAAGAAAGCTTGAATCACATTTCAAATAGGTATCCGAAGCATACTGTTATAATCGGTGGCGACTTTAATTTACCCTCGATATGTTGGCATAATTACGTATTCAAAACCGGCGGCAAATATAAAACATCGTCCGAACTAGTTCTGAATGCTTTTTCTGAAAACTACTTCGAACAGTTAGTTCATGAACCCACTAGAATAGTAAGTGGTTGCGAAAATACCCTTGATCTCCTAGCAACAAATAATCCGGAGATAGTAAAGAGCATCAAAATAGATACAGGGATTAGCGAACATCGAGTTGTAGTAGCGAGAGTAAATGTCGAAATTCCCAAATGCAAAAAAATAAACGAAAAATATATCTATTCAATAAAGCAGATAAAAATTCGCTTCACGCTTTCCTGAGTGATAATCTCCAGTCTTTCAAAACTAAAAATGCGAGTGTAGATCAGTTGTGGCTTACTTTCAAAGGCATAATATCAGTAGCAATCGAGAGATTTATACCAAATAAATTAATAAAAAAGGGGGCCGACCCCCCGTGGTACACAAAACAGGTCAGATTACTGTTGCAGAAACAAAGAAAAACGCATGCAAAATTTAAAAAGACACAGAATCCACATGACTGGCAATCTTTTACTGAAACTCGCAACCTAGCGCGGACTTCAATGCGAGAAGCCTATAGTAGTTACCACAACGAAATCCTGTCTCGTAATCTTGCAGAAAATCCAAAGAAATTCTGGTCATATGTGAAGTACACTAGCGGCAAAACACAAACAATACCTTCACTACGCGATAGCAATGGTAATAGTACCGACGACAGTACTGCTAAGGCACAATTACTAAACACAGCATTCCGAAATTCTTTCACCAAAGAAGACGAAGTGAACACTCCAGTACTCAATCCAAGAACAGCTGCCAGCATGCGAAACTTAGAAGTAGATGTTCCTGGAGTAGTAAAACAACTTAAGTCACTAAACAAAAACAAATCTTCCGGGTCGGATTGTATACCAACTAGATTCCTCTCAGAGTATGCTGATGCAATTGCTCCGTACTTAGCTATAATTTACAACCGATCACTCAGCGAAAGATCTGTACCCAAAGACTGGAAAGTTGCCCAAGTTACTCCAATATTCAAGAAAGGTAATAGGAGTGATCCCCAAAATTGCAGGCCTATCTCATTGACGTCGATTTGCAGTAGGATTTTGGAACATATACTTTGTTCGAATATTATGAACTACCTCGAAGATAACGACCTATTAACCAATATTCAACACGGATTCAGAAAGTATCGCTCTTGCGAAACACAGCTTGCCCTTTATTCACATGAAGTTTTAATTGCCATCGACAAGGGATCTCAAATCGATTCCATATTTCTGGATTTCCGGAAGGCTTTTGATACTGTACCCCACAAGCGGCTTCTAATGAAATTGCGTGCTTATGGAATATCTTCCCAATTGTGCGATTGGATTCACGATTTCCTATCAGAAAGGACACAGTTCGTTGTAATTGACGGTAAGTCATCGAGTAAAACAGAAGTGGTATCAGGCGTTCCCTAGGGAAGCGTTATAGGTCCCCTACTCTTCCTCGTGTTTATAAACGATTTAGGAGACAATCTGAATAGCTCCCTTAGACTTTTCGCGGATGATGCTGTCGTTTATCGGTTAGTGAAGTCAACAGAGGATCAAAAGCAACTGCAAAGCGATTTAGACAAAATTTCTACTTGGTGCGAAAATTGGCAATTGACACTAAATAAAGAAAAGTGTGAAGTAATACACATGACCACTAAAAGAAATCCACTGAACTTCAATTACGCGATAAATCAGTCAAATCTTAAGGTCGTAAATTCTACCAAATACCTAGGAGTTACAATTGCGAACAACTTTGAGTGGAGAGAACACACAGAAAATATTGTGGGGAAGGCGAACCAAAGATTACGTTTCATTATCACAACGCTTCGAAGACGCACCAGCTCCACTAAAGAGACTGCCTACATCACACTTGTGCGTCCTCTCCTGGAGTACTGTTGCCCGTTGTGGGGCCCTCACCAGGTGGGACTGACGGAAGACATTGAGAAGGTGTATCACGTTACGGGGGGAGGAGGGGGGGGAGGCGTCACGGAAATGTTGCACGAATTGGGCTAGAAATCAGTAAAAGAAAGACGTTATTCATTGCGGCGTGATCTGTTTGCGAAGTTTCAATCACCGACTTTTACTTATGAATGTGAAAATATTTTGCTAGCACCCACCTACTTAGGGAGACATGACCATCCCAATAAAATAAGAGAAATCAGATCGAAAACGGAACGATTTAGGTGTTCTTTCTTCCCGCGCGTTATTAGAGAATGGAACGGTAGAGAAAAGTTATGAAAGTGGCAGGCACTTAAATGTGATTTGCAGAGTATCTATGTAGATGTAGATACACGTAACCTATATACAGGGTGTCCCACTCAACTGTTTCACCCCAGATATCTCTGAAACTACAAGAGGTATTGAAAAACGACTTCTACGGTCATGAACGTACGGCAAGGGCTTATGAAAGTAGGTACTATGACACACTAAACTTAAGGAAATATTTTCAACACAGACGTATGTTGTTTTTTAAATGGATACCCCATATTACTTCTTAAGCAATGATAGGATGAAAAATCACAAAAAGAATGGCGTCGGTTGCATTGTGATGCGTCAATTACATCCGGAGAAATTGCGAAGCGAAATTGACTTTTGAAACACGTGAGGCGCGCTGCTATCGTGTACCCGAGACTCAAGCGAGACTCAAGGTTGAGTCTCGGACACGCGCTAGCAGCGCGCCTCATGTGTTTCAAACGTCAATTTCGCTTGCATTTTCTCCGGATGTAATTGACACATCGCAATGCAACCGACGCCACTCTTTTTGGGATTTTTCATCCTATCATTGCTTAAGAAATAATATGGGTTATCCATATAGGCAGAAGAACAAGGCCTAATACAAGTCCCTGGATAACAATATACTGAACTTAATTGATGAGAGGAGGAAATATAAAAATTCAGCAAGTGAAACAGGAAAAAGGAAGTACAAACGTATTAAAAATAAAATTGATAGGAAGTACAGCCTGGCTAAGCAGGAGTAGCTAGAGGACAAACGCAGAACCGGAGATTTTTTTTTTTTTTTTTTTTTTTTTTTTTTGGTTTTAGGGCGCATAACTAATAAGGTCATTAGCGCCCGAATCAAAACTGGGATATACCCAAGGATAATAAGACTACATAAAAACAGCTAAAAAACATAGAATAAAAAACAACAAAGCGAAGAGCTAAATGTCGCTTGAGAAATTGGTCAAATTGATAAAATCCAATACTCGAGCAACAGCACGCACGTCATCAGCTAAAATATCTTCCAATGTGTCCGGCAGATGTAGTGCAAGCCGAACAGGAGTAAAATTTGAACGCGACAATAAAACATGGCGCACCGATAGTGGGTGGCCAAAGGAACATAAAGTTGCGGGGTCACCAGTGAGCAAGTGGCGGTGGCTGAACCGGCAATGTCCGATTCGCAACCGGGCTAAGATGATCTCTTCTCGTCGCGAGCGGCGTGATGAGGTCGTCCAAGCCACCGGGAGCGGTTTAATGGTCCGGAGCTTATTATTAGTAAATGAAGACCACACATTATGCCATGTCGATATAAGGCGCCGCGAAAGAGCCCCTTGAATATCATGCGATTGGACACAGTACGTAGCTGTCCGACGTAAGAGAGTTGCAACCTTGGCAGCGGCATCAGGAGCCTCGTTACCAGGCACGCCTCCGTGGCCAGGTATCCACAGGAGGTGAACGCGAGGGCCGTCAGAAGCTAATAACTGAAGGGAGCGGTTGATTCGGTGCACAATAGGATGGGCTGAAAAGGGGTCGCTCAGACTCTGGATGGCGCTGAGGGAATCAGAGAAGATAACATAAGAAGGAGAACGGTGTCGACGGATGAAGAGTACAGCCTGACAGAGGACAAAAAGCTCCGCTGTGAAATTCGATCAGTGGGCATTAAGCCTGTACTGGTAACAGTCATCTCCAACGACAAACGCACATCCGACACCGTCATTGGTCTTTGAGCCATCCGTATATATGAAAACTCAATTTTCGAGCCGTGCACTAAGTTCAACAAACCCCGATCAGTATAAAGCATCCAAAGTGCTCTCCTTCGGGAGTGAGGTGAGTTCGAGGTAAACGCGAACTTGAGCCTGAAGCCAAGGTGGCACTGGGCTCTCACCTATTTAAAATGTGGAAGGGAGAGTAAAATCGAGCTGCCGAAGCAAGCGACGAAAACGGACTCAAGGAGAGAGCTGGGCAATCGCAGACAGCCCATATTGGCTATGGATGGAGTCGTTAAAGAACGATGGATGGGAAGGATGGTGAGGCATCGAAAGCAGACGGCATGCATACCGACACAGTAATATGTCGCGGCGATATGGTAAAGGTAATTCGGCAGCTTCGGCATAGAGGCTGTCAACAGGACTTGTGTAAATAGCTCCTATCGCCAGGCGTAACCCCCGATGGTGAATCGAGTTTAGGCGGCGTAAAATGGATGTCCGTGCGGAAGAATAAACGAAGCTTCCGTAATCCAATTTTGAGCGGACAGTGGACCGGTACAGATGAAGTAGGACGGTTCGATCCGCTCCCCATGACGTACCGCTAAGAACACGGAGGACGTTAAGGGAACGAAAACACCGGCCAGCCAGATATGACACATGCAGGGACCAGCAGAGTTTCCTGTCCAATATTAGCCCTAGAAATTTCGTCGTCTCCACGAAAGGCAGAGTGACGGGCTGTTGTTGTTGTTGTTGTTGGGTATTGAGGGGACTAAACAGCTAGGTCATCAGTCCCCTGTTACTAGCTCAGAGTCCACTGTCAAGAACGACAAAAATTAAACACAGCTCTAAAAATGATCACGCACATAAGGGACAGGTTGACAAGGGACAAACCTCTGATAACTTAAAACGAAGACACACAGAAATGGTAAAAGAAAGTCAGGAATAAAACTGCATAGCAGAGTACCTTGGCTGGCCGATCACAAAGAAAAAACAGGGTGAGCCAGCCATACTGCATACACTAAGAACCCCTAAGGACGTGAAAAGTTAAAAAGCTGGGTTGGTGGTGGCCTAAGATACCAGGCCACAGGATCCACCGTTAGATAGAGTCATAAAAGCCAGCAGGGCGGATAAAACGTAAAACTGTGTTAGCCATAGAGGCGTCGTCACCTAAAACTAAGGGTAGTGCGTCTGGGAGATTAAAACAGTGCCGCAGGTCGGCTAAAAGCGGACAGACCATCAAAAGATGGGCCACTGTCAACACAGTGCCACATCCACACACGGGTGGAGCCTCGCGCCGAAGGAGATACCCGTGGGTGAGCCACGTATGTCCAATCCGGAGGCGACAGAGGACAACTGACTCTCGGCGGGTCGGCCGCAGTGAAGATTTCCACAAAGCTGTGGAGATCTTCACTGCCCTAAGCTTATTCGGTGCAGTCGCCGTAGCCCACTCGGTGCTCCAAGCCTCACGCACCTTGCGGTGCAACACCATTTTAACTTCCTGTTCCGTGACACCAATAGTTAGAGGTGGTCCCATAGCGGCCTGCTTGGCCAATCGATCAACATGTTCATTCCCTGGTATGCCAACATGACCTGGGGTCCACACAAAGACCACAGAACGGCCTGATTGGAACAGGGAGTGAACAGTGTCCTGGATCGACCGCACTATTGGGTGCCGAGAGAAACACTGGTCGATCGCTTGTAAGCCACTCAGGGAGTCAGTACAGATGACGAATGACCCCCGGGGCAGGCTTTGAGATGTTGTAGAGCTCTGAGAATAGCGACCAGCTCGGCGGAGAAGATGCTACTCTCACAGGGCAGAGAATGCTGTTCTACGTGGTTGTGATGTAGAAACGCATATCCAGCACGGCCATCTACTACGGAACCATCTGTGTAAATGGCGTCTGCGGCACGGAACGGCTCGAGCACTTGCAGAAACTGGTGACAGAGATATACGGGAGAAACAGAGGCCTTCGACGCATGGGACAGGTCCAGACGGAGCTGCAAACGAGGAATGGACCAAGGAGGGGTGTGAAAGGAATAGTGGAAAGTGGTAGGAAGTGGATATTATGTGAGAGACGGAAGAAGGAGACGAACACGGACTGAGATCGGGTATCCCGACCTTGGCCGTCGTGGCGGGATAGGTAGTGCAGCGTCTGGAAATAGGAGCCGGCGGTTCGGGTGGTAGGGCGAGGCCTGAACACGAGCAACATAAGAAGTTGCCTACGGAACCGCAGCGGGAGGACTCCAGCTTCGACAAGGAGGCTTGTCACAGGGCTTGTCCGAAAAGCCCCTGTCGCCAAACGGACACCACTGTGTAAAATTGGGTCAAACGCCTTCAGTGCTGACGGCGCAGCCGAATCGTAGACTATGCAGCAATAGTCTAGGCGCGACTGAATGAGGGCCTTGTAAAGTTGTAAAAGCGTTGGGCGTGAGGCTCCCCAAACAGTGTGGCTGAGACAACGTAGGATGTTGAGGTGTCGCCAGCACTTTCGTTTCAGCTGGCGAAGGTGTTGCACCCAGGTGAGACGGTTGTCGAACAACATGCCTAGAAACGTGTGTGTTTCTACGACACATAGCAGGTCTCCAGATAAATAGAGTTCGGGTTCCGGGTGTACTGCCCGACGTCGGCAGAAATGCATTTCACGGGTCTTCGACGCAGAGAACTGAAAGCCGTGGGCAAACGCCCACGACTGCGCCTTCCGAATGCCTAGTTGCAACCGACGTTCAGCAACATTGATGCTGGTGGAGCTAAAATACATGCAGAAGTCATCGGCATACAAGGAAGTGGATACCGATGACCCCACGGCCGCCGCAAGGCCGTTGATAGCGACTAAAAATAAAGGGACACTGAGAACGGAACCCTGTGGGACTCCGTTCTCTTGCCAATGAGGTGAGCTAAAACAAGAACCAACACGAACTCTAAAAGAACGCAACGCCAGGAAATTCTGAATGAATATGGGAAGCGGACCCCGTAAACCCCAGTCGCACAGTGTAGACAAGATATGGTAGCGCCAGGTAGTGTCGTATGCTTTCCACAGGTCGAAGAATACAGCAACCAGGTGTTCGCGGCGACTAAATGCTGTACGGATGGCCGACTCCAGTGACACAAGATTGTCAACAGCGGAGCGACCTTGACGGAACCCACCCTGTTGTGGCACGAGAAGTTCCCGGTCCTCGAGGATCCACATGAGCCTCCGACTCACCAAGCGTTCGAGGAGCTTGCATGGAACGTTGGTGAGGCTGATCGGACGGTAGCTATCTGTCACCTGCAGATCTGCCCCAGGCTTAATCACCGGAATGATAATGCCTTCCCGCCACGAGGACGGAAAAACACCCTCCAGCCATATCCGATTAAGCAGGGCGAGAAGTTGGCTCTTGGCATCCGCTGATAGGTGTCGGAGGAACTGACTGTGAATGCGATCGGGTCCAGGGGAGGTATCTGGGCATGCAGCAAGGGCACCTTCAAACTCCCACTCAGTGAATGGGACGTTGTATGGTTCCCGACGTCGCGTTCGAAATGTGATCAGATGGCGTTCTGCTCGCCCTTTAAGGGCGCGAAAGTCTGCACCATAAGCAGCAGTCTCTGAGATGCGTGAAAAATGGTCTGCGAGGTGCTCAGTGACGGTGACAGGGTCAGTACAGAGCGTGCCCTGAACGCTGAGACACGGAATTCCCACCGGTGGGCGGTGCCCAAAGAGGCGTCCAACCTGCGACCACACCTTGGAAGGAGAAGCGCGGGAACCAATGGAGGCGACGTACTTCTCCCAGGAAGCCCTCTTACTTTCGTGTATCAGTCGCCGGGCCCGTGCCCGGAGACGCTTGAAGGCTATGAGATGTTCTACAGAAGGGTGACGCCGGTGGCGCTGTAGTGCTTGCCGACGTTCCAGGATGGCCTCTGCAATATCCGGTGTCCACCAGGGCACTGACGGACGATGGAGCGAACCGGATGTGGTGGGAACAGAGTTTTCGGCTGCAGAAACGATGGCCTCTGTGACCTGCTAAACGGCGGCATCAACATCTGCTGGAAGCGGAGAGGAAATCACAGCAGCTGAAGAATAAGCTGGCCAGTCAGCCCTACGGAGGGACCAGCGAGGCAGACAGGCCGCAGGCGAACACTGTGGGAGCGACAGGAAGATCGGAAAGTGGTTGCTGCCACACAGGTCGTCATGTACCCTCCAGGTGAGATGTGGGATAAGGCCAGGGCTGCAGACAGACAAGTCTATTGTGGAATAAGTACCATGCGCTGTACTGAAGTGGGTAGGAGCACCGGTGTTTAAAAGACAGAGATTCTGCTCTGACAGGAGAGACTCAACATCCCTACCCCAGGCCGAGGTCTGTGCGCCACCCCACAGATGGTGGTGGGCGTTGAAATCCCCCAAAAGAAGAAAGGGTGGGGGAAGTTGGGCGACCAAGGCAGCGAGGTCGAAGGGGGAGACGGCATCATCTGGTGGAAGGTAGAGAGAGCAGATGGTAAAATCTCGTAAGAACCGGAGCCGTACAGCGACTGCCTCTAGAGCTGTTTGTAGAGGCACTGCAGCACTGGGGAAAGAAGTGTGGACATAAACACAGACGCCACCGGAAACTCTGTGGTAGACGTTTCGGTTCTTGAAGTATCCCCGATAGCCTCGGAGGGCTGGGCTCCTCTCAACGGGAAACCACGTATCCTGCAAGGCAAGACAGATGGCAGGGAAGCGGCAGAGTAATTGCCGCAGCTCAGGCAGGTGGCGGAAAAAACCGCCGCAATTCCATTGCAAGATTTTGTTTGGTGACTGCTGAATAGCCATAATTTAAGTTGGTAAATGGTCATTCAGCAGGATCACCTGCTGCCAACTCCGCAGACTCTGCAGGATCCAGAATCATCGGTTCAGGCGAACCAAGTATGGCGAGATCCTCAGGTGACGCGAGGATCTCTACCTCGCCTTCAGAGGCCGAAGACGTAACGGAGCGTTCCTTCCGAGGCACTGAAGATGCCTCCTTCGCGTCCTTCTTTTTCTTCGGCTTCTTATTGCCCTCTCGCTGGCCCTTTGGTGTTAAGGGCTGGGAGGGCTTCCCAGAAGTGGCATCAGCGACTGTCGAAGAGCCAGAAGCCCTTCGACCAGCAGGTTTTGGATCCTTCAGCCAAAGGCTGGGATCCCCTGGAGCACCCTGGGACTCCCCAGAAGGGAGCGTCCCGAAGGACCGCTTCTGAGGGAGAGGTGCCGGAGGAAGCTGTTGCTTCTCCGGCTGGGGGTTGGGGACTGGTGTCCCCGATGGTTGTGGGGAGGCTTCCCCCACAACAGGTGCCTTAGCAGCAGGTGGAATCTTGCCCCCATCTGATGAGGGCGCAGTGGTACTGTTACGGCCTCTAGGGCCTACAGAAAGAGGCGATATTGTGTTATGAGTCGTACCAGTTATGCGCGGGGACGACGCTACAGCTGCAAAGGAGGTAGTCATGTTCACCGGATGGAGACGCTCGTACTTCTTTCTTGCCTCATTGTATGATAGCCGGTCCAAGGTCTTAATTTCCATTATCTTTCGTTCTTTATGTAGAACTTTGCAGTCTGGAGAGCACGGTGGATGCAGTTGGTTGCAGTGCACACAGACGGGAGGTGGAGTGCAGGGAGCGTCCGGATGAGATGGACGTCCACATTCCCTGCACACAGGGCTAGAAGTGCACCGGGAGGACATATGCCCGAACTTCCAGCACCTGAAGCACCTCATAGGGGGCGGGACATATGGTGTAACGTCGCACCGGTAGATCATTACCTTGACGTTCTCAGGCAGTGTATCGCCTTCGAAGGCCAGGATGAATGCACCGGTGGCAAACTTGTTATCTCGTGGTCCCCTATTAATACGTCGGACAAAGTGAACACCTCTGCATTCCAAGTTGGTACGTAGCTCTTCATCAGACTGTGACAATAGATCTCTATGGTATATACGGCCTTGGACCATATTGAGGGTCTTGTGAGGCATGACACTGACAGGTATATCACCCAGCTTGTCACAGGCTAATAATGCCCTGGACTGGGCTGGGGATGCCGTCTGGATCAGAACAGCCCCACTTCTCATTTTAGAGAAAGACTCTACCTCACCATACTTGTCCTCGAGATGGTCAACGAAGAACTGCGGCTTGGTGGACGAGAAAGAGTCTCCATCAGTCCGGGAAAAAACAAGGTATCGCGATGAATACGGATCCGAACAGCGTAAAGCTTGGCGTTCTTCCCATGGCGTTGCCAGGGAAGGGAACGACTTAGGATCATATGCTGTAGCATTATATTCTGACCTTCCACGCTTAGAAACGGCGTTTTTGCGACCGCCCACGCTATTTATTGCTCGTTTCATTTCCGTCCCACGAGCAGCTAGGGAAAGGAGGTCCACCCAGACAGAGCCCCGCTTGCCTGGGTAAGCCTTGTACAACTGAGGTGCGGCAGGTTCCTCAGAGGTTGCTCGCTAGCGCCTGTTCAACCTCAACAGCCATGCATCTCCACGGCACGTAGCACACCTTGAGATTGAGTTTTTTTTTAGAGAGGTTTGTACCGTCCTCGCGACCCGGGCGATTAAGCGAAGATCCCCGGGCTCTGAAACGTACAACATTCCACCGTCGCGCCGAACGATGGTCGTTGAAGCACGCACAGAGCTTACGGTGTAGCGGACTGTTGGCGCAACACAGCCCACAGCTCAGGACCCCGGGTTCGCCAAGCCCATACTCAGCAAATTAATGCTGAACCCCTGAGGGAAGAGTGACGGGGCCAAGATGGAGAGACGGTGGAAGGAAATCTTTGTATCTCCAGAAATTTATACCGACTCTGTTCTCACTGGAAAACCGGAAACCATTGGCGACACTCCAAGAGTACAGACGGTCGAGACAATGCCGAAGACAGCGTTCCAGGAGACATGTTCACTGGGCACTGCAGTAAATCGCAAAGTCGTCCACAAAAAGGAAGCCAGATACGTCGGCCGGAAGACAATCCATAATTGGGTTAATTGCTATGGCCCCCCAGGGGGCCGACAGCTCTTTTGTGGGTACGTGTGTGGCGCGCACGGGTCCCCGAGCCATTGCAGCCTTTTTTCCTGCTTTCCCCAGGCTGCATTACCCCTCCTAGTTCCCCCTCCTTCCCATCCCAATTCCTCCTTCCCACCCTCTCCAACCCCATCTCTCGGTGTTACTCTGGATGACGGCTTGGCTATCCCATGGTACCGATTGTCCTGCACTTTGGTTTTGTCAGCTGTGTACACCGGTTTTTGGCCCAGTTTGGTCCCCCTCGGGGTTTGACCTTCCATACCAAAATTGTCCGATAATGTGTGAGCCAATTGGGGAAGAACTCCCGACCTAGCCCCTACGGCGCGGGTCCTATCCTTTCCTTTCCACTTCCTTTCCTCGCTGTAGCCCCATCCCCTGCTAGGTCCCCTGCACGTGTAGCCAGTCCGTGTGGGGGGGGGGGCTGTTATGTACCCTTTGGCTGAGCCCCCTGACACCACAGGGATCACACTACTGGTGTCTGAGCTGCAACCTCTCCATGCAACCCAAGGAGTTGATGCCTGTCCTCGGGGGTATCAGAACTCCCGGCAATGGCCATCGTGCCAGGTGGCCTTTGCTGAGGCTGGGTGGCGCCCATGGAGAGAGCCCCGGTTTTGGAGTGGGTGACACCAGGGCGGACGTCTAGCACCATGAAAAGAGTTAGACTCCAAAATGGTCGTGCATCGGCCGTCTCTGAAGACAGGAAGAGATCGTTCAATGCTGCTACTGCGGATACGAGGATGTTTCCCTCCCTTGCTACGCCTTGGGAGGAAGGCCAGGCTCGCCGGTTAGGAGCAAAACCCTTTCCTCGCTACCTGGTTTGCTCGAGGACTGATGGAGGAACTTTTACTACCACCAAACCGCTGTTCTTTGTCGAGACCATAGAGGACAAGTTCGGTGAAGTGGAATCTATGGGTAAGCTTACATCTGGCTCATTGCTCATTAAAACGGTCTCGGCAGCCCAGTCTGAAGCTTTGCTCGCCTGCACCACCCTTGGCGACATTCCCGTAACAATACTCCGACACAAATCCTTGAATATGGTACAGGGTGTGATATTCCACCGGGACCTCCTCCTTCAAACTGATGAGGATCTTAGGGCCTATCTCGAGCGGCGTGGTGTACATTTTGTTCGCCGTGTTCAGAGGGGACCTAAAGATAACCGCGTCGATACTGGGGCTTTTATCTTGGCCTTCAAGGGGGACACACTCCCAGAGAAGGTCAAGATAATGATATATCGATGTGAAGTGAAGCCCTACATTCCACCTCCCATGCGGTGTTTTCGATGTATGAGGTTTGGTCATATGTCCTCTCGCTGTACAGCAGTCCCAGTATGCGTTGATTGTGGACGCCCACTACATGAGGGGAGCCCCTGTGTTCCTCCGCCAGTGTGCGTCAACTGCCATCAACACCACTCTTCACGGTCGCCAGAATGCCCTATGTTTAAGAAAGAAAAGAAGATACAAGAGTATAAATCCCTGGAGCGTTTGACGTACCCTGAGGCCTGCAGTAAATATGAACGTCTGCATCCCGTGCAGATGGCGACGACATTCGCTACGACGTTATCTTCTAGCATTTCACCCTCCCCTTCCCACTCCCATCTCCCCCCTACACCCCGTCCCCACCCCTCCCTCACATCTCCCTCTCCTGTAGCTCCTGTAGCCCTCCCTTTGTGTCCCACCCTTTCCCAGCCGGAGAAGTGCACCCCTTCTCCGTCGCCTGACGGTGACAGTGCCCCATCTCAGTGCCTTCCGTCACGGCGTTCCCCAGATCGGAGATCTTCGACCTCCAGTCGGCCATCGGACTCCCAGTCAGTGAGTTCAAAGGTCGCCCGATCTTCGACAGTACCAGACCTAACTGACAAAAGTCCTCTCTCTGGGGCGGGTACTGCCCGTCCCACACGAGAGAAAGAGAAGGAGAAAGAGAAAGAGAAGGAGAAGAAGAAGAAGAAGAAGAAGAAGAAGAAGAAACCAAAGTTACAAGACAAAGTCTCTCCGGTACCAGCGGAGGTGCCGACTGCGCTTTCGCAACTCGCTCATCCCATTGAGCCTGAGACTGACCAACTATTTATGGATGTTGTCCCTTCTTCTTTGGTGACGGACGCTGACAAAGCGGTGTGACAGACATTATGCCATTCGCTTCTCGCCTAGATCCTCGTGATGCGATCATCCAATGGAACTGTAATGGCTACTACCGTCACCTCTTGGAGATTAAACAGCTAATCTCTCTCTCTTCTGCGGCCTGTGTCGTCCTGCAGGAATCGAGGTTTATGGATGCACATTCTCCTACCCTCTGTGGGTTCCGTGCTTTTGGTCGGAACCGGGTTGTTCCCCTCCAGGCGTCTGGTGGGGTTTGTTCTTTGGTCCGGACAGATATTGTCAGTACCTGGATTCCTCTCCAAACTCCATTGGAAGTGGTTGCTGTCCGGGTTCACTTGGACACTCCATTAACCATTTGCAACCTCTACCTTCCCCCTGACAGGCCACCTACACTCGCTGCCCTAATTGCCCTCCTTCAGCAACTCCCCCCTCCTTACCTCATTCTTGGGGACTTCAATGCCCACCATCCTTTGTGGGGCAGTGCTTATACATCTAGCCAGGGCCGCCTCATAGACCAGTTTCTTGCTGACCACAATCTGGGTCTTCTCAACGATGGTTCCCCAATTCATTTTAGTGCCGCTCACGGCACCTTTTCTGCCATAGACCTCTCTCTCACTTTTCCTTCTCTCCTTCCTTTATTTCACTGGTCGGCGTATGACGACCTCTGCGATAGCGACCACTTTCCGTTGATCCTTTCACTTCCCTCACACCTACCACGAGCCAGGGTACCCCGCTGGGTTTTCCGTCGTGCTAATTGGCCGCTATATACATCCCAGGTTGTTTTCCCATCTTCCCCCTCATGCTGTATAGATGATATAATAAGCCAAATGACCAACATGATTACCCAAGCTGCCAACGCCGCTGTTCCCCGGTCGACAGGCCCTCCTACTCGCCGGCCGGTCCCTTGGTGGAATGCAACTGTTGCCGCAGCCATTCGCGAGCGCCGTAGGGCCTTGCAACATCTTAAGCGCCACCCATCCCTCGCTGGTCTCATCAGTTTCAAACGTCTGCGTGCCAGAGCTCGTTACTTAAAGTAAGCGGACATGCTGGGAGCATTTTGTCCCCTCGTTGGGCTCTTCTGCCCTTTGACAAGAGTGTGGGCTATGCTCCGATCTATCCAAGGTAGCTGGCGGCCGTGTTCCGTCCCTGGTCTTGCCCTGCCTGATGGGGTCTGCACAGAGCCATCTGTTGTTGCAGAACATCTTGCAACTCACTTCGCCAATGTATCAGCGACAACTTCATATCTGGCGACCTTCCTCCTTAAGAAACACCAGGCCGAAACCTTCAAATTAGGCTTTACTTCTCACCAGGTGGAACCATATAACGAACCTTTTACTGACTGGGAGCTATCGCTGGCCCTCTCCTCTTCTCGTGATTCAGCACCTGGCCCTGACGATATCCATAATCAATTGCTGAAACACCTCAACCCCTCACAACGACAATTTCTCCTAAAAGGTTTTAACCGTATTTGGCTTCAAGGGGTGTTCCCCTCCCAGTGGAGGGAGAGTATTGTGGTCCCTGCCCTCAAGCCTGGCAAGGACCCGTCGGCGCTGGACAGTTATCGACCAAGAAGCCTGACAAGTGTCCCCTGTAAACTACTTGAACGGATGGTAGCCCGCATATTATGCTGGGTTCTTGAATCTCGGGGACTTCTCTCACCTTACTAGTGTGGGTTCCATTGACCATTTACTTCGACTGGAGACTGTGATCAGACAGGCCTTCTCTAAAAGACATCATCTGCTAGCAGTCTTCTTCGATCTTCATAAGGCATACGACACTGCTTGGCGTCATCATATTTTACGTTCTCTTCATGACTGGGGCCTCAGAGGCTCCTTACCAATTTTTATCCATCAATTTTATTCCGGAGCTGTGGGAGCGGACACTGTAGCATTTGCTGCCCTGGGATGGTCTTAGTCTTGTTGACGAGTCGATTTTACTTACTAGTGTAATGGTCTTTTGGCTTTCACCTATTTTTCGTCGAGTTCCGTGGCGTATACAATTTGAGGTTGAAGGGACTGATGACCTCGTTGTTTGGTCCCTCATGTCCACCACCACTTAATTGCTATGGCGAAAAGTGCTACGCTCAACACAGATCCTTGTGGCACCCCATTCTCATGGCGGAAGGTGTCCGACAGAACAGATCCCACTCGTACACGGAACCTTCGATCTAGTAAAAATACTTGGATAAAAATGGGGAGGCGGCCGCGAAACCCCCATGTATGGAGCGTGCGGAGAATACCCGCCCTCCAACAGGTGTCATAAGCCTTCTCCAAATCAAAAAACACAGCCACCGTCTGGCGCTTACGCAAATAGTTATCCATAATATTGGTCGACAAGGTAACGAGGTGGTAGATAGCAGAACGATGCCTACGAAACCCGCACTGGACGTTGGTAAGGAGACGGCGAGATTCGAGTAGCCAAATCAGCCGAGCATTAACCATGCGTTCCATCACCTTGCAAACGCAGCTGGTGACAGAAATGGGGTGATAACTCGAAGGAAGTGTTTGTCCTTCCCTGGTTCTGGTATGGTAACAACAATTGTTTCACGCCAGCGTGTGGGGACCTGACCTTCAATCCATATGCGATTATAAGTGCGGAGGAGAAAACATTTACCCGCAAGAGGAAGGTTTTCAGCATCTGTATATGAATTGCATCAGGCCCTGCAGCAGAAGATCGGGACACAGAGCACGTTTAAGCTTCTGCATGGTGAAGATGGCATTGTAACTTTCCCGATTGAGAGATTTGAAGGAAGGTGGCCGTGCCTCTTCTGTCTGTTTGCGAGGGAGAAAGGCGGGGTGATTATGTGTGGAGCTCGAGACTACTACAAAAGATTGTCCCAATTCGTTGGATATATCGGCTGGGTCTACGAACACTTCATTTGCGACGGTCAAGCCAGGAATTGGGGAGTGGACCTTTGTGCCAGATAGCTGGCGCAGGCCCCCACCAGACAATAGAAGGAGTAAGTCTGTTAAATGAACTAGTAAAAGCAATCCAGCAGGCCCGTTTGCTTTCCTTGATGACTCGACGGCACTGCGCTCGTAGACTTTTGTAGCTAATACAGTTCGCCAGCGTTGGGTGGCGGCGAAAGGTGCGTAGACCACGTCTCCAGGCTCTAACAGCATCGCGACATGCCGCAGTCCACCAGGGGACTGGGACTCGACGTGGAGAAGACGAAGTGCGTGGAATGGAATATTCGACAGCATTGAGAATGACTCCCGTGAGGTTTCGACCTGACTGTCACAGGTGGGGAAGTTCCCATCATGGAAAACCGCCAGTGAGGAGAACAGTCCCCAGTCAGCTTTCGAGATGTTCCAACTAGTGGAACCCGGAGGTAGGGTATGATGGAGATGAATTATGCAGGGGAAATGGTCGCTCGAGTATGTATCAGAGAGAGCATACCACTCATAACGGTGCGCAAGTTGAGCAGTACATATCGAGAGGTCCAAGTGAAAGTAGGTATGCATCGTATCTGAAAGAAAGGTTGGTGCACCTGTTTTTAGGCAGACAAGATTAAGATGGTTGAGAATGTCCGCTAAAAGGGAGCTTCTCTGGCAAGAGGCCGGAGAACCCCATAGGGGGTGGTGGGCGTTGAAATCGCCTATCAACAAAAAGGGGGAAGGAAGTTGGGCAACGAGGTGCAGCACATATGCCCTAGTAAAGGCAGAAGACGATGGGGTATATATGTTAAAAAGGGAGAAGGAAAAGGTGGGAAGAATGATGCGGACGGCAACTGCCTGTAGTTGAGTGTGCAGTGGAATAGGATGGTAGTAGATGTCATCTCTAACGAGCAACATAACCCCTCCATGGGCTGCTATACCCTCCACAGGGGGCAGGTCAAAACGCACGGAAGTATATTGGGGAAAAAAACTATGTCGTCACGTGGGCGTAACTTCGTTTCTTGAAGTCCGACCACGAATGGACGGTGCAGTCTGAGTAGAAGTTTCAATTAATCTCTGTTGGAACGAATGCCGCGAATATTCCATTGACGGAGCGCCATGATAAAAAATGAGAGAAGAAAAGAAGATAAAAGGAACAAGCAAACTAGGTCACCTCGACGGTCGCTGAGGACCGGAGTTCGAGGGAGCACTACTGTCGCCATCTAGAGGCAGAGAGTCATGTTACATAGGTTCAAACGATACATCTGCCACCTTCCCGACTTTATCAGGAGGGGCAGCTTCCGCCGCCGGTATAATGCCGGTTGCCCGGCTAACAGTAGTGCGTACCGGCGAGACAGAAGATGACCGGGGCCGACTATTGTCGGGCGGCGTGACGGATGGGTCACGCCTTGGCGGGGAAGGAGAGGAACTCTTTCTTGTTGGCTCTTCTGGGAGAGTGACGGTGAGAAGAGGCAGTTGACGGTTGAGAAGCCTGAGTCTGCAGAAAATCTTCACGGACGGGTTCCTTTTTCAAAGTCTGGGCATCTTGTTTAGGTGCCCGCACATTAGTAGAGGTTGACGAAGACTGAACTTTAGAAGCAGCAGGAGGAAGCGGGGACGTGGAACGGGCAATCATCGGGCTGGCCAATCGCACAACTGTGTCAGCGAAAGTGAAATCGCAGGTCTGCGTACCTGCATCCTTAGTAGGTCGAGTGGTTGTGAGGACCTTACTGTATGTGCCCGCTGGGAGGACAGTGGGCTTTCGACTCGCCAACAACTTTCGAGCGGCAGATGTTGATACGTTTTCCATAACCCGAATTTGCTGGATGACCTTTTCATCCTTATATACAGGGCAGTCTCGAGAGGAAGCCGCATGGTCACCGTTGCAGTTAAGGCAGTGAGGGGACGGAGGTGGCCAATCCCCCTCATGGGCATCCCTACCACAAGTGACATTTTGCTGCAGTAGGGCAAGATTGACGGGTGTGGTTGTATCTATGGCATTGGAAACAGCGCGTTGGATAAGGGCGGACGGAGATAACTTCATACCCTGCCTTGACCTTCGACGAGAGTTCAACTCTGTCGAACATCAAAAACACAGTACGAGTCTGTGTCAGCTGGTTATCTACCTTTTTCAACACCCTATGCATGGCTGTTACACCCTAATCGGACATATAGGTCTGTGTGTCTTTGTCGGATAACCCGTCAAGGGATCTCGTAAGAACTACCCCCCGTGATGAGGTGAGCGTGCGATGCGCTTTTACCTTTACAGGAAACGTGTGTAACAACGTAGTCCGTATGAGTTTTTGCGCCTGGAAGGCACTGTCCGCTTCCAGCAACAATGTATCATTGCACTGACGCGAACAGGTTTTAACAGGGCCAGCAATCGCATCAACACCTTTCTGAATGACGAAAGGATTAACAGAATTGAAATATTTACCGTCGGTTCGAGAGACAAATAGGCATTTCGGGAGGTTGGGCAAGGTTTTCTTTTGCTGAGGCGAATCTATCTTTCGTTTCTGGGTCAAAGTCACAGAAGAAGAGAAGGAAGTCTTTGCCGACGTGTCCCCCGTGATTACCGGCGTCTCAGATGGTGCGCTCCTTCCTAGTGGGGGCCCTCTCTGAGGGCTTCCCGCCTTAGATGATTGTTCACACCTCAGGTGACACCTCCCGAGAACTGACGGAGGGACCAATCGGCATGTTCGGAAGGTACCAGCTCGGGTAATCACCCCTCCTTGGGCCTGGTCTTTACCAGGGGGTACGTACATGCCCTACTTGTCTACCCGAGGCGGGGAATTACGCGTTACCCCGTCACTTGCTACGCATGATAATGCGTGGGTCGGCCTTCAGACACGTACAGGGAGGAAAGAAGAAGAATAGAGGAAGTGAAGAGAAAGAAGTGTCGCAAACGCCGGAGCGGAGACTAATGAGGGGGAGAGGAAGGCTAGGAAAGTACAGCAAGGAGAGAAAGACATAAGCAAAGGTTAGGAAAGGAAGAAACCAAGTAATAAGAGAAACTAAGACAAGAAACCACCGTAACTCGCAAAGTACGCCCGTCTCCGGGCGAAGGCATGAACCGGGAGGGAAAGTGAAGCAGCCTGGGGCGGAAGAAAGACTGCTCCGGCTCGGGGTCCCGGGTTCTGGAAAATAAGAGAGATATTTGGAGACAAGAAAAGCAGTTGTATTAATATCAAGAACTCAGACGGGAAACCAGTAATAAACAGTGGGGAGGGCTGAACTGTGGAAGGATTATATAGAGGGCCTATACAAAGGAAATAAACTTGAAAGCAGTATTCTAGAAATGGAAGACGAAGTGGAGGAAGATGAGATATGAGATATGATACTGGGAGAAGAATTTAACAGAGCACTGAAGGATTTGAGTCGAAACAAGGCCCCTGCAGTAGATGAGTTTCCATCTGAACTGCTGATGTCGTCAGAAAAATTGTATAACCTGGTATGCAAGATGTATGAGACAGGGGAAATTCCTTCTGACTTCAAGAAGAATATTGTAATTCCAATTCCAAAGAAAGCAAGTGCAGGTAAGTGTAAAAATTACAGAACTATCAGTTTAATAAGTCATGGCTGCAAAATACTCACACGAATTATTTACAGACGAATGAAAAAACTGGTGGAATCCGACCTCGGGGAAGATCAGTTTGGATTTAGGAGAGATGTAGGTACACGGGAGGCAATACACACATTACGACTTATCTTAGAAGATACGCTAAGGAAAGGGAAACCTACGTTTTTAGCGTTTGTCGATTTGGAGAAAGCTTTTGACAATGTCGACTGGAATACACTTCCAATTTCCCCAATGTTGTTCAATCTGTACATTGAACAGGCAGTGAAGGAATGGAACGAGACATTTGGAGAGGGCATTAAAGTACAGGGAAAAGAAATAAAAACATTGCGGTTTGCCGATGACATAGTAATTCTGTCAGAGACCGCGAAAGATCTGGAAGAGCAATTGAATGGGATGGACAGTGTCTGAAAGGAAGATATAAGATGAAAATTAACTAGAGTAAAACGAAGGTAATGGAATGTAGTGTCAGAAAATCAGGTGATGCTGAAGGAATTAGATTAGGTAATGAGACAATAAAAGTAGTAGATGAATTTTGTTATTTGGGTAGCAAGATAACTTCTGATGGGCGAAGTAAAGAAGATTTAAAATGCAGAATGGCTATGGGAAGAAAAGCGTTTCTAAATAAGCGAAATTTGCTGACATCCAATATTAATTTAAATGTTAGGAAGTACTTTCTGAAAGCATTTGTCTGGAGTGTAGCATTGTATGAGAGTAAAACATGGACAATAAAGAGTTCAGATAAAAAGATGATAGAAGCTTTTGAAATGTGGTGCTACAGACGAATGATGAAAATGAGGAGGTGCTTAACCTAATCGGGGAGAAAAGGAGTTTCTGGCATATAATGACTAAGAGAAGGGATAGATTGGTTGGACACATTCTGAGACATCAAAGAATTGTCAACTTAGCATTAGAAGGAAGCGTGTGGGTTAAAAATCGTAGAGGAAGACCGAGGGACGAATATAGTAAGCAGATTCAAAAGGATGTAGGTTGCCAAATGTATTCTCAGATGAAGAGACTTGCACAGGACAGGATAGTGTACAGAGCTGCATCAAACCAGTCTGCGGACTGAAGACCACAACATACAACACATCCATTTGAAAAACAACATAAGTTTGTGTTGAAAATATTTCCTTACGTTTTAGAGGGTCTCATAGTACATACTTTCATAAGCCCCTGCCGTACGTTCATGATAGTGAAAGTGGTTTTTCAATATCTCTTGTAGTTTTAGAGGTATCTGGGGTTAAAAAGTTGTGTGGGACACTTTTGCGATTTTTGGCAACTTTTCCACATTGTAAAATTTATATAAATTCGTATATGAGCTATACTTTAAAATAGATATGTAAAAACATACGCGTAATCCAGTAACACGTTGTATCAATATTTCAAAGCATTCGATCAAGAACTTTCGGAGGTATAAGGTTTTGAACAAAAAACTGAATATGGTTCTAAGTTAGATTTCTAAGACGAGGTATAGGAAGGGTAGGTAATGACGAAGAGGGGAGGGGAGATAAACACGTTATTTATTAATTGTAACCACGACTCCAACTACCAACTTCTGTAGTTCAGGTTTCAAAACTGGCCTAATATCAGCTATTTTCAAAAATGTTTTCATCCCCTATTTCATCCCCCTTAATGGCAGAAAAAATCTGAAAAACGCCTTTCTTTAATTTTAACCAAGAATCCATATACCAATTTATGTTGGTCTAGCATCAAATTTGACTAGATAACAGCTTATTTTCATAAAACTTTTCATCCCCTATTTCACCCCCTTAAGGACGGAATATCGAAAAATCGCTTTATAACGACGCCAATGGTTTAAGATGAACACCCTCTGCAGTTATCAAGTTTTTTTAATCAGTGCTTTTGTCTCTGCGATGATGAGTCATTCAGTCTGTTAGCCAGTCACTCGGAATATTGCCTTCTATCTCCATATATAAAGGGCAATGTCCCGACTGACTGACTCATCCTCGCCCAGCCAAACCAATCAAGATAGAAACTTAATTTGTAGAGGGTGTTGATCTTACTCTGTAGGCGTCATTTAACAAGCGATTTTTCGATAAGGGGGTGAAATAGGGGATTAAACGTTTCTTGAAAATACGTTCTTATTTAGGCAACTTTTGAAGATTGAATTAAAATCCGAAATTTTGTAGTTCTGTGTTCGAATTTGAAAGACACGTGTTGAAACTTTTTTTTTAATTCAGCCAATAGGGGGGTAAAATAGGGGACACAATATTTGATTTTCAAAAATATGTAGCTGTTAACTCAAATTGTAAGCTACAACTACGAAACTTTGGATATGGAATCTGGGTCAGGGTTAAAAAAAAAACAGGAGTTTCAGTATTTTCGGAAATATAACAATTAATATAGGGGATGATAAATTCTTTTTGAAAAAACGTTGCTATTCATACAATTTTGAAGCTATAGCTGAAAAAATTGATATTTGTATTGTTGGTTAGAATTTAAAAAATAAGTGTTTCGGTATTTTTGGAAAGTCAACTATAAAGTAGGTTAAATTGGAGATGGGATGTTTTTCGAAAATCTTTTGCTATTAAGGTAATTTTGAAGCTACAAGCACATAAATTGGTTTATGTTTACTTATTCAGAATTTAAAAGACACGTGTTTTGGTATTTTCAGAAAATTAATCATTTCCGGGGTCAAATAGGGTATGAACATTTTTTTGAAAATACGTTGCTACTAAGCTAATTTTTGAACCCAGGATTACAAAACATTATATTTGCATACTTGGTTGGAATTTAAAAGACACATGTTGGGGTATTTTTCGAAATTCAACTAGTAAGGGGTGCCATAGGTGGTTAAAAGTAGTAAAATCAATTGTTCAAACGTTTGTAAACCTCAAGAGACTTAACTACAGGGTCATCAGTCCCTAAGGCTTACAAACTAATTAAACTAACTTAAACTAATTTAGATTAACTTATGCTAAGGACAACACAAACACTCATGCCCGAGGGGCGAATCGATTCCCGACGGCAAACAGCAGCGCGCATCGCAGCATGGCGCCTCAATACGCACGGACTTTCTGTCGCGGCTACAAATAGTATCACAACATTTCATCATGATAGTACTTAAGCTACATCTATGAAAATTTATATTAAGAGGGAGAAACAACTGGTGCAGACCAACCAGCCTACACATGCGAAGCAGAGGGCGTTAAGCTTGTATACAATATTCTTTATAACAGTGACTAGCTGCTATGGTGCCCCTTATTTCCACTCATCTTTGTTATTTGATTACATTACGCAGATGCAACTATTTTCTTCTGTTTGTTTTTCTTTTTATTCAAATGTCCATATATTTGTAAATCTGTGGGACTTCTTTTGTTATTAGTCTCTAAGCTTACAAAGTAATTAAACTAACGTAAGGATGAGTCACACATCCCTGCCAGAGGGAGGACTAACCTCCGATGGCGAACAAATGCGTGCTCCACAGCAAGGCGCCTTAGGACGCTTGGCAACTCCACCGAGGCTTTCTTTTTATTACTTCTTACACTGTTCATATTTTACGAACTTCGACAAAAGCATTACCTGAACTAAGACTGTCCTCCGCCTCACATAAATATAATTAGCTTTCTTTCTTATAATACGTCCGACGTATTAGGAATTCATAGTCGCGGCGGAGTGGCCGGGAGCATTGAGGTACTATGCTCCCATGCACGAATCCCCTCTCGCTCATGGATGTTTGTGCTGTCTTTAGTATAAGTTAGTTTATAAGTAATTTGCGAGTTTAGTATCATGACCCCGCATTAAAGTATATTTGAATGAATTCATAGTGTTTACTACTCGCCATCAACTATCCTACGCCAGCCGACGCCAGTTATCAGCAAATATTCTCCTGTAGGTTGGAACAGATCGATAATGCCACGCCACCTTTATGGAAATCATGGCGTCAATTAACGTCTATCTTTAACTATACACAACCACTAAATTTCGACGGTTCCCCATAGATAGTAAAATTCAAGTTCCGCCAGAGCTTTAATTATATATTTTGATGAAATCACTGTCTATAACAATTGTTTTAATTAATATAACGTAAGTGATCTTATTTTTAGTCTTTAGTCGTCTAACGAAACTACTGGATACGTCCATGTCATTCTAAGAACCACAGTATTATTGCCTGATAGGCTTGTACTTATGTAAGGCGATTGTGGTGGGCGGAGCATCCTGTACAATATAAGCAATGTTTCTGCCTCTGCATTCATCGATCTCCTAGCTGTAGATATTACATGGCTAAACCATTACTTCAGCTGGCTCATCCACCGACTGGTAACAGGCAGGTGGTTACGTTCGAGTGAAGTTTGTCGGTGCTTTCAAGTTACCTGTCGTTTCCCAGCCGGGCTCGTCGCCGTCCAGCCGTTGTCGCTGTGCCCGCCGCTGTTGCTGCTGCTTCCTCGAGTCGCCAACGCCGTAGTTGCTGTCGCCGCTGCCGGGCGCTTCCACCTTCTGTGCCCGGGACCTCCCACCTCCTTCCCCTCTATTTCCCTAAAGATCACGTCCATTCCGTCCACCGTTATTTTCATTGCCAAATCCCCTGCCCTCCCCGCCCTCGCCTGGAGCGCCACCTTTCCCCTTCACCCCACTACTATGCCCCCTTGCTACATCTGCCACCTTCTTCTTGGAAACCTTTACCCACATCCTGGCCCCAGGGAACAGCTGCGACGGTCTGTATCGACCCCCCCCTCCCCCGCCCCAGAGAATGCTGCGGCCACAGTGCCACCCCCACGTCACCTCCTTATCAACCCCATCCCCACTCCCTTCTCTCAGACCACCCAGAAAAGAAAGACATCCAAAAGAATGGCCTCCGATTCTGCCTCCTCTACCACCACAAAAAAAGCCTGCGAACCTGTCACCACTGGCTCAACTTTCACCATGGAAGCTGATCGTTTGCCTCCAGCTTAGACTCTGGCCCTGAGCCCCTGCCCCTCCCCTGCGCTCCATACATTCGTCCTATTCAACCATGACCCTATATTCCTCAACGCCCCATGCACTCAACCTTCTCTTCCGCCAATATGCACCCTCCATAATCTTCTCACAAATTGTACCCTGGATGGACTCGGTACCTCTTAAATCCATGTACCTTGATCTCCACTCCGTCTTCCTCCACAAGATCCGCCGTATTCAGTACAGCCCGCTTGCCTCCCTTGCTCCTCTTCCTCCTCACACCTACCGCCGTCAACCACCTTCCCCTGCCGCCCTCCCACCTTCACAACCATTAGCAAACTCAACCCACCTTCACATCTACTATGACCGTCACGTTTACAATGTGACAAGCCCTACCCGCCCGATGTGCGTCTTCACCGTAGATGCGCCTTCTACCAATCACCTAATTTACAACCACTTTCACCCTGTTGAACCCTCCTGCAATCCCCCAATTCCTAAGGCTGTTCCTGTTGCCTCAACTGCAATGACCATCTCTCCGAAAGCTGTGCCTCCCTCCTCTCTGTGGTGTCGCACAAGTCTAAAGTGCGCGCCACCTACTTTCGCCGCGCGCCGCCATGCACGCACGGCGCGGCGTTCTTACGACGTCAGCCACGAGCGCCCTCTGCTACAACTCCACTCGTGGCCACCACTGAACGACATCGTTCACTTGGGACTGAGATAGGAACCAGTTAGCAGTTCGGAATCAGATAGGCACCAGTGAAGACTTGGCTATCGGACAGGCACTAGGCAGGCCTCTAGCTCAACTATGTATCAGCATTCTGCAGTACTGAGCTATGCAAAAGTTAAGTATTACTAAGTCTCTAAGAAATATAGATCTCGTTCTAATTTACTCTACTGTTTCTAGTTTCTGCTGTCCCACTGGCTGGTCACGTCCTACCTCCACAAGCGTGCATCCTTTATTCCTGTGTCGGTCTTCTTTCTTCTCGGCCACCGACACCTACGACGGAAACGAGACACAAAAGCGGCGACGAGACTGGGACACAAAACTATCTATCACCATTGCCAAGGTCCCAATTTCAAAACCTTCTGTCCCAAACTCGCCCCCTCCCCTCCTTTAAAATGTGCAGCTGGGATCACCCCACTTATTCCCATCCATCCCACTGAATCTGCCTTCCTTGCCAAAAACTTCCTACCCCCTACCCCTTAGAGGGTGACATCGTCAGATTCTTCACGATCGTCCTATAAAATATCCATCCTTTCGAGTTTTCCCACATACCCCCAAGTTTCCCTTGTCGCCCTTTCCATGGTTAACCTAGATCTTTAAAGTCACAACGTCCCAGAACTACATCCATTTCTACTTCTCCTGCAGTGACCATCGCCAGAGCCTAGTTTAGTCCCTTTACTTCCTCTTTTCCTCCCTTGATCCTTTATCCCTTTTAGTGCACAGTAACAAGTTACACTTCTGTATGCCAACATCCGCTCCCTTCCCACCAATAACCTCCTTTTCATGAAAACCCTTTTCCATCACCATGTGGACACATTTGTCCTTAATGAAACCTTCTCCTTCTCCACCACGATGTATACACCAACACCTACGTCCTCAATCGACATATTCACCTCCCTCCAACCCCTCCCCGAGATGGAGTGGCTTTTTGGAACCTCCGCCACCACCCAGTTTGGCCACATCCTCTCCTTAATATCCCTTATGAACACCTAACCCATTCCTTGTTTCTTCCTTCACTACCATTGCCTGTGGCACAATATACGTCTGCTCCTGCCCTCCACTGTTGTTGTTGTTCTTGTTGTTGTTGTTGGTGGTGGTGGTTTTGTGTTTTAGGGGGACAAAACTGTGAGGGTCATCTGTCCCCCGTTCCATCACATGTGATGATGATTATGATGATAATGCTGATGATAGGGGGGGTTTGAAACTCTACATCTAGGTCTTCATCGCCCTATCAAACAAAATAAGTTAAGCGCCAATAATTGTGATCAGTAAACAAACTGAGCAATTCAAGTAACATGTGCAGCTGAAGTGAAATACAAAATCTCAACATTACAGATGAAGATGGGAAATGTACCCCACTGGAGAAGCTGGAGAAAGAGTTACAACAACTATGCAGAGGACCATGGCTGGCTCACCACAGCGATGAAAAAGGATCAGCCAACCACCCTGCAACATCCTAAAGGATGGATGGATGGTTTGATTTTTAAAGGGACTACGGTTATCAGCCCCTTGTTCCAACTGTAGAGATTAGAATAAAAAGCACTAGAATGTAGTATAAAACGATGTGTTAAAACTCACCTAGCAAAGTGTGTAACACGTCAAGAAATAAAAGAATCAAATTAAAAACTGATAAAAGAGGAGAAAGGTAGAAAGACGATACCAGAGTGTCCTGGCCAGGTGACCACAGACAATGTAGTTGAGCATCTGGCCGCTTTTGCACATTAAAATCACCTGCCTAAAAGAGATAGGCGAGCGGAGAACAAATAAATAATGAACACAGTACTAAAAATCAAATGGATCGATACAACCCACTAACATGAATAAAATTTAAAACAGCGTCAGCTGTAACGTTACCCCACTTGGTTGGTTATTGTTGTAAAATAAAGTAATTTTATTACGGCAGTAGTAGCCATGTGTAATATCACCCCAATTTATTTAACAATACTTTTTAATCTGGCAGTTATCGTCAAGAGTAACGTTACCACCCATTTTTATTGAAATAGTAGAAACTTTTGATTCTAGCAAAGCATTGACAAGTGTAATATTACCAACGGATTGTTGTTATTTTACTTTACTACAGGGTGTATAACATTAGAGCCATCTCGTCGTTATGTTTTCTGCCATTAGGCCTAATGTTTAGGCCGTAGTCATTGCTATTGGAGCCGATTATGAGGTGGATTGGTTTCAAAAAAGAAACAAAACTTAGTCTCTGGCAAGTTGTTAAAAATGAACCGAAATATGAGCCCTTATTTATTAAAGATTTGTAAATTGCAACGGATAACGCTGGACTACGGTTGAACCCCAAGCAAAAGTTCCGAAGTTGCAAGACAGGCTTATTTCCACCTGATGTCAACTTCACAATTACAAAGACGGGCTGCCTCGTAATTCTTATTGCTGTTCGTAAGTTGATAATCTCATTTAATTACTATAAAAAAAGGTCCCAAGAAAAATCATTGAGTTATAAATAGCATTAACTATTCAAATTTTATTAAGGAGGAGGGGATTTCAAATTATTGTAATAACTTCATTATTGTGGTTACTATTCTTTTGGAAGTTCATTTAACTTTTCAAACTTATCTTATTAAACATTTAATTATCGTTTTGTATGTTTACTTTTAAACAATTACTAAAGTAGCATATTTGTAGGTTACATAATCCTGTGCCAATGCTATTCAGAAAGGGTGGATTTGTAAGGAAGGGATTGTATTATTCCCACACATACTTAAAAAAAGCTTATTACACAATACAAGAAAAATAAACGAAAATTTCCAAATTACCAAGCATATTTAGATAAACGAGTCAGGGTATTGTTGTTGTTGATGGTTTTGAAGGGACTAAACAGCTAGGTCATCAGTCCCCTGTTCCTAGCTAAGAGCGTAAAAAGTAAAACAAAGCTCCGAAGATGAACACTCACAAATGGGGTAAGCTGACAATGGACAAGTTGCTGACAACACAAAACGAAGACACACAATAGGTAAAACGAAGTCGGGATCTCACCTAAAACTGGACAGTAGAAGAACATGGTTGGTTTTGTGTCCCAACTTCGTCGCCGCTTTTGTGTCCCAGCCTCGTCGTAGGTGTCGGTGGCCGAGTGGAATGAGACCGACACGCTGGTGCAGGCACGGAGGGAAGCAGCCAGAAACTATAAACACTCGAGTAAATTAGAAAGAGATATATATATATTGCACAGAATGTAACAATACTTAACTTTTACATAGTACTGCAGAATGTTGATACATAGTTGTTAGAGGCCTGCCTAGTGCCTGTACAATAGCAAAGTCTTCACTGGTGCCTATCTGATTACGACGGTCCTAACTCGTTGCTATCTCAGTCCGAAGTGACCGGTGTCTTTCCGTGGTGGCCACGAGCGGGGTTCCAGCAGAGGGCGCTCGTGGCTGTCGTCGTGAGAACGCCGCGCCGTGCGTGCATGGCGGCGCGCGGCGAAAGTAAGTGGCGCGCACTTTGTACTTGTGCGACACCACACCCCTCCCCCCCCCCCCCAAACCGCCGCGCCGTCGTGGCGTAGGGCTGAGGGCCACGGCGACGGCACTGGGAGGAGGGCCTGGGCGGGGGCGTTACTGTTGGGACGGGCGTCGTAGCTGAGGCCGGGATCGAGACGCCGTCCGCGCCCCGGCATCTGCCTTGAGATCCTCCAGGGAACCCGCCGAAACCTGGGGAAGGGCGCCCGCCCCCGCCCAGAGGGAGCAGGTCATCTTCTTCTGAGGTGCGTGGCCCAAGCTGGGGGGGCCCGCACGGTCCCGGAGTCCCTCTCGGTGACGCTGTCATCTGCGGCGGCGACGACTGCGTCGGAGGTGTGTCGACGTCCATAGGGAACTCGTAGTCCGGGGACGAACGATGTGGCTGTGCTCCCTGGAGGTGAACTGGGTCTGGAATCAAGAAACCCGAGACAGGATCGCGTGGCCTGTGCAGGCGCAATTGGTTTGCGTGGCGCCGCAGCTCCGACCCTGTGGAAGAACGTACAACATACATATTGCTACCGAGCACGCGCTGAATGGTGCCCGGCAACCATGTCTTCTTGTTTCCAGCAAACACCCTGTACAGCACCGGCGTAGAAACCTGAAAACGCGTAGCGCCATACGAACCGACTCGGTGCGTGGGAGGCTGCAGCAGGTGAAGGAGAGTGCGGTGACGGCGGCCGTGTAGCAGCTCGGCAGGAGACGGGCCGTCACGTGGCATGCACCGATACGTAGACAGGAAAATTTGAAGAGCTTGCTGCCTGGAGTGCTGACCTTTCATCTTTTCCACGTGAGACTTGAATGTTCGAACGAAACGTTCTGCTTCACCATTGGACTGAGGGTGAAAAGGTGCGGTGGTGATATGCTGAATGCCATTCACACGACAAAACTGTTGAAATTCCGCACTAACAAACTGAGGTCCATTGTCACCGACGATAGTTTCAGGCAAACCTTCGATGCAAAACACTGATGTTAAGGCACTGATTGTACTAGAAGCTGTCGTTGAGTTCATGGCAATCACAAAAGGAAACTTGCTAAAAGCGTCTACAACGATTAACCAGCGCGTGTTCCAGAAAGGTCCGGCAAAGTCAATGTGTAAACTTTGCCATGGTCCCTTGGGGCGTGGCCAGTCTGAGAAACGCTGTGGAGGAGCCGCCTAATGCTCCGCACAACTGTACACTGTGATGTCATGCTCTCTATCTGAGCGTCCATACCAACCCAGGTACAATGACGTCTGGCCAGTTGCTTTGTCCTAACAATGCCCCAATGTCCTTGATGCAGGAGGCGTAACACTTCTCGTTGCAGGCAACGAGGAACAATCACCCTTGCTTGGTCGTTGTCGGTATGTAACAACAGAACACCCTGACTTGAAGATAATGCATGACGTTGTGCAAAATAACGTCGAACCAGAGGCCGATCAATGTCTTTGGCTCTGGCAGGCCACCCTGAGCGAACAAAACGTGCTACCACACTGAGGTCTGCATCCGCAGCCCGTTTCCTGTGCAACCCGACGAGAGGTTAAAGGAAAATCTGCGACAGCGGAAGCATCTCTGGAGTCTATCTGACAACATGCCATTTCTGAAGAATAAAATGATACATCCTCGCCAACCGGAAGTCGGGAAAGTGTGTCCGCGTTGGCATGTTTAGTGGTAGGTCGGTACAAAATCTCATACTGATAATTTGACAATATCAAGGACCATCTCTGAAGCTTTTGTGCCGTTCGTGGCGGAATTGGCTTTGTGGGTGAGAACAACGACGTGAGAGGCTTGTGGTCTGTCAACAAATAGAATTTTCTGCCATACAGATAATGATGAAACTTTGTGACGCCGTAAATGATTGCTAAGGCCTCCTTTTCTATCTGACTGTAATTCTGTTGCGTTGGCGTCAGTAGCTTGGATGCAAAGGCAATAGGACGATCGTGACATCCAATACGATGCGACAGAACGGCACCCAGACCGTACGACGAGGCGTCAACTGCTAACACTACAGGCTTCTGTGGGTCAAAGGGAATCAAACATGCATCACTGAGTAGTGCAGACTTTAAGTTCTCAAAGGCAACCTGACAATCTTTGGACCATACAAAAGGAACATTCTTCCTACGTAAGTGATGCAGTGGAGCTGCAATCTGAGAGGCATTGGGAATAAACCTGAAATAATAGTTAAGCTTCCCATTACTGCTTGCAATTCATGCACATTCTTAGGAGGAGGCAAGTCTTTGATTGCTCGAAGATGTGACTGTAAGGGATGAATTCCTTGAGCATTAATCACATGGCCTAGGTACTCTATTTCAGTTTGAAAAAACGAACACTTTGCTTTATTGCAACGTAGACCTGCTGCAGTCAACACTTTGAAAAGGCACTCCAGGTTTGCTAAATGTTCTTCAACTGTACGTCCGGATACCACAATGTCATCTAAATAGTTCGAGCAACACGGTACAGAAACTGTCAGCTGTTCCAAAAAGCGCTGAAAAATAGCGGGAGCGGAAGAACTGCCAAAGGGTAGGCGTTGAAATTGAAAAAGGCCTATGTGAGTATTAATGACGAAAAACTTTTTGGACTCGTCATCAAGTGGAATCTGTAAGTATGCCTCTGCTAAATCAATCTTAGAAAAGAAGCGAGACTGTCCTAATTTGTCCATAAGTTCCTCAGGTCTGGGTAGGGGATAAGTGTCTACAATTGTTTGACTGTTCACTGTTGATTTGAAGTCCGCACAGAGACGAAGTTTTCCTGACGGCTTGGGTATAATTACTATAGGCGAGGCCCACTGACTCGCAGAAACAGGAGAAATCACCCCACTATCTTGCCAACGTTTAAGTTCTTCGGCAACTGTATCACGCAAGGCGATAGGCACTGGTCTAGCTTTACGAAATTTTGGAACTGCAGATTCTTTTAAAGTTACATGTGCCACGAAGTCTTTTGCACAACCTAGTTCCGGCGAAAACAAGTCACTATATTTGTCACACAATGCATTGATTTTATCCTGAGGCACTATTGACGAAATTTGAAGCACATCTCTTTGAATTGATAAACCAAACAAGTCAAAAGCATCTAGTCCAAAAATGATCTGTGTCGATTTGGCCTGAAGAACTACAAAAGCAACTGTTTTCGTTACACCTTGAAAAGAGGCAGGCAGGCTACACGTTCCTAGCACGGGAATATTTTGACCTGTGTACGCTGTTAACACTTGCTGTGACGGCGACAATTTTGGCGAACCCAGAAGTTCATAAGTATCTTTATTTATTAATGTAACAGCGGAACCAGTATCAAGCTGAAATTGCACAGTCTTATTTTCTATGGAGAGATTTACAAAAAGTTTGTGCTTCTGGCGCACGACAGGTGCGCGAATGTGGGCAACGTCTGCTACGGTTTGTTTGCTGCACTTGCGCGGGCCGCGTAGTGAAGTAAGCGGCGCAGACTCGGCACGCAGCGGATTAACAACACTGTCACTAGATGACACTACCGCCGGATCGGCGTCCGCGCAAGCCTGCGAAGCTACTCCAGATTTATTAACTACTGCACTACACTTTTGAGTAGCTACTTGATGTCTACTGTCACTAGCTACACAGTACTGGGCACTATTACAAGGAGCAGTTGCAGAAGGCACTATTTTCACTACAGGAATGCACTGTTCATAGTCATTTTGCTTGTCCCGAACCCTTTTCCGTTGCACTGTTTTACGCGCTCGTCGGTGCTTGCTACGTGATGCACTATATAGATTTGCCATAGGCGCAGAACTACTTTCTTGCAATTGAGATCCAAGGAAAGCAGCGTTCAATTCCACAGCCCGTATAACATTTACAGAATGAACTGTTCACGCACTCTGCGAAGCACTGTTTCTAACGTTACTGTTCTTTGAGTTTTTAATTTGCATACACACAGACTGCACATGTCCCAATTTGCCACATTGATAACAGGTTGCGTTGCGACTAGGGCAATGAGCACGCTTGTGGCGAGACACACACTGGGGGCAAGATTTACGTACATTTTTCTGAAATGAGCGTTGGCGCCCGTTATTCAAATTACTGTGTCTAACACTACGGGGCGACCTTTGCGTCGCACTTTTACACTGGCTACTGTTCACTGTCTGTTCAGCACGGCCGGTAGAAAAATAAGGATCACTAGTGCTATACTGAGAACTACGGCTAGGAAATCGTCCGTTGCGGCGCACTGAATTTACACTATGGCTTTGCATTTCTACATCAGCTAAGTCAAAAGTATCATGCGCTTCTATAAGCTGCAGTACACTGTCTAAGGAGGGGTCAGACTGTTTCAGAATTGCTGCTCTAATTCTGGGGTCCTGAATATTCTGCGTAATCGCATCCCTCAACATCACATCACTATAAGAAAGTCCACAAGAGCAAGTAAATTTACATTGGCGGGTTAAGCCCTTCAATTCCGTGATCCATTCTTGGTGTGACTGCTGCGGTAATTTTTTAAGTCTGAAAAATCGGTATCGTGCAGCGGCTACAAGAACTTTTCTCTCATAATGAGCATTTAGTGCCTCTACAATTTGTTCAAAGTCTACATCACGAGGAGATGCTTGCGGGAATAGTTTCTGCAGTAATACGAAGGTTTTGGGGCCCACTACGGACAATAAAAGATGCTTAACAGTCTGACCTGTAAGTTGATGAGCCGCGACGAGTTCTTGAAACTGCGCGAAATAGTCACTCCATTCTTCCTCACGTTCGTTGTATTGGCGAAACGTAGGAAGTGTTGCGGCGGCAGGTGTGGGCTGCTGAAGCGGCGGCTGTTTTTGTTGGTCAGCTGCCTGCGCTGTGAGCTGGGACACTGCCTGGAGGAGTTGCGTTATTTGCGCCGTCTGTAACTGAATAATTTCCATTAAGTTTGGGTTCGGGGTAGTGGCCATGATGACCGATTAGGCGCCGCGCATACAAGTAAATTATAACAAAACACAAATGCAATATGAAAGAAGACGCTCTGCAACAAAAAAGTCCACAAACACGTAACTGAAAATGTTCCCCCAAAAATCTTATAATAACGGTGGGTGGGCGGGAGCAATTTCTGCGTGCTCCGACTGCTGCTGTCTGGCTGCTGCAAGCAGGCTGGTCCAAGGTTCGTCTATCACTCCTCGTCGCCACTTTTGTGTCCCAACTTCGTCGCCGCTTTTGTGTCCCAGCCTCGTCGTAGGTGTCGGTGGCCGAGTGGAATGAGACCGACACGCTGGTGCAGGCACGGAGGGGAGCAGCCAGAAACTATAAACACTCGAGTAAATTTGAAAGAGATATATATATATTGCACAGAATGTAACAATACTTAACTTTTACATAGTACTGCAGAATGTTGATACATAGTTGTTAGAGGCCTGCCTAGTGCCTGTACAATAGCAAAGTCTTCACTGGTGCCTATCTGATTACGACGGTCCTAACTCGTTGCTATCTCAGTCCGAAGTGACCGGTGTCTTTCCGTGGTGGCCACGAGCGGGGTTCCAGCAGAGGGCGCTCGTGGCTGTCGTCGTGAGAACGCCGCGCCGTGCGTGCATGGCGGCGCGCGGCGAAAGTAAGTGGCGCGCACTTTGTACTTGTGCGACACCACAGTTGGCTAATCACAGAGAAAAAACAGGATGAGCCAGCCATACTGCATGAACTAAAAACCCCCTTGGTAATTTACAGAACGGTCGTAAAAGGGGGTATTATCGCTGGATAGGAGGGGACCTGAATTATCAGGCTATAGCACCCACCACTAGATGGAGTTGTAAAAACCAGCTGCACGAATAAAATTTAAAACAGAATGAGCCGTAGAAGCATCGTCACCTAAAACTAAGGGTAGCACGTCTGGTAGGTTAAAAGACTGCCGCAAGGTAGCTAAAACTGGGCAGTCCATCAGAAGATGGACTCTGTCAACACTGCTCCACACCGACACATGTGGGTCTCCCGGCGAAGGAGATGGCCATGTGTCGGCCAGATATGCCGAACACGGAGGCGGCAGAAGACAACTGACTCTCGATGTATGGGCCGCAGAGAAGTCTTCCACAGAGTTGTGGATAGCTTCACTGTTACAAGATTGTTTGTTGCACTCGTGGTAGACCATTCGGCACTCCAAGCATCACGCACTTTTTGTGCAATGTTAACTTGAGGTCCGATTCTGTGACACCAATGCTTAAGGGTGGCGCAGTCATGGCTTGTTTGGCCAACTGGTCAACACGTTCATTTCCCGGTATGCCGATGTGGCCAGGGGTCCACAGGAAGACCACGCAATGGCCAGATTTGCCAAGAGAGTAAGCAGTGTCTTGAATATTCTGCACTAAGGGGGATGAGGGAAGAAGTGGTCCAGTGCCTGCAAGCCACTCGGAGGCACTACAGATGACAAATAACCCCCTGTAGCAGGCTCAGAGATGTTCTAGAGCCTTTAGGATGGCGACCAGTTCTGCAGTAAAGACACTACTTTCACGGGGCAATGAATGCTGTTCGACATGGTCACCATGGAGACACGCATACCCAGCACGACCATCTGCTAGGGACCCATCAGTATAAACGGCTTCAGCACCACGGAAAGAGTTCAAGAGATGCAGGAACTGGCGGCGGAGTTGTGTTGGAGAAACGGAGTCCTTTGATGTATGGGACAGATCCAGACAAAGCTGCAAACGGGGAATGGACCAAGGAGGGATTTGAAAGGAATATTGGAAAGTGGCAGGGAGTGGTTGGGATTCAAGGGACGAAAGGAGAGAACGAACATGGACTGTCATCGGATAACCCGACTGAGGCCGTCGTGGAGACATAGGGAGTGAAGCGTCTGGAAGAAGCAGCCAGTGGTTTGCATGGTGTGGCAAGGCCTGAACATGGGCAACGTATGAAGCCAGCAGGTGTTGCCGGCGGAACCGCAGGGGAAGGAACCGCAGCTTCAACTAGGAGGCTTGTCACAGGGCTCGTGCGAAAAGCCCCTGTCGCCAAACGAACTCCAGAATGTAAGACTGGGTCTAATGTTTGCAGGGCTGAAGGTGCCGCCGAATCATATACTATGCATCCATAGTCAAGGCGCGACTGAATGAGCGCCTTATAAAGTTGCAAGAGCGGTGGGCGTGAGGCTCCCAAAACTGTATGGCTGAGATAGCATAGAATGTTGAGGTGTTGCCAGCACTTTTATTTGAACTGGCGAAGGTGTGGCGCCCAGGTTAGACGACTGTCGAACAACACGCCTAGAGATCGGTGCGTCCCTTCGACACGCAGCAGATCATCAGCCAGATAGAGTTCGGGTTCCGGGTGCACCACCCAACGCCGACAGAAATGCATCACCTGGGTTTTCAATGCAGAAAATTGGAAACCGTGGGTAAACGCCCACGATTGCGCCTTGCGAATAGCTATCTGCAACCGCCGTTCAGCAACGCTGATGCTAGTGGAGCTAAAATATATGCAGAAGTCGTCGGCATACAACGAGGTGGAAACCGATGACCCTACAGCAGCATCAATACCATTGATACTGACCAAAAATAAAGGGACACTAAGAACGGAACCCTGTGGGATAGTGAGGGGAGCTGAGACAGGATCCATCACTGACATGAAATGAACGTAGCATGAGAAAATTCTGTATGAATACAGGAAGTGGACCGTATAAGCCCCAGACGTACAGCGTAGACAGTATGTGGTGGCACCAGATGGTGTCGTACGCTTTTCGCAGGTCAAAAAACACTGCAACCAGATGTTCGCAGCGTGTAAAGGCTGTACGGATGGCCGACTCCAGTGACACGAGATTATCGATAGAGGTGCGGCACGACGGAACCCACCTTCTTGTGGAGCCAGGAGTCCCCGGTCCTTAAGTATCCACATAAGCCACTGACTCACCATCCGTTCGAGGGGTTTGCATGGAACGTTGGTGAGGCAGATCAGCCGCAGGCTTCATCACAGGGATGACCATGCTATCCCGCCATTGGGACGGGAAGACACCCTCAACCCAGAGACGATTCAGTAAGGAGAGAAGTTGGCGCTTGGAGTCTGCTGATAGGTGTCGGAGGAACTGACTAAGACTGCGGTCGGGTCCGGGGGCTGTGGATGGGCATGCAGCAAGGGCACTTTCGAACTCCCATTCACTGAAAGGGTTGTTGTATACTTCCCGGCGTCGCGTTCGAAAAGATATCGGTTTTCGTTCTGTGCACTCTTTAAAGGCGCGGAAATCCACATCATACGCAGTAGTCGCTGAGTTGCGAGCATAGTGGTGTGTCAAATGGTCAGCTATGGTAAGAGGGTCAGTACAAATTGTACCCTGAATTCTGAGGCACGGAATTCCCGCTGGTGGGCGGTGCCCGAAGATGCGTCGAACTTGCGACCATACCCGTGAAGATGATGCTCGGGATCCAATGGAGGTAACATAACGCTCCCAGGAGGCCATCTTGCTTTGCTGGATCAATCGCTGTGCCCGTGCCCAAAGACGCTTAAATGCAGTAAGATTATCGATGGAAGGGTGGCGTCGGTGGTGCTGTAGTGCTCGCCGACGTTCCTGATGGCCTCAGCGATCTCCGGTATCCACCAGGGCACCGACTTACGGTGGAGTGATCTGAGTGAGGCGGGAACGGTTTTCTCAGCAGCAGAAATGATGGAATTGTGTGACCTGCTGAACAGCGGCATCAACATCAGCCAGAAGAGGAGAGGGAAGCACAGCAGCTATGGAATATGCTGGGATACCAATATCCAAAGGGGAGGAGCGGTGGTGGCGAGCTTAGCCAGCCGATCGAGACGCTCGTTCCCCGGGATGCCAATGAGGCCGGGGGTGCTAATAAAGTCCATTGAACAGCCAGACTTGCTGAGTGAAGTGATGGCGTTTTGAATGGATTGCACCAACAGATGGGAAGAGAAATAGTTGGAAAGGGCTTGCAGGCCACTAAGGGAGTCGCTCCACACGACATACGACTTCCAGGGGCATGATTTGATTTGATCAAGAGCACGAGAAGTGGCGATCAGTTCAGCTGTAAAAATACTACAGCCAGGTGGCAGGGACCATTCTGTGTGGTCGCAATGAACAAAAGCGTAGCTGACAATGCCAGTTACCAGGGAACTATCAGTGTACAGGACTTCTGCATCACGGTGAGCAGCAAAGAGTGCAATGGAGTGTCAGTGGTGAAACTAATGCCTTTGTATCGCAGGACAATTGCAGGTGGACCTTCAAACAGGGGATCGACCAAGGAGGAAGACGGGATGGGCTGGAAAAAGTGTCAGGGAGAGGTAGGGAATGAAGTGAGGAAAGGAGTGTAGGAACCCGGATCGCAATTGGAAGACCTGATCTAGGTCGACGTGGTAGAAAAGGAGACGTAACACTCGAAAACAAAAGCCTGCGATTTGGATGTTGTGGCGTGGCATGGACTCTAACAACATAGCTCGCGAGAAGCTGCTGCTGGCGAAAGTGTAAAGGAGGAATCCCTGCTTCGGCAAGAAGACTTGGCACAGGGCTGGTGCGGAAGGCCTCAGTCGCCTGCCAGATACAACTATGGTGGATGGGGTCAAGGATCCTCAAGGCAGATGGTGCTGCTGAATCGTATACCGAGCACCCGTAATCAAGCCTTGATTGAATCAAGACTTTTACAGCTGCAGGAGGGTGGAACGAGAAGCGCCCCAAGCAGATGTCGCGAGCATTTTTGTCGCAGCTGACGCATATATGGCACCCAAGTAAGTCTGTTGTCGAATTCCATGCCGAGAAACCGATGCGTGTCTTCGACGACGAGCAATTCACCACCCAGATATAACTCGGGATCCACGTGAACATCCCGGCGGCGGCAGAAGTGTATTACGCGGGTTTTCTGCGCTGAAAACTGTAAACCATGGGTAGAGGCCCTTAATTCAGCTTTTCGGATGGCTCCCTGTAGCCGCCACTCAGCTACGCTAATACTAGCCAAACTAAAATACAGACGAAAGTCATCAGCAAACAAGCTACAACAGACAGAGGATCCCACAGCCGTGGCAAGCCCGTTTATGGCGATTAAAAACAGAGGCACACTGAGGACGGAGCCCTCACTGTGGGATACCGTTTTCTTGGATGTGTGAGGAACTAAGAGTGGTACCCACCCTAACCCTAAAAGAGCGGTGGGAGAGAAAATTCCTGATAAAGACCGGAAGTGGGCCCCATAAGCCCCAGTCGTACAATGTAGCCAGTATGTGGTGGCACCAGGTTGTGTGTAATCTTTCCGGAGATCGAAAAACACAGCAACAAGGTGTTCATGTCGGGTAAAGGCTGTACAAATAGCCGACTCCAATAACACAAGATTGTCAATTGTGGAGCGGCCCTGATGGAAACCCCCTTATCGCTCTACCAGGAGTCCCCGGTCCTCAAGGATCCACATAAGCCAGGCATACGTTCAACAAGCTTCCATAAAACGTTCGTGAGGCTGATCGGACGGTAACTATCAGCCACCTGTGGGTCAGCGCTAGGTTTTATCACTGGGATGATGGTGCTTTCCAGCCATTATGAGGAAAAATCACCTTCTGCACAGAGACGGTTAAACAAGGTGAGCAGTTGGTTCTGAGCGTCCACAGGAAGATGCCAAAGAAACTGGCTATGGATACGATCTGGTCCTGGACAAGTATCGGGGCATGCAGCAAGGGCACATTGAAACTCCAACTCGCTAAAGGGTGCATTGTACGGCTCCTGGCGACGCGTGTGAAACGACAGTGGCTTCCGCTCAACTGTCTTTTATGGCGCGGAAGGCTTCACTGTAAGCTTCAGTCAAACTGATGCCTGCATAAAACTGTGGCATGTGCTCGGCGACAGCAAGCGGGTCTGAGCAGACAGTATCCTGTAAGCGAAGACAGGGGATTCCTGCTGGAGGGCGATACCCGAAAAGACGTTGAACCTGAGTCCACACCCGAGAAGATGAGGCACGAGATCCAATAGAGATGACGTACCTCTCCCAGTAATCTTGCTTACTTTGCCGTATAAGCCGTCGAGTTCGGGCCCAGAGCTGTTCGAAGGCAATCAGGTGATCTATGGTGGGATGTCGCTGGTAGTGCTGAAGTGCCCTACGCCGATCCCAAATGGCTTCAGCGATTTCTTGTGACCACCAAGTCACAGATTTGAGCCGAGGGGACCCTGAGGTGGTTGGAACAGTGGCCTCAGCAGTGGAAACCGTGGCGACAATCACCTGTTGGACCGCCACATCCACATCGGCTGGCAGTTGGGCAGGAATGACAACAGCAGAGGTGTAACGCTGCAAATCAACCCTATGGAGGGACCATCGAGACAGGTGTTCCGCCTGTTGAGACTGTGGGAGCGACAAAAAGATAGGAAAATGGTCGCTCCTGCATAGGTTATCATGGGCCCTCCAAGTGAGGTGCGGAAGAAGGCTCGGGCTACAGACTGAGAGATCGATGGCTGAAAAAGTGCCATGCGCAACAGTGAAGTGTGTCGGGGAACCAGTATTTAGAAGACAAGAAGAGTTTCAAAATCCGTACCACGTTGAGTCGTCTCTGTTCCGTCCCATAAAGGGTGATGGGCGATGAAGTCCCCCAAAAGAAGAAACGGTGGGGGGCAGCTGCGCTACCAGAGCAGCAAGATCAGTGGGCGAAATATCCCTATCTGGTGGAAGGTATATAGAACAGACAGTGAATTCTTGCATAGCCCGAAGGCGAACAGCAACAGCAACAGCCTCAATAGGTGTGTGGAGAGGCACAAAAATACTGGGGACAGTGGCAAGGGTGTATTATACAGACACCACCTGAGGCACTGTCACAGGCGGCACGGTTGTTGAAGTATCCCTGATAGCCACGAAGTGCTGGGGTCTGCTGAGCAGGAAACTAAGTTTCCTGCAGAGCCATACTCAGCACTGGGAAACGGCACAACAACTGCTACAGCTCAGCTAGATGGTTGAAAAACCCTCCGCAATTCAATTGAAGAATTTGATTCATGGTTTGTTGGAAGACCATGATGAAGGACTGAATATTGTCAGTCCAAAGATTTGCGGCCTGCTAGTCGTTGCACATCTACATCACCGATGAGCATTGGATCAAGTGTCTTAGTGAGGGCCAGATACTCGAGAGACACGAGAATCTGCACCTCATCTTCCGATGTAGATGCTGCAGGAATCTGTGACTTTGAAGTCACTGAGGAGACTTTCTTCGTTTTTTTTCTTCTTTACCTCCCGCTTCCCTTTCGGTCTTAAGGGCAAGGAGGACTTCCCACAAGTGGTATCTGGGCCCCGATGTCGATCGGGAAACCCGTCGACTGGGGGCAGGTGGATCCTGCAGCTTCTGGCTGGGACCCTCCAAACCACTCGTGGAAGCCTCAGGAAGGGGTGCCATAAGGGACCCCCTCTAGGCGAGAGGGGCTGGGGAAGACTGTTGCTTCCCCATGTGGGGAGTGGGGACTGGAGTCCCCGATGATGGGGTAGATATTGCTCCCACAGGTGTTGGGGTAGCAAGGGATGTAGATGGTCCCCCACCCATCGAGGGGGCAGTAAAAGATTGTTGGCCCATAGGGCCCACAGATGGAGACAACACTGGTACTACTGATCGGAATGGAATAGGTGCTACTGTGACTGCGGCAAAATATGTCATCTTAACAGGATGGAGTCGCTCGTACTTCTTGCGTGCATCAGAGAAAGTGAGCCGATCCAGGATCTTTATTTCCATTAATTTCCTTTCCCGATGAAGAACAGTACAAGTTGGCGAGCATGGCAGATGATGTTGCCCGCAATTTACGCTAACAGGAGGTGAAGTACAAGGGGTGTCCGGGTGCGATGGCCGCTCACACTCCCTACAGTTTGGGCTGGAAGTACATCGGGACGACATGTGCCCGAACTTCCAGCACCGGAAACACCGCATAGGGGGAGGGACATACGGCTTTACATCACACCGATATATCATCTTGACTTTCTCAGGCAGTGTATCGCCTTCTAAGGCCAAGATAAGAGCACCGGTGGCAACCCTTTTAACTTTGGGTCCACTGTATACTCGCCGGGCGAAGTGAACCCCTCGGCACTGCAAGTTTGCTGATAACTCTTCATCGGTCTGGGAGAACAGATCTCTATGATAGATTAGACCCTGGACCATGTTTAAGGACTTGTGGGGCGTGATAGTCACAGGGAAGTCACCCAGCTTATCGCAGGCAAGCGATGCCCGCGATTGGGCTGGGGACACCGTTTGTATCAATACAGCCCAACTCTTCATCTTTGAGAACGACTCCACTTCGCCGAACTTGTCATCCAGCTGTTCGACAAAGAACTGTGGCTTAGTGAACAGAACAGACTCTCCATCGGACCGGGCACATACTAGATACTGTGGCGAGTGTGTGTTCAGGGGCGCCACGTGAGCGCCGTGCACCTGGGCCTGCAGTTTTGGTTTTGGAGGCAGTTTTTTGCTTTTGGTAGCCCCAGAGGAAGGTTCCGAGGACTGTGTCCGTACTGTTGGGACGTGTCTTCGACGGGCTAATTGCAACCGTCTGGGAGTGACTACTCTCAAGGATTCACGTGGTCTGTTGCAACACGAGGCTCTTGGTGGGCTACTTTGGGTCTAGTTATCTACAGAGTTGTTTCGAGAACTAGTCAGTACTGGAGTTCGACTTTAACATTGGTGTGGGCACCATGTCGAAACATACTGGATTTGGTGCCAGAAAAGGCAGTGCGTCCGTGTGATGAACTGCATGCTTAGACGCGCCTTTAGTTTGTTGCAGCATGAGGCTGTTGGGTGTTGGTGCACACGTGCATGCTGTCAACAGTGAGATCGCAGGAACAACGCATACGTGCACACAGGCACGACGAGCAGAGGCCAGGCAGTCCTGGAATTTTCTGCAGATCCTGAGGTACACCAGTAGAACACGATGAGTTACGTAAACTTCTCCTAAAATTATTTGTAAATATGTGTTTCTAAAAGGTTGGAAGACTCGGATGGACAGTGTTTATAATTTAACTTTCCGGCTATCATTTGCATTGTTCCTTTTAATTTTGTGTGAAACTGTTCAAGTTTTAGTAGAGCAGAATATGTTTAGCACCCCTTCAGGGTGGCGGAAGTGTGTTATGCATTCAGGTTTAATGTTAAAAATTTCAAGGTTTAGCTAGTTTGATTCTGTTGGTGCACCTCAAATTTTACGTGAGCCAGCAATTCCGATTAGCACTTTGACTTGATTTTGTTGTTGTTGTGATATTTTGAAGGGCGATAAACGGCTAGGTTATCAGTCCCCTGTTCTTGCCAAGAGATTACATCTTTTAATGAACCGGCAAAAGTACTCCATGTCTGTTGTTGCTGTTGTTTGAATGTTTTGGGTGGACAACACTACAGAGGTCATCAGTCTCCCATTCCATCGTTAGGCGTCACAACAAAAGGCGTGAACTCATAAAAGAGCCTAGAGTTGAGAACAACTAGGGGGGAAGAATATCCCCCGAGTCAGTTAAAGGACGACCATGTCGGCAAGAGACAAGTAAAACTGTGACAAACACTCAATATAACCGAGCAACAACAAGACATAAAATGTAAAAGCCGACATCTGTGGCCGACCGACCGTGAGACTAAGAACAGGAAAAGTAAACCACACGAACCAAATGGAAACCTCCAATCGGAGGTCAAGAGAGGAGAGGTACAGACAACGCTGAAAAAAAGCTTTAAATGAAGGGGTAAAAACCACTGTCTTGAATATAACTTAAAACAGTGCCAGCCTTTTTTGGCATCGTCACTTAAAACATGGGATAATTGTGCGGGAAAATTAAAACTCCGCCGCACAGTGGCTAAAACAGGGCATTCCACTAAGATGTGCGCCAGAGTCAGGCGGGCGCTACAGCGACATACAGACGGATCCTCGCCACGAAGGAGACGGCCGTGTGTCAGCCATGTATGGCCAATGCGGAGCCGGCGGAGGACTACGGAGTCCCGGCCGCAGGCCCTCATGGCAGAACGCCACACAGCCGTCGTCTCCTTTATAGCCCTGAGTTTGTTGGCTGTGGTCAGGCTACGCCACACGGTAGACCGAAGATCACGCACTTTATGTCTTAGCACTGTCTGGAGATCAGCATCCGGAAGGCCTATCTCTAAAACAGGCGCAACAACAGCCTGCTTGGCCAACATATCAACACATTCGTTGCCCGGAATACCGACATGACCCGAGGTCTAGAGGAACACCACTGATCGACCGGACCTGTCAAGGCAGATAGGGTTTTCTGAATTCCCAACACCAGAGGAGACCGCAGATAGCACTGGTCGAGGTCTCTAAAGCTGCTCAGGGAGTCACTGCAGATAAGAAAGGACTCACCTGAGCAGGACCAGATGTGCTCGAGAGCGCGGGAAATTGCCACCAGCTCTGCGATATAGACGCTGCAGCCATCCGGCAGAGAGTGTTGTTCAACATGGTTGTCATGAACGAACACAAAAACAACCCGGCTCTCAACATTCGTACCATCCGTGTAAAACAGGTCATGTCCAGGGAATCGAGCTACGACTGCTAAGAACTGGCGACAGAGAGCTTCAGGTGGACCTGAGTCTTTTGGTTCACGGGACATGTCCAGGCAAATACACGGCCTTGGCAGGCGCCATGGCGGCGTGTGTGCGTGGGCCCAATATGGAGGTGGTAGTGGGTAACACTCAAGTTCCTGCAGCAGTGACTGGGACCCTGAAGGCGATCATATGACCTGACCTGGTTCGTCGTCATTGGTCATGGACGACCATGCGGAAGAAAAGACCACAGTGGTTTGGGTGGCCTGATGAGCTGTGCACAAGCGCTGCATAGGCTGCAAGCAGTTGTCGGCGGCGGATCTGCAAATGTGGTAGCCCGGCCTCAGCAAGTAAGCTGGCCACAGGGCTGGTGCGAAAGGCACCCGTCGCGATGCGAAACCCACAGTGGTGAATGGGGGGTCTAGCAAGCACAATGCAGAGGGTGAGGCAAAACCGTAGGAGATGCAACCAGAATCTAGACGTTACTGCACCAGAGCCTGATAGAGCCGCAACAGGGTGGAGTGGTCAGCACCCCAGGATGGATGGCCTAGGTGGCGGAGAACATTTTGATGGCGCCAGCACTCCCGTTTTAATTGATGAATGTGAGGGAGATACGTCAGCCGGGAGTCAAAAACAAGCACTAAAAAAAGATGAGTGTCCATGACTTCTGATAGGTGGTCGCCGAGACACAGTTCGGGCTGAGGGTGAACCGTTCGAAGCCGACAAAAGTGCATAACACTAGTCTTTGTAACAGAGAACTGGAAGCCGTGGGTGGGAGCCCAGGACTGCATCTTCCTAAGGACTCCCTGCAGCCTCCGTTTGGCGACGTGAGTGCTGGAGGATCTAAAATAGATACAAAAGTCGTCAGCATATAGTGAAGGGGATACTGACGAACCAACTGCTGAAGCTAAGCCGTTAATGGCTACTAAAAATAAGGGGACAGTGACAAAAGAGCCGTGAGGAACCCCCTTTTCCTCCACATGAAAGGTACAACGAGATGCACCTACTTGAACACAAAAAGTACGGACATCTAAAACGTTTTTAATAAAAATCTGGAGTGAGCCCCGAAGACCCCAACCATGTAATGTGCTAAGTATGTTGTGTCACCATATCGTATCATTTGCTTTTTGCATATCGAAAAAGACGGCTATCAGATGTTGGCGCCTGGAAAAGCCTGTGCGGATCGCGGACTTGAGGTACGTCAGGTTGTCAGTGATGGAGCGACCCTGTCATGGAGCAAGTAAGCCCCGAGTCTCGAGGATCCAGCACAACCGCCTACTGACCATGCGCTCCAACAGCTTACAGAGGACATTGGTCAGGGTGATGGGCCGATAGCTATCCAAATTGACAGGGTTTTTGCCTGGCTTAATCACCGGCATGATTATGCTCTCCAACCACTGCGAAGGAAATACCCCGTCACACCAGATGTGGTTGAAGAGCGCAAGGAGATTACGCTGGCTCTCTGCTGAAAGGTGTTTCAGCATCTGGCTGTGGATGCTATCAGGTCCCAGAGCCGTGTTGGGACACTGTTTAAGAGCAATGAGGAATTCCCACTCTGTAAATGGCGTGTTATATGCCTCCATACGGCGGGTAGTAAAGGAGAGAGGATGGCGTTCCGCCTGGTCCATTAATGTACGGAAGGTCGGTGGGTAATTCGCTGAGGAGAAGGCATGAGCATAATGCTTGGCAGACAGCTCTGCAAGCGTGGCTGGGTCCATGCATACTATGCCATTTACAGAGATCTCGGGGATTCCTGCTGGTGTTGGGTACCCCCTTAAACGCCTGATCTTTTTCCAGACCTGGGTGGTGGAAGTACCTATGCCAATAGTAGAGACATACCTCTCCTAACACTCTTGCTTCCGCTTGAAAGCGACGAGGTGCTCCAGAGATGGGTGCCGCTTGTACTGCTGTAAGGCCCGTCGGCGATCTGTAATAGCCGCTACGATCTCTGGCGACCACCATGGTACTGTCTTACGCAGTGGGGACCCAGACGAATGGGGAACGGTAGCTTCTGCAGCTGAAACAATGGAGCGCGTGGTGCACTCGACCGCCTCATCGACGTTGTCGAGTGGGGGAGGGCTAACTGTGGCAGCAGAGGTGAAGTTGGCCCAGTTAACCTTGTATAGGGCCCACCTGGGCAGGCACCCTGGGGACTGACGTTGTGGGAGTGACAGGAAAATGGGAAAATGGTCACTGCCGCACAAGTCAGCGTGGGCTCTCCAGTGGACAGATGGTAAAAGGCTATGGCTGCAGATAGACAGATCAATGGCCGAGAACGTGCCATGTGCCACACTAAAATGTGGGAGGGGGGGGGGCACCGATGTTCAAGAGGCAGAGGTCAAGATGAGAGAGTAAGTCCTCGACTACTCTGCCCCGGACAGGAATTGTGGAACCACCCCATTAAAGTCGCTAAGTAGTAAGAAAGGTGGGGGGAGTTGAGAGAGAAGCGCAGCCAAAACGTTCTGAGAGACATCACCATCAGGAGGGAGGTAGAGACTGCAAACAGTAAAATCTTGTGTTGTCAAACTGACAACCACTGCTTCTAAAGGTGTTTGAAGAGGCACGGATCCACTATAGATGGAATTAAGGACATACACACACACTTCACCTGATACCCTGATATACACGCTGTGATTACAATAATAACCCATGTAGCCCTGGAGGGAAGGGGTCCACATTGCCGGAAACCATGTTTCCTGGAGGGCAATGCAAAAAGCAGGTGTTATGCGTAAAAGGTGGCGCAGTTCAGCCTGGTGGGTGAAAAAACCGCAGCAGTTCCACTGGAGAATAAAGCGGTCCGATAATTGGGATGACATGAGGCAATTAGAAGTACTTGTTACAGCTCACGATCACTCGCTGAAACTGCTCGCGAAGCTGCGGAATCTACATCCATAGTTTCCGATGGTCCTTCGAGATCTAGGTCCTCAGGGGACCCTAGTATCTTCACCTCGTCCTCGTCCTCCGAGGATGAGGGCGGGGGTGGAAGTGGGGGAACCACTGGTGTCTATTCTTCAGCGGTTTTCGTTTCTGTTTCAAACTCTCGCGACGTTCTTTAGGATTCTCACGTGTGGAGGGCTTCAGTAACTCAGTCTCTGGGACTGAGGAGGATTGGTTGGTTTGATTTTTAAAGGGACTAAACGACTATGGTTTTCAGTCCCTTGTTCCAACCATAGAGAGTAGAATAAAAGGCACTACAATGTAGCAGAAAACTGTGTTACCACTCACCAAGCAAAGGGTGTAACACAAGAAGTAAAACAAAGTAAAAACTGATAAAAGAAGAGAAAGGTGGAAAGACGATACTAGAGTGTCCTGGCCAAGTGACCAAAGACAAGATGATAGGGCATCTGCCCACTGCCCAACAGCGGTAGGCGAGCGAAGAACAAATATATAATAATAACAGTTCTAAAAATCAAATAGATCGGTACAACCCACCCACACGAATAAAATTTCCAACAGCGTCAGCCATAGAGGCATTGTCAGCTGAAACAAGTTTTAAATCGTCGGGGTGATTAAAATTTCTTCTCTGAACGGCTAAATCCGGGCATTCCAAGACGATGTGGACGACTGTCAGACGTGCACCACATCGATAGAGAAGGTGACCGTGCATAAGCCAAGTATGGCCGATACGCAGCCGGCAGAGAACAACAGAGTCCCTGCGGGGAGTCCACATGCGTGGTCTCCTTAATCGCCTGCAACTTGTTGGGTGATTGGAGGTAGCGCCATTCTGCGTTCCACAGTGCAAGAACTCGGCTGTGCAACTGCGAACAGAGGTCAAGAACTGTGATACCTGTAGCCAAGGTACGTTTATGGAGAGCCTCCTTTGCTATCCTATCAGATAGCTCGTTCCCGTCTATCCCAACATGTCCTGGAATCCAGATGGAGACCACTGACCGCCCACGTCGGTCGATGGAATACAGGGATTATTGGATGGCCTGAAGCAAAGTATGATGAGGGAAGCACTGATCAAGCGCCTGTAGGACGCTCAGGGAGTCACTGCAAATGAGGAAGGACTCCCCAGGGCAGGCAGAAATATGCTCGAGTGCATGAAGTATGGCCACCACCTCTGCTGTGAACACACTGCAGCCCTTCGGTAAGTAGCGCTGTTCGTTGTGTCCTGCATGTATATACGCAAAGTCAACAAGTCCTTCTGCCATCGAACCATCCTTATAGATGACCATGGAGCCCCAGTATCCGTAAAGAATTGACAGAAATTGGCGGCGAAGGATCTCAGGGTGGACAGAGTGTTTGGAGCTCTGCGACAAGTGCAATCGAATAACAGGCCCAGGAATACACCATGGTGGCGTACGGGACTGGAATTTGATCTGAGATGGCAGAGGAAGTGACCCCAGGTCACTCAGGAGAGAGTGGACACAGGCACTAACTGTCAAACCCGACCTCGGCCGCCGTTGTGGGATATGGAGTATGGCGTTTGGAAAAGTAGGCGGTAGTTGGGATGATTGGGGATACCATACACATGGGCTGTGTAATTCGCCAGCAGATGTTGCCGCCTGTTACACAATGGAGGCACCCCAGCCTCCACAAGGAGACTGTCCACCGGGCTGGTTCAGAAAGCCCTTGTCATGAGCCAAACTCCATAGTGGTGGATAGGATCTAAGATCTGCAGCGCCGATGGCGATGCGGAACCATATACTGCGCTCCCGTAGTCCAAACGCGACTGAATAAGGGGTTTGTAACAACCCAACAGGGTACTACGATCTGCACCCGAACTGGTATTGCTAAGGCACCGGAGGGCGTTGAGGTGCTGCCAGCACTTCTGTTTCAGCTGGCGAATATGTGGTTGCCATGTGAGCCGGTCGTCAAAGACCATTCCAAGAAATCTATGTTTGTCAACTACATTGAGTAGTTGGCTATCAAGATACAACTTTGGATGTGGATGAACTGACTGTGGACAACAGAAGTGCATAACACACGTTTTGGCAGCAGAAAATTTGAACCCATGAGAGAGAGCCCATTCCTTAGGTATTGCTCCCTGCTTATGTTGTTCTGCATCACACATGCCAGATGAGCAAAAATAGACGCAGAAGTCGTCAACATATAATGAAGGGGATACCGACGACCCAATTGCTACCGCTAAGCCGTTAATGGCCACTAAAAACAACGGAACGCTTAAAACAGAGCCCTGAGGCACCCCGTTCTCCTGGACGTGCAGGCTGCTAGAGGAAGCACTAACTTCAACATGAAACTTACGGCCAGCTAAAACGTTTTGGATAAAAACCGGGAGTGAGCCCTGGAGACCCCACCCACGTAATGTGGTTAAAATGTGGTGCCGCCAGGTCGTATCATACGCCTTCGACAAGTCAAAAAATACGGACAGCAGATGGTGACTTCGAGAGAACGCTGGCCAGATGGCAGACTCAAGATGGACTAAGTTGTCCAAAGTCGAGCGCCCCTTGCGAAAGCCACCTTGGCATGGTGACAGCAGGCCCGAGATTCCAGGAGCCAATACAACCACCGGCTGACCATGCGTTCTAGCAGTTTGCATAGAACGTTCTTAAGAGTGATGGGCCGATATCTGTACACATCTAGCGGGTTTTTACCCGGCTTGAGCACTGGGGCGATGGTGCTTGCACACCACTGTGATGCAAAGACACCGTCGCTCCAGACGCTCCGTCGGTTAAATACTGCAAGAATTTGGCGCTTGGAGTTATCAGATAGATGTTTTAACATCTGATTGTGCAGTCTGTCCGACCCAGGGGCGGCGTCAGGACAGTGGGCAAGGGCACTGAGTAGCTCCCACTCGCTGAACGGAGCGTTATATACCTCAGGGTGTCGTGAGGTAAATTACAGGTTTTTGCGTTCCATTCGCTGTTTTAATGTACGGAAGGCAGGTTGATAAATTACGGAAGCGGCCGAGCGAGCGTAGTGCTCGGCAAGAACCTCGGCGTAAGTGGGTTGATCCGTACATACAGCCCCTTGAATAGAGATCCTAGGAATTGCTGCCTGGGACTGGTAGCCATAAAGGTGTCGGATCTTCGTCCAGACTTGAGAAGGAGAGGTACGTGAACCTATGGTGGACACGTAACGATCCCAGCATTCCTGTTTTTTCCTCCGTATCATCTGGCGAACACTAGCACAGAGTAGTTTAAATGTAATAAAATTCTCAAGCGACGAGTGTTAGCGTGCTCTGCGGCAGATAAAATGTTCTGGGTGACAGTCGCAACCACCACGTCAATAGAGTCATCTGGGAGAGGTCCAACAGTGGCGGAAGGAACGAATTGATCCCAATTTGCCCTGTTTAAGGCCCATCTGGGAAGGCGGCCAGGGCAGCGACGATGGGGTAGTGATATAAAGATAGGAAAGTGATCACTACCACACAGATCGTCATGCGTCCTCCAATGGACAGATGGCAAGAGGCTAGGGCTGCAGACTGACAGGTCAATAGCCGAGAAAGAGCCATGCGCCACACTGAAATGCGTGGGGGCTCCGGTGTTTAGAAGAAAGAGGTCGAGCTGGGATATCAAGTTCTTGACATCTCTGCCGTGACCACTGACTACTGCATCACCCCACAAGGTGTTATGGACGTTAAAATCATCCAGACGTAGAAAAGACAGCGGGAGCTGCGATATCAGCGTAGCGAGTGTGCGGTGGTACATCGCCATCTGGCGGAAGATACACGCTGCAGATGGTTATGTCTTGTGGTATCCTTACCCTGACAGCCACAGCTTCTAATGACGTCTGAAGGGGGCAAATGTTCACTATACACAGAGTTAAGGATATACACACAGCCGCCAACTGAGATTCTGTTGTACACACCCAGATTACGATAATATCCCCTGTATCCACGAAGGGCAGGGGGTCCGCATTGCTGGAAACCAGGTCTCCTGGAGAGCAATGCAGAGAGCAGGTGTTATGCTCAAAAGTTGATGCAACTCAGCCAGGTGAGAGGAAATAACCGCCGCAGTTCCATTGGAGAATTACAGTGTCTTTGAGCTGATGGGCCATGATAAAAATGTAGACAGGTTATTCCAAGGGAACATCTGTCAACCGGTCTGCCTCTGCTGAATCCAGAATCATAGGATCCGGTGTATCAGTCAGTGCGAGATCCTCAGGTGATGTGAGGATCTCTAACTCATCTTCTGAGGTAGAAGATGAGGGAAGCTGTGGCTGTGCTGCCACCAAGGATTCCTTCTTCCTACGTCGCTTTGGCTTCTTACCCTCTCACTGCCCTTTCGGTTTGATGGGCTGTGAGGGCTTATCAGTGGCGTCAGGAGTGGAGGAAGAGCGGGAAGCCCTTTGACCAACAGTTTAGACATCCTTGAACTTCCGGCCAGGATCCTCTGAAACACTGTGAGAAGTCTTGGAAGGGGCTGTCCTGTGGGATCCCTTCTGAACGAGAGGTGCCGGAGGAGGCTGTTCCTTCTCCGCCTGGGAGGTGGGGACTGGTGTCCCCGATGGTTGTGGGGGGGGGGGGGTTGCCGCCACAGCAGGCGGTACAGGAGCGGATGGAGGAGCGCCTCCACCCATTTATTGACCAGCAGCAGAGTTGTGGCCCCCAGAGCCTGTAGAGGGAGGCGGAACTTTAGGAGTCATACTCTGTAAGTGGTGAAGATGCAACGGCGGCAAAAGATGTAGTTAGGCGCACTGGATGGAGCCGTTCGTACTTTCTTCTTGCCTCAGAATATGTAAGGCTGTCCAGAGTCTTTATCTGCATGATCTTCCGTTCCTTGTGGAGGAGAGTACAGTCACCCGAGCAAGGCGAATGTAATTGCCCACAGTTCATACATACCGGAGGTGGGGATGCACGGAGCGTCTGGATGTGAAGGACGCCCACATTCTCTGCACCTAGGGCTGGAAGTACATCGGGACGACATATTCCCGAACTTCCAGCACCTGAAGCACCTCATAGGGGGCGGGATGTACGGCTTGACGTCGCACCGATAGAGCATTACCTTGACCTTCTCGGGCAGTGTATCGCCTTCGAAGGCCAGGATGAATCCACCAGTGGCGACCCTATGATCTTGTGGTCCCCTATAAACGCGCCTAACAAAGTGAACAGCTGTCCATTCCAAGTTTGCATGCAGCCCATCATCTGACTGTGACAGGAGATCCCAGTGATAAATGAGACCCTGGACCATGTTGAGCGTCTTGTGGGGTGTGACAGACGGGAATATCGCCCAGCTTGTCACAGGCAAGTAGTGCCTTAGAATGGGCTGGGGATGGCTTCTGTATCAAGACTGCCCCATTCCTCATTTTGGAGAAAGACATTACCTCACCATACTTGTCTTCGAGCTGGTCAACGAAGACTGTGGTTTGGTGGACGAGAAATATTCACCATCAGTACGGGATCAAACAAGATATTGCGGCGAGTATGGCTCTGATCTGTTAAAGGTCCTGCGTTCCTCCCATGGCGTGGCCAGGAAAGGGAACGAACGGGGATTATATCCAGCAGCATTGAAATCTCCTTTATTACGCTTAGAGACGCCGTTTTCGCGACCGGCCACGTTTTTATTAGCTCGTTTCATTTTCGCCCCACGAGCAGCTAGGGAACTAAAGGTCCACCCAGCACCACTTGCCTGGGTAAGCCTTATACAACTGAGGTGCGGCAGGTTTCTCAGAGGGTACTCGCTCACGACTGTTCAACCTCAACAGCCACGTGTCTCCTCGGTACGCAGCACACCTTGAGAATATATATATATATATATATATATATATATATATATATATATATAGAGAGAGAGAGAGAGAGAGAGAGAGAGAGAGAGAGAGAGAGAGAGAAAGAGAGAGAGAGGTTTGTACCGTCCTCGCGACCCGGGCGGTTAAGCCAAGATCCCCAGTCTCTGAAACGTACAACGTTCCACCGTCGCGCCGAACGATGGTCGTTTAAGCACGTACAGAACTTACGATGTAGCGGAGTGTTGACGCGACACAGCCCATGGCTCAGGACCCCGGGTTCGCCAAGCCCGTACTCGGCAAATTAATTTTGAGCCCCTGAGGGGCTTGATTCGATTCCGAGCGAGGTTCTATTGATGGAGTTGTTTTGTAATTGCAATAATTTTAAGTGTGAATTCCTGTTTGTGAACTTTAGCTTAACTCAGTTATGGTCTTTGGAACAATTTATTTGATGTTCTGTAACAATAATAAAGACTGTTCAAATACTGAATTACATTTGGTGTAACCCCGGGTCAGTACTCCCACGTTTCCCTGCCAGCGGAGATACTGCTGTTTCAGGTGGGACTGCTATTTTCATTCGATCGGGACAAATTTTTAGTGACGTTGCGACTGCACCGAACGATCGTGGGGTGGCGTGCACAATCAACAACGTGCGATACGTCAACGACTACGCTCCTTCTGGAGCTGACGGGGAAACTGATGTGCCGTGATCTGTTTAGCAACGACATCTGTTACGAGGTCCCTATCTAGCACCAGTGATGGGCGGCGATTTTAACTGTGTGCTAGAGGACAGGGACCAGGAGCCAAGCGCGTATGAGTGTTTATATTTGGAAACACTGGTCACTGAATTGCACTCTGAAGACACGTGGCGTCTTTTACACCCATATGACCCGGGATTTACCTTTTACTAATCGACAGGCAGAAGCCGACTTGACAGATTTTACGTTTCCGCCCAGAAGAAAGACTGTCTCATCGAGTGTTCCGTCCACCCGGTGATTTTCATCGACCACTGTGCGTACGTTAGTAGGTTTCACTCTTCAATGGAAAGCCTACTGTCTCTCCGTTCTCTGTGGAAGTTAAACGTGCGTCACCTTTCACACCCCCGGTTTCCGTCAATCATTCTACACGTGTGGCGAGGTGCCGCTAAATACAGCGCCCTCTACCCTTCCACTTTATCCTGGTGGGTGGAGTATGTGAAACCGGCGCTCCGAAGTACCATTAGGACCTTCAGTCAAGAGGTGGCTCACTGGGAACGGATTACTTTGGAGTTTTACGAGGCGTGTCTGAATGACGCTATCCGCCTCCACAGTGATGACCCTGCCTTCCGGATATTATTATTATTACTTATTTCTCATTTACAATCCTGCTACCTTTTAATATAATAACAGGATGTACATTTGTAGTTTTACATGTTATACATTAGTTCATTAATGTTGTATTATTTGAGTATTTAAGATAAACAGATATAAGAAGGAAAAATAAAAGCAAAAAGAAAATACGTATATCCAAGTGCTTACAGTTGTAATTTGTTATAATTGTAGCAATTCGTACATGTTACCATAATTAGATATGTTGGTGAACATAAAAACAATGATTGCATGGTTGTTATACACACGTCGAAATTCAATGTATTCTTAAATTTGTTAATTTTAATTGGATTAAACAATATAATAGGAAAGAAAGAGGGGGGTTCTGTCCTTATGGTTATCTGCATTGTACCGTGCTGGGCGTCGAGTACTTTAGAATGTTTCCTTCAAGCCACTGATCACCCAGCACAGTTTCCAAGGTTTTGGTGATATTAGTCTCTTATTTTTTCTTTTTTGTGTCTCAGGTGTTAGTACCCATATTAATGTAAAGAAGGTGTGGTTTGAGTTGACAGTGAGAGATTGCTCTCTGTCAATCTTGATCACTTCATTTATGAAAGTTTCATTGCCTTATTCCTCGTGTGTTTGTTCCCAACTATACCTGTCGACTCTGCGGGGCACATGGACACGCCTCCTGTAGGGCCTTTTTGTTTTCTTCGTAAATTGCATTGGGTATCTTGTCTGCTAGTGTGTTGTGTCCATTTTTTTGTCTCTTATGTCATATATCGTATCGTCTGTTGTAAAGTCAAGCTGCTGTGTGTCTGACGTGTGTATCGTCCGTAGAGTAAGACGATGTGTTCAGGGGAGCCTTCGGTGTTTCGGCAGCTGCAAGTGTTGGTGTCTCCCAGTCCCATTCGGAACAGGTGAGTGCGATATGGACCATGTCGTGTAATGAAGTGAACGATACCGCGGCTGGGGTCGATATGCTTCATCCTTTTTCTTTCTCTAATGTCTGGTAGCAGTGTATACAGTGTGCGTCCCTTTTCGCAGGCCTCCCATTCCTGTTGCCATGTGTCCGTTCGCCACGTTCGCAGTTGGCGGTTTGTTACGATATGTGTGCCAGTTATTTCGTGCACTTTGTCTAGATTCCCTATTTTAAGCCAGTACGCTGCAGCTCTATATCTTATTGTGATGACATACCAAGAAGGACGCATAGCGTTTCTATCTGTGTTGATTTGAGTGCACCTGTAAATTGTAATAACACACTTCTCTGTCCACGTCTCACAATTGTTTTGTTGGTTACTAGTCTCAATCTTTGAGCATAGGTACTAGCTGCAAATAATAATACTTACTGCTTTGTCTGTGTTTATCTTAATGTGTTCGTGGAAATATTGTTTTTCATCAATGTGGACACCTAGATAGCGTGTGACTACTGTTCGTTTTATATTTGTGTTGTCTAATTTAACTGATGGGTTTGGTTGTAATGACCCTTTGAGTGGAGTGTACGTAGTTTTGTTGGTTGCTATCTTGAGTTTGTTGTGTTTGCACCACTGTGTTTTTGTTGTCAGAGTTTCACGTGCCTTTTCCTCTAGCTTGGTCCTGTTGTTGGCGGAGACAACCACTAGAAGGTCCTCTGTGTATGTGACAGCTCTGTCAACCCTTACATACTCATCCAGTAGATGCAGGATAGCCAAGATCCGCCAAATCAAGATCCGCCTGCTGGTCCTGAAATGCGAGTCGTCGTGAGGGTCGGTGGCGCGTAGTCTGGCCCCCGGCCAGCTGTGTGCAGAGCGGCCGTCTGTGTTCCACCAGCTGCGGGAGCGTAGAGGCGCGGCCCGCCGCTGCGTCACGCGGCTACACACGGGAGGACAGCGCGCCGCTGCGCACGCAGCCTGACTTAGTGGCTTAGGCGCGCTACCACTTCGCGCAACTGTTCAGCGCAAAAACCGCCGACGACGCGGCCATAGTCGAGCTCCTCGGCGACGTCCCGCGTGTTTTAACTCCGGCGGACCGTCGGCGCCTTACAGAACCTTTTACACTAAGACATCCGTGACGTTTTGAAACAGTGTTCCCTGAACAAATCTCCCGGTGTTTACGGGTTGCCCCCAGAATCTTATCTACGTTTTTGGGATACATTCGGGCCGGTTTTAACGGAACTCTTAAACGGTGTGGAGGTTCCTGCGCCTTTTTTGGAAGGTGTCATCACCCTGACGCCTAAAACCACTATAAATACCACACCTGGCAATCTCCGCCTCATAACACTTCTCAACAGGGACTACACGTTGTTTGCAAAATGCATCGCGTCCAGACTGAAGCTCGTCATGTCTCAGCTCGTATGCGAATGTCAATCCTGTGCAGTTCCGCGACTGACTATTTTCGACGCCGTCTCCACTTACCGCGATGTCATCACTTATACTACGACCAACAAGATTACGTTTGGCATCTCATCTATCGATTTCGCAAAGGCGTTTGATCGGGTCAGCCATCTTTACCTTCGACGACTGATGCAGAAATTTGGTTTTGGCCCAAAATTTCTTAAGATTCTTTTTAACTTATTTGAATCCTCTTCCTCTCGTGTCACCTTTAACGGAACGTTTAGAAGGCCAACTGCCATCGCCTGCTCTGTGAAACAAGGCTGTCCTTTGAGCATGGCCTTAGTCGCGCTTTCTGTGGATCCCCTGTTGCGTCGTTTCAACTGCGTCTGTAGTGGCATTATCATTGGCGGGCAGAATCACGTATGTCGTGCTTTCGCCGACGACCTAGGCATTCTCGTGTCCTCAGCCGACGTTCTGGACCGGATTCGTGTGGTTCTCGACGGGTACAAGCGTGGCTCGGGTGCAGCAGTCTTTCTCCCCATCCTTGCGGCCAAACGTGGATTTCAGCGGCCTTAGTTCACTGTCAAGGACGAACTGAAGATCCTCGGCGTCCAGTTACAAGCCAACTTGCTTAAAGCGGCGAACCTCAACTGTCGCCTCGTTCTGTATGGCATATGCGCCATGGCCCTTCTGAACACGTTCAGAACCCTCGCGCTATCCGACTGGGTGAAGCTCACAAACTGCTGTCTCTCGAGCAAGGTGTTACCTCGTCCATGTGTTCCAGGACTCCAAGGCACTCGGGCGCGCCGTAACGCAAGCAGTCTACTGGCTGTTGTGGCGAGGCGACATTTTAAACGTGTCCTACGAGACGTGCACCCTGCCGCGGGACCGCGGCGGCCTCGGTCTCACCCACTTAGCCACCAAAGCGGCCGCGCTGCTCGTCCACCGCACCCTTGCCACCCTCGAGAAGGACCCATCCGGCCCCACGGCAGTCTTGTTTCGTCTTCAGGGCCCCCATTCCTAGGCCGCGCCGCTCGACCCGACCGCCATCCCGTATCGACTGCGTTACGTCCGCGAAGTCTTCGTTCAGAAGAGTTACGTCCATGTGGAGGACCTAGACCCTGATACCCGGTCGGTGAAGGGCGTTTACCAGGCGATATGTGGACAGCCAGCTGGCAACAAAATGGAGCAGCACTTCCCGACCTCCGGTTGGCGGGCCGTGTGAGCGCACGGTGGTGGTGGTGGTGGTGGTGGTGGTGGTGGTGGACATGAGGGACCAAACAACGAGGTCATCAGTCCCTTCAACCTCAAATTGTATACGCCACGGAACCCAACGAAAAATAGGTGAAAGCCAAAAGACCATTACACTAGGAAGTAAAATCGACTCGCCAACAAGACTAAGATCAACCCAGGGCAGCAAATGCTACAGTGTCCGCTCCCACAGCTCCGGAAGCGACCTCTACCCTAAACCACAAGTTACTAATGGCACAGTGGTCAACGTATCACAGCTCCAGAGCAGGGAGAAATAAAACTACATTAAAATGTAAAAGAGTGGGGGACTGGTGGGGATAAGGCTCTAAACCCCACAATCAGCCAAGAATCACAAACCCACTCACCCCGACCAAGCGAGTCCTAGAGCTGACAATAAAATCTACTTTCACGGAGGAAGGCAAGGACGCGATCAACCATCTGTGGGTCATCCGCCAAAACTAAGGGCAATGCAGGCGGTAGGCCATAGCCGCCACGAAGTGTCGAATGGAGAGGACATTCAGTCAGAATATGAGGCACGGATTGTACGGCTCCACAATCACAATGTGGTTGATTGTCATTTTGTAAAAGAAGTCCATGGGTCAGCCTGCAGTGTCCAAGATGGAGGCGACAGAGGACAATTGATTCTCTCCGGGAAGGGCGTAAAGATGAACTCCAAGCTGCAGTCGTATCTTTGATGGTGCGGAGTTTATTGGAAGGGGCAGTAGCTTTCCAACTGCTATCCCATGAGGAGTGAAGCAAAGATCTGATCTGCACCCGCAGATCTGCACCCGGAATTCGAAAGGGAGATGGGCAGCGAGTAATTGCCGATCTAGCCAACCGGTCGGCCTCTTCATTCCCTGTAATACCAACATGGCTTGGCACCCAGAGAAAGGTAACGGAGTGGGCAGCACGATGAAGGTCAGCAAGGAGATCATGGACGGAAATAACTAAAGGATGGGAGGGGAAACAACGATCAATGGCCTGCAGAATGCTCATGGAGTCAGCACAGATTAAACCACGTTCCACGGCAGAATGTTTAATAAAACAGAGGGCTCTATAAATAGCCATCAGCTCTGCCGTAAACACACTGCATGCCTCTGGCAGAGAATGGCATTCCGCCCCAACAGGAGATGTAAAAGCATATCCGGAGTGGCCCGCTGTTTTCGAGCAATCAGTGTAGAAGATAGAGGCTCCCTGAAACACTTCTAGTACTGGGCGCACCAAACGCCGAAAGACCATGGGGGAAATGAAAGCTTTTGGGCCCTGGAAGAGATCCGCCCGAATTAGTGGTCGCGGCACCATCCACGGAGGTGTGCGTGCAGTAAAATGGGGGGCGCAATCTAGGGAAGGGAAATGGAAATCCCGGCGAAGAGAGGCAAGCCGCAGTCCGACGGGAAGGCCCGCCCGCGGCCGGGTATCAGGGGGTCGAAGCCCTTCATATGCAAAAAGAACCTGGTAAGCGGGATGATCAGGATATTGCCGGATGGCGATGGCATAAGACGCCAGACGCTGATGCCGCCTGACCTGAAGAGGGCAGATTCCCGCCTCAACAAGGAGACTGTCGACCGGGCTAGTCGGGAATGCACCTGTAGCCAAGTGGACACCATAATGGTGAACCGGGTCTAATAATTTCAGGGCAGAAGGAGCTGCCGAGCCATAAACTTGACACCCATAGTCCAATCGGGATAAGATTAGAGCCCGATAGATACGGAGGATAGTTGTTCGGTCTGCACCCCAAGATGAATGAGCAAGGAAACGTAGGGCATTAAGTTTCCTCATACAACTAATCTTTAGGTGGCGAATATGGGGCACCCAAGTCAATTTTTTGTCAAAGAGAAGACCCAGGAAACGATGCTGTGCTATAATTTCCAGGCGCTGATTACCCAAGAACAGTTCTGGATCAGGGTGAACTGTAGTACGACGACAAAAGTGCACCACCCTCGTTTTTGACGAGGAAAACTGGAAACCATGGGACGTAGCCCACACTGGAGCCCGCCGAATGGCGCTCTGGAGCTGACGTTCAATAGAGGCTACTGAGTAGGAGCTGTACCATATGCAAAAGTCGTCGACATACAATGCTGGGGTTACCAGTGACCCAACAGAGCTCACCAACCCATTGATGGCGATTAGAAAAAGTGTAACACTCAACACTGAGCCCTGGGGGATGGGGAGCTAAAGGAAGAGCCAACTCTGACACGGAACAGGCGGTGGGATAAAAACTGACGGATAAAAATTGGTAAGGAGCCTCTGAGGCCCCAGTCATGAAGAGAACGTAAAATATGATGACGCCAAGCAGTGTCGTACGCCTTATGAACATCGAAGAAGACTGCTACCAGATGATGTCTTTTAGAGAAGGCCTGTCTGATCGCAGTCTCCAGTCGAAGTAAATGGTCAATGGAACCCACACTAGTAAGGTGAGAGAAGTCCCCGAGATTCAAGAACCCAGCATAATATGCAGGCTACCATCCGTTCAAGTAGTTTACAGGGGACACTTGTCAGGCTTCTTGGTCGATAACTGTCCAGCGCCGACGGGTCCTTGCCAGGCTTGAGGGCAAGGACCACAATACTCTCCCTCCACTGGGAGGGGAACACCCCTTGAAGCCAAATACGGTTAAAAACTTTTAGGAGAAATTGTCGTTGTGAGGGGTTGAGGTGTTTCAGCAATTGATTATGGATATCGTCAGGGCCAGGTGCTGAATCACGAGAAGAGGAGAGGGCCAGCGATAGCTCCCAGTCAGTAAAAGGTTCGTTATATGGTTCCACCTGGTGAGAAGTAAAGCCTAATTTGAAGGTTTCGGCCTGGTGTTTCTTAAGGAGGAAGGTCGCCAGATATGAAGTTGTCGCTGATACATTGGCGAAGTGAGTTGCAAGATGTTCTGCAACAACAGATGGCTCTGTGCTGACCCCATCAGGCAGGGCAAGACCAGGGACGGAAGACGGCCGCCAGCTACCTTGGATAGATCGGAGCATAGCCCACACTCTTGTAAAAGGGACAGAAGAGCCCAACGAGGAGACAAAATGCTCCCAGCATGTCCACTTACTTTGTTTGATTAAGTAACGAGCTCTGGCACGCAGATGTTTGAAATTTATGAGACCAGCGAGGAATGGGTGGCGCTTAAGATGTTGCAAGGCGCTACGGCGCTCGCGAATGGCTGCGGCAACAGTTGCATTCCACCAAGGGACCGGCTGGCGAGTAGGAGGGCCTGTCGACCGGGGAACAGCGGCGTTGGCAGCTTGGGTAATCATGTTGGTCATTTGGCTTATTATATCATCTATACAGCCTGAGGGGGAAGATGGGAAAACAACCTGGAACCTGGGACGTAAAGGGGCGGCCAATTAGCACGACGGAAAACCCAGCGGGGTACCCTGGCTCGTGGTAGGTGTGAGAGAAGTGAAAGGATCAACGGAATGTGGTCGCTATCGCAGAGGTCGTCATACGCCGACCAGTGAAATAAATGAAGGAGAGAAGGAGAAGTGAGAGAGAGGTCTATGGCAGAAAAGGTGCCGTGAGCGGCACTAAAATGAGTTGGGGAACCATCGTTGAGAAGGCTCAGATTGTGGTCAGCAAGAAACTGGTCTATGAGGCGGCCCCGGCTAGATGTATAAGCACTGCCCCACAAAGGATGGTGGGCACTGAAGTCCCCAAGGATGAGGTAAGGAGGGGGGAGTTGCTGAAGGAGGGCCACTAGGGACGCAAGTGTAGGTGGCCTGTCAGGGGGAAGGTAGAGGTTGCAAATGGTTAATGGAGTGTCCAAGTGAACCCGGACAGCAACCACTTCCAATGGAGTTTGGAGAGGAATCCAGGTACTGACAATATCTGTCCGGACCAAAGTACAAACCCCACCAGACGCCTGGAGGGGACCAACCCGGTTGCGACAAAAAGCACGGAACCCACGGAGGGTCGGTGAATGTGCATCCATAAACCTCGATTCCTGCAGGACGACACAGGCCGCAGAAGAGAGAGAGATTAGCTGTTTAATCTCCAAGAGGTGACGGTAGTAGCCATTACAGTTCCATTGGATGATCACATCACGAGGATCTAGGCGGGAAGCGAATGGCATAATGTCTATCACGCCGCTTTGTCAGCGTCCGTCACCAAAGAAGTAGGGACAACATCCATAAATAGCTGATCAGCCTCAGGCTCAATGGGATGAGCGAGTTGCGAAAGCACAGTCGGCACTTTATCGGCGCTTTATCTTGTAACTTTGGTTTCTTCTTCTTCTTCTCCTTCTCTTTCTCTTTCTCCTTCTCCTTCTCTCGTGTGGGACGGGCAGGACCCGCCCCAGAGAGAGGACTTTTGTCAGTTAGATCTGGTACTGACGAAGATCGGGCGACCTTTGAACTCACTGACTGGGAGTCCGATGGCTGACTGGAGGTCGAAGATCTCCGATCTGGGGAACGCCGGGACGGAAGGCCCTGAGATAGGGCACTGTCACTGGCAGGTGATGGAGAAGGGGTGCACTTCTCTGGCTCGGAAGGGGTGGGACACAAAGGGAGGGCTACAGGAGAGGGATATGTTAGGGAGGGGTGGGGACTGGGTGTAGGGGGGAGATGGGGTTGGGAAGGGGAGGGTGAAAGGCTAGAAGATAACGTCGTAGTGAAGGTCGTCGCCATCTGCACGGGATGCAGACGTTCATATTTACTGCGGGCCTCAGGGTACGTCAAACGCTCCAGGGATTTATACTCTTGTATCTTCTTTTCTTTCTTGAACATAGGGCAATCTGGCGACCGTGAAGAGTGGTGCTGATGACAGCTGACGCACACCGGCGGAGGAACACAGGGGCTCCCCTCATGTAGTGGGCATCCACAATCACCGCATACTGGGACTGCTGTACAGCGAGAGGACATATGACCAAACCTCATACATCGAAAACACCGCATGGGAGGTGGAATGTAGGGCTTCACTTCACATCGATATGTCATTATCTTGACCTTCTCTGGGAGTGTCCCCCCCTCGAAGGCCAAGATAAAGGCCCCAGTATCGACGCGGTTATCTTTAGGTCCCCTCTGAACGTGGCGAACAAAATGTACACCATGCCGCTCGAGATAGGCCCTAAGCTCCTCATCAGTTTGAAGGAGGAGATCCCGGTGGAATATCACACCCTGTACCATATTCAAGGATTTGTGCGGGAGTATTGTTATGGGAATGTCGCCAAGGGTGGTGCAGGCGAGCAAAGCTTCAGACTGGGCTGCCGAGACTATTTTAATGAGCAATGAGCCAGATGTAAGCTTACCCATAGATTCCACTTCACCAAACTTGTCCTCTATGGTCTCGACAAAGAACAGCGGTTTGGTGGTAGTAAAAGTTCCTCCATCAGTCCTCGAGCAAACCAGGTAGCGAGGAAAGGGTTTTGCTCCTAACCGGCGAGCCTGGCCTTCCTCCCAAGGCGTAGCAAGGGAGGGAAACATCCTTGTATCCGCAGTAGCAGCATTAAACGATCTCTTCCTGTCTTCAGAGACGGCCGATGCTCGACCATTTTGGAGTCTAACTCTTTTCATGGGGCTAGACGTCCGCCCTGGTGTCACCCACTCCGAAACATGGGCTCTCTCCATGGGCGCCACCCAGCCTCAGCAAACGCCACCTGGCATGATGGCCATTGCCGGGAGTTCTGATACCCCCGAGGACAGGCATCGACTCCTTGGCTTGCATGGAGAGGTCGCAGCTCAGACACCAGTAGTGTGATCCCTGTGGTGTCAGGGGGCTCAGCCAAAGGGTACATAACATCCCCCCCACACGGACTGGCTACACGTGCTGGGGACCTAGCGTGGGATGGGGCTACAGCGAGGAAAGGAAGTGGAAAGGAAAGGATAGGACCCGCGCCGTAGGGGCTAGGTCGGGAGTTCTTCCCCAATTGGCTCACACATTATCGGACAATTTTGGCATGGAAGGTCAAACCCCGAGGGTGACCAAACTGGGCCAAAAAAACCGGTGTACACAGCAGACAAAACCAAAGTGCAGGACAATCGGTACCATAGGATAGCCAAGCCGTCATCTAGAGTAACACCGAGAGACGGGGTTGGAGAGGGTGGGAAGGAGCAATTGGGATGGGAAGGAGGGGGAACTAGGAGGGGTAATGCAGCCTGGGGAAAGCAGGAAAAAAGGCTGCAATGGCTCGGGGACCCGTGCGCACCACACACGTACCCACAAAAGAGCTGTGGGCCCCCTGGGGGGATGAGCGCACGGTCACACCCCGTTCCTGCCGCCGGAGTTGTGGGGTATTTGGTACAAGGTGGTCAACCGAAACATCCACACCAACGACCAGCTGCACCGAAATGGGTAACGGGCGTCTAGCTCGTGCGAATATTGTGAACAGGAAGACGGGCATCAACATTCCAGTGTCTAAGATCCAATACGATATGGAACTTGGTACGAAAGATCGTCGCATTTATTAACCGGACCACCGCCGAAAATTTCTCCACAGCTACTGTACTCCTTCCGGACTTCCGACCGTACCCGGCGACGAAAGACACTGCCACCACGTGGGTTGTCACACACAAAGTGCTCGCTATCCTGCACTAACGGATAACGACCGATGTTTCCTTCCTGGATTACCTGTCGACTCAACACCGCGTGACGCGACGCCGGAAAGACCATGCCGAAAGCTTCGCACTGTTTTTACTTGTGGCTCTGGACTTCGCTTTTGCGAAACATGTATAATAGGAAATTCTTGTTCCTGACTTTTAATAACGAGCTACGGCAATGTTTATTGGACATGGTACTGGATAACCGTATGACGATAGGAATTTCGAGTGTACCTGTAGCCAAGGTACGTTTATAGAGAGCCCCCTTTGTTAACCTATTAGCTACCTCGTTCCCGTCGATTCCAACATGTCCTGGAGTGCAGATAAAGACCACTGACCGCCCACGTCGGTCGATGGAATACAGGGATTCGTGGATAGCCTGAAGCAAAGTATGGCGAGGGAAGCACTGATCAAGCGCCTGTAGGCCGCTCAGGGAGTCACTGCAAATGAGGAAGGACTCCCCAGGGCTGGCAGAAATATGCTCGAGTGCACGAAGTATGGCCACCGGCTCTGCTGTGAACACACTGCAGCCCTTCGGTAAGGAGCGCTGTTCGTTGTGTCCTGCATGTATATACGCAAAGTCAACAAGTCCTTCTGCCATCGAACCATCCTTATAGATGACCATGGAGCCCCGGTACCCGTCAAGAATTGACAGAAATTGGCGGCGAAGGATCTCAGGGTGGGCAGAGTGTTTGGAGCTCTGCGACAAGTCCAATCGAATAACAGGCCCAGGAATACACTATGGTGGCGTACGCGACTGGAATTTGATCTGAGATGGCAGAGGAAGCGACCCCAGGTCACTCAAGAGAGACTGGACACTGGCACTAACTGTCAAACCCGACCTCGGCCGCCGTTGTGCAATATGGAGTATGGCGTTTGGAAAAGTAGGCGGTAGTTGGGATGATTGGGGATACCATACACATGGGCTGTGTAATACGTCAGCAGATGTTGCTGCCTGATTCGCAATGGAGGCACCCCAGCCTCCACACGGAGACTGTCCACAGGGCTGGTTCGGAAAGCCCCTGTCGCGAGCCTAACTCCACAGTGGTGGATAGGATCCTACATCTGTAGCGCCGCTGGCGATGCGAAACCATATACTACGCTCCCGTAGTCCAAACGCGACAGAATAAGGGCTTTGTAGCAACGCAACAGGGTACTACGATCCGCACCCCAAGTGGTACTCCTAAGGCACCGGAGGGCGTTGAGGTGACGCCAGCACTTCTGTTTCAGCTGGCCAATATGTGGTTGCCATGTGAGCCGGTCATCTAAGACCATTCCAAGAAATCGATGCGTGTCAACTACATTGAGTAGTTTGCTGTCGAGGTACAACTCTGGATGTAGGTGGACTGGCCGTCGACGACAAGCGCGTAATACACGTTTTGGCAACAGGAAAGTGGAACCCATAAGAGTGAGACAATGTCTGTGCCTTACGTATGGCTCCCTGTAGCTGTCGTTCTGCAACACACATGCTAGACGAGCTAAAATAGATGCAGAAGTCGTCAGCATACAATGAATGGGATACCGACGACCCAACTGCTACCGCTAAGCCGTTAATGGCCACTAAAAACGGAACGCTTAAAACAGAGCCCTGAGGCACCCCGTTCAACTGGACATGCAGGCTGCTAGAAGACACACCAACTTGAACAGGAAAGGTAGGGACAGCTAAAAAGTTTTTGATAAAAACTGGGAGTGAGCCCTGGAGACCCCACCTATGTAATGTGGTTAAAATATGGTGTCGCCAGGTCGTATCATACGCCTTCGACAAGTCAAAAAATACGGCCACCAGATGGTGACGTCGAGAGGTGATGATGATGAAGATGAATGGAGGGTGCTCAACAACGAGGTTTTCAGCGCCCGGGCAGAATGTAGTTGAGGCGAGTGTCAGGAATGTTCTTTTTAAGGTGAGGGAAACAATATAAAATGCAAAATTCAACAACGGGAGATAAAATCTGTGTGTAGCATGAATCAATGTAGGTAAATCAAGAGCCACCATCGTACTTTGACTAAAAAGTAGAACTTGGAATGAGTAGTTAAAGTGACAGGATGACAACTGACTGCCAGTATGAAGTAAAGCTAGCAACCTACCAACCTACAATACACTAACACCTCCAGCCTAAAAGCTTAGGTCAGAGTCCAGAGATTTCACAAAAGTGTAAAAGTTTGAACACAATCGCCTCGTCATCGCCTAAAGTATGTGGCAAATCTGCACCAAGATCTGCGTCTGTTCTCTGTGCCCGGTATAAGGTACACTCTATTAAGATGTGGCTGACGGTTATCTGTACGCCACAGGCATCACACATCAGGGCTCCTCTCGCCGTAGGAGGAATCCGTGAGTGAACTGACAGTGCCAGATTTGCAGGCGGGTAATGACGACCTCATCCCACCTAAGGGGCCGGCAAGAGGATCGCCACGGACGGGTAGTGGGCTTCAGCAACCGCAGCTTGTTAACTGTTACTGGTGTCGCCAGGTTGTATCATACGCCTTCGACAAGTCAAAAAATACGGCCACCAGATGGTGACGTCGAGAGGTGATGATGATGAAGATGAATGGAGGGTGCTCAACAACGAGGTTTTCAGCGCCCGGGCAGAATGTAGTTGAGGCGAGTGTCAGGAATGTTCTTTTTAAGGTGAGGGAAACAATATAAAATGCAAAATTCAACAACGGGAGATAAAATCTGTGTGTAGCATGAATCAATGTAGGTAAATCAAGAGCCACCATCGTACTTTGACTAAAAAGTAGAACTTGGAATGAGTAGTTAAAGTGACAGGATGACAACTGACTGCCAGTATCAAGTAAAGCTAGCAACCTACCAACCTACAATACACTAACACCTCCAGCCTAAAAGCTTAGGTCAGAGTCCAGAGATTTCACAAAAGTGTAAAAGTTTGAACACAATCGCCTCGTCATCGCCTAAAGTATGTGGCAAATCTGCACCAAGATCTGCGTCTGTTCTCTGTGCCCGGTATAAGGTACACTCTATTAAGATGTGGCTGACGGTTATCTGTACGCCACAGGCATCACACATCGGAGGCTCCTCTCGCCGTAGGAGGAATCCGTGAGTGAACTGACAGTGCCAGATTTGCAGGAGGGTAATGACGACCTCATTCCACCTAAGGGGCAGGCAAGAGGATCGCCACGGACGGGTAGTGGGCTTCAGCAACCGCAGCTTGTTAACTGTTACTGACAGCCATTCCTCCTCCCAAAACTGCAGAGTCCGCAGCCGCAACAAGAAAGTGGCATCTTGCAGAGGAATAGGGCACCCTGCCACTACGCTGTCTCGACAGGCCTCTTTGGCGGCCCGATTGGCTTACTCGTATCCCGGAATTCCAACATGTCCCGGCACCCAACAAAATATGATCTCTTTCCCCCCAACTTTGGAGAAGGGTCAGTGCGTCCTGTATGTCTTGCAATAACGTGACAACTGGATACAGCTGACGTAAGGCTTGCAGTGCACAAATAGTCAGAGCAGAAGAAACCATTTACGCCAATCTCTTCTAATTTGCTCCAGTGCTTTCAGAATTGCTCTGATGAGAAAACATAATGCTCTGGAAGCCGAATCCGGATGACATGGTCAGGGAATATGACGGAGCAGCCGACGGTATTATGTTTAGAACCGTCAGTGTGCACTACTGTGTAAGTGTGATGCATGTCTAACATATTAAAAAAACACTGACAGAAAGGTAAAATCTGAAGTGTCACCTTTCTTAAAAGTCGTGAGATCTAAAACAAGATGGGGCTTCTGGGGAAGCCAAGGTGGAAACACTCCCCAACCTCGACGTAAAACATTAGGATCTGCCATTCCCATCTCTGTAAGGCAATCCTTTGTGCGGATCCCAAAAGGCCTTGTAGCTCGATGCCCATTATGAAAAAGCCTTTCCAACAGAGGATCAGCTACGGTGTGGTATGCAGGTGTGAAAGGTGTGAATAGCGTTTTGTACGCCTGGCACACCATGAGCAGCGGCGGCTCAGCAGCCTCAGCACAGAGACTTAGTATGGGGCTTGTTCTGAATGCCCCAGTGGCCAGCCGAATCCCTGTATTGTGAACCGCGTCCAGCATCTTCAAATAGGATGGTAGTGCAGACCCATAAATCGTGCATCCATAATCAAGCCGCGATCGCACAAATCTTTATAAAATCTGATCACGCAAGTCCTGTCTGTCCCCCCCCCCCCCCCGCCCCCATGACGTATGGTTAATACATTTTAAAATGCTTAGCGCTTTCAGGCACCGTCTTTTCAAATCTTTCAGGTGTGGCAGCCATGAAAGTTTCATGTCAAATATAATGCCCAGAAACCTCACAGACTTCTTAGTTGAAAACTTAAATCCAGTCTTTTCTGCCCCTTCATCCAAATGGCGAAGTGTGAGCTGCAACTGACGTGTTGTCGTTGCTAGGTCGGATGAAGAGCAAAAGAGGGAGAAGTCATCAACAAATAAGGAACACTTAACAGGACATTTAACAACGGACGTAATACTGTCAATAGCTATGGCAAACAAAGTCACACTTAAAACGCTGCCCTGAGGGACTCTAGTCTACTGTTCAAAACGACCAGAAAGGGTTTTTTGTGGTTTTAGGGCGCACAACTGCTGTGGTCATTAGCGCCCAACACTGCCCATAGTAAAATAGAACCGGGGTTAGAACTTAAATGGCTTTCGCCATGTTTGCACGATGCTGAAAAAGTAAAAACTGTTAACAGAATGCGGTTCATCAGCTAAAATATCAGACATTTCAAATGGTAAACATAGATCGTGAAGGAGACGATCAAAAAACGGACATTGCACTAAAAGATGGCTCACAGTAAAAGGTTCATCACAGTACTCGCATAAGGGAGCAGGACCCCCACGTAGTAAATACTGGTGGCTATAACGGCAGTGGCCAATACGAAGCCGAGCCAGAATAGTCTCCTCTCGGCGAGAGGGTCGAGATGACGTTGACCAGAGATCAGGCACAGGTTTAATGGCTCGCAATTTGTTCCCTGACAGGGATACCAACGGGAGATAATACGCTGGGAAACACCAGCGCGAAGGTCATCAGAGCAAGCAGAAAAGGTAGATAGCCGAGGAAGGAGAACTGCCTCCTTGGCAGCCGTATCCGCAGCCTCATTCCCCAACACTCCCACGTGGCCAGGGACCTACAGACGCGTCACTGTAGTTCCGCTCGTTGACAGAGAAGTAAGGCAATTGCGGATACTTTGTACCAGGGGATGGGCCGGATATAGCATGCGAAGGCTCAACAAAGCACTCAGAGTCCGAGCAAATGACACACTTATTGAGCGAGTTTCGCCGGACGTATCGTGTGGCTTGATATAATGCATACAGCTCAGCTGTAAAAATGGAACTCCACTCAGGAAGACGATATTTAAAAGAGACGTTGCCAAGTACAAAGGCACACCCAACACCCTGGTCTGTCTTTGAGCCATCAGTGTAAATGAACAAATTGTCATCAAATTTGAACCGAAGTGCGAGAAATTCTCTCTGGTAGACGAAACTAGGTGTGGAGTCCTTTGGAAGAGAATGAAGGTCAAAGTTAACACTGACTTCGGGGCTTCGCCAAGGTGGAGAGGTGCTCTCTCCAGTTGAGAAGATAGCAGGCATTGTAACGCCGAGCTGGCCGAGTAGCGAACGCAAGCGTACTCCCGGCGGTAGCAGAGCAGACGGGCGCATGGCGAAGAGACTGTCAAGTGAGTCGTTAAAGAAAACTGCGTACGTTGAGTGTCCTCGCATGGACGACAAACGGCTAGCGTAACGGCTAAGTAGGAGTTCCCGACGGTAAGAAAGGGGTAGTTCGGCGGCCTCGGCCTAGAGGCTCTCAACGGGGCTAGTGTAAAACGCTCCTGTCGCCAGACGGATACCTTGGTGGTGGATTGTATTAAGGCGGCGCAGTATGGACGGTCGAGCCGAAGAATAAACGATGCTACCATAGTCCAGTTTGGACCGAACTATCGTGCGATGCAGATGGAGGAGAGTAGACCTGTCAGCTCCCCACGAGGTGCCACTTAACACCCGCAGCACATTGAGAGAGCGGGTACAGCGAGCTGCCAAACGGGATATGTGGGGAGACCAACATAACTTCCTGTCGAAAACAAGTCCCAAGAACGTCGTGGTATCCACAAATGGAAGTACTATGGGGCCCAGACGAAGGGAAGGGGGAAGGAACTCCTTCCGCCGCCAGAAGTTGATGCAGACTGTCTTGTCAGCTGAGAACCGAAAGCCAGTGTCCATACTCCACGCGTGGAGAGTGTCTAGGCACCGCTGAAGGCGCCGCTCCAGGAGACCCGTTTGCTCAGAGCTGCTGTAGATCGTGAAGTCGTCAACAAAGAGGGACGCCAACACTCCCAGTGGAAGGTGACCGGCTATAGAATTGATTGCCACTGCAAATAAAACAACGCTCAGGACCGACGCCTGGGGGACTCCGTTCTCCTGAATAAAAGTGCTCGATAAAACCGAACCAACACGTACTTTAAAAACACGGTCTGTTAAAAATTCGCGGATAAAAATTGGCAGGCGACCCCGAAAACCCCATGTATGCAGAGTGCGGAGGATGCCCATCCTCCAGCAGGTGTCTTATGCCTTTTCCAGATCAAAGAACACCGCTACTGTCTGGCGCTTCCGTAAAAGGTTATTCATTACTGAAGTAGACAGGGCAACAAGATGATCCACCGCAGAACGGTGCTTGCGAAACCCCCATTGGACATTAGAAAGGAGATGTCGCGTTTCAAGCCACCATACCAGGCGCCCATGCGTTCCATCACCTTGCATACGCTACTGGTGAGGAAAATGGGGCGGTAGCTGGAAGGGAGACATTTGTCCTTCCCAGGCTTTGGTATGGGAATGACTATGGCTTCACGCCAGCGTCACGGAAAGGTGCCTTCTATCCATATGCGGTTGTGGGTGGTCAGTAGGAAGTGCAAGCTCGTTGGTGAAAGGTGTTGCAGCATCGCCACGTGAATGCCATCTGGTCCTGGAGCGGAGGACCGCGAAGACGAGAGTGCATGGAGCAGCTCTCGTACAGTAAACTCGGTATTGTAGCATTCACGGTTCTGAGAGGTAAAGGTCAATGGAGTCGCCTCCACCGTCCGTTTCCTAGCAAGGAAAACGTCAGTGTAATGTGAAGAGCTAGAGACCTCTGCAAAATGTCGATCCAGTGCATTGGCTATTTGTGGAGGATCGACGACGGTGTCAGTTGCGACACACAGACCGGGAATCGGGGAATGAGCCATAGTGCCTGAAATTTTTCTGAGGTTACCCCAAATGATGGAGGAAGGGGTAGACCTATTAAAAGAGCTCGTGAATGAGCGCCAACTGGCGCGTTTACTGTCGCGAAAGAGGCGACGACAATAGGCCCGCAGCCGTTTGTATCGGATGCAGTTGTCGAGCGTGGGCCGTTGTTTGAAGATTCTAAGGGCACGTCGCTGTGCTCGCAGAGCGTCACGGCATTCCGCGGTCCACCACGGGACAAGGGGACGACGTGCGTGGAAATCTTGCAGGGGATGGAACATTCCGCGGCTGTCAGAATAACTGTGGTAATATGTTCCACTTGGTCGTCTATACTAGGATAATGAGAACTACTAAAATCTGCCAGTGACGAGTAGAGCTCCCAATCCGCTTTGGTTAACTGCCAGCGGTGTGGATGCTCAAGGGGGTCATGCATCATTAGGTGAATTACACACTGAAAATGAGCGCTCGAATGTGTGTCTGAGAGAGCAGACCATTCAAGACACCGTGGCTGCTGAGCAGTGCAGATAGCTAGATCTATATGGCTGAAAGTGTTTGTGGAGTCCGAAAGATAAGTTGGTTCACCAGTGTTAAGGCAAATGAGCTCAAGGTGGTTCAGTATATCTGCCAGGAGGGAGCCCCGTGGACATGGTCGTGGGGAGCCCCAAAGGGGGGTGGTGGGCATTGAAATCTCCCACCAACAAAAACGGATGCAGAAGCTGGTCAATAAGATCTAGAAGATAGGATCTAGCGACGGGAAAGGAGGAAGGAGCGTAAATATTGCACAGTGTAAAGACAAATCCAGGAAGGTATATCCGGACAGTAACAGCTTGTATTGGAGTACACAAAGGGACCGGTGTACTGTGTACGTCATTCCGAATAAGCAACATTACGCCCCCATGGGCTGGAATTCCTGCCACTGGAGGAAGGTCAAAGCGAACGGTAGTGTAGCGTGGAAAAGTAATTCGTGTACCAGGGAGCAATTTTGTCTCATGTAGAGAGAAGATAATTGGGTGATATGTTCGCGTTAGAAGCTGCAGTTCTGTCCAATTCGACCTGATACCACGAATGTTCCATTGAAGAATATCCATAATAGGATAAAATGAGATGAAGGTGGACATCAGCCCGACGAAGGCGGCGGGCCACAGTGCGAATGTTCGCAACTGGTGGTGTCTGAGACGGGAAGGTCTTGCTCCATATTCTCAGAGGTGACCACAGCAGCTGCGCGAGTGTGGTCGGCAGCCCCATCTTTGGCTGATGCACCTGGAGAGACTATAGGCTTCCAGGGGATGCCATCGTCGCATTTTGAGGTAAAAGGGGGGGACGTTTTCCCCCTATTTGACTTCTTGGAGCCCTGGTGAAGCTTCTTGGTTGGCTCAGATGTTGTGGAAGGGGTGCGGAGGAAATCCTCGCGCGAATGCTCCTTCTTAGACTTACGAGTCTCTATCTGTGGTTTCACAGCTGAAGATGACGAAGGTTTGGAAGAGGTACTCACACTTTTCGTTGAACGAGACGCCGTTGTCGATGTAGACTGTTTGACGACTAATGTAGTAAACTGTAGGTCACAAGTCTGTGTGGCCATATCCCGTGTTGGTGGAGGCGTTGCAACTACAGTACTGTAGTTACCACGTGGCGGGGTCTTAGGCTTACGACTGGTGTACATCTTACGTGCAACTTGTATTGGAACCTTTTCCTTCACACGGATTTCCTGGATGGCTCGTTCTTCGGCAAACACGGGACATTTCCGGGAGGAGGCAGCATGATTCCCGTTAAAATTTATGCAATGGGGGGGACGGTGGTGGACAAATCCTTTCATCTGCCTCTTTACCACAGGTGACATGTTGCCGGGTTCTTGCACGACTGGCTTGTGTCGTTGAAACGATGACACTGATAACACCGAGTAGGGTTAGGGATATAAGGTCGTACTGTGACTACCTCATACCCTGCCTTGATCTTCGGCGGCAGAGCCACTCGGTCGAAGGTTAGGAACACTGTGCGAGTGGGGACTAAAACATTGTTCTCCTTTTTTGTCACTCTGTGTACTGCGATGACGCCTTGGGCAGCCAGATATTCCTTTAGTTCATCCTCAGTCAGACCATCCAAACTGGCTGAGAAGACTACCCCTCGGGAATAATTGAGAATTGGATGAAGCTCAACACGAACTGGGTAGCTATGGAGTAGAGTAGCCTTAAGCAGCCGCTGTGCCTGGGAGCCACTTTCTGTTTCCAAGAGTAGTGTTCCATTACGCAGGCGGTTGCAGGTCTTAACTGGGCCAGCAATGGCATCAAGCCCTTTTTGAATAATAAATGGGTTCACCAACGTAAAGGATTGTCCTTCCTCAGTACGGGTCACCACAAGGAACTTTGATGTCTGTAAATTTTTCTGTTCAGTGACACTATTGTCCAGTACGTCAATTTCTAGAGACTCTTTACATTTTCTTTTTTTTTTATAACCATCGCGGATGTATCCCCCACGATTGCCAGTGTCTCCGATGGCACGCTCCTTCCTGCTGGGGGCCCCCAATGGAAGCACACCCGCCTTGGGTGATTGTTCCCACCCCAGGTCACACCTCCCGATCTACAGACGGAGGAACCAATCGGCAAATCGGGAAGGTATCAGCGCAGGCAATCGCTCCTCCCCTGGCATTGCCTTAACCAGGGGGTACGCACGCACCCTACATGCCAGCCCGGGGCTGGGACTTACGCATTACCCAGTCACCCATATGGGTGGCCTTCAAGTGCGTACAGGGAGGAGGAAGAGAGAAATAGTAGGAGGAGAAGCCTCAAACGCAGATGCGGAGGCAAATAAAGAAGTGAAAGAAGAGCTAAAGTCAAAAAGGTCAGGACTTCGGTTCCCCGAAGGATGCACAGACTCGGTCCCCAAGGGAGGGGAAAAGGACAGTAGAAGAAGCGTCGTGTAGCACGGAAAGGAAAGAGTGCTAAAAAGGCTGGGGCGCCGTGCTCGCCACGCACATACTCACCACAGAGCGGTGAGCCTCCTGGGGGGGGGGGGGGGGGGGCAGAAAAGGTGTCACCGATTCTGTATCTAAAACAGCCTGGAGAAAGAAAGGACTTGATAAAAGTGAAAATACATCCACGGAAACCCCAATCGTGGAGCTGTCTGAGAATAAGATGCCGCCAGGTAGTGTCTTAGGCCTTCTCAATGTTAAAAAATATAGCCAAAAGGTGATGCCGTTGTAGGAAAGCCTGTTGTATCGCCGCCTCCAGTAAGGACAGGTTATCGAAGGTGGAACGATATCTCCTGAAACCACACTGGAAGCGACTAAGGAGCTGCCTGGAACCTAGCATCCAGACGAGACGGCGGTTGACTATCTGCTCCAAAGTCTTTACCACAAAGTGAGGCAACACTACGATAGCTACTCGGGCATGTAGAGTCCTTTCCAGGCTTTAAAAGAGGAATCTTAAGCGTTTCACGCCAGGAGTCGGGGAAATGGCCCGACCGCCAAATTTTATTAAAAAGGGCGGCGAGGATAATTTTTTATTTCGGTCGATAAAGTGCTGTAGCATACTGTAATGGATCTTGTCATAACCAGGGCATGTGTCACGAGTTGAAAGGAGCGCAGAATTGAGTTCCCACATGGAAAAGGGGTAATTGTATTCTTCATCAATGGTGGACTTAAAATCCAAACTACTCCACTCCACAGACAGTCTGTGGCGGTTGAAAGCTGGATTCTGACTGGCAATAGAAGTGACGGCAGCAAAATGTTCCGCCATAGTCTGCGCAATCATTCGTGGATGTGTCTGTAGGGTGCCATTTCCCATTACAACAGCAACTGAACGCCTTCCACCTCTCCCGGATATTCTCTTGATGGTCTCCCATACCTGTGAACTTTTAGTGGAACGAGTAATGGTATTGAGGAACTGCTGCCATGAACGTTTCTTGCTCTCACGAATCTTTTGTCGACACCTTGCCCTAACCACCCGAAAGGCTGCGAGGTTCTCTACAGTTGGCCGCTGCCCGCCGCGACCATAATGCAAGGCGGCAGTCGTCACTCCACCATGGGACAGGGTGCCATCTTGGCTGACCTGACGACTGCGGAATAGAAGCAGCAGCAGCGTGGTGGGTCATTTGGGTAACATGGTCCACGCATTCCTGGACGTTAGCATGACAATCGAGTTCAGCCAGTCTGCCATAAAGGGTCCTGTCCGCCCTACTGAGCACCCGTCGTGACGGTCGTCTAACGGGCTCCTGTCCATAAGGCTGGGTGATCCATATTGGGAAGTGATCACTTCAGTGAAGGTCAGCGTCCACTTCCCATTGAATCATTTTTTTTTTGTTGTTGTTGTTTTAGGGCGCACAACTGCTACGGTCATTAGCGCCCAGACAACAACAGAGATGCGCTAGATCTCAAAAACGGCCAGTTAGAACATCAGAAGAGGCTAAAAACGAAAGATAAAAGACAATTAAAAGGGTTAAATATCCTTTGATAAGTTGGCCAAGTTGATAAAACGCAAAACTCGAGCAGCTGCTCGTGTGTCATCAGCTAAAATTTCCTCCAGAGTAGACGGAAAGTGAAGGACTACACGGAGATGATTAAAATTAACACAAGACAGTAAGACATGTCGCACTGTCAGCAATTCACCGCAGAAGCACAGCGGTGCAGGATCGGCGGTTAGCAAATGACGGTGGCTGAAACGGCAGTGACCGATCCGCAACCGGGCCAGGATGACCTCCTCCCGCCGAGAGGGGCGTGAGGAGGTCCTCCAAGCGGTCGGAATTGGTTTTACAGTTCTCAATTTATTGTCGTACAGTAAGAACCACGCACTGTGCCAGGACGACACGATACTCCGGCGAAGAGCCCATTGAACATCATCCGATGGTACGCAAAAGGTAGCCATGCGAGGCAAAAGAGCTGCTGCCTTGGCTGCTATGTCGACGGTCTCATTCCTGGGCACACCCACGTGGCCAGGGCCCCACAGGAAAGAAACGTGACAGCTGTCATCTGCTAGCAACTGGAGGGAGCGTTGGATTCGATACACAAGAGGATGGTTCGAGACAGGGTCCTTAAGACTCTGCAGGGCACTAAGGGAGTCCTAACATATGGCATAGAAAAGTTGGCGGTGGCAGCAGGTATACAAAACGGCCTGGTGGAGGGCAATAAGCTCAGCCGTGAAGTTCGAGCACCGGTAGGGAGCTTGTATTAGAAACGGTTGTCCCCGACGACGAAGGCAGATCCGACACCGGCAGTGCTCTTGGAACCATCAGTGTAAATAAATATGGCATTATCGAACCGCGAATGGAGTTCGACAAGCCTCGAGCGGTATATCAAATCCGGGGTGCTCTCCTTGGGGAGCGAACTAAGTTCAAGGTGAGTGTGAACCTGGGCCTGATGCCACAGTGGCAATGGGCTTTCGCTCAACCGAAAGGTGAAAGGAAGGGTAAAATCGAGCCGCTGTAGCAGGCGGCGAAACCGAACTCCAAGTGGAAGCAAGGCTATCGCAGACAACTGATATTGTCGATCGAGTGGGTCGTCAAAAAATAATCGGTAAGATGGATGGTTGGACATCGACCGAAGGCGGCATGCGTACTGACACATGAATGTCACGCCGAGTGGTCAAGGGTAATACAGCAGCCTCGGCATACAGACTTTCAACAGGACTAGCATAAAATGCTCCGGTCGCCAGACGTAATCCCCGATGGTGAATAGAGTTGAGACAGCGGAGAATCGACAGCCGTGCAGAAGAGTATACAAGGCTTCCGTAGTCGAGCTTGGACTGAACAATGGCCTGGTAAAGGTGAAGCAGGACAGTACGATCCGCTCCCCATGACGTGCCACTGAGGACACGAAGAACATTAAGGGATCGGGCACAATGGGCAGCCAGGTAGGAAACGTGTGTGGACCAGCAAAGTTTACTATCCAACATGAGTGCCAAGAATTTCGTATTCTCCACAAAAGGGAGAGCAACAGGGCCGAGATGTAGAGAAGGTGGAAGAAATTCCTTGTATCTCCAGAAGTTTATACACACCGTTTTCTCAGTGGAGAATCTGAAGCCGTTCGCGATACTCCAGGAATATAGACGGTCAAGACAGCGTTGAAGATAACGCTCCAAGAGACACGTCCGCTGCGCGCTGCAATAAATTGCGAAATCGTCTACAAAAAGGGATCCGGAAACGTCGGCTGAAAGGCAATCTACGATCGGATTGATTGCAATGCCAAAGAGAGCCACACTCAAGACGGAGCCCTGTGGTACCCCATTCTCCTGGCAAAAGGTATTTGACAAAACAGAGCCCACCCGTACCCGAAACTTGCGATCCGCCAAAAACGCTTGAATGAAAAGAGGGAGGCGGCCCTGAAGGCCCCACATGTGCAATGTGCGGAGAATGCCTGCTCTCCAACAGATATCGTATGCCTTCTCCAAGTCGAAGAACACTGCTACTGTTGGACGCTTCTTTAGAAAGTTATTCATAATGAAGGTCGACAACGTAACGAGGTGATCAGCAGCAGAGCGGTGTCGACGAAAACCGCATTGGATATTAGTCAGGAGGCGGAGAGATTCGAGGAGCCAGACCAACCGAGCGTTAACCATGCGCTCCATCACCTTACAGACGCAGCTGGTCAGAGAAATAGGGCGATAGCGTGAAGGAAGATGTTTGTCCTTACCTGGTTTGGGATGGGGACAACAATGGCTTCACGCCAACTTGTGGGAACATGACCTTCAGTCCATATGCGGTTATAGGTGCGAAGTAGGAAACACTTGCCCGCAGGAGAGAGATTCTTCAGCATCTCAATATGGATGGAATCGGGTCCGGGAGCAGAAGATCGGGAAAGGGCGAGAGCATGGTGAAGGAGACATTATAATTTTCACGATTATAAGAGTGGATAGAAGGCGGTCGTGCCTCCTCTGCCTGTTTGCGAAGGAGAAAGGCAGGGTGGTAATGGGCAGAGCTCGAAACCTCCGCAAAGGAACGGCCCAGTGCGTTGGAAACATCAACGTGTTCCACAAGGACTGCATTCTCGACGGACAGGCCAGAGTTTGGGGAGTGGTCTTTGACGCCGGATAAATGGCGTAGGCCACCCCAAACAATCTTGGAGGGAGTAAAACGGTTAAAACAACTAGTAAAAGCAGTCCAGCAAGCTTTTTTGCTGTAGTTTATAACTTTACGCCATTGCACTCGCAGTCGTTTGTAATTTATACAATTCACCAACGTCGGGCGGCGGTGGAAGGTGCGTAAAGCACATCCCGCGGCTCTAAGAGCGTCGCGGCAGTCTGCAGTCCACCAAGGGACCGGGACACGAAGTGGAGAAAAGGAAGTACGAGGTATGGAATGTTCGGCAGCTGTGAGAATAACCTCTGTGAGGTATTCGACCTGACTGTCACAGATGGAAAAATTCTGATCGTGAAAAACAGCCATGGAAGAATAAAGCCCCAGTCAGCTTTAGAAATGTTCGAACTGGTGAGACGAGGAGATGGGAAATGATGCAGAAAGTGGATGACACACGGGAAATGGTCACTGAAGTACGTATGAGAAAGTGCATACCACTCAAACCGACCGGCAAGCTGCGGAGTGCATATTGCAAGGTCTATATGGGAATAGGTGTGTGTCGTGTCGGCAAGGAAGGTCGATGCACCAGTGTTGAGGCAGACAAGATTGCGGTGTTGGAGAGGGTCCACCAAAAGGGAGCCTCTCAGACAAGGTGCCAGAGAGCCCCATAGGGGGTGGTGGGCATTAAAGTCGCCTACCAACACGAAAGGTGAAGGGAGCTGGTCAACGAGGTGTAGCACATCTGCCCTAGTAAGGGCGGATGACGATGGCGAATAGATATTACAGAGGGAAAAGGAAAAGGTGGATAGAGTGATGCGGACGGCAACTGCCTGTAGGCAAGTATGCAATGAAATGGGATGGTGATAGACGTCGTCCCGAATGAGCATCAGAACCCCTCCATGGGCTGGGGTAACTTCCACAGGTGGCAGGTCGAAACGCACAGAGGTGTAGTGGGGTAAGTCTGCACGATCACTTGGACGTAGTTTAGTTTCTTGGAGGCAGACTAGATTGGAGCGAAAGCCACGAATATTCCATTGAAGGAGCGCCATGATAAAATATAAGAGAAGGGAAGATAAAAAGGAACAAGCAGGTGGAGTCCCCTCGACGGCCGCTGAGGACTGGATTTCGAGGGAGCACTACTGTCGCCATCTAGAGGCAGAGTCATGTTCCATAGGTTCAAACAAGTCGCCTGCCACCTCCCTGACTTTATCAGGAGGGGCAGCTTCCGCCGCTGGTAAAATGCCGTTTGCCCGGCTAACAGTAGAGCGTCCTGGCAAGACAGAAGATGATCGGAGCCGACTACTGTTGGACGGCGTGACGGATGGGTCATGCCTCGGTGGGGAAGGAGAGGAACTCTTTTTCTTGTTGGCTCTTCTGGAAGAGTGACGGTGAGAAGAGGCAGTTGATGGTTGGGAAGCCTGAGAACGCAGAAAATCCTCACGGACGGGTTCCTTTTTCAAAGTCCGGGCATCTTGTTTAGGTGCCCGCGGTTTTTAGAGGTTGATGAAGACTGAAATTTAGAAGCAGCAGGAGGAAGCAGGGGCGTGGAACGGGCAATCTTCGGGCTGGCGGATCGCACAACTGTGTCAGCGAAAGTGAAGTCACAGGTCTGGGTACTTGAATCCTTAGTAGGTCGAGTGGAGGTGAGGACCTTACTGTATGTGCCCGCTGGGAGGACAGTGGGCTTTTGACTCGCCAACAACTTTCGAGCGGCAGATGTTGATACATTTTCCGTAACCCGAATTTGCTGTATGACCTTTTCATCCTTGTATACAGGGCAGTCTCGAGAGGAAGCCGCATGGTCACCGTTGCAATTAAGGCAGTGAGGGGACGGAGGTGGGCAATGCCCCTCATGGGCGTCCCTACCACAAGTGACACCTTTTTAGGGCAAGATTGACGGGTGTGGTTGTATCTGTAGCATTGGAAACAGCGCGTCGGGTTAGCTACATAAGAGCGGATGGAGATGACTTCATACCCTGCTTTGACCTTCGACGGGAGTTCAACTCTGTCGAACATCAGCTGGTGTCTGTCAGTGTCAGCTGGTTATCAACCTTTTTCAACACGCTATGGAAGGCTATTACACCCTGATCGGACATAGAGGTTTGTATGTCTTCGTCAGACAACCCATCAAGGGATCTCGTGAAGACTACCCCCGTGACGAGTTGAGTGTGCGGTGCACTTCTACCTTGACTGGAAACGTGTGTAACAATGTAGTCCGTATCAGTTTTTGGGCCTCGAAAGCACTGTCCGCTTCCAGCAACAATGTGCCATTGCACTGACGCGAACAGGTTTTAACAGGGCCAGCAATTGCATCAATACCTTTCTGAATGACGAAAGGATTTACAGAATTGAAATCTTTACCGTCTGTGCGAGAGACAACAAGAAATTTCGGTAGATTAGGCAGAGTCTTCTTTTGCTGAGGCTAATCTATCTTTCGTTTCTGGGTCAACGTCACTGAAGAAGGGAAGGAAGTGATTCTGTGATTACCGGCGTCTCCGATGGCGTGCTCCTTCCTAGTTGGGGCCCTCTCCGAGGGCTTACCCGCCTTAGGTGACTGTTAACACCTCCCGAGAACTGACGGAGGGACTAATCGGCATGTTCGGAAGGTACCAGCTCGGGTAATCACCCCTCCCTGGGCCTGGCCCTTACCAGGAGGTATGTACGTGCCCTACTTGTCTACCCGGGGCGGGGAATTAAGCGTTACCCTGTCACCTGCTACACATGATAATGCGTGGGTTGGCCTTCAGACACGCACATGGAGGAAAGAAGAAGAATAGAGGAAGTGAAGAGAAAGACGGAAAGAAGTGTCTCAAACGCCAAAGCGGAGACTAATGAGGAGGAGAAGAAGGCTGGGAGAGTACAGCAAGGAGAGAAAGGCAGAAGCAAAGGTTAGGAAAGGAAGTAACCAAGGAATAAGAGAAACTACAACAAGAAACCACCTTAACTCGCGAAAGACGCCCGTTTCCGGGCGAAGGCATAAACCGTGAGGGAAAGTGAAGCAGCCTGGGCAGAAGAAAGGCTGCTTCGGCTTGGGGCGCCACATACGTACCCACAAAAGAACTCTGGGTCCCCTGGGGGGCCTCCAAATTGCTCGACCCAGGGGGCAGGTAGTTTCATTATGTGCATTAAAGTCACCACTAAGTATGAAAGGGTGGGGGAGCTGCTTAATAAGGTCATGAAGGGCGTCTTCATCAAATGCGTCATGTGGGGGGGGGGGCACATACATGGCACAGAAAGTCAATCGATGACACATCTGAACACACACGGCAACAGCTTGTAATGGGGTTTGAATGGGGAGTAAAGACGAGTGCCAGGATGTGTCTACGAAAACAGCCACTCCGCCTTTAGCTGAATCACCACTATGGTCGTCCTTCCTATACACGTCATAGCCACGTATCTCAGGGTTGGATGACGGCTTAAAATTCGTCTCCTGTAGACACACAGACAATGGTGTGCCCTGAGTATTATGCGAAGATCCTCCACATGGTTCCTATAGCAGTATGGGAGCCATATTCATGGAGGCTGTAATTTAACTCTCTCTGTTTAGGTGAGGAGACTGACCTGGCTGGAGTTTCAGTCTGGGGACGTGGTGTTTGCACCGTAAGCTCTGGAGTGGAGTCAGAAGGGAGGTTAGGTAGAAAGACCTCTACGAAATCTGATGATTTAATATTTACTTTTTTCTTTTCTTGACTTTTGCCTAGTGTCTTCTTCGGCTTTGCAACCTTTGTGTTCGAGGCAGCAGGAGTGGATAGGTCAGGGATGACCTTCGGCAGAGCCTCTGGCTTTAAAGGTGCCATGGCTTGGCAAATGGCTTCTGCCATGGAGGGTGACGAAAGCTCTGTAATGTCGACTCCAGTAGCTTTTTCTGATGTGCGTGGGAGGGGTTCGGGTTCTGGAACAACTGCAGCCTTACAGGTGAACTCACAGATACAGGTGTTGGTACCGACACTAGCGACGTCCGTCTGGGTGGAGACAACTGGATTTTGGACCACAGCAGCAAAGGACGTGACAAAGGAAGCAGGTTGCATGGCCTTGAAGATCTTTTTTGCCTCACCATAGGAAATTCGCTTGGTGGTTTTGATTTCCTGCACTTTTTTCTCCTCCTGATACACTGAGCAGTCTCTGCTCCACACTGGATGTTCCCCAGAGTAGTTGACACACTTTGCAGGCGGCGTGCAGTCAGCTCCCTCATGGGCGGCCTTTCCCCATTTACCACAAGTGGCTTTCCCTTTACATGCTAGAGTAGTATGCCTGAACCGCTGACATTTAAAACATCGCATAGCGTTGGGTAAATAGGGCCGCACCTTTAATCTAAGGAATCCTGCTTTAACATACTCCGGCAGTTTTGGGTTATTAAAGGTGAGAATGAAGGACTCAGATTTTACAAGTCCCCCATCCACCCTTTTCATGATGTTCTGCACGTGCACAATTCCTTCAGAGACCCATTCCGCCTTCAGTTCTTCAGTTGGAATATCTACAAGATAACGAAAAGAGACCACAGCTTTGCTGTAATTTAGGGTACTATGCATCTCCGTCTCAATCTCGTACTCCCCAAGGCACTTGGCATTTCGAAGGTTTACCGCTTGTTGGGAACTAGAAATTTCGACCAATAGGGTACCATTTCACAATCGTTTCACTGAATATAAATCTCCTGCAATGCCCTCTAAACCCTTTTGAATGCAGAAGGGCGAGGTGTTTTCAAATCTTCCCTCTTTTCTTTTAATTACTAAAAACACATTCTGTAGAGCAGGATGTGCTCTGTTACTCTTTGACCTTCTAGTTTTGCACAGACCTGTCTGGAGGACTGCCTAAGCGAGCCCTCTTGTTTGATCGAGTGTTTGTTCCCCTCCCCCCCTCCCCCAGTGATACACCCATCCCACTGGAAGGTTCATGGGATAAATTGGAATTGTTCAACTCTGTCCCACGAGTAGCTAGGGAAGTACGTGTCAGCCTAGACAGAGTCCTGCGTGCCTATGTAAGCCTTATACAACTGAGCCCATGTTGCGCCTTACGTATGGCTCCCTGCAGCTGTCGTTCTGCAAAACACATGCTAGACGAGCTAAAATAGATGCAGAAGTCGTTAGCATACAACGAAGGGGATACTGACGACCCAACTGCTACCGCTAAGCCGTTAATGGCCACTAAGACAACGGAACGCTTAAAACAGAGCCCTGAGGCACACCGTTCTCCTGGACATGCAGGCTGCTAGAGGAAGCACTAACTTGAACATGAAAGGTACGGCCAGCTAAAACGTTTTGGATAAAAACCGGGAGTGAGCCTGGGAGACCCCACCCATGTAATGTGGTTAAAATGTGGTGTCGCTAGGTCGTATCATACGCCTTCGACAAGTCAAAAAATACGGACACCAGATGGTGATGTCGAGAGAACGCTGGCCGGATGGCAGACTCAAGATGGACTAAGCTGTCCAAGGTCGAGAGTCCCTTGCGAAAGCCACCTTGGCATGGTGACAGCAGGCCCGAGATTCCAGGAGCCAATACAACCACCGGCTGACCATGCGGTCTAGCAGTTTGCATAGAACGTTCTTAAGAGTGATGGGCCGATAACTGTCCACATCTAGCTGGGTTTTACCCGGCTTGAGCACTGGGACGATGTGCTTGCACGCCATTGTGATGCAAAGACACCGTCGCTCTAGACGCAGTTAAATACTGCAAGAATTTTGCGCTTGGAGGTATCAGGTAGATGTTTTACCATCTGATTGTGCAGTCTGTCCGACCCAGGGGCGGCGTCAGGGCAGTGGGCAAGGGTACTGAGTAGCTCCCACTCGCTGAACGGAGCGTTATATACCTCAGGGTGTCGTGAGGTAAATTACAGGTTTTTGCGTTCCATTCGCTGTTTTAATGTACGGAAGGCAGGTTGATAATTTCCAGATGCAGCGGTGCGAGCCTAGTGCTTGGCAAAAGCCTCGGCTACAGCGCCTTGATCCGTACATACAGCCCCTTGGATAGAGATCCCAGGAATTGCTGCCTGCGACTGCTAGCCATAAAGGCGTCGGATCTTCGTCCAGACTTGAGAAGGAGAAGTACATGAACCTATGGTGGATACATAATGTTCTCAGCATTCCTGTGTTTTCCTCCGTATCATCTAGCGAGAACGAGCACGGAGTCGTTTAAAAGTAATAACATCCTCAAGCGATGGGTGTCGCTTATAGCGCTATAGAGCTCGCCGACGGTCCCGAATGGCGTCTGCGACTTCCGACGACCACCAAGGTACTGACTTTCGCCGAGAACATCCCGAGGAAAAGGGGATTGCGTGCTCTGCAGCAGATAAAATATTCTGAGTGACAGTCGCAACCAACACGTCAATAGAGTCATCTGGGAGAGGTCCAACAGTGGCGGAAGGAACGAATTGATCCCAGTTTGCCCTGTTTAAGGCCTATCTGGGAAGGCGCCAGGGCAGCGACGATGGGGTAGTGATATGAAAATTGGAAAGTTATCACTACCACACAAATGGTCATTCGTCCTCCATTGGACTGATGGCAAGAGACCAGGGCTGCAGACTGACAGGTCAATAGCCGAGAACGAGCCATGCGCCACACTGAAATGATTGGGGGCTCCGGTGTTTAGAAGAAAGAGGTCGAGCTGGGATATCAAGTTCTCGATCTCTCTGCCGCGGGAGTTGCGAGGACAGCGTAGCGAGTGTGTGGTGGTACATCGCCATCTAGCGGAAGCTACAGGCTGCAGATGGTTATGTCTTGTGGTATCCTTACCCTGAAAGCCACAGCTTCTAAAGACGTCTGAAGGGGCACATGTTCACTATACACAGAGTTAAGGATATAAACACAGACGCTACCTGAGATTATGTTATACACACGCCGATTACAATAGTATCCCCTGTATCCACGAAGGGCAAGGGTCCGCATTGCTCAGAAACTGGTCTCCTCGAGAACAAAGCAGAGAGCAGGTGTCATGCTCAAAAGTTGATGCAACGCAGCCAGGTGAGAGAGAAAACCTCGCAGTCTGAGCTGTTGGCCCACGATAAAGATGAAGAGCAGGTTATTCCATGGGAACATCTGCTGTCAACCGGT